>OZ034803.1:47065236-48437179 GCA_964028335.1 Altica lythri
TGGTAAAATGGGGTATCCCCTGAGGTAAGATGGGGTGATGAGCATGATCACAGAGAAAAATGAAAAAACTAAATAGGTAGACAGTGAGTGCTGGCGTTAAACGGCCATAACCGAGGACATTTTTGAGAAGCCTTCTAAGGTAAAATATTTCATTTTAAGAGAAAATTCTGGTCAGTTAAAGTACTTTAACAGCCGAAGACATTCACTATATTGGTAACCCTATTTATAAGAATAGAAGAAAACCTACCCGGTTTACCAAAAAACAGAACAGACTCTATTGCGTATATAAAAACAATGACTGTTAAGACAATAAAAGATGAAAACTTTGTTTTTCTACGACCCCATTGGAAAGTAACACTTATCACACTCTTTACCTCCATGAAAAGTGCTGCTTTTACACACATGTGCGGAAAGTTACTTTTTCGTAGATGTGCGGAAAGTTACTTTTCACTCGATGGATTGTCGCACGAGGCGTGAAAAGTGTCACTTTCCGCATGTTATGTAATAAACTATTTTTCTCATTTGCCTTTTTTATCATATTTTTTTGGCTGTTTCCAGGATTTTACTTTTTTTGTCGTAACATTTTGGAACATGTGTGACTGGGGGATGGGGAGGGGGTTGAATAAAATCTCACGATATTTCATGGAGGAAAGGGGGCTACAGAAAATAAAAGAAAATACTTCACGTAATTTATGGACGCCCCCCAGGGGAGACAGGGGGACACACATTTTACCACTTTGGAAGTATCACTCCTGCAAACTATTCAGTTTAGAAAAAAATTATATTTTGGAATTTTAAATATCATTTGTGAAGACCTATCCAAAGCTCCAGGGGATGATGGTATTATGGTAGAGATGATAAAATACGGAGACAAATCTATAATAACCCATATCCAAAGATTGTTTAATTATTGCTTGGATGAATCGAAAATACCAAATGACTGGTTTAATGCTGTTGTAGTCCTCATTTTCAAGAAGGGTAATAAGTACAAACTCGAAAATTATAGGCCAATAAGCTTGTTATCAGTGCTATACCTACAAGTTGTTCACGAGGATTATTACACAAAGACCAATAAATTAGATACATACTAACCGAGAGAACAAGCGGGTTTTAGAAGAGGCTATAGTACTATGGACCATTTACAGGTAATGAAAACATTAATGGAAAAGGTAAATGAGTACAACATAACACTATGCGTAGCAATGATAGACTACAAAAAAGCCTTCGACTCAATAGAGATATGGGCAGTATTGAATGCTCTAAGTCAGTCTAAGTAATGCGAGAATCGATTATCCGCTGGGTGCGCGATGACAGCGGCACCTTGCGTTTACAATTACGGCGGACTTTGAAATATCAAATGGCTAACTGTCATTACGAAAAGTAAGTAAACAAATAATTATTTCCAATGAAACATCGTAATTTATTAGTTTTCTACCCAAATGTATTGATCATATAAATCTATAGCGTCGATAATAATATTTATCTTTTTTATTTTTCGTCTAAAATGTCAAAATCATTAAATTTTAGGTAGTATAGATGGGCTTTATCACGGCGGACTTCACGTGAAGTAATTAAAAAAATAAATAAATGTAATCGATTATCGCATTATAGATGATAATAATATGATTATAATACCGTTAATAATGCAGACGTTTTGTGTATTTTCAGTTAAACATGGCCAAATTAATAATTAAAACTGTTTTTCAAGCACTTCAAGCAATCACTCACGACATAACTTTCCAACCTCAAACAACCAACAAAGGTAAAGAATTAGTTTTGGCTTAACATGTGCAAGACGTAAAAATAAAACGTGATGCTTCCTACAACATAGGTATCTACTAAATATAGCAAATATTTAAAATGTTGCTTTTTAAGTTAGCTTATTAGCTTTTTCCTCTTGATAGCGATTATCCACTACTTCACACGTTGTTCTCGTTTTCAACTTTTTGTGGAAATTTATGGAATTTCTGATCACTATTTTTGCCATTGTTGTTGCAGTTGACTGTACAGCAGGTTTCGTGACAAAGGTTTATTTACTTTTTAAATCGACGCATGGATAAGTGAAATCCATGTAAAATCCTTAGTAAAAAGTGATTAATCGTCCGCCGTAAGTTCCTTTTTTAGCCACGGTGAGCGCTGCGATCGATTCGTGGTTCTCCCACCCTATCCTTCGCACCCAGCGGATAGATATACAAACATCATCAAACATAGGTATATATGAAAACGCTACATCGCAAATAATGACAACACAGAAAAAAACAAATAAAATAAAAATAAAACGAGGAGTAAGACAAGGAGATTCGATATCCCCCAAACAATTCACATTGGCTATGGAGGACATGTTCAGAGAGCTATACTGGCAGAACAAGGGTATCCTCATAAACGGCGAAAAGCTAAGTCACCTTAGATTTGCAGATGACATCACATTGATAGCACGTGACCAAGATGAACTATAGAGTATGATTGAAGAACTAAACGAGAAATCAGAGCAAATAGGCCTAAGAATCAACACTAACAAAACTAAATACCTAACCAATGATATACATCAGAATCAACATAATATAACCATAAATAACCGGCCAGTTGAAAAAGTAGAATCATATATATACTTGGGTCAAAAGATAGAGTTGACAAAAAACAATCTAACTACAGATTTATCACGCCGAATATCCTTGGCATGGTCAGCATTTGGGAGACTGCAAGATGTCTTTAAATCCAACGTACCAAATACTATAAAAGCTAGAGTTTTTGACCAATATGTCCTACCGGTTCTCACGTATGGAACAGAGACCTGGGTACTAAACAAGACTATTATAAACAGATTACAAGTAACAGCGAGCCATGGAAAGACGAATCTTAAACATCAACCTACAAGACCGCATTACCAACACAGAAATAAGAAGAAGAACAAAAGTTAAAGATGTTATAGAAAAAATATGTGCACTAAAGTGGAACTGGGCGGGACATATTGGGAAAATGACAGACAACAGATGGACACGAAGGATAATAGAATGGAGACCATGGGAAAACAAAAGAAGTAGAGGTAGACCGCAAACAAGATGGTCTGATGACATAAAAAGACTGGCAGGACACGACTGGATAAGAAAAACCAGTAACAGAGGAGATTGGCAGAAGTTAAGGGAGGCCTTCACTCGACGATGGGTGGAACAGGCTGGATGAAGATGAAGATCAATGGGTACCCCACACGTATGGCTTTGATGAAATAAACTTTTTTGAGTATCAGTTTTAAGTAAGCCCCAACATTCATCTTTTTATTTTCTATTTTTTATGGAAAATCTTAGGGCGGTTCACAGAATACACCCACCTACTATGTTTCAACTGTATAGTTCCTAAAGTTTAGGAAAAAAGTGGCTGTGGCATTCGGACGGACAGACAGACAGACATGACGAATTTATAAGGCTTCCGTTTTTTGCCATTTGGCTACGGAACCCTAAAAATAAACGTATTGTTATAATTTTTCTTCGTGGATTCGGGATAAGTGATGAACAGCAGACAAACTTAACAATTTAATGACAAACACAATTAAATAACAATTTGCTTAAATTAATTTACACAACTTTAATACACTCACAATTTATAAATAACGCCTTTAAAATATCTCGTACAATAATTGCACTTTATCGCCAGCTATTACAAATACAATTCTTATACCGCCAATTAATACAATTACCACTATTATTTACCGCCAACTATTATTATAACACTACTGTTCTTCTCTGTCCAACGCGGTCCTTATATATAAAATTAATCCTTCTAGACTAGAACGTCTCTGACATTACATCTAGAAGAAGAAAATTCTCGAATTATTTCGACGTTCTAACAATCTAACCAAACATGTGTAATGTAATGCGAATTCATTTGGACGGTACCTGATCATAGAACGAATGCAACCAGAATACTTACCGCAAATTGTCTATCCATTTAGTATTCGCGAACATGTCGAGAAAGGTAGTAGTTGCGGTAAGGTCAGAGATAATATATAATAAAGAGATGTACTGATACCTTATATGAAATTGGTCACATGTTTTGAGCGATGGTGGCGCGCCAACAATTGGGGGAAGAAGCTTATCGATTCAAAAAATTGGCGGGACAGGGTATAAATTCTGTTTCATATAGAAATACACTTTTAAAGCTCATATTTTGATTTTTAATATTTTTACTGTTGTGTAAAAATATTAAAAATTAAAATTTAGGCTTAAAAGTGCATATTATCTTATAATATTTAGGTAAATAAATATAAAAACTAAATAATAAACAAATTTTTAATAAAAACAACTTTTAACACCTATATACACTTGAAACACTATTACAAAAATATGAAATAATATTATTATTACAAAAAATTATCTATTCTTAGAAAAACAGTAGGTACAATTTAAAATGTTATCACAAAAAATGAATTACTTTTATCACAAATTAATATTTACAATCACAAAAAAAGTATAATTTAAACTTTTATTACAAAAAGTATATAAATATTATTTGTACACCTTATTATCTAGTATCACAAAACCAGGTAGGATTTACGGAAATAATAATAATAATAAATAGATAAACATATAATATTGAAACACGTATGGGGGCTTTTTACACAATTTATTTACAAAATTGTTAAGATACACTGAACTCTGCTGGATAACGTCTAATTACTTGACAATACAATGAACTCTTCTGAACACTTGACTCGAACTGACTTAAACTGCCCATGCATCCCCTTTTATACAACATTATTTAATCTAGTCAGTGTGTTTAGAATTTTCTAGAAACATTATTTAAAATGGTCAGTTGATTTTTTTACAAACTTCTAAAAATCAACTGTCAACAACAATCTTTCAAATTAAGGTCCCTTCCTTTACGGTTATCCCGTTACACTGCCCCCTCCTTAGATTCATTCCTCCTGGAATGTTATTTCCTACATCGGAATCCCGCACACTCCCTAAGCCAGCCAAACCATCTTCTTGGAGTTGCTGCGCATCTCCACTGTGGTTTCCCTGGTAAGGCGCCAAACGATCATGATGGACCACGACGGGTTTCCCTCTGGGAATTTTCACGATCCGATAAATGACATCGTTAATCTTCTTCCTGATGGTGTAAGGACCTTCCCAGTTCTTTTGTAATTTGGGACAAATACCTCGACGCCGTCGGGGGTTATAGAGCCAGACTAAATCTCCAACTTGGTAACTCTTTTCCATTGTCCGTGTGTCATAGTACCTCTTCATCCGATCACTAGATAATTGTAGTTTTCCACGCACCAGGTTGTGTATATTTTCCATTCGATTCTGAAGGTCGGTGACATATTGTTCACGTGCCATTTCTTCACCAGGTTTACAACCAAACACCAAGTCACATGGTAGCCTCATTTCTCTACCGAACAGGACCTTCGCAGGCGTTTGGCCAGTTGATTCGTTGATGGCCGATCGAATTGCCATTAGAAATAGTGGAATATGTCGATCCCAATCCCTCTGACAATCTGACACCACTTTTGACAGATAGTTGGTTATAGTCCGGTTCATTCGTTCCACCATTCCATCAGACTGAGGGTGCATCGCTGTGGTTCTCGTTTTGTGGATGCCTAATCTTTGGCAAACTTCTTGAAACAGCTTGCTCTCAAAATTTCTTCCTTGGTCTGAATGTAATTCTAATGGTACCCCAAATCGGCTTACGAATTCTTCAACCAATATATCTGCTAAAGTGGTAGCTTCCTGATTGGGAACTGCATATGCTTCAACCCATTTAGTGAAGTAGTCCATTACAACAAAGATGTACTTGTTTCCTACATCGGTCTGTGGAAGTGGCCCCAATACATCTACTGCGATTCTTTCAAAAGGACTTCCAACCAGGTATTGCTGCATTTCCGCCTTCGGTTTTCGGTGCGGACCGTTACTGGCAGCACATGTAGTGCATCTACGACACCAATCTTTAACATCATTAGTGCAATTTACCCAGTAAAATCTATCTCTGATCTTTTGCAGCGTTTTCGTGATACCCAGATGTCCTCCAGAACTATCATTATGCATCTGTTTTAAAATTTCCGGTACAGCATTTCTTGGGACCACTATTTGTTTCCTTGTTTCTGTGCCCTCGGAATTTTCTACAAGTCTTTTAACGAGCCCTCCGTCCAAAATTAAAGAGTTCCATTGGGACCAGTATGCTTTTAAAGCAGGAGAGGATGAGGATATCTCTCTCCACAACGGACGACGGTCCATTCTCTTCCACTCCCTAATCTTTCTCAGAACGGGATCGTTTTCTTGTTGCTCCTCCAGCATAGAGCTCTCGTCTTCTGGCACAACCTTAACTAAGGCAAGTTTTTCCTCGTTCTGCTCCATACGGGTACAATGGGGGCAATCAGGTCGACATGGTCTTCTGGAAAGTGCATCAGCATTACGATGTCTTGTTCCAGGTCTGTGCTCGATTTCAACATCATATTCCTGCAGTTTTTCGAGCCATCTTGCTATCTGTCCTTCTGGGTTCCTAAAGCTTAGTAACCACTTTAAACTAGCATGGTCTGTTCTGATCAGGAATTTTCTGCCATACAGATATTTATAAAAGTGTTCGACGGATTTTACAACTGCTAACAGTTCCCTCCGAGTTACACAGTAGTTCTTTTCAGCTTTCGATAAAGTTTTGCTGAAGTAACCAACCACTCTTTCCTTACCATCTTGTAGCTGTGACAAGACGGCTCCAATTCCCACATTGCTGGCGTCGGTGTCCAGAATAAGCTTACCATCAGGAAGTGGATAAGCAAGAACAGGTGCTGACGTAAGCTGTTTCTTCAATATTTCAAACGCCTCTTGACATTCCTGATCCCAACAGAAGGACTTATCTTGTTCTGTCAAACGTGTCAAGGGTTTGGCGATGTCTCCAAAATTCTTGACATATCGTCGGTAATAGGAACAAAGACCCAAGAAACTCCGGAGCTGATGTTTGTCGATAGGGATTGGCCATTCCTGAACGGCTTGTATCTTAGCGGGGTCAACAGCAACGCCATCCTTGCTTACGTTATGTCCTAAATAGTTGACCTGTCTCTGGAACAAGTGGCATTTCTTAACATTCAATGTTAGATTAGCGTTCTGTAATCTTTTAAAAACTTCTTCCAGGTTAGATAAATGTTCCTTAAAGGTCTTACCCATTATGATGATGTCGTCTAGATAAACTAGACAAGTTTCCCATGACAAACCCCGCAGGATGTTCTCCATTAGTCGTTCAAACGTCGCAGGAGCATTACAGAGGCCAAATGGAAGGACCGTGAATTGCCATAACCCTGATCCACTGGTAAAGGCAGTCTTTTCTTTGTCTGCAGGATTCATTTTAACTTGCCAGTATCCGCTTTTAAGGTCCAAGGTAGAAAACAGAGTAGAACCCGCCAAAGCGTCGAGGGCATCATCAATCCTTGGCAGAGGATAACTGTCCTTCTTAGTGACATCATTTAGCTTTCGATAGTCGACACAAAACCGCATTGATCCGTCTTTCTTTCTCACTAATACCACAGGAGAAGCCCACGGACTACTGGATGGTTCGACTATGCCATTTTGAATTATTTCTTTAAGAGCTCTGTCTGCTTCTTCCTTTTTAACTTGAGGCATCCTTCGGGGTACCTGTCGAATCGGACGTGCATCACCAGTGTCAATTCTATGTTGTACAACATCAGTTCTTCCCAGTTTACTTTTAGAACCAAATACAGGTTTATAACGGTAAAGTAGATCTCTTACCTGTTTCTTTTCTAATTTTGACAAAGAGGGGTCTAATTTTGTCATTAATTGTTCAATTTCGTTGGTCTCATCTGTTTCCGTAACATTTATCTTGTGAATTATGGCCATTACTGGTTCTAAACTTCCCATTTCCGTGTCCTTTCGGAGAAGAACTGGATGATCGTTCAAGTTGATAACTCGGATGGGTACCTCTTTGGCGGATCTAACAAGAGTCTTACCAACAAGGAGTCCTTTTCCCAATTCATGGTCATGGTTCTTCGGCTCTATCATGGCTGGGGCACCATCTGGCTCCAGTCCATCCAACCGCGCTGTGACGACACATTCGCAGCTTGCCGGAAGTTCGATATCATCGATTAGCTTAATCGAGGCATTGTCAACTTGTTTTCGGTGCAGGAATATTTCTTCATTACCAGTACGAAGGATACGTTGGCGAAGATCCAAATGAAAACCACAGTGGAGCATAACATCCATGCCCAGAACAACATCTTCATCAACGTCAGCCACCAGCACTGAGTGAACAAGAGAGGTTGAACCAAACTGTAGCGTCACCTGTATCTCACCGTAGACTCTAGCAGAATCTCCGGTAGCGGTACGCAGTCTCCAACTGGTAGGCAACATCTTATTTCGCATAATGATGGTTGGTCGGACGATAGTTTTTGTAGCTCCAGTGTCTACCAGCATGCTAATATTCTTCCCATCAAGGAGGCCATCTACATATAAGCTGTCCACGTGATGTCGCAGAGTTGCCAATTTAATGGTGTGAGGGGCTTCGGGAATGTTTGGGGTCGATTTCGCCCTCCAGGAGTCGACCCGTTCTAGTTTTCCTTCTGCTGGGGTACTTCAGCAGAAGATTTTTCTTTTTGGGGGCAAGTATTTCTTATATGGCCTAGTTCTCCGCAGTTCCAGCATCTCACTTGGCGCCTTCTTCTTGGAGATAACTTCATTAATCTCTCTACTACCGCTTCAACGTCGCTAACGGAATGAACGGCATGGTCGTAGTTACCGGTGATTTCCCTTAGTCGAGCAACTCCACGTGAGGCCTCCGTCGCCGCCTCAAATTCCAGGGCAATGGTCAAGGCGTCCACAAGAGTCTTCGGCCGCGCCAACCGTACAGCGCGCTGCAACTCGACGTCTCGAAGACCATCGGTGAAGGTTTGGACTGCTAGGCACTCCAGGAAATCCTCCGCTGCATTTGAATACGCAAGTCGTACCATTCTTGCTACATCCGCTTCAAATTCCTGGATAGTTTCTCCATTTTTCTGTTTTCGGCTCTTTAACTGCATTCGGTACACCGGTTGTAGATGAGTTTGACCATAACGCATCTCTAGACGATTCACCAATAACTCGAAGTTGTCAGCTTCATCCGGTGTCAATGATTGCAAGACGTCTAAAGCTTCGCCCCGCAGAGCTACGGTTAGGGACAATGCTTTCTCCTGGGATGACCATCCATTAGCTCTGGCCGCTGCGTCGAATTGTTTCAGGTAATTTGGCCAGGAAGTCTTCCCGTCGAAGGTCGGGGGTTTCATCGTCGTTCGTACAGGAGTCGTCTCCTCGCTTCTTTGTCGTTCGACGTCTGCGGGGCAGGTTTCCATCCTTCCTGCATCTCCGTCGCCGTTGTGGATGGTTTGGTTTTGTAGACAAGCTTCCAGTTCTCGTTTAAGCTTTTCTATCTCGGACTGCATTTGCTGGTTGATCTCGTCTCTGAAGTTGGCCACTTGGTGATTCTGCTCGTCTCGTAAGTTGGCCACTTGGTTATTCTGCTCGTCTCTCATGTTGGCCACTTGCTGGTTCAAGTTACTCACTTGCTGGTTTTGCTCGTCTCGCAAGTTGCATATTTCGGAGCGCAAATGCGATATTTGCTGGGAGAAGGAACTGGATAACTCTTCTGGTAGGGTGGACATCCGTTGTGATAGCTGGGACACCTCTTCGCGCTGGCTTCTTATCTGACTGGATAGCTCCTCTTGCTGGCTCGTCATTCGTCCTGATAGCTGGGACACCTCTTCGCGCTGGCTTCTTATCTGACTGGATAGCTCCTCTTGTTGGTTCGTCATTCGTTGCGACAGCTGGGACATATCTTCGCGCTGGCTGCTTATCTGACTGGACAACTGGGAAAGTTGTTGAGTTTGTTCTTCTTGTTGGCTCGTCATTCGTCCTGATAGCTCCTCTTGCAGCCGGGAAAGTTGTTGAGCTTGTTCTTCTTGCAGCCGGGAAAGTTGTTGCGATTGCTGCGAAAGTTGTTGGGCTAGTTCAGAATTCGCTTTTTGATTTGGGTCTTCGAATTCCACAGCGTCAGGGTCCAAATTATTATTTACGTAGTACTCACGGAGCCTTCTCAACAATACGGATTTGCTTCCAGTAGTTTCCAAATCTAATTCTTCAAGCTCTCTTCTGAGCTCAGCCACCAATAGTTCATTTATCTTTTTTCCAGGCATTCTTATATCTTCACCCCACACCTGACACCAATTTGAAACACGTATGGGGGCTTTTTACACAATTTATTTACAAAATTGTTAAGATACACTGAACTCTGCTGGATAACGTCTAATTACTTGACAATACAATGAACTCTTCTGAACACTTGACTCGAACTGACTTAAACTGCCCATGCATCCCCTTTTATACAACATTATTTAATCTAGTCAGTGTGTTTAGAATTTTCTAGAAACATTATTTAAAATGGTCAGTTGATTTTTTTACAAACTTCTAAAAATCAACTGTCAACAACAATCTTTCAAATTAAGGTCCCTTCCTTTACGGTTATCCCGTTACAATATGTTTTAAAGATCAGAATAATTACGCTAATATCACAGAGAAGTACAATTGTTATTTCAAATAAATAAATATATATAATATGGTCGAAAATTTAGAATAATATTAAGTAGCAATACACGAATAATATTAAAAGTAGAACCCATCAATAAAAGAGATTGCACAACGCACTTGATAACTTAAAATTATGGATCATCTTACAAAATGCATACAGATATTTTAATAGGTAATATTTAAGAAGTTTCCATACATTGGCATTGTTCTTCAATACGTAGTGTTGTGTCATGAGGTATTGGAAATAGGACACCAATCCTTTGTGTACATGCAAGAACCTAAAACTTAAAAACATTACCGCAGTACTTTACCTATTTTATATAAAATTTTATATATTGTCCCTCGATCTAAAAAGATCATTATAATATTTTCTAATTATTAAAGAAACACTGGTTTTTAAAAGTTTCAAAAAAACGTCTGACTTATGTTCTTGGCAAGTAAACCAATCAAAGTTAATGAATTCACACAAACACATGATAATTTTTTGAATCAGACATTTTATGTGGCCAAATACAGGTAAAATTTGGTGAACTGCATTATGTACACTAGCTAAAAAATTAACAATTTCTTTCGTAACGTAAGTCAGACGTCTTTTATTATCATTCTCTTTAAAGTACGTAAAAGTATGGTGAGGTTCCAAACTATTAGTTTTCAAATTTGATTTACAATCTAAATTTAATTTTTTTACCAAAGCGCCTGCCACATAACTTATTGGATGTGTATCAAACTGATTATTTAACTTTATATTCTTAAAATTTGGATCGGGAATTGGGTAAAAATATTTACTTGAACAATGTGGCACAGTGCATTTATATTTAAAATAATTCGGTAATGACATAATTAAAACTGTACACTGTACTTTTATACACTTTACGAATTTTAAAATAATATTTAATTAAAACTAATACTAATAATACTTGCGCTACCCTGTCACTTCAACCGCCATTTTAGTATAATTTCAGCTCACCTCACCAGCTGATCGAGTTTAGGTGGTATAGTTCTCCTATCTACCACCACCTCAGCGCCGAGTTCTGGGGGTAAACAAACAAACATTGTACCGCTTTTGCCCTATCTTTCAAAAAGTCTCTTTATATTATATTGTCTCTGGGTAAGGTCCAAACGTAGACTGCGAGCTCAGCGCGAGCGCCTTTGTGTTCGGGCAAAAAACCGACATCCGATGGATTCCCTCGAACCATTCGGCGAGCGTTACACGTAATGCTTGCAGTGCCGTCGAAACGGAGAATTCGCGTTACATTACACGATACATTACACATGTCTGGACGCGGCTTAACAACTAGTAATAGACGGTTCGATCGATCGGAAGATTCTAGGATATGCCCATCTATCTCGCCTACTTCCTGAACGACAGGTCCGGACTGGTTCGTAACAGTATTTTATTTCTAGTAACAAATATTAAGACACAAATCAGTAAGTTACATATTGCATACCTTGTATATATAGATACCAGTTTTAGTTCCTTTCTGCATATTTCTACTTTAGAAAAATTAATAAAATGAATAAATTCCAAGTTAAAAAAATTTAATAGTTTTAAATTGATCGAGCTTTATAAAAAACAGTAATACCGAATTATTTTCTTTTTACAAAAGTTGTACCCTCTTGAGATTCTAGAGTTATAGGAATTTGGTTAAAATGTTTTCTAAAAAGTAAATAAACTAAAAAATATTAAAATGTTCTATAATTTTTTAATAACCAGTAAGTACTTTAGTCCGAACAGTGCACACAAACACCCAGTTTATTTCAGAATAGAATGGCGCATTGATAAATAAAAGAAGTATCAGTTCGATAATCTTTGAGCTAAATGCAACTTCTCTTCTGTTGATGACATAGCAATTACCTTTGAAATATTTTACCGTAAGCCATTCTTACTACCACCTGCGGTGCAAACAATTCTCTATTTGAAACGTAAATAGCTTTACATCAAAATGCATCAGTTATTAGTAGATTCATTAATTTCATATTAAATCCAGTTATTGATGAACGTAATATCTAGTTTATATTAATGTATTTTTATAATGAAATAAGTACCATAAAAAGAGTTTTTGAATAAAGCCGCTCAGAAGGCGCCATCAATAGAATCTTCAGACACAAATCTACCCTTAATTTTTTGTTGATATAAATTCAACAAGTCTTGTAGGTACAGTGAATTTTTGAAATTAGGAAGTAGGTCGAAAAAAAGATCTTAGCTAAGAACATTTTCGTGAAATAGTTTTTTAGAATTTTCGGAGAGGATTATCCCAACAGCAATATCTAGCTGAAATGGTTTCATTTTTTGAAGCACAACTCCAGCCAACTACTTTCCACTGGTATAACGAATTTCCACGTTATGCTCCAGTTTCAGCGACGAATCCAGGCTAGGTTCACCCAAAAAAGCAGTCACAATAATGCACTTCGTCAGCTACTTAAGATTGACTACCATGTAACTTACCGACAGATAGAGACATCTTTAGGCATTTCAAAGACCTCGACCCAAAGATCCTACATGAACAATGAGTGTTAGAAAGTTGGTGTTCCGTTGGATCCCTCATTTGTTTACAAAAGAGCAAAAACCGGTTCGCGTCAATTGGTATCGAAAAACATTGGAACGGTTTAACAAAGGAAGCTCAAACAACGTTTATAGTATTGTTAGTGGCGATGTATCTTCTATTTACTGTAATGTTAGAATTCCCAAAAAGGGCGTAAATCCCCTAGCTAGCTCACTAGGTCGTGGCTTCTTTAAAGAGTTTTACGAGTCCTCCCTGAACATGAAACATAAGGGCGCCAGAGTACAAACAAAACAAATTATACGCAAACACTCGTTTAAATGATTTATTTGAATAATAATAATTTATAATAAAAAATTTGGTTTATCAGATGTGGTTAATAAAAGCTATTCAAATTAATTTTATCTCTTATCTGCTTCAAGAGATCTGTCTCTTTTGTTATCGGGATAATTTCTCCTGGGAAGAATTTTCCTCAATTTCTATATTAGTCGTAACCAGGGTTTCCAATCTGTTATGCTTTCTCCACAAAAGGCGGAAATTTGGTGTCGCCTAAAAAAAAAAATGGTGTGGCAGTCATTGGGACTGCCGGCAGAAGTTATACTTCTATGCACGCGCCCGGATTCATAAATTTGTATGCGAATGATTTAGCATTGTGTATCGAATTTGCATAAAATTCCTGGAGACGAGATCCGTCTTAAGCACCAGGTATTTCGGACACCATCGCCATTTTTATTTTCGTATTCAGCGACCCAAAAACGGCCGAGTTCGAAGTGTGCACTGATTTTGTACAGAACTTACATCAAACCTCAGGAGAAGAGGTAAATACCCTAGGCATCAAGTGCCGCGGAGACTTTCGACCATGATATTCGTGTTTAGCGACCCCAAAAACCTCGAGTAGGTACATGAATTGAACCCATTTGGAATACTTACCGAGTTATAATTTTTCTATCTATTGTCTGTTCGGAATGCACTTTTCGACTATTCTTAAAAACTCTGTTTATGTAGCCAATAACCTCAAAAGCATAGTGCAGGATATACTGCAACCATGTGACGGTACTATAGACTACAATACAATACTCATTACTAAATATTATTATTAATATAAAATACTAAACTTTATATGTATACTTACGTGAATGAATTATAAAATAATCAGTCAAACACAATGTGATATGATGTTCAAAACATTAGCTCAGACTGTTTTTTTGTATATCTATCTCTTTTCAATGTACTGAATGTTTAAACGGTGTTCAAAGGACTTATAGTTATGACTAAACATGTAGTAAATATTTCATCTTTATTTTTACCGACCAATATACCTTATATGTGTTTCTGTCTCTCTCTTACTCACTGCATTACATATGTAATGATTTTTCCCATTTAACCCCACACAAATCTTTTCCGCCGAGTGCACGAATAGAAGTACCTATAACTTCAATAAGTAACTCTAACGTGTCACTCTTTACAGATATGGATTGACCCTTATGAAGAAATGAATAATCAGAAATCGATCCCTTAAAGAAATTACAATCAAGTAGAATGAGTTTCCAGCCAAATCGGATTTTTCCAAATTATTGAGAATAAATTAATTCTTAAAACACGTGTAGAAACCGGTTTAAAATTTATTTAAGATCACAATTTTTTTGGCGAAAGTGAAACTACTTGAAAATTAGTTGTTAGTAATAATAAAATATCACCCCAATTTAAGACACTTCTACAAATAAAATAATTAAATGAAACAATAAAATCGACTTACTTGTATTGAAGTAGGTACCACCTAGAGATCGGATAGTAAGATGAACTTAAAATTCTGATCGCAGCACGAAAGAAGGACAGTTATACAGTAACACCACTAGCAGTATAATTTATAATTAATGCGATTACATTAAAATAAATCTAACCAAATATAGGCCCAGAAATAATAGTCTTGTGAATTATTTAACTAAAACGTTACGATAGAATATTACATTAGGTACTTTTACGAATAGAAATATAAATACCAATCCGCTAGGTGAATGGGCCACGATAAGGAAAAATCAACAAAAGCGATCCATTCTCGAAGTTTGTCAAAGAAAATGGTCGCAACTCTTCTGTCAAAATCTGGTCATGTGGCAACAATTGCTATAGAAGATCGAAGAAAGGTTACTTTCGATAGATATATAAACGTTTGTTTACCAGAAGTTATGGCGAAACTACGACAAAGCAACACACAAGGGCGAATCATCCTATATGAGGACAATGTAAGTGCTCACACTGCCTAAAAGACAATCGAGTTTTTGACGCTTCAAAACATCGAATTGTTAAAATATCCACCGTATAGTCCCTACCTAAGTACGAACGATTTCTTCTTGTTCCCAAAGATAAAAAAATCAATGCGAGGGCAGCAATTCCAGTCGCCAGAAGAAGCCATCGATGCCTCCAAAGTAGTCATTTTGCAGGTGTCAATTGGAATAACTGTTTTACCCATTGGTTTGAACGTATGCAAAATTATACCGATTTTGGTGGGACATACTTTAAAAACCAATAAAGTACTTTAAGTCTACATATTTTTTGTCTTTATGGCTATATGCAAAGCCCTCGTAAATAAAAAAATGTTCATATTGATCTACTGAAAAGATATGTTCAAACTAATAAGATTATAACTTATAACCATCTTTTTTAAAGCAGTTTAAAGGAATAGTATTTTAGTTAATTTAATTGGACAAATTTAGATTTAGAGTTTTCTTGATTCTTTCTTTCGTTTTTGTTAATAAAATTGGAAAGTGCGTCATTGGAAAAACGCCGAAAGCGGAAGTCGTAAAAAGTGTCAAAAAATCATTGAATTACGACTTGTTACGCGATTGTAGAATACTCGTAAACTAGTCGATGGAATTTTCTGTTAGCATCGGAGACGATTCAATTCATAAAACGTCCTGACCTGACTTAGTAAAAGTAATGATCGGGAAAACTATATTTCTTTCGATTTTTATCGTTTCTAAAGCTTTTCAATCACAAAAATACATGTTTGTTACTTTTTAATCATTTATTGAACATTAAATACTAAAATAACTTAAATTTAGTTTACCTATCATTACTATTTTATCACCACTGTCAGCTTCAATAATAGTTTTCAAAGAATGAGTAGGGATGCATATGGAGATACCCATAACAATTGTGACTGTTTAGATTATACTTTTAGTTCGTGAAAACTGTCATTATAGATAGCAGTGCGTAAAGTAACAATGTATTTTAAATGGGATTTTCTTTTTCGCGCTGTTTTTGGCACACCTTCATATAATCAAATATCCTTAGCATTCGCTTTGTCATGATGTTGCTATGAGAGCATTAAATTTTAACAAAAGTTATTCTGACAGTTTTGTAGTTTGAATTTTCAAATTTGAAAGGTATAAAAATTGTAGATATGAATTGAAAATAAATTGTATTCTTCTAATTACTTTTTATTTGATTATCGTAGATAAAATATTGTATAAAACTGTGCGTGAAGTGCTTTTTGCACACTTACGCGATATATAGCACTCGCTTCGCTCGTGCTCTAAACATCGCGTGCGTGCGCAAAAGGCATACTTCACGAACTGTTTCATAAATAAGTATTTTATAACAGCATATAACGCATACAAACTAATCTGTTTAAACTCACTACTCTGTATAGGTATTTTAAATACATTAGTAGTTGGCTGAATACAGTTTCTGTGCAACAATGACAGCGATTTGAAGCTGAACCTTTTCAATCCCAGAGCATTTAAGGAAATTATCGAATAGAACATTCCAACCCTTATAATTCTCTGTCTAGAAGTAAAGCGGACAAATTGAGACATTTTAACACCTCCTGATCTTCGTTGATGGTTGCGAGAAACCGTCGTCATAATAATTATCAATGGTCTTCCTTTCAGGGGAATAAATGTGCCGCCAAGTTGACTAATAACTGGCCCGCATCGGCGAATTATTATGGTAATTATTCTACGTTCAAACTAACAAAGAAACACGGATCGTCTAATAACAACGAAACGTCAAGACCACTAAACATGTAAATCATACTTATACTATGTAAATCTAGGCTTTTATGGGCTTCACAACCTTCGAATTTCTCCAGGATTCCAACTATCACAGGGCGTAACAACAACCGGATTATTTTTTTTTTACTTATAAGTACAGAAAATATTTATTTTCTTACCAAAAATATAATTTGTCCACGACTATTATACAAAACGCTCATTATACAATTCTTTAAGAATTATAGTATAGTATATTTACAATCATAGGAAGTGACTTTAATAGTATCCGCTAATAAAGTCGAAGCGATAAAGGGATTTCCTAACTTTGTAGCATTGAAATTCTCAAAAAGAGCTTAAATCCCCTAGCTAGCTAACTAGGTCCTGGCTTCTTTAAAGAGTTTTACCAGACCTCCACAAACATGAAATATAAGGGCACCAGAGTACTAACTGAACCAATTATACTTTCCTTCTCTTTCAGAATATTGTTTTTAAATTTCTTAAATATTAATAGTTTATGAAATATTTGCAAAAAACGGAATGCCATTTTTTTATCTTTAATTGTTTATTACTATTGCAATTTTTTATGTGCTAACACATGCTTTTGGCACATTTTTCTAGACGTCATTCCGGATCCAATGAGCTATCGCACATAATTTTAAAAGCAATATCTCTATTTCGTACCATTTTTAACTTGTTGAGCAGACTATAGGCTCTACCATTATATGCTCGTTGAATAATATACTATTACTAGTTGCTATCCGTAGATTAATTCATATTTATGTTTTATTTTTGCATGCAAAAGTTATTAAAAACACCTGAATAGCATAAAAATAAAAACTCAGCTTGTAGAAATATAGCGAGTATGAAAACCGAAAAAGTAATAAACTGTTAGAAAATTATAAGAAAGTGAATGAAACGAGTAATAGTCAGTATAACAGGCATTATAAAATCGCACATTTCTACCCATTAAAGACAAGGAATATACCTAATGAAAACTTTAACAATTCAATTCGTATACGTTTTGTAAGTATTCATTATTCTTTTACAACGTTTCCGAAATTAAAAAGCAAAAATATTATCTGAAAGTAAGGAATTGGAGAATTACTAATATTCTATTCGTTTAAAAGTCAAATTTACGATAGCAATTAATGCTCTTTCGCTTGGATTATCATTTTTATTATTTACTAGCTGATCCGGCAAACTTCGTACCGCCAAACACTGAGGTCTTTTTCTTATTTTCCGTTTTTTTTTTAATTTTACAATTCTGTCTTTTTTTTAATCGTTTTCATCATATTTTCTCGTTAGTTTCCAGGTTTTTACTTTTATTCTTTGTATTTTGTAATTTACCGACTAAATATTTTAGATATCAACTGCGCCACCTTACGGCCGCGTTATGGTACTACTTTAGTAAAAATGGCTTGGTGAATATATAAGATTTAAACTGCGCCACCTTACAGTGGCGTCAAAGTACGTAATTTAATACGAATTTCCCTTTCAAATATAAGTTAAAATTGCTTGTTTAAACAAATGAGGTATCAACCGGACCCCCCTTACGTGACGTGCCTAATTTAAAAAGAATTGCTTATTTATATGATAGAGGGATGTATATATATTGAGATGAAATATAATTCTATGATATATATAATATGTAAAATTAAATATAAAATGATTAAAAAGAATATTCTTGATCCCAGGAAAGAGTTCAAAGCTTTGATATTTGCATAATTTAGTTTCATTTTTCAGTATATTAAAAATTATTCTCTTCATTCCTGAAAAAAAAAGAAAAATAAAATAAGAAAGATGAATTAAATCTTAAATATTAAGATACATGCGTTGGTTTAAAATAATTTAATTAGTCAAATAAATAATTGAATACTTACTTTTAATAGATTGTGTATAAATTTTCACTTCCATAATTTTCATATTTATTATTTTCATAATATTCATATTTGTCATTTATAAAATTAATAAGAAATTGAGAAATTCTAAAAAAATTAAATTTATATTAAAACATGATAGAAAATAAAATTTATAATTTTTGTTAGAAATCTAGTATGTAAGGTTATAATACAAATTTGCCAAATAATGTTATAAATCTAGTATGTAGGGGAACTAGGGGCATGATGGGGTAGTGAGGTAAGACGGGGTCACACACACATACAAAAAAACTCAATGCTTTCGCGAAGTGACGGTGTAGCCAACCGAGAGCCGCTTCCGAGCAATACTCAAAGCGGCCATGACAGTTGGCGAAAGTGCGTGCGTTCTGTGTTTATAGACAAATTTCTGTTGGAGAGCAATATTAATGTAATATTTTGTGATTTTTGACAAGTTCAGAAACAGGTAAGGAATAGAGTTGAACTAGTCATTGTTTTGACCTTCTTTTTACATTTTCTTTAGAGTAAATTGGCATATTTACAATCGCATTAATCCTAACCTAGTATATAAAATATTTAACTTACTTTAAATATTGTGACTGGGGCAAGATGGTGTAGACTATACGGGGCATAATGGGGTAACCTCTAATTTGGTAGATTATAAGAAATTGTTGTTTATATTATAGCTACTTTTATTGTATTTTATTTAAGATCAGTTATATTAAAGTGTTGAGTTTACTGTAAAACCTCTCGTGTTCTTTAGGTACTCATCAGAGTTTTTTATTTTAGTTTAAACATGGTTAGAAACTATAAAAAAAAGACAAAAAGGGGAGAATGGTCACAACAGTCCATGAAAATAGCTGTAGATAAAGTTTTAAGCAAAGAATCAGGATATAGAAAGGCAGCTTTAGAATGTGGTGTTCCTCAAACAACTTTGGAGCGTTATGTCAAGAAAATTAAGCGAGGAGAAGAAGCTACCATCGGCTTACCACTGGGACCTATAAAGTCTGTTTTTTCGCAAAAAGAAGAACAAGAACTTGCAGAATATGTGAAGCATATGGAAGAACGTCTTTTTGGCTTAACTACTCTTGATTTAAGGCGACTGGCTTACCAGTTGGCCGTAAAAAATAATAAAAAGCACAATTTCAATAATGAGAAAGAGATGGCAGGTGTTGATTGGCTCACACTGCATGTACTGGGGTTGATGATGAAGACGAAGAAGAAGTACTCATATGCATCTTCTGTGAAGATCAATAATAATCCTATCTTACCTCTAAACCCCATCATGCCCCATTTATCATTCCCCATCTTACCCCACATACGGGGCAAGACGGTTTTTTTATGTGATATAAAAAAATAATTATTGTTAGTAATTCGTTATGTTATTTTTGTCCAAAGATTATACCAATTTGTAGTTGATTAAGAAACTAAAGTGCCATAAATAAATAAAAATATTAGGTTGATTCTTACTGAAGTTCTTTGTTGGTTTGCCTTAGCGTCCCCATCATGCCCCTAGTTCCCCTATGATGATAGAAATTGTTAAAGAAATTAAGATAACTAATCTAGTAGGGCTTGTTTTATTTGTATAGAATCAAGATTGTTTTGGAAAAATTTATATAGGATTTAGATGGTTAGTGATAGGTTTTTGTTAGTTTGTTGATTTTGGAGATTGTTTCTCTTTTCCTTGATCTTTTGAAGAGAATGGTTGTAATAAATGTTATGCAGTTTTTTGATAAAATAATAAGTTAAAAGAGATTTGAATAATATAATATTGGTACTAAAGTTGAATAGAAGGAGTTTGTACGAGTTTGGTAAGAAGAAAGATTATTTAAAGTTATTTTAAAAGATTAAAAAAGTCGACGAGAAGAGATATTGGACTAGAAAGAATATTTACCATTGCTAAGAAAATTAAATCATCAGGTTAAGAAGAGAAGTATTGAAATAGATACTTACCAGTTCTAAATATAGCAGTTTTTCTGCAGAATTAAAGAAAATTCTTCATTTATATGGTTTGAGCAGTACTTATTGGTAGAAGGCTTGGAGAATTGAATTAGCAGCAGTTATACGGTATTTTAATATAAAAATAAATAATTGTGTGTTTAATTTCTTGTTGTATAAACTATATTCATTTTCACTTTCATATAAAAAATAATTTTGCACATCACTAGATTTAAGAACATTTAGAATTTCTTATTTTTACTTTAAAATTTGATTAAAAACAATTACTTTGCACATTCACAGTCACAAAATATTAATTTAGAAATTTTTAAGGTTAAGTTTAGTTAAAAATCCATAATCCACGCGACCACGCGTCTGTTCTTACCATTGGCGTTCCAAATAAGGTATTAAAATTAAATTGATATTCTGTTTATAATAAAATTAAGAGTTAAATTTCAATAATTAATTTTTCTAAATTTTGAACTCTGCTCTGAAGGTAAGAGTAGCACGGGCAATATAAAATTCATATTTAGAATCATATATCAAAGTCACCTTAATTAAAATATCTTATAAAAAGTTTAAATTTAATTAAAAAGGAAAAATTTTGAATTATAGCATATATACTTATAAATTAAATACTTAGCAAGTTATTTATGTTATAATATATATGAGATATAAACTGGTGTCACCTTACGGTCACATTATAATACTTAATTTAGTAAAAATTTTCTTAGTTTTCTATTTTCCGCAATTTGTTCTGTTTTGTTACTGTTTTTCTATTCTTATCTCGTTTCTAAGTTAATAATCTAGAACTCAAAACACAGCGCTATCTACCTAAATGTTCATAGACAGTTATATCAATTAGATAGCTCACTTAGTCGTTATTTTTAAGAGTTCTACCATTCCCTCCCAAAAGATGAAATTAATACTCAAACACCCGTTTTAAATGATTTATATATATATATATATATATATATATATATATATATATATATATATATATATTGTTATGATTTGATTGGATATTTTTTTTTTGTATTTGATAATAGGTAACTGTCTTTATATAGGTGTTTAAAAATTTTATTTCAGAAAGTGTAGAGAGTTGTTTATTTTTGTTTTATATATTTTGTTTTAAAAAAAGGTTACCTAGGGACGGAGGGATAAAGAATGGATGATTATGAATTTTGAAATTGAAGAGAGAGTTGTAATTTGAATGTTGATGAATATTTGTATTTGAAGTATAAAATTTAAAATAAAACTATTTTAAATAAAGTGAATATTATTTTGGAAGTAGAAGCACGACCCTATAGCCGGAAGAAAATCAGAAATCATAGTAAATTTATCATCAAATATGAGGAGCACCAAAGATTCCATAAAAAATTGGCGCCCAACGTGGGGCGATAATAGGAGACCATTGGAAAGAAACTGAATAATAAAAAGAAGCTGCCGATAGAGGAAAGTCAGGATAGTCAAGTGAAACTCAAGCAGAATTGAAAATTATTAGAAAATTGTAATCTGGGGTAAGACTTTTAAATCCTTATATAGAGACAGTTTTTTAGTTTGTTGTTTAGATTTGAAATAGGGGGGATACATAATTTTTGAGACATATTTTATAAAAATTGAAATTTTTGACAGTGTCAATAAGACATATAAAATTCAAATTGATATACGGGGTGAATTAATATTATACTATATTATAAATCTAATTAATATTAAAATTTAAATTATTATAATAATAAATTGAATACTAAATAATAATAAAATGGAAACAAGAAGAAAACAAAACAAGAAACAGGATTTACAGATGCAACAAGGAGATCATCAAAAAGATGATGACATACATATTATGGAAACAAATAATTCGGGAGATGAAAAAGAGAATACCACAATAATAAAAGCAATTATTGAAAGTAATGGTAACAAACATGAAGAAAGTGATATGGATAGGATGTTTAAATTTTTAGAAAAAATGAATAATAAATTAAGAGAAGATTTGAAAAAGAATTTACAAGAAAATCAAGAAAAACAAGACAAAAATATAGAAGCAATAAAACAAGATATTAACAAAAATAAAGAAGAAATGAATAAAAATACAGAAGCAATAAAACAAGATATTAACAAAAATAAAGAAGAAATAAATAAAAATATGGAAGCAATAAATGTAAATATGGATTCTATGAAAAAAGAAATAAAAGAAGATATGAAAAAAGAAATAAAGATATGAACAAGAATATAGAAGTATTTAAAGATGAAATGAAGAAGCAAATGGAAATGTATAGAGAAACATTAGAAGAAACAAAAATAGAAATAGGAAATGAAATGAAAATGAGAAAAACAGAATTAGAGATAATTATACAACAAGAGAATCTGGAAAAGAAAAATGTAAAAGAAGAAATGCAAAATACAGTAAAGAAGATATATGAGATGGAAAGAAAAGAAAAAGAAATAAATGTAATACAAGAAAATGAAATTATGAAATTAAAATTAAATAATGAATATGACGATGATAAGAAGAATTATAAAGATAAATATTATAAAAATGAAGAAGCAAAATATGAAAATAAAATATATGAAGGTGATAGAAATAAATATAAAAATAGATATTATTATGATAATAATAATAATAAAATTAAATATAAAACTAAATTCAATTACAATAAGGAGAATAAGAAGAAACCTTATGAAGATGGTGATATAAATTATTTTGAAATATGTGATGAAATTAGAAGATTTAAAAAGATTTGGAAGGATATAATTTATAATTATAAAAAAAGAAAAAAATAAGTTAATTAAAAGCAAATAGGATTGAGATAAAATTAAAATTAAGATTAAAATTCAAAATAAAGAGGAAAATAAATAATGGGGAAATATCAGAAAAAGGGGGAAGAAATTGATTAAATAAAATAAAGTAAAATTATTAAAAAAGGGTAGAAATCGAAAGTAATTGTAAATTAAAGGTAGAATAGTAAGGGATGATCTGATAGAAAAGTAAATATGGAATATATTTAAAATTATAAAATGTGTCTTAATAGAAAATTTTATTTTTAAATTTAGGGGGATTTTGTTATGATTTGATTGGATAATTTTTTTTTGTATTTGATAATAGGTAACTGTCTTTATATAGGTGTTTAAAAATTTTATTTCAGAAAGTGTAGAGAGTTGTTTATTTTTGTTTTATATATTTTGTTTTAAAAAAAGGTTACCTAGGGACGGGGTGATAAAGAATGGATGATTATGAATTTTGAAATTGAAGAGAGAGTTGTAATTTGAATGTTGATGAATATTTGTACTTGAAGTATAAATTTTAAAAAAAAACTCTTTTAAATAAAGTGAATATTACCCTATAGCCGGAAGAAAATCAGAAATCATAGTAAATTTATCATCAAATATGAGGAGCACTAAAGATTCCATAACAATATATATATATATATATATATATATATATATATATATATATATATATATATATATATATATATATATACAAAAGGGGAAAATTATTGGGCATGTACGCAAAAAGGATTAATAAGGCCACGAGTAGGAATGGTAACCGTAGACATGCATGTTTCTGGCTCATTAGCCGTCATCAGTGCGGCATAACCAAGTAGGGTAAAAAAGTAAAAAAAAACGACAAATATAGAAAAAGAAAACATGAAATCAATCGAAAAAACAAGAAAAAATTGTAGATATTACAAAAAAACGGTAAAAATCTTGAAAAATGTACGATTGTTGGAAAACGTGAAAAAAACGTTGAACATCATAATAGTTATTTACTTAATTAGTGGGATAAGAGCATCATTAACTGACGAATGCGGTGAGTTGCTGAGACCATGGCGTAGCCCGAGTCGAAGTAAGAGCATGAGTCTCAGTTAATATGCCTTATCCCACGTATTAGATACAACTTTTTATCTACGACTGCTCAGAATTACGGAAATTATACTTTTGAATTGAATTCGACGAAAAATCGGAATATTATAGTATGTATGTAGAACCATAGCAACATGTAATTTGAATGTCAACAATTTAAGTCAAAACTTCAAGAATTAATTTTCTAATTTCTGTTTTTCTGTGAAATAATGAGCGACTCCGAATCTCTGCCTTCGGATATCGAAGAATTGGCCACGCAGGTAGTTTCAACGTAATTGCCGGAAAAATCAAAAATTAAATATCAGCAAGCTTATGAACGTTTGCGGAAATGGTGCGATGAGAAGAAAATAAAAAATGAAGCAAGTGAAAAGGTACAAATGTCCTCAGGTATACACTTGAATAAATGTAAACATGTTATTATTAATGTTCATAAATAATTGTTTAATAAATTTGATCGTTAGTTGGTATTAAAAAATGAGTGTGTTTTTGATTTCATTACCTCACTAGTTAGGTAATGAGTTTCATTACGTAACTCAAATGAATGTCAAATTCGTCACTTATCTAAGCAGTCGTAGATAAAAAATGTTATTAATCTAAAAAATTATTGAAAATTATAAAAAAAAAAAATAAAAATTGTACTAAAATTTTAAAAATTGTAAAAAATGGTTGATAATCTTAAAAAAAATTTGAAAATCGTAAAAAGTTGTTAGAAATATTAAAAAAATTGTTGAAAATGGTAATGAAATATCAAAAATTATAAAAAAAATCATAACAAATTGTTTACAATTGTAAAAAATTGTTAACCATCTTAAAAAATTGTTGAAAATGGAGAAAAATGTGCAAAATCATAAAGAAATTGTCTGGACAATCTTTAAATATATTGAAAATGGTTATAAAATGTCGAAAATCATAAAAAAATCGTAAAATATTATTTACAATCGTAAAAAAATTGATAATCATAAAAAATGTCGAAAATTATAAAAAAAGTCGTAAAAATATTTTTACAATCGGGATAATCATTGAAAATTCTGAAAAAATGTGTAAAATCGTAAATCGTAAGATATTGAAAATGAAAAAGAGAGAAAAAAATTATTGATAAAAAAATTTGGAAGCAACTAGATATCTGATTTATATTTCCTTGAAGTTGGCTCGAATTGTTTTTATCTTTGTAAAAGACTTCAGTTCTAATCTAATCTAATCTAAATAAACCTGGCATGGTCTCTCCTGTGGAGCTCCATATTTTAAACACTGCTTCCTATGGGAATATTGTGATCAGGTTCGGCACCAAGAGTCCTTGCATGCATCCCATGCGTGCAGGACTTTAGTTTGATCAGCTGAAGATCATCACCACCACTGATCTTCAGGTAGGCATAAATCCTGGTGTCCCAAGTTCTTGAGGATTTGGACGACTGTCCTTGAGGTACTGTTGCCTCAGGGCAGTTATCTTTATAAGAGATCTGAGTCATGTGACTAATTCCTTAAAGTGGTGATAGGTTTCAGGGTTCGTGTCACCAAAGATGAGGAACCGTTTATGGTCCAAGGCCTCACACTCAAATAGAATGTGAGTTGCCGTCTCATCTTCCATGGCGCACAGTCGGTACGAGGTGGGTTCCTGTGTCAGAATCCCCATCCTTCGAAGGTGTAGTCTGAATGGTCCATGCCAAGTGAGCAGGCCTACCAGTACTCTTATCTGACTCCTGCCAAGATTCAGTATGTCAGACATCAGTTTTTTGGAGTAGCCTTTGAGCGTCAGTGTTTGGTCGACTCTTTCCAGATCCAGTTCCTGACGTTGGTTCTTATTCAGGCTCTAGGCAGTCCCAGTACAGGTTCCAGACCAATGAATCGTGTATCCGTTCCCTTCTTGGCCAGAAGGTCCGCGATTTCATTGCCCTCAAAACCCTTATGCCCTGGCACCCACTCCAAGAAGACTTTGGAAGTTTTTGTATGCACTCTTAAATCCGCTTGGAACTAACCCGGAATTGTTTTAAGGCCAACAGTGCAGCTTGGCTGTCTGAGAAGAAAGTTATCCTCTCCCCTTTCCAGCGACGGCCTCGGGCGTGGTCAGCAGCCTTTAGTAAGGCGTATACCTCAGCCTGGTACACGGATGACTCCGTTCCTAAGAGCTGAAGTGCCACCCAAGGTTGCATGGACCACAGAACCCTGCACCGGGTCCTTTTAAAGTGTGAGATCCGTCAGTAAAGTAATTGATCCCTGCATCGTCGAAAATTCTTTAAGAGCCTTGCTCAGGCCACTCGGCTCGGTCTCTTAGCCGGACTGGGTATCGACTCTCAAAGTTCAAGCTGGGAATCATATGGTCAGTTGGTAAACCTGTCAACAAGACCTGACAATCCCCCGTAAACAGCGTGCGGTAACGATGCAGGCCATCACCATCACACCCGTTAACTTTCAGCCTATGAGCTCCCGACATTGAGGGGTGGCAAGCCCAGGATAACTCCCAGTGCCGCTGTAGGGGCTGTCCTTATAGCCCCAGAGATCTGCACGGATACAAGCTTCTGAAGCGATTCCAGCTACCTCTGAACAGTTGATTACTCAACCTTGTTCCACCATACGCATGATCCGTAGAAGACAATGGGTCTAACAACCGCCAGACCCAGACTTGAGTTACGAACATCCGAAATCTAGATTAAAATAGCGAGTAATTTGCCATTGGAGCCGACTTCAAGGAAATCGTATTTAGATGCTTAGTTCTAAGAAATAAAGATTTTATTTTTTGCCTTATACTGCATTGTTATATTTTGTTTTTTTGAAGGCAGTTCAATTTTTTTTAAAAAGTTTTTATTTTATTCTTTTTAGTTGCTACTTGACTTTGTCAAATGTGGCCGCAAATTCATGATATACTATTTTCAAAACCTTCCAAATACCGTACAAGAGGTTGTGGGTTTAATCCCCAACAATCCCGACATCTATTTCCTTCACCGTACGTACAACGCACGTACGGTGAAGGAAAACATCGTTATGAAACGTGGACTTAATTGTCTGAAATCACCAACCCGCAGTAAGCAAGCGTGGTGATTAAATGCTCATTCCTTCTCCTTGTGGGAAGAGGTCTTTGCCCATACAGTGGGACACTAACAGGCTAATTATTATGTTTTTTATGTTATACACAATTATTAACATATTAACGTAATTGCAGAGCTTAGTCTGTTGATTTTTGAGGTGGAACATCTCCTACATTGATGACCAGACCTTAACCAAATTTCTATGGGACCACACCGACACTCTAATCTTTTGAGAATTTTTCAAACCGGATTATAAATACCGGAGATATGCTGTAAAAAATATGGTCGAATTGAGAACCTCCTCCTTTTTTGAAGTCGGTTGAAAATCATGAAAAATTGTTGAAATCCGAAAAGAAATAATCTGTTTGGTTTCAGAAAAATGGGAAATAATCGAAAAAAATGAAAGAAAAATCACCAAAAAGTGTATATGAATTCCTACTAAATTTGAGAAAATAAAATATATGAAAAAAGCATTGTGTGGTTTTATGAAACCACGGTAAAAGTGAAACTTTTTTTTTACCCTATAGACATTTAACTAAAAATTTTTCGAATCATATTCCATTAAGGGTATAAAAATCGCTTTATCAAATCAAAATTAAAATTAAAATCAAAATCAAAATCAAAATCGAAATCAAAATCAAAATCAAAATCGAAATCGAAATCGAAATCAAAATCGAAATCGAAATCGAAATCGCAATCGAAATCGAAATTGAAATCGAAATCGAAACTGAAATCGAAATCGAAATCGAAATTGAAATCGAAATCGAAATCGAAATCAAAATCGAAATCGAAATCGAAATCAAAATCGAAATCGAAATCAAAATCAAAATCGAAATTGAAATTGAAATCTAAATCGAAATCGAAATCGAAATCAAAATCAAAATCAAAAGGTGTGTGTGCGATTCACACACGATAGAAGTGAAAACTTCAGTAAATCGACAAAAGAATGAAATGAATATATATAACAAGGGTAGGATAATTACAAAGTTTATTTGTTTAAAAATGAAAGTGTTTTGATTAATTTTAAAAGATTTTATTTAATATATGTTACATAATTTATTGCTCAAGTTCCATATTTTCAGTTTCAAAAATTATTATTTACGACTGTAATATTTTTAAAACGTTACATGTCGTAGATACTTACGCAGTCAAAGTTCGTATTAATACGAATAGGTAAAATATAACCGTCGACGTTACATGTCGTAGATACTTACGCAGTCGAAGTTCGTATTAATACGAATAGTAGGATTGTTTTCATTAGCAGATGTGCTCACTCCCGTACATTTTTGTATTAAACTATAAGCGCCGCCTACTTTATACTTACTCGGCGTTCGACCGACATGCGACATGCAACATGCACTTAAAACGATATAACAAAAGTTTCACTTTAATAATAGGAAAAAAATAAGAAAAGTTGCAAAAATTGGAAAAAAACAAAATGTAGAAAATCAAAAATTACAAATCTTACAAACTAGAAAGTAAAATAAAATTAAAAATAAGCGAAAAAACAGAATTAACCAAAAAAAAAGGAAAACCGAGAAAATGTCATAAGATGATAAATAAAAAATAAAATTAAAAATTTACTACTAACAAATGCCGAAACAGAAAAAATTAATTAAAAAATATAACGAGAAAAAAGTAGAGACCTGAAAACAGACAAAAAAATTCGATAAAATCTACAAAAACAAAATAAAACCTGGAATCAATAAAAAAAGAGAGAAAAAAATGGTTCGTATTAATGAAACGGAAAATGAGAAAAAAATCATCAATTGTTAAGCGGTACGAAGTTCGCAGGGTTATCTAGTTTAAAATAAATATCAAATAACGATTTTCTAGAACTTTCTGTTAGAATAAAGTTTGACATGATTTCTGTATTAACCACTTTCGTAGTACACTTACAACTATAATATATTTTTATTTGTTCATACTTCGTTTAAAATGTCTCTTGTAATAGTCATCTGAAGTTTATTTTCTTTTTCGCATTTCAGGATGTTGTTCGTTGAAAGAGATGAAGATCAGCGTGCCGGAAGCTGCTTTATCCGGTAAAACGGTAACATTGGCATGCGAGTACAATCTCGAAGAAGTTGCTTTATATTCCGTCAAATGGTATTGGAACGACGAGGAGTTTTATAGATACGTACCGAAAGAGTCGCCGCCGTTTAGAGCTTTTACAGTAACATTCGCCAATTTTAACGTTGACGTAAGTGTATTTATTCCAATATTTAACAGCATCTTAAAATTCTATTTCATAAAAAAACTAAACTAACTATAACACTTGGATCTGACTAGAGCGATAAAAAGGAAACCAACAAAATTTGTGATTTTTATGTCTAAAACAAGAATTCATTCCTTACTTATTTTACCACCTTTATTTTTAATTACAGCTTCAATTCGTCCAAGCAAAGTATTTATTAAGTTCTAACACTCATCTGGAATGAAATTATCACAAATGTTCTGCAGGTTTTCCTTGAGTTCTTGCACAGTCCTAGAAGAATTGGCTCGCAGCCTCTATTTTATGATGTGCCAAAAAGGGCTCGATGGGCGAAAGGTCCGGTTTACCAGAAAAACATTCTAGGAGTGGTATTTCGGGGTCTAAAAGCCATTTCATGCAGCACCGTCTTGCTGGATGATGGTGTCATTTCCAGAGATCCTGCTCTGCTCAAAAGTTGGCAACAAAGATTTCTAATATTTATCTGAGTTAACAATGCCATTGAAAAATGTAATTTGCCAACTTCTCTTGCCGACATTGAAGCCCCCTTTCCATATCCCAATTTCGATTGTTTTAAACCCATTTCAACCTGTTTGCCGTAAGCTTAAGTGGCAATAATAATTTTTCTTTAGCCTGCTCCTGAAACAAAATATAATTATCTTTTTTGCACGATAAAACGATTTTGCTTAGTTACCGCGTTTGTTGCCTGATCAGTATGTTGTGTTTACTGGTTACTAAGATAAACAGACCGGTAAGTAAAAAATTCAAAATAATAGTATATTACTTTACGAGTGGAGTAAATTGCATATTACAGCAAGTGTGTTTGGCCTATGAGCGAGCTTGCGAGCGAATGGGCTAAAGAAACGAGCTAAATATGCCATTTATTCCTCGAGTGAAGTACTATGCTTTGACCACAACTTACCAAATGGTTTTGTATAAAACTAAAAATAACAAAAATAAAATTTAAATTTTGGCATAAGTTGTCAAAAATATTCGATTTCGCAGACAGTTCTGTCTGAAAAATGTCAAATTTTATTTTAATTTAATGTATAATGTAGGCAACCAACATAATAATACAGGTTTCTATTTACTTACTCCACTAGTGGAGTAAATGAAACTGTAACACAACTTCTCAATAATTTGACACTTACTGACACAGATATAGGTTAAAAAATAGGCAGTTTACTTATGAGTCGTGGGTAAAAGGTTAATAATAGTTGCGTTTCATGTTGTCTAGAGAAAAGTTTGTTTACTGTCAAAAAATACACCTTTGAAATAATAGCTGTCAATATAAATTTAAACTCGTTCTATTGTACAAAAAACGTTATAAGCATCACGAACGTTAAGGACTACCGATCTCAGACAAAAATTGGAGTCGTCGCTCCGCTACGCTCCTCTCCAAACAATTGTCTCCGATCAGTAAAATGTCCTTACCGTTCTTGATACTTAATATACTATTGTTGCTTAGGATTAAACTCGTGAAACTTACCTTGTAAGTTCGATAACTTAGTTCTTTTGCTTCTGAATGACACTTAGACTTACAAACACGTCATCCAACATTTTCATTCCCCAGTACAATCAAGTCTCCGACGTTAGCACGCCTATTAGACCTGATAATTCGGCCCAAAGCTGGTCTATCAGACTATTGAAGTTTTTTTACTTTTACAATTGTCGATTTTTTATGACACAACACACTCTGTTGAATCCAAATCTTTCCTAAATTGCTGTAAATAGCTTAGTTTGTCTTATATCTTTTATATTCCATATATTCTAGTGTTTTTTGCCCCTTGAACGATAAAAGTAAAAGAAACTACAGATTTTGTGTGTGCGCCAACTGAAGCTGGACAGGGTTCGTATAGCTTTTAGTCCTCGGCAACATATAGGCTAAAATGTTAAAATTTCTCATATCTATATACATATAATAAAACTGTAGAAATGTATATGTTTGTGCGCGCATCACATGAAAACTACTGATCCTATTCGAATGCGGTTTTCAAAGACGTATTTGTCTTCTTTCAACTTAACATCTGGTGTATAAAACTTTCTCCCCCACCCCTTTAACGGGGTAGGAAAGATATTTTTATACAAAAATCAACACGCCACGCGAACGACGTCGTGGGTACATCGAAATAGAACCCAAAAATGTGGTTAGATTTTTTTGTCTGTCTGTCTGTATGTTTGTGCGCGCATCATATGAAAACTACTGATCCGATTCGAATGCGGTTTTCACAGATGTATTTGTCTTCTTTCAACTTAACATCTGGTGTATAAAAATTTCTCTCCCATTGCTTAAATGGGGTAAGAAATTTTTATACAACAATCACACGTCACGCGAACGACGTTGCGAGGACAACTAGTATACTAATAACACTGTAGAATAGTTTGTTCGTTGTCCGGCTTTAATGCGAAAACAACAAGATCAATTTTAATGTAACTTTTTTGTTATATGGCTTTTAGTCCACGCCAACATAAAGGCTATAATAAACTAATGTTTTAAAATATCAATCATGGAATTTTAAAAATTTTAGAAAGTATATAAAGAAGAATATATTAAATAACATTTTAACAATGGACAACTGTTTCCATTATTTGACAGCGGTGCAAACCAACAAAATTTTTTCCAAAGAAAGAAACTTTTATGGAGTGCTGTAATCACTGGTATGCTGATGGAACTTTCACATGTATTCCTCTAAACTTTGATCAGCTATATATGAGGTCTGCCCAAAAGTATCCGACCTGCCCCTATTTTTCGGCGCTAGGCTTATTTTTCGTCATCCTTCGAAGTAGTCTCCATTTGATTTAACAACACGCTCATACCAATGCTTCCACTTCTCAAAGAAGTCTTGAAATTTAGTTATCGGAATTGCCTTTAGTGTATTGGTTTCAACAGTCTTCTTGTCGTCCAATGGGTGTCCTTTAAGCGGCATTTGCAATCGAGGAAGAATCTATTCCGGGACTGTATGGAGGCTGCCGAAGCTGTACAATATTGTGATAAACACTGCTGTACAAGGTTTGATGCATGCACTGGAGCATGATCGTGGTGAAGAGGCCAGTCACCAGTTCACCAGTACTGTGGTCGTAGTTCTCTTTGTTAATCGTCTGACCTGCAGGAGAATAATCGTGCTTCCACTGCGAAGACTGTTGTTTTGTTTCAGGATCATACCCTTAAACCCATGATTCATCACCAGTAATAACCTTTTTGAGCAAATTTTCATCGCTATAAATCATTTCTAGTTTGTCTTGAGCGATTTCTAATAGAGGGCTTCTTTGCTGTTCTGAAAGCAGTTTTGAGATGAATTTAGCACACACACGAGTCATGCTTAAAATCTTGGTTAAAATTCAATAAACTGTATTTTTCGGTATTGCAAGGTCATCTTCTAGTTCCTTAACAGTCAAACGACGATCTTGTTCAGTTGCCGCTCGCATACCAGAATCACTGACAACAGACGTGTGGGCATTTTTAAACCGTTTATAATACTTTTTAATTTGAATTTTGCTCATACAGTCGTCTCCAAACGCCTGTTGCAACATTTGAATAGTTTCTTTACAAGTTTAAAGCAAAACTTGATGCAAATTCGTCGCACAACTTTTTCGGTAATTTTAGTTACTTAAGAATCCGACAAACTTGAAAAAAACTTTGAAAACAAACGCACGCTGCTCATGAACTATACGTCTGGCAAGTACCAGCAAATAAACAATAAATTTGTGAGGCTTTAACGATGACGTTCTCTTCCGGTAGGGGTCGCTAGAACACCCTGGCGTGAAGATATAAATGCTTTTGGGACAGAACTGCATTGTGTATAATATAGCAACGTTATGCCGACAATGTTTGCTGTTCTTCTAAATAAAACATCTACTTGACTCTTTCAGACATTTAGGCTTCAAAAACGTTGTGACCCACAATAATAATAGATTTTAAAAGAGCTGCAACTAATGCTATCCTAGAACAGTTTCCAGAAGTTAGAATTTAGGGATGAGAAACATGTAATGTGCAGGACTACAACAAATGTAAACAAAAGATGCAAAAATTGAACTTCATCTGCGACAATTGGCAGCTCTAGCATTCGTACCCGAAAAAACTGTTGTTGCATCATTCGAAGGATACTGGACAGAGAATTTTCCACGCAAAACGAAAATTTATTATTTATATTAATAAATTACTTTCAAGATATATGGATAGACCGTTTGGATCGATGAAAAGACAGTAGAAAGCCCATGTTTTCAAGAAATCCTTTAAAATGCTTTGAATTTGTAGAGTCAGACCTACCACGGACAAATAAGGCTGCCAAGGATTGGCAAGAAGATGGTAAATAGAAAAGAAGTAAGAATAAATGTCCAAAAAATCAAAAAACCAAAAATTAAAAAACAAATCTCCAAATGGCTCTACTACAAACTAAATAAAGTTAGAGATCCTGATAACCTATTGGATAAATTTAACTAAACCCTAAACACCACACAGGACATGTACCTTAGAATAACAGATAGACCCAAGAAAAACCAATGGACTGAATCAACGAACGTAGAGCACTACAAAATGGTTACCAAATAAAATACCGTAAAATAAACAACATTATAAAGCATAAAATTCGACAATCTAAAGAGAAGTGTATGAAGGACAGAAACGTTAAGATCGAACAGCAAGAAGATAAACATGATGTACCTATTTAACACATACACAAAAATAAAAGAAGTTACAGGATGGCGACCACAGAATGGCGACCAATCAACACCCTACTCAACGACGATCATACATTAATAACTAATCTGACAGAAGAATAAGAAGTATGGAAAGAAAACATAGAAAAACTATTTGGCGATATTATGTAAAACGACCAAGAGAACGTGAACCTAGCCCACCCATAATGGAAAAGTTGTTAAAGCCTTCAAAGAAACACATAATATAGTCATATGGATGTTTCTTCGTGGCACATGTTCCCTCAATGGAATTTTGGAACGTGATCTGCCATTTGTAAATTGGTTGTCTAGATTAAGTATTTTTTGGATCAATATGTTTTTATTAAGTTTTTGTTGGTATTGAGTTGGATTGTTATAGAGGACAAGTTATTAAAATTAAATAAAGCTAAAAAAATCTATAAAATTTTATTAAAATTAGAAGAAATATCAAAATTTAAATTAAAATAAAAAAGAAAAATATATAAAAAGAAGAGTTTACAAATAAGTACAAGAGAAAAACATCAAAAAGTAATTGGACGAGAACCAGAGAAGTAAGCAGGTTCCTATAGAAAAAGCAGAGAGGCACCAGTTGGGAAGTGTAAGAAAGCAGAAAAAAGAAACTTACAGCTAAAAAAGGGGTTCCGCAAAAAGGCAATAGATAGAAAGATAGGCAGCAGAAAGAAGGAGTTGGAAAAAGTGGAGTAGGAAGAACAGAAAGAACAGAATTTTTTACACTTTTGTTTGTTTGTTACGACAATTGCCACGTACTTTTGATGTAATAAAAGAATTAAAAGAAATAAAACAATAAATTTAGAAAAATTATCAATTACTTCAAATAGAAGTTCAACTCCAGTTGAGATCGGTAAGTGGTTTCTCTACTGGCAAATTAGTGCCCAGCTCAGCCGTAGAGGGTAAGTACACAAATAATAGTGAGTCGCGCCACCGATTTCGAACGGTTAAAATCGAAAACCCCTGTTGTTCCAGGCACTGACCTTTCTCACTGGAGATAATTAAATAAATTAAGAATCTTAATCAAGATTAATTGAATTGCACATATAAGAACGATAAAGTGAGCTAAATAAAACGAGAATATCAAACTAGACCCTCCTTTAATATAAAAAAGTATAGAGTTTACACTACTGTCAAGCCTAGCGCCTTACAATGATATTAACATGAAAGTAAAGAGTAAAAAAAAATATAAAAATTATCTGAAAAGTGTGATCACACGCAAGACTTAAAATTAAAATCTATAGTCACGACTTAAATCTACAAGTTACAACAATGGCTTATAGCTTATCTGGTAATCCAGTTATCAATTTCTTCCAGTCCTTGGCTTCAAATGCTTCACCACTAATTGGCCAAAATTTAACTAAGCCTGTACCAAAAATCAAGCCTGCTCCAAAAACAAATGAGGCTTGCTCCAAACAAATAAGCCCGTAACAAGGACTTGAGCCCTTTCCAAAACTTAGGCCCGTACCAAGAACTTAAGCCCGTACCAAGAACCCTAAAATCGTAATTTGGAATTAACAATAAGCTTAAACAAATTATCATGCTCCTTGAGTTATTTAATTTAATACCGTTACTAATTTACTGTCTTTAATACAACTTACACAAAAAAAAACTTATTTTTGCTTAACAATAAAAGAAATAATGAATTTAGATGAATTACCAAATTACAGAAGTTAGAAGCTGATATTTCTGAATTCTACAATTTCTAATCAAAACTAATGACTTGAATGCACTTAACAAACTTAAATATGACTTACTAGCCATAACTGAATTATAACAATAAACTAAATTAAGGTTTAACATAAAATTGATTAGCAATAGCGCAAAGAAGCTGAAAGAATAGTCTAGTTTCTTAAAATAATACACACACGATACACAATGAAAAACACATGTAAAATCAAGATATAAAAACTAAAATTGCGACCATATGGCGTTATTAATCGTAAATAAATATAACATTATAACTCACCTATTAATAGGGTTTATTTTCTCTAAAATCGTGACACTCTCAACTGGTATGAATGTGCGAAGGCGTGAACGCTGCTAACTGTACTGAGATTTAAACCACGCCACTTTAGACTGCAATTCGCTGGCCTAAATGGTATTGAATTAATCAACGATTCGCTGACTGTACTGTGATCCTATCTACATTTCGCCGAAGATAAAAGAGAAAGAGAAAACCATTAGAATTGGACAAGCCACCTGAATAAAAGACATGTACACTTACCCACCAGAAGATTTCATAAAATCCCAATACACGGTTTGTCCATTGAATCACTACAAAAATAACTACAGCATTTAACTCCAACAACGATTCGAATGGACCATAAGGTTTAGTTTCAAAAAGTCCAAAATCAATTGTTACGGATGCACTGTGATTTAAAACTTAAACCGAAAAATCTTCTGACTTCCTCAAACAAGTGATCAAGTCGAAGGCAAATAGCAAAATGGTTAAGGCACTCGTTTCCTCTCGACGAAATATGACACAACCGGAGATGGCCTCTAACCGTTCTATTCTTAACTCCTAAACTACTGTACGACCAGTAAAAGAAGAATTGTCAGCCAGCGATTTACAAACGACAGCGGTAATAATTTAATAACAACAAATCCTATTACTTGTCATAGTAACACCAAAATTCTCAATATGTACTCAATTTCTCGTTCGTGTCCAAGCTTTAATATATCAGATGCCAATATAACTAATCACCTGACTGTAGACAACAATATGACGAGTTATACGAACAGAAGAAGAAGTGACAACCACCTGTCTACAAATGTAATTTAAAGTAAACAACAACCACAATTTGTGACCTGAATATAATAAATAAACGATAATTCAAAGTAGTATTAGTAACAATTGTGGCCAGAATATAATAAATAGAAGGTGATTACCAACAACAACCAAGAATCAACTTATTCTTAACATTAAATGACTCTGTTTAACCCTTAATTATGGAGAAATTTGTGAGGTGAGTACTCAATTTATTACCGATTAAGATAATTATCGCTAACGAGAAATTAGCCCGTGACACAATCAATTTGGAAAATGTAAAATTCACGACCAGTAATTGTTTTGATTGAAAGGTGTCCCCGCAGGAACGTCCTTATTAATAGATATACTAGTAGAGCTCTTCATGAAAATCTACCAAACAAGAGAATTAACAAAAGACTGGCTAAAAAAGCTAACGCCAACAAATGTAAATAGTTCCGTCTGATAAGCCAAACTTTAAAAATATATTTGAAAATTATACATCGTAGCATATAACGGAAATGCGAAACCAATAAATGCATCGAACAATTTGGATTTAGAACGGGATTCGGTACTAGAGAAGCGCTCTTCAGCTTATCGGTACTCCTCTATAAATGTAGAGTAAGGGAGTATATATTTGCTTTATTGATTACGCAAAACCTTTTGATTATGATACTTTTTGAGTTAATGACAATTTTGGATGCAAAGGGATTGGATGACAACGACATACAAAATCTGTTTTACCGATATAGTCAGGAGGTAGCATCTGCAAGACTGGAAAGCGGACTAACAAGTGAAACAGCCATTAACTGCGGAGTTAGACAAATGTGTACTCACCCACTTAATTCAATGTCCAGTCAGAAACCATCTTTCAGGAAGAGTATGATCGCACAAAGGAAGGCATAAAAATTAATGGGAAACCTTTCTGCAATATAATATAGGTACTGTAACGGGATAGACAAAAGACTGTTTTTAGGTTACGTATTCTAGCATATTCTCAGTTCTTATAGTAGGTAGCAATTAGGTCGAAAATGCTAAAATGTTCGTTTTTATTATATAAGTGGGTGTATTAGCAATTAAGGAGAGTTCAAATAGTTCATTATTATAGTAAAACTGTTTAGACGTTATCCAGCAGAAGTCTTGTGAATCTGTAACAATTTTGGTGAATAAATTGTGTTAATAAGTGTTTCAATACGCTTATGATACAGCGATATTAGCTGACAGTGCAGAAAACTTACAAATGCTACTAAACAGGCTAGTTAAAGAAGGCGACAAACTGGGTCTAAATATAAACACTGTGAAGACTAAGGTTATGGTCATAAGCCAAAACCTGAATGTACAAACAAACATAACCATTTACGAAAATCCAATTGAACAAGTATCAAGATTCAAATACTTGGGCTTTTAGATAACGGACAATTTAGACCCAGACCAAGAAATAAAAACAAGAATAGAATAGAATAGAATAGAATTTATTTGACTGTAGTTACAAAGTTACAAAGTTTGATAAACAGTAGGTCAATGTTAACTTAATCTAAATAAAAATACACATCACTAAAAACAGTCACAAAACACATGCAATAGACACACACACACTCACATACTTAGGTATATTTCAGGTACAGATTACAGGTAGATTTGGCTTTGGATAATGATTGAAAGAGTGTTCATCGATCTGTATGGGTAACCCATTTTTAATATAATCCTCAAACTCTAGTACTGAATAAAATACCTACGGTTTTTTGGAAGAATTTTTTCATTACATTTTAAAATTTAGTATGATTTAAGGTTTTAATGTGTTCAGGTAATATATTAAATAAATCATTTTTGATTGAATTATGTTGTGCTTTAGATGTTCTGTATCTTGGAGCTTTGACAAAAGTACCAATTCGTGTATTATATGAATGGCTATCACCTTGCATTGGCAACTGGCGCAAATTTTTATGTATATCAAGTACATTTGTGTAGATATATAGTGAAGGTAAAGTCATAATCCTATGAGTAGCGAATAGCGGTCTGCAAAAATCTCTAAATTGAGCATCTGATAATATTCTTATTGCTTTTTTTTGTTGTCGAAAAATTATGATTGTATCGGTGGAATTACCCCATAGTAATATTCCATAACTAAGATGCGAGTGAAATAGAGAGAAATATACTGTTCTTTGAACATAATAACTAGTAATACATTTAAGTTCCCTTAAAAGAAACAAAGTGGAAGATAATTTATTTGCAACATACTCAATGTGACTAGACCAGTTTAATTTATTATCTATATATATGCCTAACAGTTTCACCGACTCATACTGCTGACCTGAGTTCTTTGTTGTAATCACCATTTTTTGTGTCTTTTCACTATTCATTTTGAGGCTATTACCAGCAAACCAATTTTCAGCTTTTACTTTCATTTGTACTGAATTTTCTGTTAAATCAGCTAAATTTTTATCTGTACATTCTAGGGTTGCGTCATTAGCAAAAATCACACTGTTCCGTGGCTTAATGCACTGCCCAAAGCCGTTAATATAAATTATAAAAAGAAAAGGTCCCAAAACAGAACCTTGTGGTACTCCTACATTTATTGTTTCTAGATTTGAAATTTTGTTATTATAGAACACTGATTGATATCGATTTTTTAAAAAAGATTTTAATAAATCAAGTACGTTACCTCTAACTCCATAATATGACAACTTTTCAAACAAGATGCTATGGGAGACACAATCAAAAGCCTTGGTTAGATCGCATAGAGTAATATCTACATACTCACCTTTTTCCAGGCTTTCAACTATGTCTTCCACCACATGCAAAACTGCACCTATTGTAGATTTATTTTTTCTAAAACCATATTGATTAGTACTGAAAAAGTTATTTTCTTCAAAGTATTTATTTAATTGGATTTTTAGTAACTTTTCGATTATTTTAGAAAAAATAGATGTTATAGCAATTGGTCTATAGTTATTAACAAGATTCTGGTCACCTTTTTTATATAACGGTATAACTTTGGAAATTTTAAATTCATCGGGAAAAACACCAGTTTCAAATATTATGTTTATTAAATCAGTTAAAGGTTCCAAAATTATATCGTAGCTTTCTTTTATTATCTTAGTGTTTATATTGTGAATATCTGTACAGTTGGAGTTATTTAATGAACAAATAATTTCTTTGACTTTTACATATGTAACGGGTCTAAGGAAAAAAGATTTACATGGGACAGGAAACCTTTTATAGCTCAATAGATCTTTAGTGTCAACGTCAGGTAAGGTACTAATAATGGCTTTTGCAATATTTATAAAGTATATATTAAAATCATTTGATCACAAATCAGCAGGTTTGTTTTGTCTGTTGTTATTAGTACAATTGCGTTTTTTATTAATAACTTTCCAACATGCTTTTGACTTATTTTCAGATTCAGCAATGTATTTGTCATTTGCATCCTTTTTTGCTAATTTTACTTGGTTATGGTAATATTTTTTAAAAACTTTAAAATTATAAATATCATCACACAATTTTGCAGCATCACTGATAAACTTCAGATCAAAAAGGAAGTTCCTCTTTTTCCTTAATTCATCCGTATACCACTTAATAGGCGATTTTCTAGTTTGTGTATTAATTGTTTTAATTGGAAAATACATATCTACTAGATTTTCATATGCATTAACCAAATTTGAGGCTATAGTATTTACATCGTAGCTAGATTTACATATATTAAAATTTGAATTTGAGAGAGCTGATCCAAGTTTGTCTATTCCTTTTTTATTTATGGTTCTAGTTAGAATAGTTTCAGGGATACTATTTATTGAATCAATCTTTTGAAAAAAATATTGACCTGCATGATCTGAGAACATATGTGCAAAATTCATTTCCTATATTTGTAATAATATTATCAATACAAGTGGAGGTCTCACTTGTAATTCTTGTATATTGGTCGATATTTATTTTTAAGTTATAAGAATTTACCACTAGTTTGAGATCCCTTAATGCAAAATTAGATGTTTTAAAATTAATATTATAGTCACCTAAAATGATAATATTCTGACATTTATCTATAACTTCAGTTAGTAGAAGGTCTAAGTTATTTAGAAAAAATTTTATATGTCCATATTTATTCGATCTGTATAGGACTATGATTATTGTGTTTAAATCCGGCAGTAGAACCCCACAGAACTCAGAATGAAATTTGGAAGTAAAAGGTTCCAGATTTAACGGAATACTTTTATAAGTTCCCCTAGAATATATAGCTACACCTCCATGCTGGTTTATATTCCTGCAAAAACAAGTTTCCAATTTGTACCCTGGAATTTTAAATGAATTTAAATTTGCATCAGTTTGCCAATGCTCAGAAATAGCAAAAAATTCAAAAGGCATATCATGTAATAGAGCCTCAACCAAAGATATTTTATTTCCTATAGATTGTATATTTAAATGAAAAACACTCAGCCAATCGCTTACCGCAATTAATTTTAATAAAGAGAAAGGTGCATAATTTTGTTTTAAATGATGATTAACAAAATTATTCCCTAATCCCTCTGCTTCGATGTGGAGGCTGTCTTGAGAAAATTTTCTTCAGTTCTTTTCAATGTCTGGTTTTGTGAACTTTCAAGAAACCTCTGACCTTGTTTAAAGTTGAATCTTGAATAGAACATATTTTTTGGCCAAAAATCTGATTTATATACTTGGTCTTGAAAACGAGGATCTATTCCCACTTTTTTTATAGAAAAGATTGATTGTTCTGTCTACCAAAATATGTATCTAGTTTCTTCACATAAATATCATCTGGATTTGTATTTGTGCGCTTATAAAGGTAATTCTTAACGTTCTCTTCACTTACTGAATCTGGCACTCTTGATATAAAGAGCCAAATTTTTTTATTATTAGTTTTTTCTATTCCTTTAAATTCATCGTCACCTTCTCCACTTCCGATAGTTACTTTGTTTTTTCTCTTTTGTCGTCTCCTTACTGTAATAAAGTCATTTTCATGAGCTTCTTCATTGGTATCATCTGTTAAATTTATTATCTCATTAGTTTTTTGTATTTGTTCAATTTTCATCAGTTCTAATGCAACTTGTTTCTTTTGTATGGATGAGTTACCCTGTATAGGTGAATTCCCATTCACATTATTGTTTGTATTTTTGTTAGGTATCAAGTTTTTATTCTGGTCTGGTACAGTCATACTTCCAGTTCTTGGCTGTTTTGATTTTTTTGTACTTGATTCAGAAACAGGTATTTTATCACTGATAGGTGTATTTTGATATTTGTTGTCAATTTTTAGAAATTTTGCATTTAATTCATTATATTTTGTTTGCAGATCTGTGTATTTAGTTTTTTCATTAATTAATTCACCTTTTAGAGATTGTATTTTATCACTCAATAATTTGTTTGTTAGTTTTTGTTCTTCTACTAACAATTTTAAATAGTTGTTTCAGTGTTAAATACTATACTATACTTTATTTGGATCTAAAGTTGTGGAATTTTCGGAGTTTTTTGGTTTGCAGCATCTAATAAGAGGATTTATTCTTTGTGCACATGATGGATGATACTTTAAATCACAGATTTCACATTTAACACTAATAGTTACTGATTTCTTGCAGTAATTACACTCGTCTGTATTTTGCGCGTGCGATTCAGTTGGCGCCATATTGGAGACAAGAGCAACTTTCCTCAAGATGAGAAACTTGCTAAGCCATCGTAGCATTAGAATAGTAACATGGCTCAGATTCGTCAACTGCTGTTTTATTGAATGAACTTAAAGGCTTGGACAATAAAAGTAGATACAATAAATCGCCTAGAGGCTTTGAAAGGATATCCTGTGTAGATTACGTCACGAATGAAGAAGTTCTACGAAGAATGGAAAAAACAGAGAGTTGCTATTAATATGAGAAATACCGCATATCTAGGACATGTCTCGGCACCAGAGATACGAGCTCCCAAAACACATTATGGAAGGGAAAATAAAGGGTTGCAGACAACCTGGCCAAAGGCAATGTTCATTGCTGCAGAACATCCGTGACTGGATAGGACTTGATTAAGGAAGATTTATATTTCTCTTGTTAAGAGTTTCAACACCATTTAAAAAATATATTTACTTACGCTGCAATATTTCGTGCGATCAATTCTACGAAATCTTTTTTCGTAAGTGATCTTTTGTGTGCGACTTTTTTTTCGCGCGAGCAATTTTAATGGCGACCTTTTTTCGTTAAACTTGACGGTTACAATTTGGCATCCATTAAACATGTCTTTTAAAATATAGGTAGATCAAATGTAAAAAAATAGTGTTAATTGTTTAGTTTATATATAAAATCTCTTAATTTTGTTGATCATTCATACATGCATTTATTAAGTACCAGCGGCCGCCCGCGACTTTATCCGCGTGAACTTTACTTTTTTACCACCGAATTTTCAAGCCCTGTTTTAAATCCTTAGAAGTAAAATTTAAATAAGTCATTTCTTAGTAGGTACACCACTACGTAATAAAAAAATATATTCTCGAATTTTCAAGACTCTACGTGTCTATCGACAGTGTCATGTCGGCCAGCAGCCAGCAGCAGCGTGCTACGATAGATAGCACGTGCTATGATAGATACATTTAAAAAAGTTGCATATGAAACAATGATAACGGGAAATGGATTCAATTTTGTTAACTTAGCTAAACCAACAAGAGTAACCAATACTACTGAAACATTGATAGACCACACTATTTCAAACATATTGTTGTCAAAGATTAACGTTGTTTATTTGGATAATCTGATAAGTGACCACAAAGTGCAAATAATTGAAGTGAAAACTTGAAGACCCCCAAAAGTAAAAAAACAGAAACGAGAAGTTCAACATATGGATATTGCAAAATTAGGTAGAGTTTTTTTTGAAAACGTAAAAGACAGAGATATTTATAAACAGCTTTGAAAATTTAATCCAAGTATTTCAAAAATCAAAAATGGACTCAACACAAGTAAAAACAATTAAAGACAGAAATACAGCTTGGATGACAATAGACTTTTTAAAACTACTGAAACAGAGAGACAAGTTGTATAGTACTTAGTTTAAAGAAAAATCCAAATAACGTAACCCTAAAGGATGAATTTAGAAAACTAAAAAAACAATGCAGTTCTCTACGTAAAAAACTAAAAGACAAATTTTTAAATAAAAAAATTGAAAATGCTAATGAAGATTTAAGGACAACATGGAAAGTGGTAAATAACAAGATAGAAAATAATTTTGATAATGTAAAAGAAGAAAAAATAGAATATTTAATAGTACATAACCAAAAAATTGAAGACTACCAGCAACTGGCAGACAAACTGAATGACTATTTTTTAACTGTTGGAAAAATAATAGGGGATATCGTAGAACAGGAAAAATTAACAAAAGGAAATCTGACATTTGACGAATAAATTGAAGAAAAGACTTTGTTTCTGTATCCATGTACAGAAGTGGAAGTAGGGAATATAATAGATGGCCTAAAGAAGGGTGCTGTACCAGGATATGATCAAATCACGACACAGGACATACAAACAATAAAAAAATCGTTGACTCCCATTTTGGTTAAATTAATAAATAGCATAGGGGAGACCATCCAACAGTGGCCATTATTTCACTTAATTGCGCCTGGTACCTTTGGTATTTAAATTTATCTATTTTTGATTAATTCATCTAAAAGTACTTTAAGTCAGTTTTAAATTGTCAAGTCCTATTTTGGAGACAAAACAATAAATTATAGTACAAAGAGTCGTTTAAGTTTTTTCGAAATTGTGGCCACTGTTGGAACATAGTGCTAACAGTGCCCACTCATGCTTCCAACAGTGGTCACTACTTTTTAACATGCAAAAATCAAAAGCAAATAGTTATTTTTAATTTTTAATAATTATTCTGAAGGGAACAAATGTAAAAAAAAGGTGGCACTTTAGAAAAACTCAAAAAAGAAGAAATATACGTAAATTCTTAGTTCACCTTGTAATGGTCCATATCAATGTTAAATGATAAACATTTTGCTGTTCTTAATGTTCCACCACTGTTTAATGGATGTGGCAGATGAAGTTCAATGTCATTTATATGGACAGTGGACACGTCTTCCATATTAGGGAAAACGAATTTGTTTTCTTTATATCTTCTTAAGAAAGATATGATGAATTCATTATCCGGTAGCACCTCCTTTATTTCTCCAACATAATATTTAATTGTTTTTTTGGTTGTAAATCTAACTAATACGAAGCTTTGTTTTTTTAAATTTTCCAAGTCATTTAAATTTTCTTGGTCTTCAAAATCCTCGGTAAGAGTGGACGAAGCAAATGACAAATCATCTTCATTTTCCGAACTCGATTCATGAGTTTCTTGAACTAAAAGGTTTTTCTTTGTCCTATGTTTTAACGTTGAAACTTTTTCATTTTCCGAACTCGATTCATGAGTTTCTTGAACTGAAAGGTTTCTCTTTGCCCTATGTTTTAACGTTGAAACTTTGAAACTTTCTTCCTTTAGTTTTTCTAAAAAGGGAGTGCTGGTTAGGATCTCAGTTGATTTTTTTTTTCGGCCACGATTACAGATTTGTTTCATATCAGATTTGGGGAAAGGTTTCACCAATGCTGGAGAGAAATACAAATTTGTCTTCTGATTATTGTCGTTACTTAAAGGTTTATCTGAATACGGGATTGCAAGTCCTGGTGGAGTTACGACGGATGTAGATGGTATTCCACTAGTCGCATTTGAGACGGGTTCTATAGGGATATCTGTAACTGAGGCGGCCAAAAACTCAGCATCGCTGAAGCAGTTGGGATTCAATGGATAGATTCCTGTGCATTTAAAACTTGAAACAACATTTTTGGTGCAGAATGCTTGCCCCTAACATTGACCCAATAATTCTGCGATATTATAAATATCTATCCTTTTTCCAGGATGAGTGACCAGCCAGTTGCACACTCCTTGTTATAATATTTTTTCAATGAACCATATACACATCTATCTAGTGGCTGCAATTTATGGCTCGTATGGGGTGGGAGTGTAAGCAGAATAACATTATTTTTTTTTGCTGTTTCTATCACTTCTAAGTTAATATGTGTGTCATGGTTATCCATGATAAGAAGCAATGGATGATTTTCACTAGGGCCTACATGTTTTATAAAATGGTTCAGCCACTGTAAAAATATCTCCTTTGAAATCCACCCAAAAGGGTTTGCTGCGCCTACACTTCCTGGAGAGGCTCCATTAATCATATGGTCCTTGAAAAATTTTCGTGGATATATCAGTAGCGGTGGAACTGAGTTTCCCATTGCGTTAATAGCACCGACCATGGTCACTAGAGTACCACGTTTACTAGAAGTGATCTGACCCACTTGCTTTTGACCACAAGTGGCAACAACTTTGTTTGTACCCTGTACAGTTGTTAAAGCCGTCTGATCAACATTATATATTTGGTCTGGTCCAAATTTATAACGGGAATATACATCACTCAAGTTTTTGAAAAATTTCTTAACAACTGGCTTATTGAATCCCATTGCTCGAGCCAAAGAAGTGGCTTCAGAAATTCTCAGTGATAATTCGCAGTTCCTCTTCATAAAACCAGTGAACCACTTGGGTCCTGCAGTCTCTGTTTCTATCCAAACGTTAGGAATTTTCTTCTTATAATAAACTGCGAGTTCGTACGCAAATCTACGAATTTGTGTTGGAGAGAATCCGTGGTGCAAATTAGCCAAAGTTTTTAAATAGGAAGCCAACTTTTCTTCTTCCGAAGAGGTAAATATACGATTCACGGAATAGTTTGGAGTTAATTTTGGATGTTCTGCCTCTGAAAAATTTAAGTTCGCAGTATTTTTACATTTCGCTGCATATCTCCTAAGCGTTGTTCTAGGAATTTTACATTCTAATGCTGCTGTTTTTACGGAATATGCACCGTCAAATATTTTTTGCAGAGCATCTCTCATAATATTCTCGGGTGTTTTTCCTATCCCAGTTTTCTTCGGCTTTTCCCTTTTTGGCATTTTAAACTGGAAAGAAGAGAATGAATTAAAAAAAATTGAAAAGAGGTTGACCTTAAAGGCCATCCTTGCAACTTCCCGCTAGTTTTAACCGCAAAGCTATATAGTAACGTGACGTATTTTGACGTTTTTGACTTTTTTTGAAATGTTTAAAAAACCATAACTTTTTAACGCGTTATTCGATTTTGATGTTCAAGATGGCATTCGGCGCAGTTTTTTGAGACCTAAAAATGTTACTAGGAGAGCAAAATCGATTAGTTGAAAAACCTCTAAGTTATTAAAAAAAATACACTTTTTTGAAATTTTTCGACAACGATATCTCACGAACGAATAAACCGATTTTAATTTGCAAAACGGCATTCGACGTAGTTTTTTAAGCTTAAGAGCTGATTAGGTTATGAAATTGATCGATGTAATAGTCAAAAAGATATGCCCAAAAAACATCATTTTTACCAATCGTTTTTTTCGGTTTTTTTGAAATTTCTCGAAATCTACCGGTTCGAATCGGTTCAAACTAACAGGGAATCTAAGTTGGATAGAACTCTTTGAAACACTTGTTATTTTATTCCGATCGGTCAAGCCGTTTAAAAGTTATAAGAGGTTTACATACATCCACACACACACACACACACACACACACACATCCACACGTACATACAGACATACAGACACCCTCGTAAAAATAGTCAGGGGAGGTTCCTAAGACCTCAAAACGTTGAGATCCGATGAAAACTCGATTTTCGAAAAACGGGGTGAAACCAATAACTTCCCGATTTTAAAAAAATTTTTAATTTTTTTTAGCGGTAAGTTAAAAAAAATAATCAGTCTTACAGTGGCCACTACTAACTGGACTCGAAAAGCAGTGGCCACTGTTGGTTTATTTGACCGTGACCACTGTTGGATAATTCACGTGTTTTAGAAAAAATTAATTATAAGGGTTAAAAAGAAAAGTTAATAAATAAAAATAGAAGGTGATATAGATTTTGAAATGTAGATGTTATTTATAAATTCTTCTGCTCGTTAAATCATTAAGATATTAGTAAAAACTTACCTTCAATTTCAATCAAAAGGTAACTTTTGGCGCGCACTGAAACGATCCGTCTCGTCACACTAACTCTTTTGAACTGAGAACTAGACAAATACGATTAACTAATCAGTAACGTAAAGATGCATAATTGAAGGAAGGTGGCAGCACTCTGCACAAAAATAAACCCGCTAGTTTTTAAAAGTGGCCACTGTTGGATGCTCTCCCCTACTCTGTACTGGAAGATTTCCATCATGTCTAAAGGTCACAAAGATTGTCCCAATACACAAGTCGGGACCAAAATATGAGCCAGAGAACAAGAGACCAATACCTCTGGTATCTACACTGTCTAAAATTGCTGAACGGATAATTAAAAGTAGAATTGTTAGACTTGTTGAAAAAACATTTCAATTTGACAAACAGCAATTTGCTTTTCAAAAAGCTAGCAACACTCAATCTGCGATAGTGGAGCTAACACAATTTATAACGAACGCTTTAGATAGAAAAAAATATGCTTTGGCTGTTTTCGTCGATCTACGAAAAGCATTTGACACAGTTAATAATAGAATACTGCTAAATAAACTTGAAAAAATGGGGATTCACTTATGCTCATTAAATCTTATCTGGATCAAAGACAACAATACACGGCGACAAACTCAAAAGAAAGTGCAAAAAAATGCACAATAACCGGAGTACCACAGGGGTCAGTACTTGGTCCCCTGCTTTATTTGCTATAAGTCCACAGTTTGTTAAAAGCAGGTTTAAAATGTGACTACATAACGTTTGCAGATGATACGGTGATACTCTTTCATGATAGATAATGCCTACAAAACCTTAAAGAAAAAGTTAATCAGTGCATAGGAACCTACTACAAGTGGTTGTTAAAAAACAATTTAAAAATAAATGTAAACAAAAACAGTATATATGATATTTAAACAAAAAAAAACTTTAAATATTAAAATTAGTGATAAAAACATAAAAAGGGTAGACTCTTATAAGTATCTGGGGCTTACAATAGATGAAGATCTAACTTACAAACACCACATTAATATACTACAAAAAAAACTAGCCAGTGCGTGTGGAGCCATAAAAAAGTGTGCAACAGCTTACGTCAGCTCCTATTCTTGCCTATCCACTTCCTGACGGTAAACTTATTCTGGACACCGACGCTAGCAATGTGGGAATTGGAGCCGTCTTGTACATCTACAAGATGGTAAGGCAAGAGTGGTTGGATACTTCAGCAAAACTTTATCGAAAGCTGAAAAGAAGTACTGTGTAACTCGGCAGGAACTGTTAGCAGTTGTAAAATCCGTCGAGCACTTTTATAAATATCTGTATGGCAGAAAATTCCTGATCAGAACAGACCATGTCAGCTTAAAGTGGCTACTTAGCTTTAGGAACCCAGAAGAACAGATAGCAAGATGGCTCGAAAAACTGCAGGAATATGATATTGAAATCGAGCACAGACCTGGAAAGAGACATCGTAATGCTGATGCACTTTCCAGAAGGCCATGTCGACCTGATTGTCACCATTGTACTCGTGTGGAGCAAAACGAGGAAAAACTTGCCTTAGTTAAGGTTGTGCCAGAAGACCAGAGCTCTATGTTGGAGAAGCAACAAGAAAACGATCCCGTTCTGAAAAAGATTCGGAAACGGAAGACAATGGATCGTCGTCCGTTGTGGAGAGAGATATCCTCATCCTTTCCGGCTTTAAAAGCATATTGGGCCCAATGGAACTCCTTAAATTTGGACGGTGGGCTCCTTCAAAGACTGGTAAAAAATTCCGAGGGCACAAAAAACAAGGAAACAAATAGTGGTCCCAAGAAATACTGTACCAGAAATTTTAAAACAGATACATAACGATAATTCTGAAGGACATCTGGGTATCACGAAAACGCTGCAAAAGGTCCGAAATAGATTTTACTGGGTAAACTGCACTGACGATGTTAAAGATTGGTGTCGTAAATGCACCACATGTGCTGCCAGTAATGGTCCGCATCGAAAACCGAAAGCGGAAATGCAGCAATACCTGATCGGAAGTCCTTTTGAAAGAATGGCAGTAGATGTATTGGGGCCACTTCCACAGAGCGATGTAGGAAATAAGTATATCTTCGTTGTAATGGACTACTTTACTAAATGGGTTGAAGCCTACGCAGTACCCAATCAGGAAGCTACCACTTTAGCAGGTATATTAGTTGAAGACCAAGGGAGAAATTTTGGGAGCAAGCTGTTTCAAGAAGTTTGCCAAAGATTAGGCATCCACAAAACGAGAACTACAGCGATGCACCCTCAGTCTGATGGAATGGTGGAACGAATGAATCGGACTATAACCAACTATCTGTCAAAAGTGGTGTCAGAGTGTCAGAGAGATTGGGATCGACATATTCCACTATTTCTAATGGCCATTCGATCGGCCATTAACGAATCAACGGGCCAAACGCCTGCGAAGGTCCTGTTCGGTAGAGAAATGAGGCTACCATGTGACTTGGTGTTTGGTTGTAAACCTGGTGAAGTGGCCCGTGAAGAATATGTCGCCGATCTTCAAAATCGAATGGAAAATATACACAACTTGGTTCGTGGGAAGCTGCAATTGTCTAGTGATCGGATAAAGAGGTACTATGACACGCGGACAATGGAAAAGAGTTACGAAGTTGGAGATTTAGTCTGGCTCTATAACCCCCGACGGCGTCGAGGTATTTGTCCTAAATTACAGAGGAACTGGGAAGGTCCATACACCATCATAAGAAGATTAACGATGTCATTTATCGGATCGTGAAAATTCCCAGAGGGAAATCCGTTGTGGTCCATCATGATCGGTTGGTGCCTTACCAGGGAAACCACAGTGGAGGTGTGCAGCAACTCCAAGAATATGGTTTGGGAGTGTACGGGATCCCGATTTAGGAAATAACATTCCAGGATGAATGAATCTAAGGAGGGGGCAGTGTAACGAAATAGGAAAAGACCTTTTTATAAAAAAGACTTTTTCTAGGTTATTCGAGAATGTTCTATCTCTTTCTATACCTGGATTTGCAGTTCGGTGGCAGCGAAGTCATTTGACGTATGTGCAAGTAGACGAATACGCGGTAGGAATGAAGCGTAGTTGCCAGGTTTAACTTAGAAAGACTTACTGCGTATTGGTCTACTTGCATATACGTCAAATCACGTCGGTGCCAACGAACTGCAAATCCAGGTATAGTGTGTACTATTTAAGTTCGATTTATGTTTCGCGTTCTTTCTAGAATGTTCTTTTGTTTTATATAAGGGGATGTATGATGTATGGGCAGTTAAGGGGAGTTAAAATAATAGTTCATTGTATTGTCAATAAGTTTATACGTTAACCAGCAGAGTTCTGTGGATCTTTACAATTTTGTGAATAAACTGTGTTAAAGTCCCCATAAGTGTTTCAATACTTTTTCCTTAGATCGTAAGATTTACGGTAATAACGTCAGTAAAAATCATATTAGTATTCTGGCCAAGAAAGATAAAAACAACATTATGACTTTTGACGAAACGTGGTGGTTTCAATACGATCTAGAAACCAAGCGTCAAGCGTCTAAGTTCCGTATGCAAACTCCCAAGCGAGCATAATCCGAAAAAAAAGCGTGTGGAGAAGTTAAAAGTGAAGACAATGTAGATTTTTTTTTACGAATCGAATGGAATTATTCACAAAGATTTAATTTCAGAGGGCCAAAGGGTTAATGCTGTGTATTATCTTGGTGTTATGACGCGTTTGCTTTTGCGTATTTGTCGTGTTCGGCTAGAATATAGCGAAGAAGAAAGCTGTCTCTTGTTGTACGATAATGTACCATCAATCAACAAATGTCAAATACTCTGGCTATGACATCGTGGGACTTTTTTATTTTCGATAGATTACATTTGCCCATGAAGGCACAGCTGTATGCCGACGTAGAGGACATCCAAAAGGCGTCGACGACCAATTTGAAACACATTCCGGTCAATGAGCTGAAATCCTCTTTTGAAAAACTTGTGGGCTCTGCAAATTGCCTTACTAACTCTACAGGGAACTATTTTGATTAAAATAAATTTGCAAAAAAATAAATATTGTTAATTTTTTCTTTGTACCTACTGTTTACTTTGCAACAGAACTAGTATGAATTCCAATAACAAAAAGGAAAAGAAACAAAAAAAATGAAAAGATCTTAAACGCGCCAATTATTTATCAATTGCCAGAGTAAAGGAAAGTTAAAATGTTCAATATTTCGAAAAATAATTATTTCATAAAGAATGAATTATAATTCGCTTGTTAAGGCTCTCAACAATACAAAATATATATTTACCTACGGTAACATTTTCCGTGCGATAAATTGTACGCGATCTTTTTTCACTGGCAACCTTTTGACGCGTGACCTTTTGTGTGCGATAATTTTCGTGCGATCAATTATTAGCGACCTATTTTCGTCGGCGAACTTTTGACGCTCGACTAATTTTGTGTGCTACCTTTTTGCGCGATCAATCTTTGACTGCCTGTTTTTCTACTCCAATTTTATATATTTTAAAATATAAATCAAAAATAGAATAAAGGTAAAACAAATAATGTTAATTGTAGTTATTAAATTTATAAAATGTCTTAATTTTGTTGATCATTCATGTAAGCATTTATTATTATATATAAAATATTTTTAAAACAACACTGATAACACCATTTATAACATTTCACAATAAGATAACACAGCTAAAATAGTCTTCTATAAGAACTACTAAGAAAATGTTATTAAAATTAACAGCAGTTTTACTTGTAATTTCACGAATTAACAATGTACAAAGTGGCGAATTTTTCGATGAAATTACAATAAAAATTTACCGAGGAAATACACCGGTTACCCTTCTTCAACAAGATACTGTAAATAACGAAGAAGAAATAACAGAATGTTTAATAGAAAATGAAAATATTCCGATATTAAAAACAGGAACATTTAGAAATTTAACAAATTTACAATACGTAAATATTATCAGGAATAATTTGGAAATATTGGAAGAAAATATATTTGAAAATGTACCAAAATTACGTATAATAAATTTAAATTTTAATCAGATTAAAAATATACCAATAAATGTATTTTCCAATTTACCAGTAAGTAAAATAAGTTTAAAAGGTAATAATATTAGTAATTTAGATAAATATATTTTTTATAATTTAAGTAATTTACAAATATTAGATTTAAGTTGGAATAAAATTCAAATTTTACCCAAAGATTTATTTTTTAATTGTAATTATATGAGAATAATTGATTTTAGTTATAACAAATTAATCAATAATAAATATGATTATATTGATTATCCATTAATTAACATTTATCAATATGAAGAATTATTATTAGATTTAAGTAATAATAAATTAACAGAAATTACTAATAATTTGTTAAAAAATCTTAATAATATTAAAGAATTGAGATTAAATGATAATAACATTAAAAAAATTGATGATTTAGCTTTCGATAATTTATATAATAGTAATATTCTACATTTAGAAAGTAATGATCTAGAAGATTTAGATGAAAAAATTCTTAATCGTTTAAAAAAACTTCAATATATTTATTTAGAAAATAATCCATGGACTAATAATTTTGTTTGTAAATATGAAAAATGGTGTATTGAAAATAAAATTTTAAATAATATGGATGTATTATGTTTATAAAATTTATTTATAATTTTAATAAATGGTAATTGAGAAAATTAAAGCGTATTTTATTTTTAACTAGCAGACCCGGCGAACTTCGCACCGCCTAACAATAATGTTTTTTTCATTTTTTTTTTAATTTTTACGAATAATTTTTTGTATTTTTTATCATATTTTCTCGTTAGCTACCAGTTTTTACTATTATTTATAGTACTTTGTAATTTCTCGGTTAGGTATTTTATATATTAACTGCGCCACCTAACGGTGGCGTCATAGTTCTTAGGTAAGTAAGTTTTGCTCTTTTAAATATATGAGATATCAACTGCGCCACCTTACGGTGGCGTCATATTACTTAGTTATGTAAGAATTAAAGGTGTAAATTTATAACATCTCAACTACACCACCTTAGGGTAGCATCATAATGATTAATTTCGTAATAAACGCGTCCGATCGCTGCAAAATTCAAAGTGCTATAGGGAAAATCGCGGCCTCCGATGCGCTATTTCTACTATTTATTGGCACGCTTCCGCCGCCCCTGCCCGCCAGTACCCTCGCAAGCGCTACGTCCCGCAATTTTAAATCAGTAATATCTTTGAAAATATTTATTTAAATCTTGTGCTGTAAGGGACCATATAGATCTATATTAAATTAACAATGTATTTAAGCTATTTAGTTGGATAAGGATTAATGCTGTATTGGTTAAAATCGCTTCGAAAATTAGCCATTATTTGTCGTAAAAAGTAAATGACAAAAAAATGTTATTGTGGGATATCCATAAGAGATAGACATATACCACCCCGGAGTTTTCTGTAGACCTTTTCCATGTGTACAAATAATTAGTACATTATTTTGATAAATCTCGTAGGGTTCAGCCTGCGTTTGCAATGTCAGCAGAAAAAAATTGATAATTAACGACATCACATTAGAAACCTCAAAAATAACAATATTTCTCCACCATTTAATGGATGTTATTATACATATAAACCTTCCTCTTGAATCACTCTATCTATTAAAAAAACCGCATCAAAATCCGTTACGTAGTTTTAAAGATTTAGGCATACAAAGGGACATAGGGACAGAGAAAGCGACTTTGTTTTATACTATGTAGTGATTTTTAGGGTTTAACGATAATTTTGCACTGTTTTACACTTTTTTTACACTTTTTACGCGTTTTTTCGTCGATTTTAAGCGAAATTCGATCACATGTTGTGTTTACTAAACGTAAATGTCAACTTCTGATAACTAACTGGTTTTAGATGGCGTTTTACTTGTCAGCCGAATTGACAGATAATCGATTATTAATACAAATATCTTTATTTATTTATTTACTCATTTATTCAAATAATCCGTTCATCTATGATTTAATGTCTTTTAATAATAATTTAAATTCATTCTTAAAATGATCGGTCATCCTCGGGAATTCTAGTAGCAGGTTGTTTAAGAAGAAATGACAGTCTGATTAGCCTAATTTTAGCAAAAAAAAGACGTGTTTTGGTGGTTTCATTTGTGATAAATCTTATAAAATTTGAGTATAAAGTGTCTTATTAATGTTATTATTGATAATAAGGATAAGAATTTAAGTTTAAAGTGTGTATTAAATAGCAATCAGGTCGTTCCACGTAAAGGGTGGTTGTATTAAGAATTACTACGCGATACGCGACTGATTAGAAATTTCGAACTGTCATAGTAAAAAATTTTTGTATTGTAATTAGTAAAAGTTATAGTGATAAAAAATACCGGTTAAAGGAGTTTATTTGTGGTAAACATTAAATAAAGTTGTGTTGTAGGTCTAATTAACGGAAATTACTTTAAGAATTGTGTTATTCAGTAAAAAATTGATTAAAAACTTAGATTACAAAATGATAATTGTGATAAGCCCGCCAAAATTTCTAGTGCTTAATATCAACGTCAATACATGTTGAACAAAAAATGGAAGAATAGGTGAAATCCGATTCTGCTGAAATAATCAGGCCGTTCCACGTAAAGGGTGGCTGTATTGCGAATTACTACGCGACTGATTAGAAATTAACGGAAATTACTTTAAGAATTGTGTTATTCAGTAAAAAATTGATTAAAAACTTAGATTACAAAATGATAATTGTGATAAGCCCGCCAAAATTTCTAGTGCTTAATATCAACGTCAATACATGTTGAACAAAAAATGGAAGAATAGGTGAAATCCGATTCTGCTGAAATAATCAGGCCGTTCCACGTAAAGGGTGGCTGTATTGCGAATTACTACGCGACTGATTAGAAATTTCGAACTGTTATAGTAAAAAATTTTTGTATCGTAATTAGTGTAAGTTATAGTGGTAAAAAAAATTTCAGAATTTTCAAAATATTTAAATTGTCGCGCGTCCTGAGACGCTCACGTTTTTTTTTAATATAATTCGTAAAATTAACGACATCACATTAGAAACCTCAAAAATAACAATATTTCTCCACTATTTAATGGATGTTATTATACATATAAACCTTCCTCTTGAATCACTCTATCTATTAAAAAAACCGCATCAAAATCCGTTACGTAGTTTTAAAGATTTAGGCATACAAAGGGACATAGGGACAGAGAAAGCGACTTTGTTTTATACTATGTAGTGATTGAGAAAACTCGAACCTGCAACCTTAAGCTCTACGCGCGGACGCTTTAACAACTAAGCTATGAAAGCCTAGCCATTAAATCGTTTTTCGATCCTTAAATTCAACTCATGTCACATGTGACACTTTCTCCCTAACTACATATAGCAGATATTGCTTTTGATCACACTTTTTTCTCTTATCGCTGTTAACTCATAAAAATTCGCAATTTTTATTGGGTCATTTTGATAGTTACCGATTACTATTGGTTGTTAATAAATGTAATACGGTCCGGTATCTAAATCAAGTGCAAAACTTTTTGAAGTTATACTTCTATTCATGCACTTGATTTGTGTGGGGTTAAATAGGAAAAATCATTACATATGTAATGGTGTGAGTAAGAGAGAGACAGAAAGACATATAAGGTATATTGGTCGGTAAAAACAAAGATGAAATATTTACCACATGTTTAGTCATAACTATAAGTCCTTTGAATACCGTTTAAACATTCAGTACATTGAAAAGAGATAGATATACAAAAAACAGTCTGAGCTAATGTTTTGAATATCATAGTGACGTATCATATTGTGTTTGACAGATTATTTTATAATTCTGTCACGTAAGTAAACATATAAAGTTTAGTATTTTATATTAATGATATTAATAATAATATTCAGTAATGAGTATTGTATTGTATTTTAAAATACCGTCACATGTTTGCATTATCTCCTGCACTATGCTTTTGAGGTTGTTGGCTACACAAACAGAGTTTTTAAGAATAGTCGAAAAGTGCATTCCGAACAGACAATAGATAGAAAAATTACAACTCGGTAAGTATTCCAAATGGTTTCAATTTATGTACTCGGGGTTTTTGGGGTCGCTGAACACGAATATCATGATATCGAAAGTCTCCGCGTCACTTGGTGCCTAGGGTATTTACCTCTTCTCCTGGGGTTTTATGTAAATTCTGTACAAAATCAGTGCACACTTGGAACTCGGCGGTTTTTTGGGTCGCTGAATACGAATAGGATAATGGCGATGGTGTCCGAAACACCTGGTGCTTAAGACGGACCTCGTCTCCAGGAATTTTATGCAAGTTCGATACAAAATGAGTGTGCACTCGGTACAAGGAGGTTTTTGAGGTCGCTGAACACGAATATCATATAATGATTTTGCTAAATTATTCGCATACAAATTTATGAATTCGGGCCCACTGATGCCACATCCGTTTTTTTTTTTTAAACAGGCATTGTTGTACCATAAATTTCATATTATTCATTTTAGATTTTTATAACAAGAACTCTTTATTAACTAATTTTAACATTTTTTTTTAACAAACCTTGCGGGTGGCCGCCTAAACAATTTCATCTGGTATAATTTCATCTTCCATTAATTCACAATCAAATGCATCATTTTAAATATCCATTTTATAATAAATCTCACGTTTTCAACTAAACGTCAAAATATGTCAAGTTATTTTATAGTTTTAAATATATACAAAACTTGGTTACCATAGAAACCAATTGTCCGCTATCTTAGACTAACTATTTTATTGTTTTTTTCATCAAAGATAGGCCGGAAAGTAGATAAAAATGAGTCCGGTAAAAGCTTTTACCGGACTCATTTTTATTTTCTGGCCTTGTCCGACAAAATGAGATTTTCTGACCTAAAATAAACCAGAAAGTACTAATTTCTGGCCAGTTTAAAAAAAAAATAATTATATCTATAGGTACCTAGGTACTTTTCTCTTGAAAGAATATCAGTATGCCACTGAAAGAGACTGATTAAAACCATACATCTATGTTTATTCACCAGTTATGACCTTTGAAAGATATCTCAAAAATAACTAGTATAATAATTTCATATTTTATTTAAATATGTGCAAATATGTATAATACACGGTAAAAATACTTACTCTTTGTATGTTGTAAAAAAACAGCAGACTCAGCATTCACTTTGAAAACTTGAATATTTGATATATGAATTCACCATCCTCCGTCTTCTATATTGTATTATTATGCGGGTATTGAAATGTTCTATTTCTATTCATATTCAGCAGTTTTAGCTACCAAACAATTTTGCTTAATACAACATTTTTTTATTAATCAGATATTTTTGTATATCTTTCAGTAAATTTGTTTAAACTTAATAACCTAGTAGTATTTTCGTTTTAGGGTATATTTGTGTTTAAAATATGGATACTGTATATGGAGATATTTGTTGGTTGATTGAAACGTACGCGTTTTCCGATTTCCGTTCATTTATTCACTCTATCAGACATCCATGGAATTAATCTTTTCGTATCCCTAGCGATTCCTATCAAAAATTCATTCCCAATTTGAATTCGAAATATGTAAATATCACTCACACAAATTACTTAACTTCAAAAGGCTTATGTTTGTACGGAATGTTTTTTATTCTGTTTCAGTAACTTTTGTAGGGTTTATTAGAACTTAGAAGCTTTGGTTTAGATGAGATATGAAAACTTTTTGACAATGCGAGCTATTTGGTCTCGTTATGCAACATTTTATATGAAAATGTGTTGGATGGGATTTTACTTCTTTTTGTAAGTTGTTTATGACAATATTATTTAATTTCGTTCATTTTTCTTCTTTTATGTAGTTATTGCACTCAGAGGTGTCTTTTTTTATAGCCCACTCTCTCTTTCTTTGCGTTTTTTCTTTCTTGGTTGACTGTTTATAATAAGCGATAGATCAGTGCGACACTTACCCTTTAAGCAATTAGCTGACTGTTGTTGTTTAATACTATGATTTAATACTACTAAAGTCAATACTAATAAGATAACTTCCAAATTAGTTACTCTAGCTAGAGAGTGCTACATTAGCCTACCCACAGTAGAACAAAGATGATCCAATATCAATGAGATCACTATTGAAAGCGCTTGACGGCTTGACTGTTACCTATGGTGAGGGCATACGCGACACAAATTGGCAAGTGTTTACAGTAAACATATGCTATATAAATTTTGATTTTTCAGGTGCTCTACTCTAAGTAATACTATTTTAAAATCCATGTAGAGTCTTTCAAATGTCATTGGCCAATGCCAACCATTGACGTAGAAATGAAGGAAACGGGCCAGTTGATCAAACGCACATTTCAAAAAAAATGATATCATTGTTAAGTTTTATTGATTTTTGTATTGAAATTATGTAGCAGCCTGATTATATAACTTATACCAGTTATAGTTTATCTAATATTAATGTGAGAAGCCAACCACGCTCCCTAACCTTATCAAACGAACCGGCTTTCGAATCTAGGTATTTTGAAACTGTTCTCTCTACTTTACTCTTCAATTGTTCCTCAATGACTCTTAGAAAGATAATATGAAAATATTCTTAAAAAATATATACTTAAATTAATTAACTAGGTTTTTCATATTTAAACAGTTTTCACTAATGAAATCAATTTTGTATATATTACTTATACTTAAAAACATTTTTGAGCAACGGCAATATTGTTTATTTAGCTATGCATTTTAATTTTTTTGCCTGTCGTTTTAATATTGTATGTAAAGAAATACCGACGCCTTTGTGGGACTAATACCGACAACGATGTTTTTCGAGACATACAGGAGAGTCGCTAATAGGAACCGACGTGGTGGTAAGGCAAAAGTAGTTAAATTTCGCGAAGATATTTAAATTTCGGAGTTGATTTAGCAGAGCCACTCTGTACCGAAATGAGAATCGGTACAGCGAGTGGTTCTAATATTCTGGCTGACCTCTGACCTTGCATAATGTTTCATTTTAAGACTACTAAATAGTGTGTTTATTGGAGAAATTGTTATAATAAGAAATCATGCATAATACTATGGCGTTTTGACGACCATTTAAAACAAGTGATCAAGATCCATCATCGTCGCAATTATCAATAGATGACAATTATATTAATGACAGTCTCGAATTAAAACACAAAGATTTACACGTTTAATGTCAACGCGTTGTTTTAAATATGTATCATTGTTTGAAAAAAGAAAATGCTGGAATGACTGACAATGCGATTGTTTCGAGAATTTTTGAATTAACACGAATGGGGTATACGACGATATATAAAATTATTAAATTAGGAACTGTTACGGATTATTCTTTAAAACAAATAAAAAATTGGGTAGGGTGGACACTGCTGCAAAGGACGTTATTCAACGAACAGTTTATAACTTTTACAAAGAAAATAGACTGCCTACTTAAGAAATCATTCGTGAAAAATTAAGAGATTTTCCTAAATATAATTATGCAAGTTTGGAAACACTGCGCGAAGTTTTGTTGAGTTGTGGATTTAAATATAAGAAACCAGATAATCGGATGATAATAATGAAATTTAAGCGTATCGTTGAACTTAGACACGAGTATTTGTGCAAATAAAAGAATATCGCAACTCAAACAGAAATGTAATTTACTTAGACGAAACCTGATTCGATACGCATGATGTTGTTTAAGTGCGGCTGGGTTGACAACACAAAAAATTGTGCTTTAAATGCACCGTGTTCAAGAGGATAGCGTGTTATTATTCTTCATGCCGAAAGCTAAGACGGTTTTGTAACTAATGCGTTGCTATTGTCGGCCAAAAATATAAAAAAGTCTTCTGCCGATTATCACGAAGTTAATTTATTTGAAAGGTGGATTGTCGAACAGCTCTTGCCTAACATATCACCGAATTCGGTAATTATTATGGACAATGCGTCATATCATTTCCGCATATTAAACAAAATACCTAATAATAACACGAAAAAGAATGAAATTTTAAGATTTATGGCAATCAAAAATAGCACTGCTTCTAAAAAGGTTCCAGTAAAGAAGGAATTAATAAAAATGATCAAAAGACAGAATTTTAAAAATAAATACGTCATTGACACCATTTTCAGCAAACACGGTCATACCATTTTGCGTTTACCTCCATACTACTGTATTTTTAATCCAATCGAAATGGTTTGGAGTACTGTACGAAACGTTTACGAAAATATAATCAGTCACCAACCTTAAGCGCAGTTGTCCTTGATACTATTCGAGAGGTAATTTGTCACGTACTTTTAGTGTAATAAAAAAAAATGAATTAAAAATAAAAATAAGAAAAATAAATTTTGAAAAATTAATCAAATACTTCCAATTGAAGTTCAACTCCAGCTGAGATCGGTAAGTGGTTTCTCTACTGGCAAATTAGTGCCCAGCTGAGCCGAAGAGGTTAAGTACCAAAATAAAAGTGAGTGCGCCACCGATTTAAACGGTTAAAATCGGAAACCCCTGTTGTTCCAGGCACTGACCTTTCCCACTGGAGATAATTAAATAAATTTAGAATATTAATCAGTATCAATTGTATTGCACAACAAAACGGTAAAGTGAGCTAAATAAAACAAAATATCAACTAGACCCTTCTTTAATAAAAAGTAAAGTATTTACACTACTGTCAAACTCGCGCTTGACAATGTTATCAATATAAAAAAAAATATTTAAGAGTAATCTAAATAAAATTATCTACTAAGTGTGATCACACGCAATACAAGAAGAAAAATAAGGAAAATTTAAATTAAAATCTAGTTACGACTTAAATCTAATATTGGCTTATCTGTTAATCCAGATACGATTCCTTGCAGTCCTTGGTTTCACCAATACTTAGGCCGGTACCAAAAATCAAGCCTGCTCCCAGAAACAAATAGGCTTGCACCAACCACAAATAACTTAAGCTCGTACCAAGAATCAGGACTGCACCAAAATTAGAGCCTGTATCTAGGATTTAAGCCTGTATCTAGGACCCTAAAATCGTAATTCGGAATTAACAATAGCTTAAACAAATTTTTATGACTCCTCGAATTAATTGTTTTAATAACGTTATACTACTTTACTGACTTTAATACAATTTAAACACATTAACTTATATTTGCTCAACAATGAAAGAATGAAATGAATTTAAATGAATTACACAAGTTTTAGAAGCTGATATTTCTGAATTTTACAATTTCTAACCAAAACTAATGATTTGAATGCACTTAACAAACCTAAATTTGACTTACTAGCCATAACAAAATTATAACAATAAACTAAATTAAGGTTTAACATAAAATTAATTAATAATAGCACAAAGGAACCGAAAGGAGTCTAGTTTCTCAAAATAATACACACATACAATACACAAAGAAAAATACATGTAAAATCAAGATATTAAACTAAAATAGCGACTATATGGCGTTATTAAACATATAAAATATAATATTGTAACTCACCTATTGTAATAGGGTTTAATTCCTGTGAAATCGTGACACCCTGGCTGGTAAACGGGTGTAATATTATACTCGTGGCTAATTGTACTATTAGGGAACTAATTCTGTCACTCTAACCACTATTCGTTGCCTGGTACTGAATTTACCAAATATTTCACTGTCTGTTTCGATCTATCTACGTTTCGTCGGAAATAAAACAAGAAAAGAGAAAAACCATATGGATTAAACAACCATATGAGTAAAGAAACGTGTTACTTACCACCGAAGATTTTACAAAAATCCGACGACGCGGTTTTTCCAAAGAATCCGTCCCAAAAAAAAAATCAACAGGAACAACTCCACACGATTCAAAATGGAAAAATAAGATTTAGTTTCATCAATCCCAAATTAATTGACCCCGATGTACCGAGATTAAAACTTAAACCCAAAAATCTTCTGGCTTGTACACAACAACCTTCTTGGTTAAAAGCAGAAAACGAAAAGAACGAGGGGTCACTTATTTTCGATAAAATTTGACAGACTCGGAAAATGGCCTCTACCACTGTAAGGACAATAACCGAAGGATTGTCCGCCATCAATTTACAGACAGCTACGGAAATAAATTAATAACGACCAATCCTATTACTAACGTAGTAACACCAAAATTCTCAATAATACTCAATTTCTCGTTCATATTCGATCTTTATATGCTAGATGTCAATATAACGAAACAACTGGCTGTAGACGACAATATTGTGTCAAGAGTATACAGTTATCAAAAAATCGTATTTTTGAATATAATACAGTTAAATAACAGTGCTTCAGACTGGTTGTAATCTTTTAGTGCTTCTAATATTAAATAGTGTATATATTGTACTAGTTGGGACTTTGTGATAAGGAATGGTCTGACCAAACTGCACAACCGCAATTGGCAGTCTACCATCTACGATGTGTGATGGATGTAGGAACCCCGTACATTTAAAGTGTATCGGAATGTCGTCCGCTGACGATGTTCGTGTTACTCGAGCAAAATCTAAAAGCGTAAAAATACTATGTGCTGGTTGCACTAAAAATGTTTCTTTACTAGAAGAAATTAAAACACTCATATCTGATTTAAAAAATGAATTTAATGCAAAATTTGATGATCTTAACTCAAAATTCCAAAATATTACCAACCAATTATCAATTATTCCAAATCCAGCTAAGAATTTTGAAGAGATTGTTGTGGAATCAACTGAAAGAATGATTCGCGCAAATAATATTATTCTGATGTCTGTACCAGAAATAAATGGAAATGTAGAAGAGCGAATTGCTCATGATAACACGGTGGTGGATGATATTTTAAAAACCGTCCAGGGAAATGCCAAACCTACACCCCTAAAAATATCGCGATTTGGTAAAATAATTCCAAATAAACCTAGACCTTTAAAAGTTACATTCTACAGTCCAATATTCGCGAAAAATATTTTGAAGCACAAAAATAATTTGGCCAGCACCCAATATAAAAAGGTTTTGATAAAAGATGATAAAACACCCAAGCAGTTAGAATATTTAACTAATCTCAGGAATGAACTTAAACAAAGAACAGACAATCGTGAAACTGGGCTTACAATAAAATATGTCAAAGACATCCCTACTATTATAGAGATTCCAGCAAAAAACTCCTACGCAACTTCTTTAACTGGTCCATCTACTATACCAACATAGCTACTCTAATGACGAAGTTGGATGAATTTCTTGCCCTTATAAATAACGATAAACCCGCTTGTTTTATGCTAACTGAATCTTGGTTAAACTCTAATATAACTGACAGTCTAATTTCCATTCCCGGCTACTCTATTTTTCGTAATGATAGACCTAACAGAATTGGTGGAGGAGTCTGTGTTTTCCTTTCAAATTTAATCTATCAAAATTTTATTGTAACCCCTTTTAATATTAATACTCCTAACTCTGAAAACCTATGCTTAAATCTAAAAAACGCAGTTTTAGAAATAACATTTTGTTGTATTTATCGCCCTGGTGATACTTCATTAGATGATAATAATGCTATATTTGATTTTCTCACTCATCTTTGCACTAAATACAAAGACCTTATCATTATAGGAGACTTTAATTTCTGCGATATAGACTGGACTAGTTTTAATGCTTGTACTCCCAGTTCCCGTTTGTTTATAGATTTTTTAAATAATTCTCATTTGACTCAATTAATTTCTTCTCCAACTCGATTTCGAACTGGACAGAGACCATCTTTATTAGATCTTCTTATTACTTCCGATCTTGATTTGGTTTCAAATGTTGAACACTTACCTCCTATAGGAAAGTCGGACCACGCAGTACTTAAATTTGAACTTCAAGTAGTATATGAAACAAAAACGCATAAGGAGAGAAAATATCGGCAAATAATAAACTATGCTGAACTTAACAATGATTTAAATCAAATAAACTGGATTGAAACGTTTGCTGATAAATCTATTCAAGAAAACTGGTTAACATTTAATAATATGATAACATCATTATTAGCGATGAATAGCCGCACTATCTCGATTACTACATTTCCTTTAAAGCCCTGGATAAGTAATGAAATTCAGGAGTTAATCAAACGCAAAAAGGTATTATGGCAAAGATATTTACGATCCAGATCAGAAGCAGATTATACAGCTCATAGAAGATTTTCAAATCACGTTAATTTAACAATTAAAAATGCTAAAAAAACCTACGAAAGTAATATAATCAACAGCGATAACCCTAAACGCTTCTTCAAATACATTAGAACACATATATCGAGCAAAGTTCAAAGCCCACAGATTCGAACAGATGACAATAGATTGCGCTAAGGTTGCAGATACCTTCGCTAACACTTTTTATGAAAGTTTCACCACTGAACTTGTAGGAGAACTCCCAATTGTTGATTTAAGTCCAAGAACCACCTTGTCCTTTACAGACGTGCAATTCACTGAAGAGTTTGTGTTAAAAAAATTAAATTATCTTGATACTTCTAAATCTCCTGGACTGGACAATATCCTGGCTTTTTTTCTAAAAAAATGTGCCACATCTGTTGCAAAACCTCTTTCTATCCTTATCAGTGCATTTCTCAGTGACCGTACATTTCACGTAAAGATTAATAACTCTTTAAGTGTACAAAAAGAAGTTTTAAGTGGTGTACCGCAGGGATCCGTGCTCGGACCAATTCTTTTTAATATATATACTTCGGACATCCGATCAGCGGTTAAAATGGACCTCTCCATGTATGCAGACGACACTAAAATTTATGGTGAAGTGGACTATCATAATGACATACAAACCGATCTTGATCGCATTTTTTCGTGGAGTGTAAAATGGATGTTACCCCTGAACACTTCTAAGTGTATCGTTCTCCATCTAGGTAAAAATAATCCTAGGACTGATTATATTCTTAATGATGAGGTGCTCCATCATACAAACAGGCATTCAGATCTCGGAGTTGTCATTAATTCGGATCTTTCGTGGTCTGAACAAACCTTACAACAAGTAAATAAAGCAAATAAAATTAGCTACGTACTCTCCAAGGTATTCTCACAGTGTGATATCCGAACGTGTGCGATACTGTTTAAGAGTTATGTGCGACCTATCCTCGAGTTTGCAAATCCAGTATGGTCACCGCATCTGGTTCGTGACATTAATTTGCTCGAAAATGTGCAACGAAAGTTCACACGATTACCTTTTAATTTCCGTCAGCGCCCGTCCTACGAAGAACGTCTTCACATGATGCATCTGATACCTTTAACACAACGTAGGCAACGAGGTTACTTGATCCAGACTTTCAAGGCCCTGAATAGTATTGACTCTCCTGTGAGTCATATTTTTAAACGGAATGATGATGCACGCTTGAGAGGACATTACCTTAAACTCCGTAGGGAAAATTTCAGGACTACTTGCCGCCAGTATTTTCTTCCTAATCGTGTGTTTTACGAATGGAACGCTTTGACTAATGAAATTGTTTCTGCTACTAATGTAGATCGTTTTAAAATTTTGTTAGATAGTATTTAGTTTACTATTTGCCAGTAATAATTTTGTTATCTTGTATGTAAAGAGTTTTATGGGAACTTAGTTCCTCAACTCTTATCTTGTATTATAATAATAATAATAATAATAAGATTTCTTTGATCGGTGACAGTAGTTCAAAACAATCACATAACCCCACAATTTGTTTTGAATTTAATAAATAGACTTCCAAAACAATATTAGCAATGATTTATGGCCAGAATATATCTATTAGTTTATGATTATCTACAACTGAACTAAAATCAACCTCTTCCTGACTCGATTTAACCCTTAGTAATGAAGAATTTATAAGGTAAGAAATTAGTTATAACTAGAGCGAATTTTAACCCGTGACAAATTAGTGGCATTAACAGCAATGTATGGCAAAATTGCGAAGCTCATGTTACAAGAATAGAAAAGGAATATCCTGTTTTACCGCCAATAGCACCATTAGGGATTCAACCTGGGAACGATTCTACTTCAGAAGACACTGACAATTCTTGTTAGTCATTCTAACCAATTTTCTTTACAACTATCGTGATGTATCTTGAAAACTTGTTTTCAAAAAGAAAACTAATTTTATATTCTTACTAACATACCCAACTCTTTCCTTTCCAGGAAAGGAAGGCTCATACCTTCTCGTGGTCCTTGCTCAACAGACAATCTTTTAAGATTGTCTGACAAAATGAGTATTATTTGCAGACAATTGTTGTAAAAATATTATGATTTGTGCTATTTGAATGATGAGTCAAATGTTCTTATTAATAACGTAAATTAAAGAGTTTTAATTTGAAAGAATGAATTTGTTATTTGTCGATTTTCAAATTGATACAAAATATACAAATATACAAAAACCGTTTTCCTTTTGAAATTTGAAACAAAAATTAATAAAAATTTATGAACAGGCCCTTTTCTTTAATTCCACGCCAATGGTCGGCATTGGTCTCAATGAGTTTAAAATTCCGACAAAGACCGAAAGTTTTCACATTAAGATTGGTTATACCCGCTATTGTTGAAATGAAAGATTTTGCCAGGTGTACAAGCGACTATTAGCAATCGCGGTGTTGCCATCACCAAACACGATATCGGACGCTCCAGGTTTTAATGTATTAATATATGTAACCTAGTTATTTTGTGTTTTTTCTTGAAATTGACTTTTTTTAAACAATATATTGTTTTTTATTTCAAAAATACACTTCTACGAACCAAAAAAGCCAAGAACTATCAAAAAACCTTTCTTTATATTTTGCAATTTTACCGATAATCTCACTACTCTCACTTGTAAGATTCAAATGAAAAATCATATTTAAGAAAAAATAACAGGTAAAAATAAATCAAAGTGTCGGTCTCAATAAATTTCATATTCAAGAGTATTAACACTAAAATCATCAATATGGCAACGTCATTTTAAAACTCCTCGCTTAATTCACACAATGTCTTTAAGAATGACTAATATAAATATACGTTATAATAATTCATTAGTGAAGACTCTATTGAAATATTAAGAACCAAGATAATTAACTTTTTTAAATTTTAAGAATATTTTTATATTACCTTTCTAAGAGTGTCATTGACTAACAATTAAATATTAAAGTAGAGAGATTATTTTCATAATATATAAACTTTATAAAATTTTAGGATATACATGACAACCTTGATTCGAAAGCCGGTTTCTTTAATAGGATTGGGAGGCGTGTGTTTATGGTGGTAAATTGTGCTTAGATAAACTTTTAAACCAGTTTACCAACTTCTTGTGTTTTTTGTTGTTTATAAAGAGTTACATTATAAAAAACTATATTCGCATACCTATACCTCTTATAAAGTCAATATTGATTATTGACTGCTGAAAGTTTGAGAAACCTGACCTGTTTGTGTCTGAAGATTTCCTTCAAGGAGTTCTTGAAACAAGTTGCGGCTCAGTGAAATTAATTCTGATGTTTTCTGAGACTTAGAAAGTTTATGATATTATTGTCCTTCAAGTTAAAGAGATCTTCCGTTTTTTTTTATATGATCAATGGCAATGCATTCCTAGAGTCTCACAGAATCTGCACTTTGCTTCATTTACAAAACCTAGTTTTTTCATGTCTTCCTTATTGGCAGTGCCCGGTTAACATTTCCTTTATATTACGGAGGTTGTTCTTACTGAAGTTTAGACATTTAAGATCTCTTTTGGTTTATAGTTTGCCAGGATCGTCTTCGGCTGTCTTAGTCCTTCTAGATCGTTCCAGTAATTGGCTTTTTCTCTATCCAATTCTTTTCTTAGTTTTTTTAAGAGTGTTGATTTCTTAAGATGGTTCTGGTCCTAAATATGGGATTTCAAAACCTTTTTTGCCAGTTGCCACGGTTTTTCTACCCCTTAGTAACTAGCTAAGGCTCTTTAACGTGAATAAAATAAACTTCCAAGTTTAACAATAAGAGACTTGCGAGAGAGTTGTTAGAGGTCACTCTACTGGCAAATTATGCCCGAGCTCAGCCGTAGAGGAGATGATAGGTAAGTGAGCCGCGCCACCTGCTTAGACGGTACAAGCCGGAAACCCCTAGATCGAATAGGCTCTAGCACCTCTTCGCAATCTTGTAGGAGATTTAATAACCGAGTAATAAATTGATTAAGTGATCAAGAGACAAACGATAAAGTGAGCTAAATAAAACGAGAATATCAAAACTAGACCCTCCTTTAATGATTTTAAAGAGGAAAAGAACAATTATTACAATTCTTTTAACCTTAAAGCTATACAACAAATTCGCTATTTAAAGTGAGTTATTAACCATATTGTGTGATCACACGCTCTACTTAAAATTAAAAGTTACAATCCGCAATTGACACTACAATTTAAATGAAATTAAAACAAAATAAGTAACAAAACAGTATTGGTAAAGGCTTATTGGCTTATCTGATTGATTCCTGAGTTATACTCTTCCAGTCCTTGGCTACCGGTGTTCCCTTACTACTAGGCCTGAACCAGAATAATCAAGGCCGTAACAAGAAACCAGCTAACACCATAAATTCGGCCAAGAAGTTAAGGCCCGCACCAAGAAGTTAGGCTCGTTCCAACAACTTAAGCCAGTTCCAATAACTTGAGCCCTTTTCAAGAACTTAAGCTCACTCCAAGATCTTAAGCCTGTTCCAAGAACCCTAATGTAATAGGGTTTCCATTTTTCTAGAATTGCTTTATTCCGGTCGTATATGGGAAATTAAATAATTACACACCGTCGCTGACTTCGTTGAAATGCTAACTACAGTTCACCGTGACACTAGGACTGCGCTACTCCGGTCTGGTATGGGAGATTAATCAACGAGCACCTTTACTGACTTCGCTGTAATTCTATCAACAGGAGATTTCCTAATATCACTCGTAATAAGAGGCTCCTTTTGAATCGGAACTCACAACTAACAACAAAATGTGATCCCACTAACGATTCGAATGGATAATAAAGGTTTAGTTTCAAAATCCAAAATTAATTGACCCGGATGTATCGAGATTTAAACTTAACCAAAAAAAAAATCTTCTGACACACTCAACCAACCGTTCAGTCCGAAGACAGATAGCAAAAATGGCCGAGACAATCGATTCTTATCAGCAGATTATGTCACAGCGGAAAGGAGGTCTCTGCCCGTTCGGTTCTTAACTACTAACCACTGTACGACCAGTAAAAGAAGAAGTGACAGCCAGCGATTCACAAACGTCAGCGGTAATAGCTTAATAACAACAGATCTTATTTCTCGTCAATAATAACTCAATAATTCTTAATATATACCCAATTTTAATATGTCAGATGCCAAAATAACGAACTGCAAACAACAACATACTAAGTTTTACGACAAAAAAAAAGAAGAATTCATCAGTCAGTTGAAAGCAAAAGTGACACTAATTTTAAAAGTAAACATAACCACAATAATTTGTGATCTGAATTTAATAAATAGACTTTCAAAGTAATATTAGTAACAATTTGTGGCCAGAATATAATAAATAGGTGGTGATTATCTATAACCGAACTAAAATCAACTTGTTCTTAATACTGACTGACTCGGTTTAACCCTTAGTAATGGTAAAATTAGTATGGTAAGTAATCAATTATGTTCACTTTTAAAACAATTATTCCTAGAGCGGATTTAACCCGTGACACAGTTTATCTGCTGTTTCGTTTCCTTCTATTCCAAGGTGTACTGAAAATCAAAAGAGGGTAGCTTTATTTTTTCCTAGTTCATTTAGTTAAAGCAATTGTTGCTATATGATCAGATTTTGATAAAAAAAGTTACGACCATTTTCTTTGATACACTTCGAGGACGGATCACTTTTGTTGGTTTTTTCTTACCGTGAAACACCCACACAGTGGATTGGCGTTTATTTTTCGGTTCGTAGGAGTAAATCCAGGATTCATCGCCACTAAAAATACTATAAACGTTTTTTTCAGCTTCCTTTGTTGAATCGTTCCAATGTTTTTCGCTATCAATTGACGCGAACAGCTTTTTGCTCGTCTGTGAGAAAATGATAGATCCAACGGGAAACAAACTTCATGTAGTTAATTTTTGGATCAAGGTCTTCGAAATGCCCAAAGATGCCTCTATTTCCCGGTCTGTTACACGATCTTTCATTAGCTGATAAACCACATCAATGTTTTGCTGTGTGACTGCTGTTTTGGAGGGACCTAGCCTGGATTCATTTCCAAACACAGAAACCTCTTCAGTGAAACATTGCTGTTGGGAAAATCCTCTCCGATAAGTGTAAAAAATTATTGCTCGAAGATGTTCTTGACTAAGATCCATTTTCCGACTGACTTGCTAATTTCAAAAAATCACCGTACCTAGACGACTTTTTGTATCGCAATAAAACTCTGGATTTATGTAAAAAAAATAGGTTAGATTTTATATCTAAAGGTTTTATTGGTGGCTATATGCAAAACTAAAAAGATAACCCTCGTACAAACAAAAAAAATTCCATTAAAAAAACGATTAAAGTAATTTTTCATGCGTGTTACCCTTAGCACGAAGGGCGCAAGCATGACTCAAGGGACAATAAGCACCACCCGCGTTGAAATAAATAAGAACAAAGTGCTCGGTTACCGCTTACCGCACGCTATTACAAAATTGTTAGTTTACATAGTTACTACATCTCAGTGACCCCAAAGAGCGTTATTTTCAATCTTAATTAAAAGGGAAGTGCGCGTCAGCCATACTTAGTTTACTACTTTACTATAAGTACCTGGATTAACATTCACATGGCATTGACGTTATTTGACGTATATGCAAGTAGACGAATACGCGGTAGGAATGAAGCGTAGTTGCCAGGTTTAACTTAGAAAGATTTACCGCGTATTGGTTTTACTTGCATGTACGTCAATGCCATGTGAATGCAAATCCAGGTATATTACGACTTCCAGGCTTCCTTCCACTTTCCACTTCCTTATTTTTTTTAATCCATTGAATGGATAATTGTATGTATAAACCACAAAACAAGAGCATTCAGGTATTTATTGAAAAAAAAAACATATCTCCCATTATTAATTCAGACAGGAGGAAGCGAATAAGAAACTAAAGGTTCAATTGTGTAGCATAGTGTTTTAAAACAAAGTAACTGATAACCTATTTATTAACAACTGATAAAGTTTTGTGTTGATCTCTTATTGATTTTTTATGTTATTAACAACCTGTATTTTACTTGTAATTGTTTTTTGCCATTAGTTTGATTACATGCTGTTAATTTTTGATAATTAGTATTTTATCAGAGTTTGATTTACTCCACCATCATATAGAACCTTTACATCCATAAATATTAAAGAAAAAACCTCTTCTTATATTATTCAGAAAGTTATTGACTTTATCTAGGGGAGGCCGGGGCTACAATTAACAGGGGTAAGTATTAACAAGCAAATGTCTTTAAAACTATAAACACTAATTCTCCAGCACTTGTTTTAATTCGTTGGCTTAATCACACAACACATCATAAGATTGGTCAGTTGCGTTCCGAGCGTCGTACAAGTGAGTTGCGAAGAGGGAGTAGTTTTTACGCAGGTAACGAACATTTTCAACTTTACAATTTTTTTATTTGTACAGAAATTATGAGTTTATAAGTTTAAGTTTTTTGTTTTCCTGGCACCATATTTTATACTTTATAATACTATGTTGGTTCATTGATGGAACTATTGACGAATATTTAATTATGTTACTTAATACGAAAAATGTAACTACGGGGAATTAATTAACAAATCGGCGGGGTTTGTTTTAACGTGTTAATACTTACCCCAGATGTTTGCTTATAATTATTTTATCACTTTTTATGATAGGATGAGAACCTATAAACGAAAAACTACGCGAGGCACCACATCCTTAGATGTCTACGAGTTAGCTGCATTAGAAGTGATAGAGAAGAAGAGGAAGTACAGAGATGTGGCACAACAATTTGAAATCTGCTACGTTTCACTATAGCGCTGTAGCGCTACCCTTGTCATTAAACCCAGAGAATATTATCAACGCTTTTAAAAAATCTAGCATCTGGCCGTGCAATGAAGATGTTTTTCAAGAATCCGACTTTACCCCTTCTTTTGTCACAGATCGCCCAGACCCCTCAAAATTGAAAAAGAAGAAAATATCAGCAAAAGATCAGAACATAAAAAATAAGGGAGAAGGTAAAGGAAAGGGTAAAGTCAAGAGTAAAGGAAATGGAAAACTAAAAAGGAACGAGAAAGTAGAGAAAGTAAAGAAAAAGATATTAAATGAAAGTAACGACTCTCATGATGAAGATGAATACTTTTGTATAGTTTGCGGCGTCACATATAATGAAGATACATCAGGTGGTGAGTGGATTCAATGTATCTTTTGTAAGGAGTGGGCTCAAGCTGGATGTATCAAAGGCGATCTCACATCATTTAATTGTGTGAATTGTAACTCAGATGATGAATACGAATAGATAGTCTTCGGACATTACCTAAAATAGTTCCTAATCGTTAATTGTTTTTGTTTATTTTATATTAAACGACATTTTATATTTTATAAAGACTGATTAGCTAGTTATTAAGATGAAAATGTCCAATTTTGTATCTCAGAAATCTCAGGACTGCAACTTACACAAGTAAGTTGTTTAGTTTAGCTGTTTGTCTGGTAAAAAAATATCAGTGAGAGACTGATTAATATACAGGTAGAAGAAGAAAAAATACTTCTGAATAAGCACAATTTACAAAAAGAACTTTTTATAATAGAAAGTTTTTTACTGATTTATAGGTCATATTTTGTGGCATCTCAACAATGCACAGCATCCCTGACATTGTAAAAATATTAAGTCATACAACGCTGTGATTGATCATAGAGAAGATTGTTTCCTTGTTAACAAAATCAAGGGTAGTTGTATCTAAAAACTTTCTAAAACAGTTTATTTTATTACCAGTTAAAATAATACAAAAAAAAAGAAAAAAACTTTTCTGTCGCGTAATCGATCCCATTATGATAACATAACAGAACTGTCACAAGTGGACTGATCCGCCGCTTAACCAACTACGCCACGAACGATTTATTTAATAACTTTCAAAATAATATTATCTATACACAACTTAGATCATGTTTAATATCAATTCGGTATAAATTTCGAAATCTATGTGTATGCCTAAATACAATTGAAACATGCATTGTCATCCAGTTCTTAGCTATCCTGAAAATTTCAGAGCTCTAGGTAGTCGGGAAATAGGTTTAAATTCGATTACAAATTCCACGGAATGACATAGAGACACAGAACACGGCGAAAATATAAAAAACTTTCTAAAAATATTACCCTTGATTATTTAAAATAATTTATAGTTTTTGTTTATGTTTAAATAATTCATGATTATTTTAGTCAGTTTAGAAGAAAACGTGTTGCATACAAGTTTGTATTAATTCCACTTACATTTAATAAAAAATATGTCATAAATATATTTAATTTTATTTTTATCAGCCAGCATAACATTATGTTAATTGTTGCCCCTTTTGTTAATACTTACCTCAGGTCTGTTAATTCTAGCCCCAAACGTGAGGTAAGTATTAACAACTACCATTAAAAAAAAAAGGATCTACAACATAATGTCTTTTATGTTTGATTTGTTATAATTATATTGATCCTAGATAATTAAAGCCTCATATAACATAACAATATAGTCTAAATTCTGAATAATTAATAAACTACAACCAAAAATATGTTTTTTGTTAATTGTAGCCCCGGTCTCCCCTACTCCTTTGACAGTAAATGTCATTTATACTCATTGTCACCATGCAGGGTAAGTAAGCTATAACGCACAGTTGTGCATAATGAAACGTCATGTTGGAATGACGTTTCATTACGCACAACTGTGCGTTATAGCTTACTTACCCTGCATGGTGAAAATGAGTATAAATGACATTTACGGTCAAAGGAGTAGATATCAGTACAGTACGTACGTCATATATTTTTTTAGAGATGTCAAATATTTATATTAAAATTAAAATATTGAGTCGTAGATAAAACATAGTACGTAACAAGAGTGGTAAGAGGTATTACGTACTCGTGTAATGACGCACTCGCCGCTACGCGGCTTCGTGCGTAACTTTTCCACTCGAACGTAATGTCCTACTTACCACTCTTGTTACTTAATATACTATTACGTAATAAGATGTCTTATATTTTTATTTGGTTAGAAGACGGGAACCATGGATTTTTAGTAAAATAATAATTTTTTCTTGTTTGTTTACTTTTTAAATTTTATACATTAGTGCTTATCCAACAATCATTTAATATAGATTTAATAGTATATTTAGTTACTCTAAAAGTACGAGTTTCTTTTCATAAATAAAGTACGAGTTGATCCCATTGCGGGATAGATGCAGCAGAAAGAAATACGACAATTATTAGTCCACCGCACACAACACTTTTTTTAAAATGATTATTACATACTTGAAACTTTGTGCATAGCTTCCTATTGACGAGTCCAACAAAGTTTGAAATTATCTAAATTTAAAACTGCTGCTTTTTCGAGCTAGAAATAAACGTAATATTTAAGCTGTCGGACAACAAAAACGCAGCAATAAATTTGTCGGACAATGTGAGCATTTGATTTAATACTTAATTATAAACAAATTGTGCATTATATATATATATATATATATATATATAACCAAAAGGGGAAAATTATTGGGCATGTACGCAAAAAGGATCAATAAGGCCACGAGTAGAAATGGTAACCGCAGACATGCATGTTTCTGGCTCATTAGCCGTCATCAGTGCGGCATAACCAAGTAGGGTATTGCACTTGGCTAACAAAAGTGTTGGGTACTTGGGAGCAAAGGATGTTGGGAAAACATGTGTAAAGAAACATAAAAACACAAAAACAACGAAAGCTCACACAGGAGTCCTATCGCCATTTTGTGCTTTCGGCCAGCTGTGCCAATGGGTTTTCGGCTAGCAACCAGCGTCGCAACGTTGGCGAAACGGACTCATTGTGTTTGAGTCGTTTTAAGCCCAGGACTCCTGTGTGAGCTTTCGTTGTTTTTGTGTTTTTATGTTTCTTTACACATGTTTTCCCAACATCCTTTGCTCCCAAGTACCCAACACTTTTGTTAGCCAAGTGCAATACCCTACTTGGTTATGCCGCACTGATGACGGCTAATGAGCCAGAAACATGCATGTCTGCGGTTACCATTTCTACTCGTGGCCTTATTGATCCTTTTTGCGTACATGCCCAATAATTTTCCCCTTTTGTTTATATTAATACGCATTTTCTTGGCACTTTGTTTGTTATATATATATATATATATATATATATATACATATATAATTCAATTTTACACAATTTGTTTATAATTTAGTATTCAATCAAATGCTCACATTGTCCGACAGATTTATTGCTGCGTTTTTGCTGTCCGACAGCTTAAAAATTACGTTTATTTCCAGCTCGAAAAAGCAGCAGTTTTAAATTTAGATAATTTCAAACTTTGTTGGACTCGTCAATAGGAAGCTATAGGTACACAAAGTTTCAAGTATGTATTAATCATTTTAAAAAAGTGTTGTGCTCGGTGGACTATATAGTTCGAGGCTTGATTAAGAACCGTGTTATTTTGTTTTAATTCTACTGTACTCCGTTCTTAACTTACGCGATCCAGTAATGTAGTCCGCTCGTGTCTCGGATACTGTAACTCTTGAAGAGCAATAAAGGACATCCCTACATTAAGATTAAAACTTTACGTAGAAAAAACCCACAGTGCTTTAAGTGAGGTTTGTGGTGATTTACTTGTAAACCGCGGTAGAGTTTCTCACTGCTGTAATCGTTTTTGTGGTGGTCTTGTAATCATAAAAGATGATCCCTGATCAGTAAGGCCGAGATTATCAACAGATGACTGGAGTGTGAAACTTGGGTAGGTTTTCCACCAACGTCAATTTACCGAATTTTGAAAAATGATTTGAAGACGAGAAAAATTTCTGGTAAAAATACCTGGACATTGCAACCTTGGTGTAACAAAAATTCGACATTGAAGGAAAACGTAGAAAAAGTGTCACAGGACTTTATGCGAAACCTGCTTGGAAAAATGCACAAGAACCCACATCAGTTACTCAACACTGAACCACTTATTTCCCATGACAACTTTCGCCCACACATTGTAAATGTCGTAACCAAACAGCTTCACGAATATGCCTGAACAAGAGTCCATCAGACTTCGACTTATTTCCAAAGTTGTAACAACCTATGCGTGGAAGTCGTTTCTCATCTCTGGAAGAGCTTTCTTGCCACCGTTACCCGTGCTATCCGACAGATGAACAAAGATTGCTTACTGGATGGAATTGTGAAGCTTCCTACATGTTGGAACATGGTAATTGCAAAGAAGGAAGACTATTTTGAAGAACTATAAAGAGATATTATCCAAAACATAAACATGTAAGTAACTAAAACACAATGTGCATTATTTATGAAATGACACTCGTATTTATATATTTATCAATTTCTATTTTGTTCCTTTGTTTTTTTCCAATCATCCAAGCACTTCTGATCTGCTCAGTTCTATGTGAGCTGGCGTATTATCGTAATGGTTGATCCATAATTTCGGGCGTTTTTTCCGTATTGCTTTACGGAAAGAACTCAATTTTCATCGAAGCAAAACTTTCACATTTTACCAAACTTTACCTACCTGCTTTTTTGGCCTCTGTGGCCAAAATAGTTAGAGCATAATCGCGTAAAGGTAAATATTGCAGGTTGCGACAATTTTTCAATTTTTTCTTAATGTAATTTGTTTGTAAATTTTCTAAATTTCAAAAATCCTATGAGAGATATTGTGGAACGCTAATACAAACGACCAAGTTAAACGGGTGTCTGTAAAGTTGTGCACATTTGGCCACTGAAAGTATTAATTATGAATTATGGTTGTCGATATTAAAGTTACTTATATGATTGAGCCTGTATAAATATAATCTCAGAGTAAAATAATAATATTCGAAATTTTTTTAAGAATGTCGTCATTTATAGTATCAAATTATACGCATCTGACAGCGATGGATGTCAACCATATAATCGTTGGCTGCACGCAAACAAAGGGCCTATTGGTAGAGCGCCTTTTATTTGTGGAGAAAAACCGACCCAAATCCTAAATCAAGAAAGTGATCATGAACAAAAAATTATGCCAAATGTTGGTGCTCAACTTCAATCGGTTCAAGCGGCACCTAGAGATGGCAAGGCAAGGCTGTCTTCACGTTGCGTCGGCCATATATCTAGGTACCTTTAAGTTAAAGAACATTTAACATAACATTAAAAAAAATAACACAAACTGAGTAAAAAATTGACATTTCTATATTCTTTCTCCTAACCTTATCCCAAGCCTAGTAAGGGTCGGCGTTAGCCTTTTAAATTATTCTTTTTTACCTGTCTCTATTTAATGCTTCCTTTCTTCTCCATTTTTTCTATTTTAGGTCCTCATATCTTTTATTCATCTTCCTCTCTTCCACTTCCGCTCAATCTCACCTTGATCTACTCTTTTACTCATATAATTCTCATCCCTCTTCTCTACATGATCAAACCTATTTTCTTGAATTTTTTGGATTTTCTTCATCTCCGACACTTCTCTCTTTGTCTCTTGCTATTTCGTTATTGACCAGGTTTCTGAGGTATACATCAACGCTGATCTTACAACTCTCTTATACAGTCCACCCTTCATACTTGCACTTGCATTTCTGTCACACAAAACTCCACTCATTTTTCTCCAGTTTATCTATTCACACTTAATTCTATGATTCACCCCACTCTTTACCCTCCATTCTTTTTTAGTATAGATCCTAAATATTTAACGATTAGGATTAGAACAGATGGCAGCACTTGGCTCTACAGATTGATAACTGTTGTCATATACCCAGTGTTCATCTTACTCACTCTCAACCATCTACTCTCAAGCGCTTTTTCCATTTTTTAAACTTTCGAAAACCATAACAGAATAAAAATATAAGACAGGGACAAAAAATGACTAAGAGTTTCATGTTTTAATTGTCGATTTGACAAATCTTCTCTCTTATTAACGTTATTCATACATGTGCTTATTGAGGAAGTGAGTGAGTGTCTAGTTACTAAAGCATCTGTGGCTGAAGTGCGTAGAGCGTTACCGCGTAAATGTCAAGATTGCAGGTTCGACTCTTTTTTAAATTTCTCCTTAATGTCATGTTCTTATTTGTATACTTTCTAAATTTTAAAAATTATAACCTTACATTAGGCCTAATGTTAAAAAAATATTAGGTGTATTAAATAATTTAAAACCTAAAAATCAATCTGAAAGTTTGAAAAATTATTATAGAATAGAGAAACTAAAACGAAAGTGTGTAAAATAGGCAAAATGATTCCATAGGTTGAACGTAAGTTTACAGAAACGACAGAATGCGGCAAATATGTCGTGAAATTTTCATGTTCATGCATCGAAATTTTCCATAATGCATAAGTCGTTTGAATATTTCCCGTAACTATCGGTCCTGCACAAAAAGAAGTTGTTTACAATACGTTTATTTCGAAAATTCAATATGTCACATCAATCGTTACGTACCGCAGCTTAAATTTTATCATATTTCTGCAGTATCTATCACTATTTTAAATCTGATTTTTTTTTGATAAGGTTTTATTTATGATTTGAAAATCTTTTTATTTTATTTTTTAAAATTCATGTCTTATATTGCCCCATTTATAAATTCCTGATTTTTTAATGTTTATTTCTAAACATTATAATATGTCGTAGGCAATCGCCGTAATCCGTCATTCCCTGAAAAGCCTAGGCATTACAGGTACTGCCGGCAATCGCCTTAAAAGAATCATTATTACGCTGTTTGACGCAAATTATCTGTCATTTCAGGGACTGACGTCTAAACATTTAGGAAAACGATGTAACCTTCCGAATGATTGAATTTTACACCGATTGCCGGATGCATGTTTAGTCAATTCAGAATTCGTATCATGAAGTTAGTGCTGTTCCCAACATTTGCAAACTCTTCGAAATATCAACATCACACTCACACCCAATAAGTCTTTTTCAGTTTACCGTTACTTAAAATTCCATTTTCCATCCCTTCCCAACATTTGCAGAATCTTCGTAATCATCAACATCACACTCACACCTAATAAGTCTTTTTCAGTCTTCCGTTACTTGAAAACTATAATTTTCCATCCCTCCCTAACATTTCAAAGCACTTCGTAATCTACATCATACTCACACCCAATAATATCCTAATATTTTTTCTACCTTTTTGATATTATCTGTACTCCAGGTTGACTGGACTAATAACCCCGCAATTTATACTGAAGAATTGACGGACTATACAACCGTCAAACGCCGTAATTTCCAAAAAATCAGAAAGTTACACCGTTTGCCTAAAACGTTAGCGTCAGTCCCTGAAATGACGGATAATTCCGTCATTCACCGTAATAATGATTCTATTACGGTGATTGCCGGCAGTACCTGTAATGCCTAGGCTTTTCAGGGAATGACGGATTACGGCGATTGCCTACGACATATATATATATATATATATATATATATATATATATATATATATATATATATATATACTAAGCAAAATGAATTAAAAATCACTATTAATTATTTAACCCAAGTGAAGAATTTTAATGTTATTTGTCTATCAAAACACTACGAGGTCTGGCTATTAAATAGAGAGACTGCGCGCCTAGAGGGCGTCCTGGAAAAGTAGAGAAAAACAAGTAGTGCGTGGGTATCTAGAAGTCTATGCACGTACCAAACCACGTTTTCGTCACTATTCTAATATTTGTGCCGAAGTGGTTCGAAACGAACGTGTTTTTTTTTCCTGTTGAAAACCATGTGTGACGAAAAACAGGAGCAACGGCTAATTTCAAATTTCTCGTTAAATTAAAAAAAAACTGCAAATTGTTGCAGGATACCTATGGGGACAATTCTCTATCTCGTGTGTATATTTTTGAGTGGTACAAGCAATTCAGTGTGGGACGAGGAGCACTCAAGATGACCAGCACCCAGGTTGCCCTGTCACTGTTTCAACTCAGGAAACACTGACCAAAATCACTGTAAACGCTGATAAAGAAAACCTAACTCCTGACCAAAAGCTGGTACGTCAACAAGTCTGCTCAGATTTTCTTGAATTTTGGTACCTTTAAATCTTGGATGTCGAGCTGCGAAAGTAGGATTTTGGATTTCATTTCTTACTAACACACTATCCTCACGAGGTTTTGTAGTGCGTGCTACAGCACCAGTTTCCAGAAACCTCTGGAAATCATAGATTGCTAACAAAAAATTAAAAATTTTCTGTCAATCTCAATTTAAAGCCACGTGAATATATTTTTTAGTTGATCCTTAATTCATTTTGCTTAGGATATACAGAGTCACTTATAGATCACAATGGGTGATCAGGTTATGCCCATAATTTCTACCATCATTCTTCTACTTGTGCTAGAAACGAGGATAAGGGGTCCCGTAATTCAGCAATCCACAGGTAAAAACACATAAACAGCTTTTAGAGTACAAAAAAACGAAACAATGGCGTCATTGGTGATTTGTCGTAACAGAAAAACATATAGTACCTGACTGTAAGAAACCAATAATAAAAGTAGGAGAAAAGGGTGTTATATGGCAAGCAGGATATAAAAGATTAAGAATGAACTAATTTATTAAGTAGATACCATGGAGGTACTTCATAATTTTGGCTTGTGTGCCCCTCCATCCGTACGCGATAAAACTCCTGGGTCATAAAAGTTGGTATATATAATCCAGATGTAAGAAGAAACAACCTTATTGATTTTGGTCTAGATCGGATAACACTAACAGTAAAATTTTAACGGTCATGAAAAAGAACTTCATAGATTTTGGTTCAAATATAATAACCTTAACAGTAAAATTTTAACGGTTTTTCGAAACTCGTGTAAATAATTCATATTGAAACACTTATGGGGACTTTACACAATTTATTCACCAAAAGTGTTACAGGTATACAAGAATCTGCCGGATAACATCTAAACAGTTTACAATTACAATGAACTATTTAAATTCCCCTTAACTGCTTATACATCAGCTTATATAGAACAAACGAATATTCTACATACCTTGAGCCAGACAAACCATTTTCTTGGAGCTGCTGCACATCCCTACTGTGGTTTTCCTCGTAAGGCGCCCACCGATCATGATAAACCATGACGGGTTTTCCTCTGGGAATTTTCACGATTCTATGAATGACATCGTTAATCTTTTTCTTGATGGTGTATGGACCTTCCCAGTTTCTCTGTAATTTGGGACAAATGCCTCGACGCCGTCTGTGGTTATAGAGCCAGACTAAATCTCCAAATTGGTAACTCTTTTTCATTGTCCACGGGTCATAGTACCTCTTCATCCGATTACTAGATAATTGGAGTTTCCCACGCACCAGTTTGTGTATATTCTCCATTCGAATATGTAGATCAGCGACATATTCCTCACGGGCCACTTCTTTACCAGGTTAACAATCAAACTCCATCTATCGGACAGGATATCGCAAGCTTTTGGCCTGTTAACTCGTTGCGACAATTCAGAAATTGCTTTTTGAATCGGGTCTTTGAACACCATAGCGTCAGGGTCCAAATTATTACTTAGGTAGTATTTACAGAGCCTACTAAACAAATTGGATTTGTACCCAGTAGTTTCCAAGTCTAATTCTTCGAGCTCTCTTCTAAGTTCAGGCACCAATTTGAAACACTTGGGGACTTTAACACAATTTTTTCACCAAAATTTTAACAGATACTCAAGAACTCTACTATATAACGTTAAGTAGTTTACAATTACATTGAACTATTTGAACTCTCCTTAACTGCTCATACATTCCCTTATATAGATCAAACGAATATTCTAGTCTTGGCGAGAACATGATCTAACCTAATAACTACATCTAGAAGATTTTTGAATACATAACCTAAAAACAGCCTTTTAAGTCCTTATTCGGTTATCCCGTTACAGTATTTTCATCCAATGTGTGCGCTATACCTTTTGAATAGAAGATCACAAGGTCATTAAATTTTGTGAATAAAATCCATATGTAATCAAGAGGAGCCCTATTGATTTTTATCCGATCATATATCCTTAACGGTTTTCCGAAACTCTTGTACATAATGCATAGATATGTATAAATTCGTTGGTACTTTCTTACATTGACTTTGTTTTGTTTTTCAGATTGCCAATTCCGGCTCAACAAGAGTAACTTTAAAAAATATTAGTCGGGAAATGACAGGAGATTATAAATGTGAAGTTTCTGCTGATGCACCACGTTTTCATACTGATATTCAAAGTGCTCATATGATAGTTGTGGGTAAGTGAACTAATTTACGTACTTTAATTAATTTTTTGCACGATAGAACGATTTTGCTTAGTTACCGCGTTTGTTGCCTGATCAGTATGTTGTGTTTACTGGTTACTAAGATAAACAGAACGGTAAGTAATTTACTTACGTCTGTCTGTCTCTCTCTCACAGACCAAAAAAATAAAAAACTCTCTCTCTCTCTCTCTCTCTCTCTCTCATAGATAGATATATTACAATTAAAAAGACACTATTTTAAATTAAAAGAAAATGTACATTAAAAATAAAATAATGTAGAAAAAAAATAAGTACCTATCTTTTTCTTCTTTGAGTGCCATGCAGATTCCTGCGTAAGGCGTTTTCCGTTTTCCCATCATATGACTCTATTTACGGCAGCTTCCTGTAGCGACTGGAAGTCGCTTATTCCCGTCCACTGGCGGATATTTCTGAGCCAGGATAATTTCTTTCTTCCAATACCTCGTCTTCCACCTTTGATCTTTCCCTGCAGTATCAGGCGTTGGAAGTCATACCGCTCTCCCCGTATGATGTGCCCCAGGTAAGAGATTTTTCGTTTTTTAATATGTTCGAAGAGTTCTCGGTCCTCCAGTCCAGCTATCCTGAGCACATCCTCGTTTCTGACATGTTCCGTCCACGGTATTTTTAGCATCCGTCTCAGAGTCCACATTTCGAATGCTTCAATTCGGTTAATGGAAGCAGCTTTAAGCGTCCACGCTTCCGCTCCGTACAGAAGAACTGACCAGACATAACATTTGACCATTCTGTACCTTAGTTTGAAATTTAGATTCCGGTTGGTGAGGAATTTTTTTAGTTTTAGAAAAGAGGCTCTTGCTTGTTCTATCCTGCACCTTATTTCAAGTTCTGGGTTCTACTGGTCGTTCACCACAGACCCCAAGTATTTAAATTTATTGACCCGCTCTATTTGCTCCCCATTGAGTTGAAGATCTACGTTTGGCAAGATATCTCTAGATATAACCATAAACTTTGTTTTACCGGTGTTAATCTTTAGGCCTCTCTGTTGGCTTGCCTCATTGACAGTATTTAGTAGGGTTTGCAGATCGTTGGCATTATCGGCTATTATTGCGGTGTCGTCAGCGTAGCGTATATTATTAATTGGGATACCATTAACTATAATACCCATGGGTCTCTCAGATGTTATCTCAGCAAAAGCTCTCTCCACATAGAAATTGAAAAGCATTGAGGATAAAATGCAGCCCTGCCTGACTCCTTTCCTTATTTCAAATTCCTCTGTTGTTGCTGAGTTTTGAAGTCGTATTTGAGCCGTCTGGTGCCAATATAGATTAGCAATCATTCTTACATCTTTGTCGTCCAATCCAAGTTCTTGAAGATATGTTACCATGAGTTCATGTCTTACATTATCAAAAGCTTTTTCATAGTCAATGAAACATATGAAGGCGTTCTTTCTTTGGTCAAGGCAATTTTGTACCAATGTCTGCAGGCTGAAGATGGCCTCTCTGGTTCCAAACCCTTTCTTAAAGCCAAACTGACTGAACCCGCTTACCTCCTCACATTTTCTGTAGAGTCTAGTGTGCATGATAATAGTATAATGGTATTATATTTCATAATTAATAAATTAATAAATTCATAAGCATTTCAAAAATAGTTGACTAGTTAGGTACGTCAAATTACCTTAACTGTCAGTTACTATCAAATATTTTAATTTTAAAATTTTGTATTAAATTGTTAGTTCCTGTTTTAAATTAAATTGAAATAAAAAGTAATTCTAGGTATATATATGTCATCTAAACCTCCGGTATTGTATAAATGGACACTTTTGTTAAAAGAAACGAACTGTTGAAAATATTCAGGTGATAATGGATTTACTATTTTCTATTTTGCTTTGAACAGTGTAGCGTCGTGACTTTGTTAAGTTTATACAGGTATTTTGTGGATAATAAATAATAAAATAATGAAAAATAATAACAATAATGTATCCTGACAGTGTTTCTGTACAAGTTCCCGATATTGCTGATGGAGTTAGCTAAGTAGAGATTTTATACAGGCAATAATAAATGCTTATGTATGTATAAACACTCTGTTGTGTTTACAAATTACAATTCCTTTACTAATTAGTCCCTTGACACCTCCGACTTTTTTTTTGTTTTTGATTTTTCCTAAATAAAATAAAACGTATATTTTTGTTTATTTTGTTATAATTTAGTGTATTTGGTAGCACTTTGTAAGATATTTCTATATTTATTTCTTCTAAAAGTGTAGCATTATAATTCCCAAAAAGGGCGTAAATCCCCTAGCTATAGCTCACTAGGTCGTGACTTCTTTAAGGAGTTTTACCAGTCCCCCCAAACATGTAATATAAGGGCGCGAGAATATACAAACTAAACAAATTATACGGAAACACCCGTTTAAATAATTTATTTGAATTAATTATAAAATCAATTATTTAAATTAATGATAAAAAATTTGGTTTATCACAATATTAATTTAGTTAGTAAAAGTTTTTCAAATTAATTTTATCTGCTTCAGGAGATCTGCCTCTTTTGTTATCGGGATAATTTCTCCTGGGAAGAATTTTCCTCAATTTCTATATTAGTCGTAACCAGGGTTTCCAATCTGTTCTGCTTTCTCCATAAAATGGCGAAAATTTGATGTCGCCTTAAAACAAATATGTAACTCTAACGTGGCCCTCCTCACAGATATGGACTGGCCCTAATAATGAAATTAATAATCTGTAAGGAATGGGATCAAATACTATGCGTAGTTAATCTTCCGTCAAAAAAACTGAAGAAATGTAGAGCAATATACTTTAATAATTAGCATACAACGTTTCAATACGTTTACAATATATTATGACAAATAATCAATATCAGAATTAAATATGACATTTAAGACATTAACTCACTATAATATAAAAAAATTAATGTAATAAGCATTAAGTATTAAGTAAAACTTTATCTAATCTCTTCGTTTCTAACATAATCAGTAATCGATCTCTTAATGAAATTACAATAAAGTAAAATTAGTTCCCAGCCAAATCGGATTTTTCCATATTATTAAGTGTAAAATCCGGTCTAAAATTTATTCAAGATCACAAAAACTGATGTTTGGTGAAAGTGAAACTACTTGAAAATAAAATATTACCTTAATATAAGACACTGCTACAAATAAAATAATTAAATGAAACAATAAAATCGACTTACTTGTACTAAAGACGAGGTACCACCCAGCGATCGGATAATAAAATGAACTAAAAATTCTGATCGGCGCGCGAAAGAAGGACAGTTAAACGGTAGCACCACTAGCGGTAAAATTTATAAATATGGCGATAATTTTGAATTTCAAAGACAGATTTCGAGTTTTGTCTAAGTGTTTCCCAAATTTTATCTGCAAGATTTAATAAATGAGAGAGATCATGTTGACTAGAAGAAGTTAGAGCAATTTCAATTACATCCGGTAACCGCCTTCTCCATAATTTAATTAATAATTTTTCATCGATTGTTTTATCACCTGCTATTTGCAAAAGTTCTCTGTAATATGTAGAAGGTTTTTTATCACCTAATTCAGAGCTAGACAGCAATTTATCTAAACGAGCTTCCTCTGATAATGTTAACCGACTCAGAATGGTATCTTTTAGAAAATTATATAAATCATTTACTGGAGGTTTACTAATTACATCATAAACCTCGCTAAAAATTTCTGGCGGTAAATGTGCCACAGTAATGTGATATTTACTTTTGTCACCTTTGACATTATAAATAAAAATTTACTTTCTAATTGTTTGAACCAAAGTTCTGGTTTTGATGACCAGAAAGTTGGGAGTCTAATATTTTTTAAGTTTTCTAAAGAATCAATACCCTCAGTGACAGAGATATTTGGCTCTGTCATATTAGAATGGTTATATGCAATCTTCCTAAAAAATGGCAAATCAAATGGCTCACCTAATCAAATCCCTTTTGGAGAAACTTCACGCGATTATCCGTAGGATTTCGATTCGGTATGCTTAGCTCAAAACGTTTGGGTCTGGATGCTCAGGTCGGAAAACTCTGGTCGTGATGCTCTGATTCTGCTTTAGTTCAGCTTGGGTTCAGCTTGAGTTCAACTCGGGGTCAGCTTGAGTTTAGATTGGGTTCAGCTTGAGTTCAACTCGGGGTCAGCTTGAGTTCAGATTGGGTTCAGCTTGAGTTCAACTCGGGGTCACCAATATTTTAGTGCAATGGTCATTACACCAAAATTAAAATAAAATAAAATGAATATATCTAACAACTTGTATTACTGCAGCAAAATAAATACATCTGACTTTTTGTGAAATATCAAAAATAATCTATCAAAAAACTTGTTTCGCCTTCTTTTATATCAACCACGATCCACTGTCTTGGCAACGGTGATCTTCCATATTTTCTATACAGGTTGAGATTATTTTGCTATCCATACGAATAATCTCATAAAGCTTTTCAAAAAGAAAATGAATCTTAATCAATGATTATTAAATCACTGAAAAAGAAAAGTAGAGACCAAATGATCGCCAACGATTGCATATAACTAAAAATCTTTAAATAAAGAAACTTTGTGTGCTTGAAAGAGGCACGAGCACCACAATTAATTTAAATCTCACCGAATATAGGCCTGGAAACAATAGTCTGGTGAATTTTATTACTAATACGATCCGATAGATCGTTACAAAAGTAATCTATTAATATATATTATTGCTTTGCACAAATAACTACTTTAAATTAGTTTTTAATATCAATTGTTTAAAAAATAATTAACCGAGAAATCAAACGATTTAAACTCTGAATTAAAATACAGGTATACCTCTATATATCACGTTAAAAAAGTATGCGGTAAATTTAGTTCATGCAATTAGAATGGCCTTAAAGGTCTTATGACGAAAAGAACTGTTTACATAGGTCGTTAATGAATATTCTGACGAAAAGGCCAACACCGATCGGAACAATTTGAATCCTCTCAATTTTAATATTTTAAAAACTAAATTTACAACTTTAAATTCATGTAAGTCTTAATATCATATACATTACAAAAATGCAAATCCTTAATCCGTAAATTGTTTAATTAACCTAGTAGTTTGTTTATATACCCCTATGATTATTTATATTCCTTAAGAAAGAAATCTAACTACATAACTTTCTCAAAACCTTCTTAAAGGTTGTTAAGTGATAGTTAAATATTTTTTTAGATTCACCAAACGGTTTACCAACATTAAATATAGAGTATCCAGAATCAGCGATAAAAATCGAAATTGGAAAGACAATGAAAGCGGGATGTTCGGTTCCAGAAGGAACATCTCCTACGCCAAATATCACGTGGTTTCTTAACGACAAACAGGTGAGTCTAATTCCGGTTTATTGCTCTTTTGGGGAATCCTTGGCAAAATAAAAAAGATCGCGATTATATAAATGTTTTTTTATATTATATATAAAGTTTTTCTTTTTTCACTTAAATCCTTTTGTCAAAATTTGATTGTAATAATATATATTTGAACAAAATTTTATATATTATAGAACGGGAGTCCGTGAGCTTTTTTTGTATGGTACATAACAGGCTGATTTTTAGTCAGTAGCTTCGTTTCGACGGTTCGCCAAAATCCTGAAAGCTGATTTTAATTCAATTCCCTTTATTGTATCTAAAGCTAAACGCTTATTACAAACAGGAATTAAGTTTAATTAAAAGAAAAAAACTTAATTTACCAAATTCAAGTACAATTAAACAATAAGAAAAAAACTAAAATACAAAATAAATACAAGAAAATAACACAAAAAACTAAATTATTACGAGTTATAACTCATTTTGCAAAATGCTCTTAACTTTAACATACGATGGTTGTCTTTTTAGTTTTGCATATAGCCGCTAAGAAACCTCTACCAAAAGAACCTTCAGAGAAAAATCTAACTTAATCTTTTGTTGACATAAATCCAGAGTTTCATTGCAATACAACAAGTTGTGTAAGCACAGTGATATTAGTCGGTCGAAAAATGGATTTTAGCCGAGAACATTTTCGAGCAATAATTTTCAGAGAGGATTATCACAAAAGCAATATCTGCCTAAAATGGTGTTTGTGTCTCGGAATAAAGCACCATACCAGTTAACTATTTCCTGTTGGTATTGCAAATTTCACAGAGGTCACTCCAGTCTCAGCGACGGATCCAGCTAGGACCACCTAAAACAGCAGTCACACTGCAAAACATTGATGCGGTTCGTCAGCTAATTAAAGATGATCGACTTGTAACATACCGATGGATAAAGGTATCTTTGGGCATTTCAAAGACCTTGATCTAAAAGATTTTACATGAAGAACTGGTTGTTACTATGTTGGTTAAGCGTTAACTCATTTCTTTGGAGCTTTAAAATATCGAATTGTTATACTATCCAACGTATAGTCCCGATCTAAGTCTCAACAACTTCTTCACATTCCCAAAAAATCAAGAATTCAATGCGTTGGCAGCGATTCCAATCGCTAGTAAAAGCCACCGTTGCCTTTAAAACAGCGATTTTGAAGACTGGAATGACTGTTTTACCAATTGGTTTAAACGTATGCAAAAGTGTATCGATCTTTGTGGGACATATTTTAAAAAGGAATAAAGTGCTTTGGGTCTGTATATTTTTTGTCTTTATGACTCTATGCAAAACTAAAAAGACAACCCTCGTATCCAAGATAAAGTATATTATTTTTATGAGATATTTGTAATAGTCAGAGTAAAGGTTAACAACTAAATTATCCATATTGGTGCATAATCCCACCAGAAATTGATTTCTACAATTTTGGTACATAGAACAATTAAAAACCAGGTGTTTCAGACTCTTAAGGTGTAATAAATTGCAAACTCAGCATATTTCATTCTACATAATTTAATATATTTTCTGTTTAATGTTCTAAATTGAGCAATTAGGCGAGAAATATTAATTGGGCATGGAATTTGAATATAATTCCTTTCAATGTTAAAGCTCAAAAAATAGCCAAGCAAAGATGTGAAGAATTCTGAAGTAATTGCAATCACTATTTTTAAGAAATAGTTTATATTCTAACGGGATAACCGAATTAGGAAAGGACCTCTACTTAAAAGACATTAAAGGTTATGTATTTCAGAATTTTCTAGATGTAGGTATTAGGCTAGATAATGTTACTCGAAAATGGAAGAATGTTCGTTTTTATTATATAAGGGGGTGTAATAGCAGTTAAGAGGAGTTCAAATAGTTCATTGTAATTGTAAAACTGTTTACACGTTATCCAGCAGAGTTCTTGTGTATCTGTAACAATTTTGGTGTATTAATTGTGTTAAAGTTCCCATAAGTGTTTCAATATCTTTGGAGAACACCTCAATATTCCTTGACATATTCGTGTTATTTGGGATTATCTCATTCCAGAAGTGTAAACTCAAAGCACATTTAAAGTAGTGTCTTAGTTGCAATACCCACGGATTCCGTCGTACCAAGATTTGCCTTTGACAAACTCTACAAACTATGGACAGATAAAACAACAGACCCCAACCTAGCGAACGCTCTAAACGCCTATACGGATGGATCAAAAACGCAGCAAGTTATGGAATGTGGAATATACATGGGCTATGGATGTTAGCCCTCGTCCAATCTACGTCCGCTGTCATGTTCCTTATCAAACAGCACTCTCACCAAAGCTTTATACAGGTATGAAACAAAAAACTGTAGACTGACCAGAGAGTTATTACCTCATCCTGGCGAGGAAACAGCAAGAAATCTCCGAACAGTGGTGGGAATCTTAACAGGTCACTACCAATTGCGACAATATGTCTTTAGGATGAAATTAGCAGAATCACCCCTATGCAAAGATTACGAACAAAAGAGGAAACAGTAAAGCATTTACTGTATGACTACTCTGCTTTTTCTGATAATATGAAGATCCATGTTGGGCGAGTTTACACCAGTCTATTTCAGGGAAATACCTCTCGGGTGTCTTATCTCATCACCTACTTTAAATCTTTAGGCCTGATCACAGCCTGAGATGTGGATATTCCTACACACGAGAGGATATATAATGTGCCATATATATATATATATATATATATATATATATATATATATATATATATATATATATATATATATATATATATATATATATGTCAGTGCCGGCAAACCACTTGCTCGTTCCTCTTTAATTTTCCATATACAGATACCCAATTATATTTAATGTTGCTTTGTTTGCTCAATCTTATAAAACATGTTTTTGGCAGTCGTGAGCTTGCAATTTGGTGCATTTTTTGGAGCCAAGAGAGACTTACCTTAAGAATTTCAAGACTTTGCTTAGTACGGCTAGTTTTAACTCTAACTTTATGATGAGGTGTAGTTTTGGTTAGCGTTAGTAACTATTTAAAAAATGCAACTTTAATCCGCTCTAAAACATCTCCATATGTCAATCCCCATACCAACACCGTATAGATATACTGTCATACAGCTTCACTCTGTCTTCACCTACAACCAGTAGGATTGACATATTTTAGTTAGAAGACTAGGAACTCCTATTTAGCAGTTTTTAGAACGATAATGGAAATGGTTTTTAAATATTGTAACGGGATAACCGTAAAGGAAGGGACCTTAATTTGAAAGATTGTTGTTGACAGTTGATTTTTAGAAGTTTGTAAAAAAATCAACTGACCATTTTAAATATTGTTTCTAGAAAATTCTAGAAACTTCTAAACACACTGACTAGATTAAATATTGTTGTATATAAGGGGATGCATGGGCAGTTTACGTCAGTTCGAGTCAAGTGTTCACAAGAGTTCATTGTATTGTCAAGTAGTTAGACGTTATCCAGCAGAGTTCAGTGTATCTTAACAATTTTGTAAATAAATTGTGTAAAAAGCCCCCATAAGTGTTTCAAATTGGTGTCAGGTGTGGGGTGAAGATACAAGAATGCCTGGAAAAAAGATAAATGAACTATTGGTGGCTGAGCTCAGAAGAGAGCTCGAAGAATTGGAGTTGGAAACTACTGGAAGCAAATCCGTATTGTTAAGAAGGCTCCGTGAATACTATGTAAATAATGATTTGGACCCTGACGCTGTGGAGTTCGAAGACCCAGTTCAAAAAGCCAATTCTCAACAACTTTCCCGGCTGCAAGAAGAACAAGCTCAACAACTTTCCCGGCTGCAAGAAGAACAAACTCAACAACTTTCCCGGCTGCAAGAAGAACAAGCTCAACAACTGTCCCAGTTGTCCAGTCAGATAAGCAGCCAGCGCGAAGATATGTCCCAGCTGTCCCAAGGAATGACGAGCCAACAAGAAGAACAAACTCAACAACTTTCCCAGTTGTCCAGTCAGATAAGCAGCCAGCGCGAAGATATGTCCCAGCTGTCGCAACGAATGACGAACCAACAAGAAGAACTATCCAGTCAGATGAAGAGCCAACAAGAGGAGCTATCACAACGGATGTCTACCCTATCAGATGAGTTATCCAGTTCGTTCTCCCAGCAAATGTCACATCTTCGTGACGAGCAAAATCAGCAAGTAGCCAACTTGAATCAGCAAGTAGACAACTTGAATCAGCAAGTAGACAACTTGAATCAGCAAGTGGACAACATGAATCAGCAAGTGACCAACATACGAGACGAGCAAAATCAGCAAGTTGCCAACTTGCGAGACGAGATCAACCAGCAAATGCAGTCCGAAATAAGGAAGCTTCAACAAGAACAGGAAGCTGGTCGTCGAAACCAGCCCATCCACCACGGCGACGGAGATGCAGAAAGAATGGAGACCTTCCACGTAGACATCGACCGACGAGGAAACGGGGAGGCGACCCAAGTACGAACTACGATGAGACCCCCAACCTTCGACGGGAAGACTTTCTGGCCAAATTACCTGAAACAATTCGACGCAGCGGCCAGAGCTAATGGATGGTCATCCCAGGAGAAAGCATTGTCCCTAACCGTAGCTCTGCGAGGCGAAGCTTTAGACGTCTTGCAATCATTGACACCGGATGAAGCTGACAACTTCGAGTTATTGGTGAATCGTCTAGAGATGCGTTATGGTCAAACTCATCTACAACCGGTGTACCGAATGCAGTTAAAGAGCCGAAAACAGAAAAATGGAGAAACTATCCAGGAATTTGAAGCGGATGTAGCAAGAATGGTACGACATGCGTATTCAAATGCAGCGGAGGATTTCCTGGAGTGCCTAGCAGTCCAAACTTTCACCGATGGTCTTCGAGACGTCGAGTTGCAGCGCGCTGTACGGTTGGCGCGGCCGAAGACTCTTGTGGACGCCTTGACCATTGCCTTGGAGTTTGAGGCGGCGACGGAGGCCTCACGTGGAGTTGCTCGACTAAGGGAAATCACCGGTAACTACGACCATGCCGTTCATTCCGTTAGCGACGTTGAAGCGGTAGTAGAGAGATTAATGAAGTTATCTCCAAGAAGAAGGCGCCAAGTAAGATGCTGGAACTGCGGAGAACTAGGCCATATAAGAAATACTTGCCCCCAAAAAGAAAAATCTTTTGCTGAAGTACCCCAGCAGCAGGAAAACTAGAACGGATCGACTCCTGGAGGGCGAAATCGACCCCAAACATTCCCGAAGCCCCTCACACCATTAAATTGGCAACTCTGCGACATCACGTGGACAGCTTATATGTAGATGGCCTCCTTGATGGGAAGAATATTAGCATGCTGGTAGACACTGGAGCTACAAAAACTATCGTCCGACCAACCATCATTATGCGAAATAAGATGTTGCCTACCAGTTGGAGACTGCGTACCGCTACCGGAGATTCTGCTAGAGTCTACGGTGAGATACAGGTGACGCTACAGTTTGGTTCAACCTCTCTTGTTCACTCAGTGCTGGTGGCTGACGTTGATGAAGATGTTGTTCTGGGCATGGATGTTATGCTCCACTGTGGTTTTCATTTGGATCTTCGCCAACGTATCCTTCGTACTGGTAATGAAGAAATATTCCTGCACCGAAAACAAGTTGACAATGCCTCGATTAAGCTAATCGATGATATCGAACTTCCGGCAAGCTACGAATGTGTCGTCACAGCGCGGTTGGATGGACTGGAGCCAGATGGTGCCCCAGCCATGATAGAGCCGAAGAACCATGACCATGAATTGGGAAAAGGACTCCTTGTGGGTAAGACTCTTGTTAGATCCGCCAAAGAGGTACCCATCCGAGTTATCAACTTGAACGATCATCCAGTTCTTCTCCGAAAGGACACGGAAATGGGAAGTTAAGAACCAGTAATGGCCATAATTCACAAGATAAATGTTACGGAAACAGATGAGACCAACGAAATTGAACAATTAATGACAAAATTAGACCCCTCTTTGTCAAAATTAGAAAAGAAACAGGTAAGAGATCTACTTTACCGTTATAAACCTGTATTTGGTTCTAAAAGTAAACTGGGAAGAACTGATGTTGTACAACATAGAATTGACACTGGTGATGCACGTCCGATTCGACAGGTACCCCGAAGGATGCCTCAAGTTAAAAAGGAAGAAGCAGACAGAGCCCTTAAAGAAATGATTCAAAATGGCATAGTCGAACCATCCAGTAGTCCGTGGGCTTCTTCTGTGGTATTAGTGAGAAAGAAAGACGGATCAATGCGGTTTTGTGTCGACTATCGAAAGCTAAATAATGTCACTAAGAAGGACAGTTATCCTCTGCCAAGGATTGATGATGCCCTCGACGCTTTGGCGGGTTCTACTCTGTTTTCTACCTTGGACCTTAAAAGCGGATACTGGCAAGTTAAAATGAATCCTGCAGACAAAGAAAAGACTGCCTTTACCAGTGGATCAGGGTTATGGCAATTCACGGTCCTTCCATTTGGCCTCTGTAATGCTCCTGCGACGTTTGAACGACTAATGGAGAACATCCTGCGGGGTTTGTCATGGAAAACTTGTCTAGTTTATCTAGACGACATCATCATAATGGGTAAGACCTTTAAGGAACATTTATCTAACCTGGAAGAAGTTTTTAAAAGATTACAGAACGCTAATCTAACATTGAATGTTAAGAAATGCCACTTGTTCCAGAGACAGGTCAACTATTTAGGACATAACGTAAGCAAGGATGGCGTTGCTGTTGACCCCGCTAAGATACAAGCCGTTCAGGAATGGCCAATCCCTATCGACAAAATCCCTATCGACAAACATCAGCTCCGGAGTTTCTTGGGTCTTTGTTCCTATTACCGACGATATGTCAAGAATTTTGGAGACATCGCCAAACCCTTGACACGTTTGACAGAACAAGATAAGTCCTTCTGTTGGGATCAGGAATGTCAAAAGGCGTTTGAAATATTGAAGAAACAGCTTACGTCAGCACCTGTTCTTGCTTATCCTCTTCCTGATGGTAAGCTTATTCTGGACACCGACGCCAGCAATGTGGGAATTGGAGCCGTCTTGTCACAGCTACAAGACGGTAAGGAAAGAGTGGTTGGTTACTTCAGCAAAACTTTATCGAAAGCTGAAAAGAACTACTGTGTAACTCGGAGGGAACTGTTAGCAGTTGTAAAATCCGTCGAACACTTTTATAAATATCTGTATGGCAGAAAATTCCTGATCAGAACAGACCATGCTAGTTTAAAGTGGCTACTTAGCTTTAGGAACCCAGAAGGATAGATAGCAAGATGGCTCGAAAAACTGCAGGAATATGATGTTGAAATCGAGCACAGACCTGGAACCAGACATCGTAATGCTGATGCACTTTCCAGAAGACCATGTCGACCTGATTGCCCCCATTGTACCCGAGTGGAGCAGAACGAGGAAAAACTTGCCTTAGTTAAGGTTGTGCCAGAAGACGAGAGCTCTATGCTGGAGGAGCAACAAGAAAACGATCCCGTTCTGAGAAAGATTAGGGAGTGGAAGAGAATGGACCGTTGTCCGTTGTGGAGAGAGATATCCTCATCCTCTCCTGCTTTAAAAGCATACTGGTCCCAATGGAACTCTTTAATTTTGGACGGAGGGCTCGTTAAAAGACTTGTAGAAAATTCCGAGGGCACAGAAACAAGGAAACAAATAGTGGTCCCAAGAAATGCTGTACCGGAAATTTTAAAACAGATGCATAATGATAGTTCTGGAGGACATCTGGGTATCACGAAAACGCTGCAAAAGATCCGAGATAGATTTTACTGGGTAAATTGCACTAATGATGTTAAAGATTGGTGTCGTAAATGCACTACATGTGCTGCCAGTAACGGTCCGCACCGAAAACCGAAGGCGGAAATGCAGCAATACCTGGTTGGAAGTCCTTTTGAAAGAATCGCAGTAGATGTATTGGGGCCACTTCCACAGACCGATGTAGGAAACAAGTACATCTTTGTTGTAATGGACTACTTCACTAAATGGGTTGAAGCATATGCAGTTCCCAATCAGGAAGCTACCACTTTAGCAGATATATTGGTTGAAGAATTCGTAAGCCGATTTGGGGTACCATTAGAATTACATTCAGACCAAGGAAGAAATTTTGAGAGCAAGCTGTTTCAAGAAGTTTGCCAAAGATTAGGCATCCACAAAACGAGAACCACAGCGATGCACCCTCAGTCTGATGGAATGGTGGAACGAATGAACCGGACTATAACCAACTATCTGTCAAAAGTGGTGTCAGATTGTCAGAGGGATTGGGGTCGACATATTCCACTATTTCTAATGGCAATTCGATCGGCCATCAACGAATCAACTGGCCAAACGCCTGCGAAGGTCCTGTTCGGTAGAGAAATGAGGCTACCATGTGACTTGGTGTTTGGTTGTAAACCTGGTGAAGAAATGGCACGTGAACAATATGTCACCGACCTTCAGAATCGAATGGAAAATATACACAACCTGGTGCGTGGAAAACTACAATTATCTAGTGATCGGATGAAGAGGTACTATGACACACGGACAATGGAAAAGAGTTACCAAGTTGGAGATTTAGTCTGGCTCTATAACCCCCGACGGCGTCGAGGTATTTGTCCCAAATTACAAAAGAACTGGGAAGGTCCTTACACCATCAAGAAGAAGATTAACGATGTCATTTATCGGATCGTGCAAATTCCCAGAGGGAAACCCGTCGTGGTCCTTTATGATCGTTTGGCGCCTTACCAGGGAAACCACAGTGGAGATGCGCAGCAACTCCAAGAAGATGGTTTGGCTGGCTCAGGGAGTGTGCGGGATTCCGATGTAGGAAATAACATTCCAGGAGGAATGAATCTAAGGAGGGGGCAGTGTAACGGGATAACCGTAAAGGAAGGGACCTTAATTTGAAAGATTGTTGTTGACAGTTGATTTTTAGAAGTTTGTAAAAAAATCAACTGACCATTTTAAATATTGTTTCTAGAAAATTCTAGGAACTTCTAAACACACTGACTAGATTAAATATTGTTGTATATAAGGGGATGCATGGGCAGTTTACGTCAGTTCGAGTCAAGTGTTCACAAGAGTTCATTGTATTGTCAAGTAGTTAGACGTTATCCAGCAGAGTTCAGTGTATGTTAACAATTTTGTAAATAAATTGTGTAAAAAGCCCCCATAAGTGTTTCAATATGTTTTGAGCATTATTTCAAAAATCAGCCTGTTATATAATGAGTATGATCTATATGTGGTTTCAACATATTTGAAATGGGCGAGCCGGTAAAAACCTAAATACAGACCAGCTGAGAGACCAACATAAAGAGGATAATCTAGATCTTAAAGAAGACTTTGAACGTCCTGAAAAACCAGGGTATATTCTAGCTGAAAGTCCTAAACAGAAGAGGCCTAGAGATAAATTACTACTTGAAGGTGAATTTGAAAGACCAACCCCAACTAAATTAGGACCTGCAGAACGTAGAACACGCATCAAACATGTCGACAACTTACGTCCTGAAGATTTTGAAAGACCGGAAAGGTCTATATGTTTCAATATTGCAACTTTCCGGATTTGGGCGACTCGTGTATCATAAAAAAATGCCCATGGGGTCCCGGTCTATTAGTGTACCATTAAACAAAATAATTGAATCCCATTGCTATATTTAATGGGTTTCTTTCATTATCTAAATAGGGTAACTAAATTCTGCTTTAAGAAATATAACCGTTTAAGTATGCGAATGACACGAATATTGCTAATAACTCAAAGATTTATATAGTGACTATTTGTTGACAGTGTGAAACAACATGGCTTAATTGTACTTTTGAAAACTAGACTTTTGACAAGTTTTGGCGCCACTAGTTGATGCATTGTAGCACAGTACCTCTACCCTCCATATAGCACAGGCATAACATATATGTCAATTGACATGTGTATTCATTCGTTTTATACGCTCAAAATAGTTATTTGTGACACAAGGACGGAAAATGACATTTTGCAAGAGCGAGTAAAGTTGTGTAGCCGAGGTGCGTAGCACCGAGGCGAAACAATACGAGCACTTGCAAAATATTTTCCGGACGTGTAACACACACTATTTTTTGGTTCGAATAATTTTTAATATTTTCAAAAGTTCTGTTATGTTCAAGACTTGACTGCTTGTGCTAACTGAACTAAGACCACTGACTAGAAGATAGCCGACAAAATGTCAGCTGATAATTAATTTTTATACATACAAATACTGTGCTAATAACATAGACAAATTAATTAATTAATTCTATTATCTCTGGCTAATAAGCAGCACAGAGAAAATTGTTATATTGAAAATATTAAAAGCAATATCTAATAATTTTATATAAAAATAGCAGAGACAATGAACTATATCCATAATCGAATGATAGGTAGTTGTAAATTGACATAAATGTCAAATTTTATAATACAAGTTGTGAGAGAAATTAAATGTAAATTAGAATCCTGCTTACATTTAGAAAAAGTTATAGGTAAGTTTAGTATATTGTACGTTGTTTTTAATTAAATTTAATTAAAAGTTATATTTATTATGTATTTTTGGTGACTTAAAATTTAAACTCATAGCGCCATCTCTTTAGATAATCTAAAAGCTACTTTGCCGGCCTAGGCCGGAAAATGCTATTTTCCGGACGATTTTGAAGTAATTAATAGTATTGTTTCTGGACGGAGGACCAAAAAATAATTTGTTTACATTGTGTACCTACGCGTGTCTTTTTTCTCAGCACGCATCATCCTTTGCTGATGGAAGTTTATGGTGTTGATGCTCTATTCAGACCACGGTGTTTTGAGTGGTTTTAAAAGGCTTCGAAAGTGACGATATCGACATCACGGACAAAGAATGTTTGTTAGTCGAAAAAATTTGAGAATGCAGAACTGGAAAAATTACTGACTGAAGATCCATATCAAACGCAAGAAGAGCTTACAGAATCATTGGGAGTAGCACAATACACCATTGTCGATCGTTTAGAAGCAATGGTAATGATTTCAAAGTAATTAAATTGGGTGTCATGCGAATTGAAGAAATAAAATGTTTTATACATAGCATTATCACTGGCAATGAAAAGTGGATAATCTCAAGCGCAAAAAATCAAATGCATATCCTAGCCACGCTTCCACATCAACGCCAAAGCCAAATATTCATGGCAATAAACTGATGCTGTGTATATGAAGGGACCACCTTTGTGTGGTGCATTATGAGCTGTTGAAACCAAATGAAACGATGCGTTTAAGCCAAGAATTAAAATAGAAACGGCTGCAATACTACGATAGACAGTACAGAATTATCCTTTAACATGACAATGAACGACGACATATTGCTGCGATGGTCAAAACATACTTGGAATGTCAGAAATGGGAAGTCTTACACAACCCGCCGTTTCACCAAACATTGATCCTTCCGAATGTTTAAATTGATGGCACACGGACTGGCTGGACACCCCTTCGCCAATTATGAAGGATGCAAAAAATGCCTAGTTGTGAACAAAAATAGTGGCAAGCGACTGACAATAATTTGCAAAATGTATTAAGTATTCGATTTAGCTATTAAAATAATTTCATATTTTGATCCAAAAACTCTCGTTTTCAACTGGTAAAATAGATAAATTTTCGACAAAGTAGTTTCTCATTTAGTGCAGGCAATCTACGATTTGAGGAGTACTAAACCCTAGATTCCTGAAAATCCATAAATCTGTTTTGGGAACCAATATTGAGTGTGGCCGTATGTCCGTAAATAACTACTTCGCCCGGCTTCATTGTTTAAACAATGCAAATATGTGGTAAAATCAGTTTTTTTGCTCTATCTCGTTTGCATATTGCCGCAGCAAAATGATATTGAAGTCATTTTTAACTACTGAAATTCCACTTCGAATAAGACGTCGCGCATCACAATCGAATAAGTAGGTACTTAGTTATTAATAAAAAAACCGTTAAAAATCAATGAATTATTTAATAATTTTTTTTTACTACAATAAACAATTACTGACACTGAAAGCTATCTCAAATGATGCATTCCGATGATATAAATATGCATGATTTTTTAACTTCGCGCTAAAAAAATTAATTTTTTTTTTTAAAATCGGGAAGTTATTGGTTTTACACCGTTTTTCGAAAATCGAGTTTTCATCGGATCTCAACGTTTTGAGGTATTTGGAACCTCCCCTGACTATTTTTACGAGGGTGTCTGTATGTCTGTATGTATGTGTGGATGTGTGTGTGTAAACCTCTTATAACTTTTAAACGGCTTGGCCGATCGCAATGACATAAAAAACTTTCCAAGGAGTTCCATCTAACTTAGATTCCTTGTAAGTTTGAACCGATTCGAACCGGTAGATTTCGAGAAATTTCAAAATAACCGAAAAAAACAATTGGTAAAAATGATGTTTTTTGGGCATATCTTTTTGGCCATCACATCGATCAATTTCATAACCTAATCAGCTCTCAAGCTTAAAAAACCACGTCGAATGCCGTTTTGCAAAATAAAATCGGTTGATTCGTTCGTGAGATATCGTTGTCGAAAAATTACAAAAAAGTGTTTTTTTTCAATAACTTGGAGATTTTTTGACTAATCGATTTTGCACTTCTAGTAACGTTTTTAGGTCTCAAAAAACTGCGTCAAATGCCATCTTGAACATCAAAATTGAGTAACGCGTTAAAAAGTTATAGCTTTACGGTTAAAACTAGCGGGAAGTTGCAAGGATGGCCTTTAAGGTCAACCTCTTTTCGAATTTTTTTATTTGAAATTTTTGTTATTTAGTTAATTATTCAGATTTATACGTTAATTTTACGCGAAAAGGGCTTTGTTGTCAAATGCAATAAAAAGTTTCAAAAACGAGCTACAATCATCTGCAACATATTGTTGGCTTCCTTAAGAGTTGCTCTATCAAAGTTTGGAAGCTACTCTTCATCTGCTGCACCAGGCGGAGAACTGGTGCAGCAGTCTTTGAGTTTTTCGGTTGGAAATTTCAGTCAACCTTGCGGAGGTGTATAGGGCCATCTCGTCGGCGTATAATTAGATAAGGAATATCGTTAGAATAGATAGTGTAAAGAATAGGGGCTAGGATTGACCCTTGTGGAACTCCTACTATGGGAGTAAAGGGTTCTGAAATTGAATTTCCAACTTTGATACGGATTCCTCTGTTGAAGAAGTAAAAGTAAATTAATTTTATGGCTAGAATTGGTAATTGGATGTCATTTAATTTTCTGATAAGACCAGCGTGTCAAACCTTGTCGACATCCTTATAAACATCCATTAGTATGGCAGAGACTCTGATTAAGGGCAGAGGTGGTGAAAGTTTAAAGTTCTAGAATCGGTTTTTGGGTAGAGTGGTTTGTTCTGAATCCATGTTGGAAAGGGAGGGGGTTATAGGGTTGGTGTCTACAAAAGTCCCTAATTCTATCTAGGAGCAGGAGTTGGAAAAGTTTGCCAATGACGTTTAGTAGAGAGATGGGTCTGCAGTTTTATGTGTTTGTGGGATATTTTCCAGGTTTGGGGACTGGCATGGTGTTTGAGGTTTTCATGATGGTAGGAAACAAGAGTTAAAGAGATTAGTAAAGAGGGGATCATCGAAGAGAATAGTTGTTTTAAAGTTCTTCTAGAGATACAGTCGGGGCCAGGTGCTGAATTTTTGCCCTTCTTATATGCTATGAGAATGTCTTCATCAGTAAACGAAAATGAAATGTTTTCCAGGGGGGAGGGTTTGTCGATATAAAAGGCATCGGGTAATGTGTTCTGTTTTCAGATAGACTGAGGATCGAGAAGGTAGATCTGTACATACACTTATTTGATTTAATTTAAAAAAAAAACTTAACCACCCTTACCGATTTTTTAATGAGTTAGATAGTGTACCTATTTTATAAGTACAAATAATAAATCAAATGATAATTTTCGACTATATTTTACATTGGTTTATTACATACACGCATATCGAATAATAAATAACAGCCCGACAGAGTTTGATTACCGATAAGGGACAAAATGCTAGTTAGAAAATCAGTTATTGGTTTTCCTGGTCCGCCAAAACAATTCGCCGCATAGTAAAATAAAATACGAGACAGCGCTTGGTTAGGTGCTAAATTTTCCGGTTTCACATTGACACAGTTTCGCGTTTTATGTGAAATTATTAGCCGTTCTACCTCATTTTCCAAACCATATTCCAATTTGGCAGATAAACCATCAACTAACGCCAGTTGGTCTAATACCATATATTTATGTTATTTTCAAAATTTATTTTTTGAAATGCTAGGATTTACCTACTTAAAGTAAAAATCAAAAACAACGTATATTCTGTTAACTTAAAGTAATAGAAGTCGTTTTTTCAACAAACATCGAGTACTTATTTGTGCTTGGAGTTAGTGCTAGATAGATCAATCTTAAAAGCAAGCACAAATTTATCTGTTAGTTCTAAAGTAAAGGGTACCCTTTTGTTTGTTCCATATATCATTATACAAAAAACACCTAAAATACAAAAATTGCTGTGTCAACGCTACGAGAGTTGTCTTTTTAGATTTGAAGGCGCCACTAATAGAACGTTCAGACACAAGTCGGTCGAAAAATGGAACTTAGTCGAAAACATTGCCGAGCAATATTTTTTTACAATTTTCGGATAGGATTATTTCAACAGCAATAACTTACTGAAATGGTTACTGTGTTTGGGAATGAAGCACCACATCAGTCAACTATTTCCCGCTGGTATTACGAATTTTAACGTTGTCTCTCCAGTCTCAGCGACGAATCAAGGCTGGAACCACCCAAAACAGCAGTCACACAGCAAAACATTGATGCGGCACATCAGCTAATTAAGAATGAGTGCCGTGTAACATACCGGGAGATAGAGGTATCTTTGTGCATTTCAAGCTCTTCGATCCAAAAGATCCTACATACAGAACTGGAAGTTACGAAGTTAGTTTCCAGTTGGATCCCTCAATTGCTCACTCAAGAGCATAAAACTGTTTGCGTCAATTGGTGTCGAAAAATATTGGAACTGTTCAACAAAGAAAGTTTAAAAAACCATTATAATACTGTTAGTGGCGATGAATCTTGAATTTACCTACTCCTACTTTCACGATGAGGAAAACCTAATTAGTTTCCAAAAGTTTATTAACCTGATAACCCTAAACGTTCACTAAAACCCTTTCCCTAAAGGTAAACGGTAGGACTCCTCACTGATATAGCAATAACCTTTTATATTGAGGAGTTGATCGTACGGAAACAGATATTAAAATTAACACAAAATATCTATCGAAGCGAAAAGAATACTTCGGATATCGGAGACGCTTGCCGTCCACTTATAATCGCGGCGAAAAACATTAAAATAAATCTCTTCGAATAGTCAGGTGGCTTTCTGAACTAAAGCGACCCACTAGGTCATTACAGCGCTAAAAACAGGAGGTTGCAAAATTGAAATTTTGAAAGAGCACATTAAAGTCTATAAAAACAGCAATTTTAAAAACATCCGGAATACTTTCCAACTTAAACTACTCAATTTGTTATCTTATATTTGCATTATAAACAAGATCATATAAACAAAAACTAAAAAAAAAAGATCAACAAACTAATTATGGTTAGCACTGGTAAAAGGAAGAGTTTAAGTTCAACAGAACGGATATAAAAAAAGTACTGATGTCATAACTAAATCATTTACCTATTAGTAGAACAGATTAACTTTTTATAATGATTATGTTCCAAACGACATCTTTTAATAAAATAACGTACAATTCTTATCTTGTAAACTGCAGATACTGTATGCTTTTCTCCATCTTAGTTTATGACTTATTTGAAAATACTGATCCTACATAAAGTTTTATGATTTGTTCAATAAGAGAAACAACTTTCTGTACTCTACTTACCTATCTGAATTAAGTACATTGTTAAAATAGTATATTGTAATTTGTAATACAAGTGTTACAATGACAGGTTTCGTAGTACGAGTGCAAAGAACGAGTACTACAAACCGTCATTGTAATTCGAGTGTTACATACTATTTTTTATAATGAACTTTTAAAAGTATAAAAAAATAAATAAAATGAGAGTTTTTCGAAATATTTATTTATGTTGGCAATCTTGACACTTTTGACACTTGACAGTTTTAATGATTTTAAATTTGAAAGTTTGTCAAATTTGTATAAAATATTCTGAATTTCGCAATATCGCTGATAATGTAGTTAATAATTTACTACAACATACTTCTTGATAACTCTTTCGTTTACAATCAGTGCAGTGCAACCAATTGTGTAAAACAAAAAGTTACCAAAAACAGTGTTACAATCAATCTGTTTCGATACTGTTTTTAGTGTCGAAATAGAAACTTTGTGAACGTGAATTATAAAAAATAAATTGTAATATGCTAATTTAAGTTTAGATAAAAAAAAATGAGTTTTTCCACTTCTCACTTTCCACTCTAAAGTAGAAAGTTTTTAATTTTCCGATTGTTAATTTAAATTTAAAGTAAATAAATAAAAAAGGTTTCCCATTATTATATATTAAAATAAAATTTAGAGTAATGAATATTTTATCTGATATGTAACACAATTAACATACGATGATTTAAATAAAACAAGTGCTAAATAAATTCAATGTACGAAGTAAGGAAGTACCATCGCATTTATACATATAACAGCGGGAGGTCCATCAATAAGACACTTTTCTCGACCCTCGACCCTTGATCCAACATGTGGTTGTATGCCCTCATAATTTTACAATCAATTGTTTAAATTTAAAAAATATGTGTGAGTAATTTTTTATAAATAAAAATAAATAAATACCAGAAACGTTAAGATATTTTTTTTGATTTTAACCATATATAATGCATTATATTGAAAAAAGAACAACACTCATAATAACATAAAATACCTCTAGCGCCTTACGGCAGGCTTCGAGGAGATTTTGTTGCGTGACCGAACTGAAAAAAATGTAATAGTAAAAAACCTTAACGAAAAGTCCGTGGAGTAAAACCGGTAAAAGAGCCGGGTTCGATTCCCGGCCGATGCAATTTTTTTTTTGTATATATCTCTTAACATTTACCTTTTTTTGTTAAAGTAATATGAGATATAATTTTTAAAAATCTTGATAGTTGAAAGTAGTTAGGAAAGGTAAGAAAAATAAAATGTACATTTACTCTTTAAAGCTAACCTTGAATTTTAAAGAAGCTTGTTTCTTAACTCCAAGATTTCACTGATTTTAATATATTGACCGTTAAATGAGACGTCCGCAGGCGCTACAGTCGTATACACAAGCGAGTAGTGTTATGTGTCGATTCTACATTAGCCGAAGGAACTTCGTTCCTACCTGGTGTCCCACGACACCATTTTAACTTGTTTTTTTATTTATAAAAAATTAATCACATATATTTTATAAATTTAAACAATAGATTGTAAAATTATGAGTGCATGCAACCACATACTGGATCGAGGGTCAAGAGTCGATAAAAGGGTCTCATTTATGGACCGAACGCTGTTCCTAGGTAAGGGGTGACTTTAAAGACTCTGTAACAATCCATTATAAACACGAGTTTTGGAAAACCGTTAATGTTATCTGATCTCGACCATTATAATTAGGTTTTCTCTTCATAACACGATAATTCTATATAACAAATATCAAGACGCTCTCTTTTTCCGTTCAATAGTTACACCTCAGACAAACGGAGGAAAATATGTACCTATTATATACACGAACTAGCGGCCGCCCGCGACTTCATCCGCGTGGATTTTAGTTTTTTGCCACCGAGTTTCATACAAATTTGCAACCCCTATTTTAAATCCTTAGGGATGGAATTTAAAAAAAAAATCTTAGTACACCACTACGTAATAAAACAAATTTTTTCCCGAATTTTCAAGACTCTACGCGTCTATTGACAGTGTCATGTCGGCAAGCAGCAGTGTGCTACCGTCTCACCGCTTCACACACCCCGCTCAGTAAAGCGCGAGTGGTATTAGACTATTATTATTTTAAAATTATAAAAACTTGCGTGCATGCAAAATCTCAGACCGATCGGTTTGAAATTCACAAAGTTTCATACAAAATTTCATCCCCTATTTTATCACTTAGGGGTGGAATTGATCAAAATCCTTTCTTAAGGGATGCCTACGTCATAGTAGCTACATTCATGCAAAATCTCAGCCCGATCAGTTTAAAATTGACAAAGTTTCATACAAACTTTCATTCCCTTTTTTATCCCCTTAGGGGTGGAAATTATCAAAATCCTTTTTTAAGGGATGCCTACGTCATAGTAGCTATATGCATGCAAATTCTCAGCCTGATCGGTTTAAAATTAACAAAGTTTCATACAAACTTTTATCCTCTATTTTATCCCCTTAAGGGTGGAATTAATCAAAATTCTTTTTTAGGAGATGCCTACGTTATAGTAGCTATATACATGCAAAATCTTAAGACTTTCATAAAAACTTTCATCCCCCATTTTATCCCCTTAGGGGTGGAATAAATTAAAATTCTTTCTTAGGGGACGCCTTCGTCATAGTAACTATATGCATGCAAAGTTTCAGCCCGAACGGTTTAAAATTGACAAAGTTTCATACAAACTTTCATCCCCTATTTTATGCCCTTGGGGGTGGAATTAATCAAAATCCTTTCTTAGCGGATGCCTACCTTATAACATGCCAAATTTCAGCCCCATCCGTCCAGCGGTTTGAGCTGTGCGTTGATAGATCATACAAACTTTCATCCCCTATTTTATCCCCTTAAAGGTAGAATTTATCAAAATCCTTTTTTATGGGATGCCTAAGTCATAGTACCTATATGCATGCAAAATCTCAGACCGATTGGTTTAAAATTGACAAAGTTTCATACAAACTTTTATCCCCTTAGGGGTTGAATTAATCAAAATTCTTTCTTAGGGGATACCTACGTTATAGTAGCTATATGTAGGCCAAATCTTGGCCCGATCGGTTTAAAATTGTCAGAGTTTCATAAAAACTTTCATCCCCTATTTTATCCCCTTAGGGGTGGAATTAATCAAAATCCTTTCTTAGTGGATGCCTATGTCATAACATCTACCTGCATGCCAAATTTCAGCCCCATCCGTCCAGCGGTTTGAACTGTGCGTTGATAGATCATACAAACTTTCATCCCCTATTTTATCCCGTTAGGGCTGGAATTAATCAAAATCCTTGCTTAGCGGATGCCTACGTTATAACATCTACCTGCATGCCAAATTTCAGCCCCATCCGTCCAGCGGTTTGGGCTCTGCGTTGATAGATCACTATATCAGTCAGTCAGTCAGTCAGTCAGTCACCTTTGAGTTTTATATATATATATATATATATATATAATTGTATCACGACGTCTTATTTTTATTGTTAGGTTTTAAATAACAGTCTCAAGGAAACGTCTAGGTTGGGCAAATGATGGAAGAACGCCAGAAGTAGGAACTTTATTCTTGTGTTGCGAAATTTTCGGTTAATTTATAACCTTCATCAGCGCCTAACGGGAATTACAAAAATAACATTATAAGGGTGTAATAATATAACGAATAAAAACTTACAAAAAAATGTGTTCTTTTTACACCTCATATACAACCCTTACATAAAACATAATCATTATGGGTTGTTGATATATACATAAATACATAGGTCCAAAAGTAAACCGGTTAAAATATAAAAATGTTAAAATGTTAAATAAAACTAAACAGAAACACAACAGTTAACAATTACGAATAAACGACATTAAGAAATACCTAATGTATTATTTGAAAAATTGCCTAAAATTTTCGTAGAGTAGAAGACGAAAAATTGACTCTGTCAAATAGGTAAGTCAGATATTAATAAATAACAAATAAATAAAACCATAACCTAGTTGTTGTTATTGAAATGTTTAGTTTTCGTCATATTTTGGCACAAAAGAAAGGTGTAGATCGAACTCAAGCCTTCACATCCTTTTTGAAGTTCATAGACTCTGGAGATGAATGTATGTAACACATTTCAATGAAATTTCTTTTAAACTGGTTAGTTGCTTCTTCCAGAATACTGACACTATTGTAATCGATATTATGTGCACTGGAACATACATGCTGGCTTAAAGCGGTTGCAGTTGGTTTTTTAACTGTATCACTTTTGTGTAGAGCGATACGTTTAGCCAGTTTTTGAGATGTTTGCCCAATGTAAACTTTCGGACAATCACTGCACTTAATGGTATATACTACATTTGATTTTGATAAAGTAGGAGTTTTATCTTTAATGTGAGTGAAATATTTGCCAAGTCGATTAATCACTGAGTTCGCTATAATAATATTGTACTTTCGTAGAATGTTGGATATTTGTGGTGTTAGATTCTCAATGAAGGGCAATTTTGCATAGTGCAACTCTACAAGATTGTCCACTGGGTGTTCTTCTGGAAAATGAGGACGCGGTGGTGGTTTATCAAAGAGAAGTTTGTTAAGCAATTTCTTTGGATAGTAATTTGATCTTAGTATGTCATATAACACTCTTAGATTTTTTCCGGTATTGGAAGGATGGCAAATTCTCTGGATTCTGTTCTTCAGTCCTAGGATTATATTTACCTTTTGTTCATAGGGATGGTAAGAATGAAAAGGTATGTATCTTCCGGAATAAGTCTTCTTTCTATACCAGTCAAGCCTAATAATGTTATCTTTATGTCTAACCACTCGTGTATCCAAAAAAGGAACTCCTCCATCAGTTTCAGCTTCGTAAGTAAACTTCAGGTTGGTGTTGTATGAGTTAAATATATCTAATGTATAACTGATCTTATTTTCAGGTACAGCACATATCAGATCGTCGACGTACTGATAAATAAAGGGAAACTGAAAATCAACCTCTTTTTTGCAGTAATGGAGTAAGGAGTTCATAACTAACTCTGCTAAAGTTGGTGAGATAGCACCTCCCATTGGAGCTCCTTTGACTTGTAAATAAAACTGGTTGTTGAAAGAAAAGTAAGTACTATTATATAGAAAAGTAATTAGTTCAATGAAGGTGTTTTTAGGGATCGTGGTGTTGACCTCCACGAGGTGGTAGTTGTCAGAAATAATAGATACTACTAAGTCTAAAGGTATGTTGGTGTAAAGTGAACTGACATCAAAACTTACCAGTCTGAAATTGGGTGGTAGTTGAAAATTATTAATTTTTTCAGAGAAGTCAAAAGAGTCTTTGATTCTAAAGGAGTTAAAAGAGTGAAAAGAAACATCCAAGATGCCAGCCAGAAATCCTGCCACTCTTTTAACTCCTTTAGAATCAAAGACTCTTTTGACTTCTCTGAAAAAATTAATAATTTTCAACTACCACCCAATTTCAGACTGGTAAGTTTTGATGTCAGTTCACTTTACACCAACATACCTTTAGACTTAGTAGTATCTATTATTTCTGACAACTACCACCTCGTGGAGGTCAACACCACGATCCCTAAAAACACCTTCATTGAACTAATTACTTTTCTATATAATAGTACTTACTTTTCTTTCAACAACCAGTTTTATTTACAAGTCAAAGGAGCTCCAATGGGAGGTGCTATCTCACCAACTTTAGCAGAGTTAGTTATGAACTCCTTACTCCATTACTGCAAAAAAGAGGTTGATTTTCAGTTTCCCTTTATTTATCAGTACGTCGACGATCTGATATGTGCTGTACCTGAAAATAAGATCAGTTATACATTAGATATATTTAACTCATACAACACCAACCTGAAGTTTACTTACGAAGCTGAAACTGATGGAGGAGTTCCTTTTTTGGATACACGAGTGGTTAGACATAAAGATAACATTATTAGGCTTGACTGGTATAGAAAGAAGACTTATTCCGGAAGATACATACCTTTTCATTCTTACCATCCCTATGAACAAAAGGTAAATATAATCCTAGGACTGAAGAACAGAATCCAGAGAATTTGCCATCCTTCCAATACCGGAAAAAATCTAAGAGTGTTATATGACATACTAAGATCAAATTACTATCCAAAGAAATTGCTTAACAAACTTCTCTTTGATAAACCACCACCGCGTCCTCATTTTCCAGAAGAACACCCAGTGGACAATCTTGTAGAGTTGCACTATGCAAAATTGCCCTTCATTGAGAATCTAACACCACAAATATCCAACATTCTACGAAAGTACAATATTATTATAGCGAACTCAGTGATTAATCGACTTGGCAAATATTTCACTCACATTAAAGATAAAACTCCTACTTTATCAAAATCAAATGTAGTATATACCATTAAGTGCAGTGATTGTCCGAAAGTTTACATTGGGCAAACATCTCAAAAACTGGCTAAACGTATCGCTCTACACAAAAGTGATACAGTTAAAAAACCAACTGCAACCGCTTTAAGCCAGCATGTATGTTCCAGTGCACATAATATCGATTACAATAGTGTCAGTATTCTGGAAGAAGCAACTAACCAGTTTAAAAGAAATTTCATTGAAATGTGTTACATACATTCATCTCCAGAGTCTATGAACTTCAAAAAGGATGTGGAAGGCTTGAGTTCGATCTACACCTTTCTTTTGTGCCAAAATATGACGAAAACTAAACATTTCAATAACAACAACTAGGTTATGGTTTTATTTATTTGTTATTTATTAATATCTGACTTACCTATTTGACAGAGTCAATTTTTCGTCTTCTACTCTACGAAAATTTTAGGCAATTTTTCAAATAATACATTAGGTATTTCTTAATGTCGTTTATTCGTAATTGTTAACTGTTGTGTTTCTGTTTAGTTTTATTTAACATTTTAACATTTTCATATTTTAACCGGTTTACTTTTGGACCTATGTATTTATGTATATATCAACAACCCATAATGATTATGTTTTGTGTAAGGGTTGTATATGAGGTGTAAAAAGAACACATTTTTTTGTAAGTTTTTATTCATTATATTATTACACCCTTATAATGTTATTTTTGTAATTCCCGTTAGGCGCTGATGAAGGTTATAAATTAACCGAAAATTTCGCAACACAAGAATAAAGTTCCTACTTCTGGCGTTCTTCCATCATTTGCCCAGCCTAGACGTTTCCTTGAGACTGTTATTTAAAACCTAACAATATATATATATATATATATATATATAAACAAGGTGCCAAGAAAACGCGTATTAATAATAAACAAAGGGGGATAACGGGCATGTAACGCAACAAAGGATCATGGTTACCATTCCTACTTGTAACCATGATCCTTTGTTGCGTTACATGCCCGTTATCCCCCTTTGTTTATATATATATATATATATATATATATATATATATATATATATATATATATATATATATATATATATATACTAGCTTTTACCCGCGGCTTTGCTCGCGTGAAATTGAGATATTCACAAATGATTTAATGACTATCTATTTTACATATAAAATTTTAATTTTAATCATTCTGTAGGTATAAGTATCCTTAGTAAAATAAGTCTGGCATATATAGCTACTTTTATTTTTTTTTAATTTAATGGGTGTCAGTCAATCACGCTGCAACCTGTGAACAGATTTTGATAATAATAAATCATACAACACCGATTATGACTATATTATAATATTGATCTAATCATCTGTGGGATATAGTAATTTGTTAGTCATTTGTTTTAATAACATCATAGCGCCTTCTAGTTTCGATTATCAAAACTAAATTATAGCACGTATGTATGAAAACCGCATTCGAAGCGAATAAGTAGTTTTCATATGATGCGCGCACAAACATATAGACAGACAGACAATAAAAAATCTAACCACATTTTTGGGTTCTATATCGATGTACCCGCGTGTTGATTGTTGTATAAAAAGTATCCGACCCCTGTTCAATCCTTGAAAGAGGTTAATTTCTAAAAATACAATATAAGTACACCTCCACATCCTCTTAAGAGCACACATTTTAATTTTCTAGTTCCTTACTTCAAAAAACATAGGACTTTGATACAAATTTCCAACCCCTGTTTTACCTCCTTAGGGGTAGATTTTCGTAAAAACCTTTCTTAGCGGACGTCTAGATTCTATTAGGAACCTACCTACCAAATTTCAAGTTTGTAGGTCTTATAGTTTCTGAGATATGGTCATGGATATGGCTTTTATAGGAATCAGTACGTCAAAATGTCCTTCGTTGAAATGTCCGTCAAAACGCATTCTTTTTATCCCTTGTATCGACTCTCCAATTCTGACAATAAGTCTGCTACTGTGAAACAGTTGGAATTCAAATGGAAATATTTCTCCAGCTGCTTTCAGTTCGCAAGTTGTGCCATAAGTATACAACCTACCCATATCGGCTACTATACATAAAGGCGTTATGTATAGTAAGGGGTCCCGGATCGGTCCATAGTAAAACACCTAAATCTTTGCCAATCGTTGGACACGTGGCTTACTATATTAGCTCTAACTTGAGCACCCATTGAAATATTTCCATAAAGCAAATAAGACAGAGATGAAAATAAACACGCTCCATCGCCAGGTTTCTCTTTTACTCTACATCGGATTGCTAATCCTTGAACTGTGACTGTTACAATTTCTCCATCCATTTTTCAAACAAATGTAATTCTACTTAACGAAAAATACAAACTTCTTTAAGTAAGTAATCCATATGACACTTTGATATAAATGTCAGTATAATCAATAAAAAATAAACAAATCTAAGCTAGCACCTAATTATCATGAAATTTTGAAATAAACCTAATTTTAATCAACGAAGAAAAAAACAAATATTACTAACTAATTTGGAACGAAACTTGTACACCTCCACAACCTCTAAAGAATACATTTTAATTTTTAAGTCCCTTATTTCAAAAACATAGGACTTTCATACAAACTTCCAACCCCCGTTTTACCCCCTTTGGGGTAGAATTTCGTAAAATCCTTTCTTAGCGGACGTCTAGACCCTATAAGGAACCTACCTGCCAAATTTCAAGTTTGTATGTCTTATAGTTTCTGAGATACGGTGATGAGTGAACTTTCGCTTTTATATATATAGATATATATATATATATATAGATTTTTGAAAAGTAGGTATTTTACCGTTAGGATTATACTAACTGAAAATATGCCTTATATACACTAGTTTCGGAAAACCATAAAAATATCACTGTTAGAGTTATCGGATCTGAGTCAAAATCAGTAGGGTTCTTTTTCATGACATGAAGATTCTGTATACAAAATTTCATGACCCTTGGTTTAAAAGTTATAGCGCACACGGACAGAGGGATGGAGGGACATACAAGCCAATCTTATAAAGTAACTCGATGGTACCTAAAAATATTAAATCTGTCAATAAACGTCTTTGTCAATAAAGGGAACACAAAATACACATAAATTACTAAAAATTCCAAATTTTTTTTTGCTGTATGATAACCAACGAATACATAAAAAATTTAAAAGAAAAACAGGAAAAAAATATGAAAAACTAGCAAAAATTTAAAAAAGAAATCAAAAACCCAAAGAAAAGAAAATAAAAGAAACAGTGGAAATTAAAATCTTAGAAAAACATTTTAAACGAGCAAAAAAAGAGAAAAAGAAAACGATAGGATTAAAAAAAAATAGAAAACCAAAAATAAGAATGAAGAAAATAAAATATATAGAAAAATTCGAAAAAAACTTAAAACTTAAAATTAGGGGTAAGCAAAACACACACACACACACACACACACACACACACACACACACACACACACACACACACACACACACACACACACACACACACACACACACACACACACACACACACACACACACACACACACACACACACACACACACACACACACACACACACACACACACACACACACACACACACACACACACACACACACACACACACACACACACACACACACACACACACACACACACACACACACACACACACACACACACACACACACACACACACACACACACACACACACACACACACACACACACACACACACACACACACACACACACACACACACACACACACACACACACACACACACACACACACACACACACACACACACACACACACACACACACACACACACACACACACACACACACGATTTTTTAAATTAATTTTTAACGCAGGAAGTTAAAAATCTGCCATTTTTTTAATTTCATGTGATTTCAAAATATTAAGTGTGTAATTCGAGCAAATCGCTCTTTTCCGTTTCTGATAAACTGCAGCTTCTGATCTCAAGCGGTAAAATAGCACTTTCTGATCTTTAAACACACCGTTATTTTAATGACATGTAATTAATTAGCTTTACATTTAATTAACAAAACAAGAATAATTATTTGTAGTTCGAAAACATAAATCTTTGAGTTATTAATAATTTTGTAATTTTCAAACTTTTCGAATTACTAAATTTTTTGCCATCAAACCAAACATTTTATATTTTACTAAATAGTCGGGACAAACTAACATAATTTTAATCGAAATTCGGAAAAATTAATAACCCTGGACTAGCCCAACAGGAAATGGTTGGGAGGGGTTACTAACAGCAAAAAAAATGAACCCACGGACCTTCGTGACCTACTTGGGGAGGAGGGTTAAGTAAAAAAAATCCACAGGCAGAGATGGTCGCGTTTTCTGAGAAAATTTGAGGCCGGAGACCAAAATGTTAACAGCAAAGTTGTAGGTAATAAAAAGATCTTTAATTATCGATTTTTCGCATTTTTTTGGGAAATTTTAATGTTATGGTAAAAATAACCTCTACAAATCTTGTATAATTTTTTTAAATCTACAACTTTTATTTGATACTAATTTTCGTTTAAAGTCAATTTTAGCCGATTATTTCCTTCGATTCAAATTAACCAATAGAATGTCATAATTTTTTGAAATCGGACCAATCAGAATCAAATATCAGCGACTATTGCACTAGAACAATATCAGCGACTATTGCACTAGAGAAATAGTCACGTCAAATATAAATGTCAAAAATTTGTCTTCTCAGAAAATAATCTTCCTAAATATAACGCGACCTTGATTAATAGTCTGCTATTTTTGTTGTTGCTAAATTTCTCGAATATTTTACAATTTGTTTCGACGTAATTTGACATTAATAATCAAAGATTAAAGCCCTCGAGCTAAAGCTCTCGGGCTTTAATCAGATTATTAATGTCAAATTATGTCTCAACAAATTGATACTAAAATATTCTCAAAATCTAGATACCACAAAAATAGCCGACTATAATCAAGGTCTTGTTATATTACCCTTGAAAAATGCGTGAAAACAATCATTACTTTATTCACCCTCCAAAAACAACCCTTTACAACCCCTAAATGTTGGAGCAATTATTAACAACAAAATACGATTTCTTTAGTTTTTGCCCTTAGAATTCATTGGTAAAGTTATTTTTAACAATTTATTGAAATTTAAACAAAATTATTAACAATTACTGAAAAAAAAAATCAAAACTGAGTTTATTGCATTTTTTAGCATATTCTTAAATTGAAGCTATATTGGTTCTCTATTTTATCAAAAATTAAAGCTAAAAACAAACAAAATGAGCTTTGAAAAATCTATTTACGATGATTTTTCACCGGAGAATTTTCGTCTGATAATCGGTTCTTTTTTTTGAAAAAACTTTTTTATTATTTTCTTTTGAATTTTGTTTTTTTGGTATTAATAATATATAAGGGCATTTTTTCACCAAGTTTTATAATAATTCATTAATTTTTACAAAAATGAAAAATGAAAAACAAAAATTTTGTTATTTTTTGGAAAATTTGCAAATTTCTCGATAATTTTGAGATTATGTTAAAGAGTATGCTTAACAAAAATTAAAGATATTTGTATTACCTACAACTTTGCTGTTAAACATTTTTGTCTCCGACATCAAATTTTCTAAGAAAACGCGACGAAACTATTGCCCGTGGATTTTTTTCACTTAACGCCCCCTCCCTACGTAAGTCCCCAAGGTCCGTGGGTTCATTTTTTTTATGTTAGTAACCCCCCAACCATTTCCCGTTGGGCTAGTCCAGGTATTAATTTTTCCGTGCTCAAAGTTAGTTTGCCCCTATAAATAGGCTTAAATACGCTTAGAAATGGAATTCACCGATTGTTTAAAAAAATTAAGGATAAGAGCTTTTTTATTGAATAGATTATACCTGTATTTTCAAATATACTTAAAAACATATGAATAATAGGAAATATTAATTTTATTATTTTACAGATAATACCAGATCAAGCAATATTCAAATTACATCTATCAACAGATTTTAATAACAACACCTCAAACTTTAAATTAACCACATCAAAACTAGAAATTAAAACCAACAAATCGCATTTTATTAAAGGTATTTTAAAATTACGATGTCAGGTTTCAATATTCTCAGTATGGAAAAAGCAGGTGGAAAAGGTTATCAAAGAAGATTCACCATTGGTGGAACCAGTACTTGGTTCTGCTTCACCACAAAGTCACACCAATCACATTATAGGTATGTATATATAGATTATTATTCTCAATATATATTCAATAAACTCATATCTAATATAAAATCACATCAACTAATTCCACCAGAACATGCAAGACAATAGGATACCGGACAGTAATCGAAAAAAAATCTAAGATGTGTTTTAAAATAAAGTTTGTTATACAACAATATCACTTAATAAAGATTTTTAAGAAATAACAATGATTTATAATTTTAAATCAATAAATAAAGTTGCGTAAATTTATCTGTGAAGCGTAAGAACCCAAACGCCAATCACAGTGCGTGACGTCATTTGTGGTCAGCCATAAGTAAACAACACTGCTTTGTATGTTATTTCGCGTTTTTCTACGATTTATTAGCATTTTTCTAAAAATATTTAATTGTAATTAGTTACGAATTGAACGACTATAGTCATAACCGAAGTTGTCACAAGTGCTTGAAGCCTTTTGTTAAGTTTTTATGATGGAACAAGGTTATACAAAAGCCGACAATAGAAATCTCCCAAAAGTTGATATTTTCATGGTCGGCAGTTTCTTTGCCACTAATTCCGACTTTTGTTCTGCTGAATTTAAAAATGTGAGAACATTTGTGTAAGTATTTCAACCTCTTTTTGTTTATCTTAACCATAGAAATGATTGAAGAAATAACAAAAGAAAACACAACCTAAAACTAGTTTCATTATTTACCAAGTTATTTTCCTATATTACGTACACACTAAATATAATTATTTGTGTTGTGGGCTGTGTAATAACACTTTAGGTACAGTACTTACATCAAAGTGATCTTCGCAAAAGTAAATTGGTGAAGTAACAGACATTCCATCGCACTTTCGTCTTGCTATGTCTAACCATTTCTTTCGTATGTCTGGTTTTCGAGGTACATCAATAAAAAAATTATTTGGAGTAGTTACTGATGTATTTCCACATCGAGGTACAACACACCAACGATATTTTTTTTGGTCCATGATGATTAAGAACTACAAAATACTTAATTTATCCAAGCAGTGATCAGTTGTAATATGGCTTGTAGTTTGTTTACCCCACAGATGACGTCACGTGATCTGAATTGACTTGAAGTGCTGTTTTCGCGGGAATTTTAAATAAATTATGTTTTTCACTCCAAAGGATTTATTTAATTAAAATATTATTTTTTATGGCTAGAGATTATTTTTAAACACTATCTGAAAAGTTGTCCGGTTCCCTATTGACAATTTACAATGTAAAATTCATAAGCCAGTGCAGTCTCTTCGGCTCATTGCATCCTTCATCAACCTTCCAAATAATCCATTTGCGAGCTATTTGTGCAGTATCCTAACCAAAGCGTACCATTTTAACAATGAATATAACGATACGGACTTCGTTTTTAACATTTTCATTAATGGACAGAGAATCCCTGAAAATTATATTTTGGTTGATATTGTCTTCCAATGTATTACCTCCTTGGTAGAGTAACATCTCTCCCCACTATTCGTCTATCGAGACACCTTTTTGACTCTCCTGAAATTTGTGTTTGACTCTAATGTCTTTATTTTTGATAACTGTTTCTATATACTATGCTTCGGTGCTCCAATAGGTTCCAAATTGTCTCCTATTTTATGTAATTTTGTTCTAGATAAACTGATTCAATTCTCTCTACGAAAAATCACTTTTGAAATCTCCTTCGTAAAACGCTATGTAAATGATTTAATTCTCGCACTACCCCGGTGGAAGAAGCTTTAAATATTTTTACTAACTTTGATGAAAACGGTAGAACTTAAGAAAAATAATATCATCTCCTTCCTATACATGACAGTCCATAGAACGTCTTCTGGGCTAAAAACTCTATGGTATATATATAGAAAACCCATCTCGTCTGATCCATTATTTTTTTCTAACCACCCTTTGAGAATAAAAGTTAACTTCGTTAGGGCGCTCAAGAATAGGATCTGTAGACATTTTTACCCTGATTATAGAAGGAAAGATCCCAATTTATTATATATAACATTCTAAATTTACTACTAGGTTAGTTAAAACAATAGGCATTTTATTCTCCAGAAGCATAAGTAGGTCTGGTGACCTCGAAAAATCTAATTTGGTTACCGATTTATATGCAATGTATGTGTCAGGTCTTATTTTGGACGTACTAGCCAAACCTTGAATAGTCGTGTGATTTCTCATAAGAGTGATTGCAGTCTGTTAAAGAGATCTTGTTCAGATGCTGATCATGAAATTGAATCAGACCATGACATGGAATTCGACAGCTCTAAAGTCTTAGCAATTGAATCCAACAAAATAAAACGTAATTTTCTAGAAATGGTTTATATAGGTACATAATCAGGAATGTCCACTTTATAAAAAAATTGATATACAGGGCCTCTCTAGTATATATTGAAACACTTATGGGGACTTTTACACAATTTATTTACAAAATTGTTAAGATACACTGAACTCTGCTGGATAACGTCTAAGTACTTGACAATACAATGAACTCTTGTGAATACTTGAACTTGAACTGACGTTAACTGCCCATACATCCCCTTATATACAACTTTATTTAGTCTAGTTAGTGTGTTTAGATCTTTCTAGAATTTTCTAGAAACATTATTTAATCTAGTCAGTGTGTTTAGAAGTTTCTAGAATTCTCTAGAAACATTATTTAATTTAGTCAGTTGATTTTTAGAAAGTTCTAAAAATTAAATGTCAATTACAATCTTTTAAATTAAGGACCCTTCCTTTACGGTTATCCCGTTACACTGCCCCCTCCTTAGATTCATTCCTCCTGGAATGGTATTTCCTAAATCGGAATTCCGCACACTCCCTGAGCCAGCCAAACCATCTTCTTGGAGCTGCTGCACATCTCCACTGTGGTTTCCCTGGTAAGGCGCCAAACGATCATGATGGACCACGACGGGTTTCCCTCTGGGAATTTTCACGATCCGATAAATGACATCGTTAATCTTCTTCTTGATGGTGTATGGACAATCCCAGTTCTTCTGTAATTTGGGACAAACACCTCGACGCTGTCGGGGGTTATAGAGCCATACTAAATCTCCAACTTGGTAACTCTTTTCCATTGTCCGTGTGTCATAGTACCTCTTCATCCGATCACTAGATAATTGTAGTTTTCCACGCACCAGGTTGTGTATATTCTCCATTTGATTCTGAAGATCGACTACATATTGTTCACGGGCCACTTCTTCACCAGGTTTACAACCAAACATCATTTCTCTACCGAACAGGACCTTCGCAGGCGTTTGGCCAGTTGATTCGTTAATGGCCGATCGAATTGCCATTAGAAATAGTGGAATATGTCGATCCCAATCCCTCTGACATTCTGACGCCACTTTTGACAGGTAGTTGGTTATAGTCCGGTTCATTCGTTCCACCATTCCATCAGACTGAGGGTGCATCGCTGTAGTTCTCGTTTTGTGGATGCCTAATCTTTGGCAAACTTCTTAAAACAGCTTGCTCTCAAAATTTCTCCCTTGGTCTGAATGTAATTCTAGTGGTACCCCAAATCGGCTTACGAATTCTTCAACTAATATATCTGCTAAAGTGGTGGCTTCCTGATTGGGAACTGCATAGGCTTCAACCCATTTAGTGAAGTAGTCCATTACAACAAAGATGTATTTGTTTCCTTCATCGGTCTGTGGAAGTGGCCCTAATACATCTACTGCGATTCTTTCAAAAGGACTTCCGACCAGATATTGCTGCATTTCCGCTTTCGGTTTTCGTAATACCCAGATGTCCTCCAGAACTATCATTATGCATCTGTTTTAAAATTTCTGGTACAGCATTTCTTGGGACCACTATTTGTTTCCTTGTTTCTGTGCCCTCGGAATTTTCTACAAGTCTTTTAACGAGCCCACCGTCCAAAATTAAAGAGTTCCATTGGGACCAGTATGCTTTTAAAGTAGGAGAGGATAAGGATATCTCTTTCCACAACGGACGACGGTCCATTCTTTTCCACTCTCGAATCTTTCTCAGAACGGGATCGTTTTCTTGTTGCTCCTCCAGCATAGAGCTCTCGTCTTCTGGCACAACCTTAACTAAGGCAAGTTTTTCCTCGTTCTGCTCCACTCGGGTACAATGGGGGCAAGTATTTCTTATGTGGCCTAGTTCTCCACAGTTCCAGCACCTCACTGGGCGCCTTCTTTTTGAAGAAAACTTCATTAACCTCTCTACTACCGCTTGGACTTCGCTGAAGGCATAAACGGCATGGTCGAAGTTAACAGTGTCTTCCATTAGTCGAGCAGCTGCATGTGAGGCCTCCGTCGCTGTGTCGAACTCCAGGGCAATGGTCAATGCGTTTACAAAAGATCTCGGCCTCGCCAACCGTACAGCCCGTTGCAACTCGGCGTCTCGAAGACCATCGGTAAAGGTTTGGATCGCCAGGCACTCCAGAAAATCTTCCGCTGTATTTGGATACGCAAACCGTACCACTTTTTCCACTTCAGCTTTGAACTCCTGGATAGTTTCCCCATTTTTCTGCTTCCGGCTTTTCAACTGCACTCGGTATACCGGTTCTAGATGACTTTGACCATAACGCATCTCTAGACGATTCACCAATAGCTCAAAATTGTCAACCTCATCCGGTGTCAATACATGCAGGACGTCTAAAGCCTCGCCTCGCAGAGCCATGGTTAGGAACAATGCCTTCATCTAGGGTGACCATCCATTCGCTCTGGCCACTGCGTCAAATTGTTTCAGGTAATTTGACCAGGAAGTCATCCCGTCGAAGGTCATTCGTACCTGGGCCGCCTCTCCGTTTCCTCGTCGATCGACGTCTACGTGGCCGGTTTCTCTTCTTTTTGCATTTCCGTCGCCGTGGTGGATGATTTGGTTTCAGCGACAAGCTTCCAGTTCTTGTTGAAGCTTCACTATTTCGGACTGCATTTGCTGGTTGATCTCGTCTCGCAAGTTGGCAACTTGCTGATTTTGCTCGTCTCGCATTTTGGTCACTTGCTGATCCAAGTTGTCCACTTGCTGATTCAAGTTGGCCACTTGCTGATTTTGCTCGTCACGAAGATGTGATATTTGCTGGGAGAACGAACTGGATAAGTCATCTGATATGGTAGACATCCGTTGTGATAGCTCCTCTTGTTGACTCGTCATTGGTTGCGACAGCTCCTCTTGCAGCCGGGAAAGTTGTTGCGATTGTTCTTCTTGCAGCCGGGAAAAATGTTGAGTTTGTTCTTCTTGTTGGCTCGTCATTCTTTGGGACAGCTGGGACATATTTTCGCGCTGGCTCTTCATCTAACTGGATAGCTCCTCATGTTGGTTCGTCATTCGTCCTGATAGCTCCTCTTGTAGCTGGGAAAGTTATTGAGTTTGTTCTTCTTGTTGGCTCGTCATTCGTTGTGATATCTGGGAAAGTTGTTGAGTTAGTTTAGAATTTGCTTTTTGAACTGGGTCTTCAAACTCCACAGCGTCAGGGTCCAAATTATTATTTACGTAGTATTCACGGAGCCTTCTCAACAATACGGATTTGCTCCCAGTAGTTTCCAACTCTACTTCTTCAAGCTCTCTTCTGAGCTCAGCCACCAATAGTTCATTTATCTTTTTTCCAGGCATTCTTATATCTTCACCCCACACCTGACACCAATGTGAAACACTTATGGGGACTTTTACACAATTTATTTACAAAATTGTTAAGATACACTGAACTCTGCTGGATAACGTCTAACTACTTGACAATACAATGAACTCTTGTGAATACTTGAACTTGAACTGACGTTAACTGCCCATACATCCCCTTATATACAACTTTATTTAGTCTAGTTAGTGTGTTTAGATCTTTCTAGAATTTTCTAGAAACATTATTTAATCTAGTCAGTGTGTTTAGAAGTTTCTAGACTTTTCTAGAAACATTATTTAATTTAGTCAGTTGATTTTTAGAAACTTCTAAAAATCAACTGTCAATAACAATCTTTTAAATTAAGGACCCTTCCTTTACGGTTATCCCGTTACAATATAGTTACCTGTTAACTTGGGAGAAAGAAAAGTTTATGGACTCTTACCATTAGAAAACTATATTTTTTTCTATTTCTCAGTTATTGGTTACAATTGTTTATATTTGCCAGATTTATTTCTTCTTCTTTTCTCCGTTACATATCAACTAATAGAATCACTCTTGATGTTGACGAACAGTATCTACTTACAATGTATTTTAAGTACGTCTAAGTTCAATTGCTTCGATGGTAATGAAGAGACATTTCTATTTGATACCTTGCACATAATGTGTAAAAGAACTTTTTAAATTAAATGATACACTGTAGATACTGTACAATGTTTAAAACTATCGAGATGGTTCTAAGGCGACAATTTAACATAGGGCACAATAGAAAAGATCTAACCAAAAGTTTTCTTTTGTTTTATCCATAAAATTCTTTTCCTAAACTCAGCTTTATTTCAAAATTTCATGTAAATCGGTCCAGTAGAACATACCCGTAAAAGATACATTCAGATAGAATGACAATTTTTTTATTTCAAAAATTGACTTCTAGTGACCTACAAAGCCGTGAACTGACAAAAAACATTGATTTATATTTTTTAATTTCACTGATAATCTCAATACTCTCACTCTGAGAGAAATGAGAAATCATACCAAAGAGTATCAACGTTAAAGCCATCAATATGGCAACGTCTATAAAACTCCCTGCTTAATTCACATTAGACTACAATGGTGTACTTAAAAATATTTTTAAGTATTAGTAATTTATAAAAAAACTAGTGTGGCAGTCAGTGGGACTGCCGGCAGAAGTTATACTTCTATGCACCCGCATGGATTCATAAATTTGTATGCGAATGATTTAGCAAACTCATTGTTTAAGTCACTTTGTGTTTTTTATGTTCACCCGTTTTTAGGGTTGAGTAGACACATCCCAAGGGTGCCTTGTTTTTGAATCTCTTCGTTACATATATAAAAAAAAATATGCTTGTTTGTCAATGTATGTATATGAATGTCACTTCACTCTTGTTCTTGTAATCTTGTAACCATAAGAAGTTCTAACGATTATATTATTAAGTTGTTTTGAGTTGTTCAAGTTATTGAAGAAAAATAAAGAAGTTTTATAAATAATCGAGTTTATTAAAATCTACAGTCCACATCGATAACATTGGTCCAATCGAGCCGGATCTACAGGTTGAAGAATAAAGCTGACCGGCATTCCAATAAGTGTGAAGCCTGAAGCCACCAGTGTTTAATAAAAAGGGTCAAAGGCAGTTAATTTCCATAATCTGTGAGTTCATTCCAATTTATTATATTTATTTCTGTTTGATAAGTATGGCGAAAAATAATCTTGCTGATCTGAAAATAAAAAAGAAAACATTAAAAACTCGTTTAACGAAATTTCAAAATTATGTAGATAGTTTAGACAAAGACAACTTAACTAAGGTAATTATTAAAGAGTTACAAGAAAGAGTTGATAAGTTTGAGCCTGTACATCAGGAATATTTAGGTTTAATTCATAATTTAGAATGCCTTGGGGAAATAATTGATGAAAATGATGAATTTCAGAATTTTGAGGACAATTATTATAAAGTAATGGGGGAATCAAAATTATATATTGAAATATTTTATCGTAAGGTTTTTCCAATTGTAGAAAATAATTCAGTCCATAATTTAAATCCTGAAGTAAACTCTGAGGTAGGTAGTACAGGTCGATCAGTAAGAGAGTTAGTAAAACTACCCCCGATCCAACTACCACGGTTTGATGGCCATTATGGGTCGTGGTATGAATTTAGAGATGCATTTGTCGGGTTAGTCCATACTAATAGTCAGCTCTCCGATTATCAAAAATTTTATTATTTGAGACAAGCTTTAGCTCCCGAAGCTTTAAAGACAATTAAATCTTTTAAGGTAACATCAGTAAATTATAATTTAGCTTGGAATAAAATGATCGAAAGATACGAAAATGAAAATTTAATTATTCATAACCATATTAAAGAAATTTTTGATTGTACTGTAGTTACGAAGGAGTCATCATCGGCACTTCGCAATTTATATGAACAAATCACGAATAATTTGGCAGCTCTCAAAGCACTAGGCGAACAGGTAGAGTCTTGGGATAGAATAATAATTTATATCTTAGTTTCAAAATTCGATCATGTTACAAAACGCGAGTGGGAATCCTATAAGATTTTGGGAAAAAAGGCAACGATGCAGGATATTGAAACATTTATAAAAAATAAATGCGACATTCTTGAAAAAATATCATATGACAAAATTAATAAATTTCAAATGAAAAAAGTATCAACAGCCTTTATTTCGTCAACTTCGGGTACGCAAGCATGTTACTATTGTAAAAAGGACCACCTAATATATACATGTGAAATGTTTTTAAATTTATCCATTGAAGACAGGTGGACAAAAATAAAAGAAATTAAACTATGTAAGATTTGTCTAAAACCAAATCATGTATTTTGGAAATGTAAAGCGAGAAAATGTTCTAAGTGTCACAAAGCTCATAATTCATTATTGCATTATAATAATTCAATTAATAACCAAAATGCTGAGGTCAATGACAATCAATCAGTTAATGTAGTTGCTGTCTCAACTGATCAACAATTAGATCAAAATGTCTGTCTTTTTTCCGCTAATAATCAAATACCTTCATCAATTAACGTTTGTGCATCGCAAGTTTTATTAGCTACAGCTATAATAAAGGTAAAAACCGCGAACAATCAGTTTATACAATGTAGAGCATTGCTGGATGGAGGTTCACAAAGTCATTTTATAACGGAAAAGGCAAGTAAAAAAATAGGAACTACTCCTACGCTTGTAGATTATATTATAAAAGGGGTTGGCCAAAATTTAGAACATATTAATAAACAGGTTACTGTTGAAATTAAATCTAGATTTAATGATTTTACGTCGGTCATAAATTGTTTAATTATTAAAAACATTACCGAAAACTTACCTTTAACTTCTTTTAAAAGGGAATTACTCACCTTACCAAATGTTGATTTAGCAGATCCTTACTTTAATAATTCAACTGAGATTGACATGTTGCTAGGATCAGGCATATTTTGGAATTTATTAAATGTAGGTCTTATAAATTTAGGACCAAATATGCCTTCATTAAAAAATACAGCGTTGGGTTGGGTAATAGCTGGAAGTATTGGTATTCAGGATGATGGTAAAACCCTTATGTCGGGTTTAAATATTAAATCAAAAAATAATAATACTGACACTTTAAGTACTAATCTAACTAAATTTTGGGACCTTGAGGAGGTAAAACATAATGATAGGTTACTTTCTTCAGAAGAAAAATATTGTGAAAATTACTTTGAGAAAACAACTTATAGAGATAGCACCGGCAGATTTATAGTTAAAATTCCGTTTAATGATATTTTATTAAATTTGGGAGAGTCCTATGAAGGCGCTCTTAAACGTTTTTATTCTTTGGAAAAAAGACTTAACAAAAGTCCTGAACTTAAAACTAAATATAATCAATTTATTGATAATTATATTCATCAAGGACATATGTCAAAAGTTGTAGTTCGTGAAAATCACGACGTTGGATTTTATCTACCTCATCATGCTGTGGTGAAGGATAGTCTCACAACAAAAGTGCGAGTTGTTTTTGACGGTTCTGCGAAATCTAATACAGGGATTAGCATTAATGATGCTCAACACAATGGGCCAAAATTGCAAAATGATTTATTTAATATAATTTTAAGATTTCGCACTTATTATTTTGTTGTAACCGGGGACGTTTCACAAATGTATCGCCAGGTATTAATAAATGAGACTGATCGAAAGTACCAAAGAATACTTTGGAGATCAAATCCATCTGAAAACGTCGATATATTTGAATTAAACACCGTCACTTACGGTATGAAGTCATCTCCGTATTTAGCAATTAAGTGTCTTCAATTTTTAGGAGATCAGTGTCAGAATCAAAATAAAAGAATAAGTGAAATAATAAAATCTGACTTTTATATTGATGACCTCCTAACTGGGGCCAATTCGCGTGCAGAATTAATAGAAATTCAACGTAATGTATCTGAAACTTTAAGTAGTGGAGGTTTTGAACTCAGAAAATGGTTAAGTAATGACCTTGAAGTATTAAAAAATATTCAAACAAATAAAACTTTAGAAGTTAGTATTTTACCATTTGGTGAAAAAGAGCCAAATAAAACCTTGGGTGTTTTATGGGACGCAAAAAATGATGAAATGTTATATTCAGGTATAGAAAATAATTTTATTCAAAGTACAAAACGTTCTATTTTGTCTGTTATTTGTCAAATTTTCGATCCCTTAGGCTTATTAGCTCCATTTGTTATAAGAGCTAAATGTTTGGTACAAAAAATGTGGAGTTTAAATATCACGTGGGATGAAATAGTGTCCCCTGAGTTACAGAATTCGTGGGTTCAACTTAAGGAGGAATTAAAATTTTTAAGTGGCATTAAGATTCCTCGACAAATATTATTTTCTGATGCTATTAGTATTGAATTGCACGCGTTTGCAGATGCATCATTGAAGGCATACGGAGCGTGTGTGTATATTAAATGTATAAATAAAAACCATGTTAAATGTAATCTCTTATGTGCTAAATCTCAAGTCGCGCCGTTAAAAACTATAACTTTGCCTCGATTAGAATTGTGTGCGTCATTATTGGCTGCGCAATTAGTAAGGAAAGTTAACGAATCGCTTAATTTTAATTTTAATAAGATAAATTTTTATACGGATTCAACTATAGCACTAGCCTGGTTAAAAAGTGAACCTCATAGATGGAAGACATTTGTCTCCAATCGGGTAAGTCAGATTCAAGAATTGACTACGGTTAATCAATGGTATCATGTTAAATCATGTGACAATGCTGCGGACGTGTTATCTAGAGGATGCAAAATTGTCGATTTAAAAAATAATAAACTTTGGTGGCACGGGCCAGAATTTTTATGTATTAAAAACATTATTAATGATGCAATTAATCAAAATGAAATTTTATTAGATCTTTCTGAGATTCCCGAATTTAAGGTGATAAGTCATAAAATAATTAATATTCAATGTAATGATTTAGTAACGACTTTTCTTCATAAATTTTCAAATTTTCTAAAATTATTGAGAGTTCTTTCCTATGTAATGAAATTTTGCAAAATAATTAGAAGCAAAAGAAACTTATCTCAAAACTTGAGTCTTAGTCCTAGTGATTTGAGAGAGGCGGAATGTTTTTTAATTCAGGAAATCCAAAAGGTTTGTTTTTATGATGAGTATATGTCCTTGCAAAAAGGAACACCCCTTTCAAAGAAAAGTATAATTTTGTCATTAAATCCAATATTAGTGGATAATTTAATTAGAGTGGGTGGTCGATTAGCCAAATCAAAACAGCCTTTTGACAAAAAGTTCCCTATAATTCTTCCAAAGAATCATAAATTAACAGAACTTATATTGTTAAATGAACACCAAAGGTTGCTTCATTGTGGAGTGCAACTTTTGTTATCCAGTATTAGGGATCGGTATTGGCCTATATCCTCTCGAAATATTTGTAAAAAAATTATCCGAAATTGCGTAATTTGTATAAAGGCTCGACCTAAAGGTATGGACTATCTGATGGGTGACCTACCTGATGTACGTGTTAATGATTATTCTCCTTTTATAAACGTGGGGGTTGACTTCGGAGGTCCTTTTATGATAAAAGATCGAAAAACAAAATTCTCAAAATTAATTAAAGCTTATTTATGTCTATTTGTGTGTATGAGTACTAAGGCAGTTCACTTAGATCTCGTTACTGACCTTACCTCAGAGGCTTTTATGGCAGTTCTCAAAAGATTTGTCAGTCGAAGAGGGATACCATCCAATATTTATTCAGATAATGGTACTAATTTTGTGGGTTGTAATAAAGAATTATTAAAAATGTATCAATTTCTTGAAAATAATTATAATGATATTTCAGATAAGTTGTCAATAAGTTATATAAAATGGCATTTTATTCCTGCTAAGGCACCAAATTTTGGGGGTATATGGGAGTCAGGAATTAAATCAACAAAATTTCATTTAAAAAGGGTTATTGGGGATTTAAAACTTACGTATGAAGAATTTCTTACCATACTTACTCAAATTGAAAGCATTCTCAACTCCAGACCTCTCTCCCCATTAACTGCAGACCCTGAAGACCTGGTTCCATTAACACCAGGACACTTTTTAATTGGTCGTTGTTTACAAGCTTTACCCGAACCTGTAACCCAAGATATTTCAGTCAATAGATTGCGAAAGTTTCATCAGCTGCAACGTGCTGTTCAACACTATTGGGTTCGGTGGCACAAGGAGTACCTTTCTCAACTTCAATACAGAATGAAATGGAAAATTAAGCGTCCGGAGTTGTTAAAAGTGGGCTCTCTGGTTTTAGTGCAAGGTGGCAATGATGCTTTTGTAAACGAGTGGCTTCTTGGCAGAATAGTGACTCTTTACCCGGGTCATGATGGAATTGTTCGTGTAGTTGATCTAAAAACAATCAAGGGAATTATTAAACGATCAGTTACCAAAATTTGTGTCTTACCTGTTAATAATTCATAGACTTACTTTGTTTGTGACTTACCATAGTTTAGTTAAGTTGAACGAACTTTAGTTCTTCAAGGCCGGCGGGATGTTTAAGTCACTTTGTGTTTTTTATGTTCACCCGTTTTTAGGGTTGAGTAGACACATCCCAAGGGTGCCTTGTTTTTGAGTCTCTTCGTTACATATATAAAAAAAAATATGCTTGTTTGTCAATGTATGTATATGAATGTCACTTCACTCTTGTTCTTGTAATCTTGTAACCATAAGAAGTTCTAACGATTATATTATTAAGTTGTTTTGAGTTGTTCAAGTTATTGAAGAAAAATAAAGAAGTTTTATAAATAATCGAGTTTATTAAAATCTACAGTCCACATTGATAACACTCATTATATGATATTCGTGGTAAGCGACCCTAAAAACCTCCTAGTACCGTGTGCACACTCTTTTTATATCGAATTTGCATAAAATTCCTGGAGACGAGGTCCGTCTTAAGCACCAGGTGTTTCGAACACCATCGCCATTATTATCATCGTATTTAGAGACTCACAAAAACCACCGAGTACCAAGTGTGCACTGATTTCGTACAGAATTTACATAAAACCCCAGGAGAAAAGGTAAATACCCTAGACACCAAGTGCCGCGGAGACTTTTGGAATCGTGATATTAGTGTTCAGCGACTCCAAAAACCCCGAGTATATAAATTGAACCCATTTTCAGCAATACTTACCGAGTTGCTTTCTATTGTCTGTTCGGAATATACTTTTTGAAGGCAGAAATGCAATTTCCATTTTACATTATAAAATATAGCGACAAATTTCCTGATACTTTAACGATTCAAATGCAAAAAAACGCATTCCGATTCATCTTACGTTACAAAATTCGGAGGTTTTGGTGCTTTATTTCCTCGACTATTCGTAAAAACTCTGTTTATGTAGCCAACAACCTCAAAAGCATAGTGCAGGATATACTGCAACCATGTGACGGTATTTTAGACTACAATACATACTCATTACTGAATATTATTATTAATATTATTAATATAAAAAAAACTAAACTTAATATGTTAACTTACGTGACAGAATTATAAAATAATCTGTCAAATAATCATGTGGTCCGTCACTATGATAGTCATATATTAGTTCAGACTGTTTTTTGTATATCTATCCCTTTTCAATGTACTGAATGTTGAAACGGTATTCAAAGGACTTATAGTTATGACTAATAACATGTGATAAATATTTCATCTTTGTTTTTACCGACCAATATACCTTATAAGTGTGTCTGTCTCTCTCTTACTCATACCATTACATATGTAATGATTTTTCCCATTTAACTGTACACAAATCTTTTCCACCGAGTGCATGAATAGAAGTATAACTTCAAATATCTAAGTAGAGAAAACATTTTCATAATATACAGAGTGTGTAATAAACATGCGGCAAAAATTTAAGAGAATATTTCTTGAGGATATTTTATCCTTTGATGATTTTTGATAGGGTGCTTTGTTTCGAAGATAAGGGACAAAAAAATAATTTTGACAATAACAATTCATTACTAAAAATTACATGTAATGTCTCTCAATCTACAAAAACTGTTTAAAATCACTACCTCCGCTGGAATGCAAGAATCCAATCTTCTCCTCATCGACTCCCGAACTCTTTGAAAACCACCAGAATCGTTTCTGATTGCGTTACACCCATTAATTATCCGATTCCTCAAATCTTCCACATCTGAGTACCTGAAGTAGTATAAACTAATGACCTTAGGTTACCTCATAGGAAATAATCCAGGGGGCTTAAGTCCGGGGATCGAGCAGGTCATAAGTGAGGCCCACCTTGACCAATCCAACGATCTCCGCATGTTACTGTTAAAAAGTTTATAGCCAACATGCTAAAATGCGCTGGACTACCATCGTGCACATTAAATTTATTTGTTACCAATGATACATCCTCCAGAAAGTGAGGTAGTGTTTGTTTCAAAAAGTTGTGATATACTTCGCCGGAGCAATACCGTTCGAATTAGGAAGTCACCCAAAATTCCCACCCAAACGTTTAAGGAGAACTGATGTTAAAAGCGATCTTTTACCCTTACATGTAGATTTTCTTCAACCCAAACATGGTTATTGTGGAAGTTCTTTATTGCTTTTCTTGAGTAACTGGCTTCATCGGTAAAAAGAATAAGTGTCTATAATTGAGAAATGTCAACCAATGTGTGTAAAAGTCATTATCGCCAGCACATTCTCTTCTACTTCTTTCCTTCTTACTGACATTAGCCTTCCTGGTCCTCCACTTCACTTGAATGTTCCTGTTTTACGAGTTGATGTATACTTTGGAAGGTTCTTTCCTATTAGGCACATTACGAACTTCACTAACAAGAACTTTAAGTATTAAACACAGAAAGTACACGTCAAATAAACAATGTCAATTAGTTTTAACCTATTCGACACATACAAAATGATCACGGAAGATAAAAGATACCAACGGAATTGTTAGGGTTTTTATTAGAAGATCCAGTGTATTACGCTAATTACATAACGCAATCTGCTGACCAAGTAACAAATTCTAGGAAAGCAGCAACAACCAGTATCACTTTTCCTTGCATATGTATTTTTATCTTTTATATGTTTTAATTAGAATATTTTAGTCTTGACATAACTTTTATCTTGTTCAGTTGATTAGAAGATTGTAGATTTTTTTAAATAAATTTTTTAAAAAATCAAGTTTTTATATTACCTACGTAATTGGCGCAGTCAGTAGGATTGTCACAAGGAATCCGACGTGGATAACTTTCGCTATTTTAATAGTTAAGTGACAATCGCGATTTTTATAAACTTTTGATAAACTTTGAGAACTGTTCGTGTGAGAGTTGGACTAATTAGTGGTGAACCAAGGATACTTCAGTATACCAAGGATATTTTGGAAAACCTACAGCCAGATCTTCGATGCAGACGAAAACTGTACTGTAAGTCGATTTTTCTTTTATGTCAGACTCCTCTAATATCCCTTCCTCATCCTTAAGTGATAATCAAGGCGACTTAGAGTTAGATTTAGTAATTCAAAGTTTTAATTCGATCAATATATCAGATATAAAATCGTATAATTCTTTGAAAATTAATAAAATTAAGAATAAAATGGCACTTCCAGTTTTTCAAAAAGTTCATGCCGAAATCATTCCGGATTTCGACGGCAATGTAAATGAATTACAATTCTTTCTAGAAAGTATAGATAGTATAGTAAACCATTTTTATGATCAAACCAATGCTGGTAATTTTCAAAATGTAATAATCTTTAGAACTATTATAAGTAAATTGCATGGACCTGCTCGTGAAGTTATCAATATTAGTGGTGCAACGAAAATCAAAGAAGTTAAAGATGAATTGATCAGACATTTCAGTGACCCTAGAAATGAAAATTGCTTATCTTTGGATTTGAATAATTTGAGACAAAACCCTAATGAAAGTCCCTATGAATTCCATGACAGAGTCAGGAAAATATTAAACACAATTTCTAATTATCTTGCATTACATGAACCCATCTTGGATGTAAGAAGGTTTAAACAAGCCATGTATAATGAGCAAGCACTCCAAGTATTTCTAGCAGGATTACGCAACCCGTATGGTATCATGGTCCGTACCAAAGAACCGAAAACCCTTCTTGACGCCATAAATTTCATCCGAAAAGAGGATAACATTAAATATTTGCAAAATGCACATTTTCAAAATCAACCTAAACCTTCAAACTCCAAATTTAACCAACCCAAATCAAATAATTATAACAAAAATATTCAGAATGGTAGACAAAATAACAACGTCCACAATCAATATAATAATCAAAATCAAAACTTTAATAATCCCAATTATCAAACCAATAGTAATAATAGTTCATTTCCTACCGGTCCTGTGAATATTCAAACAAGACCCATAAAAAATCAGAAATATTGGACTAATGAACAAGTATTTGGTCCCCCAGTCAATGTCTGGAAACCAAACCCGAACTTTAATACAAAAAACCTTCCGGCACCAACACCAATGAGCACAACTAGCAGGAATTTCTCTGGAAACTCCAGACAATCTGCTCAAAATCGACGATTTGTTTCAGAAGAACTACATAATGTCGAACAATGCGACGATATTAACTTCAACGAACCCAGTACCAGCCAAAATAGCTATCAATATGTCGAAACCGAAAACGAATATGAAAATTTTCGCGAAGCCCCAATCCAAAACAATCAAACCTAATCGAATTTAACAATCATGAAGATAAAAGACAATTGCCTTTTATCACTATTAACGAACCACCCTTAAAACTTTTAATAGACTCAGGCGCAACTAAATCCTTCCTATCTCCAGAAATTGTAGATAAATATTTCTCAGAATTTAAGGTAGTTGAACCATTTATAGTATCAACTTCATTTGGTTCTTCGAAACACCAGTTTTGCATTAATATTCCAGCATTCAAAGAATTTAAACTTGACAAGGAATTAAAATTTTATGTTTATAAGTTTCATTGTATTTTTGATGGTCTCATAGGTGTGGATTTACTTCAGTCCTTAGGTGTAAATTTAGATTTCCCAAATTCTCAAATAACTTTCCAAAATACTAATTTACCTATTAAATTTTTCAATGCCACCCCAAAGAAATTCGAAACGAAATTATTGCCTGCAAAATCAGTTTCAACAGTTCGTATACCCGTTAGCGAACCCTCGGGAGAAATCTTAATACCTGAACAACGTATTGGTACATTTTTGATACCACCCACACTAACTGTCTCTAATAACGGTTGGGCATTCGTAGAAATACATAATAATTTGATGGATGATAAAAACTTTACAGTTCTTTATCCTATCAAAAGCTTACCCTTTGAAAATAATTTCGAAATTTTCAACATGCATATCGAATCCCTCAGCGAACAATGCGATCAAAACGAAATAGATAATTTAATAAAAACCAACCATCTTAATGATGAAGAAAGAATGCATTTACTTAAACTATGCAGAAAATATTTTGATATTTTTCATAAAGAAGACAATACACTGACCTTCAGTAACCAAGTTAAACACAAAATTAATACCCGCGACGAGTTACCCGTATTTACGAGAACTTACCGATACCCTCATGTCTACAAAGACGAGGTAAAGGCTCAAATAAAAATATGCTAGACCAAAATATAATTAGACCCAGTAATTCTAGTTGGAATAGCTCAATTTGGATAGTAGAAAAGAAACGTCGTGATAATAATGGTCCTAGGAAATTCCGTATAGTCATCGACTATCGAAAGGTTAATGAAAAAACTATCGAAGATAGATATCCCATCCCACATATTTCCGATATTCTCGATAAATTGGGTAGGTGTAATTATTTTTCCACTTTAGACCTTGCCTCAGGGTACCATCAGATAGAGATGCACCCTGATGATATCCATAAAACCGCATTTACAGTTGAAAATGGGCATTACGAGTTTTTGCGAATGCCCTTTGGTCTAAAAAACGCTCCAGCCACATTTCAACGTGTCATGGATGACGTTTTAAGAGGACTGCAAGGTAAAATCTGTATGGTTTACCTAGATGACATAGTCATATACTCTACGTCATTACAAGAGCACATCGTAAACCTCAAAACAGTATTTCAACGACTTCGAGAAGCAAACCTTAAAGTACAATTGGAAAAATGTGAATTCCTTAAAAAGGAAACATCGTATCTAGGACACATAATAACAAGTGAAGGAGTGAAACCAGATCCGGAAAAAATTAAGGCGATTAGGAAATTCCCAATTCCTAAAACAACGAAGGAAATTAAGAGCTTCTTAGGCCTTCTAGGGTATTATCGTAAATTCATTCCAGATCTCGCAAGAATTACGAAGCCCTTATAGAGTAGGATCCCACTGCAAATTAGTGTAGGAATAATGTAGACAATTAAAATTTAATTTTCAAGTAACTTCATAAGTAGGAGAATTCATTTATCATAGGGTGCCAATTAGTAATTAGCCGCCAGTAGTATTAATTAAAATATTTTTAATTGACTTTTGGAAATAAATTTCGTTCACATCGTATGGAAATAAAGCTTACAGCACTTTATAATAGCGTACTCGAATGATTTAAAAAAGTACAGTTGCTGCCGATCATTTAGCCGCTTCCTCTACGCAGCCAGGTGTAAACAGGTATGATTTTGTTTGAACTTTTCGTTTATTCCGTATATTTATTTTATTTCCATAACATTAAAGATAATTTTTTTCTGTACTTAATTTTATAAAGTTGCTTGTAAAAAAAAATCCGCAAATCAGAGTTTCCTGACCTTAAAGATGCTAGGTATTGAAAATAAATTGACAGAGAGTGAGTGCGCGACGCTACTGGTTAGACCAGGACGCTAAATATTCTTGTCTAACCAGTAGCGTCGCGCACTCACTCTCTGTCAATTTATTCTCAATACCTAGCATCTTTAAGGTCAGGAAACTCTGATTTGCGGATTTTTTTTTACAAGCACCTTTATAAAATTAAGTACAGAAAAAAATGATCTTTAATGTTATGGAAATAAAATAAATATACGGAATAAACGAAAAGTTCAAACAAAATCATACCTGTTTACACCTGGCTGCGTAGAGGAAGCGGCTAAATGATCGGCAGCAACTGTACTTTTTTAAATCATTCGAGTACGCTATTATAAAGTGCTGTAAGCTTTATTTCCATACGATGTGAACGAAATTTATTTCCAAAAGTCAATTAAAAATATTTTAATTAATACTACTGGCGGCTAATTACTAATTGGCACCCTATGATAAATGAATTCTCCTACTTATGAAGTTACTTGAAAATTAAATTTTAATTGTCTACATTATTCCTACACTAATTTGCAGTGGGATCCTAGACTATTAACGTCTTGCCTTAAGAAAGGAGCAAAAATAGAATTAAACTCAAAATATATTCAATGTTTTGAAACCTGTAAAGAACTTTTAACTAATGACCCTATATTAGCTTATCCAGACTTCACTCAACCATTCGTATTAACTACCGATGCCAGTGCTTACGCTATCGGAGCTGTTTTATCGCAAGGTCCAGTAGGACAGGATAAACCTGTAGCATATGCATCTAGAACCCTTAACCAGGCCGAACAAAATTACAGTACTATTGAACGTGAACTTCTTGCCATTGTATGGGCAACGAAATATTTTCGTTGCTATTTATACGGCCGAAAATTTAAAATTTATTGTGACCACAAACCCTTGAAATGGTTATTTGAAATTAAAGAGCCAAATGCTCGTCTTACAAGATGGCGACTAAAATTGGACAAGTATGATTATGAAATATTATACAAAAAAGGATCACTTAATAAAAACGCTGATGCCTTATCGAGAATTCGAATTAACGAAGTGAACACCAATGATATATTTGAGTACATGAATGACTTTAATAAAAATTTTGAACTTCCAAGTTCCGATGACCCAAATTTGAATAATCCAAACCCAAGTTCAGATCACATTTCAAACATCGATAATTTAGATCTTGTTTCCATTGCAGGAAATGTAACTGAAACCCCAAATATTACTGAAGATGACATAGATAATATTCTAAATGAATTTTCTAATATTGATGACGATTTAGAAACAGTACATACTAGTCGCGAAAATCCTATTTTAGAAATCCCAATTTCCGAAAGTGCAATTAATAATTTCCAAAATCAAATATTTCTTAAAATAGTTCTTCATTCACCAACAGTACCCAAATTAACTAGACTTTTTGACAATAAAACTAGAACAACAATACAAATTTCCGAAATAAACTTTGAACAAGACATAATAAATACATTCAAGGAATTCACTTCAACAAACAAATTATTTGCAATAAATATTGACAAGCCTGACCTAATCCCTAAACTATGTACTACGTTGCAAAACACCTTTAAAAACGCAGCTTTCAAATCTATTATTTGCAATAAAATTTTAGAAGACGTTATAAACAAAGACGAACAAATAGACACAGTTAAACTATGCCATGAAGGAACGACTAACCATCGAGGTATAATTGAAACAGAAGCACAAATTAAAAGACGATTTTATTGGCCCAACATCAGAGGTACAGTTACCAAATACGTCAACAATTGCGAGATTTGCCAAAAAATGAAATATGATAGAAATCCACCAAAACAAAAATTTGAAGTCACACCAACTCCCAATAAACCATTCGAAATAGTCCACATGGATGTATTCACTGTAAAAAATCAAAAATTCCTCACTATTGTAGATAAATTTTCCAAATACGCACAAGCATATCCCTTGGAAGGAGTTACAGCAATTCATGTTGCGAAAGCTTTTATAAATTTTCTTACTCATCACGGTACTCCTAAAATGTTAGTTTTAGATCGTGGAACCGAACTAAAAAACTATGTCATTGAGGATTTTGCAAATCTGCATAAAATTAAATTACATTATACAACTGCATTCAATCCAAATTCAAATAGCATCGTAGAACGCTTCCATTCGACTTTAATTGAACATATCCGAGTATTACAAGAAACCCGTAAGGAATTAAATATTTTAGATCAAATACCGTACGCAATACTGGGATATAATAATGCTATACATTCTGCGACCAAACAACGTCCTATAGACTTGATAACCGGACACTTAGACAGCAACAGTCCCTTTGATATAGACCTTAACAAACAATTATATTCAGATTACATGAATAGACATAAAGAAATCACAGCCGAATTATATAAAACATTAAATACCCAAATGGTCGAACAAAAACAAAGAACAATAGAGAAACGAAACAAAGATCGACACGATCCCTTAGATTACGACCCTGGGACATTAGTGTACCACAAAAATAAAACCCGAAATAAAATCAGCCCTAAATTCATAGGTCGCCCAGTAAAGAAAAACGAAAAGCTAAAAGTTAAAACTTATAAAACCAAAGCCAAACATAGATCTCTAACCAATAGAATAACAGCTACTTATCACAAAAACAATTTAAAGCGACCACGAACTAACCAAAATATTATACCTTTACAGGGTATTCCTGACCCTCACCATGGTCAACCAGGGACAGGAGATTAAAATCACCAGTTTGGTTTCTAATCCTGGAATCTTACCATATAAGTTAGGATACGCAAAACTACAATCTTCCACTCATTCATTTATCCATTATTTTAAGTTACAACCCCTTGAAACAGAACTATTAACTATCGAAAATCAATTTAATAATATAATTTCCACTATTGAAAATAAAAATTCAATCTATGCTGCTGATCTAAAAAATACAATGAATGCCATTTCTTTTCGAATTAAACAATGTAAAGAGAAGTTAAATTATTTTCACTTTGAGAAAAGATTAAAAAGAGGAATCATAAATGGACTTGGTACTGTATTCAAAAGTATATCTGGTAATCTTGATGCCGAAGATGGCCAAAGATACGACGAGGCTATCTCTCTTTTAAACTCAAATCAAAAAGATATAGTAAACACACTTAATAATCAAATCTCTTTAACTTCTAAAATAATTGATGATTACAATAATAGTTTATCTTTAATAAAACAGAACGAAAAAGAAATAACCGAAAAAATAAATGACCTTAGTAATGAATTAGAAAAATTTGTAAACGATTTCTCTAGCTATTTTCTAGCAAAAAACGCTTTAGATCAGATGCATGCAGTTTTAACAATTATGTCAGAAATAATAAGTAATTTAGAAGAAGCAGTAATTTTTGCAAGACTAAATACACTCCATTATAGTATTTTAAAATTTGAGGATTTAGAATATATGATAAAGATACTGATGCAAACTTATTCAAAAAATAATCTTTTATTTGGTAGTGAACCAGAAAATCTACATAAATATTATGAAATTATTACTCTGAATTGTTATTATTCCAATGATAGAATAGTATTTGTAATACACTTTCCTATAACCTATCCCGAAAACTATTCGTATTATCACCTTTACTCAATACCAAATCGAAATAACACCATAATCATCCCTCCTAAACCTTATTTGGCTATAAAAGGAAATGACTACAAGTACGAAGAAAAGGAGTGCAGAAATCTACATTCAATATACTTCTGTACATCTACAAAACCAATAGAAGACACAAACAAATTAGATTGCATCTATCAAATACTACGGCTCCAAAATCAAGAATCATCATGCGAACCCATTCCAGTGGAAATCAGTACCGAAATTGTAGAACAAATCAATTCAGCACATTTCATAACAGTTTTTCCAAAAGAAACTAAAATAAAATTATCATGTACGACATCAGATTTCACAGTCCTAAGAGGAACTCATTTAATAGAAGTACCAAAAGGATGCAGCTTCCAAACGCCGAAAACCAAATACCATAATTCCAATGCTGAAATTCGAGGCCAACCATTGTTATTGCCAGAAATTAAAATTGGTTCAATAAACTCCAAACATATAGAGAAGATCAATATTAGTGAAGTACCATTGGACAATATCCATCAACTTCAGAAGGAGCAGAATCGCATCCAAGAAATAACCCTCAGAACTCCGTCGAGGAACAACTCCTACATCTGGACTATACCTGTTTATATTTTATTAATTATTGTTTTATTAATTATTGCTATTAGGTATTGGCTTACGAAGCACAAAACCCTGGAATCGAAATCAACACAAAAATCCACATTCAACATGGAGATGGAAGAAGAGTAACGACCCCAACACCGTGGGTTCTTTCTGGGAAGGGAGGAATTACATAACGCAATCTGCTGACCAAGTAACAAATTCTAGGAAAGCAGCAACAACCAGTATCACTTTTCCTTGCATATGTATTTTTATCTTTTATATGTTTTAATTAGAATATTTTAGTCTTGACATAACTTTTATCTTGTTCAGTTGATTAGAAGATTGTAGATTTTTTAAAATAAATTTTTTAAAAAATCAAGTTTTTATATTACCTACGTAATTCGCTATAATTTTATATCGGCTACGTTAATATTTTTCAAATTACCAAAGTTGGATGGTTGAAATTCTTTTTTGAAGTTATACTTCTAATCATGCACTCGCGGAAAAAGTTTGTGTGGGGTTAAATGCGAAAAATCATTACATATGTAATGGTGTGAGTAAGATAGAGACAGAAACACATATAAGGTATATTAGTTGGTAAAAACAAAGATGAAATATTTACCACATGTTAAGTCATAACATAACAAGTCCTTTGAATACCGTTTAAACATTCAGTACATTAAAAAGAGATAGATATACAAAAATCAGTCTGAGCTAATGTTTTAAATATCATAGTGACGTATAACATTGTGTTTGACAGATTATTGTATAATTCTGTCACGTAGGTCTAAATATAAAGTTTAGTATTTTATATTATTGATATTAATAATAATATTTAGTAATGAGTATTGTATTGTAGTCCATAGTACCGTCACATGGTTGCATTTGAGGTTGTTGGCTACATAAACAGAGTTTTTAAGAATAGTCGAAAAGTGCATTCCGAACAGACAATGGATAGAAAAATTACAACTCGATAAGTATTCCAAATGGGTTCAATTTATGTACTCGGGGTTTTTGGGGTCGCTGAACACGAATATCATGATGTCGAAAGTCTCCGCGGCACTTGGTACCTGGGGTATTTACCTCTTCTCCTGGGGTTTATGTACATTCTGTACAAAATCAGTGCACACTTGGAACTCGGCGGTTTTTGGGTGTCTGAATACGAATATGATAATGGTGATGGTGTCCGAAACACCTGGTGCTTAAGACGGACCTCGTCTCCAGGAATTTTATGTAAATTCGATACAAAATGAGTGTGCACTCGGTACTAGGAGGTTTTTGAGGTCGCTGAACACGAATATAATATAATGATTTTGCTTAATCATTCGCATACAAATTTATGAATCCGGGCGCATACATAGAAGTATAACTTCTGCCGGTAGTCCCAGTGACTGCCACACTCGATTTTTTTTGCCTCGTATCCTCGAAACAAAGCGCCTCATCAAAAAAACATCAAAGGATTAAATATCCTTGGAAAAGTCCATTGAATTTTTGCCATATGATTACGAAACACCCATATAAACTTGGGAATTTAAGGAAATATATCTGATATCCATAATTCGAAAGCTGGCCTCTTTGATAGGATTAGAAGGCGTTTTAATGTTGGTAAATTGTGCTTAGATACACTATACAAAATTTCTTCATATTTTCAATATTTTAAATTGTATTAAATTCAATAAGAGCGCTATAATAATCTCCTCTTCTATAATTCAAGGCATGTTAATGTGTTAATGGAATTATTTTTTTTTCAGAAGCAGTAACTAGTATATCGAGTCGAAATGTAACTCGAATGAAATTGTTATTATTAGTGTTTATAGCACATTTTTTACGGTAATATTAAAAAATAAGTCAAATTACAAGTAGTATTCAAAGCGTGCCTGATAAATATTTTGTTGTAATATTTAAAAGTATTTATTGTTCAAACCTTTTGGCCCTAATTGCATACAGATTGTGTATATTATGTTCTATTTCTTCAGGACTACTTATTATTTAAAAATAAAGAATATTTCAGAAGTTTTTGAATGATTTGTAAAAAAAATGTTTATTAGTTTTGCATATAGCTATAAAGACAAAAAATATATAGACCTCAAAATGCGTCTCACCAAGATCGATACACTTTTGCATACGTTCAAACCAATTGGTGAAACAGTTATTCCTGTTTTCAGTTGACACCTGCAAAATCGCTGTTTTAAATGCTTCGATGGCTTTAGGAACGTGAAGAGGTCGTTTTGACTTAGGTTGGGAATATACCGTGAATGGACTAACAATTCGATGTTTTGAAACTCCAAAAACTCGATCGTCTTTTGGGCATTGTGACCTCTTGCATTGTCCTGATGTAGGATGATTCGCCTATGTGTGCTGCTTTTGTCGAATTTTCACAATAACTTCTGGTAAACAAACGTTTATATACCAATAGAAAGTAACCGTTCTTTGATCTTCAAAGCAATTCTTTCTTGCCATATGATCAGATTTTGACACAAAAGTTGCGACCATTTTCTTTGACAAATTTTATTGGTTTTCCTCATCGTGAAACTCCCACACAGCGGATGGCGTTTATTTTTGAGTTCGTAGGAGTAAATCCAAGATTCGTCGCCACCAACAATATTATAAACGTTTTTTGAGCTTCCTTTGTTGAACCATTACAATGTTTTTCGACACCAATTGACGCGAACGGTTTTTGCTCTTCTGCGAGTAAATGAGGAAACCAACGTGAAACCACGTTCCTGACACCCAATTCTTTATGTAGAATCTTTTGGATCAAGATCTATGAGATGCCTAAAGATGTCTCTATCTCCTGGTATGTAAATCGTTAATTAGCTGTCCAATCACCTCCATTTTTTTCTGTGTGTCTGCTGTTTTGGGTGGAAGTAACCTGGATTCGTCGCAGAGACTATAGCGCCACATTGAAATTCGCAATCTTCTCCTTCTTCATGTACCTTGTCCGTTGCGGACGTTGGCTATCATCATAGCAATTTTAATTTTATTTGCGGCGTTCCTGAATAGCTGGATTGGCGTAAGTTTTGAAGCCATGAATGTCTTCTTCTTCCGGGTCCGCGTTTACTCTCTCTTTACCATGTATTATTAGTTGCAGGATACGGTATTTGTCGTGTCTCATAATAAGGCCGAGGTATTCCAGTTTCCGCTTCTTAATTGTTAAAGAGATTTCTTTTTGTTTACCCATTCGGCGCAATACCTCTTCGTTGGTGGTGTGGGTCGTCCAGGATATTTTCAGGATACGTCGATACATCCACATCTCAAATGCCTCCAGCTTTTTCATTTGTGTTTCCGTGATTGTCCAAGCCTCTGCGCCATATACCAAGACTGGAAATACGTAACATTTTACCAGACGTATTTTTAGTGGGAGAGATATGTCGCAACGCGTGAATATGTTTCTCATGTTGTTAAATGTTGCTCGAGCCTTTTCCACTCTAGATCGAATTTCGGTTGTTTGATCCCATTTCGAATTGACGACTGTTCCAAGCTATACATGTGAGTCTACGTATTGAATTATTTGGTTTTTTATTTTCAATTGTCTGGCAGGTTTTTGAGTTTTGCTCACCAGCATCCATTTTGTTTTCTTTATGTTAAGTCCTCTATCTTCACTCGCGTTTTGTACCCTGTCCATAAGATCTTGTAGTTCATCGATACTGCTGGCGAGTACGACTGTATCGTCCGCATACCGGATATTATATGTCAATTCACCATTGATTTTTATTCCTCCGTTTGTTTCATCCAGTGCTTTTTTAAGACTTGTTCGGAGTAGAGGGAAGAGAACACACCCTGCCGCACACCTTTTCTGATCACAATGCTTTCTGTAAACGCATCACCAACCTTTACCCTGGCTGTCTGATTCCAGTAGAGACTTGTCACAATTCGGATGTCCTTATCATCAATTCATATGTTTTGGAGAATTTCAATTAAAAAATTTGCAATACTAGCGGAAAATAGTTGACTGGCGTTGTGCTTCATTCGCAATCAAAGAAACTATTTCAGTGAGACTTTGCAGTTGGGATAATACCCTCCGAAAATTGTAAAAAAAATTGCTCGAAAATTGTCTTAGCTAAGATCCATATAACGACTTGCTAAGTTCAAAATGTATCTGTACCTAAACGACCTTTTCTACCACAATAAAACTCTGGATTTATGTCGACAAAAGATTGAGGTTAGATTTGTGTTTGAAGGTTCTACTGGTGGCACCGTTTAAGCGGCTATATACAAAACTAAAAAGACAACCTTCGTATATTACCAGTTTTCTTTTGTAAATCAAATTAAATTAAAAACTTTTTAATTTGTCACTCTCACTCCATTTTTTGGTTTTGGTTTTTTAATGATAAATGTTTTGGTAGTATCCAAAAAATCTCTAACAATAGAAAATAGTAGGTATAGCCCTATTTTCAATATTTATTTAATCTATTTTGTCCTAAAAAATTGGCTGTAAAATGAATTTTAATTAAGCAATAATAAGTAATCCTAGCGATCTCGTTATAGCCAGTTTTTAGAAAATCAAAAATACATTAATTAATATTGAAATTATCAAAACTCGATTTTTGATAACTTATATTAAGAATTAGAATATCAAATGTGATAATATAGATTAAGAGTTTAATATTCCTGTAATTATTATGATTAGTAAGTAATTAATTATTTACAGTTGGTGGCCAATTCATTAGTTGTAACATTTGTATTTCCTAAATTTACAGAGATTTCTGCAGAACATTTTTTGTTCTAAATTGCATTAAGCGTTTATGTATTAACTGATATCTAAGTAAAATAAAAACATTAGGTGAAAGACAACGACCATGTATTTTTTAACATACACCATTAAAAAAATATTCAGCAATACTCACACGCACATTCCATGCCGCCGAAGCTATCGGTCCACATTTCGGTCTGCATCATTGTCGCTCACCAGCAGTGTTGCAAACGTAAAATATTGGATTTCAGTACATTGATAAAAAAAAAATAGAAATCGCAGCCTTCTTGAACAAACTGGATATGACTCACGAATTACTGCTTGCACACCTTCAAAACTTTCTTTTATGGAAGAAACTCCTTCATATCCTTCTTCTTCTTCTTCTTTTGGTAGCGCTAACAACCCTGGATAGTTACGTCCTCCACAGAAAAGGCAGAACTCTTTGCCAAAATATTCTCTTCGAACTCGACACTTAACCCACCGGACAACATAGAGCTACCTTCTATTCCAAGGGCTCCCCACACAATGAAGGGTTAAGCGGGTGTAGAGTGTCCTTGCTACTCTAAATACCAACAAAGCAAGCGGCCTCGATAAAATACCTGCTTTACTCTTGTTGTGCTCCTGAACTAGCGCCAGTTTTTACTAAGCTATTTCAACTATGATATGATACTGGTATTTTTCCAAAATCCTGGAAAACTGCTCGAGTACAATCAGTCCCCAAGGAAGGCTCTAAAACCCAGCCTTCTAACTACAGACCCATAGCTCTTCTATCTGTTATTAGCAAAACTATGGAGAAATACGTCAATCACGAGATCCTGAGCTACCTTGAGACACACAACCTTTTAAGTGACAGGCAATGTGTTTTTCGCCAACAAAGGTCAACAGCCGATCTACTAGCATATGTAACTCAGGTCTGGAGTGATGCCATCCACCGCTATGGGGAGACTCAAATAGTATCACTAGATATCTTAAAAGCATTTGATCAAGTGTGGCATGCAGCTCTTTTAAACAAACTGCCTTCATACGGACTCTCGCCAAACCTTTGCAGATGGATATCCAACTTTCTCTCCAACAAGCACATCCAAGTTGTCGTAGATGGACATTCCTCAAACCTCTACAAGATTAACACTGGAGTTTCCCAAGGACCGGCTCTAGCTCCTACTCTATTCGTTTTACACATTAATGATTTACTAGAAGCCAGTCATAACCCGATACACTATATTCTGGAAGAGGACACAAGATTCACAACAGCTTCTCTCAATCAAGATTTGAGACTTGTAGACAAGTGGGGAAGAAAGAATCTTGTTAATTTTACGCTTCCAAGACCAAGATATGTTGCCAATCCAACAAAGGACAAGCATACGACTCATCCATCATAATGAACGATCAGACACTAGTAGCAAGTGACTCACTCCTTTACACAGCCCAAATAAGACCCAATCTTAAATACTTCTCGCATGTATGGGGATCAGTGGCTCCGTCAAAGCTCTTCATCTTCAGCGTCTTCAGATTGTGGAACTCCTTACCGTCCCACGTCTCCCCACTCGTCCTAACTTGCAAATTAATAAATTGCCTCTCCTGCCTCAATAGATGTTCTCATTACATTTGTATACCTACCTACGAAGACCTGATTAAATAAATTTAAAAAAATCTGGTAATGATATTGGTTAAATTACAAAAAAGTTGAATAATTATGAAAGAAAATTATAACGGTTTATCGGTAGATTACTTCCCAAATCGGTAGATCAATGAAAAAATCGGTATAGTGGCATAGCTGCTCATTTGTTCTTACACAACTACACAAAAACGTCAGCAAACCGAAGCGAAGTGCAGTACAAAGAATATACACGTTGTATGACCATAAAATCATGTTGTTATGGTGAATATAAAATAGCGCCAAATTAGTTTGAGCTAGAATGAAAGATGTAATACATAGTGCGCGGGCCAGGTAAGTTTTCGTTGGGATTATAGGGTCATGACATTACCCAAGTATTTTTTATGTATTATGATCTGCTGATTAAGAATTTCGGGGGTAACCGTACGACAAATGGTCAGGAAATTTGTTGTTATAGGTCTCCCAACGAAAGTTTGTGACAGCCACGTGTTAGTCGGCGCAGGTAGGCGGAGTCTTTCTATCAGTGGCGGACGGAAATAAAAATATATTCTACATCTTAAATTAATTTTTAATGTATGATGCTAACATAATTAAGAAGAATTTATTTTATATAAATTTGTTACTGCCCACTTTAAACTAAAAAATACATACATTTAAAAAACAACTCAGAAACTCTCTCAGCATATTCGTAGCTAAATACAGTTTACAAAACCATTCCAGCTACCACACTGACAAGCTATCAGAACGGTCGTTGTTATCGTAACGCTCGTAAACTATCCACTGCGCATTGAACGAGAGGCCACGTGGCTGTCCCAAACTTTCGTTGGGCGATCTATAACAATTTCATTATTTAAATGACTGCAACTTCAAAACTAGCAAAGGTAGGCATTTTTTTCCAAATTATTCTGATTTCTTATGATTTACCTAATAAAGTAAATTTGAAAAAAATAAATCCAACAACTAGAACCAGTGATAATGTCAATTTAGTGCAAAATTGTTGCAAATAACTGTACTTCACACATAATTCCACTTACAAGGGTGCAAAAAGTTATATAAGGGCTCATTGGAATGGGCACAAACTCAGTTTTTTCAAAAATTTTATAAATTCAGCCGAAGACCAAAATTTTAAACGTTTGTGGACGCTTTTAAATTGGTTGGATCCTATAAAATGATCGTTTCTTAGCTCGCGCTCGGTGTTTCCTCAAATAATGAGGAAAGAGGGATCACTTGGTATACGGATGGCTCGAAAAAGCCAACAGGCACTGGGCCGGGAATATATGGAGTCAGACCCAAGGCGCAGTTTAGCGTTAGCCTGGGTAAACTGGCTACTGTTTTCCAGGCTGAAGTTGTTGCCCTATCAGAGTGTGCAAGATTGTGTTTGGAGCGTGGTATGACAGGCCACACCATATACATAAACTCGGATAGTAGAGCAGCGCTAATGGCACTTGACAGTTTTGACTTTACCTCTAAAGCAGTATGGGACTGTCATCAGGCCATGAAAACCCTGGGAGAGTACAACAAGGTTATCCTTAATTGGGTTCCGGGGCACAAAGGTATCGCTGGCAATAAGGGAGCAGACAAGTGGGCAAACAAAAGAGCTGAAAGCCCGCTCATTGGCCCAGAGCCGACATGTGGTATTGCTTACAACACAGCACGAAGAGCTGTTCGCCACTGGATGGGCATAGAACATCGAAAGAGCTGGGAAAGAACAGAAGGTAAAATACAGTCAAAGAGAATGCTGCAGACACCTACTGGTGCTATAGCGGCAGATGCCCTTGGGCTGAGGAGGAAGACCCTGCGGAAAGTGGTTGGCTTCATCAGCGGACACTGGGTATTCCGCGGACATCTACATAAGATGGGAATTCAAGTTGAAAACCTCCTATGTAGAAAATGCGGTGAGGAGGAGGAAATAGGAAGTATATAAAAGTGTATATATTAAAAGTCATTAAGGAGAAATTGAAAAAATGTCGCATCCAGCAGGGCTCAATCTCGCAACCTTTGGCTCTACGCCACAACTCTCTAACAACTAAGCTATGAAAGTCAGTAAGTGTGACATGTGAGATGAGTTGATTTTAACGACCAAAAAACGAATTGATGACGAAGCAGGCATAGCTAAGTAGTAAGAGCATTGGAGCGTAGAGCCAAATATTGAGGGATCAAGTCCTACTAGGTGCGACATTTTTTCAATTTCTTCTTAATATTATTTAATATATTCTTGTTTGTATATATTCTGAAAAAAATTAAAAAAACAAAAATTTTCAAATATGTAGGTTTGTGTAGGTATTATTCATTCCTGCGGGCTTACCTTTTTTTCTTAATAAGGGTTTAACGACGGCTGTTTATTACTACTGTATTATACTACCTGGTTTTGATCTGCACGAGTATGGACTATAATAAGTTTATATTAAACTAATCAATAAATTATTAACTGATTTGAAAACTTTCAATTGAAAAATTTGAAAAATAGAAGTATTTTATTGGATTTATGGCAAAAAAACATCTTTGCTTTCATGCCGCGGTTCAGTAACATAATTAAAAAGAACAGTCGATACCTGCCGGTATAATATAGATCCTATTACGGCCCTGAGATTTAAAGTGTTGGCTAATAATTTGGCCATCTTCTGTACATTAAAATAGGTATTATTTGTGTCATTATAAAGTTTCATCAAATGTTAGCAATATTTTGTAAAAGAACTATGTGTAGATTACTAATAATAATTTATAGGTAAATGTTTGTAATAAAATATTAAAAACGAACCTTGTTTAATTTTCCCATCATTTGATGATATAGTTTTCAGAAATGATTCAAAGATTAAAGGTAAGTGATCTTTAGAATTTTTTAAAAGTTTACACAATTTCACAGATTACACAGGTCAACACAAAATCTGACGGAGAAACGTTAAAGTTAACATTATGACATTAGGATTCCATATACCAAATTTCATGATTCTATGATCTTCCGTTTACACAAACGGAGAAAAATATGAATTCTATACACAAGTTTTAGAAAACCATTAAAATTTTACCGTTTGGGTTATCCGACCAAAATCAATCGGTTTTTTTAAGTGGCATGGGGATTCCATATACTAAATTTCATAAACCTGTGAACTTCCGTTCAAGAGTTATAGCGCACATGGTCGGAGGGATGTAGGGACGGAGGACACACAAGCCAATAAAAAAATATACCTTCATTCTCTACAGAAATATAGTTTCCCAATTACAAGACATATTACAGAGAAACAGCAGTGTTATATATAACATCCCTACTAATATTATAAATGTGAATGTAAGTTTGTTTGTTACGCTTTCACGCGAAAACTACTCAACCGATCATCATGAAACTTTGTACACATATTCTTGGATGTATTAGAAGTAACATAGGATACTTTTTCTTAAAAAAAAATAATTTTTATTTTTTACGAAAAATAAACACATTGTTTGTCAAAAAGTATCAAAAACTAGCTTCTTCAACGCCATCTAGCGGTTCAGTAATGAAGTTCCATCCCTGAGTACTGTAATACTCCTCCCCCACTCCTTTAACGGGTCAACAGAGGGAGTCAGATTTTGTTTGATGGTAGGTATCTCATTGATACATTTAAAAATACCATTGAAATAATGCACAACATGCATACATACGTGCTATAATTTAGTTTTGATATTCAAAACTAGATGGCGCTATGAGGATATTAAAACGAGGGACTATTGTTTTTTATAGCAAGTACATATACAAATTACTATATCCTACAAATGATTAGGTATTAGGTCCAATGTAGAACTGTGATAGATCAATATCATAGGATACTTAGTCATAATTGGTGTTGTATGATTTATTATTATCAAAATCTATTCAGTGCAGGATATACTAAGGATATACCTACAGAATGATTAAAATCAAGTTTTTATATGTAAAATAGACAGTCATTAAATCATTTGTGAATGTCCCAATTTCACGCGGGCAAAGCCGCCGGTAAAAGCTAGTATACAAATAAAAAAATACATTATCAATCAATCAATATACATTGGTTTCTAAAAAGAATAGATTTAATAGTTTTTTTTTAATTTCTGCTGCAGGTTTACATTATAAACGTCTACCTCTGTACAAAAAAGATTAAAGTTACTACAGGCAGTATAGGTTGGAGATTTTATTCCAAAATTACTTCTAGCACGGAGTAAATAAAATCAATTTTTTGGTCGACTATTAAAACGTGGAATATAAAATGGTAGTCTCTGTAGTAATTCTGAACAGTCGTTTAGGTTATGAATATTGAATGTACAGGAATGCATAATTCTGCTATTTTCAGTAGATAGGAACTGAAATATGCCCAGAAGCAAACGGTTGACGCAACCCTGCGGTGTATTGGTTTCATCAATCCTGAATGCCATGTATTTCATGAAGAGACTCCGACATGAATGAATGAATAAATGAAAAGACAGGTAGGTAGATGAGATAAATTCAGAGGAGTATGTTAGGTATAAGGACCTTGTTGTAGGACTTGTGTCCTTTTCAGGGAGTGGATGAGAAGGTTTGGATGGTTTTAGCATCGGTCGCCGGCTCCGCTCTCACAAATCTCCCCATTTGCAGCCGATTGGATTGCTTCGACTGTTGCTCCTGTGTCTTCTTGTCATCCATGGGACTTGAACGTGACTAAAGAGTCTTTTGTGTGTGAGTGTAAGTGTGTGTGGAAGTGTAACCTACATGGTGCAATGCGGAGTTGGATGATTGACCACAGAAACCTTTGTTTTTAATCCAGTCCTCCTGTGGGTACCATCTACCTGTAACAAAGTGGCGATTCATCCAGGTCTTCAGGAAGGTCCCTGTCTACCGTTTGGAGGAGTCTCAGTGGGTATATAGGGTCTTCTGGGCTGTGGTGTTCGTTTCCTGAAGATTCCGAGTGACGTATCGTTGTTGTAACGTCTGAAAATGAGAAGGGAGAGGCAGTATGTTTGTGTTATTGTAGACAAGGTGGCTTGGGTAGAGGGCCTCTGAAATGATTCTATTTGATATTTATGTATATTGTAATCAGGAGACCAAACAAGTCGGGAACTTATATAAGAATTAAAGAGAGTTACCTTCGACAAGGTTTGGCACGCTGGCCTTATTAGAAAGCTAATTGTCATCCAATTCCGCATCCAAGCCATAAAACTCATCCACTCATATCTTTCCAACAGAATTATTCAAGTCAAGGTTGGAAATGCAATCTTCGATCCATTCACTACCCTTTCAGGGGTTCCACAAGGATCAATCCTAGCCCCAACTCTATATACCATATGTGCCAGTGATATTCTTCCTCTGGAGAATATCCAGCTCTACCCTGATGACACGGCCTTGTACACCTCCGCATCGTCGACTGAAGCCCTCAATCGAAAAACTCAAAGACTGCTGGATCAGTTCTCTAACTGGTGCAGCAGATGGAGAGTAGCTCTAAATCCAAACAAAACACAAACCATCATCTTCAAACATCCAAACCTCAGTCGACGAAAAAATCTCTCTTACGACTATATCAACCTGTCACTATAGGGGGAACAGCTCGTTCCTCAGGATCAGGTGACCTACCTGGAGGTTCGATTGACTCGAACTCTCAGGTGGGATACCGATGTTGAGCTTACACTCAACAAAATGAGGATACGTGCTTCCCTTCTAGGTGCTCTGGGCGGTAGAATCGGGAGAAGTGATACCAAAACACTTTAACACACATAAAAAACCTTTATCGGACCTCTTGTCGATTACAAGGCTGTACCATACTCTGCCATTCCCCAGAGACTTATACATTCCATCCATGCCACAGAGAGAGCGATCTTACGGAAAGTGTCTACAATAACACAAACATACTGCCTCTCCCTTCTCGTTTTCAGACGCTCCAACATCACTACGTCGCCCGGACTCTGCAGGGCACTAACATCGTTGCCCAGAGTACCCTCCATACACACTGGAATTGAGGACTCCAAAGAAGATCCATAGTTCCAAAAAAGAAGATCCCCCTCCCTAACCTAAGACTCCTCCAATCCGCTGTAGACTTGGACCTTCCGGAAGACCTAGAAACCCTGCTGGATGAAACCCCACTTTCCTACAGATAGATGGTGTCTCCAACCCCACATCGGACACGATAATAAAAATAAAGAAAAGATACAAAAAAGATATAAAAAATAAAATGGGCCCTTGGCGACGGTTTCTGTGGTTCCCTTTGTCCTTGCCAAATGAAAGGGCTCCACGACGAAGGAGACACGCCACAGCGTCAATCTCCCAACCCCACATTGCACCACGTGGGTTACACTTTAACACACACATACACTTACACCAAAAAGAAATGACTTTTTAGGCACGTTCAACATCCACGGAAGGACGAAACGGAAGTTAGAAGACCAACTCTCCAGGAATACAAGAGGAAGATTTGTGGGAGCGGAGCCGACGACAGACAGATGCTAACTCCTTCCCAACATTCCATCCATCCCCTGAAAAGGACGTAAGTCCTACAACAGGGTCCTCATACGTACCAAACTCCTAAAAATTTACATATTTGTCTCCCAAACAACTCGTTCTTGAACTTGAATTTGACTTGAGCATTATAACAATGTTTGTAAAGTCCTTACAAGTACCAAAAACGCATTATTTGTTTCGCTTTAGAACTAGTTTTATTGATGCTTATGGAAAAGTTAAAAATTCTTGGTGTCGTTGATACATTGCAGTGGATGGTTATTAATATTATACACAAAAGTTTCTTTTAATATTTTTAGTGAAATTCTCATGAATTAACATTTATTGATGTTGAGAGGTAATGCATTTTAAGAACACCATGTAGACAAAGTGCTTGGATCAGTTTGCAAAATATATCAGTCATTTATTGAGTCGTCCGAGTAGAGAAGCATTGAACTCTAAATATTATAAATATTGAGAAAAGAAGAGGGGCAAGAATACTTCCTCGCGGTGCGCCAATTGAAAGTTAAAAGATTGAAATCCACGAAACTCTACATATACTATGCGATTGTGTGATTGTGAAGATAGTTTCTTGATAAGGAGTGTAACCTTTTTAAACGGCAGATGTTTAATGCACGTTTCAAGATTCACAACTGCGAACGGCACTCAGTTGGTTGGTGGAGAGCGAGCATTGGTTGGTTTAAGCTAAACGAAAAATTATATATGTTAATAATTTGGTATTAAATAGTAAAAAAAGGAAGTGAAAGGAAAAAGAAATCACTCGATTGGAAATTACACAATTTTACTTAAAAAAATAATGATACTTACACTTTTTATTACTTATCCTTATAGTTAGAATCAAAACTTGTTTTATAAGATATTTTGATAAGTCAAAATTTTGTTACTTTTTTTAAATTATAAGCTTAACAGATATTATTGATCAGAGCAACACACTCCAGAAAGGTAAAAATAGTCTCTATTAAAAAAATAACAATATTTATTCATTAGTAGAATAAAAAACAGGACAATAAGCGAAAAAATGGAATCAATGAAATTAGACAAATAAAAAAATTAAAATTCACCTTTTGCTTTATAAATAACTCGAGTTACAAGAGTACTTAATTTATTCAGTTATAGTTATATACAGATACAAGTTAGAAATACAGAAAAAAAAAGATAAATGATAAAACACCGGTTTTTTAAACGGCACTGCACTATCACTTTAGAGTAGGTAGATATATTGAACATAGAAAAATTAAATTTCCAAAGAAACAATCAGTACTTTCTTTTCTGGTAATTATTTTAAGATAAACAAAACTTACAGATTGGATCCGGAGTGCTTCTAGAATAACATGAGACTCAGTAACAAGCTCACTTTCCAAAAAATTCGACCATTTTCTAGTCTCATTCAACAGGTAGTTGAAGATGGAAATTGTAAAACCATTTCAAAGAAAGTACAAACCTTACTTGTAAGTTGTACAAAAAGATAAAAAAGCGGGGGAAATCAAAGTTCTTTTTTAATAACGGGATGGTTAGATCATTCCACCCGAAGTACCGCGCAATTCTTAGTGTGTGCCTTAAATAGACTGTTATGAACGCACGTGATTAAGCAAAGGGATATAATTGGTTGAACAATCTTTCTGGATTCTTCTCGAATATGATATAAACATCGTTTGTAAGTAATACGCTCATTTAATCACGTAGGGCATTCAAACTAATTTAAGGAACCAGTGGAAAGTTTTTAACGACAGGGTTGGCTTATATATCAAAAAGAAACGTTAATTAATTAATTGGTTTTTAAAAATGCTACAAGAGATAATGGTTAAGTTTATCAAAAGCCTTTGAGAAGTCGGTAAACACTGTCTAATTGAAGTCGTCGGTTATATTATTTAAGGCGTCACTACTAGATTTTGTAAAAAACGTCAGATTAGTTGTAGTTGAGCGTCTGGCAATAAAAGCTTGTTGAAAGTTTGAGATGATATTGTTAACTTTTGGAGCAACTCTATAATTATACAGACAGATATCAAAAGCTTCAGAAAAAATTGAAAGCAAAGTTATAGGTCGATAATTTTCGATGTTGTTTATATTGCCTCCTTTCAGAATGGGACAAATCTTGGAAATATTCCACACGCCCGCGAAGGACTATAATGATAGTGCTAAATTGAAAATTATACTCAATAAAGGTCATTTACTAGGAAACAAAACATACTTATATGTACCTATGTATAATGATTAAAATTCCTATAAAAACTAGAAAATGAGTTTCATTGCTCACACAAAAGCAAGACTATTTTTTATCGTTTGTGTGCATAATTAACTGGAAAATTGTAGAATAAATTTGACGACTACAAATAAACGTGTTCTTTACAGAGAGAATTTTCGAAACGATTGATACTCAGAGACCTAGATTTCATACAAAGGACGAATTAATAACGAACTCGGTCGGTACGCTTTGATCTTTAAGAAATTTAATTTATAGTCAAAGACGTTGCTGTCGGTACTTATTTTTGCGTACGTAATTAAATACGTTTAGCTTACAAAGAACGATTTGTCTGAATTTTAAACATGTGCTTTACTACAAAAAAATAAGACTGGGTCAGTTCCAAATTTTCAAAATGAATGTTGATGCAATTTACACTTCTTTAAATATGGGTCATTATGCCATGTCTAAATTGCAACCAAATTACTAAATACACATAGTGGAAATACACTGTGGGCAAAAATAAAGGAGTATATTTTTTAGTTGAAAATAACTTTTGGAACGAAGTTCCCTTTCGGGCGTTACGACCAGTTACGACTGAGGCTAGAGACTAGCCGAAAAAAATTCAGACCAAAATATGTCACGACACGACACGACAAACGCATGTTTCTCTGTCTGTCTGTCTCTCTCTCACAGACCAAAAAAATAAAAAACTCTCTCTCTCTCTCTCTCTCTCTCTCTCTCTCTCTCTCTCTCTCATAGATAGATATATTACAATTAAAAAGACACTCTTTTAAATTAAAAGAAAATGTACATTAAAAAGAAAATACTGTAGAAAAAAAATAATTACCTACCTATAATAGTATTATATTTTATTTCATCATGTTTTTATAAATCAATAAATTCATAAACATTTTAAAAATAGTTCTTAACTTGACTAGTTAGGTACCTATGTCAAATTACCTTAACTGTCAGTTACTGTCAAATATTTTAATTTAAAAATTTTGTATTAAATTATTAATTCCTGTTTTAAATTAAATTGAAATAAAAAGTAATTTTAGGTAGATGTATATCATCTAAACCTCTGGTATTGTATAAATGGAAACTTTTGTTAAAAGAGACGAACTGTTGAAAATAATGGATTTACTATTTTCTATTTTGTATCAATGGTTTTTGGGCTTTTAGGCCGGCGTCGATTGTATTGCTGACTTGACGTTTCGCCAACACGAGCGGTTGGCATCTTCAGAAGTTGCTTCCTGGTTGACAGTCTGCGACTTACTAAGCTTTGCGTGATCGCAGCTCGTTTTTATACGTCGGGAAGGAAGTGGGCGGGGCCACAGTTGCTTTCGATTCCAATCGGTTCTGGTCGGTGTTGTTCGTTAAGGGTAGAGTTTTCGCACTCTTTATTATCGGGACCCATGTTTTGTTTATCTTGACTGCTTCCTCTTTTTTATTAAAGTTGTTGGGGTGCTTCTCTATCTCTATGGCTTCTCTATAGAAAAGACATTAGAAAAATATGGTTTCCAGATGAAAAAATGTTTTATTTACGGCCTTTTAAAAATACCAAAAATAATAGGGTGTATTCTGACTTACAATTTAAAAGAGAAATTCTTCTAGAGCATCTTTTTATTGAAAAAATCATTTCTCAAAAGGTGTAATAGTCTCTGTTGCAGTATCCATGTTAAGAAAATCTCGTCTGATTATTGTTGATGCCGGAGTAAAACTTAATTCAGAAACATATCAAGAACCTATTACCTGAAATTGAAGAAGTATGTTATGATTACGCTTTCCAGGCAGATGGGGCTCCTTCTCACACTTCCTCACTTCTTGAGTGAAAATTGACCGGACTATATTGAGTTAGAGATGTGGCCACCTAACAGCCCAGAATTAAATCCGGTTGACTATTCAATTTGGGGAATTTTCGAACCAAATTTGTATGACTGACAACAATTTGAAACCATCGAACAGCTCAAAGAAAGAATGCAGTTTGTTTGGAACAATTTGGAACAGGGTGTAATAAATGGGGCTATCAATTTATGGCGCAGGCGACTTCAAGAAGTGGTAAATAATAATGGTGGTCACATTCATAATATTTTAGTCTAAGTTTGATATTTTGCGAATCTGGTAATTATGAAAAATTTCTTTTTTACTAAGTGTTCTGGATAGTTAACCTACCGCAAGAGCATATCAGCTCAATTTTAGCTAAGACAGTTTTCATTTGGAATGAGCTCAAATGCACCGTTACATAATTTTTTTATAAGTCCGACAATGTACGTTATTTTTGCTTCCAAATTTGCAGTCATGTTGAGGACATGTTAAGCTATTAGCTCTGCAAAACGAAATTCAATAGTTTAAAAAACAAAAAAGTTATTTTCAACTAAAAAATGTACCTACTCCTTTATTTCGGCCCACATTGTATATCACATAAAAGTGGTATAAACACAAAAAATCCACATGATATGTATTGGAAGAACATGATATTGAATCAAATCAAATCAAAACAAATATAATTTACTACTTAGTAAAATAAAAAGTAGGTACATTCTAATATACAAAATTAAAAACGAAAATTATATAAACAATCATAAAACCTTAATGTACTACAATTAAACCAAAGCAAATGGTATTGATTCAATGAATGACTGAAAAAGTCAGACATTGATTTTCCAACAACACCCACAATCCACAATTACAACTAAAAGGGCGCTACTTACTCGACCCAGCAACATATATGTAGATTAAAAACGCAGTGCTAAGAATACACAAAAATTAAGAAATACGATTACAGCTCTATCCATGAAACGAGTTCTACATGGCCAAACCCTATCCGTCTGGAGACTTAACTATGCAGAATTAGACTTTTCCATTCAACGAGAATATCATTATAAGACGACGCCATTCTGTATGTAAAAGATCGACCGAACCGACTGCTAGAACGACGAGGAATAAAAAGAAGGTCACGATTAGATATGAATGTCTGTTCGAAATGTGAGATGTGTAAACAAATATGGGACTCTTATAAACTAAAATCTTCTGAAAGAAACTCAACATATGAATCCTACGCCGACCCTCGATATTCACCCAGCCAAAAATCCTCAGGGCACCAGAGACATGCTTACGACGACGGATACCATATATTCAGCGCAAACAGGAATTCTGATTCTTTTAAATCCTAGAAGAAGTAAACCGATTAAGATAAGGGTCATAAACAACATCACAGAAATAAAAATGAAACAGGACAAAGGAGTTACATAATGCCTTACGTACACCAATTGGTAAATACTTACGAAAGGTATAAATTCACCTTATAGATGGCTTTTTTAACGGAAATAGAAATATGCTCTCTAAAGCGAACACTAATATCCAAGATTTTTGAAAAAGAAGTTGATTTTGCTGTATTGGCAGCACTAATTGAGCACTAAATAGTGACGTCTTTTAATTCCATTAGTTTCCGTTTTAGAGTCTTCTTCTAGCTCTCAACACTGCTGGCGTCGTTATATTAGCAGTAGTTGATTTAAAAAAAAATATATATATATATTTTTCAAAAATCTTTTGCTGTACTGGCAGCACTAATTGAGCACTAAATAGTGACGTCTTTTAATTCCATTAGTTTCTGTTTTAGCGCGGTCACGAATGGTACACTGCTAGCTTAATGAAAAGTTAGCAGTGTTCTTATTTTTAGTCCCCCTATCACAGCACCAAATATCTGTTATCAGCACTAAATTAGCACTAAATGAGCACTTAATTTTGAGATATAATACGAGTGATTCTGCCGACTTGACCTTTCTAGCTTTACAGAGTAACGCCTCATTTTTTTGATCGTGCAGCCGGTTCCATCGAATTATAAGACATTATCACGTCAAAATCTATTATAGAGCCCGTTGAATGGGGTGCAGGGATACTAAGTGGTAACCAGTTATAAAATTGCATTCATTACAACGTAGGGATGAGCATCGATGGTTTAGAAAACATCAATGATAGATCACCGATATTCGATGTTTTCAATATCGATGGTTTTTAATCATCTGTAGTAGACTGTTGATATTGTTTTTACTATTGGAAACTGGTAGAGAATCTGGCCAAAATAATTTAATTCAAAAAGACTGGACAAATAAAAAGACAAACCTTGATACAAATTTACTTCCTGAACTGTCCCTATATTTGTCTGCCCAAGCAAAAAAAAAGGGTGTGGCAGTCAGTGGGACTGCCGGCAGAAGTTATACTTCTATGCACTGTTAACTAATAAAACTTAATAACTACAAACACAGGCAAGTAGAAATATTTTTTTTAAATTAACTGTATTCAATTAAATAAATACTTAGAAAAATAAGACCAGTTGATGTGTGTCCTTACTTCAAACACGAAAACCAAACAGTAAAACGATCAATGTACAAAAAAGTGTTTACAAAACCCGATTTGCTTACCGTGGGTTATTACAGATTTTAAAACACTAGAAAACAATGCAAAACATTTTCTAACAGGTACACACTTTTACAAAATTTTAACGCACTTTGAACTGCACTTTTCAGTAACTTTGCAGGAACAGGTTTTAACTCACACGCATGTCTTCGACTCAAAAGCATAGTGAAGGATATAATGCAACCATGTGACGGTATTTTAGACTACAATACAATACTCATTACTGAATATTATTATTAATATAAAATACTAAACTTTACTAAACTTAATATGTATACTTACTGGACAGAATTATAAAATAATATGTCAAACATAATGCGATACGTCAATGTAATACAATAACAATAGCTCAGACTGTTTGTTGTATATCTATCTCTTTTCAATGCAATGAATGTTTAAACGGTATTCAAAGGACTTATAGTGATGACTAATAACATGTAGTAAATATTTTATCTTTGTTTTTACCGAACAATATACCTTATATGTGATTCTGTCTCTCTCTTACTCACACCATTACATATGTAAAGATTTTTGCCATTTAGCTACACACTAATTCATTCCACAGAGTGTCCGAATAGAAGTATAACTTCAAAAAAACAACAGAATCCTATATCATTCTGGAAGGACATGAAAGCTACTTATCCGAACATGTCGAAAATTATTGCTGAATTTGTTGCTTTAGTTGCTACATATGCCTAAAAGATAAATTAGCTTCGAAGCTCCTGAGAAGCCGTGGTAGTGTACTTTAAAACTTCTTATGATAGTTTTTTTTACTGTTGTTTCTTATATTTTATATATTTTACTTTACTTGGCACATTATTTAATATTTTCGTTGCGTTTTACACACCACTGTGTTTTTTGCCTATATTAAAGCACATTTTTAAATGAAAGACAGTGACAGTTACAATGTTGCTTGTGAATATCTAGACACGCGGTAGCGTGTCAAGCTAAGTTCAAGCAAAGAAACTGGCTAGCCAGCGCCAAGTGTAATATTACACGAACCACTTGGTGCCACTTTTGACTCTTCTATAACTCAAAACCTCTTTAACGTAAACACATAAACTACGTGTGTTTAATTATATCCATAAGGACATCTAGGAGCCCAAATTTCATGAAGCTAGCTCAAACGGTTATAAAGATATGAAGGTCAAAAAGTCTTAAATTTTAGCACTGACTGACTGACTGACATAAGTATGTACCTACCTAACCCTAAATTACTTACAGGTGACCTAGGAGGGTGAAATTTGGAATCCAGCTCGGTAATTGTATGTAAGCGTAGGAAAAAGTCTAAAAATAAAAAAAGTTAAAAAAATAGGGGGTGTCCCCATACAAAACAATTTTTTTAATTGTAGCGTTGGAACCGTTACAAGCAGATATTTGAAACTATCCCAATATATGTATGTGTATTGCTATATTAGCTATATAACAGAAATATAAAAATAAAGTTAAGTCAAAAAATAAGTGGTGTCCCCATACAAAAAACTTAAATACGCGTTACACAAACGGTGTGTCGTAAGCGGCGCGCAAATTAAATTGAATTCAATCGATGAAATAGACTGTCCACGGTATTTAAACAAGCGAGCAAAGGAAGTGCTGAAAAAGAACGAGGATGATTCATCATTAACCGCTGGATTAGAAGACGTTATCACGATCAAATTGGGTGCACGAGTTATGTTGCGTAGGAATATACATGTTAGTAAAGGGATAGTGAACGGCTCTATTAGAGTTATAGAGAAAATAAACTAGGATGTCGATAGAAACAATAGTGCACGTAAAATTATTATCAAATTCAATAATTTAACTTATGAACTAGAACGTGTCAAGACTATAAGTTTCAGATATTAAATAATGTATAAATATTGTAACGTTTTTAACAAATTAAAAATACAGGTTCGATTTATTTTTAAGTTGATTTATTTTCTAACGAATAACTACACAAACTATAACACTGCTAAATACTAAATTCACAATTTATTTGCACTATTCGAAAGTTTAAATATTCGCGCTATACTGAATACTAACTCCGCATTCGAATCTGCTTTACTTATATACTGCGACGCCATCTCACGTTCGAGGACCAGAGAATTCGAGAACAGAGTCCTTCATTGTTTTTGGTACCAGAATATTCGCTGCAGAGGGCCTTCGATTCTAGAGAGTTCCGGATAAGCTAAACATTCACCCAGTGGCGTAGTTTCGTTACACTGCCCCCTCCTTAACTCTGATCGTCCCGATCAGATACTTTCCAGTGCTTCCCAGGTGTATGACGGAAACGACAGTTGGACCCAGCCCGACAGATTCCTTTACCAAAGAAATAACAGTCCACGCTCTTTTGTAGATCTACTTCTTTCGGTTGGTAACAGCAAACCATAGAAAATTACCTCGATCATGCTCCTTACAATCTTCCAGTCAATTTGTTCCGTTCCATTGCTGATCTTTGGTATCGCCAATTCCTTGATTTCGTAATGACTCATAATTTCCTTCAAGTTACTCAATGCGTGCCAAATGTCCCTGTAGGCCAGTTTTTCATTGGACGCCCTTTTCGTCACCAGATAAAGTATGGACCTGCGGCCATCTTCTAGTCGCAACACTTTGCCTACCCGTGGTTGTTGGTCGAGAAGCTCATCTAAACGTCCAAATTTCTTCTTAAAGACGGACGCTATGCCTCTTTCCATACTAAGATCTTGAGACACACAGTGAGCGATCGACACGTTTTTAGGAACTTTGAAGATGTCTTGCCGAACTTCTGCAGTAACGCCAAACCTAATTTTCTTTCGGTTGGTGTAATCGGTAATGAATCTGTCAAAGTCAGGCCGATTCTCTTCGATGCTTGCTTCCTGCGAAACGGCCCTAGCTTCCTCGATATTATTAGAGCCTTCGTAAGGTGAAAGTCGATTTATGTGGACCACTTTCGGCTTTCCTCTAGGCAATTTTTGAATTCGATAAATTACGTCGTTTATCCTTTTCTTAATCTCATACGGGCCTTCCCATTGTCTCTGCAGCTTGGGACATAAACCCTTGCGTCGCTGTGGGTTGTGAAGCCATACAAGGTCTCCTGTTTCAAATATCCTGTTATTTGACCTGACGTTATATTGATTTTTCATGCGATCGCTAGCAATCTGAATGTTCTTCCGGGCGATGTCATGGATCTGATGCATTTTCAGCTTAAGTTGGTCTGCGTAGCCTTCACCAGCGACGCCTTCTTCTGAAGGTTTGCTGCCAAATTCAAGGTCGCATGGCAGGCAGGTGTCTGGCCGGTGGTTTCATTAACTGCTGATCGGTATGCCATCAGGAACATGGGTAGGTATTGGTCCCAATCTTTCTGGTGCTCCGATACCACTTTCGATAGATGTTTTCCCATCGTTCGATTCATCCTTTCGACCATGCCATCTGACTGAGGATGCAGAGGCGTTGTTCTGGTTTTATGAGCACCTAGCAAACGGCATACATCTTGAAAGAGGCTCGACTCGAAGTTCCTGCCTTGGTCCGAATGAATTTCTAAAGGCACACCAAACCGACTAAAGAACTCTTTGACCAACACTTCCGCAACGGTCGCAGCCTCTTGGTTAGGGATCGCGTAAGCCTCCGTCCACTTCGTAAAATAGTCCATGGCTACCAGAATGTATTTATTTTCATCGTCCGTTTCCGGAAAGGGTCCTGCGACATCTATCGCCACTCTTTCCATTGGACTTCCCACGTTATACTGCCTCATGGGAGCTCGTTTCTTGCCAACGGTTCCATTACTTGCAGCACACAACTCGCACTTCCGGCACCAGCGTCTCACATCATCCTTGCAGTTCACCCAGTAAAATCGCTCGCGAACTTTCTGCAAGGTCTTCGTTATTCCGAAGTGCCCTCCTGACGTACCATCGTGCATTTGACGTAGAATTTCCGGCACTTTGCTTCTTGGTACCACCATCTGCAATCTGGACTCGGTACCATCTTCATTCTCGAAAGTTCGATACAGTACTTCGCTCCGCATCACTAGGCTATCCCATTGGCTCCAATATGATTTAACTTCTGGGCTTTGTGCGCTTACTTCTTGCCAAGGAGGTCTTTCACCGTGACGTTTCCAACCCAACACAATTCTCAAGCATGGATCTTCTTCTTGAGATTTCCGGAGCTCCTGGGGTTGCCAGCTCTCGTTAACGACAGTGGTCCGTCGAATAGGGCAGAGTTTTTCCTCTAATCGCGAACAATGAGTGCAGCTTTCTTTGCACGGTCTTCTTGACAATGCATCAGCGTTGAGATGAGTTTTTCCTGCCCTATGCTCGATATCACAGTCATATTCCTGCATTCGCTCCAACCATCTGGCCACTTGACCCTCGGGGTTTCGGAATTGCATTAGCCACTTTAGAGCTGCGTGGTCAGTTCTCAGTAAAAACTTTCTGCCATAGAGATACTTATGAAAGTGCTCGCAAGCCTTAACCACCCCTAGGAGTTCTCTTCTGGTTACGCAATAATTTCGTTCTGGCTTGGACAAGACTTTACTAAAGTAAGCGATGACTTTTTCCTGTCCATCTTGGATTTGTGATAACACAGCTCCAATGGCAGTATTACTAGCATCCGTATCCAGCACAAATTTTCCGTCGTGCCTAGGATAACTCAAAATCGGGGCGCTGATGAGAGCTTCTTGCAGATGTTCAAAAGCCTGCTGACAATCTTCGTCCCAGCAAAATTCCTTGCCTTCTTCCGTCAGTTTGGTCAATGGTTTGGCGATATGGGCGAATGATTTAACGAACCGCCGATAATAAGTACACAAGCCGAGGACACTTCTTACCTCATGCTTATCTTTTGGTATGGGCCATTCCTTTATTGCGGCGATCTTCTCAGGGTCCGCTGTTACACCATCATTGGACACAATATGACCCAAATATTTAACTTCTCTTCGGAACAGGTGGCATTTTTTTGGACTCAATTTTAAGTTGGCTTGACGTAGTAGCTGAAGTACCTCTCTCAAATTCCTCGAATGTTCCTCGAACGATCTCCCAATCACGATGACATCATCCAAATAAACCAGGCAAGTTTGCCAAGTTAATCCTCTCAGGACTGCCTCCATCAGTCTCTCGAATGTAGCAGGGGCATTACATAACCCAAAAGGCATGACTGTAAATTGCCAGAGGCCTGACCCTATGGAAAAAGCAGTCTTTTCTCGATCGGCTGGATCCATTTCTACTTGCCAATAGCCACTCTTCAAATCAAGCGTAGAGAACCATCGGGAACCGGAGAGAGTGTCTAGTGTGTCGTCTATTCTGGGCAGGGGATAGCTGTCCTTTTTGGTAAGTGAGTTTAGCTGACGGTAATCAATGCAAAATCTTGTGGAACCATCCTTCTTCTTTACCAATACCACTGGTGAGGTCCATGGACTGTTTGATGGTTCAATCACCCCCTGTTCCTTCATATCTGCGATGATACCCTCAGCCTCTTCTCGTTTGGCCCAAGGAAGTCTTCTCGGTTGTTGTCGAATCGGATGAGCATCCCCGGTATTTATTTTATGAGAAACAATGCTTGTCTTGCCCTTGTCTTTGTCATTCAGGGCAAACACATCTTGATATTCCACAAGCATAGCTTTCACCTCTTGTTCTTGTTTTGGGTCTAAATTTGGGCAGTTACTAATGACCGTATCGACAAGTTGTTGAGGAAACTTTGCTCCTGGTGGCTTCGTGATGATCGCAGAACATATCGCTGATACAGGAACACACTGTCCTACCACGGTACCTTTATTCACCTTGATGTGATTCTCTTTTAAATTCATTACTCTCACTGGAATAGTGTCTTTGACCTTTATTAGAGCTTTGGCGATTAATAGATCTTTGTTGTTGGCTTCTTCAATTATTCTCAGGCTACCGTCCCTGCAATACCCATCAAGACTGGTCATTAGGATTTTTTCGCTACGGCCTGGTATTATAATGTCACAAGTAGTTATTAAACGGACAACATCTTCTTGTTCGTCATGGAAGGGGAGCTCTTCTTCGCCGACCCTAAGAGAGCCATTTTTGACATCTACTATGGCCCCCAGTTTTTTTAAAAGATCCATACCGAGGATGAACTGGTCTGCTATCTCGGCTACTAATACTCGATGTCTAACACTGGTCTTTCCTAGCTTTATGAGCATATTGGCTTCTCCATACGTCTTTATTATCTCGCCCGTAGCCGTTCTCAATCTTACTGGTGTCGGCGATAATAGAGATTGCTCTTCCACCAACTCTGGTCTTGTAATGGTTTTTGTTGCTCCCGTGTCTATTAACATAGAAGTGTTCCTCTCGTTTGCAAGTCCGTCGATGTACAAACTGGGGACTCCACCAGAAGATGTTACGTTGACCGTGACTACAGGGGCTTTACTCTCCAGGGTCGACGCTCGCCCCTTCATGTCGACCCGCTTTAGTTTTCCGACGGCTGTTTCTTGCAATTGCGGCGTAGGTGACCGAACTCGCCGCAATTCCAGCACCTTGGTTCCCGTCTCGTCTCCATTTTGTCTTTACGAATAATTCTTCTTACCAGTTCTTCGAGGCTTTCAGTCTCCGATTCTTCTCCAATCGTTCTTAAACGGTGACCCCGCGAAGTTTGGCTCGCCGTTTCATGTTCTAGCGCTATAGCGAGAGCTTCATCTAGTAGCTTCGGTCGAGCCAGTTTCAAAGCTTTCTGTAAATCGTTGTCCCTCAAGCCATTTACAAAAGTGTTGACTGCTATTTCTTCCAGAAAACTATCGGGCGCTATAGGATATGCCAACCGGACCATACGCGCGATGTCCGCCTCAAATTCTTGCAAGTTCTCGGTTGCGCGTTGATTTCGGGTGCGCAATTGGGCTTTATAAACTTGCTGTAAGTGGCTATCTCCGTAGCGGTTTTCCAATCTGGAGAAAAGCGTCTGATAGCAGTACTCTTGATCTTTTGGTATGGATCTCAAAATATCTGCGGCGTCACCTCGCAGAGCAGCTGTCAATGATATGGCTTTTTGTTGTTCTGTCCATCGATTGGCCATCGCGATTGCTTCGAACTGTTTGACATACGTGGACCAGGACGATTTACCGTCGAAATTCGGCAGTTTGAATTTCATACCGCCGCCACATTCCTCGTATACCTACTAATTCTTTCTTGTCTGTAGTTTCAATAACTTTTACGTCCTGTTCGGCGATGTTAGTGTTGGTGACCATGTTTTCTAATTGTCTGATTTTGTTTTCTAAGCATTCGAACTTCTCTTCGACTTGTTCAATCTTTTCTTCGAGTTGTCCAAACTTTTCTTCGACTTGTTTAAATTTATGGTCAACCGTTTTAACAACTTCTTCTAGCTTTCCTTCAACCTTCTTAGCATTTTCCTCCATCTTTTCTTCAACTTTCTTAGCATTTTCCTGCATATTCTTAGCATTTTCCTCCATCTTTTCTTCAACTTTCTTAGCATTTTCCTCCATCTTTTCTTCAACTTTCTTAGCATTTTCCTCCATCTTCGCCAAGAGTGATTCTTCGGTGGAAGGGAATTCGAAAGTTTCTGGGTCAAGTCCCTCTTGGGTTAATGCTTCCCTCAATTTTTGCACAAGGGTGGCTTTGGTGCCCGCAGTGTCTTTATCACGTTCTTCTAGTTGTTCTTTTAACTGTTTAACCGTTAACTGTGTTAATTTTATTTCGAATTATCTTAATTAGCACTTCGAAAAAGAACTGTCCAAAATGTCTAAAAGTCAATACCGAAACCTGAAAAAGTTTTATCACAAAATTATCAAAACTGCACTCGAAAAGTCCACTAATTAAATTAAAATATCCCACTTCTGACACCAATTGTAACGTTTTTAACAAATTAAAAATACAGGTTCGATTTATTTTTAAGTTGATTTATTTTCTAACGAATAACTACACAAACTATAACACTGCTAAATACTAAATTCACAATTTATTTGCACTATTCGAAAGTTTAAATATTCGCGCTATACTGAATACTAACTCCGCATTCGAATCTGCTTTACTTATATACTGCGACGCCATCTCACGTTCGAGGACCAGAGAATTCGAGAACAGAGTCCTTCATTGTTTTTGGTACCAGAATATTCGCTGCAGAGGGCCTTCGATTCTAGAGAGTTCCGGATAAGCTAAACATTCACCCAGTGGCGTAGTTTCGTTACAATATGTTCACCGGGAGCAGTTCCCTATTTGCTGGACAGCGCTCTTCTTGACATAGACACTTCGATTTTTATATAGCAGAGGACAGGCCTACGTTGCTCTCTCCAGAGTTAAAACACTAGACGGAGTACACCTTATTAATCTAGACCCTAGTCAAACTAAGACACAAGTTAGTTCAATAGTAGAATATAACCGCCTGAGATCGTTATATCGCCCGGACTTAGCTAATTCAATTATAAGCAAGAAGCAGATAATGAATGGGCAATGCGCACTATTGTCTCTAACATTCAAGAGAATGTAGACAATAGCTTAAAAAATATAACCATGCAGCGAAAACCAAGAAAAAACATTAAATCTCAATACCTGCCTAGTTTTCTTTACAAAAAGTAATGATATCCCACCAAAAACATAAATGTAAAAAAGGAGAGCCAAGTTCAATACAAAAATTATGCTTGGCTGTAGGCTTCGCCGCAAAAAGAATGGAGATCTTAATGAGTGCCAAGTTATATGCAAAATCCAAATATGTATTTATAGGAACAAAATAACATTATGAACAAATATTAAACTCTATTTCTTTGCTTTATTGAATACCTATAATAATTGTTGTTATTTAAAAATGTGAGATCTTAAAGAAGGTTAGATTTGACTTGGCCATTTTTTATCAGAATTAAAAAATATATGTTGAATAACTTTATAAAATGACTGATTTAATAAAAACTGGCCAAGTCAAATCTAACCTTCTTTAAGATCTCACATTTTTAAATAACAACAATTATTATAGGTATTCAATAAAGCAAAGAAATAGAGTTTAATATTTGTTCATAATGTTATTTTGTTCCTATAAATACATATTTGGATTTTGCATATAACTTGGCACTCATTAAGATCTCCATTCTTTTTGCGGCGTAGCCTACAACCAAGCATAATTTTTGTATTGAACTTGGCTCTCCTTTTTTACATTTATGTTTTTGGTGGGATTGACTACTCAAAAAACATCGATGTTTGGACGATTTTTATTCAATGGTGACTATCGGTGTTTTTCGATAGATGCTCATCCCTATAATTTTAAAAATATAAAATCTAGTTTTAAGAAAATTAATAAATTAATGTGTTCAATGATATTCTTAAGTGTATGTTTAGTGGTTCTCCAACATAACCTCACGACTAGTAAGTTTAAACAAATTAAGTAAATTTAAATATCTAATGTTTTTCTTTCTTTTTTGTATAGTAGATCTCTTGAAAATGCTTTAAAATAAATAAATAAAAAGAGTTTTTCTAGTAACACCCAGTTCTTCATCTGGGATCTTTTGCATCGAGGTCATTGAAATGCCCAAAGATGCCTCTATCATCCCGGTATTATTGCTCCATTTTTAGACCGGCAGCTAGGGGGGTTTCCGTGGCCCATTCTCCTCCTGTTGATCAAGAATGTTTTTTTGTGTATTTTTTTCTCGCTGAATCCGAATATCAAACCTGTTTTTTCGAAAAATGGTCGGGTAAATTGTTGTTAACAATTTAATTGTTTAAACAATTATAACTAGAAAACTAAGAGAGATACGAAATTTTTTTTTAATACTTTTTTGATCCTTATAAAAAAACAAAACAAAAGAGCTTTAAAAAATTAAAATCCGTTTGTTAGAACCCGAGATATTGCAAATATAGTTACAGATTATTGCAAAATATCACTCCTGATGTTTTTGATCGCAGATTTTTTATCATAACTCGGGTTCTAATAAAGCTATCATATTTCACGACATCTTATTTTGAAGGCAACATTATAGGCTTTAAATTGAAATAATATAAATGTCTCTAACAGTGTTTTTAAGAAAGTTATACCTACTTAAAAGCCAAATTTTTACATAAAAATCGCTATGTAATTTGTTTATAGCAACTTTTCATTAGGTCAGGTATAAAAAGTCTCCAAAAATTTTTCTGTAGTGTATTCTACTATTACAGAAGAACATTTTACGCTTTGTTTTATATATCTGAGTTATTTTTTTCCTAAGATATAGCACTTTTAAATAACATAGATATTTATGTGCGCTAGAAAAGCACAGCGCGAGCGCTTTTGTTCGAGTTGTGAGCTGCTAAGCTCCTCTTTTTTTAAAGGTATTATAAACATACAAATAAAAAAATATATAGCTTATTCTCAAATATATAAATAAAAAAATAATTAATAAAAATTCATTATGTATAAATACACTATAGACGGCATACAATGGATACGAAATATAAACTTATATTTTCTTCTTATATTTATATATACATTAACATTTTAAACATTTTTAACATCGATTATTAATATTTTTACATGTATTATGTTTGTGACAAACACAAAACATACAACAAGGGATGTTTGAGGAGGCACAAATACACTACTTTGTGGTACATACTTTACACGTACATGAAGGTACAACAAGTTCTTTTTTGGTCCTCCGTCCAGAAACAATACTATTAATTACTTCAAAATCGTCCGGAAAATGACATTTTCCGGCCTAGGCCGGCAAAGTAGCTTTTAGATTATCTAAAGAGATGGCGCTATGAGTCATCAAAAGTAGATAATAAATACTGCATATTTTAATTAAATTTATTTAAAAACAGCGTATAATATACTAAACTAATAACTTTTTCTAAAGGTAAGCAGGATTCTAACTTACATTTAATTTCTCTCACAACTTTTATTTTAAATTTGACATTTATGTCAATTTACAACTACTTATCATTCGATTATGAAAATACATATCTCGATTTTATTATTGCTCATTGAACTATAATAGTTGATTGTCTCTGCTATTTTTATATAAAATTATTAGATATTAATATTAATATTATCAATATAACAATTTTTACTGTGCTGCTTATTAGCACAGTATTCGTATGTATAAAAATTAAGGATCGTAAAATCGATAATCAGAAAATCATTCCTTAGGTATTAGTAATTCTTTTAATCGTGCTTGTGCAATAGATGTCAATAATGTCAATATACACCTAATCTTGTATGTCACAAAGTAAACAGTTTTTAAACTTTTGAAAATATTAAAAACTGGTCGGACCAAAAAATAGTGTGTGTTACACGTCCGCAAAATGTTTTGCAAGTGCTCGTATTGTTTCGCCTCGGTGCTACGCCCCTCGGCTACACAACTTTACTCGCTCTTGCAAAATGGCATTTTCCGTCCTTGTGTCACAAATAACTATTTTGGTCCTCCGTCCAGAAACAATACTATTAATTACTTCAAAATCGTCCGGAAAATGGCATTTTCCGGCCTAGGCCGGCAAAGTAGCTTTTAGGTTATCTAAAGAGATGGCGCTATGAGTTTAAATTTTGTCATCAAAAATACATAATGAATAATACAAATTTTAATTAAATTTATTTAAAAACAGCGTATAATATACTAAACTTACCTATAACTTTTTTCAAACATAAGCAGGATTCTAAATTTCTCTCACAACTTGTATTATAAAATTTGACATTTATGTCAATTTAGAACTACTTATCATTCGATTATGAAAATAGTTCATTGTCTCTGCTATCTTTATATAAAATTATTAGATATTAATGTTAATATTTTCAATATAACAATTTTTACTGTGCTGCTTATTAGCACAGTATTTGTATGTATAAAAATTAAGGAACTTGAAATCGATTATCAGAAAATCATTCCTTATTACTAATTTTCTTAATCCTGCAATAGATGTCAATAAACATGTAATCTTGTATGTCACAAAGTAAAAAGCACAGGTAAAAAGTTTTTGAACTTGTTGTGTTTGCAACATATGTTAATTAAAACACTAATAACACTAGTAACACGTATATTCAGCATCAAACAAGTTATTATACAACTATAAATATAATTATAATATGTATTAACATCACGTCATACCAATACCAGTTGACAGTCTGTCGTCTTCTAGTCACTGGTCTAACTTCAGGTAGGACAAACGGTCAACTGTTGAACATAACAGAACTTTTGAAAATATTAAAAAAATTAGTCGGACCAAACAATAGTGTGTGTTACACGTCCGGAAAATATTTTGCAAGTGCTCGTATTGTTTCGCCTCGGTGCTACGCACCTCGGCTAGACAACTTTACTCGCTCTTGCAAAATGTCATTTTCCGTCCTTGTGTCACAAATAACTATTGAAGGTGGTATTTTTTTTTTTAAGTAAATTTTCATCTCTTACCCATCCAAAATTGTCGGGGTTAATAAGATTTAAATTTATCTGAAAAAAATTAGTGTGACAGTAAACTATATGGATTGTTCTCAGAATATGCAAATGGATGGAAGCAGAAGTAGGTGGTAACTCTTCTATTAAACTTTTATTTGAATGGCAATATGAATGAAAACGCTGTTCATCAAATGTTTTACAGCCAGATTTACTACTTATTACTTTAACTAAAAATTCTTTAGCTCGCTTCAAGTCTTTGTCAACTAATTCTTGTAAAAATTCATCTTATCGACGAATTTTTGCAACTTCTCTTATTTTATGTCTCCCATTAGATGTGCTAGTAACAACTACATTTTTAACAGCCTTTTAACATATATAATGCATTGATCAGGCTTTAATTTATTTATTTTTATTACGTTTACGTTTTTTATAATTATTTTATTATTCTACAAATAAATTATACAATTTAACTTTTATTGAAGTTACTGATTTGATGTTATTTGCGATGCTCCATACGATATAATAACGCTAATAATATTATAACCGCTCACCTTTTTAAAAACATAAATGAAATGGGTAGCACAACAAATTCAAACAAATTCAAATTTAAATTATAAGCGCACGAAGAATGATTTTTATCAAATTAGGTAATTAATAAAATAATTATTTAAAAAAATCATAATATATAATATAAGTATGGATAATACATAAAAAATACTTATACAAAAATGTACATTACCTAATATACATATTGAGTTATGTATTTACTTTAATTATAAATTGCTAAAACAGCATAAATAATAAATCATTTAAGGATCTAGCTTGATTACAATAATAATATGTAGAGTAGTTTCGGGTATTATGGCACAGTCGGCCAATATGGCACACATTATTTTCTCCAAAACTAATCAACACTGGCGGTGATCGTATCTGGCATATTGACGTGGCTCTTCCCTCCATCTTCCAAGTCAATCGCTGCGTCACAGCGAGTGTTCGTGTCTATAGTGCGTGCGGCGATCAAAATTTATAGAATTTGATGTTATTTTTTGGTAAGTTTAACTTATTATATTTCATCAAATAATCTTTGTTTTTGTATTAATAGTACACAGCGATATAGATTAACTATTAGATTACAGTGTGGCTTCATTTTACAAGCACATTATTTAAAACTTTTTAGGTTAGTTTTTTTTTACTAAATACGTGTTTATGGCCAATATGGACTATTAGGCTATATTGGCCGCCTGTAACATATTTTTCTACAAGTATTTTTTTTCCTTCTAAGGCAATGGCTCCACGAAAACCAATTCAACAACGACAACGGCAAACTTGGTGCAAGGAGTCAATGAAAAAAGCCATAGAAGATGTGCGAAATATGAAGATGGGCTCACTAAAAGCCTCCAAAGTGTACAAAGTACCCCGAACAACTTTAAGACGTTTGGCTGCTAAAGTAGATGTACCAGCTGAAGATGCGACTTGTGCGAAGCTAGGAAGAAAACCAACATTACCACAAGAACTAGAGAAACAATTAGTGCAATACGTTTTGACAATGGAAGCTAAGTTGTTCGGTCTAGTCCGAAAAGATGTTATGAGAATAGCGTATCAGTTGGCAATAAAAAATAATATCACTCATACCTTTTCGGCAAAAAATGAAAGCACCGGTAAAGATTGGCTTCAGTCATTTTTAGAAAGACATCCGGAACTGTCTTTTCGTCGTCCAACAGGAACTTCTTTTGCTAGAGCTAAGGGGTTTAACAAAGAAAGTTTAAACCATTTCTTTGATCTCCATGAGAAACTAATGGATAAGTACAAATTTCCTCCAGAAAAAATTTATAACGTGGACGAGACTGGCATTAGTGTGGTTCCATCCCAAATGCTCCAAGTCCTAAGTCAAAAAGGGAAACGACAAATTGGGTGTTTAACATCAGCTGAAAGGGGGTCTTTAATAACTTGCGTGTTAAGTATGAGCGCTGGAGGTTCATATGTTCCACCAATGATTATATTCCCCAGAAAAAGGAGTAATCCGCTTTTAATGAAAGGTGCTCCACCAGGTGCCATACATGAATGTCACCCTTCAGGTTGGAGTCAAACCAACTTATTTACAAAGTGGTTTCAACATTTTATTCAGCACGTGAAACCCTCAGAAGAATCTCCAGTGTTACTTATTTTAGATGGCCATACCAGTCACACTAGAAACCTTGAATTAATAGATCTCGCAAGAAACAATCATGTTCACTTACTATCGATTCCTCCACACTCAAGCCACAAAATACAACCTTTGGATAAATCATTTATGGGTCCACTAAAAAAATATATTTCTGATGAAATTAAATCATGGATGAGAAAAAATACACGGCTTTTAACTCAATATGATATGATGGAAGTATTTGGACACGCGTATCTACGAACTCAAAGTGGCGAGAGAGCTGTTAATGGTTTTCGGGCAACAGGTCTGTATCCGATAGACAGAAATGTTTTTAAAGATTATGATTTCATTGATATGAATGTCCATAAATACAGAATCTCCCATCCATAACCAACTACTTCGTCTACTCCCGAAATAGAAAATAATACTTTCGACTTCCATAAAAGAACCTGAAATAAGTAATGCTACAGCTTATAATGTAGCTTTTGTTGCGACGTCGCCACAGCCATCAACTTCAAAAGATAATAACTTTATAACGCCATTCCAATTATCTCCGATACCAGAAATAGTTCCTAGGAAAGCTAGTAACCGAGGTAGAAGAGCTACGAAGTCCACATTGCTTACTTCATCCCCGTACAAGAATAAATTGCTAGAGTCATTAAAAAGGAAACAAGAACAAACCGAAAAGACTATGAATAGAACCAAGAAAGGAAAAGGCAAGGGCAAAAAGACAAAGTCCAAATCTAAGGAGGTACCAATGTCTAGCTCAGAGGAAGAAAATGAACTTTTGTACGACGACAGTTCTAATGAAAGTCCTGATAGAAGCAATGTTCCTGATGCAAAGTGTGTGTATTGCGAGAGTCTTTATTCTATGGATAACAGAGGTGAACCATGGATTCAATGCTTATGTTGTAAATTATGGGCTCACGAAGACTGCTCAGGAGTGGAAACCGATGTTTTCTTTTGTGAATTTTGTTCTGCAAAATAATGCAAACTTTATTTCTTTTAGTTTTTCATTTTATTTGTTATGGTGGACAATATGGCTCACTTCAGTTGTGGCCAATATGGCCTAGGCCATATTGACCTCCTATGTTTAAGGTTTATACATTTCTTAAGTTTAAAAAAAATGTTTTTAAAGCTATGTTTCGAAGTTATTATTCTTAAAATTATATATGTGTGGATTACTATTAAGTTCAAATAACTGATTTAACCAATAAAAACTGACTGATCTCATAAATCACGTATTTGATTTCCAAAAAAGCTTATGATGTGCCATAATACCCGAAATTACTCTACCTTTAAAAAAAGAGGAGCAGCTCACAACTCGAACAAAAGCGCTCGCGCCGTGCTTTTCTAGCGCACATAAATATCTATGTTATTTAAAAGTGCTATATCTCAGGAAAGAAATAGCTTAGATATATAAAACAAAGCGTAAAATGTTCTTCTTTAATCGTAGAATACATTACAGAAGAATTTTTGGAGACTTTTTATAACTGACCTAATGAAAAGTTGCTATAAACAAATTACTTAGCGATTTTTATGTAAAAATTTGGCTTTTAAGTAAGTATAACTTTGTTAAAAACATTGTTAGAGACATTTATATTATTTTAATTTAAAGTTTATAATGTTGCCTTTAAAATAGGATGTCGGGAAATATGATAGCTTTATTAGAACCAGAGTTATGATAAAAAATCTGCGATCAAAAACATTGGGAGTGATATTTTGCAATAATCTGTAACTATATTTGCAATATCTCGGGTTCTAACAAACGGATTTTAATTTTTTAAAGCTCTTTTGTTTTGTTTTTTTATAAGGATCAAAAAAGTATTAAAAAAAAATTTCGTATCTCTCTTAGTTTTCTAGTTATAATTGTTTAAACAATTAAATTGTTAATAACAATTTACCCGACCATTTTTCGAAAAAACACGTTTGATATTCGGATTCAGCGAGAAAAAATACATAAAAAAAAAACATTTTTGATCAACAGGAGGAGAATGGGCCACGGAAACCCCCCTAGCTGCCGGACTATTTCGGCCGACTTGCTAACTTCAAAAATTCACTGTACCTACAGCACTTGTTGTATCACAATTCACAATGAAACTGGATTTATTTCAACAAAAGATTAAGGTTAGATTTTTGTCTGGATGTTTTATTCGTGGCAACTTCTAAGCAACTATATGCAAAACTAAAAAGAACACCGTATATAGGTAAATATATAGATGATTTGTTAGGGTAATGGCCTCGATTTTAGTTACAATATTTCTAGATTGATTCAATAAATGGTGAGATAAATCTTATATGATTATAATAGAACTCAAAAGCATTAAATAAGATAATAATAGCCAATTATGTAAACAGTTCTAAGCAGAATATTGCTCATTTACGCCACCCGATATCTTTTATATCCCTTCTAACAAAATTCTCAAAGCGAATACTTAACTAGATTTATAATGCAAATTTGATGCAAATGATATGTTTGATCCATCTCTTATTAAAGTAAGAGCATCTCACAGGTTCCTTTGTGTTCGAATGGGACAACTTTATCTTATAAGAAACAACATTGTTTTTTCTGTTTTTTTTTCAGTTCTATCTTTTACCGAATTTTTTAATTGGTTAGTTATAATTCCATATTAAGCTTAAATATTTGTAGAAAGTGTTTCTTGGCTAAGTTTTGATTCATATCGTTTTAAATATATTGTTACGTTCTTGGGGTTCAAAATAAAATCACTGCTGAACGAAAATGTCTAATTTATTTACACACTACAAACTAAACGAATTATAACGAAATAACTAAACTAACTATAACACTCTAATTTATATACAACAATTAACTTCGATTTATATTCACTATTTATTTATTTGCACTGCGTAGATCGTTCGAATATTTAGCCTGTCGCTATAAACTTTAAAACTTTTTTTGTGGTCCGCCGCTCTCAGCTTATATACCAGTCCACAGCTTCCAGAACGTCTTTCGATAACACTTTCTCGATGCGCGTAGAAAGGAAGGAATTTTCTTGATTGTACTCGCGGTGACTAGACTTCCGGGAATCAGTTGTTTACCTAGCGCTATCAGGGTGACAGAGGCGTACTCAGGAAGTCTCGCTCGTTACACTGCCCCCTCCTTAAGACGTTCGGTCCCCGAACACCTTGGTTGGTATGTCTGAACCTACAGGCATCTCCCTTTCTGCAGCTCCCTTGCTTTTCGAAATAACAATCCACAGTCTTCTCCTTCATTGTGTTTCCGCTCGGGTTGAAAATGCACACGAGTATCTCTATTCCTGTCTTATGGAAAAGCACCTCGAGCATGTTCCGGACGACTCTCCAGTTGAGTTGATCTTGACCACAACCCAACTTAGGCACAGCCAGCTTCTTCACTTCCAACCTGGTGAGTTCGTTTCTTAGGTTTAGCAGGGTATTCCACATACTCCTATAGCTGGACTTGTGGTCGGAAAACCTCTTAGTCACCATGTAGAAGAGGTGACGATGACCGTCAGTGAGACTTAGAATTTTTCCGGGATGGGGCTGTTGTCTGAAGAGCTCAGATACACGGCCAAACTTCTTCCTGAAGACTAATGCTATTCCCCTGGACATACGCAGATCTTCGGCGACACAATGGGCTAGGGAATAATCTCCAGGCACAGAGAAGAGGTCCTGCTGCTGCTCGGTGGTAACTCCGAATCGTGCCTTCCCAGTTCCACCATAGTTCTCCATGAACTGGTCGAAACTCATCTCAACATGCTCTGGGCTGGTCGTCCTTCTCAGATGGGTCTCGTCTTGTTCGTCGTAGTCCGCCTCGTATTTCGCCAACCGATTTACATGGACCACGCGCCTCTTGCCCCTTGGTAGTTTTTGTATACGGTACACTACATCATTGATCCTCTTTACCACTCTGTATGGACCCTCCCAATTCCTCTGTAGCTTAGGTGATAATCCTCTCTTCTTCTGGGGATTGTACAGCCAGACCAAATCTCCAGCGTTGAAACCACCTTCTGTAGCTTTGCTGTCATAGCGGGTCTTCATTCGGTCACTAGCAATTTGTATGTTTTGTCGGACCTTCTCATGAATGTAGTGTAGCCTGCCCCTCAATGTGCTCACGTAGTCCTCACCAGCTATCTCTGTTCCGGGCTTGCATCCAAACTCTAGGTCACAGGGTAATCTTATTTCCCGGCCGAACATGACACAAGCTGGTGTCTCTCTAGTAGACTCTTGCACGGCTGATCTGTAGGCCATGGTGAACAGATGAAGGTACCGGTCCCAGTCTCTTTGATGGTCAGAGACCACTTTAGCCAAATATTTTCCCACAGTTTTATTCATTCTTTCGACTAGGCCATCTGACTGTGGGTGAAGAGGTGTTGTCCTGGTCTTCTTGACTCCGAGTATTTCACAAATGCTCTGGAATAGGCCAAACTCGAAATTTCGTCCCTGATCAGAATGTAGCTCCAGTGGCACTCCAAACCGACTAAACATCTCTTTTATCAGCACGTCTGCCACTGTCGAGGCCTCTTGGTTTGGGATGGCATGTGCTTCAACCCATTTGGTAAAGTAATCCGACGCCACCAATATGTACTTGTTCCCATCGTCGGTCTCTGGGAATGGGCCTGCGATGTCTATAGCAACTCTTTCCATAGGACTGCCTACGTTATACTGATTCATTGGCGCTCGTCGTTTTCCTCTTGGGCCATTCGTTGAAGCACAAAGTCTACATTTTCGGCACCAGTCCTTGACGTCTTCTTTGCAGTTGACCCAGTAAAAACGTTCTCTGATCTTCTCCAACGTTTTCTTGATGCCGAAGTGTCCACCGGAGGTTCCATTATGAAGTTTCTCCAATACTTCTGTCGTCCGACTCCGGGGAATTATCAGCTGAGTCCTAGCTGCATTACCCTCGTCATTCTCGACGGACCTCTTCAACAATCCATCCTCTACAATGATGGAGTCCCACTGCGCCCAGTAGGACTTGACCCTAGGACTCAGATGACTCACTTCTTCCCATCTTGGTCTCTGTCCTTTTGCTTTCCAGTCAAGCAACATCTTTAGTTCGGAGTCACCTTCTTGGTCTCGCTTCAGGGATTCTGGCAGCCAATCTAGATCCACGACGGTTGTTCTTAAACAGAATTCCTTCTCTTCTGCTTTGCTGCAGTGTTTGCAGTCGGAAGGACAAGGTCTTCTAGATAATGCGTCAGCGTTGCCATGTGACTTTCCGGCCCGGTGTTCCACAGAAAAATGTTATTCCTGCAGCCTTTCTATCCATCTCGCAACCTGACCTTCTGGGTTCTTGAATTGTAGAAGCCACTTCAGAGCAGCATGATCTGTTCTTAGAAGGAATTCGCGACCATACAAGTATTTATAGAAATGTTCCATGGACTTGACTGCGGCGAGAAGTTCTCTCCTCGTAACACAATAGTTACGCTCAGGCTTCGACAGGACCTTGCTGAAATATCCTATAACTTTCTCTTGGCCATTCTGAATTTGGGATAATATGCCTCCTATGGCCGTGTTGCTTGCGTCCGTGTCCAATATAAACCTTCCACTGGTCTGAGGATAACTTAATATAGGAGCTGTTGTTAGTGCTTGCTTCAGTCGATTGAAAGCATCCTCGCATTCAGTATCCCATTTGAAGTCCCTTCCATCTTCCGTCAGTCTTGTTAGAGGCTTCGCGATGTCAGCAAATCCAAAGACGAACTTCCTGTAGTATGTGCACAAGCCAAGAAAACTCCTTACTTGGTGCTTGTCCTGTGGTACTGGCCATTCTCGTACAACCTTGACTTTGTCTGGGTCAGCACTAATGCCATCTGCAGATACTACATGTCCTAGATATTTCACTTCTTTCCTGAAGAGGTGGCATTTCTTTGGACTGAGTCTTAAATTTGCAGAGCGTAGTCTTTCAAGGACTTCTCTTAAATTTTTCAGGTGTTCGTCAAATGTCCGGCCAAATACTATGACATCGTCCAAATAAACTAGGCACGACTTCCATGACAATCCTCGAAGAATGGTTTCCATTAATCGCTCGAAAGTTGCAGGTGCGTTACAGAGGCCAAATGGCATTACTGTGAACTGCCATAATCCTGTCCCAATAGTAAAAGCTGTTTTCTCTTTGTCTTTGGGATCTAATTCCACCTGCCAATACCCACTCTTCAAATCCAGCGTGGAGAACCATTTCGAGCCAGAAAGCGTGTCCAAAGTGTCGTCAATCCTTGGAATGGGGTAGCAATCCTTCTTGGTGACGTCGTTCAAACGACGATAGTCGACACAAAATCTGGTGCTGCCATCTTTCTTCTTCACCAAAACCACAGGTGATGACCAAGGACTATCAGATTGCTCTATTATTCCTTGTTCGTGCATGTCCTTGATTATATTTTCTGCTTCTTCTCTCTTTGCTATGGGAAGCCTTCGCGGTTGTTGGCGAATGGGATCTGAACTTCCGGTATTGATAGAATGCTTCACAACATTCGTCCTACCCATCTGAGTGTTGTCCATAGCAAAAACGTCACTGTATTCATGAATTAGTTTCTTCACCTTGCTAATATGTTCTGGTGCAAGTTCTGTGCAGGAAGAAGCCAATGTCTCAAATAATTTCTTCGAACTCTTCTCGCTTCTTGGTAGCGGGTTCTTCACATCCTGAACGCTTCCTGTCACACAAAGCACGGAACAGCTTTCTCCCAGGATCGTACCTTTCTTTAAGATCACAGGGTACATGTTGGTGTTCAACATTCTCACAGGAACTTCGTTTCCGCCTCTCACCAAGGTTTTTCCGACTAGCAGTCCTTTTCCGAGGTTACTCTCACTGGCTGGTTCGATGAGTCTTATACAGCTATCTCGAAGGTCTCTATCTAAATACCCCTTCACTATGGTTTCCGCCTGTCCACGTAGGTGAACATCTTCGCTGAGTAAGACTCGAGTCGTGATATCTTCACATCCCAGGAATGGAATTTCCAGACTTCCGATCCTCAGAACATCGTTTCTCATATCCATCTGGAAGCCATAACCCTTAATGACATCCATTCCCAAGATGACTTCCTCCATGATATCTGCCACCAGCACCTCATGTTCGAGAGACCTGTCCCCAATGTTGATGACGATCCTCTTCTTTCCATGTGTTGGCACGTCTTCTCCAGTTGCAGTCCGTAAACGAACCATCGCTGGTAAGGTTTTTCCATTTCCTTCAACTACACTCGGCTTAACTATAGTTCGGGTTGCGCCAGTGTCGACTAACATTTTTACGGACCTCCCATTAATTTTACCGTCGACATAAACACTTGAAGAGATGGCCTGAATTATAACCTCAGGGGCATTGTCGTGGCGGGTCGGTTTATGCCCCTTCTTGCCAACCCGCTTTAGTTTTCCTGTTCTTGGCGTTGTGGTTTAAACGGCTTCTTGCAGTTACGCCGAATGTGTCCTCTTTCGCCGCAGTTCCAGCATCTTGGTCCACCATTACGTTTTTCCTGGAGAACTCGGCGAACTACGTCTTCAATACTTTCGTCGCAGACTGGTGAATCATCAAGCTGTCTCACTTTGCTCTGTCCTCTGTGAGAAGCTTGTTTAGCGGCTTCAAATTCTAGGGCATGGGCCAGGGCGTCATCTAGAGTTTTGGGTCGGGCCAACCGCAACGTCTGCTGAGTCTCCGTGTCTCTCAACCCATCGACGAAGGTCTGGACAGCAAGTTGTTCTAGGAAGCTGTCCGGTGCTGAAGGATAGGCCAGCCTTACCAACCTTGCTATGTCTGCTTCGAATTCCTGCAAGGTTTCTGCGCTCTTCTGATGGCGACTCTTGATTTGTGCGTGATACACTTGTTGTAGATGTGCATCACCATATCTCATTTGCAGTCTACTTGTCAGAGTCTTATAATCACCTTGTTGACTTACAGGAATGGTCTGAAGGATATTCAGTGCGTCTCCTCTTAATGCAACAATTAAGGCAGTTGCTTTCTCTTCATCGTCCCAGCAGTTGGCGTTGGCTGCTGCTTCAAATTGTTTCTGATATGTGCTCCAGGGTGATTTGCCATCAAAAGTTGGAGGTTTGATCTTTGTTCGCCCTGGCTCAACCCGTTCTCCCAGCTTAACAGAACAATATTTGTTGAAGTTCTTACTCAAACGCTCTTCCATGGTTTTCACATGTTCTTCCAATTTTACCTGCATTTCTTCCTCCATATTAACCAATCTGCCTTCAATGTTTCCAAACCTGTCTTCAAATTTTTCAATTTTATCGTTCACGTTGCCCATCTCGTCTTTTACGCTTCCAATTTCGTTTTCCAGTTTGGAGTAATTATTCTTTAACTCATTTTCAATCAATGTCAATTTATCTCCCATTTTCTTATTGCTTTCTTCCATTTTCTTAGTGTTTTCTTCCATTTTATTCTCCATTTTCTGGGTGTTTTCTTCCATTATCTTTCTAGTATTTTCTTCTATTTTATTCTCCATCTTCTGCGTGTTTTCTTCCATTTTATTTTCCATTTTCTGGGTATTCTCATCCATTTTCAAGCTCATTTTTTCAAGGGCTTGCTTGAAAAATTCCATTGTCGCCTGATCCATTTTCTTCGTCTGTGATCTCGTTACTGGCATACAAAATGTTCAATAATAAAGTCCACAATTTAATTAACACAGCAGTTCAATTTACCCCACACCTGACACCAATTGTTACGTTCTTGGGGTTCAAAATAAAATCACTGCTGAACGAAAATGTCTAATTTATTTACACACTACAAACTAAACGAATTATAACGAAATAACTAAACTAACTATAACACTCTAATTTATATACAACAATTAACTTCGATTTATATTCACTATTTATTTATTTGCACTGCGTAGATCGTTCGAATATTTAGCCTGTCGCTATAAACTTTAAAACTTTTTTTTGTGGTCCGCCGCTCTCAGCTTATATACCAGTCCACAGCTTCCAGAACGTCTTTCGATAACACTTTCTCGATGCGCGTAGAAAGGAAGGAATTTTCTTGATTGTACTCGCGGTGACTAGACTTCCGGGAATCAGTTGTTTACCTAGCGCTATCAGGGTGACAGAGGCGTACTCAGGAAGTCTCGCTCGTTACAATATATAAACTGGGTTGTAGCCAGAAAATAATATAGGGGTGTGTTTGGTTTGGCTAAACAGTAGAACAGTAGAAGTTAAAGTTATTTTTATAGAAGAAATATAATGGTGTTACTTATCGCATCTTCTTATTAGATAACCTTTACAGAATTACAAACCTTTTATTACAATATTAAATTTAGTCTTCTTGCTTTTTTCCGCCAACAAATCAAGTACCTACTCAGAGTCGATATCAATTCTGCGGTGGATTGACATTAACGCGAAGTCATTCAGGCCTGTGAAGTTTCTCAAATAAGTTTTAATCATAGAGATATAAGATATAGAGCACGGGAGCCAGCCGATACGACCAGCACGAAATAGAAAGAGAGAGGACAACTAACGGGAGCCAGCCGATACGACCAGCACGAAATAGAAAGAGAGAAGGCAACTAGTGCGTCGGTTTATCTTTGTCTAATCACATGCGCAACAGGCGAGTCTATAAAACTAGTAAGGTAAAAAACCAGACGCACTAGTTGCTCTCTCTCTTTCTATTTCGTGCTGGCTTTCACTTGTGTGCGTTCCTATGGCTCACGTCTTATATCTCTATGGTTTTAATGCGTTTTAGAGCAGAGAATGACATTTCAGGGTTACGTCTGAAAACAGGCAGTGCCGTCGTCAAGATCTTTAACAGTTTGTGAATGTTTGGAAATAAGGTCAGATTCATTTAGCCATTTTACCTGCCACATATCCAATACGAAGTCTGGCTATTAAATAGGGTTTTATTATAAAAAATATTCTACATTTGAAAGCACCCGTTCAACACACTCCCCTCCCCTCGCCACACATCTTTTCATACGTTTTTTTCATTAATCAAAGTAGTGCTGAGGGCCTTTAGGAGCTCTGCCGTTTTTTTCTTTACCGTTTTCATAAACTCAAACTGGGTCCTTTAAAAGCAGATTTTATCTTCGAAAACAGAGAAAGTCGCACGGTGACAAATCTGGAGAGTACGTCGCGTGTTGAAGTACTGGAGTGCATTTATTGGCTAAATACTGCTTCACAGATAGCGCGTTATGGGCAGGTGCGTTGTCCATCTTCAGCGCTCTCTCGGCCCTCACTGTAGCACTTGTAACATTTAAAAACACGCACACGAGATGGAGAATTGTCCCCATAGGCCTCCTGCATTAATTTATAGCACCCAGTTGGAGTTTTTTTTTTCAATTTAACGAGAAATTTGATATGTTGCTCCTGTTTTTCGTCACACATGGTTTTTGGCACGAGAAAAAAACACGTTCGTTTTAAACCGCTTCGGCACAAATACTATAACAGTGACGAAAACGTGGTTTGGTACGTGCATACAGAAGACTTCTAGATTCCCAACGAACTACTAGTTTTTGCCCCAACCCTCTAGTGTGCCTTCTAGGCGCGCAATCTCGTTATTTAATAGCCAGACATCGTACAGCTTTTACCAAATCCCATTCCAAATACTTTTTATACAGCTCAAAGAAATTTTGGTGATGATTACGATTAAGGTATTCTTTACAATACACAGACGGTATTAAAATGTTAAGAGATGATAATGACTTGAAAAAATTCCTGACTGATTTTATAATTCTAACACCATTTCTAATAGGCTGAACGTGGCAAGAATGGCTCAGAGCTAAATTTAATGGCTATACAGACTGACCGACAAAGTTTAGAGAAGCATTTAATAAAAAAGTCCAATCAGAAATAAGATTTCCTTTATGATATTGTTACGTTCTAGGGGTTCAAAATAAAATCACTGCTGAACGAAAATGTCTAATTTATTTACACACTACAAACTAAACGAATTATAACTAAATAACTAAACTAACTATAACACACTAATTTATGTACAACAATTAACTTCGATTTATATTCACTATTTATTTTCACTTCGTAGATCGCTCAACTATTTAGACCGTCTCTGTTAACTTTTCCACTCCCTTGTGGGTCGTGGCTCTCCGCTTATATACCAGTCCACAGCTTCCAGAACGTCCTTCGGTAACAATTTCTAGAACGTCTGCATAGTGAAGGAAGTCTCTCGTTTGTTCTGTTCGAGAATTAGCGCGTTGTTTACCTGGAGGGCGACAGAGGCGTACTAAGGGGTTCTCGCTCGTTACACTGCCCCCTCCTTAAGACGTTCGGTCCCCGAACACCTTGGTTGGTATGTCTGAACCTACAGGCATCTCCCTTTTTGCAGCTCCCTTGCTTTTCGAAATAGCAATCCACAGTCTTCTCCTTCATTGTGTTTCCGCTCGGGTTGAAAATGCACACGAGTATCTCTATTCCTGTCTTATGGAAAAGCACCTCGAGCATGTTCCGGACGACTCTCCAGTTCAGTTGGTCTAGACCACAACCCAACTTAGGCACAGCCAGCTTCTTCACTTCCAACCTGGTAAGTTCGTCTCTTAGGTTCAGCAGGGTATTCCACATACTTCTATAGCTGGGCTTGTGATCGGAAAACCTCTTAGTCACCATGTAGAAGAGGTGACGATGACCGTCAGTGAGACTTAGAATTTTTCCGGGATGGGGCTGCTGTTTGAAGAGCTCAGATACACGGCCAAACTTCTTCCTGAAGACTAATGCTATTCCCCTGGACATACGCAGATCTTCGGCGACACAATGGGCTAGGGAATAATCTCCAGGCACAGAGAAGAGGTCCTGCTGCTGCTCGGTGGTAACTCCGAATCGTGCCTTCCCAGTTCCACCATAGTTCTCCATGAACTGGTCGAAACTCATCTCAACATGCTCTGGGCTGGTCGTCCTTCTCAGATGGGTCTCGTCTTGTTCGTCGTAGTCCGCCTCGTATTTCGCCAACCGATTTACATGGACCACGCGCCTCTTGCCCCTTGGTAGTTTTTGTATACGGTACACTACATCATTGATCCTCTTTACCACTCTGTATGGACCCTCCCAATTCCTCTGTAGCTTAGGTGATAATCCTCTCTTCTTCTGGGGGTTGTACAGCCAAACCAAATCTCCAGCGTTGAAACCACCTTCTGTAGCTTTGCTGTCATAGCGGGTCTTCATTCGGTCACTAGCTACTTGTATGTTTTGTCGGACCTTCTCATGAATGTAGTGTAGCCTGCCCCTCAATGTGCTCACGTAGTCCTCACCAGCTATCTCTGTTCCGGGCTTACATCCAAACTCTAGGTCACAGGGTAATCTTATTTCCCGGCCGAACATGACACAAGCTGGTGTCTCTCTAGTAGACTCTTGCACGGCTGATCTGTAGGCCATGGTGAACAGATGAAGGTACCGGTCCCAGTCTCTTTGATGGTCAGAGACCACTTTAGCCAAATATTTTCCCACAGTTTTATTCATTCTTTCGACTAGGCCATCTGACTGTGGGTGAAGAGGTGTTGTCCTGGTCTTCTTGACTCCGAGTATTTCACAAATGCTCTGGAATAGGCCAGACTCGAAATTTCGTCCCTGATCAGAATGTAGCTCCAGTGGCACTCCAAACCGACTAAACATTTCCTTTATCAGCACGTCTGCTACTGTCGAGGCCTCTTGGTTTGGGATGGCATGTGCTTCAACCCATTTGGTAAAGTAATCCGACGCCACCAATATGTACTTGTTCCCATCGTCGGTCTCTGGGAATGGGCCTGCGATGTCTATAGCAACTCTTTCCATGGGACTGCCTACGTTATACTGATTCATTGGCGCTCGTCGTTTTCCTCTTGGGCCATTCGTTGAAGCACAAAGTCTACATTTTCGGCACCAGTCCTTGACGTCTTCTTTGCAGTTGACCCAGTAAAAACGTTCTCTGATCTTTTCCAACGTTTTCTTGATGCCGAAGTGTCCACCGGAGGTTCCATTATGAAGTTTCTCCAATACTTCTGTCGTCCGACTCCGGGGAATTATCAGCTGAGTCCTAGCTGCAGTACCCTCGTCATTCTCGACGGACCTCTTCAACAATCCATCCTCTAAAATGATGGAGTCCCACTGCGCCCAGTAGGACTTGACCCTAGGACTCAGGTGACTCACTTCTTCCCATCTTGGTCTCTGTCCTTTTGCTTTCCAGTCAAGCAACATCTTTAGTTCGGTGTCACCTTCTTGGTCTCGTTTCAGGGATTCTGGCAGCCAATCTAGATCCACGACGGTGGTTCTTAAACAGAATTCCTTCTCTTCTGCTTTGCTGCAGTGTTTGCAGTCGGAAGGACAAGGTCTCCTAGATAATGCGTCAGCGTTGCCATGTGACTTTCCGGCCCGGTGTTCCACAGAAAAATGATATTCCTGCAGCCTTTCTATCCATCTCGCAACCTGACCTTCTGGGTTCTTGAATTGTAGAAGCCACTTCAGAGCAGCATGATCTGTTCTTAGAAGGAATTCGCGACCGTACAAGTATTTATAAAAATGTTCCATGGACTTGACTGCAGCGAGAAGTTCTCTCCTCGTAACACAATAGTTACGCTCAGGCTTCGACAGGACCTTGCTGAAATATCCTATAACTTTCTCTTGGCCATTCTGAATTTGGGATAATATGCCTCCTATGGCCGTGTTGCTTGCGTCCGTGTCCAATATAAACCTTCCACTGGTCTGAGGATAACTTAATATAGGAGCTGTTGTTAGTGCTTGCTTCAGTCGATTGAAAGCATCCTCGCATTCAGTATCCCATTTGAAGTCCCTTCCATCTTCCGTCAGTCTTGTTAGAGGCTTCGCGATGTCAGCAAATCCAAAGACGAACTTCCTGTAGTATGTGCACAAGCCAAGAAAACTCCTTACTTGGTGCTTGTCCTGTGGTACTGGCCATTCTCGTACAACCTTGACTTTGTCTGGGTCAGCACTAATGCCATTTGCATATACTACATGTCCTAAATATTTCACTTCTTTCCTGAAGAGGTGGCATTTCTTTGGACTGAATCTTAAATTTGCAGTGCGTAGCCTTTCAAGGACTTCTCTTAAATTTTCCAGGTGTTCGTCAAATGTCCGGCCAAATACTATGACATCGTCCAAATAAACTAGGCACGACTTCCATGACAATCCTCGAAGAATGGTTTCCATTTTATTCTCCATTTTCTGGGTGTTTTCTTCTATTTTATTCTCCATTTTCTGGGTCATTTGTTCAAGGGCTTGCTTGAAAAATTCCATTGTCGCCTGATCCATTTTCTTCGTCTGTGATCTCGTTACTGGCATGCAAAATGTTCAATAATAAAGTCCACAATTTAAATTAACACAGCAGTTTAATTGACCCCACACCTGACACCAATTGTTACGTTCTAGGGGTTCAAAATAAAATCACTGCTGAACGAAAATGTCCAATTTATTTACACACTACAAACTAAACGAATTATAACTAAATAACTAAACTAACTATAACACACTAATTTATGTACAACAATTAACTTCGATTTATATTCACTATTTATTTTCACTTCGTAGATCGCTCAACTATTTAGACCGTCTCTGTTAACTTTTCCACTCCCTTGTGGGTCGTGGCTCTCCGCTTATATACCAGTCCACAGCTTCCAGAACGTCCTTCGGTAACAATTTCTAGAACGTCTGCATAGTGAAGGAAGTCTCTCGTTTGTTCTGTTCGAGAATTAGCGCGTTGTTTACCTGGAGGGCGACAGAGGCGTACTAAGGGGTTCTCGCTCGTTACAATATTAAACTTTTTATAGCAAGCACTATTTTACCTTTTATACCCTTTGCTGTCTCGCCTCTCGTCGCTCGCCGTCGATTTGCGTACGATTTCGGACTAAGAAGAAAAAGAGACGAATTTCAATTTCTTCATTAGTAACTTCGAATGCGTTTCGTCAATTGTGTGCTTCGCTGTGTATTTTTATTTAGAAAAAGGATGCGATTTCTGACAATTTAAATATACTAGTTGATAGCGCCATAGCGGAGCACCGGCGTAAAGACGATTCCAAAATTAACGCGACAGCTCAGGTTTTTTCGTCGAATGAAATCTAGTCGTGGAAGAATATTTTGCAGAGCTTATATCATTATAGAGATGGTATAAGATTACTGGAGGATCATTGGAATAAGTGTGTTTAAGCTGAGATAGATTATTTTGAATATCAATGTCACTTACGATTCAAAGTTGTTTATTTATCATTATCTTCGTCACCGCTTGAAAAAGCCATGTTGTAGTCCACAAAACCGACAGGTAACTGACGTCGTTTCTCGCCACTGTCCCGCACCTCTGTATGAATTGCATACGCCACGCTTCCTCCACGTCCGGCCTAAGCCGAAGACTCGTCTCTGTCAGATGTTCGTTCTGTGTGAATTGGGCCTAACATCCCTGTTCAGGATATATTTTTTTTTTTTAATAAACACCCGTGAAGGTATTTAGTGTATTACAATCTGGTCAACAGTGACCAATGAGCAATTTAATTCTAACGTTATCTAATAGGGTTTGAAACTTAAAACTAAGGTATACTCATCAGCGTTCCTTAGGTTCTGTAGGACGGATCGCACTAAAATTTAACGTGCACACACAAGCTCTGCTTTTGCACTAAAAACACTAAACTAACTCAAACGGCTTGATCCTTTTAAGTCTTCTTTCTAACGCGGTGTTGTCAAGGAGCTGGATAGCTTCGATATTGTCATGTTGATGGAGTCGTTCTTCATGACTCCTGGCTAATTTCTTGATAGTCTGGTCAACAGTGTCCATTTCCAGGTCCTTATGGAGGTCACTATTGCGAATGTACCAAGGGGCATCTACGATGTTCCTTAGTGCTTTGTTTTGAAATCTTTGAATAATTGCTAAGTTGCTTGCCTTGGTGCATCCCCACAGTTGGATACCGTAAGTCCATACAGGTTTGAGTATCTGCTTATAAAACATAAGCTTATTATGTAGAGACAGAGTGGAGTTTCTTCCAATAAGCCAGTACATTTTTCTATATTTTAGCCCCAGTTCTTCTCTTTTCTTTTTAACATGCACTTTCCATCTAAGTTTGGCATCTAAGGTTATACCTAAGTATTTTGCTGTGTTTGAGTGTGGTATAAGGTTATTATTTATTCTGACTGGAATATGTGCTATCCTTTTGTTTGTAAAGTTAATATGAACTGATTTAGTTTCATTAAGTTTAATTTTCCATCTCTTCGTCCAGTCATAGATACTGTTGATAGCTGTTTGTAGCTTGTTGGTTGCTTCTTCATTGCTTTTTCCTACTGCTAGAATGGCAGTGTCGTCGGCGAAAGTGGCTATGGTATTGTTTTCTAACTCTGGAATATCACATGTGTACAGTAAATATAGGACAGGTCCTAAAACACTTCCTTGTGGTACTCCAGCCTTAATTTCTATAAGATCTGAATACGCTTCTTCTTGCTTGATTCTAAAGTATCTTTCTGTTATGTATGAATGGAGGATATCTGAATATTGTTTTGGAAGGAAAAGCTTGAGCTTATGTATTAAGCCTTCATGCCAAACCTTATCAAATGCTTGTGCTACATCAAGAAAGATAGTAGCACAAATGTTTTTCTCTTCTAGCGATTTCTCTATAATGTTGGTTATTCTATGGACTTGGTCGATCGTCGAATGCTTATTTCTAAATCCAAACTGGTGATTAGGAATAATTTTTCTTTCTTCTATGAGTGGTTTAAGTCTTTTAAGCAAGAGTTTCTCAAACAGTTTCGACATAACAGGCAGTAATGAGATCGGTCTGTATGACGATGCTTCATGTGGTGGTTTCCCTGGCTTGGGTACCATGATAACCTCCGCAACTTTCCAAAGGCTGGGTACATACTTCATTCTGAAAGCGGCATTTATTAGGTTGGTTAATTTAACTATTGCTTTTTTAGGTAATTGTTTTAATATTTCTCCGGTAATTAGGTCAAAACCTGGAGCCTTTTTGGGGTTGATATTTTCTTTTATTGCTGTAATTATTTCTTTGGGAGAGGTTAACTCTATTTCTTGATCAATCTGTTGATGTTCCTCCAGATTGGGTACTTCATCTCCATCTTCATGTGGTTGAAAGATTTTTTGTAGGTGATTTGCGAATCTTGTTGCTTTTTGCGCATTGCTTCTAGCCCATTTACCATCTTCCAATCTGACAGGTGGGATTTGGCTTATGGGTCTTTTCAACTTCTTAGTTGCTTTCCACAGTGAGTAGTCAGTACTGCTGTCGTCTGTTAATTCTCTTAGGTAAATATTAATCGATTCTTCTTTAATTTGTTGTATTTCTCTTTTAAGTCTTTGGCTAGCATTATTGAGAACATTTTTATCTTGAGGGGATCTAGTTTGTTGCCATTTTCTTCTAAGTTTTCTTTTTTCAGAGATTAGTTCCCTTATTTCTCTGGGGTAGTTGTTTCCAGACGTCCTTTTATTAATAGTAGGTGTAGATTTCCAAGCTGCTTGTTGGATGTTATCATTAAGCAATTTCACTTCGTTATCTAGTTGTTCTTTATTTCTTAAAGAGACACATAAATTAATTTTCCCTTCAAGGATGATTTTGAAGCTTTCCCAATCTGTTAATTTGTTAGTCAGTGTAGGGTGATTTTCCTTTTTAATAATATTTTCGGTAAGCATTAAGATGATAGGGGAATGATCAGAATTTATGTCCCATCCTTCTTCTATTTGTAAAAAGTTGGTAGATATGTTTTTGATTATAAAGAAATCGATAAGGTCTGGAATCTTGTTAGAATCGGTTGGCCAATAGGTAGGTTTTCCAGTAGATATAGCTTCACATTTATATTCTTTTATTGCTGCTAGCAGTTCTTTACCTTTAGTGGTTGTTAATCTAGATCCCCAATGGATATTTTTGGCATTAAAGTCACCTCCAATAATAAATTTTTTTCCCTGATTAGACAGGAAATCCATATATTGGTGTTTCTTCAACGAATATCTTGGTGGGCAATAGGTAGCAACTAGAGTAATCTGAGAGTGTCTAATGTTTACACTTACCGCAGTAGCCTGGATTTCGCTGGTCTTATATTCTATTTCTTCATGATGTAAGATGTTATCCTTAATTATTATGGCACTTCCACCTCTAGCTGCATTATCAGGATGGTTAGTATGATAAATTTTGTAATTTCTAAATTTAATGTATGACTGATCAGTAAAATGCGTTTCAGAAATAAGACAAACATCCACATTATTTACATCTAGGACTACTTGCAATTCTTGTTGGTGTTGCAAGAGACCATTAGCGTTCCATTCCAATATTTTAAAATTAGCCATTTCTCTGCTTTGGAATAGCTCCTTTAGCACTATGTTCTAAACGAGTAAGACGTTCATCAATTTTTTGGAACAGCTGCTCCTGTTTCTTAAGTTGATCTAAGATCAATTGTAAAGTTCTGGATATGACTCACGAATTACTGCTTGCACACCTTCAAAACTTTCTTTTATGGAAGAAGCTCCATCATATCCTTCTTCTTCTTCTTTTGGTAGCGCTAACAACCCTGGGTGGGTCCTGGTACTCCTGGCTGACTTTACAACTTCTTTACATCTTTTCCGGTCTCTCATTAAGTCTGTATTGATGTCCGGCCCATCTTAATCTTTTATTTCTTGGACAATATCGATATAGTCGAAAAGTTGGGTAATTTCGTTGTTTGTTCTTTTTCGGTATTGTGCTGTAGTTGGTCGCGATGAAGTCCAAATATTTTCCAGAGATTTTTTCGCTCAAAACGTCTAAGTTTTTCCTCATTAGCCTTTGTCTTGGTCCATGTTTCGGAGCCATAAGTGATAAGTGGTCTAATTGTTGTTTTATAAATTCGTATTTTAGTTGATCTTGTCAGTGTTGTTGATTTTAAGAGATTATTCTCTGCATACATGCATCGGCTCGCGCAATGTATTCTTCCCTTAATTTCTGCTGTGTTATCATTGTTGGCTGTTATGGTAACGCCTAGATACTTAAAGGTCTCCACTCTTTCGAAGTTATATATGCCCATAGGTACGTTTTGTCGTAGGCTGTCTCCGTGTTGTTGACGATTAAGACATAGGTATTTAGTTTTCTCTTCGTTGACTGATAGTCCTACTTTTCGATCTTGTTAAATATTTCTTTTATAGTAATTGTTCCCAACAGCATCTAGATCATCAGGATTACCGAACAACAGTCGGGGCCCGTTCGTAGAGAAAAATACGGGTTACCTAAATTGAGCAGTGCGTATCGCTTTTTCGAGTATTAAATTAAACAGAAGGGGCGAATGAGCATCTCCTTGTTTTAGAACATTATTGATTTCAAAACTGTCCGATTTCTTGCCATTTACGCGTACATTTGTTATTCCTGGTTCCATGTATACTTTGGTAAGCTGGATAAGTTTTTTAGGTATGCTGAACTCTGCCATGGCATTGCAAACTTGGCTTCGTTCTACACTATCATATGCTTGGCGGAAATCTATAAATAGATTGTGGACTGTTCTGTTGAATTCCCATCCTTTCTTGAGCAGTTGTCTGCAGAGGAATATCATGTCATATCCTTGTCCGACTAAGTATACGCATTCTACACCCAGAAATTTTAATTCAGATAAAATTGTATTAGCTAAATACAACAATAGAGACAGAGAGTCTGAATTTAACTGCAGTCTCATTGATACTAACGAACCCAAACATTTGTTTTTTATTTCGCGTGGATCATTCCCCCTTGATCTCCCCCTTGGCTACGGCCATGTATATAACTATAGAACACAATAGAATCTTTGAATTTTTATCACCATATTGCTATAAATGTTAAAGAAACTTATAATGGTAAATTAATAGTTATTTATGATATGAGGGTTAAAAGTGAGGTTTTATTTTGTGAGTGAAAACGTTTGTGAAATGAGCGGAGCGAATTAAACAATTTCACGAACAAAATAAAATCACTTTTAACACAAATACCATACAATGTTTTTTGTACAACTTCCCTATTTTGATAATGAAACGAGCGAATTTTCAATGACAATGAACCAAACCGTGTTAAAAGTAAACTAAACCGTGTTAAAAGTAAACTTGTTTACATGGCAACGTGTTAATAGTATATTATGTTACTAGGAGTAGAAGGGCAACATTATTGTTGAGCCCAGATTCTTGCACTGCCGAGGCGCTAGCCGAGGCTGTGCAAACTGGGCGAAACATATAATGGGCCTTCTGCTCCGAGTAACATATACTATTTTTTCTTCAAGCGTAATAATAATATGCATTTTATAAAAAATATAGAAGGCTTTGTTTATATCTCAACTATTTAATTAATACAAACGAAAAATTACATAAAGTGTTACCTATTTATTAACAGTAATATTAAATGTGCAGTTTTGTATACTGCAGTTGTTTAAATTTAAGCCACTGCCACCGCTTTCAGCTTCGACATTTACAATTTTGTCATTGGTATACATCATATTATTAGTAAGTTGATTGTCGATTATTATGTCAGCGATTCCAGAACTATTACTTGGTTGTTCTTGCCAATTAAGTATTTTTTGTGCAGTTTGTGTTTTACTGGAAATGGAATCCTCTAAGTACCCTTCAGCAACACTGGTGGATTTCCATCCACCATGCCGCTTTAAAGCGGTAATATCACCTCCGTTGTCAACTAAAATAGTTGCGGAAGTCCTCCGAAGGCAATGTCCTATATATTCATGAGGATTTGTTAATTTCAAAAACGTAGCAACGTCTTTTGGTACGTTTGATATTTTGTGGATACCCATTACCACACGGTGACATTTACCATTCTGGTATTTAATAAAAAATCGCTGCAGGCCAATATCATCCGGACGAAGAGCCGTATACTGTCTTACCAAATTCAAATAAAAATCGCCAATTATAGTAAACGACCGTTGTTTTTTGTTTTTTGTGTTTATGATTTTAACCAAAATTAAATTTCCCAAATCTTGGATTTCGCTAGACTTTAAATTAACAAGTTCATCGCATCTAAGGGCTCCTGTGACTCCAAATATTAATATAACCTAAAACAAACGTTGAAATAAATAAAAAAAAAGCTGGTAGCACCGGGATTAGAACCGCTGACCTTTGCGACCGAAGACAAAAGCTCTGCCACTGAGCTACCGTCATTAAATGTTATAAGTAGGAAATGAGGTAATATTTGCTGTCAAGTTAAATATTGATCTGCTAGTAGATATCACTGTCAACGGTTTAATAAACGTAATAATGATTAAAAAGAAATAAGAAAGTACCTACCTTTGTTGCTAAATAAACATTATTTGGTGCATCCTTGAGAAATTTATCAAATTGATCTTGTGTTAATACTTTTGATTTTTTCGGTGTATAATTTTCCCCTTGGCGCTTTATAAATGCAATTAATTTGCTATATTTTTCTATTTTAACATTATGTTTAATGTTTAATTGACTTTTAATCATTGAATACTGTGCCCATAAAGTAGAACTTTTAAACTTTCTGGACAAATTCGTGAAGTATGCAAGCATAACGTTTTCCGTGTATTGCTGTACATTATATTCATTGCACCATTTTAGAAATTTTTCGTATGCAAAATCATACAGTTTACGCGACTTCGTTGGAATTAGAGTTTCAATACTGGAATTAGCTATTTCAACTAATTCCGGAGGCGTACATTGCAATTCTTGAGACATTTTTCACAAAATTTTCAAAACAGACAAACGTCAAATTAAATAAGTTTAAAAATGACAGTTCCTACCTACTTGATTACAACGCCCCATTATTTTATTAGTACAATAATGAAAATTCATTTTTGTACTAGTAAAATAATGGGATATTTCTACGGTCTGTGTTGTAAAAAGTAATATAGTTATTATTATACGCTTGAAGAAAAAAGTATTTTTAACACGCTGCTATGTAAACAATCGTTTTTAACATTGTTTGCTATCATTAAAAGTGTCACTTTTAATGACAGTTGTACAAAAAAGTTTTTTTTTTGATTTTTGTATTATTGAAAGAAAGAATGTAGAAAATAAATTTTCTCTTTTTAATCAACTAATTATAAAAACTGTGAGTAAGTAACAATTAAAAGATTAAAGTTGTGACGTTCATATAGTTTATTCTCAGATTTGGTACGAAGCGATGCCGGCGTAGCACAAAAGTAGTTAGAATAAAGAAGTCATTTAAGTTTTAATTCGGAAATTATCGCTTTCTTATTCAAACCACGAGCAAATGCTTTGAAACACTGAAATTTCAACCGATGAACATCTTTCGTCTCTTAACTTAAATTACTTTTTCTTGTGCCGGACATTGCTTGAAATGGAAAAAATCTCTTATTTAAATGAAAATGTTCTTAGTAAACTGAATCAATTTTTGAAATTTAGAAATTATACAAAAAAAAATTACACTAAGCTGATTTTAAAAAATCTCATATTCGGCAGGATTTGAAGCTGCAATCTCTACCTATAGCCGATAGTACCTCTAATACCTTTAGCCATAGATGCGTTATTAGTTAGTCGGCATTTTTAATTCAGCTTATTTTGAAAATTCGGTGTAATTTCTTTATCTTTTAATATTTTTTCATCCAATTTTGATCACCTTCAAAGTATTAACCATTGACAACAATTAAACTTTTCCAAATGATGGTTCCATTGTTCGAAACATTTCGTAAATTCAATTATTCTTTAGGCTTTCCAGCGATATTTATTTTACCTCTTTCATAGTGGCAAAACGCTTTCCTTTCATATCTCTGTTGAGTCTGGGGAATAAAAGAAGTCACATGGTGCTAGATCCAGTAAGTAAGGGTGTCATACCGTTTTTGCTTAAAAATTACGACACGAAGAAGGTGGTGTGAGCCGTGATAGAAGAACCAGTTGTCTGTTCGCCAGAGATCTGATCTTTTCTTCCGAATACTCTTCCTGAATCATTTCAAAACCCTGGAGGTTGTTAGTTAGACCTTGTGGAACGAACTCTGAGTGCACAATACATTTGCAATCAAAAAAGCAAATGAACATTGAATGGATTTTTGATTTCACTTGGCGAGTTTTTTGGGGCGAAGAGAGTCAGTAGTCTTTCACTTGCTTGAATGCCGCTTTGATTTAGTATCGTATCCATAACACCATGATTCATCACCAGTAATCACCTTCTGGATCCTCTTCGAGCTGATTTTTAAGCTCTAAACGTGCCTGAAGTCGACGCTTCTTTTGCTCATCTATGAAAAGGCAACGGACGAATTTCACTGCAACCTTTTCATGTGCAAACCTTCAGATAAAATTCTTTAAATTGAACTCATTGACACTCTAAACATCTCACAAAGTTGGGAGTATTTATACGAACAAGGGAATTGATTTTGTTGACCTTTTTGTCAGTTCTTGATGTCGGATGCCATCCTGAACGGAATTGGTCTTCAATTTACATTTCTTCATTTTTAAAAACAGTAAACCATTCGTAAACTCGGGTTTTACTTAAGACAGCTTCCTCATAAGCCGTCTTAAGCATTACAATGATGATTTTTAAACACTAAACATGTCTGAATTTGACGCTTATTTTGATCGTCTATCGTCTGTGAGATGGCGAGAGACGAATTTGGCTGCAACCCATTTCTTGTGAAAATCTTGAGAAATGGAACTCAATTGATACTCCAGACATCTCACAAAGTTGATCAATGGTTCTGTTAGAGACATACTGTATATATATTTTTGTTACTCCGGTAATTTATGTTGTTAATTTTGATTTTTATTGATTTGATGTAATTATGTATGACTTTTGAAAAAAAATATATCCGTCAATTTCGTTTAAAGAATCTTTTCTGAATTTGAACCTGAGGAACGGAAAACTCGCGGGTAGCAGTTTTGCCGTTCACAACATTTAGTGGCGACCGTGACAGGACGTTTTTGATCCCTAGTCTGAAACAAACCTCGTGGAGTTTTGTAATTTGAGCTGCTGCAAAATATCCCTGGTTAGACCAAGTTTGTTAGATGGATCAAAAAAGGAAATACAGAGAAGTTCTTCGAAAAGTTTTTTCAAAAAAGGTCGAAGAGTTTGAAACTTCGGTGAAACAGAACGATAGTCAACAGATTATAGTAAATTGGGAATTGGTTCAAAGGAAATTTATAGAACTAGAAACCAAAGATGAAGAAATAGTTGCTGAACTGATGACACTCGACGTTAGTGAAGACGAGTGGCTCAAGGAGATGGAAACGTGCGACAAATATCGGAAAACGTACTTAGGTTTGAAATTAAAATGCGAACGTTACCTTACGGACGATGTTAGGTCACTTTGCGGTGTTCGTCAGCAGGCAGGTACTTCTGAAAATTTATCTTCGGGTATGAGGAAATTTAAATTACCGCACATTGAACTAATCAAATTTAATGGAGATATTCGAGATTGGTTTAAATTTTGGTCTCAATTCAAAAAAATTCATGAAGATCCGGATATAGCTTTAGAAGACAAAATTGAATATTTAAATCAATCTACTTTGCCTGGAAGTAAAGCCAGGCAAGTAGTTGAAAGCTTTCCGCCACTGGGGGAAAACTATAAAAAGATGATTGACAGTTTAACGTCTAGATTTGGTAGAGAAGATCTTCAAATTGAAATTTATGTAAGAGAATTGTTAAAATTATTACTAAACAACGCTTTGACAAAACAAATCTCGAATATATCCACTTTATATGATAAAATTGAAACCCAGTTACAAGCACTGGAAACTTTAGGAGTAACATCGGATAAATGTGCTGCCTTGTTATATCCTTTAATTGAATCTTGTTTACCAGATGATTTGTTACGAGCGTGGCAAAGATCTTTTGAATATTCAGGTACTCGTGACATGGTAAATTTTGAAAAATGTTTGATGTCTTTTTTAAAAATTGAAGTAGAAAATGAACAACGCATTTTACTTGCAAACGAAAAGTTTGGTTTCTGTAGTAAAAATTCTGCTAATCCGACTACTTCTAAGAAAAAAGACGTTAATACCTCTTCAAATATACCAACTGCAATTGAATTAGTAAACCAAGACATCATTCGTACAAAGTGTATATTTTGTAATGGTTTACATGCTAGTGAACGTTGTTTTAAAGCTTCAAAAATGACGTTCGATGAAAAGAAAGAATGTGCAAAAGCTAAGAATGCTTGTTATAAATGTTTGAATGTTGGGCATAGATCTAAAAAATGTAAAGGAAATTTGCGATGTATGTTATGTGATAAACAACATTTGTCTATTATGTGTTCAAATCTTCAAAGGTTAAAAGAAAGTATTGTAGGTTCTTCTAATAGAGTTGAGTTGAATGATGAACAAAGGTCGTCTGAACAGGCTTTAACGAATGTAGTTAGAGGATGTACGTTTCTCCAAACGTTGAGGTTGAATCTTCTAGGAGAAAATGGTACTAAAATTGTTAGAGTTCTAATTGATACTGGATCTGAAAGATCATATATTTTGAAATCTACAGCTCAAGAGTTAGGGTATGTATCTAAACGTGCTGAAACGATTGTTCATTTATTATTTGGTGGACAGAGTTCTTCAGAACAGATTCACAATTGTTACGATATTAGATTATGTAGTGGTTCGTACAGCTGTAAATTCGAAGCGTTAGACCAGCAAAAAATATGTCATAATGTTACTTCAATTTTTCCTGGGTCATGGATAGATGAGGTGAAAGAATTAAATATTTCCTTGAGTGATGTACAAGGGCCAGATCCTATTGAAGTACTAATTGGGGCAGATATAGCTGGTAAACTGTTTACAGGGCGGACTCATATATTAAATAGTGGACTTGTAGTCATTGAAACACTTTTAGGCTGGACAATGATGGGTAAAATTCCATACGGAAAAGGGAGTAATATTAATAGTAATTCATTTTCGGTGTTTTCATTGTTTGTTAGTGAGACTGTTTTATCTGATTTGTGGGGATTGGATGTTCTAGGTATTAAGGAACCATCTCAGACAAAATCTCAGGTTGAACAAAATTTCGAAACTCAGCAATTTTTCTTAGAAACTATTAGCTCTGATGGAGAGGGTCGGTATGTTGTTAGATTACCTTGGATAGATGATCATCCACCTCTACCTAATAATTATATTGTTGCTAAAAGAAGGCTACAAGTTACTCTTAAAAAATTACAAGAATCTGGTAATTTAGTTGGATATAATACTGTATTTGAGGAGTGGGAAAAAGAAGGTATTATAGAACGAGTAGAGGATACTAAATTTAAGGCTTTTACTCACTATTTACCACATAGGGCTGTCATCAAAGAAAGTAGTTTAACTACTAAGATTAGGCCAGTTTTTGATGCTTCTTGTTATGAAAAGGGTAAACCATCTTTAAATGATTGTCTAGAAAAGGGACCCAATCTTCTGGAAATGATTCCTTCTATTTTACTTCGTTTTCGAGTAGAAAGAATAGGGGTTGTATCAGATATACGTAAAGCATTTTTAATGATTGGAGTAAATGAGTCTGATAGAGATTTTCTAAGGTTTTTGTGGGTAGATGAAACAGGGAGCGAGAAGATTTATCGCCATAAAAGAGTAGTATTTGGAGTGAATTGCAGTCCATTTTTATTAGGTGCTACTATCCAATTTCATCTTAATGATAATCTTAAAAATTGCAAATATTCATCTGTTGTTATAAATCAATTAATAAAAAGTTTTTATGTTGATAACTTTGTGACAAGTGTTCCAAGTTATAATGAGTTGAATGATTTTATGAAAGAAGCAAGGGCTGTAATGGCAGACGCTAAATTTGACTTAAGAGGGTGGGAGTACACTCAATTAATGGAAAATAGTCAATTTTTGTCGTCAACTGATATAGTTTCTGTATTAGGGTTAACATGGGATACAAAGGAAGATACACTGGGAATTAATAATCAATGTATAGAGGTCTTAGATAATAAAACTATTACTAAGCGAATAGTACTTTCTATGGCACAAAAGGTTTTTGACCCTATAGGTTTTACGTCTCCAGTTTTGCTGCCTCCTAAATTATTATTGCAGGAAACATGGGGATTACACATTGGTTGGGATGTGTGTTTAGATAATCAACTTAGTGATAAATTTAGGTTGTGGTCGAGTGAATTCCCTGAATTGTTAAATATAAAGAAACCGCGTTGGATATGTGCTGGTAATTCTGAGATGGAGACTGGTAGTCTACATACTTTTTGTGATGCAAGTGAAAAGGCTTATGCAACTTGTATATTTTTACGTATTGTAAAAGAAGATCAAGTGAAAATATTTCTTCTAGGAGCTAAATCGAGGGTAGCACCTTTGAAAAAGATGTCAATTCCAAGATTAGAGCTCCTAGCAGCAACTATTGGAGCTAGGCTTTGTAACACAATTTGTTTTGAATTGAAACAAAATATGAAACGTTATTATTGGAGTGATTCGTCTACGGTGTTAGCCTGGATTCGAAGAGAGAATGAATGGGGTGTATTTGTTTGGAATCGTGTGAAAGAAATTAAAATTCTAACGGATGTTAGTATGTGGAGACATGTTCCAGGGAACATTAATCCAGCTGATTTGCCAAGTCGAGGTTGTAACGCTCGAGATTTATTAAAATCTCGATGGTGGGAGGGACCTGAGTGGCTGTATGGAGAGCCTAGTGCGTGGCCCAATAATGAGGTTGAAGGGGATGAGTCTGTGATAGGTTTAGAGAGGAAAAGAAAAGTTATCTCTTCTTTAGTCCATCTTAAGTCAGACGAATTTCATTTAAATTATTTTGGAGTCTACACTAAAACTGTACGAATGATTGCTTGGTTACAGAGATATAGTCATAATAGAAAGAACCGTACTAAATTGATAGGGCCACTGACTGCTGATGAATTCGAAAACGCGGAAAAGTCTGTTTTAAAAATTATACAGACGGAAACTTTTATTGGTATAGACGATAAACGTATTTCACATTTAAATCCATGTATTGATGAATATGGTTTAATTCGTCTTAAAACGCGTATCAGCGCTAGACCTGATAGCTTTGATTTTCTCTTTCCAATAGTGTTACCTAAAAAGCATGCGGTCGTGAGTCGGTTAATCTTCTATTACCATAAAGTTTCTTGTCATGTCGGTACACAAATGCTTTTGGGAATATTACGCGAAAAATTCTGGATTTTGGGAGGTAGGCGTTATATTAGAACCGTAGTAAATGAATGCGGAGTTTGTAAAAGACATTCATCTAAACCGATATGTATTGATACTCCTCCGCTACCAGCATATCGGGTTCGCGATTCAGTTGTGTTTGAAGTTACGGGAGTAGACTTCGCCGGACCTTTACTTCTTAAATCGGGGGAAAAGGTGTGGGTTTCAATATTTACGTGTGCTGTGTACAGAGCGGTACATCTAGAACTGTGTGGGTCTTTAAGTACTTCGGATTTTATACAATGTCTTCGTAGATTTGTTGCGCGACGAGGCCGACCAAAAATTATTTATAGTGATAATGGTACAAACTTTATCGGTACGGAAAATGCGTTTAATAGACTTGATTGGGATATAATTAGTGATTTTTCATCGGTTCAACAGATTAAATGGCGATTTAATCCACCAACTGCTTCGTGGTGGGGAGGATTCTGGGAGCGCCTTATAAGAATTCTAAAGAATTTATTGAAGAAAGTTTTGGGACGTGCGTCTCTGACTTATGAAGAACTGTTGACTATCGTATACGAGTGTGAGAATATGATTAATGCTCGACCAATTACTTATATGTCTAGTGATCCTTCAGAGTTAGAACCACTAACGCCAAACATGTTTTTACGTGACCAAGTAGAAAGTGGTTTACCAGACTGTGACGCTATAGATCATTCTTCAATCAATCGTAGAATACGATATAAACAAAAACTTCGAGAAGACTTACGGAAAAGATTCAGATCAGAGTATCTAGCTGAATTGAAATGGATGCCGAAAATAAAAGGATCTAAACAACAGATTTCCATTGGAGATATAGTTCTTATTGGTAATGACCGTGATAAAAGATTAAACTGGCCTATGGGAAAGATAATAGGATTTATTGAAGGAAGAGATGGTGAAAAGAGAGTAGCTCGAATCGACACTTCAAGAGGTCAATTAGTTAGGCCATTGCAGAGACTGTATCCTCTGGAATGCATTAATAGCGTAGCGGGCGAGGCAGAAGACACAAAAGAGGTTACCACAGCAAGTGATAGGATGGGATTGTCAGAAATGGAAAGAATAAATTCTGAAACTACGTACGTCACTCGACATGGACGAAGAGTGAAAAAGCCTGATCGATTTATGTTTACTTCTTAAATTTGTTAAATATATATACGGTATTTTGATTCTTGAGTCCCTCAAGGTGGGAGTGATGTTAGAGACATACTGTATATATATTTTTGTTACTCCGGTAATTTATGTTGTTAATTTTGATTTTTATTGATTTGATGTAATTATGTATGACTTTTGAAAAAAAATATATCCGTCAATTTCGTTTAAAGAATCTTTTCTGAATTTGAACCTGAGGAACGGAAAACTCGCGGGTAGCAGTTTTGCCGTTCACAACAGGTTCAGCGACGGTCTACGAACGAGGGCATTAATTTTGTTTGCGTTTTCGTGAGTTCTTAATATCGAAGGCCTTTCTGAATGGGGTTGGTATTTAATTGATATGTCTTTATTTTTAAAACGGGTTTTACTTAGTGCAGCTTCTCCATAAGCAGTCTTAAGCAGTACAATAGTTTCCAAGGACGAACGAACCGATCCACTCATAGTGATACAGCTGCTCCTACTGACTCTGACTCTGACCGAATTGGCGTGATTCTGACGTACGGACGGTCAAATAATGGCTTTCCCTACTCTAGCCCCCCACCACACCGTATATTTCTAGTTAAACTTGGTATAACCTCAGTCAGCGAGAAAATCTCACTTTCGACCATATCAGTCTCTCACTATGGGAGGAAAGGCTCGTTCCTTAAGACCAGGTACGTACTTGGGCGTGCGATTCACTCGAACACTCAGGTGGGACAACGATATCAAACTTACCATCAATAAAATGAGAAGACGAACGTCCCTCCTAAGTGCTCTGTCGATTATAAGGTCGTGCACTACTATCCTCTTTCTCGGAGACTTCTCCGTTCGCTTCTTACCACAGAGAGAGCCATCATCCGCAAAGCTAAAATCCTACACCACATTTACCTCTACCAAAATATAAAAATACTTCCTCTTCCTTCTCGATTTCAGACGCTACACGCTACAATAATACGTCGCTCGGACTCTACAGGGAACCAACATCAACGTCCAGAGGACCTTCCATACCCACTGGAATCGAGCACTCCAAAGAACCTCAAGAATTCCGAAAAAACAAGATCCCCTTTTTTACTTCAAACTTCTCCAACCCGTAGACAGGCTCCTTTCTAAAGAACTTGACGATCTCCTTGACGAAACCCACCCCCTCTTCTACAGGTAGATACACGAAGTAAACAGAATACAAAAAAACAATCATAAAACCAGGAAGTGAACACCGAATAGCTCTGACGATTGATACTAAATCCATCCAAACACCACCATCCATCCCTGAAAAGAACATTAAGTTCTATAACAGGGTCCTTAAACACAACAAAATCATACGGTAAACCAATTCTTGCATCCTTGCATTCTATAATGAAACACCCTGTATATTTACTAAGTTTGAAGATAAATGCTTGTGTATATTATGAATAAAAGAAAATTGTAAAATTTATTATCAATTTTACCGTCATATCGTCGAGTTGAATATTTACGATGCATAAGCTGAAGTAGTATTTTTAATTTTTGTTGGAATAAAAATCTAGCGGCCCAGATGCCAAAGCAACCCCCAGTTCTCTCTCAGCTTGAACACATCCATTATTCTTGTGATAATCCACTGCGGCCATCTTATAAATCATCTATATACTCATATATATGTATATATATATATATATATATATATATATATATATATATATATATATATATATATATATAACCAACACAAGGAAAACACATCCTTCTCTTTTCCCTCTTTAGACTTATTGGAATTTTAAACTTGAAACTCACTTCGATATCATTCGTCGAGAATATCCGATTATGCTCTTCTCTGTTTTCACAGACATGAACAAATTTTATTATTTTGTGTCGAACGGTCCCGCATATATTAAATTTCTTCCGATTATTTATGGCCTCTTTGTTACTTCGTCAAGGACTTTAGGATTGGTATATCCTTGGAAATATTTTAACTTTAATCAAAAGCCTAAAATTCATCATATTTCACTTAAACAAAATCAGTTTCATTTTATTTTCTACGCTACTTTTATAATTTTGTGATTTTTTACAATTGCTCTGCGTGTTGGAAAATTAGAGTTGATTATTGTGCACACAGGTGTCAGATTAATATGTTTCAGTAACACTAAAATAATTTACCCTAACTTGAAAAAAACTCATAAGTTTTCGTCACAAATTATAAAAACTGGTCAATGAAATTGTTTTTGATACCGTTGAATACTTCTAGGATATTTAGAAAACTATTATTTTTGAGATGTCTCTTATCGGATTGTTGAAATTTAGAAATATACAATCAACAGTATATTAAATGACATTAAGGAGAAACTAAAACACTGTCGCATCCAGCAAGACTCGAACCCGAACCTTAACCTTTACGCGTTAACGCTCTAAACCCTAAACTATTGATGCTTAGTAACTATTTAGGTTTTTGCTCTTTTTAGATTCGACTCATGTCACTTCCTCCTTAAGTAGAAACTAAAAAACTGTCGCATCCAGCAAGACTCGAACCCGAACCTTTACCTTTACGCGTTAACGCTCAACACCCTAAACTATAGATGCTTAGTAACTATTTAGGATGTTGCTCTTTTTAAATTCGACTCATGTCACTTCCTCCTTAAGTGCATTTGTATGAATGACGTTTATAAGAGAGATTATATGTCAAATCGGCAATTAAAACATTTTTTTAAATTTTTCTTAATGTTATTTAATAGTTTCTTGTTTGTATACTTTCTAAATTCCAAAAATCTCATGAGTGATATCTCAAAAATAATAGTTTACTAAAAATCCATGGTTCCGGTCTCCTAAACGAATAAAAATATAAGACAGGGCACAAAAAAGTGATTTAGAGTTTGGTGTTTAAATTGTAGATTTCACAATTAATCTTTCTCTCGTTAGCTCGTTACCTTCATGCTATATGTGCTTGATGAGAAGGTAAGTACCTAAGTGTCACATGTGACATGAGTTGAATTTAACGACCTAAAACTAAATACTTAACTAAGCATCTGTAGCTTAGTGGTTAGAGCTAGTAATAACTAAAAAATAAAATACTTTTAACAATATCTTATTAGTAAAAACACTCAGAATGCAGTTATTTGACCAAAAACGGGATATCCTACTCAAATTGGAATTTAAAAAATGTTCCATCACACTCTGTGTATTTATAAAAAATGAGACTCCAACACAAGTAATCAAACAATCATTTTTAATGAAAACGGACACTTACAAAAACCATTATAAAATTTTTACAGACGCATCCAAATCATCGGATGGTGTAACAGCAGCGTTCCTCACGTGTAATAAGTACTTAAGTTTCAAATTCAATCACATTACTTCAGTGTAAACCGCAGAGTTGTATGCAATATTACAAAAAAGGATCGAATCAATGCCTATCTCTCATATTAACAGATTCACTTAGCTCACTTCAAACTATTAAACATTTATATACCAATAATCCAATCGCCTTACTAATAAAAATAGAATTAGGAATTTTAAATGACAACAAAGGACTTATAGTTATGACTAATAACATGTGATATATATTTCATCTTTTTTTTACCGATCAATATACCTTATAAGTGTTTCTGTCTCTCTCTTACTCACACCATTACATATGTAATGATTTTGCTCATTTAACTCTACACATTTTTTTCCACCGAGTGCACGAATAGAAGTATAACTTCAATAAATATAAATATAAAAAAAAACTTCGTTTCAATATTTTCATCCTCTTCTTCCTACTCCACTTCCTTTTTCTGTTGCTTAACCCTTTATCTATACCTTCTTCTGGTTTCGTTATAATTGCTCCTTTTTTCTGGGCAAAACTCAAATAAAAGAGTGGTATAAACGGTTTGAAAAATGTACACAGTGATTCTCGTTCTGGTCGATCTTCGACGGAAAAACATCTGATAATGTTGAGTGTTTGCAAGCGACAATTGAATAAGATGATCCTTTGACTGTTAGGAAACTAGAAAATGACCTTGCAATACCAAAAAGTTGAGTTTACCGAATTTTAACCAAGAATTTAAGCACAGCTCGTGTGTGTGCTAAACTCTCTCAGAACAGCAAAGAAGCCTTCGATTGAAAATCGCTCAGGACGATCTAGAAATAATTAATAGGCTTACGGTTATGATCCTAAAACAAAACAACAGTCTTCGCAGTGGAAGCATGCTTTTTCACCCCGGCCAAAAAAAGCACGTCAAAGTCGGAGCAAAATCAAGTCAATGTTGATTGTTTTTTTCTATTATGAAGACGCCATGCATCACGAATATGCTCTTGCAGGTCAGACGATTAACAAAGAGTATTACGTTGAAATTTTAAAAAGGTTGCGAGATGCAATTAGAAGAAAACGACCACAGTTGTGACAAATCCGTGACTGGCTTCTTCACCATGATAATGCTCCAGCGCATGCATCAAACCTTGTACCAGTATTTATCAAAATACAGCAATGTACAGCTTCTGCAGCCTTTATACAGTCTTCACATAGCTACTGGCCAATTTTAGCTGTTTCCTCGATTGAAAATGCTGCTTAAAGGAAACTAATTCGACGACAAGGAGACTGTTAAAACCAATGCTACAAATGTACTAAAGGTGATTCCGATAACTGAAATACTGCTTTCGGAAGTTGAAGCATCGATATGAGCGTGTTGTTCAATCAAATGGGGACTACTTCAAAGGATGCCAACAACCAGATAACGAAGAATAAGCCAAGCACCGAAAAATATGGACAGGTCGAATACTTTTGGGAGAGACCTCGTATTTGGTTCTAATCTCTAACAGCATTATTTTACCTCCTTCAAATTGTAAAAATTAGGTTTTAGTATTTAAATTAAGGCAAAATACTTCGTAACATTCGCTTTTTAAATTATTAGAAATGTTCAAGAAACTTTGTTAATATTGTTACGTTCAAGGGGTTCAAATAAAATCACTGCTGAACGAAAATGTCTAATTTATTTACACACACTACAAACTAAACGAATTATAACTAAATAACTAAACTAACTATAACACACTACACACTAATTTATGTACAACAATTAACTCCGATTTATATTCACTATTTATTTGCACTTCGCAGCTCGTAGATCGCTCAAATATTTAGACTGTCGCTGTAAACTTTAAACTTCCGTGGTTCGCGGCTTCTCAGCTTATATACCTGTTCACCGCTTCCAGAACATCCTTCGGTAACAATTCTAGAAAGTCTTGCAGGCGCGCGTATGATCGAAGGAAGTCTCTCGATTATTCTGTTTCGAGAATTAGTTGTTTACCTGGAGTGCGGTCAGGGCGACAGGGGCGTACTTAGGAAGTCTCGCTCGTTACACTGCCCATCCTTAAGACGTTCGGTCCCCGAACACCTTGGTTGGTATGTCTGAACCTACAGGCATCTCCCTTTCTGCAGCTCCCTTGCTTTTCGAAATAGCAATCCACAGTCTTCTCCTTCATTGTGTTTCCGCTCGGGTTGAAAATGCACACGAGTATCTCTATTCCTGTCTTATGGAAAAGCACCTCGAGCATCTTCCGGGCGACTCTCCAGTTGAGTTGGTCTAGACCACAACCCAACTTAGGCACAGCCAGCTTCTTCACTTCCAACCTGGTGAGTTCGTCTCTTAGGTTCAGCAGGGTATTCCACATACTTCTATAGCTGGGCTTGTGATCGGAAAACCTCTTAGTCGCCATGTAGAAGAGGTGACGATGACCGTCAGTGAGACTTAGAATTTTTCCGGGATGAGGCTGTTGTCTGGAGAGCTCAGATACACGGCCAAACTTCTTCCTGAAGACTAATGCTATTCCCCTGGACATACGCAGATCTTCGGTGACACAATGGGCTAGGGAATAATCTCCAGGCACAGAGAAGAGGTCCTGCTGCTGCTCGGTGGTAACTCCGAATCGTGCCTTCCCAGTTCCACCATAGTTCTCCATGAATTGGTCGAAACTCATCTCAACATGCTTTGGGCTGGTCGTTATTCTCAGATGGGTCTCGTCTTGTTGGTCGTAGTCCGCCTCGTATTTCGCCAACCGATTTACATGGACCACGCGCCTCTTGCCCCTTGGTAGTTTTTGTATGCGGTACACTACATCATTGATCCTCTTTACCACTCTGTATGGACCCTCCCAATTCCTCTGTAGCTTAGGTGATAATCCTCTCTTCTTCTGGGGGTTGTACAGCCAGACCAAATCTCCAGCGTTGAAACCACCTTCTGTAGCTTTGCTGTCATAGCGGGTCTTCATTCGGTCCCTAGCAATTTGTATGTTTTGTCGGACCTTCTCATGAATGTAGTGTAGCCTGCCCCTCAATGTGCTCACGTAGTCCTCACCAGCTATCTCTGTTCCGGGCTTACATCCAAACTCTAGGTCACAGGGTAATCTTATTTCCCGGCCGAACATGACACAAGCTGGTGTCTCTCTAGTAGACTCCTGCACGGCTGATCTGTAGGCCATGGTGAACAGATGAAGGTACCGGTCCCAGTCTCTTTGATGGTCAGAGACCACTTTAGCCAAATATTTTCCCACAGTTTTATTCATTCTTTCGACTAGGCCGTCTGACTGTGGGTAAAGAGGCGTTGTCCTGGTCTTCTTGACTCCAAGTATTTCACAAATGCTCTGGAATAGGCCAGACTCGAAATTTCGTCCCTGATCGGAATGTAGCTCCAGTGGCACTCCAAACCGACTAAACATCTCTTTTATCAGCACGTCTGCCACTGTCGAGGCCTCTTGGTTTGGGATGGCATGTGCTTCAACCCATTTGGTAAAGTAATCCGACGCCACCAATATGTACTTGTTCCCATCGTCGGTCTCTGGGAATGGGCCTGCGATGTCTATAGCAACTCTTTCCATAGGACTGCCTACGTTATACTGATTCATTGGCGCTCGTCGTTTTCCTCTTGGGCCATTCGTTGAAGCACAAAGTCTACATTTTCGACACCAGTCCTTGACGTCTTCTTTGCAGTTGACCCAGTAAAAACGTTCTCTGACCTTTTCCAACGTTTTCTTGATGCCGAAGTGTCCACCGGAGGTTCCATTATGAAGATTCTCCAATACTTCTGTCGTCCGACTCCGGGGAATTATCAGCTGAGTCCTAGCTGCAGTACCCTCGTCATTCTCGACGGACCTCTTCAACAATCCATCCTCTAAAATGATGGAGTCCCACTGTGCCCAGTAGGACTTAACCCTAGGACTCAGGTGACTCACTTCTTCCCATCTTGGTCTCTGTCCTTTTGCTTTCCAGTCAAGCAGCATCTTTAGTTCGGTGTCACCTTCTTGGTCTCGCTTCAGGGATTCTGGCAGCCAATCTAGATCCACGACGGTTGTTCTTAAACAAAATTCCTTCTCTTCTGCTTTGCTGCAGTGTTTGCAGTCGGAAGGACAAGGTCTCCTAGATAATGCGTCAGCGTTGCCATATGACTTTCCGGCCCGGTGTTCCACAGAAAAATGATATTCCTGCAGCCTTTCTATCCATCTCGCAACCTGACCTTCTGGGTTCTTGAATTGTAGAAGCCACTTCAGAGCAGCATGATCTGTTCTTAGAAGGAATTCGCGACCGTACAAGTATTTATAGAAATGTTCCATGGACTTGACTGCGGCGAGAAGTTCTCTCCTCGTAACACAATAGTTAAGCTCAGGCTTCGACAGGACCTTGCTGAAATATCCTATAACTTTCTCTTGGCCATTCTGAATTTGGGATAATATGCCTCCTATGGCCGTGTTGCTTGCGTCCGTATCCAATATAAACCTTCCACTGGTCTGAGGATAACTTAATATACGAGCTGTTGTTAGTGCTTGCTTCAGTCGATTGAAAGCATCCTCGCATTCGGTATCCCATTTGAAGTCCCTTCCATCCTCCGTCAGTCTTGTTAGAGGCTTCGAGATGTCAGCAAATCCAAAGACGAACTTTCTGTAGTACGTGCACAAGCCAAGAAAACTCCTTACTTGGTGCTTGTCCCGTGGTACTGGCCTTTCTCGTACAACCTTGACTTTGTCTGGGTCAGCACTGATGCCATCTGCAGATACTACATGTCCTAGATATTTCACTTCTTTCCTGAAGAGGTAGCATTTCTTTGGACTGAGTCTTAAATTTGCAGTGCGTAGCCTCTCAAGGACGTCTCTTAAATTCTCCAGGTGTTCGTCGAATGTCCGGACAAATACTATGACATCGTCCAAATAAACTAGGCACGTCTTCCATGACAATCCTCCAAGAATGGTTTCCATTAATCGCTCGAAAGTTGCAGGTGCGTTACAGAGACCAAATGGCATTACTGTGAACTGCCATAATCCTGTCCCAATAGTAAAAGTTTTTTTCTCTTTGTCTTTGGGATCCAATTCCACCTGCCAATATCCACTCTTTAAATCCAGCGTGGAGAACCATTTCGAGCCAGAAAGCGTGTCCAACATGATCGAAGGAAGTCTCTCGATTATTCTGTTTCGAGAATTAGTTGTTTACCTGGAGTGCGGTCAGGGCGACAGGGGCGTACTTAGGAAGTCTCGCTCGTTACAATATAATAGTTTCTACAGCTATAAATTAAAAAGTTTGATCTACTTACTTGTATATGAAGAGCAATCGGATAGTAAAATTCTAATCGCGGCGCAACAGAAGGACATTTATACAGTAACATCACTAGCGGTACAATTTATAATTAAGGCGATTACCTTAAAATAAATCTCACCGAATATAGGCCTGGAACAATAGTCTGGTGAATTCTTTAACTAAAACGATCCGATAGCTGAAAGAAAATCTTATGTTTGGATGACAATGCAACCCAAACATTGAAAACAAATAAAAAACAGCACAGATAAGTTTTGAAGATAAATTAAAAACATTAAAAACAATTTTTTTAAATACTAAAAACCTTTCTTTATTGTATCAATTTTGGTGGTAAGTAAAGCCGGAAACAGCTCAGTCTCCTGACATATATACTAATTATATGATTCAAATTTCTATTTTCTTTTATTAATTGAGGACCTGTTTGTCACTACAAAATAAAAAACAATTTAATTTATACAAAATATAAAGAAACATCACAAAAAAGTCAAAAAATTAAAAACTTTAAACGTCAAATATTACTAAAGGGAAAGGTTTTAATTTTTGAAAAATGTTTGTTTATTATTTATTTATTAATCTAATTCTATAACAAGTGCTACGTAAAACCCAATCATTTAATTTCACTAATGAAACAATTCTAGGCGGGTTATTTATTGTTGGAAATACATAGTTCCCTGAGTAGATTGTTTTCTTTTCTTCCTTTTTCTATTTCTAATCATCAGTGAAAGCATCAAGACTATTTCCACTCGTAATGTAATGATTTATATCAATTTTATTGTTATTTATTCTGTTTACTACTCATTATGGTTTTATTTCCAAAATAATTTTTTATTTATTTATTGTTAAACTTTTGCAAATATCATTTTATGTATATCCGCACATATAATTAATCTGTAGAAAGTCTGTTTGTTGTCCGGCTTTAACACAAAAACTACTGGATAGTTACATCTTGGCAATTCCCTATTTTATAAGAGTCAGCAATAGATAAGATAAGATAAGTTTATAAATATAGGTTCTTTGAATTGTATAATTACTCTCTAGTTTGCTTTCATACTGTTTAGTTTAACTATTGTTCAAATAAAATTTTTTTAAAAATAGAAAAGTTTTTGAAAAATATAAAATTGGATGGAATTTGATGAAACTTTGTTGTATAGTTATTAGTCATCTTCAACATTTAGCTATAATTTAAAATTCCCTAGCTGAACCGGGATCTTTTTTGGTAAGTGGATAATTCCCCACACGAAAATTGTACATAGCATAATCCCCACAGTCATAAACGTCCACACTCAAAATGTCCACACAGAAAATTGCCCACACCGGAAAATGCTCATATGTATAATTCCAACAATGAAAAAGACTCACGTGGAAAATACCCACATAGAAAATTAGACACATTTTTATAACAATTAATAACAAATTAAATTTCCTTTGTGTCCAGTAGTTCCGACCATAAAACAACAGGTTAACAACAAGTTAAAACAAAATTGCACACAGCATAATCCCCACAACCATAAACACCCACACGCAAAATACCCACACTGAAATATCCTCACACGGAAAATTGTAGACACCGATAAAGGCCCGCATATTATGACTTGTTTAAAACAAATTATTCTCCTGATGGAAGTAGGGTGTTATAAAAAATGTACGAATGACTTATCTGTAAAATGAGAGAATTTCATTGTTATATATTGTAGCATTTTTAAAAACCAATTAATTAATAGTAGGTATATTACATATCAAGAGTGGTAAGTAGGACATTATGTACGAGTGGAAAAGTTACGCACGTAGCCGCGTAGCGGCGAGTTCGTAATTACACGAGTACGTAATACCTCTTACTATTCGAGTTACGTACTATGCTTTATCTACGACTCAATATTTTAATTTTAATTATAAAAATTTGACATCTCTAAAAAATATATGACGTACGTATTGTACTGTTATCTACTTTTGACAGTAAATGTCATTTATGCTCATTGTCACCAAGCAGGGTAAGTAAGCTATAACGCACAGTTGTGCGTAATGAAACGTCATTCCAACATGACGTTTATCTTCTCCTACTACTTTCCAGGCCTGTCCTCACTGCTTTTCTGTACCTGCTATCTTATCTAGTTTATGTCCAATAATTTTATTTTTTTACTTATTTATAACTATTTTTATTATATTTTTCTTCTATTCTGTTTATTTTAATGGAAATAATGATGTTTATTCTATTTTTAATCAAATTCTATCAATTTTTTAACTTTTTTTATTTTTCATGAATTTTCAAAATTACAACTCTTGACAATTCAATCAATAATAATCTTAGCAACATAACATCATAATTTTAAACAAAAACAATCTAAATACAAAAATACTTAATCTAGACAACCAATTTAAAAATCATGGATCACGTTCCAACATTTCACTGAAGGAACATGCACCATGAAGAAAAATCCATATCAATATATTATGTATGTATATAAACTTATAATATCAAACTATTATAAGAAGAGATATTGTCAATTTAGTGGTGCAATAGTATATTGTAATACAAGTGTTACAATGACAGGTTTCGTAGTACGAGTACAGTTTGTGAAACGAACCGCGAAGCGGTGAGTTTCGCAAAGAACGATTACTACAAACCGTCATTGTAATTCGAGTGTTACATACTATTTTTTATAATGAACTGTTAAAAGTATAAAATACATAAATAAAATGAGAGTTTTTCGAAATATTTATTTATGTTGGCGATCTTGACACTTTTGACACTTGACAGTTTTAATGATTTTAAAATTGAGTGTTTGAATAAAATATTCTGAATTTCGCAATATCGCTGATAATGTAGTTAATACAACATAATTCTTGATTTACTACCTGAACTCTTTCATCTTTCGTTGATAATGAGTGCAGTCCAACCAATTGTGTAAAACAAAAAGTTACCAAAAACAGTGTTACAATGAATCTATTTCGATACTGTTTTTAGTGTCGAAATAGAAACTTTGTGAACGTGAATTATAAAAAATTGTTACAAATACTGCACTTCCCACTTTCCCACTTAATCATTACCTACATAATTTGACTTACAGGGGTACCAAAAGGGTGTATAAGGGCTCATTTGAAAAGGCAAATCAATTGGCTCGGACGACCCGCTATGTATTAATTGTATGGAGTTAAGGTCTCACCGTTCAAGGGAATGGTGGCTGCAATGTCAAGTATGTCGCCGTTGGTGCCATTCAGAATAAGAATGTATTATTGGATTAGCAAAAATAGCTAAAAGTATGGTCTGCGAAGTAAGTACGTATTTTAATTACTATTGCTTTTTTTGAGTTTATTTGTATTAATTTATTTTCCAAAGAAAGAATTTTGTATATATTTTTTTGTTATTTTTAAAATTTTCTATTGATAATAAACCTGGTTAAAGAACAACAGCCAGTTTTTTAAAATACTTGTTCATTATTTGTATTAAAATCGTAAATTTTAAAATGTATTCCATATCAGACTATCTCTCCTATGTGTTTAGCAATGAGTTATTTATGTTCTCAAAAGATCTTTATAACAATTTACCAGTTAAACTACATAACCATCAGATTTTGGCTATTAAAAATTTATTCTAAATGGGTATATATACAAGTACTTTATTTATATGTGAATGGAATTGTTGATGATCCATATTTAGTTGATGAGAGAAGAGCGGGACCAAGAATAAGAGCAGTGAGAATTTTGCAAGAATAAATCTGAATTACGACTAAAGTTATTCTTACTTCTCTACCGCGAAACGACGTGACGCCAGCTTTGATAAAAATTTATGTAAATCTTTTAAGGATGAGTACAACGCGAAAACAGTGCTACATTAAAACTATGTTTTTATTAGTTCTTCGTTAAAAAAGTATCTAAATTTGATAATTTTAATTTTTTCGTATTCTTTTACGAAGCTGCCAGTGCAATTATTTCGGAAATAATTAAGTGTACTTACTTAGTTTACATGAGAGTAAAATGCCGATTATTACATAAGAATCATTTAAGCAAAAATTAATCTGTTATATTACCATCACTTCTATTAATGAAGAGAACTTTTCCTAGTTCAGATTTTGCAAACGACCGTAACAAAACTCTGATATATTTTTCTTCCAATCAAGGTAAATCGTATTCTTGTTATTCAGCTAACACACAAATGGAATAGTAGATCAAATCACCAGGAAACCTGAAATAGTGCTTTTTATAAAGATACTTAAGCCTACTACTACGACCAATTGTGCCACTCAAAAACTATTGCAAAACACTTGCAGGTGGCCTCTCTTAGATGGAGAAGGAATTAATCCATATATTATTTTTAATTTCAACAAAAACCCCAAGACGTACATTTTTAAAGAACTTAGCAGTGCAGCTTTTAATTCCACATTTAAAGGAAAGACTAAAAAATCAACCGGTTCCAAGTTCTTTGCGTTCACTAGATGTTTTGGGAAACGAAGATAAGAAGGTTAGTATCAATTCAAGACAATATTCTAGTAAGCCATAAACGTTGCCACATTTGTTCAAGAAGTGCAATCAGGAAGGGTCGCGATACCGTATATAGGGAAGAATAGTAGGACCACTCTCGCAAAAACTTGTTTCATGCTGCCGAAGCTCTCGGTCCGCATTTCGGTCTGCATCATTGTCGCTCACCAACAGCGTTGCCAACTTAAAATTTCTGAAATCGGTAGATTGATACAAAAAGAAACAAATATAAATAAATAGATATTTAAAAAAGTGTTTATTTAATAAAAAAGGTAAGTTTAGATTACTTCCTAAACCGGTAGATCTACCGAAAAATTGGTAGAGTTTGCATCGCTGCTCATCAGTTCTTACAAAACTACGAAAAAAAATAGGCAAACCGGAGCGTAATGTGGTACAAAGAACTTCAAAGACGGCGGGCAGAGTTATTCTTGTCTATACACGGTGGTCGCGATATTTGTGTTGGTTGCCAGGCAGCTTTTTGCGTCGAGCACAGAAGATCAACATATGAAGAGTGTAGTAATAAAAACGGGTGTGGCAGTCAGTGGGACTGCCGACAGAAGTTATACTTCTATGCACGTGCTCGGATTCATAAATTTGTATGTGAATGATTTAGCAAAATCAGTATATGATATTCGTGTTCAGCGGCCCCAAAAACCTCCTTGTACCGAGCGCACATTCAATTTGTATCGAATTTGCATAAACTTCCTGGAGACGAGGTCCGTCTTAAGCACTAGGTGTTTCGGAGACCATCTCCTTTATCATATTCGTATTTAGCGACTCAAAAAACCGCCGAGTACCTAGTGTGCACTGATTTTGTACAGAATTTACATAAAACTCCAGAAGAAGAGGTAAATACTCTAGGCAGCAAGTGCCGCGGAGACTTTCGGCATCTTGATATTCGTGTTCAGCGACCCCAATGACTCCGAGTACATAAATTGAACCCATTTTCAGCAATACTTACCGAGTTGTAATTTTTCTCTGTGTTCGGAATGCACTTTTCAAATACAGAAATGTAATTTCCCATTTTTACATTATGAAAAATAGCGACAAATTTCCTGATATGCTAACCAATCCAATGCAAAAAACGCTTTACGATCCATCTTACGTTACGAAATTCGAAGGTTTTGCTGATATTTCCTAGACTATTCGTAAAATCTCTGTTTATGTAGCCAACAACCTCAAAAGCATAGTGCAGGATATACTGCAATCATGTGACGGTACTATCGACTACAATACAGTACTCATTACTGAATTAATATAAAATACTTAACTTAATATGTTAACGTGACAGAATTATAAAATAAGTTGTCAAACACAATGTGATCCGTCACTGTGATATTCAAAACATTAGCTCAGACTGTTTTTTGTATATCTATCTCTTTTCAATGTACTGAATGCTTAAACGGTATTCAAAGAACTTTTAGTTATGACTAATAACATGTAGTAAATATTTCATCTTTGTTTTTACCGACCATTATACCTTATATGAGTTACTGTCTCTCTCTTACTCACACCATTACATATGTAATGATTTTTCCCATTTAACTCTACACAATCTTTTCCGCCGAGTGCACGAATAGAAGTATAACTTCAATAATTATTTCTGATTTTCTTATTTTTTTTACTAAATTATTGTAACGATGTGTCGAAAATAGTCTAAGTTTATAAAACAATTATCAAAGTATATTAGATCTCCTGTCTGCATTGTTGCTAAGTCTCCGATATAAAGTGAACTTTTGACTACATTCACCTACTCCTGGAATGGACAGCCTAAGTCTGACGTCACAGCGATGGGCGGATCTTTTTTTGGCTACAAACAATCAAACAAACCCGTTGTCAATGTTAAATCCTCATAAGGAATTTTTCTTTTAGTGTTTTTGTGAATATTGTGATAAAATAAGACTTTTCAGTTGGATATATTGTTAAATGAACTTGTTATTTAAGTGTTTTTTAATCGTTTTTGCCCAGGTGAGTTAATGTAACGTATTAATTCTGCTTTAAACTTGTTTGAGGTTATGTCTGTTTAAGTTTTGCAGTACCTTTTTGTTTGTTTTATTTTCAGATCCATTTGTTGTTAAGAAAATAATGGCTTTTAAACATGTTCTAAAACTTTCTAGCATCAATGCTTTTATAGATGACAACAAAATTATAAAAAAAGGGTGAAAACGCCTTAGAATCCAGTCATGTGAAAAAAGTGGACTTTGACTCTGATTTTCAGATTATCAGAGGAGAAATATTTGCCAGTATGAAAGACAAAAGTTACAAGGTATCTATGACTGCCAGCCACTTTGGAGCTATAATTGCAGCGTGTAGGAGAAACAGATTCTCAGTGAGTCTGTTCAACACACTACTAGGTGAGTAACAAATCATATAAGTATCTATTACATACAGTTGAGTCCGTGATTCTATACCCGTGCGTCACTAATACCTGGCGAGATAAAACACATACTTTTAATCTAGCGTCATTGTCTTCCACGCATGAAACTAAAATCAAAACAGCTACCGCATGTTATTAAGTTGCGATTTCCGACTTACTTCGTATGCTTTAAATGATGACGCACGGGTAAAGAACCACGGACTCAACTGTACTTTTGTCATAGATGTTATAAATAATTCGATAATTTTTCAAAAAGTAGTCTTTTCAAAAACGGTATTTTATATAGCATTCTCTTACTTTAGTTAAATTTGACATACATTTTTTATTATAATTAATTCATTATTTTTCTAGGTGAATACAATTTGGATGGTATCAAAGCAATCCAGTGGGGTAGAACTCAAGAAAAAGATGCTCTAGATCATTTGACGCAGGTTTATGATTTAAATATTCGGCCAACTGGAGTATGGCTAACAAATTCAGGACTTCTTGGTGCTAGCCCTGATGGAATAATTGATGAAGAAGAAGTTATTGTAAAAGTAAAATGCCCATATTCCTTTAGAAATGATCATTTGTCCGAAAAATTGAAGAATTATAATAAATATATAATTTTTTATGACGATAAGGGTAACATGTTCTTCAATACAAATCACAATATTATCACCAAATTCAAGGAGCTTTACATATTTTAAAAAATAAAAAATGTTACTTATGTATTCATACATTGAAAGAAGACTGTAGACTTTGATGAATCATGGAAAGAAACCATTTCACTCTTGGAAAATTTCTACATAGAACATTACTTATGAAAGTTGTTAGAAAATTGAATAATTTAAGAAAATTGTAAAATTGCTAAGATAATTAGTATAAAATTTAGATAGAGCGTTTATCAATGTGACTTTAGATTATTCTACAGTGTTAGCAGATATTTAATATTTACTTTGTGCACCATTATTATGTAGTTATGTTTTTCTTTCAGAGATTTTATATCAATTGTTTTAGTAACAATAATTACTTGGCATTAAATATTTTGTCATTTAATGAGAAAGGGTTTGGAGTCAAAAAATACCGTAAAAGTGACGAGTTATGGGGTCCTTATCTCTCTTTAAACGTTATTAAAATCAATTTAATAATCTTAAAATGTAGCCTATATGAATGTAAAAATTACTAAATTGATAAAAATTTTAAAACTTTTACTGTATATGTGCAATGCTATTTTGTCAATAAAGATTTTTTTACACAAACTGTTTTACATTGGTGTATTGAATGTACTATAGTTGTTTTTCTGTAGATGTTACACAAAACTTGGAAGTAAAATAAACTAAAACAATGCTTCTGGTTTAATATTTTTTAATGATTGTAAAAACTGTACTGTAGGAAATATATTGCTTAAATAAAATATATTTGTAACTCCAAATTATATTTCGTCCTTCAATAATACTCCTCAACTTCTTTAATTGGGGGATATTGAAAGTTTGTGAGGGCTGCACACAATTGAAAAATAATTGAAATTTGTAATATATTGTTACGTTCTAGGGGTTCAAAATAAAATCACTGCTGAACGAAAATGTCTAATTTATTTACACACTACAAACTAAACGAATTATAACTAAACTAACTATAACACACTAATTTATGTACAACAATTAACTTCGATTTATATTCACTATTTATTTTCACTTCGTAGTTCGCTCAACTATTTAGACTGTCGCTATTAAATTTAAACTTCCCGTGGGTCGTGGCTCTCCGCTTATATACCTGTCCACTGTTTCCAGAACGTCTTTCGGTAACAATTTCTAGAACGTCTGCATAGTGAAGGAAGTCTCTCGTTTGTTCTGTTCGAGAATAAGCGCAATGTTTACCTGGAGAGCGACAGGGGCGTACTAAGGGGTTCTCGCTCGTTACACTGCCCCCTCCTTAAGACGTTCGGTCCCCGAACACCTTGGTTGGTATGTCTGAACCTACAGGCATCTCCCATTCTGCAGCTCCCTTGCTTTTCGAAATAGCAATCCACAGTCTTCTCCTTCATTGTGTTTCCGCTCGGGTTGAAAATGCACACGAGTATCTCTATTCCTGTCTTATGGAAAAGCACCTCGAGCATGTTCCGGACGACTCTCCAGTTGAGTTGATCTAGACCACAACCCAACTTAGGCACAGCCAGCTTCTTCACTTCCAACCTGTTGAGTTCGTCTCTTAGGTTCAGCAGGGTATTCCACATACTTCTATAGCTGGGCTTGTGATCGGAAAACCTCTTAGTCACCATGTAGAAGAGGTGACGATGACCGTCAGTGAGACTCAGAATTTTTTCGGGATGGGGCTGTTGTCTGGAGAGCTCAGATACACGGCCAAACTTCTTCCTGAAGACTAATGCTATTCCCCTGGACATACGCAGATCTTCGGCGACACAATGGGCTAGGGAATAATCTCCAGGCACAGAGAAGAGGTCCTGCTGCTGCTCGGTGGTAACTCCGAATCGTGCCTTCCCAGTTCCACCATAGTTCTCCATGAACTGGTCGAAACTCATCTCAACATGCTCTGGGCTGGTCGTCCTTCTCAGATGGGTCTCGTCTTGTTCGTCGTATTCCGCCTCGTATTTCGCCAGCCGATTTACATGGACCACGCGCCTCTTGCCCCTTGGTAGTTTTTGTATACGGTACACTACATCATTGATCCTTTTTACCACTCTGTATGGACCCTCCCAATTCCTCTGTAGCTTAGGTGATAATCCTCTCTTCTTCTGGGGGTTGTACAGCCAGACCAAATCTCCAGCGTTAAAACCACCTTCTGTAGCTTTGCTGTCATAACGGGTCTTCATTCGGTCACTAGCAATTTGTATGTTTTGTCGGACCTTTTCATGAATGTAGTGTAGCCTGCCCCTCAATGTGCTCACGTAGTCCTCACCAGCTATCTCTGTTCCGGGCTTACAACCAAACTCTAGGTCACAGGGTAATCTTATTTCCCGGCCGAACATGACACAAGCTGGTGTCTCTCTAGTAGACTCCTGTACGGCTGATCTGTAGGCCATGGTGAACAGATGAAGGTACCGGTCCCAGTCTCTTTGATGGTCAGAGACCACTTTAGCCAAATATTTTCCCACAGTTTTGTTCATTCTTTCGACTAGGCCATCTGACTGTGGGTGAAGAGGCGTTGTCCTGGTCTTCTTGACTCCGAGTATTTCACAAATGCTCTGGAATAGGCCAGACTCGAAATTTCGTCCCTGATCAGAATGTAGCTCCAGTGGCACTCCAAACCGACTAAACATCTCTTTTATCAGCACGTCTGCCACTGTCGAGGCCTCTTGGTTTGGGATGGCATGTGCTTCAACCCATTTGGTAAAGTAATCCGACGCCACCAATATGTACTTGTTCCCATCGTCGGTCTCTGGGAATGGGCCTGCGATGTCTATAGCAACTCTTTCCATAGGACTGCCTACGTTATACTGATTCATTGGCGCTCGTCGTTTTCCTCTTGGGCCATTCGTTGAAGCACAAAGTGTACATTTTCGGCACCAGTCCTTGACGTCTTCTTTGCAGTTGATCCAGTAAAAACGTTCTCTGACCTTTTCCAACGTTTTCTTGATGCCGAAGTGTCCACCGGAGGTTCCATTATGAAGTTTCTCCAATACTTCTGTCGTCCGACTCCGGGGAATTATCAGCTGAGTCCTAGCTGCAGTACCCTCGTCATTCTCGACGGACCTCTTCAACAATCCATCCTCTACAATGATGGAGTCCCACTGCGCCCAGTAGGACTTGACCCTAGGACTCAGGTGACTCACTTCTTCCCATCTTGGTCTCTGTCCTTTTGCTTTCCAGTCAAGCAACATCTTTAGTTCGGTGTCACCTTCTTGGTCTCGCTTCAGGGATTCTGGCAGCCAATCCAGATCCACGACGGTTGTTCTTAAACAGAATTCCTTCTCTTCTGCTTTGCTGCAGTGTTTGCAGTCGGAAGGACAAGGTCTCCTAGATAATGCGTCTGCGTTGCCATGTGACTTTCCGGCCCGGTGTTCCACAGAAAAATGATATTCCTGCAGCCTTTCTATCCATCTCGCAACCTGACCTTCTGGGTTCTTAAATTGCAGAAGCCACTTCAGAGCAGCATGATCTGTTCTTAGAAGGAATTCGCGACCATACAAGTATTTATAGAAATGTTCCATGGACTTGACTGCGGCGAGAAGTTCTCTCCTCGTAACACAATAGTTACGCTCAGGCTTCGACAGGACCTTGCTGAAATATCCTATAACTTTCTCTTGGCCATTCTGAATTTGGGATAATATGCCTCCTATGGCCGTGTTGCTTGCGTCCGTGTCCAATATAAACCTTCCACTGGTCTGAGGATAACTTAATATAGGAGCTGTTGTTAGTGCTTGCTTCAGTCGATTGAAAGCATCCTCGCATTCAGTATCCCATTTGAAGTCCCTTCCATCTTCCGTCAGTCTTGTTAGAGGCTTCGCGATGTCAGCAAATCCCAAGACGAACTTCCTGTAGTATGTGCACAAGCCAAGAAAACTCCTTACTTGGTGCTTGTCCTGTGGTACTGGCCATTCTCGTACAACCTTGACTTTGTCTGGGTCAGCACTAATGCCATCTGCAGATACTACATGTCCTAGATATTTCACTTCTTTCCTGAAGAGGTGGCATTTCTTTGGACTGAGTCTTAAATTTGCAGTGCGTAGCCTTTCAAGGACTTCTCTTAAATTTTCCAGGTGTTCGTCAAATGTCCGGCCAAATACTATGACATCGTCCAAATAAACTAGGCACGACTTCCATGACAATCCTCGAAGAATGGTTTCCATTAATCGCTCGAAAGTTGCAGGTGCGTTACAGAGGCCAAATGGCATTACTGTGAACTGCCACAATCCTGTCCCAATAGTAAAAGCTGTTTTCTCTTTGTCTTTGGGATCTAATTCCACCTGCCAATACCCACTCTTCAAATCCAGCGTGGAGAACCATTTCGGGCCAGAAAGCGTGTCCAAAGTGTCGTCAATCCTTGGAATGGGGTAGCAATCCTTCTTGGTGACGTCGTTCAAACGACGATAGTCGACACAAAATCTGGTGCTGCCATCTTTCTTCTTCACCAAAACCACAGGTGATGACCAAGGACTATCAGATTGCTCTATTATTCCTTGTTCGTGCATGTCCTTGATTATATTTTCTGCTTCTTCTCTCTTTGCTATGGGAAGCCTTCGCGGTTGTTGGCGAATGGGATCTGAACTTCCGGTATTGATAGAATGCTTCACAACATTCGTCCTACCCATCTGAGTGTTGTCCATAGCAAAAACGTCACTGTATTCATGAATCAGTTTCTTCACCTTGCTAATATGTTCTGGTGCAAGTTCTGTGCAGGAAGAAACCAATGTCTCAAATAATTTTTTCGAACTCTTGTCGCTTCTTGGTAGCGGGTTCTTCACATTCTGAACGCTTCCTGTCACGCAAAGCACGGAACAGCTTTCTCCCAGGATCGTACCTTTCTTCAAGATCACAGGGTACATGTTGGTGTTCAACATTCTCACAGGAACTTCGTTTCCGCCTCTCACCAAGGTTTTTCCGACTAGCAGTCCTTTCCCGAGGTTACTCTCACTGGCTGGTTCGATGAGTCTTATACAGCTATCTCGAAGGTCTCTATCTAAATACCCCTTCACTATGGTTTCCGCCTGTCCACGTAGGTGAACATCTTCGCTGAGTAAGACTCGAGTCGTGATATCTTCACATCCCAGGAATGGAATTTCCAGACTTCCGATCCTCAGAACATCGTTTCTCATATCCATCTGGAAGCCATAACCCTTAATGACATCCATTCCCAAGATGACTTCCTCCATGATATCTGCCACCAGCACCTCATGTTCGAGAGACCTGTCCCCAATGTTGATGACGATCCTCTTCTTTCCATGTATTGGCACGTCTTCTCCAGTTGCAGTCCGTAAACGAACCGTCGCTGGTAAGGTTTTTCCATTTCCTTTAACTACACTCGGCTTAACTATAGTTCGGGTTGCGCCAGTGTCGACTAACATTTTTACGGACCTCCCATTAATTTTACCGTCGACATAAATACTTGAAGAGATGGCCTGAATTATAACCTCAGGGGCATTGTCGTGGCGGGTCGGTTTATGCCCCTTCTTGCCAACCCGCTTTAGTTTTCCTGTTCTTGGCGTTGTGGTTTAACCGGCTTCTTACAGTTACGCCGAATGTGTCCTCTTTCGCCGCAGTTCCAGCATCTTGGTCCACCATTACGTTTCTCCTGGAGAACTCGGCGAACTACGTCTTCAATACTCTCGTCGCAGACTGGCGAATCATCAAGCTGTCTCACTTTGCACTGTCCTCTGTGCGAAGCTTGTTTAGCAGCTTCAAATTCTAGTGCATGGGCCAGGGCGTCATCTAGGGTTTTGGGCCGGGCCAACCGCAACGTCTGCTGAGTCTCCGTGTCTCTCAACCCATCGACGAAGGTCTGGACAGCAAGTTGTTCTAGGAAGCTGTCCGGTGCTGAAGGATAGGCCAGCCTTACCAACCTTGCTATGTCTGCTTCGAATTCCTGCAAGGTTTCTGCACTCTTCTGATGGCGACTTTTGATTTGTGCGTGATACACTTGTTGGAGATGTGCATCACCATATCTCATTTGCAGTCTACTTGTCAGAGTCTTATAATCACCTTGTTGACTTACAGGAATGGTCTGAAGGATATTCAGTGCGTCTCCTCTTAATGCAACAATTAAGGCAGTTGCTTTCTCTTCATCGTCCCAGCAATTGGCGTTGGCTGCTGCTTCAAATTGTTTCTGATAAGTACTCCAGGGTGTTTTGCCATCAAAAGTTGGAGGTTTGATCTTTGTTCGCCCTGGCTCACCCCGTTCTCCCAGCTTAACAGAACAATATTTGCTGAAGTTCTTGCTCAAACGCTCTTCCATGGTTTTCACCTGTTCTTCCAATTTTATTTGCATTTCTTCCTCCATATTAACCAATCTGCCTTCAATGTTTCCAACCCTGTCTTCAAATTTTCCAATTTCGTCTTTTACGCTTCCAATCTCATTTTCCAGTTTGGAGTAATTATTCTTCAACTCATTTTCAATGAATGTCAATTTATCTCCCAAATTATCTTCCATTTTCTTAGTGTTTTCTTCCATTTTCTGGGTATTCTCATCCATTATCTTTCTAGTATTTTCTTCCATTTTATTTGTGTTTTCGTCCATTTTATTTTCCATTTTCCTAATACTTTCCTCCATATTCAAGCTCATTTTTTCAAGGGCTTGCTTGAAAAATTCCATTGTCGCCTGATCCATTTTCTTCGTCTGTGATCTCGTAACTGGCATACAAAATATGCACTAATGAAGTCCACAATTTAAATTAACACAGCAGTTCAATTTACCCCACACCTGACACCAATTGTTACGTTCTAGGGGTTCAAAATAAAATCACTGCTGAACGAAAATGTCTAATTTATTTACACACTACAAACTAAACGAATTATAACTAAACTAACTAAACTAACTATAACACACTAATTTATGTACAACAATTAACTTCGATTTATATTCACTATTTATTTTCACTTCGTAGTTCGCTCAACTATTTAGACTGTCGCTATTAAATTTAAACTTCCCGTGGGTCGTGGCTCTCCGCTTATATACCTGTCCACTGTTTCCAGAACGTCTATTTCTAGAACGTCTGCATAGTGAAGGAAGTCTCTCGTTTGTTCTGTTCGAGAATAAGGGCAATGTTTACCTGGAGAGCGACAGGGGCGTACTAAGGGGTTCTCGCTCGTTACAATATAATATGATGGAACTTGCTGCAGAATATTATAACACTCAGCCAGAAGGTTTTTTACAGTTCGCTTCCTAAAAAAAGTGGTTGATTAGACTAATGGATTTTCTGCAACAAAATTCATACCTTTTTTTCTGGTGATTTTATATTAAACTTCTTCTGAACATTGAAATTAAATAAAGTTGGTCCATTCTTTATTTGAAGTGATAATCACCCACAAATTCACTTGGATCTCTATCGTTTCTTCTGTAAATAAATAAATTTAAAACATAAATCTTTTAAAGTGAATATTAGCATTCTTTTACCTTATGAGAGAAATCCATCTACCTATTTCTCTCGGTCTTGTTTTTTGGAAACCGAAAAAACTTACATGGATGCTTTAAACTGTAATGTTTAAAGTCCGAAACAAAGCACATACCCATTTGAAGCAGTATTGGATCTTAAAACCCTAAAAACGAATGTATTTATACTCGAAAAGTCAACAAAAATTAAATAGACATAACCTCAAACAAGTTTAAAGCAGAATTAATACGTTACATTAACTCACCTGGGCAAAAACGAATGAAAAACACTTAAATAGCAAGTTCCTTTAACAATATATCCAACTGAAAAGTCTTATTTTATCACAATATTCACAAAAACACTAAAAGAAAAATTCCTTATGAGGATTTAACATTGACAACGGGTTTGTTTGAAGCCAAAAAAAGATCCGCCCATCGCTGTGACGTCACGACTTAGGCAGTCTATTACGGTAAAGTTAGGTTTTTCAATTTCTGTAGGAAAAATAATGGAAATTTATCTATTGCATTGTAATAAAAGCGAAACTAGTACTCTTAAAGTGTTTAATGTTTACAACTAAATTGAATTTATTATGTTGATATTACTTAACTAATTCTCATCTAAGTTTCTAAAATAAAACTAAGATAGAACACAACTAGTAATAGGTTGTTCTTTGCATTTACGAAGTGGTTTACCATCATTAACTTCCGTCAATACTTTAGATAAATCTTCATAATCAGGAAATGCCAAAGAAGCCAACTTGGAATGTATCAATTCACCATTGACTGAAACTTCGAAAGAACCTGAAATAAAAAAAATTCATGCTCTTACATGCTAAGGGATTGTGATAAAGTGATAACATTTTACACAATAATCCCAAAAAAAGAACCGAGAGCGAAAACGAAAGATATTTCGAGCATCTCTGTAATATCTTCATTTAAATAATATTAGAGAAGATTTCATCTCATTTAATGCCTGCGATTCGATTCGAGAAGAAGACGTAAGGAGGAGAACGCCGCTTAAGTGGAGTTGCTCTAAGTCACATTCGTTTGGTGTCGACAGTTTTGGCATCCGAAAGGAAAGGTGCCGTTAACGAATAAAAAAAAAACAGCCAAAAATGCTAAGCGTTATCCATGTATCAATTATATTTTAAACTAGTTGTACTCGCAATGTCGTTCGCGTGGCGTGTGATTGTTGTATAAAAATTTCTTACCCCACCCCATTTACGGAATGGGAGAGAAATTTTTATACACCAGATGTTAAGTTGAAAGAAGATAAATACATCTGTGAAAACCGCATTCGAATCGTATCAGTAGTTTTCATGTGATGCGCGCACAAACATACAAACAGACAGACAAAAAAATCTAACCACATTTTTGGGTTCTATTTCGATGTAACCGCGACGTGTTGATTTTTGTATAAAAATTTCTTTCCTCACCCCGTTAAAGGGGTGAGGAAGACAAATACGTCTTTAAAAACCGCATTCAAATAGGATCAGTATATAGTTTTCATGTGATGCGCGCACAAACATATACATTCCTTCAGTTTTATTATATGTATAGATAATTGCTTGGCAAGCTCCTCAACAGTTACTTGTGGAAAAAAGTAGTAGCTTTTGCAGTGCTCAAACGACATGATGTTTTAAAGAAGAAATTGGGGGCTGCTGTCCAAGATATTTGAGAAACTGGTTGGGTTGAGAAGCATGACGGTTCTCGTCAGTTCCAGGTGGATGGTAAGTAAAACTTCAACTGATGGATTTTCATTAGGTAATGCAAACTATTATTTCTCATTTCAGTAGTAATGTTTTAGGTTAAATGTTTCACTAAGTCGTCTTCTTCAATCACCATAATTCGATTTAAAGAAGGCTTCTGAGGCCATATAAGACACTAAATGCGTTCTTCAAAATAAATTATCAAATGTTTAATCTGTTTTAAGCAAACTTTATTATGAAGTAAAGGAAATAACTGAACAATTAGACATTGAATTGAAGATGCTTCGTATGGTCCTGTCTACCAAGGTAAAATTCTTTAAAGACACTTAAATTTTTTTTAATTTTTGGAAATAACCTCTACTTACTTTTCATAGCAAGTCTATTCTCTGCCGATATGTGCTTATTGTTATCGAGGGTGTAAACTAATAAAATTGTAAAATGATGTATCTAAGAATTTAAAAAATATTTGTACGTCTGGATTTAAAGTTTTTTGATGCTTCAATATCCGATTTATCATTTGTTAACCATTTTTGGCCAATTTCATTTCTTATGAAGCATCCCTTGTTAATATAAAATTGGAAGAAAATAATTTAATGACCTTTTATGACATTAATTACAATGAATTGAATTGTCATCCCTTATAACATTTAACTCCAATTTTTCATATCCCTAATTTTCAACCCTTATTACGAAAAAAAAATTGATAAGCTTGTTTAGGTACTCACTTACTTATACAATTTGAAACTTTATTTAAATTAAATCAATACCTTTATCACGTTTAACTCAAATATTTTTTCTTCCCTTATCACAAAAACAATAAATGAAAAAGGTGCCTCTTTCACCGAAGCAGGTAAAACAAGTTGCACGACTTTGCTTCTCACCATTTGAATTCGTATACAGGTCGGTCAAAAGCTCATTTTGAAATGAATTTAATAGCATATAAGCATTTAAAAGTTGAACATTTTTTTAGCGTTTCTTGTATACTCTTTACAGTTTTTTAATAAAATAGAAATATGCGAGTAAAAAAACAATTAAAAACGTGTTTTTTTACGAAATTCAATCCCAAATAAGTCATAATATATCCAATTTAAAAATTTATCTATAGGACATTTTTGCTTTAAATGTATTCCTCTATCCATTTGTGGAGTTAGTCCCTACACACGGGAGGATGCACAATGGGCCATATGATATTGGAACTTTATACTTTCTATTTGGAATTTGAGCTGGAATAATTGGTACCTCCATGAGACTTTTAATTCGAACTGAATTGGATGAGCACTAGCTCGCCCTTCCCCAAATTTCTAGATCCAGACTCCGCACCACTTGGGAAGGACTAGGAAGTCGAAGTTGAAGAATATAGAGTTTGAAAGGTAAAAGATGATAATTTTTAGGAATTAGGTAGGTAAGACTTATGTCCTTTTCAGGGGGAATGGATGGGAGTGTTTGGAGGGTGTTAGTATCTGTCGTCGGCCCGCTCTCACAAACTTTTCCATGTGCAGCAGGTTGGATTGCTCTTCATTCTTCTCTCCATCCATGGCGCTTAAACGTACCTAACCTTCTTCGGTGGGAGTGTAGGTGTTGTGTGGTAGTGTGACCCACGTGGTGCAATGTGGTAGGACTAGGAAAAATTCTTTTTAATATATAGCTGCTCTGATAGTTATCAAAATCTACAAAATGGAATATTTTGTATCTTTTCATTAATGAGTGGTCAATTTTAATATTTGTTAAAAAAAAATTATTCGATAATACCGGTATACAGACAGAAAATTTGTTTTAATTTGCAAATAAAGACTTTTTTGTAAATGTTTTTATTGTTTGGTATCGTATAATTGTTAGTATTTTGTTAATAAGTTCATCATATCTAAATATATATTATTGAATTGAAGAATTTCTTTTTTTCTAAAAGTACTAAGTTATGATGATTTGATTCCGTAACTGTTCAGAACGCTGAAATGAAGTATACACAATTGTTCTTTATTTAGTAAACGATTATTTGAGATTTCTCTCATTGGATTATTTGAAAATTTTGAAATTTTTGAAAATTTTTAGAAAGTATACAAACAAGAATATATTAAATAACATTAAGGAGAAATTGAAAAAAATATATTCTTGTTTGTATACTTTCTAAAAATTTTCAAAAATTTCAAAGTTTTCAAATGTTACTTGATTTATTGTCACAAACACTATTATTTTATTAAAGACATGATAACAGTGCATATACAACTGAAAATAGATTAAATATACAAGGCGAAATTCTACACCCTATAACAAGGCCTCATTTAATATTTTTAAACTTGGAATTGACTATATATAAGATTTGGATCTGTTTCTGTTGTATATAAAAACTTGGCAACACTGCGTGAAATTGTAAAGTAAACCTTCTAACCTTACATAACCTCACAATTAAAATATAATAGAAACAGAAATTAATTTTAAAGTATTAATTATTAAACATAAATGTAATACAAAAATAAACAATCAGTTTATTCCAGATAAATGACAGCTGTAATATCTCTTTCATGGTTTTTCAAATATTGTGAGTTATGTATATATATATATCTAATTAAAATTAATTAGCAGCACAATTGGTAAGTTTTACTTTTACCTCTGCGTCCTTCTTTTCCTTCAACTTTAATCAACGGATGAGTCTTTTCTTAATGTTGGACTAACTCTTGGAATTTATCCAAATATCCACACTTATTACTAAAATTAGGTCAAAAAAACTAGGTATTAGAATTTCTATTCAAATATTAAATCTATTAATACTTTATATAGAGACTTACCAATACTCAACATTCACTTCTCTTTCACTGTTTTCAGACATATTTAACCATTTCTTTTTGTTTATACAAGTAGTAAAATTCCCGAATTGTTAACGATAATTTGAGCTCCAAGAGTTTACGTTCTAAATTTTTAGGTTATGTCATGTAAAACCAGGTATTACTTTTTCTAAAAATACCACTGGAATATGAATTGTACATAAAACTATCGGGTTGATAATCAGATCAAAATGGTAAGGGTATTTGTAATATATTGTGATTCATAATTATTTTATTATTTTGTTTGTAGGTACTTTTAGGGGCACAATTGGTCATAACACTGGTTATGATCAGTGTAATTCAGAAACTAGGGCCTCATTATTCTTTTGCTAGATGGTTATTGTGTTCTACAGGTTTGGTTAGATATTTATATCCTACTGATAGTGAATTACGAGAGCTAGCAAATATTCCAAAAGAGAAAAATAAAAATCGTAAAAATTCTAAAGCACAAACAAATGGGAAAAGTGCTGTTGATACTTTTCATATTCCTAGATCGCTGGATATTAAATTAGATAGCATTAAAATTACGAACATCGATATTATACATCTAAGATACTATACAGAATACCAATGGTTGGTAGATTTTTCTGTATATGCATCGGTGATATATGTAGCAACAGAAGTAAGTACATATTATTGAAGACCAGGCGATATTTGCTGTAAAATGGATAAATTTTAAATGATTGAAATTTTTTTATTCATTGACTTAGAAATGATAATTTTACAATCTTAGTACGATTACAAATAGTAATCAGTGGTGACAGATACACCTACGACCTATAAATTCTATTGTGTCCCCAGTTCTTGCTATAATTCAGATTTTAGCATCTCTTCTAGTCCTATCTTTCTTAGACAGTTTATATATTACTGGGATTTAATTTAAGTAGATCTTTCTCTTCTATTTCGTATAATCCTAGTTATCTGACCCTAGAATTGTGTAATTCTGAGAGTATGCATATTGAGGTTTTTTTACTCTTCCTCAAAGAATCTGCACCTTGCTTCATCTACTTATCCTAGTTTCCTAATGTGTCCTCGTAATCGTCAGTGTCCAGTTAATATTTCCGTTATAATAGTTTGTTTTTACTAGGGTTTAGACAGCTGAAAGATCTCTTCTGGTTATAATTTCCCAGGAGCGTCTCCAGTTGTTTGAGTCCTTCTAGATCGTTCCACTACTTGGCTATTTCTCTATCCACTTCTTTCCTTAGTTTTTTTAAGACTGTACTAGTGCTGATTCTACAAGATGGTTCTGGTCACCAATATGGGATTTCAGCTCTCCTTTTTGCCAGCTTATCTGCTGTGTCGTTTCCTTCTATTCCTATGTGTCCTAGAATCCATAAGAGGGTAACACTGTTTTCTTGTCCTAGTTCATTTAATTTGCCTAGGCATTTCCAGACCATCTTTGAACTGATTGTGTGTAAGTTCAGTGCGTTGATCGCTGCTTGGTTATCTGAAATGATTACAATCTTTTGTCTACGACAGTTTCTTTTAATATTAAATTCTACACATCTTTCAATGTAACGATTTTTCGCTTAAAAAATGCTTGGGTATGCACCTAGGCTTTCTGAGTATTTAGCTTTAGGTCCAAAAACCCCTACTCTAGTTCTTTTATCTGCCTTGGTACCGTCCGTACACCACTCTAGCCCCAATGTGGTATCTTTGTTCCATTCAGATTTACTACCTAGTATTGTGGTGAATTTTCTCACAAAGTTAAATTTCTTTGGCATGCCATCTTGGGGCATTTCCCAAGTTTGATCAAATTGAAGTGATCAAAGTTTTTCTTTATTGTTCCTTCTTTGACCATTCTATATATTGTTTTTCCCTTACACTTTCTACTTGAAGCTATTGTGGCGATTAGGATTACTTCCATAGCAGCAGTGGGGCATGTTTCCATTGCTCCAGTGATGCATGCACAGTCTAGTTTCTGAATCTTCGAGAGGTTTGTCCTCGTAGTAGTCAGATTAGCTCTCGTACCCCAACCTACTGTCCCATAAGTATTGACTGGTCTCACTATTATCGTGTACATCCATTGTAGCTTTGTGTATTATTTCGTTTTCGTATTTTTTTTTTATAGTAATCTGTTATTTTTGATTGGCTCTAGATATTTAACCTCTATTTTTCATTCAACAATGTACTTTGACAATTTTTAAGTTAGGTTTCAACATCTTTTCTTATTTTTGCAATTCTTATGATATTGTTTTCAAATTGCAGTATATTGTAGGAAATTCATTTCTTTCAAATTTTGTGTTAAAAACATTAGCCTAACTTTTAAAATATTTGCTAAGTGAAATTACCATTTCTAATAATAGTGTTAAGCCATTGATTCCAAAATATTTATTATAATATTTAAACTAGAATCGGAAATCTGTATATTTATTTATACAGGATACATATACCAAAATGTTTAATATTTTTTTGGCTGTCTGTCTGTTTTTTCGGGCTAATTTCTCGAACGGCTGTACCGATTTTGACTGGATTTTAATTGGCAGATAGCTGATGTAATAAGGAGTCTACTTTTATTTTAGAATTATACACAAAGGCTGCCTGTCGCGCGGACCCAGTCTGTGTCTCAACGACTTCGTTTAAAAATTGATTTCCAGCCTTTTATTATACTATTAAAACATGCACGAAGTCGCGGGCACAACAAAAAATGATAATAATTAGATAACTTATAAAAATCGTATAATCGGAAAGAAACCATTTGTAAAAACCAAAGAAAATATAAAAAAACTGGTAATAATCTAAAAAAATAAATAAAAAAGTGGGTTAATAAAAAAAAAGCATAGTGTGGTTTTATGAAACCACGGTAAAAGTGAAATTTTTTTTGACACTATAGACATTTAACTAAAAATTTTTCGAATCATATTCCATTAAGGGTATAAAAATCGCTTTATCAAATCAAAATCGAAACCAAGATTAAAATCAAAATCGAAATCGAAATTGAAATTGAAATCGAAATCAAAATCAAAAGGTGTGTGTGCGATTCAGACACGATAGAAGTGAAAACTTCAGTAAATCGACAAAAGAATGAGATGAATATATATAACAAGGGTAGGATAATTACAAAGTTTATTTGTTTAAAAATGAAAGTGTTTTGATTAATTTTAAAAGATATTTTATTTAATATATGTTACATAATTTATTGCTCAAGTTCCATATTTTCAGTTTCAAAAATTATTATTTACGGCTGTAATATTTTTAAAACGTTACATGTCGTAGATACTTACGCAGTCGAAGTTCGTATTAATATGAATAGATAAAATATAACCGTCGACGTTACATGTCGTAGATACTTACGCAGTCAAAGTTCGTATTAATACGAATAGTAGGATTGTTTCATTAGCAGATCTGCTCACTCCCGTACATTTTTGTATTAAACTATAGGTGCCGCCTACTTTATACTTTATACCTACTCGGCGTTCGACCGACATGTGACATGCACTTAAAACGGTCTAATAAAAGTTTCACTTTAAAAAATGAGAAAGCATAAAAACATGGAAAAACAATAATAATTGAAAAAAAAAGTTAAAAACTAGCAAAAATTGGTAAATAGAATCGAAATCGAATTTATACATGTGAATTATGTACACGAGTTTCGGAAAACCGTTAAGGTTATTCGATCTGGACCAAAATCAATATGGTTCTTCCCACTACATGATGAGTCTATATACCAAATTTCATGGCCGTGTTACTTAATAATGGAAAGCACAAAAGAAAGAACAAAAAAAAAAGAAAAACCGAGAATAAATTGAAAATAAACGAAAAAATGTATAAATTCGAAAAAATACAACTGAAAAAACAACTAATCCTGACAAATTTCAGAATCAAACGAAAAAAAAAATAGTATAAACCTAGAAACATGAGAAAATATGATAAAATCGACAAAAGCAGCAAAACAAACTTATGAAACAATCGGAAAACCAAACAAGGTCGTAAAAATTGGAAAAAAAGCAAAACTGTGTAAATTGTTAGGCGGTACAATTTTCGCGGGATCAGCTAGTTGTAAATAATAATTGCACGGCAAATTAAAATGAAACAATAACAAGTTTGGGTATTATCACGCCTGTGGGGTTGGAGAATGTGCCTTGGGGTTTTGGGATGAGGGTTAGGTTTACTTGAGAAACTTTCCACTCAGGTCATAGTTATCTAACCACCTGGTATGTATCTTGTCAAAGAATGAAACCTAACCAAGTGGAAGATGAAGTAAAACACAGGAAACAAATACATTAACAAATAACGAGTAATAACAATCAGAACAAATATCTATTAAAAAACACTAACATAAACTAATCTTACCAAATAAAACTACATAGGGGCTACATGTTACACTTACTCACGACAACGGCCAGATCCAAGGGTCTGTTTTAGAGAAACCCCAAAAGGCGACTTTTACAGACAACCTCAGACTCCGAACTCCTCGAGTGCTTAACTCAACGACGATCTTTTATAGCCAATTCATATTCTACGTTAGAATAAAACTATACTATCATCGTATGTGACAATATCAGTTATAACATTACATTTTTTTGTATTTCAGGTGTACCAAACATGGTTTCCTCTAAAAAATGAGATAAATTTAAGTATGATATGGTCAATGCTAGTTATATTATTTGCCATGTATCCTTTATTGTATATGTATCTATTAATCAAAGCCATTAATATTACTCTCGGAACCACATACATATGGATTTTTTAATTTCCCGCCAAAAAAAATTAATTTTTTTTTTTAAATCGGGAAGTTATTGGATTTTTCCCCGTTTTTCGAAAATCGAGTTTTCATCGGATCCCAACGTTTTGAGGTATTTGGAATCTCCCCTGACTATTTTTACGAGGGTGTCTGTGTGGATGTGTGTGTGTGTGTGGATGTATGTAAACCTCTTATAACTTTTGAACGGCTTGACCGGTCGGAATGAAATAAAAAGCGTTCCAAAGAGTTCCATCTAACTTAGACTCTCTGTAAGTTTGAGCCGATTCGAACCGGTAGATTTTGAGAAATTTCAAAATAACCAAAAAAACAATTGGTAAAATGGATGTTTTTTGGGCATATCTTTTTGGCTATTACATCGATCAATTCCATAACCTAATCAGCTCTTAAGCTTAAATAACCACGTCGAATGCCGTTTTGCAAATTACAATCGGTTGATTCGTTCGTGAGATATCGTTGTCGAAAAATTTCAAAAAAAGTTTTTTTTTAATAACTTACAGGTTTTTCTACTAATCGATTTTGCACTCCCAGTAACATTTTTAGGTCTCAAAAAACTGCGTCGAATGCCATCTTGAACATCAAAATCGAATAACGCGTTAAAAAGTTATGGCATTTTAAACATTTCAAAAAAAAAGTCAAAAACGTCAAAATACGTCACGTTACTATAGCTTTGCGGTTAAAACTAGCGGGAAGTTGCAAGAATGGCCTTTAAGGTCAACCTCTTTTCGAATTTTTTTAATATTAGTTTCCTGTTGTTGCAAAGTTATTTTATAAATAGACTGATTTATTTTTGTAGTAGGGCAAAGCGTCGTCTGATGATCATGTTTTTGGTTATAACTATTTAAAATTTATTATAGTATATCAGAATAGCTATTATAAACAAAATTTTATAGTTTACCTACCGAATTAAACATAAACTACAGTAGGTTTCTGCAATATTCAAGGGTAATATAACAAGACCTTGATTATAGTCGGCTATTTCTGTGGTATCTAGATTACGAGAATATTTTAGTATCAATTTGTTGAGACATAATTTGACATTAATAATCTGATTAAAGCCCGAGAGCTTTAGCTCGAGGGCTTTAATCTTTGATTATTAATGTCAAATTATGTCGAAACAAATTGTAAAATTTTCGAGAAATTTAGCAACAACAAAAATAGCAGACTATTAATCAAGGTCGTGTTATATTTAGGAACATTATTTCCTGAGAAGACAAATTTTTGACATTTATATTTGACGTGACTATTTCTCTAGTGCAATAGTCGCTAATATTGTTCTAGTGCAATAGTCGCTGATATTTGATTCTGATTGGTCAAAAAATTATGACATTCTATTGGTTAATTTGAATCGAAGGAAATAATCAAATAAACATTTTGAAAAGTCAGATGCAATCCCAAGCGGTTTTTTGAGCAGGTGAGTGAAAATAAAAATACATGAAAAAATAGAATCCTGAGATAGCAAAAATGACAAAAAGTAAGTGTTCTTCTTAATTGTACCAGCTTAATCAATGTCGGCAAACTATCAAAGTAAGCTTCGACACATAAAAGACAGAAATAGGGTTCTTCCTCGGTGTCTGAAGAGGATCTCTGACTGGGTTGTATAGTTTTGTTCTTTTCTTTCTTGACTTTCTTCAAAGGTCAATTACTAAGAAGTATAATTAGCCAAACTCAATTGACCCCACTCGTTTTGGCTCAAGAGACTCCCAACTTTTTTTAAACAAACTATTATGATCCACAAGTGCGTGACAATACCTCATGATAGGACATCGTCCAGACCTATTAGCCTGCTCCCCATCACCAGCAAAATATTTCAAAGAGTACTTTTCAAAAGAATAGAACAAGACTATTAACTAGAAGACCTATTGCCAAACTACCACTACGATTCATCAAATTCACCGCATTGTAAATCAAACAGCAAATAGCATCGAAGGAAAAAGTTACTGCAATGGAGTATTCTTAGACATCACGCAGGCCTTCTACAAAGTTTGGCACCCTGACCTGCTGTATAAACTAAAACGTAGTAGCTACTATTTGCTTCTCCAATCATATCTATCCGATAGACACTACTCTGTGAAGCACAAAGCCGAGCTCTTTACACAATATCTAAATAAATCTGGAGTTTCACAAGGCATTGTGCTGGGACCACATCTACACCGCAGATTTGACTACCATAGAAGACACAACATCTGCAGCATTTTCTGATAATGTAGCCATCTTGTCAAGACACGACAGCCCAATTGTAGTCTCTGCAAACGCGCAAAACCACCTGAACCTACTGAATAAGCCGAGATGTTATTAATAATCTTAATAAACAAGTTTATAACCTAAACTATTCCGGTTGGTTACAAAGCACCCTTTGCAGGTGGTACTGGACTGCTGTTGTTTTTTTTTTATCTTCAATAGCTTTCTTTGAGCGTGACCGATTGGATATTTACCAGTAAGCTGTAGTGTTTTTTAGTACATGTCTCCAAATTTGGCTTATTAATGTGTGCAAGTTTTTCTTAACAAATAAAGCAATCTTTGACGTCTTTACTATCTGTGAATGGTTTTCCGTTTTATGCAAGATATAGCAAAGCTTTTCAGATTTACATTATTTGAAGATAGCACCCAGTTACTTAAAATGTTACTGGATTGTTGATGTTTTTTTGTTTGAGATCTTAAATAACTTTCTTTGAGCGTGTCCTATTGGGTATTTGCCAGCAAAGTGGGTTGTTTTTTTAGCGTGTCTCTCTAAGTTTAGTTTAATAATAAAAGATCTCTAAGCATTCTCTTTCTAGATTTTGTGTTATGTTATCTGATACTATCAAATGAACTATAAAAGAAATTTAATGGTGGATTTGGATACGATTAAGAAACAAATTTTATATTTTATACCGTTTTTTTCTGACCATCAGATTTACGACGAGAAATTGCGTGATCTTCTCAAAAGATGCATTATGTGTCTTAAATATATATGGAACAGGGTATACAACAAATGATAAAAAATAATTTTAATGATTAGATTATTTACTTAATTTGTCGCTGAAAAAAAAATTAAAACACGTTGTTTTTCAGATTTCTATATTTTAATTTAAATCCATACAGATCATCTAATTCTAATACCATGTTGTTTTTTTATTATTATTTTTTTAATCAAAATTGTAGATAAAAATGTTGTAAATTAAAATTATGGTTAATTTCCTTAACTATAAATTAGTAAACTACTTATTAGTTTAACTGTGCAATATTTTAAAGGAGAAGAGTCAATAGGAGAGCGCTCAACTTGCATTGTTATGGGATTTATTTATTTGTTAGTTTCCATGATGATTCTAATTGTGGATGAAAGGACATTAGAAATAGGTCTGGAAGATGCGTATGATAGTTTTAATAAAAGTGCTTCTTTGTTTTTGGAAAAACAAGGTGTATCTTCTAGGTAAAAATTTAAAATTAACTACATCTTTTCGTAATGGACACGGAGTAATAAATCAAAATTTTAAGGAAATTTTAATTACTCAAACAAAATATGAACTCAATAGAATCTACCACTAAAAATCTTGGTAATTCAAGACTTTTACCTATGCCCACCCGTATTATAACCATAGCTTACCCTTATTATAACAGTAGCTTTGGGGGGCGTACTTTTTGGAACATTCTGGTGTGTATTATTATTATTATTTTATATCAATTGTAAATCTTTAACATCTGAGTACTAATTTCTTTATTACACCCTTTTTATAGTTTGTATGCAAACAAAATTTTTGTTGGATCAAACTGGGTGTTAATTGTAAAAATACGAATTTATTTGTACTTTAACCTTAAATATTTATAAAAAGAAGTGTTTATGCAATAAACTACAAAAAAATCTAAAGATTTACCGAATTTAATTTTAATGCAATAAGTTTGATAGTCATTTTTATTTGTTTACAACAACTAAAAAAACATGTAAAGTACATCCCGAAATAATACCAATAATAATATAGGCACCCAAACCTGAAACTGCCTGAACCATAGAATTTATTACTCTGTGCTGATTGCGAAAACACTACAGATCTTCGTAACTACAAATATTTTTGTTATTTTTTAGTGGACCAGCATCAAAAATTGTTCTAAAATTCTTTATAGCTTTATGGTGTGGAATTCTGGGAGCCCTATTTACTTTCCCTGGATTGAGAATGGCAAAAATGCATTGGGTGCTGCTTAAGTAAGAATAACTATTAATATAGATCATCGAAAAAGTATGAATATGTAAAAAAATATGAAATTTACTAAATATAACGAAAAAAATATTTGCATGTCATCAGTAAATGAAACAAATACACATACCTCCAAAGTTCTTGGCCCGCTGGTATTTACAAATTAAAGTTTAAAGGTGTAGTAGATGTAATTCATTACTTTATTGGTAACATTTTGTAGGGTTAAATATTTTTTTTTGCTGTTTAAATAAAAAAATAAATAAAACATAGCAAAACTTTAATAATCAGTATGACCACTTCTTTTCTCAATGAGTTGCTTAACATGTCTTGGCATACCGCGAATTAGATTGTCAATATAAGCTTGATCCATGTTGTCCCATTCCTCTTGGGCGGTTATAACCAGTTCCTGAAGGGTTTCAGGAGGGGTTTCTCTTTCTTTTATTGCCCTAGCAATATGGTTCCCCACATGTTCGATCGGATTCATGTCTGGCGAGTCCGGATGCCAGTTCAATCGTTCGATATTTCCTTCTCGAAACATCTTTTGTACCCTTTGAGTACGATGTGACGTGGCATTGTAATCTTGAAAAATAACATTTTCACCAAATTCATTAATAGATTCGATTATGTTTTCCGCGTATTCGCTGGGTGCGAAGGGTAGGGTGGGAGAACCACGAATCGATCGCAGTGCTCATCGTTGCTAAAAAAGGAACTTACGGCGGACGATTAGTTACTTTTTACTAAGGATTTTACATGGATTTCACTTATCCATGCGTCCACTTAAAAAGTAAATAAAAATGCGCCACGAAACCTGCTGTATAGTAAACTGCAACAACAATGGCAGAAATAGTGATCAGAAATTACATAAATTTCCACAAGCAAGTTGGAAACGAGAACAACGTATAAAGTAGTGAATAATCGCTGTCAAGAAGAAAAAGCTAATAAGCTAACTTAAAAAGCAACATTTTAAATATTTGCTTTATGTAGTATGTTGTAGGAAGCATCACGTTATATTTTTACGTCTTGCACATGTTGAGCCAAAACTAATTCTTTACCTTTGTTGGTTGTTTAAGGTTGGAAAGTTATGTCGTGAGTCGTGGGTGATTGCTTGAAAAACAGTTTTAATTATTAATTTGGCCATGTTTAACTGAAAATACACAAAACGTCTTCATTATTGACGACATTATAATCATACCTACTATTATCGTCTACAATGCGATAATCGAATACATTTATTTATTTTTTAATTACTTCCCGTGAAGTCCGCCGTGATAAAGCCCATCTATACTACCTAAAATTTATTGATTGTGACATTTTAAACGGAAAATAAAAAAAGAAATATTATTATCTAGAGATTTACATGATTTACATTTGGGTAGGAAACTAATAAATTAAGATGTTTCATTGTAAATAATTGGATATGGCACATGTCATGGTCTGCTCGATAAGAATAAGTGGAGTTCGCCGCACGTAAATTATACCACCCCAAAACATGACTGTCTCTCTTGGTACGGAGCAAATTCTCTGGCAAAAATTAGTTATTCCAGTCTGCCTAGACCCTCTCCATACTCTTTCCCTTCGGCTGTCACTTACCTGGCCTTGTCTCATCGGAGAAAAGGTGGTTAAAGCCGATTTCTACGCTTCTGACAGCATTACAATCGTGCAGCAATATGTCGAGGTGAAAGCATAGGCACTCTTAAAGGTCTTTTGCCTCTTAAATTGTTAAAATGTAGTCGCCTTCGAATCGTGCTTATCGAAATTCTTCTTCAGTACATACGTAAAAAATGACTTCGAAGAGCTGGTACTGTGATTCTCTTATTTCTATGAATATATATAACCAGTCACATAACGGTCTTCTCTATGTGTTGTTACACTAGAACGACCAGTCCCTCGTCGTAGGTCAACACCAGCAGTTTCTTAAAACAAAGTTATTATGTATCTGACTGAGGTCCTGGGTTCGAAATTTGGTGGTTTTACACACTTTCTTGGTGTAAAGCCACTATTCTTCCTCTGTTAAACTAAGAAATCGGATTTCACGTCATTCTGTACAAAAATTGTTTGTGTGTATTCTTTCGATTACAAGTTAAAACTGTTTGCTTTCAAAAATAACCGTTTATTTTCGGACTAAAACAATTTTTTCCTATATATTTTTTTATTTTTCAATAAGAATATTTTATGTATAAATGTTTGTCATTCTACAGTGAACGGTTTAAGAATAAACCAGGGGGGCCAAGAATTTTGGAGGTGTGTGTAGAATTAAAAGTTTGTATGTAAAATGAAAAATAATTTAATACGCGTTCTGTAACGTTAAAACGTTTTAAAAGGCGTTATTTCCCTACTAAGTTGTGGGTTACCTTTTAAACGTATTGTCAGTCTCCCCCAAACATGTAATTAAGGGCGCCAAAGTACAAACTGCACAAAATATACTCAAAAACCCGTTTTAAATGATTTATTACAAATTTAATTATCTTAAAAACAATTATTTAAATAAAAAAATATATATTGAAAACTTGAATAGGAGATAAATTAAGTTAATTAAAGAATTAATTATTCTTTTATCTCTGTATTGGAAGTCTTCAGAAACCCTTGAATTGACTCATATGTAACGGTATTTACTGTATGATGAGGGATGATTTTTTTCTTTCAAATTCCAAAATCTGGTACGAAATGTGTTAAAATTCTTAAAAAATTGGAAAAATATTAAAAAATTATATAATTCATTTTTACATGCAAGGTAGGAACATCTGTCCCATGAAGTTTTTTTTTATATTTTCGATTTTTTGTGTTAAGTTATGTAATAGAAAGCGATTATCTAGCAGACTAAGTATGATTACCTAAAATAATACATCCGGCTGTTAAATTGTACTTTTTTTTCGAAAACTCGCATCCAGTAAAAACTATAAAGAACTTAATTTTAATACATACAAGATATAGAATATGCGCGAAAATAATTTTAGATTTTTCTTATTAATATTTATTATTTGTTTTAGATACACTCGGGAGAACAAGTTTAAGCAGCTACTTTTAAATATTTCGTTTGCTTTACCTTTCATCTTAATCGTTTTGTGGATAAAACCTGTTGCAAGAGATTATTTGACTGTTCGGATATTTTCTGGACGCACTGAACCATTGTAAGTATTTCCATAAAATTTTACTGCATGTCATTATATTGATTTATTTTTAAGAAGTACAGGTTGAAAATGACACTTTTGACTACTTTTGGCGCTACTAGTAGATGCGGTTTAGCACATGAATGACATATATGTCATCTGTAAGGGCTATTCATTAGTTGCCATAATCACAAAAAATAATTTGTTTAAATTGGCGAAAAACATCATTTGCAGGAAGTTTTGTTAGGATATGTTTCTGCAAATAAAAATGCTGCTTAAGTCGTCTTTTGCTGGTGAAAGTTTATGGTGATAAAGTTCTATTCAGACTACGGTGTTTTGAGTGGTTTAAACGCTTTAAATGTGGCGATTTCGACATCTCGGACAAGCAGCGTCCAGGTCGGTGGAAAAAAGTTGAGGACGCAGAACTGTAGCAATTACTGGATGAATATCAATGTCAAACGAAAGAAGATCTTGCAGAATCATTGGGAGTAACACAGCAACCCATTTTCGATTGTTTAAAAGCAATAGGAATGATTTCAAAATAAGGAAAATGGGTACCAAGCGAATTAAAGTCTAGAGTTGTAGGGGGGCGATTTTTCACAAGCGAATTGTTGCTCGCACGCCAGAAAAGAAAAAGTTTTTGCATTGCATTGTTACTGGCGATTTAAAGTGGATCATCTACGATAATCCTAAGCGCAAAAAATCATATGGATATCTTGGCCAGTCATACACATCGGCGCCAAAGCCAAATATTCATGGCAATAAGCTGATGCTGTGTATATGATGGGACCAGCTGGGTTTTGGGCATTATGAACTGTTGAAGCCAAATCAAACGATCACTGTAGAAGTGTCTCGACGTCAATTGATGCGTTTAAGCCAAGTATTAAAGGATAAACGGCGGCAACACTCCGATAGGTGTGACAAAGTTATCCTTCAACATCACAAGGTCCGACCACATGTTGCTGCGGTGGTCAAAACACTTCGCTAATTATGAAGAATGCAAAAAGTGGGTCGATTCTTGGATCACCTCAAGACGGAATCCGTTAATTGTCTGAATCGTGGTCAAAAGTAGTGACATACTTTTTATAATGTATTATTCCATTTGGTTATTAAAATAAATGCATATTTTCATCCAAAAAAGTCTCATTTTCAACCGTTACTCCTTATAGTTAGGTAATAGACCTATTTTTTTATAGATTAACTGATGATACTTTTGAATCATTAAGACTTATTGCTATTGTTGCTACTATGGGCCTCAAAGTAATATTGATGCCTTGGTACCTACAAGCATATCTGGATATGGCATTTCATAGGTTAGAAAGTCAGAAAAAAGAAGCTGGAAGGATTACCAATATTGAGTTGCAAAAACAAGTAAGCGATATCTTTAGTGAAGGAATATTTTTTTCATATACTCACATTTTTGTAGGTCGCTGCAATTTTCTATTATCTCTGTGTAGTCACACTTCAGTATGTGGCTCCTATAATCCTTTGCTATTTTTTTACTCTTGCTTACAAAACTTTAGGAGAATATAGTTGGACTGGAACACTTTGGATAAATTCGTTAATTTCTAATAGTTCGCAAGTAAATATAGACAGTGTAAAGCCTTCGTTAGAAATTTTTGAGACTACTGACGAATCGAAAACTATTACTGAATCTGTGGCAGAATTTCATTTGACTTTGGAAAGTTTAAAATCCGTAAGTATCTTATTTTGTAAGAATATTCTCGAAAAAAAAACTAAAATAACTAGGGTACAAAAAAACTAGGATTAGTAGATAAAGCAAAGTGTTGATTCTGTGAGGAAAAGGACGAAACTTCAATACACATACTCTTAGAATGCATATTGCCTTACGTAATTCTAGGGTCAGATAGCTAGGATTATACTGAAACACTTATGGGGACTTACACAAGAACTCTGCTGGATAATGTCTAAACAGTTTTACAATGACAATGAACTATTTGAACTCTCCTTAACTGCCCATACACCCCCTTTATAGAACAAACGAACATTTTAGCATTTGCGAGAAACATAATTTAACCTAGTTAATACAGACTAGAAGATTCAGGAATATATTACCTAAAAACAGTCTTTTACGTAAATGTCCTTTTCTTATCTAACAAAGGTTGGGTATGATTCTATATTTTCTTTTTCACTTGTCTCTATGGAGGATGTTGAAAGGGTCATCTTCATCATTAAATCTAATGCAGTAGGTCGGGATGATATTTCTATACAGATGCTACAGTTGTGTTGTCCTACAATTTTGCCAATGCTCACACACATTATTAATACATGTCTTCTTGAAGGTACCTTTCCTAAAAAATAGGGCGAAGCTAATGTCACTCCAATTCCCAAAACTAGAAATTGTACAAATCTTAATGACATACGTCCAATAAGTATACTTTCTCCGTTGTTAAAAATTTTAGAAAAGATTGTTGACTACCAGCTTAGAAAACACCTGTCTAACTTTAATCTTATACCCGAAACACAGTCAGGCTTCCGTCCAGGATATGGTTGCGCGAGTGAATTAGCTGCAATACTTGATGATGTTATGTCATCCCTTGATGTTCATCGAAACACAGCTCTGATACGGATAGATTACTCGAAGGCATTTGATACTATTGATCACGATCTACTTTTGGCTATTCCTCACTCGTTAGGTCTCTCCGACAATGCTGTATCCTTTTTTGCCAGTTATTTGTATTGTAGGTCACAGAGGGTAAAGATTTCTGAAGAGTTATCTGATTTACTGATGTTGCTTCGTGGTGTTCCTCAGGGTTCTGTCCTCGGTCCTCTTTTATTTTCAATTTACACTGGTCATCTTTATAACTGTCTTGAGGTTTCATCTATATGCTGATGACTCCTAGCTTTATCACTCTTTCGATACCAAGGATGTTGCTACAGCGGAGTTGGTCATTAATAAAGATCTCCAGAATCTTTTAAGTGTATCGTCCGAATATGGCCTCAAAATAAATCATGCAACATCGTCTGTGCTGCTATTTTGTAGCAATAAGGATCGCAACTTTCTTGAAGACTATCTCCGCTTGTTATTGGATGGTAATTTTCTTCTGTAGTCACGGACCTTTGATTGTATATTGACACTGAGCTCAGGTTCAGAGAACATGTTGCTAAAGTAACTAATCGTGCTTATGATTCTCTTAGAACTATTTATCCTTTTCCTAGTGAATCAACCCGCTTTTTTAATCTGTAGTATGTTCGAGATTTAATTTCTTGAACTCCTCGCGTAGTAAAATACTAATGGCCTTTATATTATGCACAGAGGAAGACTTAAGATCTAAGGTAGAGTAAACTGTACTATACCGTCCTGAAATCTATTCTATTCAAATTCCTTTAATTTTTATTAAATTTGTTTTATATTAACTAGTTTATTTTTATTTTAGGTTTTTACTAAAACAGTTTACAGAGGATTCTTTGGTTTCGCAACTTGGTGGTGTTGCTTTTTATATTTTGCCACAACTTCTTTTGGCTTAATCTATCAAACATATTTTTCCACTTTATAAATGTTTTTTTTTTTATAATACGAATAAAATCTTGTTATACGTATTTATGTTGTATTATTGTCAAAACTTTTAATTTATTTTGTATTTTTTTCAGATATGAAATAGTTTTTTTTTATTTCTGTTTAGCAATTTCAACATTTTTATTCATTACTGTCCCCCTCTTAAATCTGAACATCCCGATCAGACATTGCAGGGGTAACGTCTCATAACGCCTCATGTCGGAATCTGCAATTTACGGCTGATCGGCAAACACGTTTTCTGAAGAAGTAGCAGTCCACAGTTTTACCAGTATTCCCTTTTAGATTGAAGTAGCACACCGTACACCTTACGCAGGTACCCCTGAAAAATATCGCCAAATTATTTATGTTGTAGTTGGTACCGAGTTCTTCAAAGCAGACCAAAAATTTTCATAAGAAGGCTTGCTCTCAGATGCTTTTTGGAAACCAAGTATAGCAAGGATCGTTAGCATCCTCTATGTCTAAAACCTTGCCCACTCGTGGTCGTTGCTTAATCAATTCGTCTATTCGTCAAACCCTGTACGAAAGTCTTCAACCACGCGATGAGCGATAGAAACGTCAGGTGGAACCTCAACAATATTTTGGCTAACCTCTACGGTAACTCCAAATCGCGCTTTCTACTGAAGTCCACCATGAAATCTTTAAAGTTTGTTCCGGGTTCAAAACTATCCGCTTCTTCTCGGACATTTCTGACCTTTTCTCTGTCATTGGATCTGGCATATCGACTTATAGTCGATAAGTCGATTGATGTGTTCGACCTTAGGTTTTCGGTGATTCATCCTAATGAGGTAAATCACGTCATTTGTTTTTTATCACTTCGTATGCACCTTCCTATTATCGCTCTAGTTTGGGAAAAAAAACTTGTCGTGAATGAGGATTGTGAAACCTTACAAGATCTCAAACTTTAAAAGTTCCATTGGCTAAGCGTGCATTGTATTGGCACTGCATGTGGTTATTAAGAATCTTAATATGGCTCCTAGCTATATCGTGGCAAGTAAGAGTATGGCCCGTGTTCTCGTTAACGGCAGATCGATATGCCATGGAGGTATTGGTTCCAGTCTTTCTAATGTTCTGACACAATATTCAAGAGATATTTGCCTATGTTTCGATTCAACTTCTCTACCATTCCATCTCACTGAGGATGCAAAGTAGTTGTTTTCGGTTTAGTGGCTCCTATTAAACGCCAAACATCTTGAAACGGAGCCGATTCAAAGTTTCTTCCCGAATGAATTTCTATTAGAACACCAGTTCTAAGTTCGCCTCCTGGTTTAGAATGGCAAATACTTCGATAACCACTTTGGATTAGCGATTAGGATTTATTTATTTCCACTATTCGTCTCAGGAAATGATCTGGCGATGTCGCCAGAAACTCTTTCCATCGGACTACCGACATGTATTTTTTCGAGAATGTTCCATTTTCGGAAGCATAACTGTCATTTTTGGCACCATCGTAGAATGTCCTCTTTACAGTTGACCCAAAAGTATCGTTCTCGTGCCCTCTGTAAGGTGTTCGCAATACAAACGTCTCCCCGACTCTCCATGATGCAATAGTTCCGAAACTTTGTACGATCAGCTGCAAATTTGGTTGGGTGCCATCATTCATTTTCTAAAATCCTATATAAAACGTCGCGTCGTTTCTCACTATCAAATTCATTTCCGGACTTCTCGCTCGTAATCTTTTGTCACACTGGTTTTCTGCCGAGGTGCATCAAATTTGAAGTCTTTAAACTTGGATCGTTCTCTTGAGCCTATATGATCTCTGGTTGTCATTCCTCGTTCTCTACAGTGGTTCTTAATAAGTGGCCCATTTTATTATTTCTCTTAGAAGTGTAATTGCTTATACACGGTCGTCTACATTTCTGTAAGTTTTTCTATCCTATGGTCAATGTCATTGTCATGTTTCGTCTGGTTTACAGGCTTTATGCAATTGCAACGAAGGATCGATTTCGCCACAATTCCAACATAACGGTTTATGATTTATAACCAGCGACAGTTGAACAACATAATAGAAAGGTGTGGGATGAGTTTCGTATCAGAAAGTGGAATGGTGAAGAAAATATATATATATGTTCGATACATTCGAGGTGTCCCTACCATTCATAGCAACTCTGTCCAGGATATACCAGCTTCGCCTACAACTTCATCAAAAAACGACCAAGCTCCCTAAGTTGCTATTTTCAGAACGTTGGTGGTATTGGCAGTAAGCTACTAAAGTTTAAACATGGGGCTTAAGTACACTTCAACTTATGATATAATTGCTTTAGTTGAGACTTGGCTTAGTGATAAGTATTCTTCAAGTGAAGTTGCTCTTCCAGGATATAATGTGTATAGACAGGATCGTTCTTCAATAACAAGCGGAAAATCCCGTGGTGGTGGTGTACTGATTGCGTGTAATGAGTTTTTCGGTTCTTCTTTAATAGAATCAGACTATGATACTGTTAAACAACTATTTATTAGTGTTCGTCATGGTCAAGAAAAAAATATATTTGGTGTGGTTTATATTCCTCCTAGATCTGACATCAACTTGTATATTCAGTGAAATATTTTTAAGGGATTCAGTTGCCAATAATAGTCGTGATATTTCAAATCTTTTCGCTAACTTTTTTTACAGTATACAAGGGAGATGAAGGCGTGGCCATGCCGAATTATAGCAATTCTGTGAAGCAATGTGAGACTTTTAGTATGGTCAGCATTGGTGTTGACGAGGTGTATGAGGGGATTACTAGACTACCTGTAAAATTTTCTTCTGGTCCGGATGGTGTTCCACCAGTGTTATTAAAATAAGATGTTAACTCCCTGACAATTCCAATCCACTATCTCTTCAATAAGTCATTGAGTTCTGGCATTTTTCCATCGTTTTGGAAGGAAAGCTATATTATGCCCATTTTCAAATCAGGCGACGGGGGTAACATTGAAAACTATAGTTACTAAACACTTCTCGATTGCTGTACAGAACATCATCATATCAGAACAGCATGGTTTCATACCTGGCGGTCTAGGACTAATCGACGAGGCCGATTCAACGCCGGCCATTCGATGCGGCCGTTTCGACGCGGAGATAATTTAACGCTGGCCCTTTCACCGCTGGGCCGATTCGACGCAAAGTTGTCATAATATGGCTAATCTCAGTGTCACTTTTTGTTTAAAATAGCAAATACAGTTAATTACCCTTACCGGTAATGGTCATTACAGCCTCTCTGGAATGGTTTAAAGATTCCTACCTAAGGCGCCCTCAAAGACGAGGTAATGGAAGGCGTCAGCCTTTATTTCCCACATCATTTTGGTCTGTCTACAACGGTGTCATAAATAATATAGACAGAACAAATAATCACGCTGAAGCAGCGCACCACGAAGTCAGCCCACAGACGATTGCAAAACGAACTTTAAATGGACCATCCAACAATTTGGAAGTTTATTGATGCCTTGAAACGAGTACAGTTTGGTAGGGATCTGTATTACGTGCAATAACTTTCCGGACAACAACCACCAGTTAAATTAAAGAAGCACCGAGAATGCGACGAAAGAATTAAGACCTTAGTAAGAGAATATGCAAATCGTAATAGTATCGATTTTTACGAGCTTTATCTCATAATTATGTAATGAATATTTAGAACATAATAAAGGCTTTCGAGTGTCGTGTACAAGTGGATAGCATATACACCGATTTTTCAAAGGCCTTTGACAGGGTTAGCCATAGACTACTAATTCAAAAACTTAATAGTATGGGCATTTGTGGGGTTTTTCTTGACTGGGTATCCAGCTTTCTGAAGAACAGGCGTCAGTGTGTTCGAATTGGTTGGTCTCTCTCTCCAGTGTCATTGAAGTGATCTCAGGGATCACATATTGGACCAATTTTTTTTTTAATCTCAAATGATATTACTTACTTATAAAATATTCTGACGTTTTACTTTATGCTGATGATTTAAAGACGTTTAGACAAATTTATAATGAAAGTGATGTTCTATTGCTGCAGCAGGATCTCAATGAGCTGGTAAGGTGGTCTGAAGTGAATTCGCTAAAATTGAATGTGGCAAAGTGCTTTTTTTTACATTTTCAAGGCTATATAATGTTGTTGATTCTTCCTATTCCATTGGTGACTGTTGTCTCAAGAAATGTTATTTAATTAAGGACTTAGGTATTATTACACTTTCGTGAACATATTAATGCTGTTGTAAATAAAGGTTTTAAAAACTTGGGTTTCATATTACGTAGTAAGGACGTGTCTTATAGAGTTCTTCGTGTCCTGTATTTTGCTTTTGTCAGATCAGGTTTACAATACTGTACACCAGTTTGGTGGCCTTATTACTATTGTCACAGATTAAATTCGCTCGTTATTATGCCTATCACCTATCACAAAGACCGTATTACTTTTTTAGAATTCTCTTATGTGAATGCCATGTCTCAGTTAAATATAGTAAAACTGCAGGATCGTCATATACTTCATGATTTGCGTTTTCTTTATAAACTGGTAAATGGTCACATTGATTCTCCTTTATTGTTAAGCAGTATTTGCTTGAACACTGGCTACCGCACTAGGCATAATTTATTTTATGTTGACTACCATTGCCAGAGACTTATGCCAATCTTTAAATCTAGGATAAGATATACGATATTGTGATGCTTATATTCACATTGTTTAGTTTTATTGTTATCGGTTACATTTGTATACTAGGTCGTTTATATTTATAAGGTTTTAGAATTTTGCTCAAAAAAATGAACTTTAGTTCCTTATTTAAGGGCAGGTAGATACTGATTAAAACTAATTAATTTAAATTGGATTTGACGTTTTTATTTCTGAATAAAACATTGTAGTAATTTTTCAAAATTGTTTCAAACAAATTTTAATGTAAAAAAGTATGTGTCAAAAGCTTTGTCTGCAATACTGGCAAAAATAAAAATAATTAAAAGACAAAAACACTGGAATGGATAATTATTGCTGTTTAATCAACTTCTTCAATGGTTGGACCAGCGCCACCAGCGGCACCTCCAGCTCCGGGAGCTGCACCTGCACCAGGGAATCCAGGCATACCACCAGGAGCTCCACCAGCGCCTTGATACAACTTGGTGATTATTGGGTTGCAGATGTTCTCTAATTCCTTTTGTTTGTGTTCATATTCTTCTTTTTCAGCCAATTGATTGGCATCTAACCAAGCAATAACCTGAAAAATAAAGGATTTATTAGAACCACTCTCCCTACCTCAATTTAAAAGTAACTTACTTCATTGCATTTTTCCATGACAGTGGCTTTGTCAGTTTCGCTGATTTTATCCTTGATTTTGTCATCTTCCATTGTGCTCTTGATATTGAAACAGTAACTCTCAAGAAGATTTTTGGCGGTAATGGTTTGTTTTTGTTTTTCATCTTCGGTTCTGTATTTCTCGGCATCATTGACCATTCTCTCGATATCTTCTTTGCTGAGACGGCCTTTATCGTTGGTGATGGTGATCTTATTTTCTTTGTTGGTAGATTTTTCAATAGCTGTGACGTTTAAGATACCGTTGGCGTCAATATCGAAAGTGACTTCAATTTGTGGTACACCGCGAGGTGCTGGTGGAATGCCGGTAAGTTCGAATTTACCCAAAAGGTTGTTGTCCTTGGTCATAGCACGTTCTCCTTCGTATACTTGAATGAGTACACCAGGTTGGTTATCAGAGTAAGTAGTGAATGTCTGAGTTTGTTTCGTTGGAATGGTCGTGTTTCTTTTAATAAGAGCAGTCATGACACCTCCGGCAGTTTCAATACCTAAAGACAATGGAGTGACATCGAGCAACAACAGATCTTGTACTTCCTCGGATTTGTCTCCGTGAAGAATAGCAGCTTGAACAGCAGCTCCATAAGCAACAGCTTCATCAGGATTGATAGACTTGTTCAATTCTTTACCGTTGAAGAAATCTTGAAGAAGTTTTTGTACTTTGGGAATACGTGTGGATCCTCCGACTAGTACAATATCATGAACTTGAGATTTATCCATCTTAGCATCTCTAATGGCCTTCTCGACAGGTTCCATGGTTGACCTGAAGAGATCGGCATTAAGTTCTTCAAATCTAGCCCTAGTTATTGAGGTAAAGAAGTCGATACCCTCAAAGAGAGAATCGATTTCAATACTGGCTTGGGTGGATGAAGATAGAGTTCTCTTTGCTCTTTCACAGCTGGTTCTTAAACGACGAAGAGCACGCTTGTTGCTAGTGAGATCCTTTTTGTATTTACGTTTGAATTCCTGAACGAAATGGTTTACCATTCTGTTATCGAAATCCTCACCTCCCAAGTGGGTATCACCAGCAGTAGATTTTACTTCAAAGATACCGTCTTCGATTGTAAGGATAGATACATCAAAAGTACCACCACCCAAATCGAAAATAAGAACGTTGCGTTCACCTTGTCCTTTTTTATCTAAACCATAAGCAATAGCGGCGGCAGTGGGTTCGTTGATTATACGTAAAACCTAAAAGTTAAAAAAAATTGTAAATACATGAAGTTACAGGTAAATAGAAGTCTCCTTGGATTAAGACTTCAGATATTAAGCTAATCACCGAATTAAGTCATAAACTCTAGTCTGGCTGACATAATTGATATCATCATTGAAATAGCGAATATATAAATGAATATTCTCGCCTGTTTTAAATTTTGTTTGATTATATTATATATAAAATTGCAATAACCTGTAAACCGGCGATGGTACCGGCATCTTTGGTAGCTTGACGCTGTGAATCGTTGAAGTATGCAGGTACAGTAATAACAGCATTAGTAACGTTTTTGCCCAAGTAAGCTTCAGCGGTTTCCTTCATTTTGGTTAAAACCATAGAACTGACTTCTTCTGGATAGAATGATTTATCTTCACCTTTGTATGATACTTTAATTTTTGGTTTACTTCCATCATTAATAACTTCGAAGGGCCAATGTTTCATATCAGATTGTACTGTAGCGTCTTCGAATCTGCGCCCAATAAGACGTTTGGCATCTACAAGTAAAGTAACAATTTAAGTACAAATTAGGAAAATTTACAGTTTAAGGATATCCAATATAGATAGAATTTAAAAGTTTTAAAATATAACTACTTCGCATTGATCTCCTTAAAAGTTATACAAATTAGTTCCTTTGCACAGAAAAGTACGCAGCAATTTAACTTAGAATCAATGCATAGTTGAGCTGTTACGAAACGTTTATAAAAAATTATTCATACATGTTTGTGATAGTTGCTTTAGCTAGTCAACAAGTGATAAAAATTAACATTTTTGTAGAATATCAAGAAATACTCTTCCAATTAGAAGACAAAACTAAGAATAGAATTATTGATAGTTAAGTTAGTTAGGCAAAGTTAAGATTCAAACCTTCATAAACAACTTAATCACTTAGTGAATTCGCAATATTCCTAAACTTAATGATTACGATTACGCAATATTTATGAACTCAGTGAATTAGCAATATTCATCAACTTGAATGAATTTTCAATATGCATAACTTGGTAAAAATAAAAAGAGTTTGAATTAACAAAATTATTTCGATTACTTTAAACAAAAATTGATAGATTGTTACTCACCAAAAATTGTGTTATTGGGGTTCATCGCCACTTGATTCTTGGCAGCATCTCCAATGAGACGCTCTGTATCTGTAAAGGCCACATAGGATGGTGTGGTCCTGTTACCTTGGTCATTAGCAATAATTTCTACTTTTCCATGTTGGAATACACCTACGCACGAGTAGGTTGTACCCAAATCAATACCAACTGCAGGAGCTTTAGCCATCTAAATAAACAAGAAATATGTTTATAAACAAACGCATGACATTACCAGAATTACGATATTAGACAAATAATTAAATAGATGAGATGGAAATATGTACAGGTATAAGAAAATGTTAATTTGAAAGAATATTTTAAAACACATTAACATTTGCATATATCTGTAACATAATCGATCTCAACTTATTTTTTCGCATGGCATCAGATAATAAGCTAATCACAGATTTAGATCATAAACTCTAGTCTGGCTGACTTATTCGTTATCATCATGATTTTTATAATTAAAATAAGGTTTAGAGTAATGTTTTCCACTGCTATGTAACATCACTAGTATAATGTATTAATACAGTGATAAAGCTGGCACAAGTGAGTGAGAACAAACTGAAAAAATATAGTTAGGCGTTGAAGAAACTTTACTTTTTAAGAACATTCAGCCATCGCTAGTTGTTTTCTTAATTCTGTTTAATGTAGATCTGGACAATATATCTGCAGAACTGTAGTTTAAGATTATTGAAATGCAGTGTAACTTAAAACAACAGTTCTTAAAATAAAAATAAAACTATCTTAATATAACATTACCGAAAGCTGAATTTTAAGAGATTATTAATCTGGTCCAGAAAATAATGGCGATTTTTGCGAGTGAACAGACTTTTTCGACAATAAAATTACGAAGAAACCGATTTATGTCATGTCTGATGAACAACTTTTTGTGATACTTCGTCGCAACTCTAACCTTATTTTGAAAATATGACAAATCAAAATCAATTTCATATACCTACACGCCTACCGCGGCATGACCTTCGAATAAAAGATAAATAAAGTTTTAACATTTGTGCAAGTGTGTATCGGTTTTATATAATTAAGTTTTAATAAAAAAATACATTTTTCTTATGATTATGGCACTCCTCTGAAATTTGTTATACTTTTTGGTCCTATATTAAAAAGTTTGCTCATTACAGTATTAACACAAAGTGGGATAAAGTTGCTGTATTGAAACCACATTTCAATAACATTTGGAATTGTTCTGCATTGTTTTGATAACTACATTAATCCTGTTAATTTTATTTCAATGATGTGTTAATCACGGTGTTGCTTTTGATTACTTTTGCAATATATTTGTGATAAAAATCAACCATATTAATGTTTGTTTAATTGTTTATGCTATTTTAGAGAGTATATTAAAAAAAATTCCTTCATTAGTATATGGAAACAATGTAGATTATCTCTCTTTTAACAACATTACCCAAAATTATGTATACTTAATGTAAGAACTAAAAACTGGTTGAAGGTAAAGCAAAATAATTTATAGCAAAGTTATTTATTAGAAGCATTTTCAATCATTTTCTAAAGTAGAAATTATGAAACTACTTATAACTTCTAATAAAAAAAATACTTTAATGAATCACTGAAATTACTTATATATAAATAGAAAAATTTTCATTTTAATTATGCAAGCGATAATAATTAAAATCGTAATTAATATCCACGACTAAATATAATGTACAGATTTATAGTAAACATTAGTAATTTATGAATAATGTGACGCAAACATTTTATCAATAACCTTGGAATTTGCTGATCTTTTGTAATATTCCACAAATTAGAACCTACTCGAAACTTCTATTTGGCGTGGCCACGAGGTGGTATTACCAAGAATTTTCTTACAATATAATTAAAAAAAAAGAGATTCTTTAAAGTATAAATAAGTGAGGAAATGCTAAATCAATGAATTTATTGTACGTTTGGGTATGTCTACTTCGTTAACACGATAAATATGAATATGAACTATATTGGATCAATAACTTTCCTAAAATACTATCTTGTAATAAATAATAAAACATGTTCGAAGATATAATGAAATTGTCTTAAAAATTACACTAGAAATACGAAGATTAAAAACGTGGCTTGGGTTTCGATCAAAGTATTTTGTCAAATTTGAAGTAATTTCCACTTATTTTAAAATTTTCTTATAAATACTAAATAAAGTAACAAAAAATGAACAACTTACCTTAAATTAAAATAGTTGCAGACAATACTTCAATAAATACTTAAATTACGTGTATACTACAGCAATGACTGCAATCAAATCGAACGAATTGAAGCAATGGCCGGTTTTATACGAGGTCAAAGAATATTCTGGAACTTTAACGAACAACCAATCAGAAACAAAGAAGTATGCTTTTCTATTGGTTAAGAAAGAATGACTAATAAATCTGTACAACTTCCGGGTGATTTTTATACAAATTAATCAAAAACTACAATAAATAATTAATTTTATAATAAAAATTAATGATAAACAATATTTTACAGATAACTTGGTTATCATATATTTAATAAACTACCATCAAATTCTTCATAACGATTTGGCGGCATGTATTGCAAGTGATCCCGGGAATTTTGAATTTTTTATAATAATTTGGAAAAAAGTGTTTCACTAATAATAAAATACTTATTTAGTATATTTGTATATTGAAGCACAATTTAATAATTTTGAACGAAAAACAATATGTCTATTTATATACCAGACTACCTTCCGTTTGCATTACGGAAATAACAATTAAGGTTGCTTTGTGTTACGTATATGGGTAATTCATTGAAAAACATTCATATTTAAAAATAATTAATTGATCGTATGTTATTCTACATAATATAAAAAAGCAGAAGGGTAATAAAAGTAGAAGGGTAATGACTGGTTGTTACGGAAGTAACAAGTTTTTTTAAATAGAGATAAAATACGACAAGGTAGCAAGCGATATTAAACATCAAGGTTTCAATACGATGAGGATGAACCTACTAACAATATATATTATGGCATATATTTTGATTAAGCTGTAGAGTCTTTATTTTACTGTTTATTTTAGTATGTGTAAAAATTAGTGCAATTCATGATTAGTTTGAGTTTGGGCTGTTTTCATTGTGATGTTAGTTGCATAACTTTAAGGTTGGCTATACTTCCCCATATTATTCTTGTTCTTTTTGTATAAATTTCGGTTTTCAAAAAGTCCGTTACATTCGAAATTATAGAATATATTTTCAAATTGTTCTTATTAATCTTGTGCCTAAGGTAATATAGTAATCCAAATATTTATAAAGTATTATAAAGTTGATGTTAGTTGCATAACTTTAAGGTTGACTTTGGTTCAAGGCAAGGACCATATATAAAAAAAAAATAATTCTTGTTTTTTCTATGAATTTCGGTTTTCAAAAAATTACATTACATTCGAAATTCTAGAATATACCTTCGATTAACTCTTTTTAATCTTTTGTCTAATATAATTTGGTAATACAAAAAACTATTATACTAAAAATTATTATAATTTTTGTGAAGAATATGATCATTTCTACTTTTATTCCACGAAGAATACTTCGTGACCTTCGTGTGTTATTCAATCAAGTACCGACACTAGTCCAGGATATCAAAATGCACATTTCTATATGTATTTAGAAGTTGTTCTATTTTAGTCTATGCATTATTGCCTTTTTCTACATATTGTTTACATAGATAAATTGTTATTCTTTATTTGAAAAGGTTTATATTTTTATATTGTAAAATAAAACTTTCAAAAAAAATGCTACAATATAAAATAAGGGAAAAAAGGAAAGGCAAACTTCAAATTTAATTGTATTCAGACGTGGTCCTGGTTATATATAACGTATTCAAACTAGCCCATTTAGTTTCTGCACAGTCAACATTCAATTCAAAAACAAATCTAGAACGGTCCGAAAAAACGAACCCGAATAAAGCTTATATTCACGTATCTCACCGAACATTTATCATAAACGTCAAAAACTTTTAAACCATAGGTTATCGTACTAATACTACTAATTATTATGTTTTAATTAAATAAAATGGGCCGATCCCGGCGGTACTGCAATACCGGGCCAACCCGCGATAGAGGTGGAGCAAGCCCCTAATCCTCCATCAAATTCCAAAAATCAGTTTAATATACTGGCCCCGCATGCGGGGCGTATCAGATATTAAGCTGATAAGAACAGATACTACACTTTGATCTTAGCCAGAGGCCGAGAAGCGATAACTAAACAAAATTTTCTAGTCGTATTTGTCAACACGAGTTACGATAGTGTGTGCAGCATAAAAGTTCCCGAATCAACGGCATCTACCGGCACGATTATACACTGGATAGCAGGTTTTCTGTTTACCGCTTGAACTAATGTGACGCCACTATAGTGGTTAACGGTTGGTCAGTTGGTCAGCTGGTTTTAGAGATATTAATATATATAATTAATTAATAATTTATATTATATTGTCTCTGGCTGGTTTGGAGTTTGGACCAAAAATTATACCTGTCCTGTCAGTGTTTTATATCATTTCATTGTATAAAGTCAAAGAAACGAAAGGAAAACACGTATTTTTCTCTGGGAAGCGTGTTTTCCTTTCGTTTCTTTGTCTTCAGTAAATGTGTACAAAGTCAAACAATCTATTTCATCATTAAAAAAATACAGAAATCTTAATATATATGTACGCATTATATAGGCAAATAACTTATTATTCATTGTACAAAGTGAATTAATGTAATTTTTATAAGGCAAATATATATTTTATTTACACAACATAATATTATAGTTAGTAACATAATTTATTAATAACTAAAAATAACTGTTAAGTAATAATTAAACTTTGCAACAATTTAAAATTTTATCATGAATAGAAACAACTCTTGGAGCATATTTCAGAGCAGATAATAAAGCAGGCTGAATTTGTAATTCCTCGTAATGTTCCATTTAAAACTTTAGCAGCATTAGATAAATAAGAAAAACCTTCATTCTTGTCAAAAACGTATTTTATTTTTAAATTAACTGACAATTACTTACAGGAGCCGATTCAATTTGTGTTTTTATATTATCAATTTAACTGACTCACATAAATTTACCTATTGTCTTTCTAATAAGGTAATTGTGGTAACTATTAATTTGTAATTGTTATTAATGTTTTAATTTCGGATTTTTAATATTTTTTTTTTACTTCTGGAATGGCTTCGGAAATATCATCTTCAAATTCTGACATTACTATTAATAGTTCTATTTTATTGCAGTGTTCAAAGTAAAAACAAACTGCCTCGAGCCATGTTCCCCACCTTGTAATTACTGGTTTTGGTAGCAAAGGGACACGCGCGTAGGTATTTTGCGAACCAAAAATCTTTATGTACCTGGAGTAGTAAAAGGGTCCTGTAATCTCACAGGTACTTTGCGAACCAAAAATTTGTGTTGACAGAAATATCCTTATCGCCTCAGTGTAATTACCCAATAAGCGAAGAAATCCTAATCACCTTATAATGACCTAACGAGTGAGAGAAAGTTTCCTTAAAGGGTGTAATTCAGGAATTAACCAGTATATGTACATCAGTTTCTCATAGCAGAATGGCTTCGATAATAACGAATTCACGCGGCAGTGATGTGTTGCTTTACGAAAAATTTACTTTTTCGAAAGTCAAAGTTTTAAAAAATGGAGAGGTATTTTGGAAATGTACAAAAAAAAATTGTCGTGCTAAAGTGTTTACCATGGGTCCAGAGCTTACGGTGTCTAGAAGTGCTACGGATCATACTCATGAGGTAGATGAACGAAAGTTCAATAGGCAAATAGTGTCAAACTATTGCAAACGGAAAGCTGTTGAGGATATAACAGAAAAACCGTCAAAAATTATCCGAAGGACATTGACAGAAAACTTGCCAACGACAATAACAACCGAAGATGTCACCTACATTAGAAAAAATATATACAATAGTCGTCGAAAGATTATGCCAAGTCGACTTCCATCAAACATACAGGAAGTGCAGGAAATAGTGAGTACGTCAGCTCCCAGAACCAGCAAAGGAGAGTGCTTTGTTTTTATAAACTGTTTAAAGACTAAGATAATTGTGTTTGCTTGTGAGACAAATGTTCGTGCATTGGCCGCGATGAGTGATATATATATATATATATGGACGGAACTTTTTCGTATTGTACTAAGTTTTATTTACAACTGTTCACTGTACATGGTTTAAAAAATGGACACTATATCCCTCTGTTGTATTGCTTATTGCCTGACAAAACAACAAAAACTTATACTAGTCTGTTTTTTTTGTTAAAATCAAACATGTTTGAAAAGTATGAACTCATATTTCATCCAAAAATAGTTTTTGTTGATTTTGAAAAGGCAATTCATAATGCAATTGTCACTGTCTGGAAAGATATAGTAGTAAAAGGCTGTAGGTTTCATCTGCATCAGGCGTGGTATAGAAAAATTCAATCACTTGGTCTAACTTCAGAATATAAAAATAAATCTGAAGTGGGCAGATGGTTGAAACATACATTTGGGCTTGCCTACCTTGATCCGGAAGACGTTGAGGACTGCTTCGTGTTTGATTTAATGTCCACTAAACCTCAACATGCTGCTTTAGAGAAATACACGGATTATTTAGTGGAAACATACATAAATATTGATGCCAGATTTCCGTTTTAATTCTTCTTTTTATGATAGTCATCCATCGATATATATATTTGTTGAGAAACTAAAGGAATTTCAAATAGATACTTACGTAAAAATTCAAAGTTTGGGTACAGCAAAACATTTTAAAGATAGGCAAGCTAAAATGAAACTGAAAAAATGGAAGAACTATGTTCTAGTTATAAGTCCAATCATATCGATAGAATCAATTTTATAAAATGTATTTCATATTGTTGCAATAAATAATTTGAAACTACTTCCGTTTTTTTGTTACTGTAGTATTACGCAATTTACCTATGTCATTGAGCTTTTGGTTCGCAATTTACCTCCGTCATTAGCAACAACCCTTCGGTTTGGTTCGCAAAATACCTGCCGGATTAGAGGGCCTGAGCTTTTGGTTCGCAATTTACCTCCGTTCAGGGACACCGAGAAATCTTTCTTTATACATCTGCACCCTCAATAACCTGTACCAAAACTTTTTTTATAAAATTTATAAAATCATTTACCAACGGAAACAGATTTCTTATTTCTTCTGCAATTCTATTTACCCCGTGGGCTACACAAGTGCAATGAATTAAATTGGCATAAAAAAATCTTTAAATTTATAGCAGCTTTCAACATATATGCCGCAGCATATGAAAGCATTAAAACTATAAATACCAATTATTAAATTAGCTATATATCTGCCGCATACATCTGTCATTTCATCCACGATAATATACAAGAAATTGCCCTCTAATGCCTAATTTTTAATATACATTCCACATAGCATTTTTCCATAGTTTGTTTTCTCAATGTACTCTCTTCCGGTAAGGATTTATTTATTAAAATGTTTTTCAAAAAATAACTTAAAACTAGGTGATTAACTTTATACAGAGGAATGGTGGATGCAATCATCATCTAGCATAAATCAAATTTAAACGTATCTTTATCCTTTTTTTTAACTGCTTAAACTATCCCGTGGAGACATTTGAACTAACTTAGAGGAATTTAATTTTTCCAAATTACGTTTATGAAGTGGAGTTCCACAATGCTGGTCAATAAAGTACTTTTTTCTACTTGAAATCTGGGAATTTAAAAAATAACAATAATTAAAATTTTAATACAACTTTGGAATTTAGTTATGTTATGGGATGAGAAAGAAAGAGAAATAATACCAAAAGTTAAGATGCAAGTCTCGATCAGGTACCTACATTTTTTTAGAAATTTATCTACTATAATAAAAATCCATTGATATTTTATTATTGACCCAAAGTTTCATTACAGAAAGGTTTAGTAATAAAATAATAATATGCGTACTAGAGGAAGTAGTAGCATATTTTTTTTTAATGCACAAATAGGGGAAATTTACGAAAAAAGGCAAAAAGTACAGAAAACACCTATAATAGGCAAAATAGGTAAAAAAGGCATTTTGCCTATAATCCGAGCTTTAGTTATATCCATTCGAATAATCAACGAAAATGTGTTTTATTATTTAGTATTTTCTTTTTTTTTTTTTGAATTTTAATTATTTTGATCCAGCTAAGGCAAAACTTGCTTCAAATAATTTACACCTTATATAAGAAAATCAAACAGAACGCGCTGCAAAAATTATAGAGGTATTGCACTCCTCAACACAGCATTTAAAATAATTGAAACAACCATCACAAATGGGGAGTAGCAAAATATATGCAAAAATGTGTAGGATAATACTGAAGGTTTTTGGAAAGGAAGAAGTGTTTTACTTAAAATTTTCACTCAAAGAGAACTACTAGCAGAGAGCAGTAAACACCAGAAAACTACTTGCGACATAGGCATTGATTTCAAACAAGCATATGACTTAGTATAAAAAGATGGGAGTCTGTTATACCATACAGAAAACCAATGTATCAATGGTTTTTGGGCTGTTAGGCCGGCGTCGATTGTCTTGCTGAAGTTGCTTCCTGGTTGACAGTCTGCGAACTACAGACTCTTAACTCTTATCTTTTTTGTTTAATTCTTCGGAGAGGATGTCCTTGGATGAACTATGAACGAATATTCTTCGGTTATTTCCAAATAAATTTCTACCAGGGGTGAACTGAATGGTCTTCGGTTATAATTCAAAATAAATTTCTTCCTAGAAAGAACGGAAATTTAACTTGAAATTCGGTTTTCTTTCCTCAAAATGGCGGACGGCTCGACACGTCTCCAAATAAAATTAATAGCTCCTACGTAGGACTCCTGAAATTAATAATCAGAATTCCATCCCTTATTTAATTACATTTAGGTAGAATCACTTTCTGTTTTCTCCATAATATTGAGAATAAATTAATTTTACACGTGTAAATTCAATCAAAGATAAAAAAATTGGTGTTCGGCGAAAGTAAAGCTACTTGAAAGAAATTCACCTCAATTTGAGCAATTTATACAAATAAAATTAATAACTAAAACAATAAAAATTACTTACTTTTATTGAGGAGTACATAATATCGGAGACACCTGTTTCCAAGTTATAATCACGGCGAAAACATTAAAATAATCTCACCGAATATAGTCTGATGGATTTCTAAACTAAAACGATCCAATAGATCGTTATAAAATATATAAGTACGAAAGCAGAAGCAGTTTGGGAAAGTAGGACAAGAAACTTTATAGTGAACCAAAGTATAACAGAAATAGCAAGACGCAAAGGATCAAGTGGCTGGAACATGTGTGGAGAATAGAGCGTGGAAGAATTCCAAAATGATAGTTACAAAAACAATAGGAGAAAAGAAAACAGGAACGACCAAAAGATTCATGAAAAAATAGTAAAACAATTATAGAAATTGAATAATACAATCGATTGGAAAAGAAGACAAGGGTTAAGAAGAAAAATAACAAAACAAGCCTTTTAGAGCTATCTAATTATATAGTCAGCATAATGTTTCCAGTCATGCTTGATTATCACTTAACAAATTATCTTTATTTTAATTAAAATGATAAATTAATTTTTCCTTTTTTTAAGACGGCTCGAGCCGCCCTGTAGCCTTCCGCCAGAGTGCCCCGCACCCTCTGCACCCTCAGGTCGGAACGGCCCTGTGTAAGAATTACATTTTTCTATAGTCCATCATTTTTTAATTATTACGAATTGGTATATTTTAATTTCGATACAACAAAAAAAACCCATTAGCAGAAACAAAAACTGGTTTTGGTTTCAATTTTATCAGTCACTTCATTAAGACAAGATAAAATAAGAATAAGAAATAAGCTGTACAGCTGAACGCAAAAAATTTATAGCAGTCCATACACTCTGCGTTCTTAATAAAGTTATGGCAATGGAATTAAATGCAGCAGTAACGAAAATGAAGTAAGAAACTGCAAAAATTGCATCGGAAGCAAAATTACTGCTAAAAGATCTAAACCATAGAATAATACATCTGAAAGAGGAAAACAAGACAATCATAAAAAGAATAGAAACCTTGGAAAGGGCTACCAAAAGAAACAATACAATAATTTATGGATGGAAAAACCTTGTGTATATGTAAAGAACTAAAAAAGTTACTAGAAGTAGATATAAAGTGATATTAACGCGGCTACCACTAAAAAAATCAACAAAATAACTGAAAGTGAAGTTTATATCCCACTTGAAAAAAGTGGAGGTATTAAAAGAGTACAAAAATAAGCTTAAAGGCACTAGTATAGCAATTTCTCAAGATCTTACGTTCAAACAGAGAAATGAGAATACTAAGAAAACATCTGAACAGAGCAAGAGAATAATATACCAAAAATTCATATTACCTTGGATTATTAAATGTTGTAAACCGGCCGGTGTCTGTTTTGTAGTTTAAAGTATTTATAATTCATTCACATTCATTCACTTCTTATTTCAATCTCAGTAGACTATGCATTTTATTTCTTGGATTGGCACTTCAATTTGTTGGGTTGGTACCTACTGTCGAAATATTGACAGCACATTGTCAAAGGTAAAATTGTTGAAGATTCAATAACGAAATATTTGATGCTTTCTTAGATTCAATATACAATGCCAAAAAAAATAAGTACAGAAATTCACAACAGCATCGTTAGATGTTATGGTATGTTTAGGAAACAAGCTAACAGCTGTGAGAGTGTTTAGTTTATTTAAATCAATTGGCCGAGGTTTTTCAAGTAAGTACGATTTTATGTGTATTTCTTTTAAATCAATGCTAGTCGCTAACATAAACTTATATATTTTGCATTAGATTAATTGAGAGAGGTTTTTGTAATGAATTTATAAATATGTATCACTTTTTTAAATAAAATTTATATTATTAAAAGAACACATAACCTTTTTTGACAGATATTATAATAAACTAGCTTTTGCCCGCGACTTCGTCTGCGTGTAATTCGAATAAAAGCAAGGTCTTTATGTATCAATAACTGGTGCCCGCGACTTCGTGTGCGCAGTATTAGTATTTCGAGTAGCTTATATTAGCGTGAAAAGAACTAACATTATGACATTAAAATTATAACATACATAATTTTTGGGTCGTATTTGAAAAATATAACAGTCTGACAATATTGAGATGTTACATTCGCACTGTAATAACGTAACAATATTGTCAACATAAGAAATACAGTAATTAAGCACTGCAAACCCCTAATCATAGGCCTATAGGTAGCTACTCAAATGATGTATTGTGAAGGACAAAATTTATCTCCTTTAAATACCAAAAGCGATAAAAGTATTCATTTTGATAAGGATCCATTTATTACTACCAAATGTGCATTAGAAATAAATTATCAATTTTTATTGTATTTATGGTTCACTATTTTGACAATAATGGCTTACTCATAAAAGATAGATATATATGGTGTCGCAGAATTTTTTGTAGGACTATTTAAGATAAATATTTCCACCATACATTATATACATGTAGCACTAACTGTTTTTGCAGCACACGCCTGAGTAGCTTGCAGATTGCAGAATTTTTTCAGACTTAAATGACATTTATCGTTATATTTTGGACAATTCACACAATATCTTTATAAATTATAGCCTATATGTTATTCTGATCTATAAGCTACATTACTGTAAAGTTTCATTAAAATCCGTTTAGTAGTTTTTGCGTGAAAGAGGAACAAACATCCATCCATACATCCATACATCCATACATCCAAACAAACTTTCGCCTATATAATACTAGCTTTTGCCCGCGACTTCGTCTGCGTGTAATTCGAATAAAAGCAAGGTCTTTATGTATCAATAACTGGTGCCCGCGACTTCGTGTGCGCAGTATTAGTATTTCGAGTAGCTTATATTAGCGTGAAAAGAACTAACATTATGACATTAAAATTATAACATACATAATTTTTGGGTCGTATTTGAAAAATATAACAGTCTGACAATATTGAGATGTTACATTCGCACTGTAATAACGTAACAATATTGTCAACATAAGAAATACAGTAATTAAGCACTGCAAACCCCTAATCATAGGCCTATAGGTAGCTACTCAAATGATGTATTGTGAAGGACAAAATTTATCTCCTTTAAATACCAAAAGCGATAAAAGTATTCATTTTGATAAGGATCCATTTATTACTACCAAATGTGCATTAGAAATAAATTATCAATTTTTATTGTATTTATGGTTCACTATTTTGACAATAATGGCTTACTCATAAAAGATAGATATATATGGTGTCGCAGAATTTTTTGTAGGACTATTTAAGATAAATATTTCCACCATACATTATATACATGTAGCACTAACTGTTTTTGCAGCACACGCCTGAGTAGCTTGCAGATTGCAGAATTTTTTCAGACTTAAATGACATTTATCGTTATATTTTGGACAATTCACACAATATCTTTATAAATTATAGCCTATATGTTATTCTGATCTATAAGCTACATTACTGTAAAGTTTCATTAAAATCCGTTTAGTAGTTTTTGCGTGAAAGAGGAACAAACATCCATCCATACATCCATACATCCATCCAAACAAACTTTCGCCTATATAATATTAGTAGGATAGTAGGATTAGTAGGAAGTAGGATAGGATTAGTAGGATTATATACAATGTTGTCAGATTTCAAATTTCGAAATTATACATTTTTGTAGAATTAATTCAAAATTTTGTTAAATATTTTTAAATCTCTTAACTACCGTTGTGTAACTGAGGTATATTTTTTGAATCTAATTAATATAACAAACATTCTAAATGCTTAATTTTTTTAGATCAGTGTATCGAAAATACGGAAGATTATTAAAGAAGGATTGAAAAATAATGAGAAAGTCGCAGATAAAGGATGTAAAACTGATACATTTGAGAAGTTTATTTTAAAAAAAGACTTACAGCGACAGATTTGGATGTACCATGCTAAAACTGAACATTTTACTTTAGACAAACTTTTGACTGATGCTAAACAAAATTTTGATTTTAAAGGGGGACGTACGACACTATACAAACTTATAAAATTAATGGGATACAAATTTAAAAAAGTAAATGGACGACATATTTTATGTGAACAACGACACGTTAAAATTAGAAAGATCGCTTTCATTCGGAAATATAAACAACTAAAAAGTCTTGCTGAGAGAGTTAGATTCGTGTACCTAGATGAAACATGGATCTATCAAAATGGTAGTTCAGTGCGTCAGTGGGTGCACGATTCTGACCTAAAAAGTAATCCAGCTCGTGTAAAATCCGAAGGAAAGCGATTTACTATTTTACACGCAGGGACTGATACTGGATTTTTGGAAGGATGTGACTTGTTACTAGACTCTTCGAATACAGACCTTGACTATCACAAAAGTATGAATGGTGACCTTTTTAAAAACTGGGTTGTTAATCAACTCATTCCTGCTCTATCTGTATTTCAAGAAAAATGTGTGGTGGTCATGGACAACGCGCCATACCATTCAGTTCAAATTAACAAACCACCCTCTTTTTCAGCGAAAAAAGCAATGATGCAGGAATGGTTGATTAACAATAACATTAGGTTTGACACAAAAATGACAAAGAAACAACTGTACTCTATAATCTTACCTTATAAAACTGACGAAAAGACATATGTAGTGGATGAAATTTTAAAACAACGAGGACATGAAGTACTTCGACTACCACCATACCATTGTCACTACAATCCAATAGAACTAGCATGGGGGTTTACTAAGACATATTATAACAAACATATTACATCTACTTATCTTGACCAGGAAAGAGTTAAAAAAACTTGGACAGAAGCATTGACTAAATGTACACCAGACATGTGGCAAAATTTTTGTACACATACAGACGAACTTATTTTGGCAGATTGGACTACTTACATGGGAAACTGCTCACATGACAATATTCCTCCTTTAATTATTTCATTGGAGGAATCAGATTCTAACGATTCCGATTTTGGATTTGATAGTGACTCTGATTCTTCCAGTGAAATAATGGAAGAGGATTGATCCTACAAATACACCGACAACATTTACATGTTACATCTAAATCTGCATCTGTATTTGTTTTTATTTGCTTTTATGTAATTTATTAAAATATTTTTTTCATTGTATCGGTTTGAAATGTCTAACAAATCTTAATTTTTCTGAAAAATTTCTGTTATAAAGAACATTATTAAAACATCAGCATATTTAAGTCAAATGCGATACCACCTGGGGCGAACCAGGTAAATCAAATTTTTACTGGAGTATAGTTTCCTCAATTAACCCATTGGATGTGAAATTTTATTATCCTACAGCCACTAATACAATAATGTTACACTACGATGCCATTTGGATGTAAAATAGAAGACTTTAAAAAAGATGGATACCTATAGACTTTGAGTACTGTGTTTTTATGTTAAACTCAAAACTGATGAAATAATTTTTTTTACCACTGCTTGAATAATTTAAAAGTTTTATTATACATTTGTAAAAAGGATCTTTTACTATTGCTTGAGTAATTTAAAAGTTGTATTAAACGTTTTTATTAATATATGTATATGTGCTACATTTTGAATTTTACTTATATTATTTATTTGTAATAAAATGTAAATATAAAAGTATATTTTTCTACAAGCATGCGTAAAACAACACTTTTCCGCACGCATTTTAATTCAGAAAATATCTCTTTCTCTTTTTTTATTAAATGAATATGTCCTTCAATAACCTTTTGGAAAATTATTGTATTATTACTTTTATGTTGTTGTACCTACTACATACAAATAGTAAAAAAAAGATTATTTTGCATAAAAATAGAGATTTTTAAAATGTTTGTTCTTAAAAAAATCATAATTTATTAAAACACCTCTGTAAACGTTACTCAAAGCAACAACAAACTTTAATTGTCACAAATTAAAATTTTGTTACATTGTTAGGAGTTGAAAATAAAATTTAAAAAATGAATAAAGTATCTTTTTTATGCTTGTAGAAAAAATATTGATCCTAACTCTTGCGGGAAAGTATAACTTTCCGCACTTGATAGGATAATAACTATTTTCGTTCTAGATCAATAATATAATATGATAATTGACTATAAACAGGGATCTGTTCTGTGGAAAGGAATGTGTTATTTTGAATATCAGTCAAAATTCATGTGAATTTAAATAGACCATTCTTGGATATTAATAGTACCTACTTGCAGCGAAAACTGACGTATCTACTTTAGTACCTATTCAATTTAATATTAAATACATTGACTTATTTTCGGCAAGTTTTAAATTTGGTTTGCAGATTTAATTACTTAAGATATTTGTAATGAATACACATATTTTTATTGAAGACGTGACAACATCGTATTTACAATTAATAAGACCACAGAACAATATGAACAGACGTGTATTATACTGGGCGAATTTCATGTAACTAACAGAGCCTACTGAGATGGAAATAAAAAGTGAATGGCTTTTATAAACAAGACCACAGAACAGAAACTATTCTGTGATCAGACGTGTATTATAATGGGCGAATTTCATGTTACTAAGAGAGCTTACTGACAAAGGAATAAAAAGTGATTCAGAGAGCAAGACCAGTCATCGACATAGAATAAAATATTAGTGGTCGTTGACTTTTCTGCGACAAAACCGTGCTGCTCCTTTGGGATTATATATAATGATGGGTTGTTAGAAAGTCTGACATTGCATCTAGTGGAGTGCCTGGAGCATTCAAAACGTTAAAACCTCGGATTAGAGTTACAGTGAATGAATTTATATAATCGACGTGGGGTTTTGTTTTTTATACTATAAATTACAATGTTTACCCAAAATTTTTTTGTGCTTTCAATTTTTTCATTGTTTAAACAAATTATTAAGAAAAATTAATTTTTGAGCATATAATTTTACTTTAAATAGTAATTTTTTTTCATTTATACGTTAAATTTCACCTGAATAGACATAGAGGAACATCTTTCGAGAATACCTGTGTATAAAAATAGCAGTAGCGATTTCGAACAGGTAATAAAACTTGGAGGGGAAAGCAAAGCGGCAGCTGCTATGTAGCGCCTATCCGAGCGCGAGCGCCTAGATGAGAAATCCTTCAGAATTTTTTTTAACTCCGTCGGGTCCATTTGATACTGTAATTCTTTCAAATTTTGTAGATAAATTTGTAAAGCCTTCACATAGGAAAAATGCCCTGATGCATGAAATAATGGGGAATCATTAGCTCAATACTATATAAATGTAAATTCCTATCTCCCATACAATCCGCAGCAATGAAGTCCTTCAATATACTAACCATTCGAAAATAAGTAATCCATAGCTTTGACGCTTTATTTTTATTTTTAAGCTTCAGTAACTATTTAAAAAAATTTAGTAAGCGTTTAGTATTTCTGTATAGTTGAACATTTCAAAAGTAATAGAGTTATCATCATCACTTATTACATTTGCAAAATCTGTATTGTGTTCCATAAGATTTTCAAAAACCGATTGTGATAAAGCTTGCTTTAATAAAGTATGAGCACGTACTGCTCTAGCATACGCATGTCCAGAAGTTATGCGATCAATTGTATTTTCAGCATATATGGTAGAAAGAGCTTCTTTTATCCCACTTCCAGCCATAATATGGCTTACATGGATCACATGTAAGATATTAGGGTATGAAACGAGCCTAGCCTCCACTTGTCAGACTAGCCAGAGCAACGCGACGTGTCAACTCAATCCACCCTTATAGTGTTTAATGCCCGACATCGAAAACGGATCGATTCGATCGTTCCTTCATCCCCAGGGTCTCCAGATTGTGAAACTTCTTACCTTCCCACGTCTTCCCCACTCGTCCCAACTTGCAGGCCTTTAAATGCCAAATTAATAAATTGTCGCTTCTGCCGCAATAGATGTTCTCGGTACATTTGTATTTAGGTCTATACCTACGAGGACATCATTAATAAAAAAAAATAAAAAAATACACAGCAGAAGCAATATCCCGTGCTTTCATGTAGGTATAGAGGTTGATCGAACGTTAAAATGCATGTTCCCATATCCAATTCTTTAGCATTATCTACTGAATTTTTTATTGTTGTGTAAATTGTGTGATAATCACTTGGAGCTGCGTTAATGAAAGGCAAAAAAATTATCGATGACACATCAAAATCATGGGCATTATAGTCTGGCCGTCGAAAAGATGGAATGATCACGAGACAAATGTACTCCTTATTTCAGCCCACAGTTTATATGGGGGCGTCCATAAATTACGCGAGGTGTTCAGAGGGGGGAGGGGGTCAAGCTTAATCTTTCTAAATCTCACTTGGGGGAGAGGGGGGGTTTTACCAAATATCACGTAATTTTTTTTTCAAGTAGCAAACGGTGTAAAGTTACGTAAAAGTAAAATTAAATTAAAGTACAAAAATGCTTGTGGTGTAGAGAAAAATGTCACCCTGTAAACAAATTGCTTCTACCGAATTAGTCATACCACTTCTTTGAGAATTCGAAACTTGGATTGTAAAAGCAACCCTCGGATTGTCTGTGCAGTTATTTTTATATATTTATAGTTACTATAGTCCGACATCTGTTTCTTGCAATAAAAATTACAATACCAATTAGGGTTTCTAAAAGGAAAGGTTGACTAGTTAGGAGAGAAGGCAAAGAAAGTTTTTTTAAAAAGACACTTGGTTAGTGGCACTCACGGGTCACGGGTAGCACTTCTACTTCCATTTTTATATGGTTGTTATTGTGGTTGAAAATAAAAACGTAAAAATATTAAGTTATTTTACCCACCACACGAGCATACCTGATGCTTCTAGAATGAAAATACGGCGAAATTTCCCACAATAGTGTTTGTCGTATTTGTCCAAACCCCGCAGAGTAGCACCACTGTGGCTACTGCTCATGGACTGAATTAGAATAAATAATATTATTGATTTTTAGTATCAAATAATAGTCATTGCTAGTTTTTAAAGTAAAAGTAATGTAACAAATTATGTTCTTGTATTTTTTTTAAATACAACGCGATTACAGTTAAAATACCAATTTTTTGAAAATCTCACGTGAGATTTGGGGAGGGGGGAGGGAGTTAGGGAAAATCTTATGAAATCTCACCAGAGGGAGCGGGGGGGTCGAAAAATCCAGAAAAATGCCTCACGTAATTTGTGGACGCCCCCTATCATCTTTGGTATGAGTACAGTCTAAACTGTCCTTCGTTTACTGCAGTTTAGAAGGCGTTACATCGTAAGATTAAGCCGTTCAGATGCCCGTATTCACTGATCAAGAATCTTTAATAATAATAATAATAATAATAATAATAATGTTTATTGTTGATAGTATACAAATAAGAGTTTACATTAGAATTAAAGTTAAGTCAAATAAACATAGATGTCCTGCTGAGGCAATAGATGCCTGTTTGCAGGAGTTCAAGTATGTGCGTTGTTTTTAATAATTTTATATTCCTCTTATATACGCTATTTTTTAGATGAATCAACACTACATTACATAATATTATAGTATATAGTAGAAAATAAATACAAAATAAAATATTATAACATTAGCAAAATATTAAAAATAGTAGTGAAAAATAATATTAAAAAAATACGATAATATAAAAAAAGACAAAACATTAAAAAATAAAGTAGTATAATATTAAAGTACTAAAATAATGACTACATGACCATTTAATATCATTGTAAATACTTGAGACCGATTAGGTCATTGAAAATACTCCTGTTTTGGTTTAAAATCCAGTTCTTTATCATAATTTTATGACTATTAAAATATTTGTTGGTTTTTATGTTGGCTGGCAACAAGTTGTACAATCTTGGTGCAAAGAAATTTGAGCAACGTTGACCAATGGTTTTATTTGAATAAGTGAAATACGCATTTTTTCCTCTGGTACAATATTCATGTTGCGGAAAATTTATATTTATCTTGTTTTTAAAAATATTTAATAAAATAATTTGGCAGTACAGTTGTCTCATGTCAAACAGTTTACTTTCTCTAAAAAGCGCATCGCTAGAGTGGGTTATTTTTTTTTTTAACATAATTTTTATAATCAACTTTTGCACCGTGTTTAGATTTTTCATCTGACAATCTGCTGCACCTCCCCAACCTATAATTCCATAATTCAAGTGTGATTGTACCAAAGAAAAATATAAAATTTTAAGTTGTTTTTCATCTAGAAAATCATGTAAGTATCTAAACTTAAAAAGCAATGGTCTGATTTTATTAATGATATTGTTTATTTCCATCTTTTCAGCGGCCGGGGTATAGTTAATAAATTCATAAATCCATTCCATCCGGAAAATTTGTTATTATTTTTGAACTTTAAATACGTCCAAAATAGTATATTGTAATACAAGTGTTACAATGACAGAGGTTTCGTAGTACGAGTTCAGTTTGTGAAACAAACCGCGAAGCGGTGAGTTTCGCAAAGAACGAGTACTACAAACCGTCATTGTAATTCGAGTGTTACATACTATTTTTTATAATGAACTTTTAAAAGTATAAAAAAAAAACTGAGAGTTTTTCGAAATATTTATTTATGTTGGCAATCTTGACAGTTTTGACACTTGTCAGTTTTAATGATTTTAAATTAGAATGTTTGTCAAATTTGTATAAAATATTCCGAATTTAGCAATAACGTTGATAATGTAGTTAATAATTTACTAAAACATACTTCTTGATTTACTACCTGAACTCTTTCGTTGAAAATCAGTGCAGTGCAACCAATTGTGTAAAACAAAAAGTTACCAAAAACAGTGTTACAATGAATCTATTTCGATACTGTTTTTAGTGTCGAAATAGAAACTTTGTGAACGTGAATTATAAAAAATATTTAATTGATCATTTGTAGTAAATTTCTTGACATCCGGTTTAACTTCTGGTAACGTGATTATTATCTTTGCAAATCCTGTACCTGTAGTGGCTGGATATATTTGCAGAGGGATATTTCCGTGTTTAAAAAATTCAGATTCAGGTGGAAGTGTCTTCAAGCGCTTGATAGGTCGTCGAGGTTGTATGTTGTATACCATCACTTGGACTAACTATTTCAATGCTTCCCATATAATGAAACGTTCCTTTAAAATCAATAGTGTTGATATTTAATAAACAACATCTATATTTTTATTCGATCCGTTCTCGATGTCGGGCATTAAACAATATAAGGGTGGATTGAGTTGACACGTCGCGTTGCTCTGGCTGGTCTGACAAGTGGAGGCTAGGCTCGTTTCATACTCTAATATCTTACATGGGATCCATTGGTTATATTATGGCTGGAAGTGGGATAAAAGAAGCTCTTTCTATCATATATGCTGAAAATACAATTGATCGCATAACTTATGGACATGCGTATGCTAGATCAGTATACGTGCTTATACTTTATTACAGCAAACTTTATCACAATAAGTTTTTGAAAATCTTATGGAAAACAAAACAGATTTTGCAAATGTAATAAGTGATGATGATAACTCTATGATTTTTGAAATGTTCAACTATACAGAAATAACTGGAAACCATGGATTTCAAACGCTTACTAAATTTTTTAAAAATAAGTTACTGGAGCTTAAAAATAAAAATAAAGCATCAAAACTATGGATTACTTATTTTCGAATGGTTACTATATTGAAGGACTTCATTGCTGCGGATTGTATGGGAGATAGGAATTTACATTTATATAGTATTGAGCTAATGATTCCATTATTTCATGCATCAGGGCATTTTTCCTATGTGAAGGCTTCAAAAAATTTATCTACAAAATATAAAAGAATTACAGTATAAAATGGACCCGACGGAGTTAAAACAATTTCGGAAGGATTTCACATGTAGGCGCTCGCGCTCGGATAGGCGCTACATAGCAGCTGCCGCTTTGCTCTTCCCTCCAAGTTTTATTACCTGTTCGAAATCGCTACTGCTATTTTTATACACAGGTATTCTCGAAAGCTGTTCCTCTATGTCTATTTAGGTGAAATTTAACGTATAAATGAAAAAAAAAAAATACTATTTAAAGTAAAATTATATGGTCAAAGATAATAATAGTATACCTAATACTATTATGACGTTTTACAGAGTCTTTGAAAATCAAAGAACATATAGACCGTTTACTAAGAACCAACAACTACTTCCCTGGCTATATGCCACGACGGACATTGAATTACAGTTCAAAGTTAAACGGGGTTAGTATATCTGCAAGATAGAACTAACCATTTTAGTTTGCAATTCGAAAGGATATCACTCTGTAAAACGTCATAATAGTATTAGGTATACTATTATTATCTTTGACATCTATTTGATAAACGTTTTACTGAAATGACAATTGATTAGCAGGAAACTGCAATCAAGTAGTTAAAATTATATGATCAAAAATTAATTTTTCATAATAATTTCTTTAAACAATGAAAAAATTGAAAGCACAAAAAAATTTTGGGTAAACATTGTAATTTATAGTATAAAAAACAAAACCCCATGTCGATTATATAAATTCATTCACTGTAACTCTAATCCGAGGTAAAAACCTCTAGATACTCCACTAATCCACTATTGTAGTTTCCATGATTTTTGAAGGCACAGAAAGCAGAAAGCAAACTTATAGGTCTGTAGTTGGTCGAATCCAATATGAGTTATTCTTAAAAGATAGGACTTTCTTGTAGATCTATAGAAGATCATACCTTATTTTGTTATAACTCAAAAGGTTTTATCCGACATGTTGAATAATATCGTCGTATTTCATCCAATTTACACAAAACCTTAACTTATTATACACTAAAATCTTCTTCAGAAATCATTCTACTTGTTGTTGATACAGGTCGGTTCAGTACTTTTCGTGTCAATCCCGCAATGAATTTATACATATACATTATATGGTACCCCGTCAAAACAGCCCGCCAACAAAATAGCTCCCACTAGTTTTTTTATACAAGGACCTTTGTAAATAATTTTAATAATACAGGAAATTTTATAAAAGTTATTAAAATAACTAACACCTTGTTGTAAAATTAAAATTTTATTAAAAAAATAATGTTATAATTTTAATAAAACTTAAAAATAAAAATATATAATTTTAAGTGCTATATTGTGAGATATTGCTCTAACATAATCCATCTTGTGTACAACATTATCATAATTTTCTGTAACTGTCTACAATCTTCTATTTAACTGTATGTATTTAATTTTGGACGCTGGAGGACCTCTGAAACCTGCCACATACCTTTCAATTTCTTCTCGATCTTGTTCGGTTATTAATTGACCTACTAATTTAAAAACAGAAGGATGGCAATCAATAGTTTGCTGAAATGCACGATGCCATTCCTCCATTGAATTGTTGTCGGTTACGCAGTTATACATATTTCAAATTGAAATCAATGCGTGTATTGTATATAACTGAAAGAACAATTCAGGAGCAACTTTAAATGTTCCGTCTACCATCCAGTGACGATTTTCTTCCAAAATCCTTAAATCTGTCGTTGTTCCAAAGATGAGAATGCGGTCAGTATCATCTGCTCCGGAATCTCACAAAACAAAGTTTTCGCCTCTTGTTGTGTTTTATAATATATTTTGAATAACTATATCTGCAATACCATGTATCGCTGAATATGGATGCCTTGCTGTTTGTCGCACCCTTTCTTCGGTTCTTTGCGACGCAATGTAGGTAGTTCGGCAGATATACAGACATTTCAAGTGGCAATTCCTTGGTGAAACTTGGATGATTTGTCTTGGCCTTTCTAATCCCTGCAATGCCCCTTCTTTTATGCCACGCATCATTCTAGATGCCAAATTCTTTGCAGGATTTGGTGCGTGCATGCGATTAGTAATGGTACTAATGGTTGTCGAAACCTCGCCTATGACACTAATACGTTCTTTACATTTGGATTCTGCACATCTCCAGGTCGTACTTCCGTTGCCATGAACTTTGGCTTTTCGATAGCGATAGCCATCCTTTATTACAATTTCACCACCTTTCTGAGAAGTAATTTTTTCTAGAAACTTTTTTACACTGTGAAATGCATTTTTTATTAAAACATATTTTGTTTTGCTTTTAAATAGGACCATATGTAGGTTTTTAATATTATCTTTCAGTTTAATATACAATTGCTGAACAAATATATTCCAAATACAAGGATATTAGGAGCTGTATTGTCGGGGGCTGTTTTGTTGCAAGCTATTTTGTCTGGGATATTGTGTCGGGTCACGTCATTATATATACGAGTTTCGTTTTTGCCTTTTATTGCAAAAGATATTAGATATCAACGGTTAAGCTAAACAAAAATGCAATTAAATAATAGTAATTTTAATCAGTACAGCCGTATATCAAGCTTTCTTAATTTAGCAGAAAATGTACAACATGTATACATATTACAAATAATAACATGTATAATTAAAACAATACAAAAAATCTATTCCAGAAAGTACATATTAGATAAATATAACATGTTCAATATACAGACGGGCAAAGAGATTCCTACCTTTAAATCGAAAATATATTTATTACTAGATAGTCGCAGTTAAAATCCAAAATTTATGTAATTTTTTTATCTATTGCTTAATAAAAAAATGTGTATTACCCTTTACCTAGAAGTTTAATTTTGCATTTATTCCAAACTGTTAGATTTGCTTTACTTAACTTCCTTATATGTGGTACTAAAAATTATGTAGTGAGTAGCCATCTTCAGAACAAGTGGTCAATGAAGTCAGTTACCAAAATCAAATCGATCCATTCTTGTTCAAGTTTAATTTAGAAAAAATTATTGTTGGAAATTAGAGAATACGTTGAAGATAAACATTGCTTAAAAAGGTCTTCAATTACGAACAAGATCTCAGCTATCGCTACAAAATAAATTAACAGTTTACAAAACCATATTAAAACCTATATGGACCTATGGGATAGAGCTCTGGGGTTGCGCGAAACCTTCAAATATAAAAAAGTTACAGACATATCAGTCAAAAACGCTAAGAATGCTAGCAAATGCCCCCTGGCATGTTTCAAACCAGACACTCCACGAAGACTTGAAAATACCATATATTACAGAAGTCATAAATCCACAAGCCACCAAGCACAGAGCCAGAAACCTCAACCATGAAAATGAATTGATCCACAATCTCACGAATGCCCCACTAGCTGAGAGAAGAGAAGACTCAAAAGACACTGGCCTAAGGACCTACTGTAAATGAGGGTGAACCGGCAATGGCCGGCAACACCTACTAAGTCAAAATCGGAGTCATCATACTAACTTAATGTTGTAGTAGCTTGTAAATAAACAGGTTTCAACAGGAAACAAAAATTACGACAAACAACGAAAACATTAAACGTGTAGAACCATTTTTGTGTTATCAGATCGTCGTTTAGCATTGAGAATGTTAAATGAAAATATCAATTGGAACAGATATACTGTTCATACAATTTTAACTAAACATTAGCACATGTGAATGGTACCGAAAACCCGCAGAATTAAACATATAGATAATTAAAGACAGAATCGCCAATTAGCAACATTTCTGAAGTCATGTGGTCATACACAGGTAATCAACAATGTTTTTTTTAAATACATTCCTAAGACTAAAAATCTGGTGTGGGCACCACACGACCTTCCGAACACTAACAAGTAGTGGTAGTTTTTGATAAAAGTGTCAATATCTCGAAAACTAATGAAAATATCAAAAAAATGTATTCTTTCAAAAATGACTGAAATTACATGTTCTTTCCACAAAGTATAAATATTTTGCCAATAACGATATAAAAACCCAATATTTTCAAAAAATTCCATTTTTTGATAAGAGTAAACGTCCACTTCCGGTCGGCCGATTTTACTCAAATTCTATTAGATTCCTCCGATGGTGATTATAAGTAAGGTTTTATAGTTTCATTCCGATCCGATTAGCTGTTTAGCCGCAAATGTGTTCACAGACACACAGACATTTTTTATTTTTGGGTTTTATCGAAAAAACTAATTAGTTAGTAGTCAGATGTCAAAAATATAAAAAATAATTTGACACTAGTCAAAAGTTGATACTCTCAAAAAACATAATTTGACAGCTGTCAGATGTCAAAATATAGAAGGAGCTAATCTGACTGATATTAACAAGTAGTGGGTGGTAGAATTGGAGTGGCCATAGTATGGAGATGTCAAAAATATCGAAAAAACTAATTAGTTAGTAGTCAGATGTCAAAAATATAAAAAAAAATAATTTGACACTAGTCAAAAGTTGATACTCTCAAAAAACATAATTTGACAGCTGTCAGATGTCAAAATATAGAAAATTAAATGTTGAAATACGCCAAAACATAATTTGACAGCTGTCAGATGTTGAAAATATAATAACTACCAATTTTTGTTTAAAAAAAGCGAATCCACAATTTTTATTTCACATATTTCCAGTTTTTGATAAAAGTGTCAATATCTCGAAAACTAATGAAAATATCAAAAAAATGTATTCTTTCAAAAATGTCGGAAATTACATGTTCTTTCCACAAAGTATAAATATTTTGCCAATAACTATATAAAAACCCAATATTTTCAAAAAATTCCATTTTTTGATAAGAGTAAACGTCCACTTCCGGTCGGCCGATTTTACTCAAATTCTATCAGATTCCTCCGATGGTGATTATAAGTAAGGTTTTATAGTTTCATTCCGATCCGATTAGCCGTTTAGCCGCAAATGTGTTCACAGACACACAGACAGACACACAGACAGACAGACAGACAGACATTTTTTATTTTTGGGTTTTTTAGGCTCAGGGAACCCTAAAACGCGTATTTCCGCTAAAAACCCGAGATCGAAATTTTTCGCGATCACAATACCTTCCTATAACAGCGTTGCTGTTCGGAAGGTAAAAAGCATAGTAAAGAATGGCACACTGCGAGCTCTTCTCAACAAAAGAAAACTGAAATGTGGAAATCGAAGATCTAATTAATGTTAATTGTTTTTTTAACAGAATCGCTAATACCAAAATTTCTTTAGTCGTGTGGTCATGCATAGGTTATGCATCATGCTTATTTTTTAAATACGATCCTGAGTTTAAAATGTAAAGTAAGGAACGGTCACTACGAGCTCTCTTCAACTAAAGGAAACTGAAATGAGCAAATCGAAGATCACATTAATGTTAATTGCTTCTTTTTACAGACTCGCAATTGACAAAAATTTCTTTGATCGTGTGGTCATGCACAGGTAATGAATCATCTTTTTTTTTAAACACGATCCTGAGACTAAAAAACAAAGTAAGGAGTGGCACACTGCGAGCTCTCCTCAACCAGAAGGATAATCATCCCAAAAATTTTGTTTCTTCAGGATAAACTGTTAACCACTTTTTTTGTCAGACGTCCATAAAACAGAGTCATTCGCCTAAGACCAGGTATTGCAGACCAATGGATGCTTCATTATCCCCTTTTCGTTTTTCTAAACTAAAGACACCATTTTGTAACTCAGAAAACGTCCAAAAGAGTGTAATAGGCTTTCTGAAGACCAAACCGGTTAAAGACTTTAAGCGTTGTTACTCAAAAAGACTAATATTTAAGACTAAGTTTCAAGCACCATTAAATGACCAAAAAACCATTGCGCTCTTGATTACCGAAAACAACTAAAAGTTTAACAGAAAAGCTTTAATTGTTGATTTTACTGATACTCTGAGAACTAAACATTTCTTAGAAAAATTGTGAAATAATTTATATAAATAAGCTGCCACTATCTAGCGGCAAACACATTACCGGTATGATGTAATTTATGATAAAATTAAATATAGATATTAAAACAAAGTCATCTATCTTTTTATAAAATTGCTTGTCTACTGTTCAAACATCCAAAAGCAATGCACTTACTCCCTAATGACAATGAAAAAACATTGATTTATAAATATATTATTAATTATCAGTTAGTTTTGTTGTGTCATTCTCGTAACAAATATTCTATTGGAATATCGATTTAAAAAGATTCACAAAGCAGTCTTCAAGTTAAAATTTGGCAAATATCGACGATTTAAAGAGAGGGTCCCACAAGTTTGGAAATGTTTGTATGCATCTTAATGATTAAGCTGTGCAAATTGTTCCTTGAGCTGATCTGGTCGAAAAACACCCTTTTCGGTAATGATTCCAGCAATTAAGGTGGCAGGAGTAACATCAAATGCTGGATTCCAGCAAGATATTCCTGCAAACAATGAAAATATTAAATGTGTGTACATGATTTGTGAATAATAGAACAAAAATTCCCAAAAAGTCATTCAACCGCACTGAAACGCTTACCTGTATTGCAAATATAAAAAATGTGAAATAATTGTTTTCCTTCAAAACAGAATTATATTATTTGTAATTTAGGATATTGTAAGGAAGTATACAATTGGCATTAAAGTTTTATCTACTTTATGTAAAATAAGCGATTTGCTACTTCAAATACTAGTAGTAGATACCTTATTTAGAAATTCTCAATTATCGGATAACAAACCAATTATTATTATTATTACATTATGTATAGGCGACAGAGCGGTTCGAACAAACAAATGTAAGCTAGAACATATTAAAGTCTGCCAAAAGAATTTACAGAGGTAGCGTCGACCACATAATCAGGAAGCGAAGATTCTGTTTGTAAGAAAGTGTTGTCGACAGAGCTTTTTAAACTTTTTGTGCACTAGTTTATATCTATGATCACGATTCCACACATCGTCACCGAGAACAAATAAACTAAAGTCAAGCGAATAATGACCATGTAGTTTTTTGTATGTCTCGATCAGATCCCTATGGAGTCTCCTTTTTTGGAGGCTGTGTCATCCCAAGATTTGGAGATGTTCTTTACAGTGGATAGATATTACGAATTGCTGGAGAAAGCCTGGAGATTCGCCTTTTGAACTAGCTCAAGAGCATGAGTGTCTTTTGCAAAGTTAGGGTTTTAAATCGGTGCAGCATAGTCCAAGACACGGATGTAGGTTTTGTAAATAATAGCTAACAATTGTGGAGATAGATTTTTGAAAGATTGTCCAACCATGTACATTACTCGGTTAACCTACTTGACGATTGACGTAATATGAGGAGGCCACTTTTAGATTAATCAAAATTACAACCACAAGATCACAAGAACTGGCAATATTTACACCATTGATGTAGTAACTCATACGTGGATTATTTTGTTCTAGATGAAGAATGTTATATCTTCATACATGGAGTTATAGAAGACAAGTAGCACACCATTGTTTAATACTACACAGAGCGTTAATCACTTCTTCATAACATAATAGTGGATTAAAAAAGAACTTGGTGTCATCTGCAAAGACTGATACCATAGACACAAACATTGACACAATATCGTTGATATACAAATTAAAGAGCAGGGAACCGATAGTAGATTTCTGCGGTACACCACTAGTTACCAGAAATTCATACGATAAATTGATCTTTAATTCTGACTTGACACTCTCAGATAAAAAGGCACGTAACCAGGACAGCAATGAATCTCTCACACCAAAATGGTCCAATCTATAAAGACGTTCGTGTGGAACATTAAGGAGGTTAACTTATGAGTTTATTGTAAAAGAGATTATAAAAGTGTCAGCGGTTAATACAAGAAGTACAACCCCATTCGATAATAAAAGTTGCAGTGGAAATTTCAAATAATATCTGACATCAATCACTTTTATAATTTCATTTACAATAAAATTATAAGATAATCTCCTTAATTGGTACCCGAAAATTGAGAATATCTAGAATTGGGTACCTACTACTACTAGTTGAAGTAAAAAAAAAATGGCCCTTGGTAAGCCAGGCGCATCAGTAGATTTATATTAATTGAATATATTAAAAGTATACGTTTCAGAAAAAAATGTTTTAGATAAAAGTTGTAGGTCTCTTTAAGACAAACAAAAAAGTCCCCTAACATTTTTTTGTACAGGGTGAAGTAAAAAAGTTAAGAATTTTTTTCCATTTTGATTTAATGTCACGCCCAAACGGCCTTACCGATTTGGCCCATTAACGAACTCGACCGAGATTTTTGGACGATTGATTTTTGTACCAAATTTCATTTCGATCCGTTAAGAAATGCGACCGCTATCGTGTCCACAGATTTCGTTATATCGGAACTATACATACATATATATTTAGATGACTTCAAACCTGGATTTAAATATGATTATCTCCATAACCATTAAAAATTTCATCAAAAATCTCTGGATAATCAGCTAACTCTATATACTGCTCTAAAGGTAAGTGAATTCTATTACTTCAACGTATTATCTGCTACAATTCTCTTCTAAATTTACTTATACAGTGTCTCATACAATCTACAGCTCCACTCTGATATTTCTGGACTTTATTTTCTATCTAAATCAGATTTTCTGCTTACCATATATGCTCAATTACTTCTTCTTTATATTCGCTATACTTTTATATCAATTATACTCGATTATTTCTATCTTTTTTAATAAAAACTAAATTTTTAAAACAGAACAAAATTTAATACGTCGTTTCTCTTAATCTCCAAAAAACAAGAGAGCGATTACAAAATCAACAACCACTGAACAATTGAAAAATTCAACAAACTTCGACTACCTATCTATCTAGTGTCTTTTACCTACTTGATAATTTTTTTACATAAATTACAAATCAGAATATTCGATTTCTAATACAGATTTAAACAATTATTTATATTCAAAATCCTGTTACCTTTGAAATGAACTTAAAATCACATATTTATTAAACTATAATCTAAAATACTTTTCTATTTTAGGATTTTTCATTTTCATCAAAATCAATTCTATAAAAATAAATATGATGCTTTAAAATTCCAATATTGATTATTGGAAACGTAAGTAAGTTCTAATTTAATACATGATTTAAATTATTCTTAATTTAAAATTTATATGTCTTTAGCATTGATATTTTTACACACAACTTTCTTATTCTATTTAAATATGATTCCTTAATTTAAATCATTATAAAACAACAATATGTATCATTATAAATTTATATAAAATCCTTTTTTTTTTTTATTTTCAAATATTTAATTTTCTTATTTTGTTTCAAAAAAAAAATCATTTAAATTTAAACTATAACAAACAACTATATGCTATTTTTTTTACAAATAGATATGTTTTAAAACTCACATTTGATATTCTATTTACTTATATTTATTTTCTCTTTTTTAGGAAAGAAGAAAGAAAACCAAAAACTTAAATATTAACAAAATTTGAACAAACTTATACTAACTGTATGGCTTTGTATTCTACCCAGAGATCAAAATTGTCCTCGTTTAATTACTTCATAATAACTTTATTTAATTTTTTTTTATTAATTATAGCATACTACCTCATATCATCTCAATATATAAACTTTTGAACGGAAGGTGTTTTTGAGGTCAGGGGGGCCCAAAACGAAAAACTGTAGTGAAATTTTCCCGAAGTCGTGACCTGCGAACCAGCTAAATAGTAGATATAAATCTACTAAAATCGCTTATTTTACATCAAGTAGATACAACTAGTCGTATACTTCCTTACAATATCCTAAATTGCAAAAAAAACATTTTTCTATTGTTAAGGAAAACAAATATATCGCATATTTTTATAATATTTTGCAATACTGTTAAGCGTTTCAATCGCGTCGAATGTGGTTCTACAAGAGCCTCCATCTATATTGTATTTAAAAATGTATGATAATACTTTCTGTAAAAATAATTCAATTCATACATTGTCAGCTTTGTTTGAAGCCAGCATTGCTTCAATTTTCTTATTAGTGAGATAAGCATCAAATTCGCGAATGCTGTATTAAATTAGCACCAAATTAAAAACAAACATTTGCCGATTCCGCCAATTTGACACTACTAACTTGTTAGACGTTAGACAAGTTTTAGTATAGTGTGATACAAGTAACAAAAATCTTAAAACTTTTGCAACAACTGTCAATGTGTATATTGTTATAGTATCAAGCTGCGTCATTGCGTCGCTGCATACACCTGTCAATAGTGACGAGGGCGTTATGACGCTCGATATGTCAGTATATAATTATGAAAGTATAATAAAATTGCCATTTATAATTAACACATACTCATACCTTTATAAAAGAGGGACACAAAATTTTTCGAAAACGGTTAACTGTTTTGAATGCCTATAGAATTACCGAGATCAATTCACTTCTAACAATAAAAATCGGTAAATGTTGAGAGAAATTCAATACTTTTTCAAAACAACTACTCAAAATTACCAGTAGTCTTTTGCAATTTACCGTATATAAAAAATAAATGGAACTAAATAAGTTACATTTACCATCATGTCTCATTACATTTACAGTTTGAACTTCTAGCAATTCCATGCTTTAATGCAAATCAGATCCACCTTGATCCATTTTTTGGTTAAAAACGTTTTATTAACCATTTTTACAGCACTATATAACAATGCATAAAAAATGTTAACTCTTGGGAATATCGTTTTAATAAGAAGTTACCTTTGGCAGCAATTCTATGTTCCCCAACGTGCGTCATTTCTCTATCTGGTCTCTCTTCAATTACAATATGATCTCCACTATGCACGGACATATCGATGGATGTGAAAGGTGCAGCTATATAAAAAGGCACTCCGTGGTACTTGGCAAGTACAGCTATTTGATAGGTACCTATTTTATTAGCAGTATCTCCATTTGCAGCTACCTAAAATAGATAGTTTATTTTTTAGACCCACCAGCACGAAAAACGGGCCATTTGAAATTTTGACCAAAATTTATGTTTCATAACTTTTTTGTTTTCGGCCGATTTTAACGATTTTTTCAAAAATTTATAACCAGATTATTGAACTTTTTAACCTAGTTCTAAGGTAAAAAAAGTCCTCTTATGCCATTTTATACGAGGAAACTTTTTTTGGCTTAAGTTTGAAGAAATTTAAAAATTATGTAATCGTCATTACTCCTCTTTTCTGGAATAGTTATTTGTGACACAAGGACGGAAAATGACATTTTGCAAGAGCGAAACAATGCGAGCACTTGCAAAACATTTTCCGGACGTGTAACACACACTATTTTTTGGTCTGACTAATTTTTAATATTTTCAAAAGTTCAATTTTTTTTTTACTTTATGACATACAAGATTAGGTAGATGTTTATTGACATCTATTGCACGATTAAAAGAATTAGTAATAAGGAATGATTTTCTGATAATCGATTTCAAGATCCTTAATTTTTATACATACGAATACTTTGCTAATAAGCAACACAGTAAAAATTGTTATATTGAAAATATTAACATTAATATCTAATAATTTTATATAAAAATAGCAGAGACAATGAACTATTTTAGTTCAATGAGCAAAAATAAAATCGAGATATGTATTTTCATAATCGAATGACAAGTAGTTGTAAATTGACATTAATGTCAAATTTAAAATAAAAGTTGTGAGAAAAATTAAATGTAAATTAGAATCCTGGTTACCTTTAGAAAAAGTTATTAGTTTAGTATATTATACGCTGTTTTTAAATAAATTTAATTAAAATTTGTATTATTCATTATATATTTTTGATGACTCATAGCGCCATCTCTTTAGATAATCTAAAAGCTACTTTGCCGGCCTAGGCCGGAAAATGTCATTTTCCGGACGATTTTGAAGTAATTAATGGTATTGTTTCTGGACGGAGGACCAAAAAGATAGTTTTTTGTGTCAATTCGGTAAATTAATTTTTAGTAGAGATACACAGTCTTCAAAAAAACGCTTACAATTTAAAGTAATTTAATTTGAATCATAAAATTAAAGCTAACTTCTCCAAAGAATAACAACATTAATACCGGGTATTGCCACCTCTAGCTTGGATGACAGCATTTATTCTTCTTGGCATGCTTTGCACTAACCGGCTTATATTCTCCTGAAGAATAACAACTTATTGCTTAGTGCTTGCGCAATTCTTCTAGAGTTCCGGGTACAGTTTCCTGGCTTCAAGCTTATCCCAGACGTGTTCGATAGGATTTAGGTCTGAACTGTGCGGTGACCATTACATCTGGGCGATGTTAGCATTATTTAAGTATTTTCTGACTATCAGAGCTGTATGAGAAAGTGCGTTATCGTGCACTAGAAGAAATTTAGCTCCTACCAACTATGCGTGTGGAACAACATAACCTGTTAACATTTCATTTATGTACCTTACAAAATTAATAGCTTCCCTGGGAACAAGATGTTAATTTTGAGCGTGATCTCATAGAAATGTCGGCCCACACTATACTGAACCTCCTTGAAAGCTTACCTTAGGACTAAATGTACATTCAGCATAACGCTCATCTTTTCGCTGCCGTACCCTTTCTCGGCCATCTGGAGATCTTAGGCAATATTTTGATTCTCCGGTAAAAAACATATGCCTTCAATCATTTTTATTTCAATTTTGGTGATCTCTAGCAAATGGCAGCCGGGTGACACGATGCTCTCTTGTAAGTTCTGGTCCTGTAGCAGGTCTCCTTAATATCAGATTTGCTGCATTTAATCTTAATTGTTTACGTGTTTGTACTGCTGGTAAATAACGATTTCTTAATGATAAATTAATAATAAAACGATAATCTTGATTGAAAGTTCTACAAGGGCCAGTTCTGCATGAGTCTGCCTCGAGGAAACGAGTGTAAACACGCTGCACTGTACTTCGTGAACACTTAAATCTGTCGCCGACGTAACCTTAGTCTCTACCTTTTCAATTAAAGCAGTAATCGCTGCCACCGTTTCTGGTATAAAACTATCTTTTCCCAAGTAACTGATACCAAACAATAATAATGCTTTTCGAATGACATTAGCAACAACAATATTTCAAAGATGTCTTGATTATTATTAGAAGATTATCTGTAAAGGACCGCTGGAAATGAAAATTACTACAAATTGTTTACGATTCTCTTAAGACTGTTTATCTCCAATAAAAAATAAGATGAAACAAAAAAATTGTCAAGAAAAGAGAAGTCTTGACTATTACATACTTTGTAAATTTCGTTACCTGTTAAACGACTCTACAGAGTGTTTCAAACCTAAGCAAAAAAAAAAACAATTGGTTTTTCCTCGTATAAAATGACATAAGAGGACTTTTCTTTTTTACTTAAAGAGTAGGTTATAAAGGTGAATAATTTAGCTTCAAATTGTTAAAAAATCGGTCAAAAAGAAAAAAGTTATCAAGTGCTCGTTTTTCGTGCCGGTGAATTGAAATGCAGAAAATGTAGATGCCAATTTATCCAAGTTTTTTAAGTCTTAATGTGATTATTACTAAAATGAATTTAAATACAATAGTTTCTTACCCTATCAGCCCCAACTACCACTGCACTAATATTTCTATGTTTCATTGTCGCAGCAACCATGCTATCAACAATTAAAGTTGCTGGAATTTTATCATGAACTAATTCATAGGCTGTAAGCCTAGCTCCTTGATTATATGGTCGTGTTTCAGTGCAGTAGACGTGTTCTGAAATACATAAACAACTACTGAATTTAAGTAAAATATAAAATTAATTCGAAAAAAGCATAAAGGGATACAATTTGTATTAGAATGTTGGTAAGTAAAGAGTGTTATTTAGAGATATAGAACTTTGAAATGAAATAAAACAAAGATTATTATTTTTAATTGACATGAAAACTTTATTCGAAAGATAATCTTCTGGTATTATAATTTATTTAAATATAACTTCTGGTATGCGACCACAGCTGGCTCGGACGTAGTCTAATCTGGAATCCAATTTTCGATGAGTTTTTCCAACATTTGTGGCCGTATATCGACAACAACGCGGCGAATGATGTCCTCCAATTCACAATGTTGTTCAACGACTTCACATATCCCCACAGAAAATAGTCAAGCGGCGTTAAATCTTGGAGGCCAATTCACGGGTTCGAAACGTGAAAGTATGCTGTTACCAAACGTTTCCTTCAATAAATCAATTCTGGATCGAACTGTATGATATGTTGCGCCATCTTGTTGGAACCATAGCTACTGCACATCATGGTTGTTCAATTAATGAACGAAAAAGTCAGAAATCATGACTCTATAGCTGTCATCATTGACTATACCGTTCTGGCCAGCATTGTTTTTAAAGAAGTATGGACCAATTATTCCACCAGCCCATAAAGCACACCAAACAGTCAGTTTTTTTGGATTTCACGGTGTCTCAACATACACTTGAGAATTATTATCACTCCAAATACGGCAGTTTTGTTTACTGACGTAAGAAGTGAGCTTCATCGCCAAACAAAATTCGCTTATGAAAATCAGAATCAACGGCAATCTGCGCCGTGTTAGGTGATCTTGTGACATCAATTCTTGTTGGATTTTGAAAGCACGCAAACCAAGATCTTTTTGCAAAATCTTCCATAAAAATGGACGTAGAGCGCGGAACGTATTTCGAACCAATCCATGATAAAAAGCAAAATTTGTTCAGGCGTCAGTCTATTTATGTTGAAATGCCAAACCAAACATTAATCATTTGACAGCTCTCAAAATATCCATCAGTTTTGTCCACTAAAAGCTCTATACCTCTAAAAAACACCCTTTATTATAGGAACAATAAAAAGTTGAATAATAGGCATGTTGACAGTAGTTGTAAATCCATGCAAAGTTAAATTTAAATGGTTAATGGTAATATTTAAATACCTAAAATCATATTTATTAAACGTAATTAATAATATTTTATTAATTAAAATTAATTCAAAAAACTTTATTTAATACACATTATCACGTGACTGTGAACGCCAATCACAGCGCATGACGTCATGAACCGATAAACAACTTAGCGTCGCTTGGTGTCACTGTGTGAACGACTCTGAACGAGTTATTTCTTTGATTTCTCTCGCTAATTACTCGCTATTAGTATTTGTAACTCACTTATTATTATAAACCGAATTGTGTTTACATTATAGAGACTGGATTCATCAAAGGAAACAGTTCTAACTTGCCGAGAATCGATTGTTTGATGTTGGCGAATTTCTTTGCTACAAAGATTTTTGTGCAGCGGAACTTAACATAAATTTTTTATAGCCTGTTTTTCTTCGTAATTACAATGTTCAACTCGTATATTTTTTAGATTAGATTTTAAAATATTATCGGTGTATTCGTTTAATTCAGAATTGGTTTCCATTTTTTCAATACCTAAAATTTATATCTGCGATATCTAATTTTTCAATTTTAAAAGGTTTATTAATATTAATTTTTATTGGTTCTTCTCTTGAATTAGTAATGGTGGTTGCAAAAAATTTATTTACGTTTACAACTGCACAGGGTGATTCTATTTGATTGCCAAAATTAATATAATTTACAAGTCCTGTTCCGCTTTCTATGTCAACGGGTAATTTTACAATTTGGGATGTCCTAGCGGGAATATTAATAGAAGAATTTTTTACTTTAAGTTTCTTTTTTAGTTGTGTTTCTTCTTCTAATTCGTATATTATTAGTATTTCTGTATAAGGAGTTTTTTCTCTAAATTTACAGTTGATTTTAATTGTTTTAATAAATCAATACCAATACTTATGTCGTTTGTTAACTTTAAAATTTTTTAAAACAGGTATATTTATAACTTCATTGTGGTTAGAAATACTGTGTGCTGTTTGAATATTAAAATATTCATTTTTTACATGTACATCTACATACACACACACTTTGTATTTATTATTAACTATAATAAAGCCTAAAAAGAATTATTTCTCAAGAAAACTTTCAAGTTCCTTAGAGTTTGACAGATCGCGAGCATTGTTTATCGGTTCGTGACGTAATCAAAGTCACATTACAGTTTTGGGCGTTTTAGCGGGAAATTTGAAATCTATTCTAATTTATCACTTTTTTCTTAAAAATAAAACCATTTTTATTATTAAAATATTTTTTTCGCGGTTATTAACGGTTTATCTATAAAATAAAAGCAGATCCGGAAATTAGCCAACATCCCTATTTTATATCTTTTTAAATTCCAGAATTTTATTCCGTTGACAAAATTGTGCACAAATCTTTGTAGCTTATCCAAAAAGTAGAAAATACAAAAAATTGAAGTCCTGAAACTAACCGACAGAAGTTATGATTAAATAACCTTTTTTTTTAAATTTTACAATTTTTCATGACCTTTTACAACTTATCTTCAACTATTAAAATTTTCATAGTTTTTTTGCAATTTTTCACCATTTTTACATTTTTTCATTAATTTTAAATTATTTACTAAATCTTCAGCTATTAGAAGATTTTTCAAAAAATTAAACATACCAATAATTAGTGTAACGTTTTTAGTGTCGTTGTTGATCATTGCCGGAACGTCCTATAAGAAGCACAGCCTCATAAACTATTAAAATACAATAACTAATTTTATATAACTATACTTATATGTGCGCATAAATAGGTACCTGTATGTATATAATAATAAGCCGACCATGCGATGAACTATCATATACGTGAGCGTTTTTGTATCGCTCTTTCTAGGTTCCCCCCAACCGCCAAAAGTCCCATAAAACGCACACCTTCAATACAATAGCTGTAAATTGTAAAAAACCCCAATAGCTTCTAATAAATCCGAAATTTTCATAATTTTATAAAGGTGAATTATATATAAAATCAAATAGTTGTTCAAAAAATTAACTATTTTGTTTATATCTGGAAAGCCATTTAGGAAATATGTTTTGCAATGAGTTTTAGTTTAATTAAACTAACAATTTCAATACAAATCGACTTTACTATAGCAGACGAGCTCTCTCCGATTTTGGATACAAGTGTATTTTTTCTTGTTTTACAAAGTTATTTTATTGCAGGAAACCAGATCAAATATGAAAATTTCATTTACATTTTAATTGTATTTATCACATTATCAAGTGTTTTTCTTAAAAGACATCGCAAAAATTGTTTAGTATTAAAGTTAGGGTAAAACATTTCAATGATGCCGGTTGGTTAATTTCTTAGATTGTGTAGAAGAACTTTTCAGTATTTAATAAAATTATTTAAGATGCTTTCGAATCTTGTGTAATACGAATATAATTCTTGCGCCGAAGTTAACCGACATTTTTGGATTCCAAAAGTCAAAATCTATCAGTTAACACCAAAAAATCCAAAATCGGAGAGAGTTCGTCTTGTATAGTCGTATCTACGAATCAATAAATAGATATTATTACCTAATTTTTTCATGCTGTGCAACATTCGAATCACGCCCAAAGCAGTACCATATCCTGCTGTAGCTAGAGAGCCTGTGTTACAATGTGTTAAAATTCTTACAAGGCTATCACCAGTCACTTTTGATAAAATAACTTTGGCTCCATAATCCCCTATTGCTTTGTTATCAGCTATATCCTTTTCTAGCATATCTTCTATCGTTTTCAAAAATCTACAAAGATTAAAAGAAATTTAACTGCCAGTACATTTTGTGGTACACTTTACGGAAAAACTATAAGACCTTTGGGTTTGGGCATTAGCATAGTAATTTAAATAGATGTCTAGATGTGTTATCTAATATTAAAATCAAATTATAGAGAATAATTAAATAAATATTAACTTTAAAAATTACATACTACTAACGCCATCTATGATTTAAGATCTGCAACTGCAAGAGTAAACCTCTTTGGCGTAAACTAAACGAAGTAGTATCTAGAACCGTAAAATTTTATTAAAAAAAGAACTAGCACAGTCACAGAATAACCTAGAAAACCGAATGTCACATTTCGTGTACTTGAAAAAAGCCAGTTTTAAATTTTTTATTCACTTTGGTGTATTGTACCGCGTACCCTTATAATTTGTGGTGTATTATTGGTGTAACAAATTGAAGACTTGAAGTGATTAGAAATCAACAATCAACTCATATATGTTAAAATGTAAAAAAAGAAGAAATGCGAATGAGACATTTAAAGTGAAATAAAAACACGTTATAAATGATTTTTTGAGTAAAATAAAATTATTTATAAAAACCCCACCCATATTAATAATATAGGTATTGATCTACAAAAAAATATATAAGAAGTATTTAACTAGGCTTAAAAAATCTAGCAAGCCCTTATAAAGCTGCGCTTTTTGCTAATTTAAATTATACTAGATTGCTTTTTTACTTATTTAATTATTTATTACATTTAGAGAAAGGCAGAAGAAAAATACTATAACCCTAACATTTTAAATAAAAGACTAGTATAGAACGAAAAATGATAATTAGTTTAACAAAAATTCATCTAGGCTGTTTTAAAGTAATTTATAGAAGGTGCATTAATATCATCTTTCGAGTAAAACATTCCACACTTTAATAAAGCTTCCATTAGTGAGAAAGTGTGGACGTTGCTATGTTTTAAAGTTTTCTTTTTTAAGATAGTGAAACGTCTCGATTTAGAATAAAAATGTTTGTCAGGTTGCCGGGATCGTGGTTCTAGATACGGTAGGTTATAATCAAATCGCCTCTTAAACTACGTTGGTCGAATGGCAGAACGTTTCCAGAATCCAGTCTTTCAGCATACGAAGGCCGGGGGTGCGAAAGACGAACCGAGATGTGGGTTACACTACGTTTCACACTTTCCAGCATATTTTGGTCGCTTTTAGCCATCGGACAAAACACTGCACCAGCATAATCCAGATGAGACCTTATATAGGTTTTGTACAGTAGAATTGAAGATATGAAGTAAAAATGTCTTTCTCATTAGGTAAATTAAAGAATTCGGACGTTTAAATACTTTTAATATATGCTCGGACTACGAGAGGTCACTAGTGATGGTAAAACCTGGGCCCAGATGAGACCACACAGAACGTATGGTAGAATAGTCCAAAGAGTATGTTAGCTGCGGGTTGTTTTACCAAATATGCAAAACTACACACTTTCCAATGGTCAAATGAAAGAAGCTAGTTTTTACACCATTGGAAAACCGAGTCCAAGTCCATCTGTAATGTTAGATTATTCGTTAATGGAGTTACGTATAACTTTTATATGTGCCGTGGCAGGTCACAAAGAACAATAAGGGTCCTAGAACGATACCTTGGGGAGCACCACTAGTGACTTGTCTTCTAAATAAGAGGTTTGTCGCCAACTTTTACAAAATTTCTATTCGTCATAAGTCTCTTATCCAATCCTATCTTATACAGTTTTACTCTAGTTCCGAAATGTTCAAGTTTAAACAGTAGCCTTCTTTTTGACACCTAATCAAAAGCTTTGGAGAAGTCTAGATTTTCTACGTCTGTTTATTTTAATTGCTTAAAACGATAAGTTTCTTCTTTATGACATGAGAAATCTGTTTACCACATTTTACGACCCTGTGATTTTCTGTGAGTTATAGCGCACTTAAACGAAGTAAAATATGAATTATAATCACGTGTTTCGGAAATCGTTAAAATTTTACCGTTAGGGTTAACTGATCTGGATCAAAATCAATAGGGTTCTTTCTGATGACATGAGGATTCTATATACCATATTTCATAATTCCACTGTGTCTTTCTGTTTAAGAGTTATAACGCCCAAAAACGTTGGGTAATATGCAATATATACAAGAATTTCGGAAAACTGTTAAAATTTTATCGCTAAGGTTATCCGATCTAAAGCAAATTTTTTATGATATGAGAGTTTATTTAGTATCTTAATAATTATTGAGTATAAATTAACATTAAAAACATTTCAACTTGATATATTATTTTTAAACATATTAGTGTAGTGAGAATGTCTGTTTTTTTTTGTAGTAGCTAAAATTTATCCATACAATTTTTAATTACCAAGTGTAATTGAGTTTTATTTTAATCAAAGAAGGATAGCCTTGCCTATATAGCCAATTTGAAACAAGGCAGTCAATAGTAAAATATGAAATTTCTTTTCTTTTCATTTTGTAATATTCCTAGTATTCGGGTGTATACATGTTGCGCCGAATCTACCTGTACTATGATGGAATAACGAAATAGGCTTTTAATTGAGGGTACCGCATCCTAATATTTTCGAAATTTTAAAACAATTTTAAACTAGAACCTACATAAAAATAAACTGCTCTTCTCTGTATTGCATCAAGAACTCTGAGCCTTGACGGAGCGCCGATCTCAATACATGCGAGCCGTATTTAAGATTAGGTCTTTTTTGGGCTTTGTAAAGAGTAGTAAGTTGGATGGAGAGAAATATTTCCGTGCTCTAAAAAGAAAGCCTAACTTCTTTTCTGCTGCACTTACTATGGATGCAATATGTTCGTTCCAAAGTAAGTCCTGGGAAATCGTTATACCAACCAGCGTAATGGAGTCGCTTGCTACTAGTGTCTGATCGTTCATTGTGATGGATGAGTCGTATATTTGCCTTTTGTTGACTTGGAAGCGTTGAAATTAACAAGATTCTTTCTTCCCCACTCATCTACAATTCTCAAATCTTGATTAAAAGAAGCCGTTGTGGATCGTCTATCCTCTTCCAGAATATCTAGGGATATGGGACGGTTGTGGGCCTTGCTACAGTGTAGGTTGCTATCATCTGCAAAACCGTGTAACGGGTTATTAATGACTTCTAGTAGATCATTAATGTGTAATAGGATTAGAGTAGGAGCTAGAGCCGATCCTTGGGGAACTCTAGCTCTAGTCTAAACACATTCCTGTTAATACTCCTGAAGGATGGTTATATAGAATTAATCCTCATCCGTTTCAAGTAATTAAATTGAGGTACGATGAGTTTCTGGAATTCAAATCTTCCTCTGACTGCAAAGCTAAATTAAGAAGTATACCGTGAAGAAAAGTTTGTAATATGCGGTATACCAAGGTGGACGATGGACGGGTCGCTGTACATTTTAACAAATCATTTCCTGATGATATTACAGAGTGTTTTGTTGTAAGCCATCCCAAATGCTTTAAGGCACCGCAAGCGTATTCCAGACGTTTAGCAATATTCTCACCAAATAAAAAAGATCTGATGTCAATGTGTAACTCTAGTACTATGCCAAATATGTATGAAGAGTGGTACAAGTCACTGCTATCTGATACAAAGGCTAGGGATATTTTACTTGAACCAGTAGATGACGAAGAATCAGATCTTGGCTGTTGATATATTATTTTATTACAAAGTTTATATTTTTGAATAAAAATATTATTATCTTCTATGTTTATTAAGTTTCAAAATTACCTAGATGGAAAATATCGGTATTATTACAATACTGAAGAGGCTATATACTTTACTTATAAAAAGGAAGTCAATTAAATTATTTGGGAATAAAATTTTAATTTTAAGACAAACGTTATCAACAGATAAATCAGATGCCATTTTAGTTTTATTTAGTTTTATTGCCTATTTTGTTAATAGATTTTCTACATATTCTAACATTTGAAAAAATCCTGTACAATGTAATTATATTTGTCTTTATTGAGAATAAAGTTATTATTATTATAGTAAAAAATGGATTTACACAAATTTTTGTACACATATAAGTATATTTTAATTTTGCCGCAAATTTTCAAATGAACATAAATTAGAAAAATTATTAAGTTGGTTTAATTAAATTAACTCGAAATTGATTGACGTTATCCAACATATCTAAATAAAGATAAGTAATATTTGTGATCTTACCTAGATTTCATATTTTCTAAATCTATGTTCTCATCATTACTGAGCTGATTAGCTAAATCGATAAGGTCTTCAGCTGCAATTTTCATATTAACAGCTGTAGGTCTGGAAGAAACCAAATAATTTAATTTTCCCTCAATTTCATGCCGCATTTGCTTTTTAGAATCATATTTCTCACTTCGTAATTCTACTGCTAAGCTAAGACACCCTACAATGGCAATAGCAGGGGCTCCTCGTACCTTAAAAAGAACTTGTTTAGGATTTTCAAGAACTATAATATAGTTACCTAACTGGTATTCATTACACAAGTTGTGAAATTTACCTGCATTTTATTTATCACTTTCCAACCATCTTCCACACCTTTAACTTGGATATATTTAGACTGTGCCGGCAAAAGGAGCTGATCCAGTATTTCTAAATTGTTATTATCATATTTAATAGCCCTCAAAGTCATTTTTAACCTCACTTTTAAACTGGCTTGTTTAAGAGAGGATTTCTTGCCAAATTTGATATAATATATGTTTTTCTACTGTATTTACATCTTATCTGCTTAAACACTGATATCGTTTAATTAGAATAAACATGGGATTGTCTAATTAAAATAGTTTTTGGCTCCACGTCCCGCAAAATGATGACCACAGATTAAGAATGTATGTTCGAATTTGACTTTAACTTTGCCAGGGAATTTTAATTGGAAATGCTATTCATATATATATTTTAGGAATATTTGTTATGGAATTAATTAAAATTGACCTGCTATTATTAAATAAAAAAACAAATAACCATTTTCCGTTCTTTTCTTAAAATATTATAATGGCTAATATCCCGCTAAAGTAGAGATGGCTAACGCGAACTGGAACTGATCTTTTGGAACTGGTCTTAAAGGTTGGACTAGTGGAACTGGTCCGGACCAATATTTGGAACAGGTTCGCGAACTAGTTCAAAAGCGATTGCACATGCACATAGGCGATTGGACTGAATCTGGCCTTGGTCGTTTGGTTCGGTCCACCAGTGAGTACACTGATTTTGTGTTGTTCATGATCCGGCGGCGATTTTCATATTTTTGTGTACTATCTACAGTATCTACAACTTAAGAGAGCATGTTGATACGATTATTTTCAGTATCGTGTTAATTGAGGTACCTATTATATTGGTTACTCCTCTTACTCTCTAGAATCTCTAAAAGATGGGTATTAATTAGATTAAATATTTTTACACATAAATAATAAATTATTTATTTATAAATAGAGAAACAATAAAAAAAATTAAAGTAAAAGAAAATTCTAAACACAAAACATATTCTTTGGTACACATTCAGTACTTTAAATTAAGATATTCATAACTAAAATAAAAATAGGTTTTTCCTTGGAAATAATATAAACATTCTGAAAACTTAATAATAAAATCTGTATAGGATATGTAAAAAAATAAATTAAAAACTATAGCTACCTAGGCTATTTGCTCATATGTATTTAAAAATAAAAAAAATTTCAACTTTTCAGCACTAAGTTTATTGCGCCGTTCAGTTAACACATTTCCTGCTTTAGAGAATAATCTCTCGCAAGGGACGGATGTTGCTAGTGCACAACATTTTTGTCTTACAGGTTGGCTTAAAAATGGGTAGTTATATTGGTTGTTTCTCCACCACTCCAAAGGATTTTCCTTTCTATCTAGTAATTCGTCCTCCAAGTACCTTTGTATCTCCATTATTGCCCTGCTGGACGTATTTGAAGTTTTTGGCCTAATTTCGGCTATTTTTTCATCTAAGCAATTCCACAATGACAATCCAACATCTTTTTTTTGTTGACTCTCATCTTCTGTTGAAGTAGTTTCATTGGCTTCTTGTTTCTGCTGGATACTTTTTGTTACCATTTGTGTAACGAGGTTCGTTGCAAGCTTTTTAATATTGTCCGCGGCATCGGCGTTTTTAAAAGCAATAGTTTTAAATCTCGGGTCGAGGAATGTACACAAAGCCAAAGTATTGCTATGTTTAACATTTCCCAGTCTGTGCCGCAAACCGTTCTGGAGGGAGTTAATCACAGCCTTCGACATTTGCGTAAATTCCTTTTCGCTGAGTTTACTGCAAATATTTAGCTACCCTCGATTTAAAACTATAACTAAAGACGCCGATATGTAATTCTCACCACTGATGTATTTTGTGGCCTCCTCAAAATGTTTTAAAATTTCGCAAAGTTCTTTAAGAACAGTCCATTCTTCACAACAAATTATCGGCAAATTTGCATCCAGTAGACCCATGGTTGACCTTATGCATGTTTCCAATTCTACAAACCTCTGGATCATATAGTACGTTGAGTTCCAGCGAGTTACGACATCCTGGATCAACTTTTTAGGAACATCGATTCCCGACTGTTTCTGAAAACTTGCTAATTTTGCGTTAGAGAGGCAACTTCGTTTGAAATGTGACACTATGGTTTTCACTTTCACAATTATGGGCTGAACTATTATAAGTGCATCACAAACAGTGAGGTTTATAGTGTGTGCAAAACACCCAAAGTATTTCCAATTCAGTTCTTTAGTAATTGCACTTTGGATGTTTGCTGCATTATCCGACACTGTTAAGATTATTTTATTTTGTATGTCCCACTCTTTTGTAACTGCATTTAACCTTGAAGCTAAGTTTACAGCTGTATGATTTTCTTCTAAAATATCGCAGCTTAAAAGAATGGAATTCATTTTGTAGTTACCATCAAGAAAGTGACATGTCACAGCCATGAAACTTTCAGTTTTCGCAGATGTCCAACAATCGGTTGTTAAACAGACATTTAACACGTTCTTCATTTTCTCTTTAGCTTCCTGGTAACGTTGTTCATATTGTAATGGAATGAGGGTGTTAGAGATTGTATGCCTATTCGGAAGTTGGTACGAAGGATTTAATGAATAAACAAATTTTTTAAAACCTCTGTCCTCTACAACACTAAAAGGTTGATAATCTAAAATGAATAGCCCCAATAAATCAGTATCAATTTTTTTTTTAATATTCCCTGTGATTTTTTTAGGAATATAGCTTGATATATTTCCTTGTCTCATTTTCTTTTCTACCAGGTTTGGGTTGCTACTACAGGGAACTTCTAATTTGCTTTTCTTGGAATCAAAAGAATGTGCTTGCAGTTCTGTCTCATCTGTAGCATCACTCGGTAGTGCCCGTTTCAATTTCAAACTATTTGTTCCTTCCACTTCCACATCCCCAACCTCAACAAACTCAACCTCATTTTTATCAGCAGAACTAGCAGAAGTACACGTTTCTGGATATATCTTGATCGTAGGATGCTTTCGCTTAAAATGCTTTTTAAGATTTGACACTGAATGTTTATAACAAAGCTGCTATTTGCATATATCACACTTGCAAATTTGTTTGATTTCGTCAGTTACAGAAAAGTAGAGCCATATCGGACTTCTCTTGTTTGCTGACATGTTTCTATTTTTGAAAGTATTAAAAAATTAAACTATTAACAAAAACTCTAAGTAACGTAAATAATTTTCACTATTTCGGTTTCTAACTTAAAATAATGTAAAAATAGATGCACGTGCACGTGTACCTATTCTTATAACTTATAATGAATCAGTCCAAAGTAAGACCGACGCCGTCGCAGTTCAAAGAAAACGACCACGCGGCGGACTGAGCCGACTGAGGAGACTGAGAAGTGTAACAAAGTAACGCCAAATAAAATAAACTTCGTGGTTCGCGAGCGGACTTGCGGACTAGGAACTGGAACTGATCTTTGGACTAGGTACGTTATTGACCCGGACTAAATCCGAACTAATCCGAAAAAATTACTGGATCAGCCATCTCTACGCTAAAGTAAGGGTTAAAACAGATCAACAAGTATAAACCAACATCAGCAACCATTTTTACAAAATAACATTTTCTACATACATAATTCCATAAATAATTTTTTGTACAACTGTCATTAAAAGTGACACTTTTAATGATAGCAAACAATGTTAAAAACGATTGTTTACATAGCAGCGTGTTAAAAATACTTTTAACACGTTGCCATATAAACAAGTTTACTTTTAACACGGTTTAGTTTACTTTTAACACGGTTTGGTTTATTGTCATGGCAAATTCGCTCGTTTCATTATCAAAATAGGGAAGTTGTACAAAAACCATTGTATGGTATTTGTGTTAAAAGTGATTTTATTTTGTTCGTGAAATTGTTCAATTCGCTCCGCTCATTTCACAAACGTTTTCACTCACAAAATAAAACCTCACTTTTAACACTCATATCATAAATAACTATTTTAATTCATTAGAAATTATAAACACTTTTTCTCTTCCCATTTCTATATATTTCTATATTTTCTCCTTTTTTAAAATTCTTGTTTTTCGATTTTTTTTCCAAGTTTGCTAGTTTTTTTATAATTTTCTGGTAATTCCTGTTTCAATGTTTTCCTATTTTTTCATACTTATTCAATTTTGGGATTTAACCATTTTTGTTTCGGTTTTCGACAACTTTTTACTTTCAATATTTTTTTTACCATTTTCAACATTTTTTTCATGATATTAACCAATATTTTATAACTTTTTTCAGAATTTTTAACAATTTTTTACGATTTACAACATTTTACATTTTACAATTTTTTAAGATTGTCCAGAATGTTTTACAATTTTCAACATGTTTTACGTTTTTTACGATATCTTTTCGACATTTTTTTTAATATATTCAAGAACTTTTTAAGATGACCAACAATCTTTTTCAATGTTTAGCATTTTTTAAGAATTTCCAACAATTTTTCACGATTTTCAACAATTTTTTAAGATTTTCAACATTTTTTTAACCATTTTCAACAATTTTCAAAAGCTTTTCATGTTTTAGACAATTTTTTAGGATCACAAACACATTTTAACGATTTACACCGTTGTATTGATGATTTCCAACAATCTTTCTGGATTTATAACATTATTTTTTGGATTTTCATTTATTTTTTACGATTTTAAACAGTTTTAACAATTAAAAAAAAAACATATTTTAAAACTCATTTTACGAAGACAAATCCAAGTAATCTTTAGCTGTATTATTTAGAAATCGCAATGTAGTGCCATCTACCGAGTTTCTATGCACCCTAGCTGTTAAATGATGGTAATAGCATTGTATAGTCAGTCTTTATACAATGGTAATAGCATTGTATAAAGACTAAAATGGTAATATGGTAATAGCATTGTATAAATCTTTATACAATGGTAATAGATTCTTTTGATATATATTAACTTACACTGCTATCTTTTAGTAATTCATTGAACTAAATAATAAATGCACACTGTGATGCACACATTGAAAATCCAAACCACGTGATATTTTAGTTGTTTGACCCCCGCCGCCATATTGAATTTATTTTGACACATCGTTGGATTGCCACGAAAGTTAAACATTGGATTCAGTAGCTATTCATCTTTAGAAAGCTGAGGAGTGTTATAGTTATAAAACGATTTGCTTTTTATTTTGTGGTGTTTAAAGGTGTTTTTTTAGTGTTTAAAAAGGACAATTTTAGTTGTTTGACCCTCGCCGCCATATTGAATTTATATTTTGACACATCGTTGGATTGCCTAATTGTTATAAAAAATATAAATTATAGCCTATATGTTGCCGAGGACTATAAACTATATCACAAAAAAAGTTTCATGAAAATCCATCTTCTTGTTTTTGTAGATATTGTGTAAATATATTTAAAGACAACATTAATGCAACCCATCACTATCTACAGTCTGTAAAACCTCACGTTCTTGCTCTTACTGAAACACAGGTTTCTGGGAAAAATAGTCTGAAACTTCCAGGTTACCAACTTTATCACAACTTCAAACGACACCATGGAGTAGGTATTTACGTAAGAAGCATACCTTCCTGCTCTAGATTACCTGCACGAGAAAACAACATGCAAAGACAACATCCTTTGACTAAAATTAACACTAAAAGCCTCTAGCAAATTTATATGTTACATTTATCGGCCATCAAATGGTAATTGCCACGAACTATTTGACTATTTATCACAAAAGATCGACTACCTGAATAGTGAGTACATTTCTGCTGAGATAATTGTGCTTGGAGACTTTAATGTTCAACAAAGGGGCTTAAGTCCAACGAAACGGACACGGAAGGCAGTCTAACTCAAGAGTTTGCAATCAGCCATGGGTGTCCCAACTAATCGGCACGTCCTCTTACTTTCCCAGAGCGTCCAACCATAGTTCTAATACTCTGGATCTTTTTCTGACCACTCACTCTGCGGAATATAAAGTAAATGTTCTGTCCCCCTAGGTGATTCTGATCATGCTGTTAGAAGTCAAATGTCCAACCCAACCTCTCTCATTCGAGGTGCCACCCAAGAGAACTTATTGGAACTTAAAAAAAGGCAGATTTGGGAGACCTCCGAGACTACTTTGCAACTTTTCCCTGGAACCCAGTCTGTTTTATCAACGAAGATCCAGCGGCAGTTTGCAACAGTATAACTGAAATAATTCAGTGTGCCATTAAAACTTACATTCCTCCCAAAGAAAGGCTGCAAAACCCTGCTTCTAACTACGGACCCATAGCTCTTCTATCTGTTATTAGCAAAACTATGAAGAAGTACGTCAATCACGAGATCCTGAGCTACATTAAGACACCCAACCTTTTAAGTGACAGGCAATATGGTTTTTGCCAACAAAGGTTAACATCCGATCTGCTAGCATATATAACTCATGTCTAGAGTGATACCATCCATCGCCATGGGTAGACTCAAATAGTATCACTAGACATCTCAAAAACATTTGATCAAGTGTGGCATGCAGCTCTCTTGAACAAACTGCCCTCATACGGACTTTCGCCAAACCTTTGCAGATGGCTATCCAAATTTCTCTCCACCAGGCACCAAGTTGCCGTAGATGGACATTCCTTCAACATCTACAAGATCAACGCTAAAGTTCCTCAAGGATCGGCTCTAGCTCTAACTCTATTCCGTTTACGCATTAATGATCCACTAGAAGCCACTAATAACCCGATACATGTTTTTTTAGATGATAGCAACCTACAGTGTAGCAAATCGCACAACCATCCCATATCCCTAGATATTCCGGAAGAGGACGGAAGATCCACAACGGCTTCTACTAATCAAGATTTGAAAATTATAGACGAGTGGGGAAGAAAGAATCTTGTTAATTTCAACGCTTCCAAGACAAAGACATGTTGCCTATCCAACAAGAGGCAAACATACGACTCATCCATCACAATGAACGATCAGACAGTAGTAGCAGGCGACTTCATTAAGCTGGTTGGTATAACGATCTCTGGAAAGAGCAACTGAAGCAGGAACAAGAGTCGAAAAACGACACCAGTATCACCAAAAATCTAGCCCCATTGCCCCACCAAAGAGCAGTGTTTTATCTTACCCTGTTTTACCGATACTTAAATGGGGTTTGTTTAGAAGAATTCATCCGCTCTATAATGCTTCCACTTGCGAGACCAACCAGAGCAACGCGACGTACCAACTCCATGTACCCTTATAGTGTTCAGTGCTAGACATCGAGAACGGATCAAGTCGATCGTTCCTTCCTCCCCAGGGTCTCCAGATTGTGAAACTCCTTACCTTACCACGTCTTCCCCACTCGTCCTAACTTGACGAAGTCCTTTGAAACCCAAATTAATAAATTGTCTCTTCTGCCCCAATAGATGTTCTCGGTACATTTGTATTTAGGTCTATACCTACGAGGACATCCTTAAATAAAAAAAAGACACTATGTTAAAGTACAAGTGATTTTAGAATTAGTTGCAACAATTATTTCCCATTGGGAACTCAATGATCTGTATTCATAAAAGGTAATTATATTAATTAAATATTGTGGTCCTTTCAAGTCTTTTAATTTTTGTATAAATAAAAGATTTTTGAAACTTGTTTTTATTTGGTCTACCTACAGTCTACATATTAAAAATACTTAAATTCTGATACATTCACGGTTTAATTTAAATGATAAAGATTATCTTTCCGATACCTGAATTTTAGTCATTTCTTTATAATGTCAAAGTCAAATTCTTCCTATGTCTGAAAACGTGACATTTTGTGACGTCATCCATCAATACCATAATACCAAAGGGTTGTTAAACAAAAATCCAAATAATGGACCGTTTTCCATATTATCCACACTATCATCATCAATAATGAGAGCTAGGTAAACATATTTGAATAGTATGTATTGATATCTATATATTTTTTGCTTCGAAACGTACTAGAATAGGAATGTGGGTATTTGGATATGGTTCTCTCATTTGGAAAATAGATTTTCCATATGAGAAAAAAGTTCTAGGATACATCAAAGGATTCGATAGAAGATTTTATCAACTAAGTACCGACCATAGAGGCACTCCTGAAAACCCTGGTAGAGTTGTCACATTAATTCCTTCAAATGAAAATTGCAGAGTAAGTAAAATTAAAATTAAAAATATTTCAACTTTTAATGGTTAAGATACAAAACTGTGCCGTCACTAAGAATATTTAATTACATTACTTCATGGGTATTTATTGATACAATTGGTTTTGTTCTAATTGTTAAAAAAGTGTTTAGGAACTTTTTAGTTGTGCAATATTGCCTATCATTTTATATTTGAAATTATTTACTTCATATGTATGCTACTATGCTAACAGGCATATGCTGTTCGTTGTTCGGGACTTATGACTACTTTAAGTATTATTTTATTTATTTATTGGTAATTGTAGTATAATTATTAGTGATGATGTAGGATGTAGTATGTTCTTAGTTCTTAATGTTGTTAAGAATATACAATAAACTAAACACTAATAAATTATTTTAACTGCATTGTATCTCGTATGTACCATTTCGTTAGAATTCTAAATTTTTATTAGAAGTCATAAATCAAACTATTACCGCATGTCCAATTTGCGCCGAAATCAAACCTAGGTTTTATAAAAAGCAAAAAGATAAACATCTAATCAATGCAACAGCTCCATTTGAGAGATTAAACATCGATTTCAAAGGACAGATTCCCACTACTTCGAAAAACTCTTATTTATTCACAATTATTGATGAATTTTCCACATTTAGTCTAATTTTCTAAAAGGTTATTTTACTACAATTTTATGCGCATAACTTGAAGTTATGGATTTCTAGACAAATATTAATGACAATTCCAAACAACTTACACAATAAGTTGTAGACACATCTTGTAGTTAGCTTGACTCAGAATCAGGTAAATTCATGTTCTTAGATATTTCGGAAATGATCTGTTAGTTGCTGTAGTTTTTTCTTGTTTAAACACATCTAAGTTGTTAGTTGCTGTAGTTTTTTCTTGTTTAAACACATCTAAGTTCAATCCATTAGTAGAAGAGGTTGATCTTATACAGGCAAATTCAGACTACGCTCTAATACAATACCCAAATGGAAAAAAAGTACTTGTCCAACAAAACATTTGACATCCAGAGGAGATATAAGGTTTTTTAAATTCTGATAAAGACGATACTCAAGTTTCAGTAGATAACGAACTGAATAATTCTAGCAACGAGCATATCATTTCCGAAATATCTGGTAACTTAAATTTACCAGATTCTGAGTCAAGATGTGTCTACGTCGACCCGAAAATCATGTCGGAATAAAACTAAGCCGAAATACTAAGATTTTCTTTTGAAATTAAGGCCAGATGAATCTAGTATAATTATTAGTGACTAGTTCTTAATGTTGTTAACTTAATGTGTAAGTTGTTTGGAATTGTGACTTATATTTGTCTAGAAATCTATAACGAATAAAATCCTAATTTTCTAAAAGGTTATTTTAATACAGTAATATTAAAAGTGTAGGTACTTTTTAGGTCTATGGTGTAGCATACAAAATTCGAGATTCAGACAGAAAAAATGTTTTTGACCATTTGGATTACAGAGAAAAGGGTGGATACGAGAAATCCACCCTAACATTTTATCCCATTTCAGACAATGAACCACCTTTTGATATCACTATCTATCTTGGAGATCATAATAATTTTAACTATGGAGGACCTGCTGACTTAGATGAACTAGCACAACAGGTGAGCAAAATTCCAATGCGTGATTATGTTATTTCTTTAGTATTGTAAAAAAATATATAAACATTCAACCTTACAAGCGATAAACATTTAAATTTTCTATTTGGATAATAGTCCACCGCGCACAACACTTTTTTTTAAATGATTAATACATACTTGAAACTTTGTGTATAGTATTCTATTGACGAGTCCGACAAAGTTTGAAATTATCTAAATTTAAAACTGCTGCTTTTTCGAGCTAGAAATTTTGAAAAACATGGATTTCCTGAGTAGGGGTTTTTTAATGTTAATATATGCTTAATTTTAACACAATTGGTTGCCAATTTGATAAAAATTATAAAAAAAAATTGTCCGACAAAAATTCTAATGCGATGAGCTTGTCCGACACCTCGAACATGCGAAATTTACGTTTTTTAATATATATAGTTCATTTTTACACAATTTGTTTATAATTAGGTATTAAATCAAATGCTCACATTGTCCGACAAATTTATTGCTACGTTTATTTCTAGCTCGAAAAAGCAGCAGTTTTAAATTTAGATAATTTCAAACTTCGTCGGACTCTTCAATAGAAAACTATACACAAATTTTCAAGTATGTATTAATCATTTAAAAAAAAAGTGTTCTGCGCGGTGGACTATAATGTTATAAAATGTTTATATAAAATCTAAAGTTGTATAAATATTTATATCGTTTAATTACATATTTTAACTACCCTAAGTAAATTTGTCACATAATCTATAGGATTTTGTAGTTAGCACCTAAAATTTATATACAAAGGTAATTTAAGATCACTATAAAGATAATAAAACCAAAAATACACATTTAACTAAATTTAATACAATTTGGTGATACAGTAAAAGCTCTTTATTCGCAGGCTATATGTTTCCTAAATATGACGCGAATACCCAGGCAACAAAATCACGTTCCAAAAACGTGAAAAATACGTTATCAGATACCTAAAATCACGTTTTCAAATGACGTTTTATTGACGATAATTTTACGTGAATAAGTCCCACCACAATCACGTGATACTAATGACGTTAATAAAACGTTAGCAACTAACGTTTTGCTGACGTATAATATACGTATATGAAACGTTAATAAAACGTTAGCAACTGACGTATAATATACGTATTTGAAACGTTAGCAACTAACGTATTGCTGTCGTATAATATACGTATATGAAACGTTAATAAAACGTTAGCAACTAACGTCTTGCTGACGTATAATATACGTATATGAAACGTCTACTTAACATAAGCAGATCACCTGTATAAAACCTTTCACATAAAAGCTGGTTTTTAAAAATAGGAAAATAAAACATGAATATACAACTTTTTTTTTTATTAAATAACATGAAAATTGGTTTTACAGATTCTATTTTGAAAAAATGAAACAATTTTTCAGCTAACTTTTAAAAAGGTTGATTTTTTAAGTATTAAAAAATAACACAGTGTATATTAACACTAACTTCAACATGTCGTGTGTAGTAATGGAAATGAAGCAAATTCATTCTCTGTATAAGAAAATACTAGACACTTTCCTGAGATTTCTTTTATGTTCCACATTTTTAAACAAGATAATTCATTTACAATAAATATATTAAAAATTTCGGATTTTACGGGATACACATAAAGCGATCTATAATTAAGAAATTGTTTTCCAATAATAAATTGTTCATTTTTAACAATTTGTACAATATTAAAGATTTTAATAACAATATTACCCACTAAACAGTAACAATTTGCAGTGGAATAATTCAAAATTGTTAACATAAAGTTGGAAAAAAGAATTTTTTTATATTGTTTATAATTTTCAAGACCTGTTAATATGGGACCTGTTTTATGTTCATACAAAAATTCTACAGAGTTTGTAAGATTTAGCTTGTACAGCAGATCGGCGTTTAATACGGTGAGAAGCATGCTTCAGCCAAACTTTTATAGCATTTTCAACATTTTCGGTGGTAGTTTCTTTTAAAGCATTTTTTTACAGAATCTAAAATTTAAAAAAATATATATTTAAATTATAAGTATGACACGGTTGCAAAATAATTATTTCATGTGTTAAAAATAAAATATTCTAGTCAAGTTTTTATAATCTTAATATATATAAATTACGTGTCACGTTGTTTGTCCGCAATGGACTCCCAAACTACTTAACCGATTTTAATCAAATTTGCACACCGTGTGCAGTTTGATTCAACTTGAAAAATAGGATAGCTTTCATTTATAGTCGCAATATTATTTTATTGTAAATTATTTGTTTATTGAATTGTTATTATATTAAATATGACATTATCATTTTGAAAGTTTTCATGTAAAGTCTTGGTAGCTAATTTGGATCAGCGGCGATTATGACATATCGGTTGGGTTATGGTAATGGGATCGATTACGCCAGAGGGATTTTTTTTTTTTGTTTTTACATGTGAAAACAGTAATTATTATTTTAATTTAACTGTTAATAAAATAAACTATTTTAGAAAGTTTTTAGATACAACTACCCTTGATTTAGTTAACAAGGAAACAATCCTCTCTATGATCAATCACATAGCGTTGCATGACTTAATATTTTTGCAATATCAAGGATGCTGTTCATTGCTGAGATGACACTTAAATTCAGTTTTAATTATTGAAAAGTTTTAACATAAAAAGTTGTGGCATGTGCTTTGAAACTATATAGTTTAATAAACTGGGCAACTATATATTGCATGTTCACGTGTAGGGAAACCGTCGAATCTGTTTGTGTTAGCTAAAGACAGGTTAACCAAAAATATTGTGTTCCGATTAGTGCTAAATTAAATTGAAAATAAAAGTAATTACCTATAATTTAAAATAATAAGTATTATTGTTAAAGATTTAAGACTATCTGCCCCACCTACCTCATTCATGCATAAGTTAAAGTGTTACATGTTATTTACTTTGTAATGCCACATAAGTGATAGGGTAGTTTTGCCCTACATATTAATTTATTAATTTATATTTTATTGTATTGTTATGTATTACATTTTACCAGGTCAAAGTCATTACTTTAGATCTTGGCACGTGTTTAAATAGTTTAATTTTGATTCTCACGTAGAATATGAATTGACTTTAAAAGCAGGTTGTTGAGGTCAGACACCCTTTGGGGTGTCCCTAAAACAGACCCTGGGGTCTGGGCAATTGTGACTCTTGGCGTATTTTCGTGAGTAAGTGTGACATGCCACCATGTAATTTATTTGGTAAGACTCCCTATTCTTAATGTTTATCACTCATTCTTATTGCTTATTTATTCGTTAATATATTTGTTGTTTGTTTCCTGTTGTTTATCTCATCTTACCCTTGGTTAGTTTTCTGCCTTCAGCAGGATACCTGGCCGGGAGTGCCTTTAGTAAGCTACTTCTTATCCTATAACACTAAGGCACATTCTCTCAAATCTCTCCAGGCGTGACAGTAATATACTCATTTGTTAGAAACTTGAATAAAAATAATAATAAATTTTAAAATTCTTTTGTATTGATTTTTGCTTAATATCAATCCAGTGAATTTTTATACCAGCTTTAACGTTTCCGTCTTCATTCGTAAATAATAATTTCATTGTATTAAGGGGTTGCAGTAGTAGAAAATCTGTCATGGAGCTCGCCATATTTTTTACAAATGGCATCTATGTAAACAAGCATGGTGGTCCCCATGACTGATGTTCTACTACTGTTCCTCTTAAATAGATTACTACAATGTAATAAGTATAACAAAAACCTTAGCCACAGCAACGCGGGGCCGGGTCAGCTAGTATATACAATAAAATAGAGTTTACTCACCTACAATAACTTTTTTAAGTTTAAGTTTGCTAAATGCTTGCTTATTGTTGCCTCCACAAAAATTAAATTGTACAGCCAGAGTGTCACATAAAAGTTCCTTTAAAATTCGATTAGTTCTGGCCACTACTCCTTCTCCTTCCAATGATGAAAGGTAAGATTCCTAAAAAAAATTACTTAAAATTTCATATTTTAAAGCACCACTGCAGTTATTAAACTGCAGAAATATTAGGCATATTACCAAATGTGCAGTGTTTTCATCTGTCAATTCTTCTTCCAACATATATGTAAATCATTCACACTTTTTGCAGGGAGATTAATAGTGTTGAATTTAGGTACAGTTATTGTTTTTCCTGTAATATGCTGTCTAAGTGTTGTCAATATTTGTCCTTTTTGTTGCTCAATTTTAATTATTTTAGTTAAAAGTTCAGTTACAACTTCGTGACATTCTAAAATGTTAAAAAATAGTAGAAAAAAATATGTTTCAGCTTTATGGATTTATTTACCGCAATTTCTCGTAGACAAAGTACTTTTCAAGGCACGATAAGTTCCGGAAGAATTAAGTCCTAAAACATCCGCGAAATTACGTTTTACACTCAAAGCCTATGACATATAACCTACCTCCAAAATCAGCCAATGAATGATCGGTTTCTTTTATACATTCATTCTCCCGAATCTCCGTTAGAGGTTGCTTACCAATGCTGCAACTCCCACTTGAAGACAAATCTCAAAAGAAAATGAAATGTAATTACATTTATTAATAACTTAAGCATAAACTTACTTGATTCCTTTCCAAATATAATTGGAGGGGGTCGTCGCTTCAATTTCTCACTTTTTTGAGAAATTACGTCTTGGTCTGAATCAGAAGAATCGTAAAATACTTTTCTCTTTCGATTTCTTTTTACTACTGATTGTGAAGAATGTAATTCTTCAATGTCAGTTGTATCCAAATTTGATGTATTTCAGCTTTAGCTACTTTTTTAAGTGCTTTGTCAACGTCATCTTTAAAATAAATAAGGTTTTAAAAATACTCATTTTTATATTGCAAATTGTAGCATTTATGTAGTATTATAATACTGATGAGCAATAATTAAACGATAATTAATAGAATTAAATATTTCAAAATACCACAAAACAGTAAAAATAGCTATCTACCTGTCTCATAAAATATTCTGTTAATCGGATAAGCCTGCCAAGATTCATCTATTTCTTGTTTTTTTCTTAAAATTTTGATGTATGATGAATGGTTACGAGTAGAAGGCCAAAAGGCATTCCCCTTATTAGGAGTTATCCAATTATCAAGAACAACCGCCTCCTCATCATTTAAAAATTCTACTACTTTGTACATGATTACATGTATAAAACAGCAAAAGAACCCAATAATAACTACACAAAAGAAAATCTTGATCATGGGACCTTAAAAAAAATGTAACCATTCATTTCAATATGAAGCATCTACCTAACTACCAATAGATTACCACCATAAAAGATTGATCTACATACATTTAAATAAAGTGTGTATATAATACTTACTTATTCTTTTTAATACTTAAAGAGCACACAATCACACAAAACAGAAACCACGCCGAACAAATATAAAATGGCGACAGCCGACAGCAAACAGCGAAAATCCCTCTAACGAACACACGTACCGGTTCCAATCGTACCAACTGATACGTGGTACCAACTAAAATAAAACCGCGTAAAAGAAGATTTTGGCACACTTATCAAAATGTTTTATTATTAGAAAAGCATACAAAAAAGGTTAAAAAGGTTTAATATATTTTGAAATTTTAATAAATGCCTAAGAAATATATTTTATAAATATTTTATTATCCGTCACTTTGCTGACGATTTTTCGACGTGTTAATTACGTTTCGTAAGTATACGTTTCTTTTTGGGGAGCCGAATCACGTGTTAATTACGTTTCGTAAGTATACGTTTCTTTTTGGGGAGCCGAATCACGTTTTTTTTAGGTCGTATTTTAGACATTTTGCGACCTAATGCATTTTTCACGTGATAGTCACGTCTTTATGACGTTTTACGTGATCATGTGGTTGCCTGGGTACAGAAACCGAGCATACGGAATGGTAATATAGAGGATACGTTCCTAGGTGACTAAATAAAAATCAATTAATTGAAGTTTTTGACTATAGTAATTATCTTCAGACCTTGGCAATGGTTTAAAGAGTTTTGTAATCTTTTTTGCTTTGAAGTTTTTAAAAGCTTCTTCAATTCAGAATAATATTTAGCAGTCTTAAAAATAAGAATTCGATTCGTAGACGGTTCATTTTCTATCACGAAATCACAAAGCTCATTTACCATTTTTAAACCTAAGAGTTTTCAAATTAAATGCCATCTTTTTTGTGCTTGTTGAAGTCTCTTCTTGAATGGGCTCTGAATTTATCATTTCCTCAAAGTTGGTTTCAGTTAAATTTTCATCTTGCGATTTAAGTAATTTCTGAATGTCTCTTGATTCTATCTGTCGAACCCATCTCGTCCTATTTTATTCGCATAACATTCATATCAGCATTACATTCCATATTATCCAATATAATTTTGAAGTATTATTTCTAGGTCCATAGGTTTTGTATTTGGCTACATAGTTTCAAGTTAGTGAGAAGGACCTGGTGTATTGTCAAAAACTAGAATTGCTTTAAAGTCTATTTTTTTTTCTTTAATAATAACTTCAGAAACAAAACATTTCCGGAACAAGTCACAAAAAATAGCGCTTGTAACCCACGCTTGCTTATTGGCACCCCAAAACACTGGCAGATTGATCTTGTTTTTATTTTTTAAAGCACCAGGATTTAAAGATCTGTAAAGGAATAGCAGTTCAATGACACAATCTCTAAATGCATTAGAATATTAGAACATAGCAACAGTGTCACTCTATCCTTTGTTGTACTAAATCTACGGACAGACTTTTCGGTTTTAGAAATAAATGTTTTGTTTGGTATTCTCTTTCAAAGCAATGCTGTTTCGTCAGTATGTACCGATTAGGGTTGCGAATAAAGAAATGTTTAGTTGCGAATACAGGAGTTCGGTCGCATTTTTTAAATCCGCGAATGAAGGTAGCGCGAATAAGGAGCTTTTACTTTTATTTAAAACACATTGTTTATTCATTTTTTTTTCACTTTTTAACAAAGTTTTACCAAAGAATACAGACGCCCATAGAAGCTCATAAGTCGTATTTTAGGTGTACCCTGAAATCCCTAGTACCTACCCTGACCACAATAATAATAATCTTATAGATATTTAGTTCATTTATGGAGGATTTTATTTTTATAAAATTTTTCGTGCATTTCAGTGTTGATGTGATCCGGCCGACTGCTTGTTAGCGACTGCTGCCAATTTCTGATGGTAATCATATTAAATACCAACTTCACACTACTTTCGCCATCTTATGGTCAGGGTAGGTACAAGGAATTTCAGGGTACACCTAAAATACGACTTATGAGCTTCTATGTGCGTCTGTATTCATTGGTTATACTAAAGCAGTTAATGTAAATATTGAGGGCGCTGTATTACAATTATGATCTGTGTTAAACACGCACGTGTACAAGCAGTTATTTAACGCCCAGAATAAATGCAATTTTATCTGCAAATATTAAAAAGGTGTAATCTTGCTGGGGTTTTTAAGAAAGTTTCTTTAAACTCATGTCAGGGAGATGAGTCATTTTATGCTACGGCCAAATATGTTTCGTTCACACAGCGCCAATTCCCGTCATTATAAAAATAGTCCATTTCACCAGCAGTTTTTCACTCGCGTAAATTCCTTGTCACAAACGTTAGTTGTCAGTTCTTGGCGTGTCGAAAAGTTGAGAGTTTGTAAAAATGAACGAAATTTGTCTTAATAAATATGCACTTAAAGCACTTGGTGTCATGGTTTTTGTTACTTCTTGCCTTTTTCGCCGACATAAAAATTCATCCAGTACTGACTCATCGACTATCAAAGAGAAAACACATACTACTGCAAAACAGCTTAAAAGAAAACCCGGAGAAGTTTTTTGAATACTACAGGATAACGATTTCTTCTTTTAACTGCTTCTATCAAAAATTAAGGGTGATATGTCCAAACAAAATATAACAATGAGAGATTGCATTTATGATATTGATTTAACCAAAATCCCTTCACCTGTTATCCGACCCGTGTGGTAACCCCAGTGAGAGAGAGAGAGAGAGAGAAAAGAAGCTCGAAAATGGAACCACAGGGAATAAATGACAGTGTCAAATTTTAAGAATGACTTGTGTATGATGAATACGACAAAATCTCTGAGGCAAATTATTGGCTCTCACTCGCTTTATGTCTCTTGATACATGCATTTTGAGACTTTAGGAGTGGTGGACTACATATACGCGGTATGATTTTTGTCAGACAAGTTAATCACTGCATTTTAAACATATTAATTAAACAATTCTGTGAAACTCAAGCTTGCATGTATCAAGAAAAAAAACTACGTCATTTTGGGTGTGGTAGACTCCACGTACGCGGCGTGATTTATGTCGGACAAATAATTTTCTGCGTATTTTATCATAAAAACAGTCGATTTACTTAAAAAATTAAAGTGCAAGATGTAACACTGCACCAGAACGACAATTTCAAAAATTTGCCACGTTTTTTTCCTATCTCTTTTAACAAAAGGACTATTTAAGGAGAAAAAAAATCTACATTCAATTAAACAAATTGCGCAAGGTTTGTTAGTGGTCAGTCTACTGGCAAATTATGCCCGAGCTTAGCCGTAGAGGGATGATAAATAAGTGAGCCGCTCCACCGACTTAGACGGTACAAGCCGGAAACCCCTAGATATAATAGATGCCCGAGCTTAGCCGTAGAGGGATGATAAATAAGTGAGCCGCGCCACCGACTTAGACGGTACAAGCCGGAAACCCCTAGATATAATAGGTACTAACCCTTACACAATCCGACAAAATAAGATAAAGTGAGCTAAATAAAACAAATCAGTTAATATATGAATTAAATTATGTTGTAGACCCTAATAAATGAAATACAATAGAGCTGTTACAAATATACACTGGCGCCTTAGTTACAAAATAAATAATAATAATTGCGGATTACAAAATTAAAATAACTAATAGTAAAAAAAAAATACAAAATACAAGATAGTAAAACTTCCGCTTATCTGTTCTGGCAGAGGTGGCTTCCAATCACCATTTATAATTGTCTTTACAAAACTTCAGACCGGTTCCAGGCTCCGGTAATTCAATGCTGCTAATACCAAAATTAGTGCCAGAAACAAAATAAGAAACTGCCGGTACCAAAAAACCACGGCACTAGATGCCTGTTCCAAAAATAAATGCCGGTATCAAAGATAAATGCCGGTTCCAAAAAAAATACTTCGGCGTTAAACTGCCAGTACCAAAAACCCTAAGATGGAATAGGGTAAGAAAAAAACTACAACTCTTTGTTGTTCCAATAAACTGGGACGTTGATTTTGCCCCAAAAGCCGTCTTTATAGTGTGCTTCTGCTAAATCGACTCAGACAAATCTCTCTACAAATTCCACAATGTGGTTTTTCCCACTGGACACGAAATAACCCAAAAATATAACCAAAACGTAAATGGATTCGACGGCTCAGTCGGAAATAATAAAAGGTTTGTCTCAAAATCCAAAATTAAAAGGCGAAGATGAACTACAATTGAAACAACCCGTTAAAAATCTTCTAATCGGTTCTTTTTCGAAAGCAGGTTGAAATGAAAGTCAAACCTGGCAGTGTCCTCCCAAATTGTCGTATGGCAACTTGCGCAGAAGAGAGGCCTTTTACTATTACACTAGCTGAAGGGAAACTTAACCACAGGCCGAGTACAAAAAAAAGAAGATGAATCGACGTAAATAAATAATTATTGTTGACTACCAAGAAATATATTTTAATGATCGAATTATTCCACACTTAAATGATAATATCAATATACGAAGGCATCCCAAGCTCTGACGCTAGTTAAAATTACGTAAAATGAAATTATGGAAAAATAAAAGACGGAACCAGATTAATTTCCGGACTAATATTTAGATAAACATTGTAAAATTTCCTATCAGACAATTTATAATTTTAATAGCTAACAATAACAATACTAAACGAAAATACGCCTGTTACAAATTATTTGTTTGTTTGTCCCAGAGAATTTGTCGGACTCACCATACATAAGTCATCTCACATACTTATGTCAATTCCCATGGTCCTTGTCCGTAGGACTACCAATCCTATTCGTGAGAGGGAAAACTTGAAGACGCACCCGTCTTGTAACTTTCAGACGGGAATTCCAGCCTTGTTTGACCGGACGAACTGACAACAATGTGGAATATTTTTTTACGTTTTTTCACGCTGAAACGCAGCATGAAATCCCGCCCGTTTAGCCGTAGCCTAAGAACACTTTTTCTGTATTTTTATTATGCATTTAATTTTTTCTTACATTTTTTATTTTTTTAGATTGTAGGTGCAGTTGGACCTAGTGGGCCTAACATCGAATATGTTTGTAATTTAGCAAATTCTATGAGAACATTTTTTCCTCAAGTATATGATGATCATTTATTTGAATTGGAGAATAAAATTATTAGCTTAATCAAAGAAAATAATGGCGTAACTTCAAGTACAAAAAACAAGTGAAGCTTTTAGCAAATATTTCAATTATCATATTTTATAATTAGCTTTTTTGGCTTTGATACATTCAATACAAGCATGTATTTATTTTCTTAAAAAAAATTAAAAGTTTGATTGACTTTAATTTAAGCAAACGAGAGATACCTCCAACAGGGAGGTTTAAATGTAATGCTTTATTCATCCTACTATTTTATTGATGTGATATTATTTATAAATATACAATTTTTACATCAGAATTTTGATTTTTCCAACAGTTATTAGCGAAATTTTAACTCCTCCAGATGCCCTCCGTCTCTTACTAGGCTCAAAAACGTGTTTCTTAATATTGTTTTAGAAGCAATTTTGCACCGAAAAATCTGAAAAAATTCACAGAGGTGTAGTTTTGGGGCATAGATATACCAGAATTAAAAAAATATTTTTCAATCGATTTTTGAATCAAAAATAAATATACTTTATTATTTGTTTTTTTTTTGTAATTTATGCTGTTAAAATTAATTTTAAAAAGGGTGTAAGGCACGCAAAAATCGAAAAAAAAACATTCTTTTTCTTTTTCGACAACTTTCTGTAGTCAAACAGTTTATTAGACCTTAAAAATTATTTCATCCTTGTATACTCGTACGTGTTTAAACCCAATTTTTCCTGTTTTTTTTTCAATTTTTTTTATACATAGTTTTTTTTATCTATCCTTTTTGTTCAATTTGCGACTTTCTTTAATCATTTTCAACAATTTTTCAAGACTTTTCTGGAATTTCTGACAATTTTCAACAATTTTTCAAGTTTGTTACGACTTTCTTACAATTTTTTCACGATTTTTTCAACAGTTTTTTTTTGGACTTTTTTTCACCATTTTTAACAACTTACCACGATTTACAACGTTTTTTAAGATTCTCAACATTATTTATCATCAGTAACAAACTTTTATTGTATTTTTTTTATTTCCAACAATCTTTTTGGATTTTCAACATTTTTTCGTCTATTTTACAGGATTTTTAAGTTTTTCAAACCTGTCAACAATTTTTCGAAAATCATATTTTCAGTACTCATAATTCTACCCTGGCGAAGACAAATTTAAATCTTTCTAACTGCATTATTAGACATTGTAAAATATAACGCCATCTTCCAAGTTTCTCCGCAGTCTACATGTTAAACGATCGTATACATTTTTTTTCGAAAAATTAACTTAAACCGCGATTTATTGGGAATTCATAGAACTAAATAAATGACATTGCATTGAAAATTAAAATGCCGGTAAGTTATTTTAAAGTTCGGTTGTGCAGTCAAAATTTAAAAAAAGTAGTTTTGTCATTAAAAATTAATCAATTATAAAGCTACTTAAACTACTACTTAACTTTAATTTCATATGTATATTAATATAAAAAAGTAGTACCTAAAAGTTTTAAAAAAATTGATATACTAGAACTTCGTAAGAACAAGTTTTTGAAGTTTACTTATATTCGTGCACTCGGCGGAAAAAGTTTGTGTGGGGTTAAATGTGAAAAATCATTACATATGTAATGGTGTAAGTAAGAGAGAGACAGAAACACATATAAGGTATATTGGTCGGTAAAAACTAAGATGAAATATTTACCACATGTTTAGTCATATTTATAAGTCCTTTGAATACCGTTTAAACATTCAGTACATTGAAAAGAGATAGATATACAAAAAACAGTCTGTGCTAATGTTTTAAATATCATAGTGACGTGTCATATTGTGTTTGACAGATTATTTTATAATTCTGTCACGTAAGTATACATATAAAGTTTAGTATTTTATATTAATAGTAATATTCAGTATTGAGTATTGTATTGTAGTCCAGAGTACCGTCACATGGTTGCATTATATCCTGCACTATGCTTTTGAGCTTGTTGGCTACATAAACAGAGTTTTTACCTAAGGATAGTGCATTCCGAACAGACAATAGAAAAATTACAAATCGGTAAGTATTCCAAATGGGTTCAATTTATGTACTCGGGGTTTTTGGGGTCGCTAAACACGAATAGCATGATGTCGAAAGTCTCCACGGCACTTGGTGCCTAGGGTATTTACCTCTTCTCCTGTGGTTTATGTAAATTCTGTACAAAATCAGTGCACACTTGGAACTCGGTGGTTTGTTTGCGAATATGATAAAGGCGATGGTGTCCGAAACACCTGGTGTTTAAGATGGACCAGGAATTTTATGCAAATTCGCTACAAAATGAGTGTTCACTCGGTACTAGGAGGTTTTTGAGGTAACTGAACACAAATATTATATAATGATTTTGCTAAATCATTCGCATACAAATTTATGAATCCGGGCGCGTGCATAGAAGTAAAACTTCTGCCGGCAGTCCCACTGACTGCTACACCCGTTTTTTTTATCCTTTTTAAGCCTCTCAAAGACCGACATTTATCTAAATTTCAAAAATGATGGCTGATTTTCGTGACAATCGGTTGAACGGAGCAGAAATTGCTACTCTGCAGCGCCACCTGGTGGCGAGTGGCATCAATGAGCATATCATACAAATCTTCTCCGTGGAAAAATACATATACATACCAATTTTCATGACAATAGGTTGAACGGGACTAAAGTTTCTACTCTGTAGCGCCACCTGGTGGTGAGTGGCATCAATGAGCATATCATACAAACCTTCTCCGTGGGAAAATACATATGCTTACCAATTTTCATGACAATCGGTTGAACAGGGCCGAAGTTGCTACTCTGCAGCGCCACCTGGTGGCGAGTGGCATCAATGAGCATATCATACAAACTTTCTCCGTGGAAAAATACATATACATACCAATTTTCATGACAATCGGTTGAACGGGACAGAAGTTGCTCCTCTGCAGCGCCACCTGGTGGCGATTGGCATCAATGAGCATATCATACAAACCTTCCCCGTAGAAAAATACATATACATACCAATTTTCATAATAATCGGTCCAGTAGTTTTTGAGTACATACAGACAAACATTCATTTTTATATATATAGATTATTATGTAAAAAAGACTTACACACTTACTCAGAATATGCTGGTAACATTTACCTATCCTAAACGTAAACGAAATTGGGATTAGACTCAATAATAATTATATATTAAGAAATTTACGAACAGTGTGACACTGATCAGGATCACTGCCTTCAGGATGTAGATGAAGGTATGCCTATGGGGTCCCAAGTTATCAACGCTTTCTAAGAGACTCTTATGGACCAGGCCTGTGGATGACACGATCAATGTTATCATTTCGACCATCTCAGCAAGGGCGGATCCAGCTTTGTCGCCAGGGGAGGGTCACATACTCGTGGTCAAGTCACAAAAAGTTATAATCTAATTTATAATAGATGCAAGTAATAAGAAGGTAATTTATTAATATATCTGAATACTGTTCTTAACCATACCTACTACTTGTATTTTAAAGAACAAAATCAATTTTTCTTTTACGTTTCTCCCGAAACGCGTTATCACTTCATCTACATCAATGGCTACATTTTTATGAACGTGGAGAAGAGCCAGTCCGGTTATTCGATCTTCAATCATTGAAGCTCTTAGCCACGATTTTATTTTTGGTAACGTAGAAAACGATCTTTCCGCTGTCGCTACACTAACAGGTAGTGTAGCAATTATACATAAAAATTTTCTGATATTAGGATACATCTTAATATCGAAATTTAAAATAAGATCAGAAATCGACTGTGGTAAGTCCTGACTCCGCTGCCACTTCACCATCCACAGCCGATATTCGTTTGCTACGACAGAAACTGGGGTGTTATTCAGTAACAATGTACCTATAATCGGTCGCAAGCTGTTTCACGGTTTCAATGTCTTCATGACTATTCACTTTTTGGCATAAAAACGCTTAGCTGAAATAAATTAACTATTTCAGGAGATAGACGGTCCTGTAGGTCATTTATTATTGAATCCAGAAGAGGGATGTATATGGCTCTGCGGAAATACTCTTCAGCAGATTGAGCGACTCCCAGTTCTTTTTTAAAAATTTCATGCCTCTTAGCGGATGCATCGGCAAATGCTACAACTTTTCTCATTGTGCCCGATGTATTGCGACAGGAAACTACTTTGGATGATCTAGCCAACGAGTTATTGAGTACATGGTGTTAGGTTTTATTTTCGTTACGGAATTTCTGTATTCGGTCTCCACGCTCAAGGCCCGCGATAGAAGCTACGCAATAGCTTAAAAATTTAAAAAATATTAGGTAGGTACTGTAGGTAGGTACATAAGTCGCACTCTTTTAGTAAGTAGGTACCTACTTATTTACCTATCAGGTACTTTAAGAACATTAACAACAATAACATTTGAGTTTGAACACACACTCACTGGCATAATGAACAAACTTGTTAACTACTTACCATTTCTTGTAATGAATTTGCAGCAACAATTTTGTTCAACACTATTACTTGTATTGGAATTTTAACCTTTTTTTACTTACAACTTTATTACTAAAGTTTAGTCATTCTGATTGATGTTAGGTCTAGCTAGACGTTTGTCGAAACAAAAAGCGCGCAAGCAATTATCACACGAAATGTGACAGTATGAAAGGGGCGGCCGTGGTGGTGGTGGCGCGTTAAAATTCAAATTTTTGATTCATTCGTTCTCGAATTAACGTTTGTAAATAAGGTATACCTATATTAAATAAATTAAATATTGATAGTACCTACTGAAATAAAATCTATGTTGTGACAAAAATGTATAAAAACATTATGTGTAACAATTTTAATTAGGAAGTGATCCACCTAGGTTCTGAATATCTGTATCCAGTCCAGGGGGGGGGGTCATGACCCCCATGACCACCCCCCTGGATCCGCCCTTGCATCTCAGCGTGCCAGATCTACTGTACTGCAATGGCAAGATCGATGTGTTTTTCCACCTTTTCGTTGTATTTATAAAAAACGTTGTTATTAATTGGCACAGCAACATCCATAAGACGAACTGAGTTAGCCTTTTTATCCACTGCCACAATATCTGCCTGATTATGCGTCATCTGTCTATCGGTCATAACAGATCTATAGTATAGTATAACTAGACCCACTTGGATAGGAATTATTTTTACGATGTTACCAGGGGAAACTCAAAAGAACGTCATTATATGAACGAACCTAGTAAAATATTTATTTAATGTTGCTTTTAACTTCCCGACTCACACCTGTACGCCCATGAAGAGAATTCTTGGAAATTCGAAAAGAGCGTTGACCGCGCCTATTCAAGTGGTTTTGGATAAACTATACTAGTCTAAAATCAACATTCTCAAGAACTGCCTGCAGATGGTACTTGTAATAAGGTGTGTATGTGCTTTAGTAATACAAATTTATGGGCCAACTTCTGGTGTCTGATGTTGCACACCTGGTTGTGCCTGTGTAGATAATCGGTGCCAGATAAGGTTGAACAGCTGGATGTTACGTGCTGTATGATTTCCGTGGTTTGTTGGCACTTTCTACACTTGTCCGATGTACAATTTGGATCACCTAATAATTGTTAGTATTAATGACGTGATCCTGAATAACAATTATAAATCCTTCCGTCTCAGGGAGCAATGTTCCGTCAGAAACCCATTTATTTGAAGCTTCTTTGTCACTGTGGTGGTGGTTTTGGACATGGTGGTGTCGATTTCCGGATTTACGTCTGCGTTTCCGAGGTTTAGTGGAGAGTAGTTCTTATCTGCATTTACTACATCATGCAAGTTTGATGTTTGAGATTAAAAAAAATCTGGTAATGTCTTTATCTGGTTGTGACGTTGGTTTACAATGTTAGTAAAAGCTCTTCAATCTTCTTTCAGCGGTAGTGTACTCCTAAGGAGTGATGACATTTGTGTTTTGTCATCATATTTCGAGCCAATCGCTGAATTTCTTCCATTTCAGTGTTTGACCATTTAAGAACTCCAAAATAGCATGTCAGGACCAGTAAAGCATAGGTATTAATTTACTGAATCAGATTCCTTGCGTTTAAATGGGATTATAATAAAGAACTCTTTTTGTAAATTGCACCGTAATTCTTAATTTAGCTTGATTTTGGTCAATCATCTTAGCCTGCTGAAACCATAGGTATTTGTAGGTGTCCCCATTTTCCATGGCATCTAGGATATCTTTATAGCAATACCTCATCTCCGTTAACCACATTTCCTTTTTCGATATTTAAGAAAATTTTTTAAAAAATTTCCAATGATATCGAGCAATTTTTGAATTTGTTGTCGGTTTGAGGCGTACACTTTTATGTCATCCATGTATAGAAGATGGGAGATATGCAAGCTGGTGTTTCTATAAGCTTTGATATTAAATCCATATCCTGAGTCATTAAGCATACTGGAGAGTGGATTCATTGCGAAATAAAACCAATGTGTTCCAAGGGAGTCGCCTTGATAGATTCCTCTACGGTTAGGAATTTTATTACTGCAAAGATGTTTACCGTTCAGATGTAAGTTGGAGGTTGGTTCGCCACTGCTTCATTATTAATACGAGGAAAGATTCTAGGGTGGGGTGTATTTTGTAAATTTCTGCGTTCCTGTGCTTTTAAGTTGAAAATTCCTTTGTTGGATGGTCACACAGATTACAATGAAGTCCTTGCCAGACTTAACTTATGTTCATTGCAAAAAAGACGGCTTTATGCTGATGTGTATTTCCTATACAAACTGATGAACGGTGGAACTGTAGTTATCTTCTAAATCGTCTTAACTTTTCCACCGTTCATCGAACAAGATCAAATAACTTATTATACTTGGAGTACCAGCGAGATAATTATGGCTTGCATGTTCCATTGGTGAGAATTTAGAGTGACTTTAATGGCATGTATTTGCGTTTTGATGTTACTCTGCTTAGTTTTAAGAGGGCGCTGAGACGTCTTTAAGGATATGTTTACAGGGAATGTTAATTTTTTTTCTCTTATTATTTTAAGTGATTTATGGTATGTGATGTATTTATGTACCTATTTAAAATTTATAATTTTGTTATGTAGTTTTTGTAGACTGTATTGTTTTAAAATGGAGTATCCTTTAATAAATGTAAAAAAAATTAAAAATTTCAAAAAAACGGGAATTTTTTAAAAATATCCTTAAGAAAAGTATGCTTGTTTTTGTATTTCTTTTTGCGATATAATATCAAGTAGATCGGTGACTTATTGTAATGATGCGACCAATGCTCTATATTTCTCAATGCTTTTAGTGATTAATGGCTTCTGCATTTAGTCATTAAGTAGGTACCATCAAAGTACTTTAAACGATCGGCTTTTGTGTATTATTTGAATTATCTAAATGACTCCATGAAATCAATTAACGAAGGTGAACTAATAGATCCGAAACACATCGAAAAAAATGTATGGACTGACTATCTAAAGTTATTTACAGAGGAACAACAAATGGAGTCGTAACCACAAACACCAGGAATTACAACAAACGAAGAAGTTCATAATATAACCAAGCAAGAAGTACGAAAAACACTTGAAAGACTGAAGAACAGAAAAGCTGTAGGTAAAGACGGGATACCAAATGAACTGTTGAAATATGTACCAGAAGAATAAAGAACAAGCGAGCTAATCCTACTATACAAAAAAGGCAATAAGAAACAACCACAAAACTACAGAGGTATCAATTTGCTAAATACTACCCTGAAACTTACAACTAAAATTTTGCAGGAACGAATAAATCAACTCATAAACTTAGCAGATGAGCAACAAGGTTTCCGTACGGGCAGATCGTGTACACATGCAGTATTCGTCATAAAACAGATTAAAAAGAAAGCATTAGAATACGATAGACCTGCGTTCCTATGCTTGATTGACCTGAAGAAGGCATTTGACTGAGTCAGACTTAAGGATGTAAAATACACCTTTTATATAATAGAAATAGAGGAATTCCGCTGGATATCATAAAAACAATTGAAAACGTCTACCAAAACAACAAGATGGAAGTCAGGCTAGACGGGCAACTTACGAAACCTATAGATACAGGGAATGGAATAAGACAGAGAGATTCATTAAGCCCTATGCTATTCAATCTGATCATAGACGAAGTCATAAAAAGCGTTAACAAAGGAAGAGGATACAGAATGGGAAACAATGAAATTAAAATTCTCTGCTATACAGACGATGCATTATTACCTAATAGCCCAAAATGAATATAGCCTTCAAAGATTAGTTCAAAGATTTAACATAAGAGCAAAAGAATTTAACATGACGATCTTAACTCAGGCAACTAGAACAATTGTAATCAGTAAAGAACCAATAAGATGTAAACTGGAAATCAACCCGCCAATGAACAAGCAGAATTGCTTATATAAAGAAAGAAGAAGAAGAATTAGAAATGACGCCAATAAGTCCAACCAAAATTTATCTACGGAATAATGAGGTGGACATTATTTTGTTATGTTTATATGGTATTTAATGTTTTATTTATACACAGAGATTAATTCATGAGTAGCCCTTTTGTGGAATGAGTGTCTAAATGAAAAAAAACTATTTGTTTGCATTAAAAGAATTAGTGCTAAATATAAGATAAGCATGGGAAAGAAACCAGACCCTCCTCACTTAAGAGTAGATATAAAAATATATCTTAAAAATTAGTTTTAAGAAATCGTAACAGACAGTTCTTTAAATAAAGATACTCTTCTCTTGTGGGTTAAATAAAGTAAAGTGAAATTGAAGGAGTGATATTAATTCGTTTTAATATTCCAGTCCCAATAAATCCTAAAACACAGTGTCAGAAAATCTGCTATATAGAATCATCCTGTCAGGAATCAGGCATAAAGAAAAATCCAATTGATTTTGGTTTGGATTGTATAATGCTAACATAAAATTTTAACGGTTTTCCAAAACTAGTGTACCTACATAATGCATACCTATATTTAGATTCGGTGGTACTTTCTTTCTTCTTACATTAAGTTTGTTTATCCTCTGTTGTGTTGCTGATTTATTTCTTTATTGCTTTATAATTTAAATATAAAAATAATTGCTTGCTCCTGACTTAATCAACGATTTAAAAAAATAAACACAAAGCGACATAATATCGATGAAAAGAAAATAAATATTAAACACCGAGTTATTCAATCAACCGGTTTCATTGAAGAAAAATTAGACTCGATGTGAAATAGGCAAACCCACTCGTTAATATAGCGGTTGCAACGCAGAACAAAACATAGAAATGATTTGATCAACACACACTACACACGATTTCCCATGTAGAACAAAACCAGCTTGAAAAACCAATAGTCTGGAGCCAGAGAATCATACAGGAATTAGATTAAAATTATTAATACACGGATTTCGATAAATTAAATTTTCCGTTAAATAAAAATTATTTAAAACATAGTTTTCCTACAAAAATTGAATAAAACTAACTTTACCTCACTCCCAGGAGTAAGGGAAAGTAGTCAAAAGTTTACTTTATTTAAGGGGGATTTGGCAACAATGCAAACCGTGCATTGTTTAGTTTTATGACATAAAAGTTTCAGTAACAATTAATTCAATAAACAAGAACGTTTACAGTGGACTGAAGCTGGTTCTTAAGCTCCAAAACAATCGAAACAAAAGTTTATGAAATCATGTTTTTGGGATGCAAAAAGGGGGTTGTTAATTGATTATTTTGAAAAAGTAAAACAATTAACTCTGAATATTATTGCAACCTTTTGGACCAGTTCGATAAAAAAAAAATCGTGGAAAAAGACCCGGTTTACAGAAGAAAACAATCATTTTTCATCAAGAAAATGCACATGTTCACACAAATTTATTGAAGATTGCTAAATTGAATGGTAGGTATGAATTGCTTGAACTCCCACCGTACTCACCAAATTTGGCTCCCTCCGACTATCACCTCTTCAGAAACGTGAAACAATTTCTTCGTGTAAAGAGTTTTTCATCGAATGAAGAAGCTATGCTGCCGTGGAACAGTATTTTGTAGAACTTCCGGAAAATCATTACAGAGATAAATTACTGAAGAATCATTGGAATAAGTGCGTGTTTGATCTGGGGGAGATTATATTGGATAAAAAACGATTATTTGTTCTTGTCATCCATTGTTTATTTAAGTTTGTATCACCAAAGATTTTGCGCAGTATTTTCCGCTCTTAAACTAGTAAGAACTTTTGTTGTTTATTTTATGTGATCCATGTTTCAAAAGCATATGTTACTATTGGCCACATTACAGTCTTGTAGGTTCTTAGTTTTGCTCTACGAGATATATTTTTGCTTCTTAACAACGCATTGTGAGCATATATAGCGTAGTTGTCCGACATAATTCTTCTCTGTATTTCTTCTTTACAGTTAGGTTCTCAAGTACGCAAATCTTTCAAGTTCTTCGAACTTATATTGTGTTCCCTTTGCTATTGTCATTGTTATGTATTGCCCCCGGACGAATTGGTCATTTGTCCATTCCGTATATTTGGTTTTTGCTTCATTTATGTATAATCCTTTGGCCACTTCCCTCTTTTCGAGCTTCATGACCGTTTTCATCAGATCTATTTTGCTTCCAGCCAAGATTATCAAATCGTCCGCCAATGCTAAGCACTGATGTTTTTTGTGGCAGATCAGAACTGTTCTATTCATATTGGCTTGCTGTTTAATATTTTTTAATATTATGCTAAATATTATAGCTGATATTGGATCACACTGCTGCACTTTTCCTTTGATCTTAAAGCTTTTTGCAATAGTATTGTTTATCTTGACTTTATTACCAGTCTATTGTAGAGTTAATTTTATGATTCTAATAAGCTATGGGGATATATCCATATCTTGCAATGCTGTGAATAGTTCCCTTGTTTTGACTGGATCGAAAGCCTGTTTAAAATCAATGAAAATGAAAAGAAACATTCTTGTATTCTTAAATTTCAGTTTGTATTTCTCGTAGTTGTGAAGACTTGATCTATAGAACTTCTGTCTTTCTGAATCCACACTGATATTTTCCTATGCTTATATCAACCTCGCTGTTGATCTATTCTTAATATGCATAGCCAATATTTTATACGCTATGTTGAGCAGCTTTGTGCCTCGATAACTCAAATATTCATCCATATTTCCTTTTTTGTGGATAGTGCATAGTATTGCTTCTGTCCATTTCTCGGGTAGTATTTCTTGTTCCCATATATCTTTAATTAGTTAGTGAATTTTATCTGCTAATCAAGATCAAGATCAAGGATTGGTTAACAGGAATGTGGTGTTTGTGGGAGTGTTGGGTATACTGACCCTGTTATAGGACTTATGTCGTTTTTAGGGAGTGGATGGTAAGGTTTGGATGGAGCTAGCATCAGTAGTCGACGCCGGCGCTGCTCCCACACACCTCTTTTCACAATAACAATTTGGTGTATCTTTTTGGTGTTGGTGTAGGTTTTGTAGTTTATATCACGTGGTGCAATGTGGGTTTGGCAGATTGAAGCTGTGGTGTGTCTCTTCTGGCGTAAGGCCTCTCATTTGGCAAGGACGAAGGGAACTACAGAAACTTTCACCATTATTTTTTATTGTGTATCCAGTGGTGGTGTCAATCATATCTAATATCGACTTATAGGAGAGTAGGAGAGATGGTTTTCGTCGAGGAGGTCTTCAAGCTCTGCGGTTCTGTGGAAAGGTCCCTGTCTACAGTTTGGTGGAGTCTTAAGGAGAGGGTGATCTTGATTTTTGGAATTCTTGATCTTCTTCGGAGTCCTCTATTCCAGTGGGTATAGAGGGTCCTCTGGAGTCCTGAAGTCATCTGTAGTGCTTGAGTGAGGTATTGTTGTAGCGTCTGAAATCGAGAAAGGAGAGGAAGTATGATTGTGTTTTGGTAGACAAGGCGGCTTGGGTAAAGGTCGTGTAGGTTTTCGGCTTTGGGTATGATGGCTCTCTCTGTGGTAAGAAAAGAATAGAAGAGTCTCTGAGGAAGAGCAGAGGTCAAATCAAAGTTTTATAAGTATGGTGTTTTGGTGTTACATCTTCCGAGTCTACCACCCGGGGCGCGTAATTACAAACCCTAAGTGGTCTCAGCGCTCGAACGCTCGGGTCCCGCCAAGGCTTGTCGGATAAGCCCGTACACACGTTTAAACAAATTGTAAGCGTTTAAATTTAAATACATTTGTATATAAAAAAAAAAACAGCATACTATCAGCATTGTAACGGTTCTATTTATAATTTAGTTTAATATATTTATTAATAATTAACCTTCTTCAAAAGTCTAGTAAGAATTTGTGACTTATAATTTATGTCACTAAAAAGTTATTAAGCTGATCGTCTGTGAGAAAGTTGGAGATAATTGTAAGTACCTAGTATTTTTTTTGCAAACATAATCAAATACAACGTATGGTTTGACTGTATCGTTATTGATTAATTAATAAAGTTTAATCACATTTTGAGAGCTTATGGTAGCAGAGGCCCATTCATTGCCATTATTAAGCTACTATTAAGCTACAACTCACAGTTGTATGGTATACTCTATATGTATATAAATTATAGTACAATTTATTTTTACAACTCACACAGCCGGTGTCATACAGCCTTTCAGAGTTCGACAGTTCATCCCTGTCAAAAGCGCTGAAACCACTTGGGTTTGTACTTACGCACCCGGGGCACCTAGGAAGGACGCTCGTCTTCTCATTTTATTGATTTATATCTGCTAACTCATCTCCTCCAAATTTATACTTATATGCAGATTTAAATAAAATTTTATTATTTCGTGGATGAAATTTGTTATTTACATATTTTCTCAAAACTTAAGTCCCATACGGTATTTGATATACCTACTTTCTCCAATTATAGTTTCGCAAATTATTTTTTAATATTCATAATTCTTTGTAAGTAGCAAAAATCAAAATTTTGAAGGAATTTATAAAAAAAAACGTTCTTTTATATTTAAAAGAACGTTTTTTTTTTATAAATTTTTCCAGAATTGGATTGTCTTTAAAGTTAGGATAGTTTTCAACAATTTAAGAGTTTTCAAAAAATACTATTTATGTTTTCTTAATTTATATACATATATTAAAAAATTAACAATTGTTCAATTTTAATTATTTTATTGTAAAAGTGAAGAAATTATTAATGTCAAGCTTTTCTTTTTTAGTAAAAAGTGATGAGAAATCCATTGTTAATATGCAGAACCAGTTGTTATACATTTAATCACTTTGTCCCAACACTATGAATTACGAAAGTAAATTTAGAATCTTAGCAGTTGGTAAAGTTAGTCTTAGCCGTGATCGCAAGCCGTTAACACAGTAAGAGTATTGAAAAAAAGCGTCATCTACCGGCGTCTTGACGTTTGTGACGTTCAACGGTGTCTTTTCCGTAATAAAACTACAATTGTTTTTTCACGATGGCTGAAACCATTGAGGAAAGCTATGAAACGGAAGTCAGACGTAAAGTCGTTAGGACTAAATTCAACATTGAAGAGGTGAGTGGTAATAAACCATTTTCCTTAAAGATTACATAGTAGAAGATTAAAAAAAATAGTATTGTCTTGACTTAAATTTATAAGTAAACCAAGGTTTTGGATTTTACTATTATTAGAAGTTCAATGCTAAATTTAAAAGAGTTTGAAAATGAATTTACTAAAAATATAATTTTACTTCATTAAAATTTGTTTAAATAATACTTATTTAATACGAAATATATTTATTACCCACTACAATTGAATTGGATGTAGTCAGTCTATTTTAAACGTAATCGTAAACATAAAATGAATAAGCACAGTATTTAAATTAAATTTATATAAATTTTAACTGATGGATCGCCTAAATTAGTATTTAACCGTTACAAATTTTTATGTGTGCGTAATTGTTTTTGAATATCCAATAATTTGTTATAAAAGTGATAAATCCAATCAATCTTGGACTTTTTTATAACTCCGCTTTAATGTTTTTTTTTTATTAATATAATGCCCATTTCTTGATCATGTGGTTGCACATGGGCTGCCGAACGACTAAATTACTAAATAGACGATCTGTAAAAAACCGACCTAATTTGGCTGTTGAGAGGGATCCCGCTAATTTTTGTTTAAATTGGTTAAAAACAACTTATACAACAATAATTGAACTATCCTCCTTCTGGAAAAGTTGCGTAACATTGATAAATATTCAAAAAAAAAATCAAGCAAAAAATCACAGCTTTTCTTCTTTTTTTTTGTTTATAACTTTTAAACTATAAATTTTGGAAGAAAGTTATAACAAAAGAAAATGTTTGTAATTAAATTTTCTACAAGATGGGATTGGTTTGAAAGTCCAAAATTTATTACCCTCGTTGCAAAATTGCAATAATCATTAAAAAAAGGATAAAATAGTATATTGTAATACAAGTGTTACAATGACAGGTTTCGTAGTACGAGTTCAGTTTGTGAAACGAAGCGCGAAGCGGTGAGTTTCGCAAAGAACGAGTACTACAAAGCGTCATTGTAACTCGAGTGTTACATACTATTTTTTATAATGAACTTTTAAAAGTATAAAAAAATATATAAAATGAGAGTTTTTCGAAATATTTATTTATGTTGGCAATCTTGACACTTTTGACACTTGTCAGTTTTAATGATTTTAAATTTGAATGTTTGTCGAATCTGTATAAAATATTCCGAATTTAGCAATTAACGCTGATAATGTAGTTAATAATTTACTACAACATACTTCTTGATTTACTACCTGAACTCTTTCGTTGACAATCAGTGCAGTGCAACCAATTGTGTACAACAAAAAGTTACCAAAAACAGTGTTACAATGAATCTATTTCGATATTGTTTTTAGTGTCGAAATAGAAACTTTGTGAACGTGAATTATAAAAAAGGTTATTTTTTATTTAATTATTTTTCAACCCTTTAGAATGCATTTAGGACCTTTATATTCTGCCAAGAAAAACATGATGAAACAACAAAAAAAAATCATTAAAATCTATCCAATGATAAATTTTTAAAAAGTAATAATAAAAATAAACAATTTAAATAAAAAAATACAAATAAAAGAGCAATGTAGCTTTCTAAAGCCGTCGGCGTCGGCTGGATTCAAATCGATTAATTTTTTTGCTTATAAACAATTAAGTATTTCCGCAAATATTAATTCTGAATATTTTTTGAAAAGTTATTGGAAAAGTATTTGGAAAGACGTTCATTAAAAAAAAACATTAAATTATTATCTCTTATAGTTCCTGAGATACAAGTCTTCAAATTTGACCGAGATTTACCAGATAACTATAAACAATAGGGTAATTTTTGAATGAGTACCTTTGATTTTAGAGATCTATCTTGGTATAATCTTTCATGTCTTTAGAATACCGATAACATATATAAAATTAAAAAATTAAATTGTCTTAGTACGTGAAAAATAGAAAAAAAAATCATAAGGAAAGACTGAAATCTAAAATTCACAATAGATAGGATTAAAATAAGCACAATTTACAAAAAGAACTTTTTATAATAGAAAGTTTTTTACTGATTTATAGGTCATATTTTGTGTCATCTCAACAATGCACAGCATCCCTGACATTGTAAAAAGATTAAGTCATACAACGCTGTGATTGATCATAGAGAAGATTGTTTCCTTGTTAACAAAATCAAGGGTAGTTGTATCTAAAAACTTTCTAAAACAGTTTATTTTGTTACCAGTTAAAATAATAATTACTGTTTTCACATGTATAAACAAAAAAAAAAAAAGAAAAAAAACTTCTCTCTCGCGAGTTCGATCCTATTACAATAACCCAACAGAATTGTCACAATCTACCGCTTCACCCCTTATCCAAATAGGCCACCGCAAACTTATATGAAGTCTTTCAAAATGATAATATGTATACATATTTAATTTAATAACAATTCAGTATAAATTTCGAAATCTATGTATATGCCTAAACACACTTGAAACATGCATTGTCATCCAGTTCTTAGCTAACCTGAAAATTTCAGAGCTCTAGGTAGTCGGGAAATAGGTTTAAATTCGATTGCAAATTCCACGGAATGACACAGAGACACAGAACACGGCGAAAATATAAAAAACTTTCTAAAAAAGACTTTTCTCAGCTTTTGCTGAAGCGATTTTCATCATTTTTTTTTTAAATCGATGTAAGTCGAACAAATGAAAATAATGCATATTAATTGTGTATGAGAGATATATTTTTATATTTAAATATTCTCTATAGCTTTTTTGTGGCATAATAACATCTATGTAAAAATTATTTTTATTTTTGTTAGCATTTTCAGTTTTAAAAAACGACCCTTGACAAATTTGACTTATCCATCAAGATTAATAAACTAGGGTTATTTCCAAAATATTGATTTATATTTTGTATTAGTAGCAAAACATCCCCAACTAAAGAAGTAAATAGATATATTTTTATCCAATAATTTGATGTAAATATGTAATACAAGAAACCAAACAGATTAAAAAACAATTATTTTAAACGGACTTTCTTGTTCTGTCTTCTATTTCAGCAAATTCTTCGTCTTGCAGTTGAGATTCCAAATCATCATTATTTAAATCAATATCATCAAAATCTTTGTCTTGCATTTGATATTCCAAATTGTCATTATTTAAATCAATATCATCAAAATCTTCGTCTTGCAGATCATATTCCAAATTATCATTATTTAAGTTAATATCAGCGTTGTAGTCAATTGAACTTTCAGAAATTTCTTCTTCCAGGTTAATATAGAAACTATGAGAATTTTTGCAAGTTTGTCCATGACAGTTAGAACAATAATCTGTGCCTTTTAATAGTGTTGGTTTTAAAATCATATCAACAACGTATGGGGGTAAAAGAAGTGTAAATTTAAATAAACTAAAGTTTTTGTGTTACAAAAAGCAGAGTGTTAAAAAAAATAATTTGACCATTCTACCACCGACAGAATCTGCAGCTGCCCCTCGTCGCTTCAGAGTTAACCATCAAGTTCAGCAATGACTTTGCAATGAGTTGGACCCTAAGTAGTGGGGTTGGGAAATGGGAAAATTCGGTTTAGAACCTATTCAAACTACCGATATTCTCTTGCCAGAAGGTTTATGAAAAAAAATGGAACAAATGTATAAAACAATGTTTAAAATCATGTGGTGGGGCTATACATGGATTAAAATGCACAGATTATAGTTCTAACTGTCATGGAAAAACTTGCAAAAATTCTTAAAGTTGCTACATTAACCTTGAAGAAGAAATTTCTGAAAGTTTAATTCACTACAACACTGATATTGACTAATGATAATTTGGAATAGGATCTGCAAGACGAAGATTTTACTGAAATAGATTTAAGTCCACAGAGAAAGAAAGCCCGACTAAAATAATTGTTTTTTTAAACTGTTTGTTTTTTGTATTATTTACATTAAATTATTTTTTGGTCCTCCGTCCAGAAACAATACTATTAATTACTTCAAAATCGTCCGGAAAATAACATTTTCCGGTCTAGGCCGGCAAAGTAGCTTTTAGATTATCTAAAGAGATGGCGCTATGAGTTTGAATTTTAAGTCATCAAAAATACATAATGAATAATACAAATTTTAATTAAATTTATTTAAAAACAGCGTATAATATACTAAACTTACCTATAATTTTTCTAAAGGTAAGCAGGATTCTAATTTACATTTAATTTCTCTCAGAACTTGTATTATAAAATTTGACATTTATGTCAATTTACAACTACTTATCATTCGATTATGAAAATAGTTCATTGTCTCTGCTATTTTTATATAAAATTATTAGATATTAGCACAGTATTTGTATGTATAAAAATTAAGGATCTTGAAATCGATTATCAGAAAATCATTCCTTTTAATCGTGCAATAGATGTCAATAAACATCTAATCTTGTATGTCACAAAGTAAAAAGTTTTTGAACTTGTTGTGTTTGCAACATATGTTAATTAAAACACTAATAACTGCTGAACACGTATATTAAGTATCAAACAAGTTATTATACAACTATAATATTAACATCCAATGTGGCGCTTATATCTACCCGAAGATCACGTCATACCAGCTGACAGTCTGTCGGCTGTCTTCTAGTCACTGGTCTTACTTTAGGTAGCACAAGCGGTCAACTCTTGAACATAACAGAACTTTTGAAAATATTAAAAATTCGTCGGACCAAAAAATTGTGTGTGTTACACGTCCGGAAAATGTTTTGCAAGTGCTCGTATTGTTTCGCCTCGGTGCTACGCACCTCGGCTACACAACTATACTCGCTCTTGCAAAATGTCATTTTCCGTCCTTGGGTATGTTCTGACTAAGTCAACGATTACAATCGATTACAATCGCCTGCAAGCGATTTTAAACTGACCGCAGAATATGGCTCTCGGACACGATTAGATTATTACCAAAATTATTACTTACTGTTGACAATTTTTTTTAGACGCCATTTTCGTTTGTATTGTTTACAAAAAATATAGCGTGCAATGATAAATTATTGTTATTTAGATATAAAAAATTAATTAATGTGATGAAAAAAATGTAAATATATTATATTGTCTCTGTGTAGGAACTTTTAAACACACTTGATCACAAACCCGATTACATGAATCGTGTCCGAGGGCAAATGGTAAACGATTACAAACGTTTGCAGGCGATTGTAATCTATTGTAATCGTTGACTTAGTTAGAACATACCCATGTGTCACAAATAACTATTTTTAACATAAAAATATATTTCTCATATAAAATTTATTAGAAATTTTATTTATATTTTAATAACATTTTCGGAAAAAACTTATTTAAGCAAACATTTTTTTCGAAAATAATTTGCTTAAATAATTATTATTTAAACAATAATGTAGATTCAAACTAAATGAAGCTAAAAACTATTTTTATTAAAAAAGTGATGTAATTTAAGTAATTGGTTCTATTTTGTTATAAATAAATTTATTTATTTATAACAAAATAAATGCATTATTTTAATTTGATAAAATGATATTTAAGCTTCTTTGTTGGAGTTACATCGTTTTAAAAAAATGATGACAATGGCTTCAGCAGAAGCTGAGAAAATCAATTTTTATATCCTGTATATTTTGAACTTTAGATTTCAGTATTTCCTTATGAAAAGTTTTTCTATTTTTCACATTCTAGGACAATTTTATTTATTGATTTTATCTGTTATCTTCATTCTAAAGACACGAAAGATTATACCAAGAAAGATCTTTAAAAAACAAAGGTGCTCATTCAAGAATTACCCTCCCATTTTTCTTGTAAATTTCGGTCAACTTTAAAGACTTGTTTGTATTTCAGAAACTATAAGAGATAATGAAATCTTCTTTTTTTTTTTAATGAGCGTCTTTCCAAATACTTTTCAAAAAATATTCAGAATTGAATTTGCGGTACTCTAATTGTTTATAAGCAAAAAAATTGTTTATAATTTTAAACAATTATTGTGGCCGTCAAAATTATTTTTTTGAATATTTATCAATGTTGCGTAACTTTTTGAGAAGGAGGATAATTCAATTATTGTATAAGTTGTTTCCAACCAATTTTAACAAACATTAGCGAATTTTTACATTTTTTTATTTATTTATACCTATATTTAAGGTAGACTTTGAGAGTTTTATTTACAAGGGTTTTGAAAGTATTTTTATCACACATCTTATTAGAATATTTACATCCAAAATTGTAAATTTTTTATCTTAATATAACATAATTGTAGTTTTAATCAATCAACTCTCTTTGTGTTCACTAGAATCTTTCGTAGATCTTTTGGAATTAGGTCTTCTGATAAGTAAACACTTTTTTTCTCAAGTTTTTGGCGCTTTTAAGAATCGCCAGTCTTTTATTATGAGTGTAAAACTAAACAAGAATTGGTCTACAACTATTGTCTAATAGTTGTCTAATTTCTATTCAATTAGTGCCTCGATAGTATTTAGCAAGTCTTGCGTATTTTCTTTTATTTTTTCTTCAAATCCGTAGAATACCGTCAAGTCGGGTGACTTGGGACACTTTTTGTTGACTTTTTCATCAATTATCTCACAGAAATATTAATCGTTTTCTTAAAGTACAGGTACCACATTTTTGGTCTTGACTTGTAGAGTACGATTATGAAGTTATATTTTAGTATAACCTAATAGTTTGTTTATAATTTTTATTTTTGTCGTTGTCCCAAGTCCCTATCGGCAATTCTAACAGTAAGAAGTCTTCAATCTTCAGACTTGCAAAATCAATTTCAGTTTCTTCTTCTAATGTGTCGAAGTCTTCAGGCGAATCTGTTGGTTCTTGAGCAGACCAGTCAACTTCAGATGAACTCGAGTTGTAAGAAATGTTTCTTTTTCTTTTGTTGTTGTCGACACTTGAGATGTCCCTGGTGTATTAAGATCTGAAGCTAAGCTAATATTTTGATTACTGTTGATGGCACATTTAGTTTTTTCTTTCGTCCAATTCTGTTGCTTTGGGTTTCTTTATTATATAAATTTTGTAAAAAGATTTCAAACCTATTATCCAAGTTTTCGTGTAGAGTAGAGTCAGAATTTACCTCGATTTTGGGTAAATGCTTTAAAACGCATTTTCTATCAATTGGATAGATCCCGCCATCTTTAAAACTGGATATTAAATTTTGTGATAAATCTCCGTTCTCATCTAATTTATCCTAACATTTTTTAAGAAGTTTAGGAAATGTGTCCTTTGGTATAGTTCCTCTATGTTTTAATTTTTACTCAAGCAGAGTAACTCCTCAGGCAGCCTTTAGTGGTTTGCAATATGCTACGTCTAATAGTTGGCATAAATAGCATACCTGTGTTGAATTGGGAGGTAATAAGATGAACTTAATGTTGTTATCAACACAACTCTAAATTAGATTTTGAGATAGGTGACTTGCAAGATTGTCACATATTACTGCTTTGAAATTATCCAAAGAAAAATTTCGTAGGGCTGCATTATAAAACCAATCTTCAAAAAGTGCTTCATTAAACCATCCAGATTTGCTTCTGTTGTATCTTGCATTACGCGGTCCATTTTCCGTCTACGATGAATATAAATTTTCTGACTTGTAGACAGCATAAAGTGGTAGCAGTACCTACGCCATATGCTATTCCTGCAAACATAACCGATTGACTAGTTTTGCTTGCATCTATTATCCGGTGGGCATGTTTCGAACCCCGACGAGCAAACACTCTTATTTTTTCGGGGTCGTCGGAGATGTTGTTTTCGTCATAATTCAGGAGGAGATGCAGTTCTATTCCTTCAAAACTTTTTTGAAGTTTATCAGAATAGCTCTCATTGGTATTTTTGTTTAAAGCAGCCCTTGACCGTTTTAAATTTTCACACCAATTTTCTGGTTTAAATAGTTTAATCTTTTTTCCTTCTAAGTAAGATTTCACCAATGACCGTACATCATTGAAAGTAATAGGAAATTCCCATTTACAATCTAAATGTATATTTTGTACCAATTAAGCTTCTTCTTCGTTAGTTAATTTCATTTCCTGGGGATTTCATATTCTTTTCATTGGATTTCCGCTCAATGGTAGATGTTGGAATGCCAAATTGGCCTTGTATTTTCCTAAAAGATGTCCCCTGTAATCTTCTCAAGTAATTGTATTTTACAATAATTGAGGATCGAAATCTGCATATTTCCTGGTATTAAATTGTCGTTTGTATCTACCCATCTGTGAAATACCTACATAATTTAAAATAATATAAATTAATAAGTTAAATTTAACAAACATATCTTTAATTATTTAAGATTTGTTTTGAAGTGTTCAGAAAAAACGATCGCGGGAAGCTTGGGAGGGTTTCACCCTTCCATGGCAGATGCAAAAAAAAGAAAAAAAACATATTACAAAATTGATGATAGATGTAATTAGCTCTATAATTAAACTAGCAGGTCTCAAAGTTGTAGATACCTCAGCCTATTATTAAAGAAGGTGCATATAAAGTTTTACGCATAATTAAAAAATGCGTGCTCCGAAAAAAAAAGTGGTATTGCACTAACCTCTGCCTCCTACGAACACTAAAAGCACACTAACTCGCTGTGTCACTCCGCTTCCATTGGCGAAAAAATTCCAGCCATTTAGACGCACCCGTACGTGTTTCCCCAGAATTTTAACAAAATATAAAAGGTTTGTCCCAAGTCATCCATGTGTCCCAAGCCACCCATGAGTCCCAAGTCACCCGACTTGACGGTATCAGGTTTTGGCTCTTCAATTTCCTTTCAACTGCATCAAGTCGATTGTTTAAATGTGTGTTTTCATTTTCCAATTCTTCAATTCTATTTTCAAACTCTCTTTGTTTTTCATTAAAGGATAACGAATATGTTTTTAATTCTAATTTTAGGTTGTCTATTTTGAACTATAAATTTTGACTAGTTTTGTTATTGAGTCAAAATACGAAAAAGCTGTTTAAATGCTCCAATAATTTGTTATAACTGAATCTAATCAATCTTTGAACTTTTTTATAACTTCGCTCTAAGAAAAACATATAAAAAGAAACAAATGAAAGTAGTGGAAGCGTTTTTTTAACGGAAATTCGAAACAAGTACTTAATTATTGCAAATATTTACAATATTAAAAATCTGTTTGCAAATTCTCAATCACTTTTGTTGAAAAACATAGTCAAAAAATCATTTGTTAGCTGTTTCAAAACATATACGAGAGCCCTGTCTCAGAGAAGTTGGCCAAACTAAATGTATTTTTTAAAGAAATTTCTCATGTTCAAGGAAAATGTAATAAAATTAATACACTTAAATAAATTAAAAAAGAAGAGCCTAAGATTGATAATAAAAAAAATTGACGAGAATTAATAGGAAACTACCATTGCGTTACGTTTAGTTTTCAGCTTATCACCACTTCAATATACGTCTTGGCATAATATTGACCAAAGTTTGGCATCCGATTGAAGTTAAACTATTCCATTTTTCTTGAAGGCAATCACGCAATACATGAATAGTTCTTGCAGGTTGTGATCGCAACCTTTTCTTCATGATATGCCATAAAGCTTCTATTGGCGATAGATCTGGACAGATCATAAAATATATCAAACGAAAATGCTGGAAACCAATACAGAACTCAAAATTGTTTAATGCATAAACTAGTTATCTGGGGCATATTTACAGACAGATAGAGATATAACCTTCTAGTCTAATAATGGAGGGAAAGAATGAGGAAAAAAGAGGACCTGGACGGGGAAAGTGCTCTTGGCTACGGAACATATGCGATTGGATAGGCATACACATTATTTAGGACAGCACAAGACGGGCAACGATTTGCCACAATTATAGCCAAACTTCAGTGATGGAGATGGCCCCTTGTGAAGATGGTCTGATTTCCTTATGTCTAGTTATATTCTGCTATTATAACTAGTTTGCATTAGCAGTAGAAGTGAAGTTTCGGTCACGTTACATAAAACTACGATTTTAGTTAAAAATGTATTATAGGTTTATACGCTTGGCAAGTATCCGTAAGCATCTACAAACGCTTAAATGCCATTTCCACGCTTGCAAGTGCGCTAGTATGTTACAGACAAACATGGCAGACTTACAGCAAATGGCTATTAACATTTTTATGACTTTTATTTATATATATTTTTTTAATGTGTGAATGGTATAGCAAATGTGAGTAACTGTGCGTAAACCTTATCAGTTAGTTATGACTTTTTTCAGTGCACGTTTTTGGCAACAAGTTAAATTTTTTGGCATACTCGCACACTGCGAAGGCCATTGTTTTGTTAATTTGCGAATGCATTGTTGGAGTAAAATATGAGGGAATAAAATGTTTCGTTAACATGAAAGTTCATAGACTTAGAATAAAGACCACACAAACAATTAAAAATAGTTTTAATTTCATAATGTTGGCGGTTTTAGCTTACGTCACAGTTATTTGGAGTAGTTGAAATTTTTGTGTTTTCAATAATTTTGGTATTCTAACAATTTTTACCAATTAGTGTATATTGAAGTTTAGGTCACAAAATAAGAAAATGAGTAATTTTGGACTATATACATATACAAAAACAATCTTAATTAACATGAACGTATTTTTTTTAATTTTTAAGTAAATTAATGTGTTTAAAATAACATTTTCAGAAATATCCTTTGTGCACCTCAAAATTGAAACATACGAAAAGAGCCGTAGCCATTTAGCACGCTTCCTTTAGCAACTAAAATCATTAATATTTTATTTGCTCTTTATCGAATATATCAAATTGAAGGTGCACAAAACATATTTCTGATAAAGATATTTTATAGAGCAGGTTTCCTTCTACAAATTTCATATAGGTCTTATTACTGCATTTTGTGTTGAGGCTTTGAACTATGAGCTCTAATTTCTTCAGATTTTGGTACATAAGCGATAAAAAAAAGAATAACACTCTTGAATATTATACATGAAAATTTTTATTTAACATTGTTAAAAATGCTTATTATTACTTTGTTATTTTATGTTAAAAATTTGACGATTAATTTGTTATAACTTTGTTATGAGATCAAATTACGAACAGTAGAAAAAACTGATTGGTTTGTTTCTGAATCAAATTGTCTTTGAGTTGATTTATTTCGTTGCAGCTTCAATTGCTAATAAAGTTTAACCTTTAGCCTTCAAAACAACTTGGTGAAAACTTTCTCACTATGCTTGTATAAAATAAAGCCAATATTTAATGTAGTCCTGTAACGACTGGTACATTTTCTAAACTCTTTCCCAAACAGCTATAAGCGCAAGTCAGCTAGTTTTACTGTAGCCGAACGTTAAGTTCTAATTTCATCTTCAATGCATATATATTTAGATTTAGTGTGCTTTATCAATAGTTTGTTTTCATTCATCTAATTTTTGATTTTTAATAAAATTATATATAGTTTTGCTATAGCTAAGAAAATACTTGTATCAAAAACATACAGAATAGTATCATCAGCAAAAATATGTAGCTTGCAAGACTCCAGCACTAATAGCAAAATGGTATTTACAAATATTATGAAGAGCAATGGCCCAAGTACACTACCTTGGGGAAACCCGGTCTCTACTATTAAATTGGTAGAATATTTGTCACTAATTTTTGTTTGCTGATATCAATTACATATTAAAACCAAAATAGTTCTTTAAGTTCATTAATAAAGATTTTTAATATTGATATGCTCATTATAAGATGTTAGGTTACATAGTTACGTATGAATTTAAAACCTTAAGTAGGCTCTGAATATAAATTAATAACCGACTTGGTATTACATGGATATCACAACTTTTTAGGTAGATCTTAGTTGCGTGATTTGTTTTTTTGGTAATCATTGTTTTTTATGGGATCTCTTTTTTTGTAGCTAGTCCTCCTTTTTTCCTTTCCGCTACCTTCTAGTTCTTGGATACCAACACTCCCGTGCCTTCAGATATGTATACATCATTTCAACTTGACCAAACTTGGCAAATGCCCCAAGATGACATGCCAAAGAAATTTAACCTTGTAAGAAAATTTACCATAAAGTAAATCTAAATGGGACAAAAACACCATATTGGGGCTAAGCCCAAACGCCATAAAATGCTATACGGATGGCTCCAAGACAGATAAAGAAACAGCAAGGGTTTTTGGACCTAGAACCAAATAGTCAGAAAGCCTGGTTACATACCCAAGGATTTTTCAAGCGAAAATCCACACATTTGTGTGTAAATATTTTTTGGTTTTTGGTCGAGTACGAATAACCACACTGTGGGATTTATTTTTGAGTTCTTTATCAAGCAGATTACTGCTCGTTGAAGCCACTGGAGTTACAAATCGTTTCTTTTGACTACAGTTTCGTTGGGTAGTACCTAAGTAAGTAATTAGAAAATACTTCTTTTTTATTATATTTGAATGTGTACTCCTATACCGGCGAGGATTTTGTTACTGGAGAAACTTTTTGATACTGAAGAAGCATTTTGTTACCGGAGAAGCTTTTTGATGTGAAACATCTATAGCCGCACGTGAATCAGATTTCTCGCGTGGCGACGGTGACGTATGATTCGTATGACGTAAAAAACCTAACGCATCGATAATATATAATAAAGAGATGTACTGATACCTTATATGAAATTGGTCTCATGTTTTGAGCGACGCCGAGGGTGGCGCGCCAACAATAGGTGGAAGAAGCTCATCGATTCAAAAATTTGGCGGGACAGGGTATGAATTGTTTCATAAAAACCTAACTCGATTCCGCCTACTATCTATTCTATATATATAAAAATGTTTGTTTGTATAGGCAACATAATATAGGTACCTACATATTTTGCTGACCTGTAAAATTGACAGCTTGTTAATCAAAATAGATTGTTGGTGAATAGTCCCTGTAAAATTTGTGTATAAAGTGTTTGTTTTAAATATGAATAAACAAAGTGTTAATAAAGAAAGTGATGAAAAAATATTGAATAAAAATGAGTGAGTACCTACCTACTCTATATACATTAGGGTGTCCGTTATTTCCCAAATTTGGTTTTGTTCTCCAAACACCCATCAAATTTTTAGATTATAACCTAACAAAAATTATCAGACCCAAACCAGCCCTTAATATTCACATTAACCCGTGCCTAAATCATAATACATTTCCCATTTAAATACCGTTTAAAAGTTATTCAACGATAAAGTTGTATTCATAGTTAAATTCATCATTTTCATATTTTTTATTTACTATCGCTTTTTGTTTGTACTAAAATTATGAAGTAACTACAATTATATTAATATAGTAACGTACTTCTATATAAATTTGTGTTTTAATAATTTCCTTTTTTAAGATTATTGAATTTAAGGCAATTAAATAAAAAGCTAAACGAAATCACGTTTTAAATTTATTTTTGTTCTGTAATCTAACGACATCTGTGAGCAATCTGAGAAAACGTACAATAAATATTGTGATACCATTGTGATACTATTATTTATAAGCGATAATATACTTTATTTTGTATCCAAATTTTGTAATTGTTAATTTTATTACCTATATATATGTATTTAGTTTGATATAAATAAAAATTATGGTGAAAATAAAAAAAAAATCGTGAATTTAACTCTGATGACAAATTTATTGCAAATTTCCTACAAGAAATAGATATTTAATTATTTTTAGCTACATTTGTTTCAGTAAAAAAAAATTAACGACAAAAAGTGCAAAAATGCCATGTTATTTAAATTGGAAATGTCTTATGATTAAGGCACGGGTTAATGTCGATGTTTCATATCTGCCAGGCGTCCCGTGACGGCTCACATTTTTTTTTTGATACCTGAGGGCACTTTTCATTATATTGGAGACTTTTTTTTCCTTAAGCCGAGACTTCACCACGCCGTACCTCTTGCACGGTATTCGGAAGGTTTTAAAAAATTTACTTGTCGGCTCCAATGGCAAATTACTTTAATCTCAACTATTAAATCCAGATTTCGAATGTTAGTAACTCAAATCTTTTACAAAGATATAAACAATTGGCGGTTAAATAAAAAAAAATATTTAAATTTTAAACAGTTTAAAATAACATTTTTATACTATCTATAATAAAATGTAAGACCCACTCTGGACGCAAATTTCATATATCGTCAATACCGCACTCGTATTTTTTTTGTATAATAATAAAAATTGAGTAGGACGCAATGTTTCATTAAAAATAATTGACAGCTAAGTATTAAATTATATACAAACATTTTTTGAAATTTTTTTATTACTTTAAAATGTTATTTTATAATTTTCCGGTAATTATATTAAAAGAGTAAGCAATTTTTGGTGAGAAAAATAAATGATATACAAAGAATTTGATTTATGATAGGATGGTACGGTTCGACTGGAAAACTAAAAATTGCGAAATTCGGTGATAAATTACATGCAGTCTCTCGTGCAAAATATAATAACCAAGGCGTAGGTTGGTGTGGCTCGGCTGGAAAATTCTAAAAGGATTAAAACAAATATTCTACGTTCTGAAATAAGTAGGTGGAATAAATCGTCAAAATCATAAAAACAAATAAAAAAGTGAGAGGTGTCAAGGGACACCCGGATGGAACGAAGTTCCTTTCGATTAATTAGTGAAGGAATTGTAATTTGTAAACACAACGGAGTGTTTATACATACATAAGCCTTTATTATTGTCTGTATAAAATCTATACTTACCTAACTCTATCAGCAATATCCGAAACTTGTGCAGAAACACTGTCAGGATACATTATTGTTATTATTTTTTTATTTATTATCTACAAAAAACCTGTATAAACTTAACAAAGTCGCGACACTACACTATCAAAGCAAAATGGAAAAAAGTAAATCACTTGAATATTTTCAACAGTTCGTTTCTTTTAACAAAAGTGTTCATTAATAAAATACCAGAGGTTTAGATGACATACCTACATCTACCTAGATTTACTTTTTATTTTAATTTAATTTAAAACAGGAATTAACAATTTAATACAAAATTTTAAAATTAAAATATTTGACAGTAATTAACAGTTAAGGTAATTTGACGTACCTATATTGTCAAGTTACAAACTATTTTTAAAATGCTTATGAATTTATTAATTTATAAAAACAGGATGAAATATAATACTATTATAGGCAATAATTTTTTTTCTACAGTATTTTGTTTTTAAGGCACATTTTCTTTAATTTAAAATAGTGTCTTTTTAATTGTAATATATCTATGTACGAGAGAGAGAGACACAGAGTTTTTTATTTTTTGTTCTGTGAGAGAGAGGCAGACAGACAGAGAAACATGCGTGTGTCGTGTCGTGACAACTTTTGGTCAGAATTTTTTTCAGCCTCAGTCGTAACTGGTCGTAACGCCCGAAAGGGAACTTCGTTCCAATAATGAATCGGTAAATTAAAAAAAAGTGCAATCTATATATATAAAAGAAAGTCGTGATAGTTACACTATTTATAACTCAAGAACGGTTAAACGATTTGGTTCAAAATATGTTGGGAGGTAGTTCAGAACTAGGAGATGGACCATATTCCCGTAAAGTTACTATAAAACATAGTATAACAAAAATCGCATCTTACATGGAATAACAACACGCAAATAACAACTAAGAAAATACTTACTAAATTAAGTACTGTGACGCCACCGTAAGATGGCGCAGTTAATATCTCATATATTAAAACGACCAATTTTTACTTATTTAATTACTAAGATGCCACCGTAAGGTAGCGCAGTTGATATCTTATATATTTAAACGAGCAATTCTTTTATTTATTTATGATTTTCGACATTTGCAACAATTTTTCAAGAATGTTAAGAGTTTTTTAAAATGGACAAAAATTTTTCGAGTTTTTCAAGATTTATTTATGATTTTCGACTTTTTTTACCATTTGCAACAACTTTTTGAAGATTGGCAAGAGTTTTTTAATATTGAGAACAATTTTTCGGTTTTTTCAAGATTTCTTTATGATTTGTAACAATTTTTCAAGATAGTCAACAATTTTTTACTATTTTCAAAAACTTTTCTCGATTATATAGCCATTTGTAAATAATACAGTTGCAAAGATTATTTGGATTTGTCTTTATCTTTAAAAAGTATTAGGTAAAATCTGATTTTCGAAAAATTGTTGATAGTTTTGAAGAACTGTCAAAAATTCTGGGAAGTGTACGAAAATCATGACAAAATGTTAAAAATTGTTGGAAATCGTGAAAAACGTTGAAAATCTATATATATATATATATATATATATATATATATATATATATATATATAAATGTTATGTTGGTTTGTGTACGCTTAAAAAACTCAAAAAGTTCTGCACCGATCGAGCTGAAATTTTAGCATGATATATAATCCGCATCAAGGATTGTTTTTATCTAATTTTTGCATCAGTCACATATCCGCGACCGCGAAAAAACAGTTTTTTTAACGATCAGCTGTGTACCAATGACCGCGCCATCTGCCGGAAGCGAGGAAAACACTCGCTGACAACCGCAATAGTAATGGCGCTGTCACATGAGAAACAATATTCATTCCCAATTACATTGTTCATTTACAAAAAAAATTGCACCTGATTCTGATTATTATACAATCTGAATTAAATATTCACTTAAATCAAGGAACTTTTGTGTGATCGTGTCGTGATCGAACTGCGCCATTCACCAAATCGTAAGTAGAGGTTATATTTTATATGAAAGATGGACAGTTTTCGAGCTGCAGCTATGAGAATCACGAGAGATAGGAGAATATAAGAGCTGTGAGAGCCATAAGAAGTTATAATCTAATTCCTTTCTTCTGTTCCAGTGAAAACCGAAATAATGCCTCGCAGAAAGTCAAATGTGGGCCGTCGCACTTCCCACACAGTAGGATCAAGAAGACGGCTTTCAAATATGACTGAGGAAGAGCGAGCATCCGTACGAGAGAGGAACAGACTAAGCACCTTCCAGACACGTAACGTGGACCCAGCAGAAAGACGAGCAGCCAGGCTTGAGGATGCACGATTGCGAGCACGTCAGTCGCGTCCTGCAGCAACAAATTTGGTTCCTTTTGAACGGAATGAACGCGAAAGGGTGATCTGCCAGGGATACCACCACACATACTTAAATTAAAAATAGGTGTGCCAATTATCCTCTTGTAGAATATTAATCATAATCAGCCAAAACTCTGCAACGGCACGCGACTTGCAGTTAAGAAATTGATAAATAACGTATTGGAAGCAACGATTTTAACGGGGCCTTTCAAAGGTGAAGATATCCTCATTCCTCGAATACCCATGATCCCGACCGATACACCATTTCAATTTAGAAGATTTCAATTCCAAATTCGATTGGCATTTGCAATCACAATCAATAAAGCTCAAGGTCATTCTTTAGAATTGTGTGGTTTAGATTTAGATGCGGATTGCTTTTCACCTGCGTGTTCCCGAGTCGGCAAACCAGATAGTCTTTATATCTACGCAGACAGTGAAAAAACAAAAAATATTGTATATCCACAAGTATTGCAAAATTAAACTTATATGACATGTATTCTTTGTTTTTTTTCTCATTTCGCAACCTTTCAATCACAATATGCCAGAGCGAAGCGTGGCAGGGTACAGCTAGTTGTTAATAATTTTAAGAAATGGTTAAAAATGATTATAAATTTAAAAAAAATCAATCGTGAAAAATTGTTGAAAATTGTTGACAATCTTGAAAAATTGTGGAAAATGGTGAAACACAAAATCAAATCTTGAAACCCATAAAAAATGTTGAAAATTGTAAGAAATTGTTAAAAATGGTTAAAAAAATTTCTAAAATCATAAAAATCAATTAAAAAAAGATGCAAAATGGGTAGATCAAAAAAAGTAGGTATCAAAAAAAAAATGGAAAAAAATAAAAAAAATACAGGAAAAATCAGAAAAAGATGTAAATCTAGCAAAATTAAAAACTAAAATAAAAAAAAAACACGAAAAAATAGGATATACAAAAAAAAAATTGTTGGAAATCCTGAAAAAATTGTGTAAAATCGTAAAATATTGTTGATTAAATAGAAATGTAGAAAACAAAATATATAAAAAATGGAAAAAATCGAATAAAATAACTAAACTAATATATGGAATAGTAGGAAAAAAAGGAAAAATCGCAAAAATGAGAAAAAAGGAAAAGTAGAAAAAAAATTAAGACTTAAAGCAGCGAAAAGAATAATATGCCTCCATATGGAAACAAACGAAAAAGAAAACAAAAAATTTGGTAAAAAACTATAAATTAAGTAATGTGACTTCACCGTAAGGTGGCGCAGTTAAAAGTTCATATATTTAAACAAGCGATTCTTACTTAAAATGTAGAAAATCAAAAAAATAAAACAATGAAAATATTACAAAACCGGAAAAATTAAAAAATAATCAAAGAAAAAGGTAAAAACTTGGAAAAGAGAAAAATATGATAAAATCAATAAAAAAAAAAAATAAGTGGAAATCATTCAAGAAACGAGAAAAATTAAAAAAATTGGAGAAAACGATACATAGATGGCCCAATTATCGTTTTGTCTAAATCAATTTATATCGTTTTTGCTTTTAAGTATTATCGTTTTGTCTAAATCAATTTTTATCGTTTTTGCTTTTAAGTATTATCCGGATATGGCAATAATAAAATTTTGTTTAACAACATACCGTGCGCGACTGGTTCTGAGACTTGCATTTAATAAAAGAAGTTAGAAGCAATTCTAAAAGTCTTTAAAAAAATGAATAAAAACCGTTTTTACTTTAAATTTAGCAAATTAAACGACTAGATGTGTTCGAAAACAAAATCTTTTGTATACGCGGTGTTCCAGGCACTTAAAAAACTCCTTGTCGTTTTATTAGGTAAGTCTGACAATTCTATCGGACATTGTTCGATGTTGGATCCAATGATGTATTTGTAGAATGAGAGTTTATTCAAAAATAGACAGCAGTAAATTTCGTATAGCTAGTTACCAAACATTATGTTCTACCCGGTCGAAAGTTCAAAATTAAACTCGTGTGTGTATCTCGATTCTCTGCGCGTAGCTCGTAAACCAAACTCTTTAGCAACTCATTGAGTAAATAGAAAGATAGTTTATTTGAACGCGATCATTTTCGGAAATTAATTAAAATATTTTTTGATTTATGTTCTAAACATATTTATATTTATGTTTCTCGAACTTACTTTAAAACTTAAAAACATTAATGTGTGTACAAGGGGGATTTTTGGGAATAAAAATAAAATTGAATCACAGATTTTTGTATCATATTTTAGTTTAGTTTCTGTTATAGAATATAATAATATAATGATGGAATAGAATAGAACAGAATAGAAATATGCTTTATTGTCACTGAAAATAATACAATTTTATGGACAAAGCTAAATATAAATATAACAAAATATAAAAAATAAGTAATATAAACCAAAAAACAAGTACAAACATACAATTTATATGAACTTTCATACGTCGTCGCAAACCTAACAAAGAAAATTAGTAAAAAAACAATATAATGACTACAAAAATTTGAATGAATTTAAAAATTAGCAGGTTATAATAATATGCAGATAATAATCAAAAATATAAAAAAGATGAAGTCACTGAGAGTGATACCCAACTGAACATTTTATCCTCTGTTATTGATTTTAATAGTTTTATTCATTGAAAAACTCATCAACTAAATAATACGGTCTTGTAGAGGGGTATGCTTTTGTCATATTACGAAATCTGATAAAAGATGTTGCAGATTTAATGTGTATCGGAAGATGATTATATAATCTTTTGGCGGAATATAGTATAGATTTCTTTGCCAATTCCGTTGACGGGATCGGTAAATAAACATCATGATCCGATTTTCTTGTGGAGTAGCCATGGTTAGGTCTTGTCGGTAAAACATGTAGGTATTTGCGAATTAAACAAACAGATTCTAAAATTAAAGAGGGAAGCGTCAGAATTCCATGATTTTTAAAATAGCTCTCACAATGCGCTGTTTGGTCAAGACCAAATATATATCGAATTGCTCTTTTCTGTAATCTGAAAATAGCATTGAATTGGGCAGCTGTACCAGAACCCCAGAAACCCCATATCGAAGATGAGACTCGAACAAAGAGAAATATGCTATTTTGGCAGATGATAAATTGATTTCTTTCGACACAGATCTTATTGCAAAGCAAGCTGAGGCCCGCTTCTTGTTCAAGGAATCAGTATGAAGGGACCATTTTAGATTGCTGTCAATAAAAATACCTAAAAATTTTACGGACTCAACTATATTGATTTGGCTGTTATTTAGAAGCAGTGGTTGAAAGGCTCCCTTATAAGATAAAGCTACTGTCTTATCTACGTTAAAGCAAACTAAGTTAGAATCAGACCAGGCCTTTATTTTAAGTAAATCGGCGGTAATAATTGCATAAAGAGTTGAAATATCCGAATTGCTCCAGGTAATAATACTAGTGTCATCAGCAAAGAGAGAAATTTTTCCATTAATGTTTAAGTAAGTGATGTCATTAATGAAAAGCAGCAAAGGAATAGGACCTAATACAGAACCTTGAGGTACTCCACAAGTAGTCGTTTTACAACTAGAATCAGCACCATTTGCTCTAACCAATTGTTTCCTATTCCCCAAATATGACTTGAACCAGCTTAAAGAAATTCCCCGAATCCCATAGAAATTTAGTTTTTTTAATAAAATGTCGTAATTAACACAATCAAAAGCTTTAGCATAGTCACAGAAAACAGTGGCTGTAGAGAGATTTCTGTTTAGTGCTAGATATACCTCATGTAATACAGAAAACATGGCATCAGAAGTACAATTATTAGACAAAAAGCCGAACTGATTTTGTGATAAAATGTTGTGTTTAAGGAGAAAGGGCATAAGTCGGATTTTTACAAGTCTTTCAATAATTTTGGATAGTACCGGAAGTAAGGCAATAGGTCTATAGTTGCAGGCGTTAGATTTTTCGCCACCTTTATGAAGAGGTATTATAATGGCTGTCTTTAGGCACTCTGAAAATGTACCTTTTTAGAAAGTTTTTTATATTTTCACCGTGTTCTTTGTCTCTGTGACATTCCGTGGAATTTTGTAATCGATTTTAAACCTATTTCCCGACTACCTAGAGCTCTGAAATTTTCAGGATAGCTAAGAACTGGATGACAATGCATGTTTCAAGTGTGTTTAAGTATATACATAAATTTCGAAATTTATACTGAATTGATATGAAATATGATATAAATTGTGTATACATGTTATCATTTTGAAAGTTTTAAAGTATGTGGTTCGTAGCCTAGTTGATTAAGCGTCGAATATGAGTCAAGGTGACAGTTCTGTTATCATAATGGGATCGACTACGCGAGAGAGTTTTTTTTTTGTTCTACATGTGACAACAGTAATTATTATTTTAACTGTTAATAAATAACTAATTTAGAAATTTTTTAAAAATTTTAGACTAAACTGTTGACTATGCCGTAATCTATCTCGGTAAAGCGCTATTTGCCAAGGGAGTAATAATTTAATAATAGTAATATGACTTATAATCACCAAAAAAAAACTTTCTTTTATAAAAAGAACTTTTTATAAATTGTGATTATTCCAAGGAATCGTTAATTAGGGAGACTAAGCTTACTAACACATTATCTGGAAGGTTTAAGAAATTTTTTGCTGATAGTCCATCAGTACTACATGACGATTTGCTTTTAATACTTTTGATTGTTTGCATTAGTTCAGATTTATCAACCGGTCTTATAAAGAATGTATCAACGATATTTTTTGAGTTGGGGAGGTAGGAAATAGGATCGTTTTGTGGCAAAATAGTTGACGTTAAATTTTTACTAACATTAATAAAGTAATCATTTAAATTCTCAGGGTTGGGAAAGGAAAAAGTATGATCCGTCGTATTACTTTTATTTCGAAGGTCGTTTATTATAGACCAAGTTTCTTTTGAAGCATTTTTGGAGTTTACTAGACGATCTTGATAGTATGTTTTTTTTTGCTATTTTGATTAATTTTAGGTAAGTTGCTCTGTATTTGTTAATATATTCGATCACTGAGACGCTGTCAGTAAATTTTTTAATATTTAGTAATGCACGCATATTTTTCGCTAAGATGCGGATACCTTCAGTGGTCCAAGGTTTGTGATGTTTTGGCCTAATGGTTATTAAAGGAAATGCCTTATTAAAATTAGCTACTAATTTAATCAAAAATTTACTGAAGTTACTGTCAATGTCGCTAGAAGAAAAATTCCAGTCAGAAGTCGAACATAAATTTTGGAATTTACGGAAATTTTGAGCGGAAAAAATCCTACCTAAACGTCGAGGTTTCGCGGAAGGTACGTTTAGAATGCGAAACTTAGTGTATACTGCTTCGTGATCAGAAAGCCCCGCACTAATAACTGTAGATTGAACATCAGGAAGTGAGAAATCTGAAACCACATAATCAAGTATGGTAGAAGATGTTTTTGTGATTCTTGTTGGAGAATTGACGTGCATTGAGAGACCATGGATTCAAATATAGTTACCAGAAAGAGTTGGGCAGCACAAACAGTAGCGTAGTCAATGTTAAAATCACCACATATAATTTTTCTGCTTTTAATGGGCAGCGCATCTAACAAATTTAGCAGATTCTGGAAAAATAGTTCAGTATCAGAGCTAGGTGATCTGTAAATGCAAAGTGTGTACAGATTGAGTTTCTTATTATAAACTAAAGAAAACTCAAAAAAACCCTCACCCAACAAATAGTCATATTTAGTTACCGGTGTGTAATCATTATTTATAGAATATATCCATTTCTTCGGTCAGGTCGCCTTTTCGACCTTCCCAGGGGCGTCTAGAAGGGCCTCAAAGGGTCCAAAATATAAGATATCTACAGAAATGTGCTCGGCCTGCCATACTGGGTTAGGAGGATTCCAAAGGGCGGGGTTCTCATTTCTGTCAAAAATTAAGGCTTTTTAACCCATTAGGGCCGTATAAAAAGGGGCCCATGGGGTCTCAAAATTATGATTACGCGGGATTGAATTTCAGTGTACAGAATTGGTACGATCAAGTATTATAAGGCTACCAACCCTTTATTTGAGCAGCCTGCGATTCTGTGACCCATCCAGGGGTGGATAAAAGGGGTGCCGGGGCCCAAAAAATGTGATTTGATTGGATTCGATACCAACGTGAAAAGTTGATATAATCTGTCCAGCAAATAGTCTCCTCAGCCTTTCTGAGTCCATGTCACTCTCTTCCGGATCTAGGTATGGACGGGAGGCGTTCCAAGGGGGCCGAGCACATTTCTGTAGATATCTTATATTTTGGACCCTTGGAGGCCCTTCTAGACGCCCCTGGGAAGGTCGAAAAGGCCACCTGACCGAAGAAATGGATGGAGGGGACTTCAAAACCCCCCGAGTGGAACATTTGGCTGGGTTGGGAGGGCAGTCTCGTCATGTATATACCATCTTAAAAACCCCCCAACTTGGGTCGAATTTGGGGGGACCAAGCGGCATCCAGATTTTATACAACTTTGACTCTGAGGACTCAATGAACATTTAAAAAAAAATGAGCTCGGTCGGACCTTTCCGACCAAAATTGGAAGTGAAAACCTACTTTGACGCGACTATAAAGAATCTTTCATGTATGCGTAAATCAAGAAATAAATGAAAACCTTCCCAAACTTTAGGCAGAAACTCGGAATAAAGCAGTTTATATTCTTCCTTAATGTCGTAAGTGACTTGGATAAATCCATTTGGCACCGAATTCAATAAATAGTGTATAAATTAGTCGGAGCTGCCATTTTATTCCCGGCAATTTAAGTAAAGTTGACAAAACAAAATTTACTTTGATCAACTGCTCGTATTTATTCAGCGATTTGTTTTCATATGCGCCACCAAGCCGACTAAATAAAAAAAAATTGTTCAAATTTATTTTTATATATAAAAATGAACCATTGAAATTGAAAGAAAATTTTTATAAAATAATAGAATATTTATATGTTTTGACTTGGCACTAAAAAAAATCTATAAACGAGAAAATACAATGCTTCACACAGAACCGGCGCGGCGTTTTTTAACCGGAGCAAATTAAATTTTGGCGTCCCGATTGAACTGACAATTATTTTTTCAAATTTGTAGTATTTTTTCTAGTTTTTTGGATTCATTTTTATGATTTTATTACTGTTTTTGTTGATTTGATTATATTTTTTGTCTATTTACAGGTTTTTACTTATTTTTTTGTCATATTTTGTAGTTTTTACGCTTTTGTCCCTTTTGTATTGTTATTTATCGATTTTTTACATTTTTCTTTTATTCACATTTTTTGTGTTGTTCGTTTTTTCCGTCTTTACAATTTTTACCCATTTTACGTTTTTATTTAGTTCTTCATTATTTGTTTTTGGTTTTTCAATTTTGCTAGATTTTTATCTTTTTCTGTTTTTGAAGTGATAACTTCTTATGGGAGGGTAACTGATTTTTAGCGTAACGCGTTGAAAAAAGCGTTTATCATAACGCGTTGTTTATCGTTGTTACACGGAGGCGCAATGAAACATAATAATAATAGAAATAGGTAAAAATTAATATTAATATTAATACAAATATCTTTATTTATTTATTTATTTATTTATTTATTTATTTATTTATTTATTTATTTATTTATTTATTTATTTATTTATTTATTTATTTATTTATTTATTTATTTATTTATTTATTTATTTATTTATTTATTTATTTATTTATTTATTTATTTATTTATTTATTTATTTATTTATTTATTTATTGAAGTGACAACTTCTTATGGGAGGGTAAACTGATTTTAGCGTAACGCGTTGAAAAAAGCGTTTATCATAAACTTAGATTACAAAATGATAATTGTGATAAGTCCGCCAAAATTTCTAGTGCTTAATATCAACGTCAATACATGTTGAACAAAAAAATGGAAGAATAGGTGAAATCCGATTCTGCTGAAATAATCAGGCCGTTACACGTAAAGGGTGGCTGTATTGCGAATTACTACGCGACTGATTAGAAATTTTGAACTGTCATAGTAAAAAAATTTTGTATCGTAATTAGTAAAAGTTATAGTGATAAAAATTTTTTCAGAATTTTCAAAATTTTCAAAATATTTAAATTTATACATATTATCATATTAATGTATATAAAATTTTAGTAATAGGCAAAGTTTTTCTCAAGTTAAAAAATTTCAATATTAAATAGTTCAACTTGGATTAGTTGAAGTTATCACTTCTGTCGCGCGTCCTGAGACGCACACGTTTTTTTTCTATTTATTTCGATTTTTCAAAGGTTTTCAATATTTTTAACATATTTTTTTCAGGATTTTTAACATAATATGCGGATTTTCAATTTTTTTAAGATTATTATTGCTCTTACAATTTTCACCGTTTTTTTAAGATTTTCAACAATTTTCCTTGATTTTTAACATTTTTTTTAGGTTTTTTGTAAATATTTCACCATTTTTAATTTTTGATAATTTTTCAAGATTGTAACGAATTATTCTTGTTTTCCAAGATTTCTTTGTAATCTTGTTTTTTGACCATTTTCAAAAAAAATTTAACAATTTTTCACGATTTTCAACGTTTTTTCAACGTCACTGCCTACATACGAATATGTTTGTTACAATATGAATTTTATTTTTCACAATAAATATATGGTTAATATTAAAATTCGTTAATTTCAATTTTTACATTAAATTAAATACAATATAGTCGGAGTCCCATTTTTTCTTGGCAATTTGAGTTGACACAACAAAATATACGCTCGTATTTATTCAGCGCCACCAAGCGGACCAAATGAAATAAAAATGTTATTTTTTTTTAAACATACTAAAAGCATTTATTATTTTTTATATGTGAAAGTATTATATAACATTTTTTGTGAAATAGTGGAAAATTTAAATGTTTTGACTTTAAAGAAAATCTATAAACGATAAAAAACAATCCAAAACAATCCTACACACAGTGCCGGCGTTGCGTTATGAACTGACTTGTGTTCCGTTAAAATATCGACATTTCAGTCTTGGAAAAATTTTTTCGTATCTTCCCTTATATGAAAAAATTATATATATATATATATATATATATATATATATATATATAAAGCAAAAAGTATATATATATATATATATATATATATATATATATATATATATTTTTTGGGTATACAGGGATTCAGCCAATTCAGGTATATATTACTATGACTCTACTATTACTATTATCGAACTTTCTAATTTATTTTAAATTTTTTTTCAAGGCTAAAATATACAGAAATAGGTTACAAATTGCTTAAATTTAAAAATATGAAAATTTACTTACTAGTAAATTGAATCATAATAAATTGTTAAAAATATAAATAAATAAAGTTGTTAAACATTTTTTTTTTAAATCTTGTTTTTTACAATTCAACAGAAATTTAAATAAAATTCTAGAAATTTTAAGTCTTGGCTTAAAATCTGGAATTAAAAAAATTTGTCATCCTTCTTTTATTCAAAAAAATCTCAAAAAATAATACATTACATTACCTACTAGTACTAGATAACAATTACCCATCCAAACTTAAAAAAAAACTTTTTTTTAACACAACTACAATTGAACGTGTAAATCACACAGAAAATAACTTAAATTTGAGTGTCACTTATGGATCAATACCTTACTTAGGTTATTTAACTACTAAAATTATATTAAAACTTTTAAAAATTTTAATCATGTAAAAATAGCACAAAAGCATGTGAACCTATTGCTTCTTTATTTTCAAAATTAAATCAAAATTAAAACAAAAAGAATATAGAGAGAGAAAATGAACATTTAAAAAAAAAAACTAAGTGAATCTATACATTCTTCAATTGAGAAATCTGATGATACGCAGGAGACCGAACAGTAAGTAATATCTCTTTATTTACTATTTAAGCATTTAACTGCAAACAATCAAAAGTGACCAATATTATTTTTATATTACATATTTGATTTTTATCTACACTTGTATTACATCTGTTAGTGAGTAATAATTAACAATGTTGAGAAATAGTAAGATTCGCGCAAATAATTCTACAGTACCAACTACTGTACCCGTTTTTTTCACACTAAGGCAAATCTGCCATAGGCTCAATTATTGATCAGATCAGGGCCTTCGAATCAGTTAATGCAAAACGGCCTTACGGATTTTGGCGTGTGACGTATCATCGTAAAGGGGATAAACGATACAGTGATATAAAATCGCCAAAAAGGCATGACGACTGTATCTCGTAAACGGTTATTCGGATTTCGCCTATATATTTCTGTTCTTAGATAATTTTTTTTCGCTCCAGTTGAATCGACAGTAGGACCCCTATTACAAAATTTCTGTTAAATACGGTCAAGCGCCAGTAGACATTTCCAAGTGAAGCATGCTATATTGTCATATGTAAGAAAATATTTGAATATGAACTATTTTTATTGAAATATATTGTGATAAATTAACTCACCTAATTAATTTATTAATATAACTACAAATGTTTGTAAGTAATTATGAGCAAAATCAAGTGATTAAAGGATTATCGTGTACTTCAAGAATCAAAACAATCCTTGGTAGTTATAACTGCCATGACTTTTGTAACAACCATTGCTCACTGCAGACTTAACATCTGTCGTGTCGGAAACTATACTCGTAGAAGAGCAGTTCATCGCTGAAGTAAAAATTTGTGTGATGTTTAATCTATAGCAGTGTTTTTCAATCTTTTTGATTTCGCGACCCCTTTACAAGTTGAAAAATTCTGGCGCCCCCCTTGTGTAAAGTATAGAAAGACAAAGATTATAAAATTTAATTAAAACACTACGTTAATTATTTTTTTCTATTTTCGTACATTTATCTATTATTACGACTCGTTGCGAAATTAAGATCGATAATGCCAAACATATCCTGGACACACTGTTTTCTTCATCGACAGGCTCTAGCTGCTAAGGTAATACCTTCTAATTTAAATGACGTGCTCAAGGAGGTAATAAAAATTGTGAATTCTATAAAAGGCAAAGCCTTGCGAACCCGGCTATTCAGAATCGTTTGTGAAGATATAGGCTCGCTTCATCAAAATCTTCTTTATCACACAGAGGTCAGGTGGCTATCCAAGGAAAAGGAATTAATAAGAGTTCTAGAACTGAGAGCTCAACTGTTAATGTTCTTACAAGATGCAAAATCTGAATATGCTAATCGCTTTTGTGACCCTATTTGGCTCTTTAAATTAGCATTTTTGGCAGATCTTTTTATCCACCTTAATAATTTGAAAAACAACCTCCAAGGTCGAGAAGAAAATATTTTAACAGTTAAAGAAAAAGTCAAAGCATTTCACGCAAAACTTTGTTTATACAATTTATTAGAGTCTTTTCCATGTGTTCAGAAGATTGTTGAAGATAACGCATCAGACCAAAGTCTTATAGTAAAAGCTCACATTCTTTGCATGATACAGAGCATGCATAATTTACAAGAAAAATTTTTGACATACTTTCCAGACTTGCACTCTGAAGCTGATAATAGGCGTAGATGGATTTTAAACCCTTTTTTGGACAAGTCAATAGATCTGGCTGATGTCAACATAAAAAATATCTTCTAAATTTAGTTGCTGATGGCATGCTTAAAATGGAATTTAATTCGCAAAGTATTGACGTATTTTGGATGAAAAGAAAACACGAATTTCCAGAGCTGGCAAGCGAAGCTCTAAAATTATTGGTGCCATTCGCCACTTCATACTTGTTCGAACTGACATTTTCTTCAATGGTAGACATTAAAACCAAAAAGAGAAATAGACTGCAAGTAGAAAACGATTTGATTATTAATGTTTCAAAAATAGCACCACGACTTGATAAACTTTTGAAAATTAAACAAGCCCATTCTTCTCACTATAATTTTGTTTTTAATGTGGTGTTAGAACCTTGCTTTTTCTTTAAGTCGGCAACCCCCCGAATAAGGCTTAGCGACCCCCCTAGGGGTCGCGACCCACAGATTGAAAAACACTGATCTATAGGTACCTAGATTTGCAGTCCGTTGGCATTGACGTCATTTGAGGTATATGCAAGTAGACCAATACGCAATAAGTCTTTCTAAGTTAAACCTGGCAACTACGCTTCATTCCTACCGCGTATTGGTCTACTTGCATATACGTCAAATGACGTCAATGCCAACGGACTGCAAATCCATGTATAGTAGCTTTTTAAGTTTCGTTGATGTACATAATCCGAGGTTATTAGCGGATGAGGCAATTTTTATCAAAAATTAAATTTGCTGAAAAGTAAGAATGTAGAAATTTAAAGATGCCATATTTATTTTGAATCTTTTGCTTTCGACAAAAATTTTTAGCTTTTAAAATGTCTGTCTTTCGGATTTTTTTGTTATAGGCTCGTGAAAGTTAGCATTTTCGCGTAAAGGTTATTTATCGGTCATTAACGTTTTGGGATTGATAAGTTTCGGTACAAATTTTTTTTAGGTATTTTTATCTTTCGATAAAGACTTTTCGGTGTTTTTATTTTTTTATATTACCTCTGCATAGGATTCGCATTTAAATTTTATGTCAGTACATTCATGTTAAGCCGTTCGCATCGGTTCAACACCTCTGAAAGCTCACAGAAGAGCAAAAAGGAGTTCGCGTAAATTGGTGTCAAAAAACATAAGAACGCGCGGTTCAACAAAGGAAGCTCAAAAAACGTTTATAGTATTAATAGTTGCGATGAATCTTGGATTTACTTCTACGAACCGGGAAATAAACACCAATCTGCTCTGTTGGTGTTTTACGATGAGGAAAAACCAGCAAAAGTTATCCATTCACAAAGTGTGTCAAAGAAAATGGGCGCAACTCAAAATCTGGTCATATGGCAACAATTGCCTTAGAAGATCAAAGAACGGTTACTTCCGATTTGTATATAAACGTTTGTTAACAGAAGTTATCGCGTAACTACGATAAAGCAACACACAGTTTTTGGAGCTTTAAACATTGACTTGTTAGACCATCAACTGTATGGTCCAGATCTAAGTCACTTCTTCACGTTCCCAAAGATCAAGAATTCAATGCGTATACAGCGATTCCAGTCGCCAGAAGAAGCCATCGATGCCTTTAAAAGAGCGAATTTGCAGGTGTCAACTGAAGACTGGAACTATTATTTTAGCCATTGGTTTGAACGTATGCATTGATCTTGGTGAGACATATTTAGAAAAGCAATATAGTACTTTATATACAACCCTCATAGACTACAGATTGCGAACTATAGCAATGAAAAAACATTAAATTCAGCTGAGCAGTAAAAATTAAAAAAAAATATGCTTTACATGTTACTTAAATTGGAAAAATTCAACGAACAAGAGGAAGTGCTTAAAATTAAAAAAAAGAGCTCATATTTAGAGGTTTTTTTTCATTTCAAATAAATCTTCTTACTCTAAATTTATCAACGCAATGTGTTTTTTTCTAATGTAAGTAACCAAATTTTCATGTGTTAGGCCGATCGCATACTTACAAGACATGTGTTCGCAACATGTCTGCGACATGTCGCAGACATGTCGTTTCATTGCCAACACAGCGGTTCTTATGGCGAGTCGTAAACCAAACAGAAACGCCGCGGACAGGATGAGACATGTCGAAAACAACTTTTATCTAGTCCTTTGACAGTAAATGTCATTTATACTCATTGTCACCATGCAGGGTAAGTAAGCTATAACGCACAGTTGTGCGTAATGAAACGTCATGTTGGAATAACGTACGTAATGTCCTACTCACCACTCTTGTTACGTAATATACTATTATACGACACTGCTTGCTCCAATTTCAATCGTCATTTCTGTCCGACAGCTGCTTCCGAATGCAGGTATATGGTTCAATAATGAAAGATAATCCAACATTTAATGTAAAATTTGTGCAAATCGTTGAAAATAAATATACTGCGATGAAGATTAGCTTTACTATATGGATGAATCCAATATTTTCGAGTATTTTTCTTCTTTTGCCTTCGCAATATTAGAACCGATAATATTGCCACATCATCATCAGACGACATAATGTTATATGTGCGAACTACGGAGTTTTGTTTCCTACATTGGTGCTCAACTGGGTTGAAGCGACATGTCGCAGACATGTTGCAAACATATGTCTTGTAAGTATGCGATCGGCATTAGCGAAAATAAAAAATCGTTTCAAATGAATCTCCCTTTTCTAAATATATCAAGGTAATGTGTTGGATATGTCATTCATTGTGATATTTATTTGGACATGCTGTGTGCAAAATGGATGCTGCACGTGCCCACAATCGATCAAAAGCAATTACGGTTATTCAGAGAATTGTTTAGTGATATTCAAACGTAATAAAGACGACTTTTTTGGTCTTAAGCCGAATGGACTTAACGCGTTGAACCTAGTCGAAAGTGTGGAAAAACTTGTTAAACCCGTGTATATTTTTTATCAAACCATTTATATATTTTTAACCTCCAGAGTTCTAATAAAAAATGCTTTACGTTGTAAGATTGGTTCCTCGCAATCTACCAGTGTAAACAAGACATGAAATATGGTACAATATGTACAGCATCCCGTGAATAAATTGTTAATTTATAGTATTGGGAATTCACTGTATACCTTAGTTTTTAGTACAAGCAATAAGATTACTTAACACCACTATGGCCAGAAAATACTAATATCTCCGTAGGATAATCCTTTAAAATGTTAATTTCCTTCTTGCCCTTTTTGGTCTCCAGATTATTTACCTAACCTGGAGGTATGTATGTGGTATATTTAAATACTTCTTTTCCTATTACATTTTCTGTAAACTCCAATAGCACTTCTTTGTAACAAAGTATAGTTTCCTCAAGAGGACATAAATCATATCGTCAGAAGTGTGCCGTGGCAATTTAATTAGTGCATTTGGCATCAATGTGGTTCTACACACTATTAACCACATTTTCATTTCCAGAACCTAATTACTTGCGTTTTATGTTAATATCTGTATACAGGGTAAGTCATTGTTTACCAAATGGACCTGTCTGCTCTGTTAATAAATTAACCGCATTCCTGGATACCGACTTAAATATTCAGCTCTAGCTATTTTTTATAACAATAAATAAAATATCTTATTAGATTTGAGTTATCTTGTAGATGTCGCCACGTACGCTATGTGAAACAGAAAAAATCAGCTATAACTTTGTAGCATTTTTAAGAAATAGTAAATTAATTTCTTTTAAAATAATTTGCGTACGTGACCTACCTCACATATCTAGACCGTGAGACCAAAAGTAACTGACCAATAAAATCTACTTTGTTATGCCCGTTGGGTTGCGTAAAAATTTCTGATAAAATCCCTTTCTATGAATTCTCGCTTTACTTCTGGTTGAGTCTAGCGACAAATCAGTCGTCGAATTTTTTTACTTTTACCGGCTTTTTAAGCTTAAGATTTAGTTTTGTGCTCCAAGTGTCTAGAGTTTTTTTCTATTGAAGGTTTTTAGTGAAGATTTCCTGAGTGTGTTATCTATATTATCTCCTTCAAACACCTGGTAATTATGACTAGTGATTAGTCGAATTATCGTTTATCGTTACCTTATATCTACGAGAGTTGTGTAGTGAATATCTTAATCACAAAGTACGTATCGACAAAGCACTTTGTAAGGCTATCGTAAGTTAATTTTATCTTTATCAACTACCTATCTCTGAACATCAAGAAAACATAACTAATGGAAATATCTACTATTGTTTAACAACTTCTTTATTTCTTTGGGGAACGAATTTCCTTAATTATTTATTAATTTTTCTTTTATCGTTTTTGTTATTCCATTTCGAACAAAAACAAATCCAAATTACTTTACTAAATGTATTATTTAGAAATAGAAATACTACGCCATCTACCAGGTGTCTTCACAACGTAGATATTAAAGAATGATATAACTTTTATATCAATAAAATGACATCAAATAAGAATTCATTTAACTAAATAATAAATACATACTTTGCATTGAAAAAAATGGTTACTTATTATTTATATTTCTCACTTTTTAAACCTTTCCGGAACTTCCATAAATAATTCAAAACCAAAATAAGCCAAATCGGTCCAGTTGTTCTCGAGTTTTAGCGAGACTAACGAACAGCCGTTCATTTTTATATATACAGATATTGTAACCCTTAATTACCCTAGGCTAAATCCTGGGTTCGTAGCTTTCTCCTGAGTTTTATTTAATCCCCTCCAAACATCAATTATAGGGCGCAAAGTACGGACAAACAAATAAAAAACGAAAATTCAGTTTTAAGTTGATTTATTACTCAATGAAGAATTTAGTAAATATTGAATCTAATTAATTAATTTAATCTCTTATCTTTGTTGTTCAAAGTCTTCCTGTCGGAGTTCGTTTAGAGGTGGATCGGAACTGCAAATGTGGATGGAAGTGATCCTTCCTTCAAAGGAACTTCCTTGGGGCCAATCCCGGGAATGGTTACACCTGGTGTCAGCTTCAAAATGGCTGTCGGCAGACAGCGAAATTTTTCTGATTAATTTAGGTGGTTCCTTAATAGAGCCCTTCTCAGATTTGGCAATAACCCTAATAATAAAATTGAAATCAAAACTCCGACTTTTAAGTAATTGCTATCGAATACAATCGCTATCTAGTTCTCCAACTTTCGAGAAAAAATTAATTACATTCCATATTTATATATTATAACACCACAAAAAACTGACCTTTTTACAATAGCAATTGTATTCGAAAATTAAGTGTTAGTAAAATACTTAAAATAATATATTCACCGCATTTTGGATTATTTCTTGCAAATAAAATTAAAACAAAAGCAAAAAGGTACTCACCAGATTGAAGAGCGAAGGTAGTCAGAAACTAATTCTGAATTTTTTAAGAATCGCAGATGAAATGAAAGAATTGGAAAATTATTCCGTCGAAGAAACATACCGGCGCGATAAAAATTGAACAGAATAAAAATATATAGTCCGGATGGTATGCTCGAAAACGAACGTTATGCAGTTATGCAAGTAGTAAGCAGTGCCGTATCTATCTTTAGAAAAACAGTGTGTTTTTTTTCTGCGGGTAGCACAGAACGGTCCCAGTTATATTGCCGTATTAGGCGAGGCAACGAAGCATTAAACCTAGCAATTTTGTGCAGCTCGGAATATACATCTGTTGTGTGGAGTCCGTACTATCAGAATAATATAGTTCGACTTGAGAATGTATAAAGTTCCGTACGTACAAATCTACTTGTACCTACCCTACAATTGGTACGCCCCAGAATAAACTCCTTAGGTTCTTTAAATTCGTTAGTTTATATGTAAGACGTAACTATCATTTCCCTCTTATTTTCTGCAAAATATGCCAGAATAAACTTAGCCTTCCGGTCCATCTAGGAAACCCGGATTTTTTTGTTCCGCGACTATAATCCAGAAATAGTGCAAGCTTTTATCTAACGTTTATAAAAATTCCCCTGTATATAGAATTTGGATAGTAAAGTTCATTTCACAATATTTCGTTGACTTGGTACCTGCTCTTAACTGCTCTTAAGGGATTACTAGTAAAAGGTGGTTAATATTTCTTGGAACTTTGGCCGTAAACCGGTGAACTATTTACAGAAAGGTATTATTTATTTTTGTCCAGGAAGATATATTTTGGATTTTTTATTTTTCAGGTAAAATTTTAAATTATTATTACTGACCATCAATAGTAAATCATTAGTAAATGATTTTTGATTTTCTTAATTATCTTGGAAGAGAAAGTGGGAGTTTCGGGGTAATTTGTTTTTAAAATTCTCTCCTGGAATTTTAGTTTGTACTAAACATTATACTCTGAAAGTAATCTTGTGTTTATAACTAAGTATGTGGCATCCTTGGGCAAAAAAAGTGCATTTATCACCGGATGCGAAACAAATTGTGAAAAATGTGTTTGAAACATTGAATAATCGAGGTTATAGTGTAACCGATGCAGCAGAAGAAACATGTAAGTTAACCAAAACCCCAATATCCACAGTAAAAGATATTATCAATAAGCCAATAAGTAAACGAAAAAAACGAAGTGACGTTAATAATACCAAATGTGTTGATGAAATACAAAAAGATATAATCCGACGAACGATATATGTCCTATACCAAGAACAAATGATACCAACCCTAGATTGTATAAAAAAACGGTTACTTAAAGACGACACGGGAATTATTTGTAGCCATACAAGTTTGTGGAGAATTATTTCTCAAATGGGATTTAAATATTGTACCATTAATAAAAGACAAGTGATAATGGAGTCATATCGTTTACGAATGTGGCGTTGTCATTACTTACACAGAACTGGATAACGTCTAAACTGCTTGACAATACAATGAACTCTTGTGAATATTTGAACTTGAACTGACGTTAACTGCCCATACATTCCCTTATATTCAACATTATTTAATATAGTCAGTGAGTTTAGAACTTTCTAGATTCTTTTAGAAACATTATTTAATCTAGTCAGTGTGTTTAGAACTTTCTAGAATTTTCTAGAAGCATTATTTAATCTAGTTAGTGTGTTTAGAAGTTTCTAGAATAACAATCTTTCAAATTAAGGTCCTTTTCTTTACGGTTATCCCGTTACAATATTATTAATTATTCTGTGGTTCAGCTAGTATTTTAATTATAAATATTTTTATTCATAAAATACTACATACAAAATATAAATTCAATTTTTAGATGTGCCCCAAATTAACCATAACTATCAGTTTTCAATAATTTGTGTCTATTTTAAAAAGTTTATCTATTGGTTAAATTATATTATATCCTTTTTAATATTAGTTATATTCTGTTTTCTATCTTAATTTTTAATGTACCTACATTAAATTTAACAGAATGTTATGTTATTTGTCAATAAATTAAAATCAATATTGCTTAACTCTTGAAATTATCTCCGGCTTATAAAATTGAAATGTACCAAAAATAAAGCTCCAGCTAATTTTAGATGACTTCAATATTTTCTAATTACCCAGCGGACACTTCCTTGGTGTTTTGAATAAAATTAAAAATATAGGGTGATCCTTCACAAATTATATACAGGTTGGTTGAAAAGTTGTGAAAGCCAAAACGAAAGAATGTGTCGTTTTTAATAGTTAATTTTATACCATCTCTGTAATGATTTTCTGGAAACTGCAAATAGTTGTTCCATATCTGCAGTAGCTTCTTCATTAGACAAAAACCGCTTTCCATGGAGAGCTTGTTTGGAGGAAGTTTCTGAAAAGGTAATAGTCAAAGGGGGCCAAATCTGGTGAATACGGTAAGCAATTTATACTTTAATACGTTCAATTTAGCCATTGTCAACAAACTTGTGTGAACACTTGCATTGTCTTGATTAAAAATTATTGTTTTCTTCGGTAAACCGGTTCTTATTTTCCTAATTTTTTCTTTCAACTGATCAAAAGGGTTGCGATAATATTCAGAGTTAATTGTTTTATTCCAGATATATTGACGTAATAGGCGAGGCAACAAAGCATTATACCTAGCGATTTTGTGCAGGAGTGTCAGGAAATTTTGTGACCTAAATTGATCTTCAGTAGATGAAAATTGCATTTTTTGCATAGAAAAATGCATGTTCAAAATGAAAAATTTGAAACTCGGGAAACATCGACGGAAATTAGTTAAATTTTTATACTCGAGGGTTTTGGGGGTCGCTGAACACGTATTTTATAACAGTCTCCGAGGTACCTCGTGCCCACGGTGGAATTAGTCTCCTGGAAGTTTAAGATCTATTCATTTAAAATCAGTGAATAATGATTACTCGGGGGTGTTGTGGGTCGCTAAGCACGAATTTTATGACGGTGATGGTCTCCAAGGTACTTTGTGCTCCGGGTGGAACTCGTCGCCTGGAATTTTAAGATATATTCATTCATAAGTCAGTAATCTTTACTTAGGGGTTTTGGAGGTCACTGAGCTGGAATTTTATGAAGACGATGGTCTCCAAGGTACCTGGAGCCCAGGGTGGAACTATCTTAGGTATATTACAATATTTACTATGGTATCTAACTATTTGAATATTAATACCAACAATTTTATTCATATGATCCTTGTTGTGCTGCATAATTTTTAACATTTGTGCAATTATATCCAGCACAATATTTGTATGCCAAGTTGCCAAACCAAGCCATGCTTTCTGCATCCACACGAAGGTACTGCAATCTATTTTGCAACTGCAAAATCAAAATTTACCACATTCGAAGGATCAGGAGGTTGAACACTAAAAAAAGAATTTTCTTTCAGTTCCCATCCCCAATCAACAGAATTCAAAACTTCTTTTCTTGATAATAGACTCTTTTCGTTAGATACCTATACTATAAAAGAATTTTGACAAAGTTTAATAATGCAAAATTTATATTCAGCGACTCATAAAACCTCCGGAGTACCTAATGGTTATTGACTGATTTCGAATGATTATAACCTAAAACTCCAAGCGAAGAGTTTTACCCTGAACACCTGGTACCTCGGAGACCATTGCCGTCATGAAATTCGTGCTCATCGACCCTCAACACTCCGAGTAATGATTATAACATAAAACTTCAGGCGACGAGTTCCACTCTGGGCACCCATTACCTCGGAGACCATCGCCATGAAATTAATGTTCAGCGACCCCAAAACTCATTTCCGTCGATATTTCCCGAGTTCAAAATTTTTCATTTTTCATCTCTTCGATATGCACTTTGAAAATGCATTTCTCTTATGCACAAAATGCAATTTTCATCTATCGAAGATTAATTATTTAGTTCATAAAATTTCCTGATACTCTCCCGAATCGAATGGATGATGATTCATCTGGCTGCACAGAATTGCTAGGTTTTGGGTTTTAGTTGTAATTATGTAGTGTTTTTCTTTTTTTAGAGAATTACTTGAAATGAAATGTAATTTAATGTAATGTTTATGTACTTTTGTTGTTGACTATTCGAAAAAACCTTGTCACGGGTGAATTTTCACCTTAGCGCAATTATTAAAAATTCATAATAAACTATGAACTCACCTGTTGTTCGCTTTAAAATTCTTAGTGTATAGTTAAACGTCATTCGGGTAATTAAACAAGATCAACCTTTTATTCACTCATAATTTCCATTTATTACTTTCCTAAAGCCTTATTGTATCTAATTTTCGTTGGGACTGCATTTTTCCTAACTGTTAATTGGCATCTGGATTTATTACATCTGATATTTATATATTACCATTTAATATTATGACAAACCGAATATTTTAAGTTCTAAACAGTCAATTATGTCAACTTTTTCTTCTATTTTCTTTCTGCTATATCCGATCTAAGACTACCGATCTACCGTTAATGCAGTTCTCATTTTAAATTAACAATAGAATAGTAAAAGGCCTCTTCTGCGCCGTTACTTTATGCCAACACGAGAGACTTCGTTCTTTGACTTCCTTGTTAACCTTCTTGTTGAAAAGTACCAAGTGTGTTTATTGGAGAAATTTTGTTGGGTTGGATTTTAAATCATGGAACATCCGTGGCACTAAATTGTGGATATTAAAATCAAACCCTTATTTCCAACTGGGCCATTGTGTTAATCTACATTTGTTTGTTATTTTGTTGATTTTCTTCGTGTTCAGTTGGAAAATACCACGTGTGGGATTTGTACAAGATTTCCTGTCGATTTAACATCGGTACATTATAAGGCGACTTTTGGATTTAAAAGAAATCAACGTCCCGGACTATTGAACGTCCTCGAGGTAGAATACCCTTTTTTCACCTAGGGTTCTTGGTACAGGCTTATTTCCTGGGTACAGCCTTATTTTCTTGGAACAGGCTATACTATTTTATTGTTGCTGGCAGTTATTCATATTTTGGAACTGGCAAGTGTTTCTAGATACCGGTAGTACTTCTGGAACTGAATTTGTTTTGGTGCTCGCAGTTCCTTGTTTTGATCATGAACCAAACAGCTTTGGATTACTGGAGATTGGTAGCCACTAGTACCAATACAGATAAGCATTATAAGACCTAGTATTTTTTATAATCTTTTTTTGAATCGTTGTTGTAACTTAGTTTTAAGTCGTGCGTGTGATCACACTGAAATTTATTGTTATTTATTTGACTTTTAATACTAAGGCGCTAGTGTACGCAGTTAGTCATAATTTGGAGTTTGTAATTTGCAGTAACCTCAAACATTGTTTTCACATTAAAGGAGGGTCTAGTTTTAAAATTGATTTGTTTTATTTAGCTCACTTTATTTCATTTCGTGGGATTGTGTAAGAGTTGTTAGTGCCTATTAAATCTAGGGGTTTCCGGCTTGTACCGTCGAAGTCGGTGGCGCGGCTCACTTGTGTATTATCCCTCTACGGCCGAGCTCGGGCATAATTTGCCAGTAGAGTGACCACCAAGAACCCTCGCGCAATTCATTTATTGTTGAAATTGGATTTTTCTTAATTATTATTTTATTCTTAAAAGAACGTTAGTAGTTAACTAAGGAAAAACCGTGGCAACCTGTATACAGCTTTCTATTTGTTAAGGTTTAATAGATTAATAAATCATTTGTAAATTGAAATAGTTTAATTAATAACAAAATACGTACATTAAATAACTATACAATTTATCAACAGTCCTTAAGGAAATGTGTGTCTTTCGAGATTAGTTTTAGAAAAATGAGATATTTCGTACAAAGTCCTATTCCAAAAAGTTTTACCAACCTATATCCGCTTGTACCTATTTTCAGATTCTCGATAACAAATTGTCTTTGTATATGCGTTTTGATTGACGCGTTTTGCTTATCCAAAATAAACATTTAAATTCATTTTATGTTAAAATTAAATTAGAAAATATACTACTTATTCAATTAAGTAGCGCTCTGAGTATAATGAACATTGTGCGTAAAGTAAAAATAAGCAATAAGCTATATGGATTAGGTAATTATTTTTAAATTTTTGCATATAGACTAATGAAAACCAAATTTGTTAGACACTTTTGATTATCCTATGTAAAATTCATGGTTTTATACCAATCGAAACAAAATATGAACGGTTGCCAAAATTCCGAATTATTTTTAACCAATTTCTTTATTTTAAACAAAAAATTTCGCAATTTATAACTACATTTGTGTCTGTAAACTCAAAATAAACAATAATTGGGAAGAGTAAGCTACTAGTTATACAATAATTTAAAAGCGTAGCTTGTTTTTGGTTAAATAATACAAAAAAACAATAGGAAACTACCTAGACAAGGCATCTCTGGGTCGTTCCAAAACTGATCCCATGAGATTTTTTGCATAATCTTCTCAATGTCCTAGGATCTATATCAAGATAGCTCCTACGCAAGAAGTGGCCACAATTTGTTTTAAAACAAATTTCGCATTTTGTTAACAATTGAAAAACAATGCTTTAAAATATTCCAAATACTCCTCGAGCTTTAAAGAGAAAGCCTTAAACTTTCGTCTAAATATATCCCGTCAACACTGGACCATTGAGAATTAACAAAATATTCTTCTTCCGGAGAAGACTAGAATTGGTCTAAGATTAGATAACCATCGAATTTGGGTTCTCATAGCTCCAGAAAGGTAAGCAAGACTCCACGCTACCACATCTGTCCTAAAATATCACGAAAGAACTGTTACAATTTCAACAAACTTCAACCCGTAGATTTAGATGTCCTAGAACCTATATCAAGATGTCTCTCACACAGAAAGTAGTAACAATTTGTTTTAAAACATATTGCGCGGTCGACAAAGTTTTGTTAACGATTGAAAAACAATGCATTTAAATAGTCTCATCCCAAAATAATTTTCGGAGTTTTAAACAGGAAACCTTAAACTAAATATATCACTTCAACAGAGAATTGGCAAAATATTCTTTTTTTCGGGGAAAACCAAAATTGGTGTAAAATTAGATAATTATCGAATTCGGGATCTCATGACTCCAGGAAGATAAACGAGACTCCAAGCTCCCACATCTGCCCCAAAATATCAAGAAGAAACTGTTACCACTTCAACAAACTTTAAACTGTTGATTTACATGCCTAGAACCTATATGAAAATGTCGCCAACGCAGGAAATGGTCACATTTTGTTTTAAAACTAATTTTGTGGTCGACAAGGATTTATTAACAATTGAAAAACAATGCTTTAAAATAATCTGAGAACAAAATACTTATCGGAGCTTTAAAGAGGAAGCCTTATACTTTAATCTAATCATATCCCTTCAACACTGGACAATTGATAATTGGCAAAATGTTCTCTTTTTTTGGTGAATGATCAGAATTGGCCTAAGATTAGATAACCGTCGAATTCAGGTTCTCATAGCTCCAGGAAAGTGAGCGAGATTTTAGGCTACCACATCTGTTTCCAGATATCACGAAGGAACTCTTACATTTTCAACAAACTTTTACCAGTTGATTTAATACTTAAACCAATAGTAGACTTTGTAGGAAAATAGATCTGAGCTCCATTTTACTTGGTACATATTACGTGACTGACATAAATTGACATAAATATTTACTTTGTAGCATTCCAAAAAAACGCTACCTTTAATTTCAAGTAGGTAATTTATAATTTTTTTTTTTGACTTCTGACTGGCAAAAATGGTCTTTCAAATATTCCCAGATTTGAAATTACGGTTTTTGATTGGTTAGTCGATTCGAAACGATTCGAAAACGTCCGATTCCTTTGAGCAGGGTGGCCAAGAGAATCAATCGCGCGGACTTACGCTTCGACTTTTATCGAGGAATAGGTTCGACCCGAGAACGGAGTCGTACTAATGGCTGCTTTGGGATTTTCTGATATAATCCTCCAGCAGTTTTGAGTTTAGTTGGTGCTTAGCAAGTTTTAAATAAAACACTTGTTTAGTGAATGATCGTTTTGAGTCTGTTGGGCTAATTTTTAAAGCATCTTTTGATTTTCTTCCTCAGAAGGTATGTATAGCTACATGTATAATTTCATTTATAAATCTTTTAGGTTGCTTTAATAATAGGCATCTCAGGTCCTGCTGAAATGATGAACTACTCAAAATGAAAATAGATCATGTAGATCCACAAAAAGAAAAAATGTGTCATTGTTATCCCTGACACATAAACGCCTCAGTCGAGAGCTTTTGTCATTAACAACAAGAATTGGATACAAATAATTACAGAATATACTAACCTTCGAAAAAATATAGAAGGAGATAGATTTTGTCTGCAAGTCAGACATGGAAAATTAACAAAGCAGCCATTAAGACACAATTCTGTGGCTGAATTTCCCAAAAAAACTGTCACTTATTTATAATTAGACAAGATAGAAACATATACTGGACATTGTTTTCATCGAACGGCAGCTACTTTATTTGTAAATCATGGTGGAGATGTTCTCAATTTAAAACGTTTAGGAGCTTGGAAAACAAGTGCTGTTGAAAATTCACTAGACAAACAAACATAAATTGCAGGCATGTTAACCTATGATTAAAATGAACCTATTCCTGGTCCATCAACATCCAGCACACTAAAATATTCTTTCTTCAATGAAAACCTTAAGGAGGGAATAACAATTAATGATTAATAAAATCAAAGCCACCACAACTCTACGATAAATTTTTACTTATATAGTAATTCTAACGCTACAAATAGTGTTTATTTTATGTTAACTATAATAATATTTACCTACCTATTGTTCGTTCTGTTGTTGTTATTGTTACGTTTCTCTTAATAATAAATTCCGCTGGCATTAATAAAAATGTATAATCTCTACACAATCGTTTATTCTACAATACAATTCGTTGTTATTATTCTGGAATCTGTAATCGTTACAAAACGTAGTTAGGAACATCTATTGTTCACATTTGAGGTTATTTTTTGTCCTTTCTTTCCGATGTGTGTTGAACTAGTGCCTTATCGTTATAGTTTACTTTATTCTTTCTTCGGGTGCCGGATGTTGGTTTTACTTAATATAGATTGATCTTAATCTTTTTTACCAATGTTTTTTCAGTACATACGTATGTATTAACAGACATTTTATTAAACTACAGTTACGTTTTGGTTTTTGTCGTTATACTGGTTGCCTGTATACCTATACCGATATAAAACGTCATAATTCCCAATTCTAATGATCTCTATCTATGTAGGCTCGTAACTAAGGGTAACGGGTGGAAAGTGACCACTTTCCACCATGGTTAACGATTGTCTACTTTCCAACTGTTTTGTAGGGTGGAAAACCGTCTATTTTTAAACGATTGTGAACAAATAATATTTTCATTTAAGTAAGGCTGTGACGCCATGCAGTGTATAATCAACCATTATACACTCTTAGAGAAGCACTTTTATAATAAACATTTTGTAGAACAGTGGTGGAAGAAAAACAATTTATTACCGGTCGCATAAAACCATTCACTGAAATTATAGGGAAAATCATAAACTTTCATCTTTTTGTTACAGTTCAATGAAAAAGTTACAACCTATACCGCAGAAAATGATGACAAGAAAATATTAATAAGTTTATTAAATTAAAAGCATTCTTGAATCATTTATGGTTAATTGCAACAAATATATTAACGGTATTGAATACCGAACAATCTTATTTTAATGATGTGTTAATAAAACATTCTACGTCTGCACATGAAAAATAGGTGTTTTATACAGCGACATTCTTACAAAGCGGGCAATAGGCCAAAAGAACTTGATTAATTCTGTGAGTTAATAATATTTTACTTCAAGAGAAATTGCAGCAATTTCCTTTTCTTTGTATTATATTAATGTTTGATTCATTAGCGCGGATTTTAAAAAAATAGTAACAAAATATTATGAGAAACCTGATTTTTTTAATCGTTAAAGAAGTAGGTACTGGTTGAAAACGAGACTTTTTTGTATGAAAATATATGTATTTCTTTTAATAATCAAATGGAATAAAACATTATTCAACATTTTTTTGCATTCGTCATAATGGCGAATTGCTGTCCAGACAGGCCATGTGCCATCGGTTGAAACAAGTGGTAGCCGGAAGGAGAAATGTCGGTGAAATAGTCTTTAAAGTCACCTTTACCTGGGAATAGCGATCGGTCTATAAATGAGCCATAAAAGAGACCCTTTTCCGACCGACCCTAGGCATGTATGCATTCATAATTTTACAATCTATTGTTCAAATTTAAAAATATATGTGATTAATTTTTTAAATATAAAAATATATAAAAACTAGAAACGTAAAGATATTTTTTTCTGATTACAAACCATATATAATACTAGTAGCCGCCCGCGACTTCATCCGCGTGGAGTGTGGACTTTGGTTTTTTGCCACCGAGTTCATAAAAACTTGCAACCCCTATTTTAAACTCTTAGGGGCAGTGCCGTCTTTAAATATCGTTAGGCCTGGGGCCTTTTAACGGCGTCATTTTTTAAGAATTAATAGCTTTTTTAGAAAAAAAAAATACTTTTTTTAATAGAATTTATAATCAAAAATCAAGTTATTTTTTGGTTTTCCAAAATTTAATATTAAGACTGTTTTTTTAAGGTCAACTTTTAGTCTTTAACCTGCACAATTTTTTCTACACTTCTATCAGGTTAACTCAACATTTTTTAAATCATTATTATCAAAAAAGTCAAAAAATTGTGTAGATAATTAAATTATTATACAACACGAAGACGAGAGGAATTTTTGGATGCAGATACTAGAAATACATAGCACTTCTATCTGTCATTAGCAAAACCATGGAAAAATACGTCAATCACGAGATCCTGAACTACCTGAGCTACCTTGAGATACACAACCTTTTAAGTAATGGCATCCACCTCTATGGGGAGACTAAAATAGTATCATTAGAAATCTCAAAAGCATTTGATCAAGTGTGGCATGCAGCTCTTTTGAACAAACTGCCTTCATACGGACTCTCGCAAAACCTTTGCAGATGGATATCCAACTTTCTCTATAACAGGCACATCCAAGTTGCTGTAAATGGACATTCTTCCAACTTCTACAAGATCAACGCAGGAGTTCCCCAAGGATCGGCTCTAGCTCCTACTCTATTCCTAGTACACATTAATGATCTACTAGAAGCTAATAGCTAATATAGGCTAATAACCCGATACATGGTTTTGCAGATGATAGCAACCTACACTGTAGCAAAGCACACAACCGTCCCATACCTCTAGATATTCTAAAAGAGGACAGAAGATCCACAACGGCTTCTCTCAATCAACATTTAAGAATTGTAGACGAGTGTGGAAGAAAGATTCTTGTTAATTTCAACGCTTCCAAGACAAAGACATGTTGCCTATCCAACAAGAGGCAAACATGCGACTTATCCATTACAATGAAAGATCAGACACTGGTAGCGGGCGACTCCATTACGCTGGTTGGTATAACGATGTCCCAGGACTTACTATGGAACGAACATATTGCATCCATAGCAACTGCAGCAGGAAAGAAATTAGGCTTTCTGTTTAGAGCACGGAAATATTTCTCTCCATCCAACTTAGCTACTCTTTACAAAGCCCCAATACGACCTAATCTTGAATACTGCTCGCATGTATGGGGTTTGGTGGCTCCGTCAAGGCTCGGAGTTCTTGGTGCAATACAGAAAAGAGAAGTTCGACTAATAAACGACACCAGTATCACCAAGGATCTAGCCCCATTGTTTCACCGAAGAGCAGTGTCTGATCTTTCCTTGTTTTACCGATACATAAACGGATTTTGCTCAGAAGAACTCCGCTCTATAATGCCTCCACTTGTTAGACCAGCCAGAGAAACGCGGTGTGCCGACTCCATGCATCCTTATACTGTTCAGTGCATATTTTGTCACGGGGTAAAATCTGTTCTAAGTATATAGTAAATATGATTGATTCTTACCTTATAAATTAGGGACAGGTTGATTTTAGTTCCGTTGTAGTTAATCGCCAACTATTATTTATTATTCTGGCCACAAATTGTTATTAATATTGCTTTGAATTATTGTCTATTTATTATATACAGGTCGCAAATTATTGTATTGTTTACCTTGCGAACAGGTGATTGTCACTTTTCTTTCTGTTTGTATAACTCGTCATATTGTTGTCCACAGCCACGTGTTTCGCTCTATTGTCATCTAGCATATAGAGATTGGATACGAACGAGAAATTGATTAATACTGATCTTGATAAGTAATAAGATTTGTTGTTATCAAACGATTACCGTTTGCTTGTGAATTGTTGGCTGTCGACTCTTCGGTTATTGTCCTTACAGTAGTAGAGGCCATTTTCGAGTCTGTCAAATTTTATCGAAAGTGGGCGATTTCTCCTCCTTTCGGTTATCTGCTTTTGACCAAAGTGGTTGTTCGAAGACAAGAGAAGATTTTCGGTTTAAGTTTCAATCTCGGTACATCCGGGTCAATTAATTTTGGATTTATGAAACTAAACCTTATTTTTCCATTTGAATCGTGTTGGAGTTAGTTTCTGTTGTTATTTTTGGACGGATTCATTGGAAAAAAACCTCGTGGAGGGATTTTTGTTAGATCTTCTGTTGGTAAGTAACACGTCTTTTATTCATGTGGTTTGTTCAATCCATATGGTTTTCTCTTTCCTTTTATTTCCGACGAAATGTAGATAGATCACGGAACAGTCAGGGAATTATTTGGTTAACTCAATACCATTCAGGCAGCGAATTGCGGTTAGAATCCCCTGTTGGTGCAGTTAGCAACGAGTATATTATTTCACCCGTTTACCAGCCAGGTGTGTCACGATTTTAAAGGAAAAAACCCTATTACAATAGGTGAGTTATAATGTTAAATTTTGCTATGATTAATAACGCCATATAGTCGCAATTTTTAATTTAATATCTTGGTTTTACATGTATTTTTGTTCTTTGTGTATCGTATGTGTGTGTTATTTTAAGAAACTAGACTCCTTTCAGCTCCTTTGCGCTGTTATTAATTAATTTTATGATAAACCTTAATTTAGTTTATTGTTATAATTCAGTTATGGCTAGTAAGTCATATGTAAGTTTGTTAAGTTTCTTTAAGTCAGTAGTTTTGATTAGAAATTGTAAAATTCAGTAAAATTAAGTTCTAACTTCGGTAATTTGTATAATTAATCTAAATTCATTTTTTTTTTGTTTGTTAAGCAGAATAAGTTTTTTTTTGTAAATTGTATTAAAGTCAGTAAATTAGTATAATGATATTAAATCAATTAATTCGAGGAGTCATAAAAATTTGTTTAAGCTTATTGTTAATTCCAAATTACGATTTTAGGGTTCTTGGTACAGGTTTAAGTCCTTGATACAGGACCAAGTTATTGTTACGGGCTTAAGTTTTCGTTACGGGCCTATTTATTAGGAGCAAGCCTATTGGTTTTTGGAGCAGGCTTAATTTTTGGTACAGGCCTAAATATTGGAGAAGCCTTTGTAGCCAAGGACTAGAAGGATTCGTTATCTGGATTATCAGATAAGCCAATAGCACTATAACTTAGATTTAAGTCGCGACTATAGATCTTAATTTAAATTTGTTTTTCTTGTATTGCGTGTGATCACACTTATTAGATAATTTATTTAGTTTTACTCTTAACTTTCATGTTAATAACATTGTCAAGCGTGAGGGTTGACGGTAGTGTGAACTCAAATTTTCTTTTTATATTAAAGAAGGGTCTAGTTGATATTTTTGTTTTATTTAGCTCACTTTATCGTTCTTATTGTGCAGTCCAAGTAATATTGATTAATATTTTAAATTTATTTAATTATCTCCAGTGGGAAAGGTCAGTGCCTGGAACAAGAGGGGTTTCCGATTTTAACCGTTTAAATCGGTGGCGCACTCACTCAAATTTTTGTACTTACCCTCTACGGCTGAGCTGGGCACTAATTTGCCAGATCTCAGCTGGAATCTTGATAGATATGCCAAAGTAAAATTGAAAAAATATTCATTTTAATTTAATAAAATGTGTGCTGTTTCTTATAATTTCAGGGGAATTGGCCTGAATTCTTTTTGTGTCCATTTGCTGACCAGATACTATTGTAGGGCATTCAAAACATATCTACAATATGTAATATCCTTTAATAACATATGTTGTCATCATATAATGCAGACATGTTTTTATGAAATAAATAAATTAAGTAAATAAATTAACGATCATCCGATGAAGAAGTAAGCTTGAAATCCGGTTCTATTAATTATTTTTAGTTCTATTACTAATTTGCGGATACATCATATTGTTAATTGTATAAATTACTCTAATTTCATAATCTGCGGATTATTAAAGCTTAAAGTATCACAATATTATTTTATAAAATGACACAATTATTTATGTATTTCTACTTAACATTAAAAATATTAGGAGCACACTGAAAATAAAATATTGGCTTCGTATCAAGAGAATTCCAGCAATCTATAATCTCAAAGTGCAGACAATTTGAATTCGAAATTTTTCATGTTTAGAATGCAAAGATGAGAAAAATATAACAAAATACATACATTCTCAAAAGTTTAAGGTTAATTCTCACGGACTTTTATTAATTGTCCCCCATGTAACGTCAACGCGCGAATGTTTTTATTGTTTTTATGATGTTGAAAAGTGAAAATATTGGATTCACTTTCTAGGTGTTTTTTTGGCTTTTAGGTCAAGGTTTGAAGACTACTTAATAAAAATTTAGACAGTTTAGGATCTCTAAATGATATATTAATGTGTTAAACAACATATGTGTTTCTATTAAGGTGAAACATATGTGACATATATACTTACCAAAACCAAACTAAATATTGAATAAGCACAATTTACAAAAAGAACTTTTTATAATAGAAAGTTTTTTACTGATTTATAGGTCATATTTTGTGTCATCTCAACAATGCACAGCATCCCTGATTTTGCAAAAATATTTAGTCATACAACGCTGTGATTGATCATAGAGAAGATTGTTTCCTTGTTAACAAAATCAAGGGTAGTTGTATCTAAAAACTTTCTAAAACAGTTTATTTTATTACCAGTTAAAATAATAATTACTGTTTTCACATGTAAGAACAAAAAAAAAAGAAAAAAAAACTTCTCTGTCGCGTAATCGATCCCATTATGATAAATGATAACATAACAGAACTGTCAAAAGTGGATTGATCCGCCGCCTAACCAACTACGCTACGAACGATTTATTTAATAACTTTCAAAATAATATTATCTATACACAACTTAGATCATGTTTAATATCAATTCGGTATAAATTTCGAAATCTATGTATATGCCTAAACACACGTGAAACATGCATTGTCATCCAGTTCTTAGCTATCCTGAAAATTTCAGAGCTATAGGTAGTCGGGAAATAGGTTTAAATTCGATTACAAATTCCACGGAATGACACAGAGACACAGAACACGGCGAAAATATAAAAAACTTTCTAAAAATGATGGGTACCTAAACCTGGGTTACCTATTTTATAAAGAGATAACTTGTTTGTTTTTCACCACTAAATTTGGTTCTCACCACTAAATTTGTTTTTTTAAGTATCATCAAGGTTCTTATAAGATTGGCCTGTGTGCTGTGTGTCCGTGTGCTCTACAAAATTTGGTTCTCACCACTAAATTTGTTTTTTTAAGTATCATCAAGGTTCTTATAAGATTGGCCTGTGTGCTGTGTGTCCGTGTGCTCTACAACTCTTCATCAGAAGATCACAGGGTCATAAAATTTGGTATATACAATCCTCATGTCAGTGGGAAAAACTCTCATAGTTTTGGATTAGATCGGATTAAACTAACGGTATAAATTTTTAAAAATTTCCCAAACTCGTGTATATAAAGCAAATTATCCTTTCTTTTGTATGCCCTATAACACTTGAACGGAAAAACAAAGCGTCATAAAATTTGGTATATAGAATCCTATCCTATGGTTTAACCATCTCATTAAAGTCGGTCAATCTGGAAAAGATATATATGTGCCGTGGCTGGTCACAAGAGTAGACTAAGAATAATAACGTTCCTAGTAAGCTACTTTGGGGGAGACCACTTATACTTCAAAGTCCAATTGTTTGTCATTGTGAAGTAAATGCAAGTGGAACCAATGCGAGGTTCGAATGAATCCTACTTGCCATATTTAACTTAAAAAATACTCTTTTGAAGATAGAAGTTATTGACACTGATTTTCTTGAAGTGGACCAAGGGAATGTTCAAAAGAGCGAGTCATAGTAGCAGATAGATGAGAACAGAGGACAGAAGTACATTTTCTTAACAGTAGTGGTGTTAAATTATATAGACCAGGAGAAGAGGGAAGTTTTAACAGCAGTAGATGCTTCTTGACCTCGGTTTTAATAAAACAATTGTGTTTAAACTACTTTGAACTTTATCGAGCCTAATCGTAAGCAAGGACTCAACAGCAGGTTCCTGTGTAAAAACTGCAGCGAATGTGTCTACTAAGATTTTAGGAACATACAGCACCTTGTGAACTATAAAGGAAAGTAAAAAAAGAGTGTGCGTGTAACCTTTACGCGCGATTGAAGTAAAACTTGTTGACGTACGTATCGGAAAATAAATATTTAATTACAATTCAATCATATTTATTGTCTATATACTTTACAAAAAATGAGATGTTATATTTATATTATTCATTAGAAATAGGAATTTGAAAGTTATCATTATTTTTTATATATGAAATAATAGGTTTATGATAACTAAAATGTGAAACATAGATTTTACTCTCTAAATACCATTAATGTATTTGAAACCGTTTGAAAATTTCATAAATTTCGAAAATTTAAGCTCTTCCCATAGCTGAAATTACACAGTTACTTCCATCAGAATCTTCCGTTAGAATCTAACGTTAGAGTTACCCCTAGTCGCGCCTAAAGAAGTTTTGCTTCAATAATAGGTAAACAATATTAAAAATATACACACATTACGTTTAGAATGTTTGATTTTGTAGCTGTATCTAGCTTATTGTAATACAACACAAGAGCCTTCGATAGTTAGATAACCATTTCATTTTGTAGCATTTTATAGTATATTCCATAAAATTTAAAATCCTGAGTTGAGTTTGTTTTCTTCACGTCTACGAAGGATCTGTTATTGCTGGTAAAAGATCAGCCATCCTGACTAGTGGTTTTATGGCCTTTATGGCTACCTAACCAAACCTAAAATAAGTATAAGAAAGTGTAAAAACATTTTGAATATTATTATTTTATGAACAAAAACGTGCAACATGCTTCTTTACTTAACGTAAAGCTTCCGTATAAACAATTATTTACTATCATAATATGTATGTATGTATATATACTTACTTAATCAAATCATAATGGATGTCGCTGTCTCGTCTTTTTTTCATTTTCATTTTTCTTCAAATCTTTCTGGTGCTTATAATATGCCCTTTGACGTTCACAATTTCTTTTTCTTTTTAGCTCTTTAAGTCTATAAAACGAAAATAGCTAGGTATAAATAATAGGTATCAATAATTATGTATAAATAGTGTAATTACACACCAAAAATAAAATGTATGCATATAAAGAAGGTACTCACTATTTTCATTCAATATTTTTTCATCACATTCTTTATTAATAAATCCACTTTGTTTATTCATATTTAATACAAACACTTTATACACAAATTTAAACTATTTACCAGCAATATATTTTGGTTGACAAGATGACAAGCTGTCAATTCATACAATTACAGATTTAATTTTATTTAATATAGTAGGCAGAATCGCATGAGCGCCGCCAGGATTATTTTCAGGGAGGTGCATCTGCATCTACACACTATTATGATCTAATATATATAGAACTAGCTGACCCCGCGGACTTCGTACCGCATATAACGGATGTATTTTTTGGTTTTTTCAAATTTTTACGATTTTATTTTGGGTTCAATTTTTGTTTTTTGATTTTATCGTTTTTATCATATTTCCTCGTAATTTTTTAGCTGTATACTATTTTTTGATTATATTTTGTAATTTATCGATTAAATATATTAGGTAGCAACTGCGGCACCTTACGTCATATTATTTAATTTAGCAAGAATTTGTTGAAATATATGAGATATTATGCAAAATAAACCTTAAGTAAGAATTGCTCGTTTAAATATATGTGATATTAACTGCGCCACCTTACGGTGGCGCCATAGTACTTTATTAAGTCGTAATTGCTACTTTAAATATATAAGATATTAACTGCGCCACCTCACGGTGGCATACTCAGGCTTTGAACTTCATTACTGAACCGCTAGATGGCGTTGAAGAAGCTAGTTTTTGTGATTTTTTTAATAAAAAGTATCCCACGTTAATTCTAATACCTCCAAGAATATGTATACAAATTTTCATGATGATCGGTTAAGTAGTTTTCGCCTGAAAGCGTAACAAACAAACTTACATTCACATTTATAATATATAGGGAAGGGATAGGGATAGGGAAGGGAAGGGATGCTTCATATTATTAATTTAGCAAGAATTTGTTGAAATATATGAGATATTATGCGAAATAAACCTTAAGTAAGAATTGCTCGTTTAAATATATGTGATATTAACTGCGCCACCTTACGGTGGCGCCATAGTACTTTATTAAGTCGTAATTGCTAGTTTAAATATATAAGATATTAACTGCGCCACCTCACGGTGGCATACTCAGATTTTGAACTTCATTACTGAACCGCTAGATGGCGTTGAAGAAGCTAGTTTTTGTGATTTTTTTAATAAAAAGTATCCCACGTTAATTCTAATACCTCCAAGAATATGTATACAAATTTTCATGATGATCGGTTAAGTAGTTTTCGCGTGAAAGCGTAACAAACAAACTTACATTCACATTTATAATATATAGGGAGGAAGGGATAGGGATAGGGAAGGGAAGGGATGCGTCATATTATTAATTTAGCAAGAATTTGTTGAAATATATGAGATATTATGCGAAATAAACCTTAAGTAAGAATTGCTCGTTTAAATATATGTAATATTAACTGCGCCACCTTACGGTGGCGCCATAGTACTTTATTAAGTCGTAATTGCTAGTTTAAATATATAAGATATTAACTGCGCCACCTCACGATGGAATACTCAGGCTTGGAACTTCATTACTGAACCGCTAGATGGCGTTGAAGAAGCTAGTTTTTGTGATTTTTTTTAATAAAAAGTATTCTATGTTAATTCTAATACCTCCAAGAATATGTGTACAAATTTTCATGATGATCGGTTGAGTAGTTTTCGCGTGAAAGCGTAACAAACAAACTTACATTCACATTTATAATATATAGGGAAGGGATGTAGAATGATTTGGACAGCAACCGCGACGCCTTTAGTTTTTATTCAAACAATAATTTAATAAAAATATTAAAAAAATATATAATTTTCTGGTAAATTCAGGTATTTTCTTTCATAGCAGGGAAGTGCAAGCGCACCCTCTTGCACCCTGCTGCCGGCGCCCATGCAGAATCGTGTTAGGTATTTTGAATCATGTTTTGTTTCCGGTACGCGGTACATTAGAATGACGTCACGTCCGTTAGATTTACTGAGTTACCCATAGTGTCGCTAAAGAAGTTTTACTTCAATAACTAGTTTGCTGTTTAGCGGAGACCTAATATACTTATATGTTTTTCTATGATTATCAGAGTTAATAATCATATCTTCATGCCTTGCATAGTCTTTTACAATATTCGTTCGTTTAACTTTCTTCCAAAACCTTTTTTGTGATGAATAAGAGAGAGGAGGAAGTAATCCAGGGCTTTAAATAATTTTTACGTTAGTATTTCGTGAAGGAATTTTTACTGGTGCTTGATTTTAACCAGTTTAGCAATTTTAACCGTATATCAGTTGGATTAATACAATCACCAAAAAAAGAAGACCAGTTCAGACCAGGATAATTCACAATAGACCAAATCAAAATGCGTCTTGAAATTTTTCTATTTTTGAACTATTTAACTGGATATAACCTGTTGGTCTGAAATGCCAATGGGGAGAGGTGTTATTGAATATCTGACATAAGATCTTCATCGTTACAAAAAACAAGGTCTGGAGTGAAAGGTGTATTGTGTGCGTGGTAGCATGTCGATTTATCAATTCGTTGAAAAAGATTGGAATCTAATTAAAATTGAACAAAAGAAGACGTGCATCGGTAACTTGTTAAATTGGCTATGATGTATTGGTAAAGTTGAAATCACCGGTAATAATGAGATTATCAAGGATAGTTCTTACAAATATTGAATCAGGTATTTTGTGGCTACTTATTCGCTACTTTTTCTAATCTATAAACACATACGATATTTATACGTAAACTAGTATTGTTAAGTTGTAAGTGGATTACATAATTTCAGAGATATTAGTTGTTTTGGTTTGCACAATAAAATTCTTTAAAAATTCGTCAAGGGCTTAGATAGACCCACCACCACCTATGTGGTCCCATCTGTCACATTTAAAGATAGTATATCATATAATATTCCAAAGACAGTCAGGATCGGATGAAGTTAGCAATAGTTTCAGGTACAGAAATAAAATGTAGTTTTAGCAATTCTACATTGCAGACAAATTCGTCAAATTTGAATTTAAGAGAGGAAAGAAATAGCAAAATTAAATTTTTTGGAATACTATTTGATAGTAAAATTTGTTTCGTCTTTGTTTTTGGTTTGGAGCTCTTCTCGTAATTCCTTGAGAATTTTTTGCTGTTTTGGCGTTTGATCAGTAACCAATAAGACATTCCTGGTAGTTGAATTTTCAAGCAATTTCTTTTTACTCCTTAATCTTCATTTTTGTTTGCCATTACCATCTTGATCATATGTCAATAATGACAGGATGGATTTGGTTTGCCCACACGAAAGAAGATAGTTGGTATAAAATTGTGGTCAAATTTTGATTTCGCGTAAGTTTTTTTAGCATTCATATCACCAATTTGTTTCGGAAAAACGATATTTTAGTTCGTGACATTCTATCAACGACCTTATGTGCTATTGTATTCGTTAACTGAGCTGATGGTGAATTTTTTCTGATCCTAAGTGACCGTGGACTAGGAAATCTGGAACACTTTGGTATACCTAAAGTCTATAAGAGTATATAGGTAGTAGGATGACCAAATCGCAGAATTTGAAAAAACGTTATAAATCCAAGGAATGTTTGGTGATCATACATTCCAGCTAAAGGGATACTCTATTTGTTAATTTAAGAGCTATAAATCTTTCTTTAATTTTTCTATAATTATGCAATTTAATTTAAATTGTGAGGCGCATAATAAATAAAAACAACCATTTTGCTTCCAAACATAATTAAACAAGATAACTAAAATTATCAAAGTTATCTTCATGATTTCAATTGGAAATATATTTTTTTCATTCCAGCCAATTTTGAAACCTCTTTATTTTCTTTCTTTTCCAATATAAAGTAAAAAAAACTAGAATAGTCCATCTGCAAGATTGCAGATTGCTTTTTGTTTCTTTCCTCCATCCATTGAATGTTCATAAGCGAAAAGATTCTTTCGGTATTACCATTATGGACAGGGATCGCAAACTCATACGGGAATATCTACAAAAATTCATAAACCTGTTATGCGTTTAAAAAAATGTTTGTGTTTTTTTTATCTTCATAGTCTATTCTTTAATTTTTTAATCCTAGGAGAGGCGTGGCAAAAGTATATGATCAATCCAATGTAAAGAGAGGAGATTCAAGCGTCACGGGAGACTTTTTTAGGATCCCGGGTACGATTAGGAACACGGAAAAAGTATCAATACTTTTGGTATCGAGTACTTTTCTTTCGATACCGATACTTTTATTCTGGATACTTCATTCGATACTTTTACTCATAGGAATACTTTTTTGGTAGGTTTTTATTTAACAGTATATTATGCTCAGTACTTGTGAATCATGTGCTAGATGGCAATATCAGTTAACTTTTTATCATACCTGATATCATATCAATTTTGTGGAGGGAGTCGATAAAGGTGATACCACTCTTACAGGCAGACACGGATGCCGTCGCACCAAGATTTGTCTTTGACAAACCCTACAAAATATTAACAAACAAGACAGCAGACCCCAACGTAGTGAACGCTCTGAGCGTATATACGGATGAATCAAAAACAAAGCAAGGTGTGGAATTTACTCTAGATCCGTAAACCTAAAAATAAAATGAGCTATGGATGGCTTGTCAAGTGTGGTTCAGTCAGAACTCACAGGCATAACCATAGCTGCAAAAGAATTAAGGAATGTAAATATATACACAGACTGCCGACAAGCACTACTGACCTTGAATAGACCACGTTTTACTTCAAGTTTAGTACTAGAATATCACCAATCTCTAACTGGGGCCAGCCAGAATAACGTGATCACTCTCAGCTGGATCAAAGGACATGGAAACTCTAAAGGCAACCGCATTGCGAACAATTTAGCAAGGAAGGCTGCGGGCTACAAATATGTTAGCCCTCGCCCATCTACCAAGCTAACATTGTCCGCAGTCGTGGACCTTATCAAACAGCACTCTCACCAAAGCTTCGTACAGTGCTGGGATGAAACTACGAACTGTAGACTGGCCAGAAAGTTATTGCCTCATCCTGGCGAGGAAACAGCAAGAAAATTTAAGGCATTGACCAGACAAAATCTCCAAACAGCTGTGTGAATCTTGACAGGTCATTGCCAATGGCGACAACATCTCTTTAGGATAAAATTAACAGAATCGCCGCTATGCAGAGGCTGCGAACAAGAAGAGGAAACAGTAGAACACATAATGTATGACTGCTCTGCTTTTTCTGAAATCAGAAGATCCGTGTTGGGCGAGTACTGGCTTACACCAGCCGATGTCAGGGAGATCCCCCTCGGGAGCCTCATCACCTATTTTAAATCACTAGGCCTGGTGACAGGCTGAGGTGAGGATATCCCTACACACGGGAGGATGCACAATGGGTCATATGTGGCCTCAGTGCTGGCTGAGCACTAGCTCGCCTCTCCCCAAATTTCCAGACTCAGATCAGATGATCAGTACTTGTGAATCATGTGCTAGATGGCAATATCAGTGAACTTTTTATCATACCTGATATCATATCAATTTTTTCTTCCTATAATGACAAGGTTTTCGATTTAAAATGTCTTGTATGTGTCTAGTCTCATACTGGAATAATAGACTTTTCTCATATCAAATATGAATTTAAAGGCATAATTTTGTTAATATTGATATTTGACACACACTACAATTATGACAATCTAAACATTTAACAATTTTTTCGACTAAAAATATTGACAATCTTTGACGTACAACGTTTTTGACATTTTACGAAACAATTTTGGCAAGTATGACATTCGACGTTCAAATTGTGACAATTTAGTCGTTCAAATTTTAACAATTTTTGACAGATTATGTTCACATTTTAACATCTGACGTAGAAATTTTGACAATAGTGACGTTCTACGGAACAGTTGTGATAATTAGTAAACTAATTATTATGAGTTATTTCTAATGGAATTTTTGCAATTTAGAAAGTATAGAATTAAAAAAATGACATAGGTTGATGTTGCTGATTGAGTCCTAGAGGATGCGAAATTTTTTTAACTTCTCCCTAATGGTACTTTCTTTTTTGTATATTTTCTAAATTTTGAAAATTTGGATAATCTTGACATTTCACCCTATAAATATGACAATTTTGACAAATTTGCCATTCAAATTTTGACATTTAACCAAATAATTGTAGTCACGTGAAAATTTAATAAGTTAGTCAACTTTTGACATTTGACTTTCAAATTTTATTAGTCAGTATTCATATTTCATATTTTGATAATCTTTTCATTTGAGATTACAATGTTGACAATTTTGACATTGCAAATTACAATTTACACGTTTAAAATACAAAATTATAATGTTTAATATATGACGTTTTAATTTTGACATTTTACGTTACAAATATGACAATTTTGACATTTTCACATATTTATGTATCAATTTTTGACATTTGACTTTTAAATTTTATTAGTATTGATACTTTGCGTTTAAATTTTTCATTTGCCAATACAATGTTGACAATTTTGACATTTGATGGAACAATTTTAATAATTTTGACATTTTACAATAGATAAATGACAATTTGGACATTTGTGAATACAGTTTACATGTTTGAAAAAAACAAATGCAATTGTGATAGTTTGACATTCAAATTTTAACATTTACCAAAACAATTTTGACATTTGACCAAACAATTTTGGTTATGTTAAAATTTAATAACTATTGATATTTGACTTTCCAATTTTTAATAATTTTTTTATTTGACATTACAATGTTGACAATTTTGACATTTGACGGAACAATTTTTATAATATTGCCATTTGACAATAGACATATAACAACTTTGACAGATACAGTTTACTCGTTTGAAGTTTTAATTTTAATATTTAACGACTTAAGTATCAATCCCGTTTTTATGGGACGTTTGGTCACACCAGAATATAGACACGTTAGTAATAGAAGGAACAAAAAAACATTTGGAATTTCTTTTCCGGTTAGACCTCAACCTTAACTAGATAAATATCAATGTTTTTAAATTCTAAAATTATTAATTTTTGTTGACGAGTTGTTTTGTACTTATTTGAAGGTCCACACAGTAAAACTTCTACAAATAGCGTGTGTCAGAAAATTTTCCACTTCACATATTTACGGCGTAAAATTAAAACATATTCTCTGAAAAACAAGTTTTCCGCAACTGACTGCTTAATGAAAAATTATGTTTTCAGTTTCCCGCTACTAGATAGAGCCTCCAGTCTAGACTTGTTGCCAAAAAATTGAAATAAAATATTGTTTGAACGAATATTTTTATACTAAAATTATAATGGAAGTGGCTAAGAGTACAAACGGTCCAGAAAAAGTGCGTGTTTTGTTCTTTAAAGAAAAGTCGCTGTATCTCAGTTGTTTATAGAGATATTTGCAAAATTTAAAAAGATTTGCGAGCTTATTAAGATTATATATTATATAAAAAAAACACAACTCGCTACCTCAATATTTAAAAAAGTTGATCGTGTTTTGTTTTTTAAGTAAAATCGCTGTATCTCGGTTGTTTATTGAGATATTTGTAAAATTCAAAAATATTTATAATTTTGATTAGATTATCTATTACATAAACTAAACTGCCACTCGCTATCGCAATTTTTAAAAAAGTTAATTGTTTTGTTTGTTGAAAAAAATCGCTGTATCTCAGTTATTAATTGAGATATTTGCAAAATATAAAAAGATTTGTGATGTTATTAAGATTATCTATTACCTATATAAAAAAACTGTAACTCACAATCTTAATTTTTCAAAAAGTTAATGGTGTTTTGTTTTTGAGAAGAGTCGATCAGTTGTTTATTGAGATATGAACCATGAAATTGATTTAAATATTATAATTTCTATAAAACGTTTGTTCAGATTTTGTGCCACCAAGCATCTTTCAGTTAGCCAATTTTCTGTTGCTAGTCTTATTTCATTTTGGAATTTTCTGTGAAAATTCTTATAGTATTTATACTTTTTCTTGATTTTATATTGACTTTTTCCTCTATTAAATCTAGTATATCATAAGTCATCCTTTGGCTGCTCGTATGCCTCTTTGTGTTTATGAGAAAGTTTTTATTTGCATTTTTAAAAAAGTTGTTTAAGTTCGAGCCAGTATTTGTTGGTTGTTGGTGTCGTCTGTATTGATAATACCTCTCATTTCTTTATTAAGATAGTTTTTATATAATGCTCTTCTTTCCTCGTCGTTGAGCAGTTTTGGTTCCAATAGGTATCTTCTTGAAATTTTTGTTTGGGCCTTGACAGGCGCACTACTATGTTTACACGTAGCGGGTTGTGGTTAGATTCAAAATCAGCATCTGGCATTGTGCAACTTTTGTTCTGAGATTTCTAAATCTAGGTTTAATGATAATGTATTCTATTTGGTTACAAACGATGTGGTGGTCCTTGTCTTGTGAAGATATCCAGGTATATAATCGTCTTGGTGGGGGTGTGAACCATGTACTTGTTATCACAAGATTGTTCTCTTAGCAGTATTAAATTAACCTTTCACCCCTTTTATTTTTTCCACCCAAGCCGGAATCTTACCCTCCCTTACCAACTTTAGCATTGCAGTTTCCTAAAATCATATTGATTTCATTCGGTTTTGTTAAGTCATAGGGCATTATCAAGGTGACTTTCAGGTCAACGCATTTCGCTCACTCCAAATATGTTTATTTACATCTGTTAATTTCTTGGATAGGTTATCCAATTTTCCTACTGCAAACAATGTTTTAACATTTTAAGTATCTTGCCACGTACTGTTAGTGTAATAAAAAAAAATGAATTGAAAGTAAAAATAAGAAAAATAAATTTTGAAAAATTAATCAAATACTTCCAATAGAAGTTCAACTCCAGCTGAGATCGGTAAGTGGTTTCTCCCTACTGGCAAATTAGTGCCCAGCTCAGCCGTAGAGGGTAAGTAAACAAATAATAGTGAGTCGCGCCACCGATTTCGAACGGTTAAAATCGGAAACCCCTGTTGTTCCAGGCACTGACCTTTCTCACTGGAGATAATTAATTAAATTTAAAATATCAATCAATATTAATTGAATTGCACAATAAAACCGATAAAGTGGGCTAAATAAAACAAAAATATCAACTAGGCCCTTCTTTAATAAAAAAAAAAAGAGTGTGCGTGTAACCTTTACGTGCGATTGAAGTAAAACTTGTTGACGTACGTATCGGAAAATAAATATTTAATTACAATTCAATCATATTTATTGCCTATATACTTTACAAAAAAAATGAGATGTTATATTTATATTATTCATTAGAAATAGGAATTTGAAAGTTATCATTATTTTTTTTATATATGAAATAATAGGTTTATGATAACTAAAATGTGAAACATAGATTTTAGTCTATAAATACCATTAATGTATTTGAAACCGTTTGAAAATTTCATAAATAAATTTCGGAAATTTAAACTCCTCCCATAGCTGAAATTATACAGTTACTTCCATCAGAATCTTCCATTAGAATCTACCCCTAGTCGTGCCTAAAGAAGTTTTGCTTCAATAATAGGTAAACAATATTAAAAATATACACACATTACGTTTAGAATGTGTGATTTTGTAGCTGTATCTACCTTATTGTAATACATCACAACACAAGAGCCTTCGATAGTTAGATAACCATTTTATTTTGTAGCATTTTATAGCATATTCCATAAAATTTAAAATCCTGAGTTTTAGTTTGTTTCCTTCACGTCTACGAAGGATCTGTTATTGGTGGTAAAAGATCAGCCATCTTGACTAGTGGTTTTATGGCCTTTATGGCTACCTAACCAAACCTAAAATAAGTATAAGAAAGTGTTAAAATATTTTGAATATTATTATTTTATGAACAAAAACGTGCAACATGCTTCTTTACTCAACGTAAAGATTCCGTATAAACAGTTATTTACTATCATAATATGTATGTATGTATATAAACTTACTTAATCAAATCATAATGAATGTCGCTATCTCGTCATTTTTTCATTTTTGTCATTTTTCTTCAAATCTTCCTGGCGCTTATAATATGCCCTTTGACGTTCACAATTTCTTTTTCTTTTTAGCTCTTTAAGTCTATAAAACGAAAATAGCTAGGTATCAATAATAGGTATAAATAATTAGGTATAAATAATTAGGTATAAATAGTGTAATTATACACCAAAAATAAAATTTATGCATATAGAGTACCTACCTACCTATTCACTCATTTTCAATCAATATTTTTTCATCACTTTCTTCATTAATAAATCCACATTGTTTATTCATATTTAATACAAACACTTTATACACAAAAAACTATTTATATATAAGCAATGTATTTCGATTGACAAGATGATCAGCTGTCAATTCATACAATTACAGATTTAATTTTATTTAATGTAGGAGGCAAAATCGCATGAGCGCCGCAAGGATTATTTTCAGGGAGTGCATCTGCATCTACACACTATTATGATCTAATATATATATAGAATGTAGAATGATTTGGACAGCAACCGCGACGCCTTTAGTTTTTATTCAAACAATAATTTAATAAAAAAATTAAAAAAATATATAGTTTTCTGGTAAATTCAGGTATTTTCTTTCATAGCAGGGGGGTGCAAGCGCACCCTCTTGCACCCTGCTGCCGGCGCCCATGCAAAATCGTGTCAGTATTAGGTTTTGTTTCCGGTTTCTGTTATTAGAATGACGTCACGTCCGTTAGGATAACTTTTTTACTCCTAGTCTCGCTAAAGAAGTTTTACTTCAAAAAATTTAGAGTTTACACTATTGTCAACCCTCGTCCTTGACAATGTTATTAATATGAAAGCTAAGAGTAAAACTAAACAAAATTATCTAATAAGTGTGATCACACCCAATACAGAAAAAAAAGTTTAAATTAAAAACTATAGCCACGACTTAAATCTAAGTTATAATGCTTTTGGCTTATCTGATAATTCAGATAACGAATCCTTCTAGTACTTGGCTCCAAAGGCTTCTCCAATATTTAGGCCTTTACCAAAAATCAAGCCTACTTCAAAAACCAATAGGCTTGCTCTAAACAAATAGGCCCGTAACGAAAACTTAAGCCCGTAACAAGAATTAGGACTGCACCACAATTAAAGCCTGTGCCAAAAACTTAAGCCTGTACCTATTACCCTAAAATCGTAATTCGAAATTAACAATAAACCTAAACAAATTTACAAAGCTATAGTAACGTGATGTATTTTGACGTTTTTGACTTTTTTTGAAATGTTTAAAAAGCCATAACTTTTTAACGCGTTACGATTTTGATGTTCAAGATGGCATTTGACGCAGTTTTTTGAGACCTAAAAACGTTACCGGGAGTGCAAAATCGGTTAGTCAAAAAATCTCTAAGTTATTGAAAAAAAAAAAACACTTTTTTTGAAATTTTTCGACAACGATATCTCACGAACGAATCAACCGATTTTAATTTGCAAAACGGCATTCGACGGGGCTTTTTAAGCTTGAGAGCTGATTAGGTTATGAAATTGATCGATGCAATAGCCAAAAAGATATGCCCAAAAAACATTGTTTTTACCAATTGTTTTTTTTGTTATTTCGAAATTTCTCGAAATCTACCGGTTCAAACTTACAGGGAATCTAAGTTAGATGGAACTCTTTGGAATGATTTTTATTTCATTCCGATCGGTCAAGCCGTTCAAATGTTATAAGAGGTTTACATACATCCACACACACATCCACACGTACATACAGACATACAGACACCCTCGTAAAAATAGTCAGGGGAGGTTCCTAAGACCTCAAAACGTTGAGATCCGATGAAAACTCGATTTTCGAAAAACGGGGTGAAACCAATAACTTCTCGATTTTAAAAAAAATTTTAATTTTGTTTAGCGGGAAGTTAAAAATAATGAGTTTAAATAAATTATACAAATTACAGAAATTAGAAATTAATATTACCGAATTTACAATTTCTAAACAAAACTAATGACTTGAAGGAACTTAACAAACTTACATATGACTTATTAGCCATAACTGAATTATAACAATAAACTAAATTAAGGTTTAACATAAAATTAATTAATAACAGCGCAAAGGAGCTGCAAGGAGTCTAGTTTCTTAAAATAATACACACATACGTTACACAAAGAAAATTACATGTAAAATCAAGATATTAAACTAAAATTGTGACCATATGGCGTTATTAATCATACAAAATATAACATTGAACTCACCTGTTGTAATAGGGTTAAATTCCTTTAAAATCGTGACACACCTGGCTGGTAAATGGGTGAAATAATATACTCGTTGCTAATTGTACTATTAGGGAATTAATTCTGCCACTCTAACCGCCATTCATTGCCTAGTACTGAATTTACCAAATAATTCACTGTCTGTTTCGTGATCTATCTACGTTTCGTCGGAAATAAAACAAGAAAAGAGAAAACCATAAGGATTGAACAAACCACATGAATAAAAGACGTGTTACTTACCACAGAAGATTTCACAAAAATCCCGACCACGCGGTTTTTTCCAAAGAATCTGTCCAAAAATAACAACAGAAACAAACTCCACAACGATTCAAAATGGAAAATAAGGTTTAGTTGCAAAAACCCAAAATTAATTGTTACGGATTCACCGTGATTTAAAACTTAAACCAAAAATCTTCTGGCTTGTATTCGACAACCTTCTTAATCAAAAGCAGATAACAGAAAGACAGAGAAATCTCTTTCTTTCGATAAAATCTGTCAGACTCGAAAATGGCCTCTACCACTGTAAGGACAATAATCGGAGAGTCGACAGCCAACAATTTACAGACAAACGGTAGTCGTTCGATAACAACAAATCTTATTACTTATCAAAATAACAGCAGAAATCTCAGTATTACTCAATTTCTCGTTCATATCCAATCTTAATATGCTAAATGACAATATAACGAAACAACTGGCTGTAGACCACAATATGACGAGTTATACAATTAGAAAGAGAAGTGACAACCGTTCACAGACGTCAGCGAATGATAATTCAAAGTAAACTAAGGCACTATAAACATAGGTATTATCGTCAGCCATGTTTTGTCCAATGTCAACCACAAAACCAGAGATAATAGAATAGATGTGTTGATGCTAATATAAAGATGGCAACAAGTTCCGACTTCAGCGCACCATGCTTAAAACTATTCACTATACTTCTACACCCTTTTTATGCTTAAAGTACCTTAAATTTATATTAAAACAACACTACTAGTACTTACTAAGGCACTATACGATTATAACTACTTTTCCGCTTTTCGAGCTACCAGCTGGGTTAGTTCCTATTTTCACCACTACAAAATATGATTGCACGTCACTTTAATTTGTTTATGGTCCAACACGTGAATATAGTGACATTGGACAAAACATGGCTGATGATAATACCTATGTTTATAGTGCCTTAAGTAAACAATACAAAATCTGAATTTAATAAATATACTTTCAAAACAATATTAGCAATATTAGCAATGATTTATGGCCAGAATAATAAACAATAGTTGGCGATTACCTATAATCGAACTAAAATCAACTCGTTCCTGACTCGATTTAACCCTTAGTAATGGAGAATTTATAAGGTAAGAAATTAATTATAACTAGAGCGGATTTTAACCCGTGACAATCTATTTCTGATTTCTTATCTACTTTAAACCGGAGGATTCTTTGTACTTCCTGACCATTTAAAGCCTACCGTGGACTAGGGGGCATTTGTATTTGAGCTTCCAACATGATTTAATTGGATGAATATCCTTTGAATATCCGTGGGTTTCCTGTACCTTCTGTATTTCCCGTCGTTGATGATTTATTGGTTCGTCCGCCTTTAGGGATGGTTTCTTATCCCAAGGACAAGAAAGTGTTCTTACTCCGGTTTATTATTTCATCCCGAGCTTTTGAACAAAAGGAGGTGGCTGCTTAAGCCAACAGTCATTCGGTGTTAGTTTAGGTCCACCCCGGGTATTTCATTTCATCGGTACCACCCATATCTGGGAGGCATTCTCCTATCCAGCACCTAGGAAGACGCCCTATGGAGAACTAGCAGCCCCACACGAGCATGTTGGAAATAATACTGTTTTATTTAGTACCATCGAGGTACTTTGTGTGCCCTCCGTCTGAGTGCGCTATAAGTCTTGAACAGAAGGTGACAAGGTCATGAAATCTGGTTTATAGAATAGAATCTTCTTGTCATGGGAAAGAACCCTACGGATTTTGGCTCAGATTGTATAACCCAAACGGTAAAATTTTAACAGTTTTCTAAAACTCGTGTATAGAATGCGTATTTCCCTTGCTTTTGTGTGCGCTATAACTCTTGAACGGAAGGTTACAGGGTCATAAAATTTGGTATCTAGAGTCCTTATGTAATAGGAAAGAATTCTAGTGATTTTGGTCTAAATTGAATAACCCTAACGGTAAAAGTATAATGGTTTTCCGAAACTCCTGTATATAAATAATTCATATTTTCCTCCGTTTGCGTGCGCTATAACTCTTGAACGGAAGTTCACAGGGAATGAAAAATGGTATATAGAATCCGTATGTCATAGAAAAGAACCCTATTGATTTTGGTCCAGATCTCATAACTTTAACGATTTTCCGATACTTGTTTCTATAATGCATACCTATACGTATAAATTCGATGGTACTTTTTTTTCTTCTTACATTGACTTTTGAGTATAAGTTCTTTATTATTACGTGTAAAAAAACATGAAAATTAAAAAACGCTGTTGGCATTTGACGATATCTAAAATAAATAAATCAAAACCCATTGTAATTGTAATGGATTACATTTTATGTAGTTCGGACTAGTTTACACTCCTATTTTCATTACGAGAAATCTATGTGAGGACGCGTGATCCACTGTTTTCTTACAAAAATATCCAAGGTGATTTTTTTAGCGGACTGTTTTTGCAATGTTATAATTTGAAAATAAATTCTAAATGTGATTATATGAATCACGATATTCATAGATGTATTCATGTAAATAACAAGGTAGATACAATCTGTTGTTTGTACTATGAAATAACATATAGGGGAAAATGGGGTAATGGGAGTCACTTAAGCAAGATATAAAATAAAACACACAATTTTTACTTTAATTTTATTTTCATCAACTTTTAAAATATTTTAATCATTGTACTATCAGTCTTAAACAGTTTCCTTACCGTTGGAATCATATATTAATTAACATTAAACTTAAAAAAAAAACGTCTTTGACCCCCCATTGTCCGTATCTGAGGGTAATTATAGTAACGTTGGGGACAATGAGAGTCAGCCTAGTCTAACAATTGTCACATACGTAACCTATTGGAGAGTCCCATCCTGTGCAACTAGCGTGTCCCCATAAGCCAGAAGAAGTACATCTATACCAAAATTCATTGTTGCGACCAAATTCATCAGATACCAAAAATTTATTCAAATTGTCGTCTTTATCATCGTCACATATCTGATTAAGACTAATAGAATTTAGAATTTAGCTAGGGAATTAGATTGAATTTTAGATAAGTCTTTAAGATGTTAGAAATGTCTATATGTCAAAAATTTGAATTAGGGTTATGGGAGACCTTGATTTTGATTGGATTTAGTCTGGTTTAGAATTTAGCTAGGGAATTAGATTGAATTTTAGATAGGTCTTTAAGCTGTTAGAAATGTCTATATGTCAAAAATTTGAATTAGGGTTATGGGAGACCTTGATTTTGATTGGATTTAGTCTGGTTTAGAATTTAGCTAGGGAATTAGATTGAATTTTAGATAAGTCTTTAAGCTGTTAGAAATGTCTATATGTCAAAAATTTGAATTAGGGTTATGGGAGACCTTGATTTTGATTGGATTTAGTCTGGTTTAGAATTTAGCTAGGGAATTAGATTGAATTTTAGATAGATCTTTAAGCTGTTAGAAATGTCTATATGTCAAAAATTTGAATTAGGGTTATGGGAGACCTTGATTTTGATTGGATTTAGTCTGGTTTAGAATTTAGCTAGGGAATTAGATTGAATTTTAGATAGGTCTTTAAGCTGTTAGAAATGTCTATATGTCAAAAATTTAAATTAGGGTTATGGGAGACCTTAATTTTGATTGGATTTAGTCTGGTTTAGAATTTAGCTAGGGAATTAGATTGAATTTTAAATAGGTCTTTAAGCTGTTAGAAATGTCTATATGTCAAAAATTTGAACTAGGGTTATGGGAGACCTTGATTTTGATTGGATTTAGTCTGGTTTAGAATTTAGCTAGGGAATTAGATTGAATTTTAGATAAGTCTTTAAGCTGTTAGAAATGTCTATATGTCAAAAATTTGAATAAGGGTTATGGGAGACCTTGATTTTGATTGGATTTAGTCTGGTTTAGAATTTAGCTAGGGAATTAGATTGAATTTTAGATAGGTCTTTAAGCTGTTAGAAATGTCTATATGCCAAAAATTTGAATTAGGGTTATGGGAGACCTTGATTTTGATTGGATTTAGTCTGGTTTAGAATTTAGCTAGGGAATTAGATTGAATTTTAAATAGGTCTTTAAGCTGTTAGAAATGTCTATATGTCAAAAATTTGAACTAGGGTTATGGGAGACCTTGATTTTGATTGGATTTAGTCTGGTTTAGAATTTAGCTAGGGAATTAGATTGAATTTTAGATAGGTCTTTAAGCTGTTAGAAATGTCTATATGTCAAAAATTTGAATAAGGGTTATGGGAGACCTTGATTTTGATTGGATTTAGTCTGGTTTAGAATTTAGCTAGGGAATTAGATTGAATTTTAGATAGGTCTTTAAGCTGTTAGAAATGTCTATATGCCAAAAATTTGAATTAGGGTTATGGGAGACCTTGATTTTGATTGGATTTAGTCTGGTTTAAAATTTAGCTAGAGAATTAGATTGAATTTTAGATAGGTCTTTAAACTATTAGAAATGTCTATATGTCAAGAATTTAAATTAGGGTTATGGGAGACCTTGATTTTGATTGGATTTAGTCTATTGTCTATTAGATCTTAAAGTACTTACGCGCCTTTTGGCTTTATTTGCAATATCTTTCTGCGTCAATATTGTATGAAATTTGAAGCTCTTCTGCATACTGTTATGCTGCTTTCCTAATTTGAATCGCTGTAACTCCATAAAAAATAGAAGATAAGTATTTTATCCGGTCTGACGAAACCTTTTCATTATCTGCTGTGAATACAGGAAGTCGTCCGAAACGTGTTTCCGATGAATTGTTCTTCTTTAGCCGCTTTTGGAGACTTGAAAAAGGTATATTTATAGCTTTAGCGGAACTTCTCATAGAGTGGCCTTGACTCACGAGAGCCTCAGCTTTTGACAGTGTTTCAGATGACTACTGAGCCTTATTTGCAGACCTGTGACGTATTTTCGGCATTTCTGGAATAATAATTAAAGAGAATTATTTTTTTAGGTATGTTACAATGATTGCGGGCAATGGGAGTCAACTCTTACCCGCACTGCAGTGACCCGATCGTACTAAATCAATAAAAATTTTAGATAAAACTTTAATTTGCTATTAAAATACCATGAATGTTTTTTAAATCGATAAGACACATAATAATCTACTCTAAGTATTTAAATTTTATGTATTTATGTACTTACCGCTTATTTCGTGCACACCTAAAATTACATCAAATGAGTGCGAAACTGCGCAACGGGCTTTCCGTGCAAACCGTGGACTCGAACTGAACAAGCGAGCGGGGGAGTGCAAGTTGTCACTCACTTAACTAGTCTTTATGGACGATATTCGTCTAGGAACTAGAACGCTGACCACTATTGCCCACTGATTCACATTGCCCCTTTTTACAGGATATTTAAAAATTTTTGAAAGCAAAAATGAAAGAAAGTGTAAATTTTTATTGAAATTGGTTTTTCTATTCAATATAATCTCCCTTACCTTGAACACACTTATTCCTATGATCCTCCAGTAGTTTTATACCATCTCTGTAATGATTTTCCGGAAGATCTACAAAATATTGTTCCACGGCTGCAATAGCTTCTTCCATCGACGAAAAACGCTTTCCATAAAGAAATTGTTTCGAGTTTCTGAAGAGGGAGTAGTCGGAGGGAGCCAATTTGGTGAATACACTGGGTGTTTAAGGAAAATTCGTACTTTAATTTATTCGATTTAGCTATGGTCAAGAAACTTGTGTGAACACGTGCATTTCCTTGATGAGAAATGATGGTTTTCTTCTGTAAACCGGGTCTTTTTTTAACCAAACTGGTACAAAATTACAAAAAATTGATGCTATAACATTTTTGTCGATCGTTCACCTGTTTTGGGACTGAAGAACCAGCTTCAGTCCATTATAAACGTTCTTGTTTCAGTTTATTATCATGATAGTAGATCCAACTCTCATCCATAGTTATAAAACGATACACAAAATCGGTTTTATTCTATCCACAGTACACAGAAAAAATTGTTTTCGATTAAGTTTTTGTTAAATTGTTAAAGAATGCGGCACTATCTGTCTGAACAGTTCTTTCATATGTAATTCTTCGTGTAAAATATAGAGTACTAGATAATTTGAGATGCCTATGGTATCAGCAATTTCACGCTTAGTAAAACTTTGATCTTTACAAACAATATCATAGACTTGCTCAATGATTTCTAGTGTTGTTGCTTTTATTTCTTTACTAGTTCATAGGTGTCGCTTTAACTTTTTAACCAAACATATATAGGGTCTGGCGTGATAAGCGGAACACCTAATTACCTAAAGTTTAACTATAACTTGTACAAAAGTTTTAACTTTTTTGTTTTTGCAATATTTTTCGAGATATGAAGTCATCAAAAGTTTTTGAAGTAAAACTTCTTTAGGCGCGACTAGGGGTAACTCAGTAATTCTAACGGACGTGACGTCATATTCTAACGTAACGCAAAAAATCTGATACAAAAAACCTAACACGATTCCGCCTACTATATTAAATAAAAGTTAAATCTGTAATTTTATATTATGGTAGGCAACATAATATACATATTTTGCTGACCTGTCAAATTGACAGCTTGTCAACCAAAATACATTGTTGGTGAATAGTTTTACGCCTTAAATTTGTGTATAAAGTGTTTGTTTTAAATATGAATAAACAAAGTACATAGATTTATTAATGAAGAAAGTGATGAAAAAATATTGAATAAAAATGAGTGAGTACTCTATATGCATACATTTTATTTTCCTGTGAATCCTTTAAAAAATCAATGTTGAAATCTTCACAAAGAATAAAAGATATAAAGATATTTGTACAGAAAATTAATGCACTATAAATTCTATCTATAAATGTATTGAAATTTAAAGATAAGGATCTATAAATATTTAATATACAACAGGTGGTTTGAAGTATTTTAAAAGAGATACTGGAGATTTCAATATCTACTTCAAGTAATAAATGAGTCAAAAAATCGTGTTTCTTAATTTCTATGGAAGATTTTGTCAAAATTAGTACACCGCCATGTGATTTATTAGTTCTATTGAAGTAACAGTAACAGAGTAATTATTAAATCGTATGTAGCCGATATTGTCATTATTGGACCATGTTTCGGATAGACATAATATGTCTGGTTCATATTGCTTTAAGATTAGGTCTATTATATTAGTTTTGTTAGAAATTGATTGACAGTTAACATTTAAAATACAAAAGAAATTATCAGATTTCTCATGATTTTCACACACACACACACACAGTTCTTTATGTTTCTACTGACTTCCTTGCGATACATTTTGCGATACGTACGTCAAAACTTTTGATTAGCTAACCTAACCTAACCGTTAATTTCTGTCAAAATTTTTTAAAACGTAAAAGTGAAATTAATGAATTTCAGATAAATTACAAAACATAATAGTTGTCACCTGAATAAAATGACGGATTCTCAAGAATATTTTACTCTTTCATTAATAAATAATAATAATAAACGAAAAAATCAAAAACCTGTAGCTACTTGTTAATAAACATATTATATATTGAATTTGAATTTATTTTGCGATGATACGTACGTCAAATAAGTTTTACTTCAATCGCGTGTAAAGGTTACACACACAATCTTTTTTTAAATAAGTATAGATTATATTTATTTTTTAGTAGTTATAATTCTTTAGAATTCATTAATTTAGGTATAATGGTTCTAAACCTTCTAGTTAAAAAAGTATTTTGTAAATGTTGTATATCTAAAATAATTATCGTTGTATGCCAAAAAAGTTATTATCCATGTCGAATTTAATGTCAAATCATATTTTTAACTTCCCGCTAAAAAAAATTAATTTTTTTTTTTAAATCAGGAAGTTATTGGTTTCACCCCGTTTTTCGAAAATCGAGTTTTCATCGGATCTCAACGTTTTGAGGTCTTAGGAACTTCCCCTGACTATTTTTACGAGGGTGTCTGTATGTCTGTATGTACGTGTGGATGTGTGTGTGTGTGTGTGTGTGGATGTATGTAAACCTCTTATAACTTTTGAACGGGTTGACCGATCGGAATGAAATAAAAAGCATTTAAAAGAGTTCCATCTAACTTAGATTCCCTGTAAGTTTGAACCGATTCAACCCGGTAGATTTCGAGAAATTTCAAAATAACCGAAAAAAACAATTGGAAAATGATGTTTTTTGGGCATATCTTTTTGGCTATTGCATCGATCAATTTCATAACCTAATCAGCTCTCAAGCTTAAAAAGCCACGTCAAATGCCGTTTTGCAAATTAAAATCGGTTGATTCGTTCGTGAGATATCGTTGTCGAAAAATTTCAAAAAAAACTAACCGATTTTGCACTCCCGGTAAGGCTTTTAGGTCTCAAAAAACTGCGTCCAATGCCATCTTGAACATCAAAATCGAATAAGGCGTTATAAAATTTATGGCTTTTTAAACATTTCAAAAAAAATCAAAAACGTCAAAATACGTCACGTTACTATAGCTTTGCGGTTAAAACCAGCGGGAAGTTGCAAGGATGGCCTTTAAGGTCAACCTCTTTTCGAATTTTTTTTTTCATGATGATCGTTTTGTAGGACATTTGTGATTAACATAAGGTTCTACATATATTTCTGAAAGTGTGTGAATAATTATGAATATTTTTATCGATGTTTTATTTTAAGATTATTGTTTAAAAACCATAATTTTAGACTTAAATAAAACAATAAAAAAAATAAACAATTTTTCAGAGTAAATGTGTAAGTATATAGCATTTTTAAAAACATTACTTTAATTTCTTTTAAATTAATTCTTTTCTAAATATAATACGGCCTACGTGACAAAGACACATAACTATATGATGTAAAACAGTAACTGACCAATCAAAGCCATTTTCTCGCAGCCTAATTGTCCATGCAACTTAGGTACCTTATAAATACACTTTTCACCGAATTTTAGTTTACTTTCGATTTAGTCTTGAAACAAATCTTTTGGTTTAGGTACCGTCTTTTTTGTGCTTCGAGTGTGAAGGGGTGTGATAAAATTTTCCGATATGGTTGTTGTAATTACCTCCTTCAAATGGTAATTTTGACAAGTAAATAATCGAATTTATCTTTGCCGGTTATCTACGAGAGCTGGGATGGCCATTGATATCCTTCCCCAAAATATCGAATAAGCTCTTTGAAAGCCTACCGTAAATTTTTTATACATTTACATTTTTCCGATCATTAAGAAAACAACTAATGAAAAACAACTCCTTTTGTTAAACATCTGAGTAAAGAAGTACCTATTTATTTCTTTGGAAATTATTGGATTTTATTTTATACCAGTGTGCCGTCTGTTGAAACTTGGTAAGTATATGTATTGTGTGAACCGCCTTAAGATTTTACACAAAAATAGAAAAAAAAAAATAAGAATGGGGGTTCCCCATGTATAAAACTGATACTCTAATTTTTTTTTCATCAAACCCATACTTGTTGGATATCTACAGATGGGTCTTCAAAAATGGTAATTTTAGCTTTTTAATATCATTTTTTTTAAACTGGATAGTTTGCGTGAGAGATACTCCCAAAGTGGTAAAATGTGTGTCCCCTCCCCTGTAACTTCTGGAATAAGAGAATTATCAAACTAAAAAAAATATGATCGATCAAAGTTCCAACGAACTGCAAGGACTTTTATATTGTTACTTGGTGCTACGAAGCCAGTTTTCTAGATCCACTAAATAATTTGACACCCACTTTTTAACCTCTTTTTTATAATTTTTTATTTAACTTGAACGAACCCATGTCCGCTTTCCACCATAACTTAGTACCTACCGTTCACAAAAGTTAACTTTTTATTGAGCAATTAACATCTATAAATACTCGAGGTTAGAAATATTCAAACTGAATGCCTTCGGCTGCATGACAATACCCTAATCTGTCAATAAATAACCTCAAAGCATTTTAAAAAGCTTCGAGAGTTATTTCTTGAACAAAGGTCTTTATTCGGAGTTCTAGCTCACCAAGAGATTGAGATAAAGTCTTATAAACTACGTTTTTGGTCCTCCGTCCAGAAACAATACTATTAATTACTTCAAAAATGACATTTTCCGGCCTAGGCCGGCAAAGTAGCTTTTTGATTAGCTAAAGAGATGGCGCTATGAGTTTAAATTTTAAGTCATCAAAAATACATAATAAATAATACAAATTTTAATTTAATTTAATTAAAAACAGCGTACAATATACTAAACTTACCTATAACTTTTTCTAAATGTAAGCAGGATTCTAATTTACATTTAATTTCTCTCACAACTTGTATTATAAAATTTGACATTTATGTCAATTTACAACTACTACTTATCAGTCGATTATGAAAATACATTTCTCGATTTTATTTTTGCTCATTGAACTAAAATAGTTCATTGTCTCTGCTATTTTTATATAAAATTATTAGATATTAATGTTAATATTTTCAATATAACAATTTTTACTGTGCTGTTTATTAGCACAGTATTCGTATGTATAAAAATTAAGTATCTTGAAATCGATTATCAGAAAATCATTGCTTATTACCAATTCTTTTAATCGTACAATAGATGTCATTAAACATCTAATCTTGTATGTCACAAAGTAAAAAGTTTTTGAACTTTTGAAAATATTAAAAATTAGTCGGACCAAAAAATAGTGTGTGTTACACGTCCGGAAAATGTTTTGCAAGTGCTCGTATTGTTTCGCCTCGGTGCTACGCACCTCTGCTACACAACTTTACTCGCTCTTGCAAAATGTCATTTTCCGTCCTTGTGTCACAAATAACTATTTTTAAATGAATCCAAAGAAAAAATCTAATACAGGCCACTTAATATGTCCTCTTAGGCCCAACCATCTTTCTGGAAACAATGTGTTCAAAAATTTTTTAGCCCTAGCGTCAGAATGACGTGGAGCCCCATCATGCTTGAACCAAATTTCTTCTGATATCTGCAATGAATTAACGTGTTTGGGAAACAGGCTAATTAGTGCTGGAACTATTTGCTTTTGTAAAATATATAAATAGCAAACACAATTTAAAGTTTTTCTTTGAAAAAAGGCCCAATTATTCTTCTTCTAACTATACCAGCCTAGACGTTAAACTTTTGGCTTTTGGCCCTCTTATCACCCAGTGATACCATTTATGCAAAATGTTGATTTGTCGGAAAATACAATGTTGTTCAAGAACAGATTATTTACATGAATTGCATCTTTATTTAATTTTTGGTGCAATTGCACTTTATAAGGACAAAACTTATTTCTTTTTAGTATACGTCTTACAGGAGACTCGGTTATATCGTTTATTAACGATAATTTGGAGTTTCAGGATCTTCATGAGCACTTCGAATTACATTTAGATCAATGTTCTCATATGTGGCTCTCCTCTTTGGACCACAACCGGCAATATTTTTAACACTTCCGATTAGGTTAAACTTGTGGAGATTTTGAGGCATAGTTGACTATGAAATCAGGAAATGTAATCTTAAACAAATCAGCAGATTCTTGTAAAGACCTCTTTCGATCTCCAAAACCAACAATCATCAGTACCGTAATTCTTTCATATTCAGATAAATTTTGAGATATACTTAATAGTAATAACAAATACTCTAATTGTGATTATTAAGACACAACCTAAACAACCGTAACAAGTTCAAAGTAAGAAGTAAGAATGTATAGGTACATCTGTCTTATATACTAGAATTTCGAAAAACCGTTAAGGTTATCCGATCTGGACCAAAATCAATAGAGTTTCTGTTTATGATATGATGATTCTATATACCAAATTTCATGAATCTGTTTTATTGTTTAAGAGTTATAGGTTATAGGTTATCCGATATGGATCAAAATCAATAAGATTCTTGTTCTTAACATGAGCGTTTTATATACCAAATTTTATGAACCTGTCTTTTTTCGTTTAAGAGTCATAGCTCATACAAACTGAGGGAAATGTGTATAATAAACAAGAATTTCCGAAAACGTTAAAATTGTGACGTTGGGTTTTAACGATCTAAACCAAAATCAATAAGGTTCTTTTTGATGATAGGAGAATTCTATATACCAGATTTCATAACCTTGTGATCTTCCGTTTAGGAGTTACAGCGCACACAATCGTAGAAAATATGAATTTTATACACGAACTCCAAAAAAACTGTTAAAATTTTGAACCAAAATCAATTAGATTCTTCTGTATGACATAAAAATATATACTGCTATAATTTTTCCTTCGTGGATTCAGGATAAGTGATAAACAGCGGACAAACTTAACAATTTATTGGTAAACACAACAAAATAAAAATTTCTTAAACTAATTTAAACAACTTTGATGCAGTCACAATTACTGAATAACGTCTTTAAAATATCTCGTACAACAATTCGCATTTATTGCCAGCTATTATAATTACAATTATTTCTATCGCCAACTTATACAATCAACACTATTATTTATCGCCAACTACTACTTTAACAACTGTTCTCCCTTGTACAAAGCGGTCCCTTATGTATTAATTAATTCTTTCTAGAACGTCTCTGAAATTACATCTAGAAAGACAAGCTTTCTAGAATGGAACAAAATAGAATATTCTAGAGCTACTCGAATTATCTAGATCTTCCGCAGTGTACTCGAGTCATCGGAGCTTCTGAGAATTCAAACAACATCTCACACCTTCGTCTGGGCGACAGGCCCGGACTGGTTCGTAACAATACTAAATTTGATCTTCCGTTTAAGAGTCATAGTGGTCACACACGACAGAAAATATTAATTATATACACGAGTTCCGGAAAACGGTTAAAATTCTACCGTAAGGGTTATCCGATCTAAACCAAAATCAATAGGGTATTTTATGACTGAGGATTTTACGTATCAAATTTCATAACTCTGTGACCGTCCATTTAAGAGTTATAGCGCACACAAAAGCAAGGGAAATGTGCATTATAGACTATTTTGGGAAAATAGTTAAAATGTTTCCGTTACCTGGATCAAAATCAATAGGGTTCTTTTTTATGAGGATTCTTTATACCAAATTTCATGACCCTGTCGCGTTCCATTCAAAATTTACAGCTCACATGGACGGAAGGACACACAACCCCGATGTTTATTAATAAAGTTATACAATTACTTTGTTTTTGGGTGTTACAATGGAGTGAAAGAAACAGAAAAATCGGTTGAAGAGTGTTTGAAGCTACCTGGGAACAGCGTGCGGTCCATAAATCCAAACCTTTTCTCGACCCTCACAGCATCTGTTTGTATGCACTCATAATTTTACAATCTATTGTTTAAACTTAAAAAAATCGATGTGATTAATTTTTTTTAAACAAAAAGAGATAAAAACAACACTCCATATAACATAAAATACAAACTTCAAAATTTTGCTTATGGTCAAAATCAGAAAAAAATTATCTTTACGTTTCTGGTATCTATTTTGAACAGTCTATACCAGGGATGTCTCTTCATTAGTGACTGAAGAGACAAACCTATACTGTACTGACGAGCCCTAATAGAGCGAAACACGTGTCTGCAGTTTGGTTTTCCCCTTGTATAAACTGATTAATTTTTATATCTTTATTGCAGCATGATATGTCCTAGAGTTAGCAATTCTAACCGCGCACAAATCCAGGTTGTGTATCTGGAATATTCCGACAGCATGGCACTAGATACGTTTTGTAATAATTTTTTTATCATTATTTATAAGTTTGTCGTATATATATATATATATATATATATATATATATACTAGCTGTTGCCCGCGACGTCGTCTGCGTGTAATTCGAATAAAATCAAGGTCTTTATGTAAGCACACGCCTGAGTAGCTCGCAGATTGCAGAATTTTTTCAGACTTAAATGACATTTATCGTTATATTTTGGACAATTCACACAATATCTTTATAAATTATAGCCTATATGTTATTCTGATCTATAAGCTACATTACTGTAAAGTTTCATTAAAATCCGTTTAGTAGTTTTTGCGTGAAAGAGGAACAAACATCCATACATCCATCCAAACAAACTTTCGCCTATATAATATTAGTAGGATATATATAGAGAAAAGGGGAAGTCTTTGCCGACTATTTAGGAAGCAAATGTTAGATTGTTTGGGGTAGCGGCAGTGAAATAAAAGTGAACTCTTTATAATTATTCCAAGCTTTCGGAAACGTTTATTTCCATCTTCAGGGAAACTACAAACAATATTATGTGTCAAATCATCTTAATTAACACCAAACCACGTCGATTATCCTGTGTAAAGAGAAACACATCTTAACCTCTCTCACAAGTTATATGTGATGTGATAATTTGAATATGATCTTGTTAGATAGGAGGCCTCATCCATGCTACTCTCACTGGCATGAATGTGGAGCCCTATTACAGGATATCACGTTTATTGGAAAACAAATTATAAAATTCATTAAACAAGATCTTATTTCTTAAAGTACTTACATTATCTCGAGGTTAGTTATTAATTAAGATGTTATCCACATGTAAAGTACATAAAACCATATTATTGGTACAAAATGTAATCAAACGTTAAAATTGCACACATTAAAATTTTTTTAAAATTACTATTTGTAGAAATAACGGTATTAATGACAATTGTCGTATTGACGTTTTTTTTTTTTTTATAATGTAATAATCTTCAACATTGGTAGTTTTTTTGTGTATCACTCACTGATAAAGAACGCATCGAGCACACTTTGGCCAACAGGTATTAGAGTTTTTTTGTTTTTAAATTGTTTCTTAATCAATAAATTGAAATTTTTTTTTTTTTTTTTGAATTGGAAATTTTGTAGGTTGTGTAAAGTTCTTCTTTTTTATTAAAAACTGAATTTTGAAAATATTGAAATTTAGATCTTCTTCCTATTTTATCACGGTGGAAGTGGATAATTAATAATTGAGAAATTAATTAAAATTATTATTATGTGTATTTGGTACATTATAAAGAGTTTTCAGTAATCACCGATAGATTGTGGGAGGAAACAGAACCATTCTTTTCTAAATTAAGTAAATAAGAGTAAATTTCACTAAGATGTCTGATATCTGATTTTTTATTCATAGTATTGGGTTCTTGAAATATAAAGGCCATTTCTAAAAATAACCTTTTTGCATAATTATTTTCAGTTGCCAAAATTTTAGTATCATTATAGTTAATAGAATGATCTTCAGATTTAAAATGGTTAGCTAAAGCACATCTTTCTGGATGCAACCTACAATCACTTTTGTGAGAAGTTAAACGGAAAGAAAGAATCTGTGAGGTTTGTCCAATGTATTTTAAGTCACAGTTCTCACATGGTATACTGTAAATTACATTTGATCTAGAAAGTGTGGGAGTTTTATCTTTTAGCTTGCTGTATACGGTTCTTAAAGTTAGTGCTGTACTATTGGCTATTTTTATATCTTCTATTGTATTGAGATGATATGAGTTACTATGCTATATTAAATAAGTACATATAAAGAAAATTAATGGAAATAGAGAAAGGAAAATATTCTTATTACAAGGCAGAGTGCAAATGCAGTAAATTTGGTATAATTTATCATCATCTTCTTCACAATTCCTAAAAAAGAAAAATAAAACAAAATAAGAAATTAAAATATACAAGTACATCTAAGAGATATTTATTTTAAAGATTCAATATAGTTTAATCTATAATATATAAAATTTTAATGATCATGTATTAGATAGATAATAAAAGTAAATATTTAAAAATTTATAAAGTTTACAATACTTTGGTAATTAAAAATAATCTTAAATCAGTTAGAATAGAATTAAATTAGAAAATTAAATGACGAAATATGAGAATTCATAAAAGAAATTTTAAAAATTTTTACTTACTTTCAAAACACACAAGTTTATTTTTCAAGCCATATTGTAATTTATTATAGTTTAACTTCCAAATGAAAAATTCTGAAAATAAAAAAATATTAGTTTATAGTTATAACAAATTTAAAAAAAAAAGAATGATTATTGTGTTCAATTTGAATAATGAATTAAGAATTAGACTGTTTGTAATTTCATTTGAAATAATTAGTAGGCGATTAGGTAATATGAATGTATAGTTTAAGTTTGTTTAAAAATTCAGTTGTTTAATTGTTGATTTTGGAAGTTCTCTCTTGTTTTCGACCTTCTGAAGAGGAAAGATGTAATAAAGTTTGCTCCGTTAAAATATAGATTTTTTTTTCAAAATACTTATAAAAGAAAGTTTAAAAGTAGTCAAAAGTGTTAACAAAACTACAAGGAAAATCCTGATAGCATCTGGTAAAAAGTAAAGTCTATTTTTATGAAGAAATAAATGTTAGAAATTGTATGCTGAGCAGTTCATTGATATAAATGCTTCCTGAATTAATTTAAAGAAAGTAAAACCAGTTTCTAACAAGAAAGAAGATTATTAGTTTACTTACCATTTGATGTAAGAGCTGATTGTTTCCTGATTAGAAGAAATTTTATTAGTCAAAATCTCTAAAGTGTCCGTATATCATTGCTGTCCTGGGAAATGGTGGATTCTTATTGAAAAGGAGATCCTGAGCCTTAGCTGTCCAAAGAGAATACAAGATCTTCATAACACGGTATCAATATCCAATTTTTAAAAATAAATAACTTTTCTGTGTTTGATTTTTGTAACGTATTTAATGAACATTTAATTTCACTTGTACACTGTTTCACTGTTTAAATAAGTTATTTTTCATTATTAGATAAGTTTAATTTGATTTATTAGTTACAAAATTCAGAATTTTTCATAACACTTGATTTAACTACATTTGGTTTTTGAAAATAGTGTGTAGAAGCTTACAACACTATAAGAAAAAGTAAGGTTAAGGTTAAGATAGAATCATCGTTCAGAAAACATAATTTGGTATATGATTGTTGAATTTTATAATCGTTTTTTGTTGAAATTTTCAATATTAGTTGAATTTGAATCTATTTATTATTTGAAATTTTTGAACTCTGACCCTAAGAAAGAGAATAGCCAGGAGCATATTTTAAAATAATAATATTTAAAATAAAAGAAATTAATTTGAGTGAGTCTTACCTTCTTCACATTAATATTAAAATTTAAAAAAAAATTCAAGGTAAGGATTACTTTATAGCATGGTAACTTATAGAATATTATAGTCTGTTATCATATGTTATAATATATATATATATATATATATATATATAAATTAGAATGATGATAGTGGATTGAGGACAGGCAAAGAAAAATCAAAGCTTTTATTAAATTGCCGACGTTTCGACGTTTATTGTCGTCTTTTTCAAGGCTAAAATACATTTTATATAGATGCTATTATATAATAATAAGAAAAAAATGTTAAAATAAAAACATAATATCACACACACAAAAAAAAATTAAATAAATTATAAGAAGTTTTTGCTGAATAGAAATATGGTTTAAAGTTTATTGGGTTTGCAGCAATATGAAAGGTGTACTCTTTTAAATATTTATTCCAAGCTTTCAGCTATATTTATAGCCATCATCAAGGATCTACAATAATTATAAACTAAGTGTAAAAATATAAATAGAATGAATAATATAACTTACAACTTAATGAGATTATTTCATAAACGATGTTGTATAATATATATGTAAGTTTAAATTTAAATTCTCAGCCACTAACAATATTGATTTAAATCAAATTAGTAATTAGGTATATGTTATAACGTTGGACCATAAAATTATCTTAGTTAAGCAAAATTTGATTAATTTTATGAAAGATGACAATCCCACAAGAAAATGTCAATATACAATTTCAATCAATATAAAATCAATGGTTGTGGTCGAAAGTCATGAAAGTTCAGAATATACAATAAAACATGTTTAAAATAAAATAATATAATATTTATATAATAAAATTTTTTTTATAATTTTTTATATGTGATAACTTACTAATACGTGAGGTTATGAAAAAAGCTGCGAATTCAGTTTGATAAAATTAAAGTAAATCATATTATTAAAATACATAAAAACATATACGTTTAAAACTTATTATTTGGTTGACTTTTAATATGTCTTCAATTTCTTTTTTATATATGAATGTTTTTTTATGTATCTATGGTATTTATTTTAACACAGTAGGAAAGCAAAACATTGTAATGATTAATTTATTTAGATTTTATTATTATATAAATAAATTTAACATATAAAATTAATCAAATTTTGCTTAACTAAGATAATTTTATGGTCCAACGTTATAACATATACCTAATTACTAATTTGATTTAAATCAATATTGTTAGTGGCTGAGAATTTAAATTTAAACTTACATATATATTATACAACATCGTTTATGAAATAATCTCATTAAGTTGTAAGTTATATTATTCATTTTATTTATATTTTTACACTTAGTTTATAATTATTGTAGATCCCTGATGATGGCTATAAATATAGCTGAAAGCTTGGAATAAATATTTAAAAGAGTACACCTTTCATATTGCTGCAAACCCAATAAACTTTAAACTATATATATATATATATATATATATATATTGTTATGGATTCTTATTTTTCTTCTGCTCCGGCTACTTCTCGTGCAATTGGTCTGGATTCAACTTAAAAACTTCCTTTATATTCTTGTTTATTTAATTTAAATTTTTATTTTTAACTTCAACTTCTATTACACAAATTCATACATTAAAAAATGAAACTCTCTTCTCAAATTCAAATTCTATAATCAATACAAACTTTTCTTTTTGACATTTTTTCAAATTAACTTCATGACAATCTTTTATAATAAAAAAAAAACATTCCAAATTTCTTTTTTTTCTCGTCCCTAGGTAACCTCTTCAAAACAAAATATAAAACAAAACTAAACAACTCTTTACACTTTCTGAAATAAAACTTTTAAACACCTATATAAAGACAGTTACCTATTATCAAATACAAAAATTTTTTATCCAATCAAATCATAACAAAATCCCCCTAAATTTAAAATTAAAATTTTCTATTAAGACACATTTTATAATTTTAAATTTACTCTATATTTACTTTTTTATCAGATCATTTCTTACTATTCTACCTTTAAATTACAATTACTTTCGATTTCTACCCATTTTAATAATTTTACTTTATTTTATTTAATCAGTTTCTTCCCCCTTTTTCTAATATTTCCCCATTACTTATTTTCCTCTTTATTTTTAATTTTATCTCAATCCCATTTGCTTTTAATTAACTTCTTTTTTCTTTTTTTATAATTATAAATTATATCCTTCCAAATCTTTTTTAATCTTCTAATTTCATCACATATTTCAAAGTAATTTATATCATTATCCTCGTATGTTTTATTCTTCCTTTTCTTCTCATTGTCATAATTAGATTCAGTTTTATATTTAATTTTATTGATATAATAATATAATTCATTTTTATTAACTTCATATATTTCAGTTTCATATTTTATTTCTTCATTTTTATAATAATTATCTTTTTCATTCTTCTTATCCTCTTCATATTCATTATTTAATTTTAATTTCATAATTTCATATTCTTGTTTCATTTTGTTTTTATATGTCTCATATTCTTTATAATATTTATTTTTACTTTTTCCTTCCTGTATTACCATATATGAACTATCCTCAGTTCTCTCATTTTGCATCTCTTGTAATTTTTTTGTTTCATCTTCAAATTTCTTTGCTATTGTCATAGTATTTACTTCCATAAACCTTTGTATTCTTTCATTTTCTCGTTTATTTTCATTTTTCCCCATATCTTTTTCTTCAGGAGATTCAGTCTTAAAATCCTTATTAATTACTGATTTGTCATAAATTGTTTTCATATCTTTTATTGTTTCTCTATACATTTCCATCTGCTTCTTCATTTCATCTTTAAATACTTCCATATTCTTGTTCATGTCTTTTATTTCTTTTTTCATATCTTCTTTTATTTCTTTTTTCATTGCATTCATATCTTGTTTTATTTCTTCTGTATTTTCTTGTAAATTCTTCTTCAAATCTTCTCTTAAGTTATTATTCATTTTTTCCTGTTTTTCTTGATCTTCCTTTCTATTTTTTTCTTGTTTTTCATTCATTTTTTCTTGTTTTTCATTCATTTTTTCTAAAAATTTAAACATCCTATCCATATCGCTTTCTTCATGTTTGTTGCCATTACTTTCAATAATTGCTTCTATTATCGTGGTATTCTCTTTTTCATCTCCTGATTCATTTGTTCCCATAATCTGTATGTCCTCATCTTTTTGATGATCTCCTTGTTGCATCTGTACATCCTGTTTCTTGTTTTGCCTTCTTCTTGTTTCCATTTTATTATTTAAAATTATTCAATTTGTTTTTATTTGATTTAAATTTTAATATGTGTATTAAATTTATAATTTTAATTCACCCCCCGTATATCAAAATTTCTTATGTCTTATTGACACTGTCAAAATCAAAAATTTTTATAAAAATGATTTGTATCAACCTAAATATTTATAAATTATGTCTTAACAGAATTTATGTATCCCCCCTATTTCAAATATAAAACAACAAAATAAAAAACTGTCTCTATATAGAAATTTAAAAATCTTACCCCAGATTACAATTTTTCTAATATGAAATTTCAAAATTTCTATTTCGGTTTCTTGCGATCGGGTTGGTGTCCTGTTTCTTTTTATTCTTTTCTGGGTGTCTGGGTGTTCTTTTTGACAAATTTATTCTGGATTTAGATTTTTCTTTTCCTGCCCCACGTTGGGCGCCAATTTGTTATGGATTCTTATTTTTCTTCTGCTCCGGCTGCTTCTACTGCTATTGGGTCTGGATTCAACTTAAACTTCCTTTATATTCTTGTTTATTTAATTTAAATTTTTATTTTTAACTTCAACTTCTATTACACAAATTCATACATTAAAAAATGAAACTCTCTTCTCAAATTCAAATTCTATAATCAATACAAACTTTTCTTTTTGACATTTTTTCAAATTAACTTCATGACAATCTTTTATAATAAAAAAAAAACATTCCAAATTTCTTTTTTTTCTCGTCCCTAGGTAACCTCTTCAAAACAAAATATAAAACAAAACTAAACAACTCTTTACACTTTCTGAAATAAAACTTTTAAACACCTATATAAAGACAGTTACCTATTATCAAATACAAAAATTTTTTATCCAATCAAATCATAACAATATATATATATATATATATATATATATATATATATATATGAATAATGGTATAGTGACTGGTTCAATATAACGTGAAGTCAATAGTGGAGTTGCAGTCAATGTTATGGCCAATGTAAATGAAGAAAACTCTTTTATTTTTGTCAAGCTTTCGAATTTATTTAATTCTTTTTCAGGACATCTATAGTGAAGAAAAAATTTTTTATATAATAAAATTTTTTTTATAATTTTTTATATGTGATAACTTACTAATACGTGAGGTTATGAAAAAAGCTGCGAATTCAGTTTGATAAAATTAAAGTAAATCATATTATTAAAATACATAAAAACATATACGTTTAAAACTTATTATTTGGTTGACTTTTAATATGTCTTCAATTTCTTTTTTATATATGAATGTTTTTTTATGTATCTATGGTATTTATTTTAACACAGTAGGAAAGCAAAACATTGTAATGATTAATTTATTTAGATTTTATTATTATATAAATAAATTTAACATATAAATTTAACTTATAAATATAAAAAAACTTTTAATAAATTAAAACAGGATTACAAACATAAAGATTAATATAATATTAAAATAAACAAAAATAAAAACATAAAAAATAACAACTTTCGTTAAATTTAACATTTAAAAAAATTTTTTTATAAAAAATTTTTAAAATTAAAGTTCTGTATTTCACGAATATAGTAAGTTACTTGATATAATAATAAAATCTAAATAAATTAATCATTACAATGTTTTGCTTTCCTACTGTGTTAAAATAAATACCATAGATACATAAAAAAACATACATATATAAAAAAGAAATTGAAGACATATTAAAAGTCAATCAAATAATAAGTTTTAAACGTATATGTTTTTATGTATTTTAATAATATGATTTACTTTAATTTTATCAAACTGAATTCGCAGCTTTTTTCATAACCTCACGTATTAGTAAGTTATCACATATAAAACATTATAAAAAAATTTTTATTATATAAAAATTTTTTTCTTTACTATAGATGTCCTGAAAAAGAATTAAATAAATTCGAAAGCTTGACAAAAATAAAAGAGTTTTCTTCATTTACATTGGCCATAACATTGACTGCAACTCCACTATTGACTTCACGTTATATATATATATATATATATATATATATATATATATATATATATATATATATATATATATATATTTATTTATTTATTAAATTTTAACAATAGATTGTAAAATCATGAGTGCATACAACCAGATACTGTGAGGGACGAGAAAAGGGTCGTCCGCCCGCTGTTTCTGTAAGTGGTGGTGACTCTTTAACTGAAAAATCATTATACTTTTAAAAAATTAAAATTGTTAAATACAAAAAGCATTTAAACATTTAAGATTTAGTTTGCCGATTTCCTTTAATAAGTTGAAATAAATACACTTCCAGAAATTTTGAGTATTTATGTAGAAAGGAAGTTGCTATATAGATCATTACTATCAAATAAAGGTCTCATTATATTTTTACTTTACTGCCATTTTTATTTCCAAAAAAGTCTGCTCTAAAAAACAATTTCAAGAAATCATTAATTAAGACCAAATAATTTTAGACTTCAGTTAGTTATTTATACGTTTCCGTATTTAAACTACAAAAGAATCATTAAAAAAAAGCGGAGTTCGGCTCATTTCCTAGTCCTACTAAAAATAAATGTTACTTTTACTAAGTCTTGTTTATTTCTCGATGTCAATCGACCGTATTATGACAGTTCTCTTCTAAAGTACACAACTCAAGTGATACGATAAATTTTCTAATTTATATTTCGTTTCAGAGGTTTTAAAAAGAAACCCACAAATATCTTTTTATAATCTTTGATATTTACAATGTATTCTCTTAGTGTAGATTAATAAGTATTACTGAGATCCAATGAATATACAGTGAGGTCCAAAAGTAACGGATACATTCATTTTCTCCGTTAATAAGCGTGTAAAAGAAAAATCCTGAAACACGTCAATTTTTAAATTTAAAATGACACTTTATGACGCTAAAAAACCACCCCCACTTTAAACCCCTTCCCAAGGGGTGAGAGCACCCCATTTTTTTAAATGGCATGGGGGGTAATGTGATACCTTGTTTGAAAGAGCATTTAATTGCCTATTCAGCAATGTAAAATTTTTTAGATTTTATTTTTTTATTTTCAAGAAAATTCGATTTACAATTTTGGAATGTGTTACTTAAAATGTATTGAAACGTGTCGTATTGATATACCAAGCATGCCTACTAGATTATTTTATTATTAGGAAATTTAACTGTAACTACCTATTGCAGTATTAAATATTGAATTTTCTTGAAAACAAAAAAAATAAATCTAAAAATTTTTACCTACATAGCTAAGTACACTGTTTTGTCATTTTCGTGTACTCAGATAAGCGAAAAGTGAGAGGTAAAATTTAGATGAAAAAGTTATAAAAAAAATATCACCTTTTGGTTTGATATTAACTCGAGTTAAGAGTACTCATATTTAAAAGTATAAATCTTAATTAAATCAGTACGAGAGATAAATTAAAAAAAAATTAAAGAATATAAGTAAAACAGTTTACAGATAGGAGTTACAAAAAATTTAAGTTATAAAAAAGCAAGGTAAGCAATACACAAAAAAAATCACATCCCGGTTATTTTCTTTACGACACTGTGCACTCCACTTATAGATGTTACAGGTAAATACAATTAGGATAAAATATTCCATAGAAATAAATGGTACTCTGAGACTCGATACAATTATTAAAAAAATTGTTAAAATCTTCTAAATGTTTCTGAGATACTTTGTTAGCATATGGCTTTATTCTCTCGGTAATTGGTCTTAACGGTGAGATATAATCTAGACCCATTCTTGTCTAGATTTGTAGATATTTAGAGAAAAACCATAAACTCATTCTTCGTAGCTGGGGTTCGAAGAAAAGACGGTAACAATGGCTGAATTCTGCCGCCATTGCTCTACGATATACGAAGGAAACTTAAAGATAGCACTGTCTGCAAATCTTCAGGTAAACCTTCCGGTACGATAAACGATAGTCGATACAAGAAACATTTAACTGCTGGTAATTTTTAAGATAAAATAAGAAAATTGCCGGGAATTCGAAACTGAGCATTTCGCGAACGATCTTAATCGCGTAAAATCTAAACCCAGAGTGAATAAAAATCGTTGGTACTAGAGAGACGCTCTCCTTTCCCGCCTAATCACCTGATCTTAAACTCGGAACCTCATTGGTCAGTTAGGAAAATCTATAAACTGCTTAGAGACAACGGTTAGATTAGCTACGTTCTGGAAACATCTCGAATAAAATTTAGGACAGAGTCGGCCTAAGTGAAAAGAAACGTTAAAAAAAGTAATTTTATTATTCGGGTTTTTTAAACACGCTACAAGTATAAAAAAAACGACAAATAATCGAAAAAAAAAATGAAAAACAGGAAATACTAGCAAGAATAAAAAAAACGATAGAATTAAAAAAAAAATTGCAAAAAGCAGAATATACGGAAAAATTGTAACCACTCAAAAAATGTTGGTAAAGAAACGAAAATTGTGTCAGAACGAAAAACGGGAAGAATTGGAAAAAACAAGAACAATTGAAAAAAAAAAAAGAAAAATGGTCACAAATCGGTAAAAAAATTATAACAAACAAAAACGTAAAGTAAAATGAAAAATAATCGAAAAAACTGAAAAAAACAAAGAAAAAAGAAAAACTGGAAAACAAAAACAAAGCAAAAAAATAGAATAATACAAACGAGAAAATATGACAAAATCAACAAAAACAAGAAAAACATGGAAAACAATAAAAAAATGAGAAAAAATCGTGAAACGAAAAATAGGAAAAAAACAGTGATTAATAGGCGTTACGAATACGATGTTTGCCGGGACAGCTAGTTATATAATAAAAAACAGGTGTATCAATTATATTTTATAAAATAAATCAATCTATTTCTGTATGCATACGTAATATGTATGTATAGATGATATACATAGTTCTTAAATAAAATAAAAAATTATAAAAAACCTCGAAATTTGTCATAGATGTTGTTAGTGCAGGCCGCCGGGAGTCATATCAATAATAATTATAAAAGGGGAAAATTAACAGGCATATACGCAAAAAGGATCATTGTGACAAGTAGGAATAGTAACCGCAAACATGCATGTTTCTGGTTCGTTAGCTGTCATCAGTGCGGCATAACCAAGTAAGGTATTGCACTTGGCTAGCAAAAGTGTTGGGTACTTGGAATCAAAGGATGGTAGCGAAACATGTGTCTAATAATTATAATAATAATAAAATGCTTTATTCTCAGAAATTTTACAATTTGTCGACAAAGCTAAAAAACATACAAAAAAAGTACAAAAACCTTAAAATATAACATAACACATAAACAAAATACAAAAAAGAAATCGTAATATTTACACAATTAAAGAAATTGAAAGTCAAAAAAAAGAAGAAAAAGAAAAAAGAAAAAGTTTCTTGAAGTAGTAAATTAGTGTGTATTTAGATGTATAAAATCATAATATGAGAAACTCATTTACTGTTTAAAAAGGTCTCTCCAATAAGTGTGCCTTCAAAGCTCTACGGAATGAGGGAAAGAGTGTAATAGATTTGATATTGAAAGGCAGACGATTGTGCATATTTTTTGCATTACCTATACAATATAGAGTTTTTGACTAACTCTGATCGTTGGATTGGTAACCAAAGATCAAGCTTCCTGTTCCTACGTGGATAGTTGTGGGAAGGCGTTTCAGGATTCGCTGACGACTGCTAGCGGACTAAGCAAACGGATTCAAAAATAAATAAAGAAAGAATAAAGAATATTTTTTAAAATATTCCCCACAATGAGTTCTATTGTTTAATCTCAACAAGTAACGTATAGCTCTCTTTTGAAGTTTGAAAATACGGTCAAATTGAGTCGCACAACACGTACCCCAGAATGGAATGGCGTATCGGAGATGCGACTCAAAAAGCGCGTAATAGACTGTTCCAGCTGTTGACAAGTTTAATTCCTTGGAAACTGATCTTAGCGCAAAACACGCAGAACTTAATTTTTTTGACAATGCATTGATGTGCAAATCCCATTTTAATGAGTTGTCAACAATGAGACAGAATCAACGATTTCCACACTATTGTTATTAAGTTCAAAAGTTTGTAATGCACCCTTATATGATAAGATTTTAGTTTTAGAGAGATTAAGGCATAGAAGGTTAGAATCGCACCATGATTTAATTGTGACTAAGTCACAAGATACGGTACTATAAAGGGATGTCCTATCCGGGTTGCTCCAGGTAAAACTAGTCTCATCAGCAAAGAGGCAGAGTTTGCCACTAATATTTAGGTAAAGCTTATCATTAATAAAGAGCAGAAATAAGATAGGACCTAGAACTGAACCTTGAGGTACTCCACAGTCAATTGGCTTACAGGAGGACGTTCTCACATCAACCCTTACCAGCTGACTTCTGTAGGTAAGATAAGATTTAGAACACTCGAGTGGTATTCCTCTAATCCCATAGTGTTGTAATTTGTTAATTAAGATGTTGTGGTTTACACAATCAAAGTCCTTAGAGAAGTCGCAGAAGATTGTTGCTGCAGAGTCCTGATTGTTAAGATTGGAGTATACATTGTCAAAGAGCGAGAACATAGCATCATTGGTAAATTTATTGCTCAAGAAACCAAACTGTTGGGAAGTTAGTATTTTATAAGTGCAAAGTAAAGATAGCAGTATTTTTTTACCAATCTTTCAATAATCTTCGACAATGTGGGGAGAAGTGCTATTGGGCGATATTTCGAAGCTTGATCTTTATCACCTCCTTTGTGAAAGGGAATAATTATCGTCGTCTTAAGGCAGCTTAAAAGGATTCCAGGTTGGCAGCTTGGAAACGCTCCAAGTTGAAGTGACTTGTTAATCAAGTTAGTCAGATGGCTTAAGGTGTTTACCGGTAGATTTGAAAACATTTTTAGAGTAAGCCTATCTGTTCCAGCAGATGATTTGCTTTAAATCTCATTAATTGTTTTACGAAGCTCGGACAATGATACCGGTGAAATGCAGAATCTGTGTAAATTTTCATTTCTGAGATAAGAAAGAATATCGTGGGAAGGAGTTATGGAGCGCACTAAGTTTTTTGCTACATTAACAAAGAAGTTGTTTAAGTTCTCTGGTGAAGTAGGAATTTTGTTAGATGAAGAGGCCCGATCCCTTAATTCATTTACAATAGACCAAGTTTCTTTAGCAATGTTACCTGCATTGTTTTTACAAAATGTCACAGTGCATTTCCATCAATAACAATAAATAATAAAGTAATTTCGACAGTTACCTCTGTAAATTACCTGGGTATACACTTGAAGTTGACTAACCTGGAGAACCCACATATGGAACAAACGGAAACAACGGGGATAAAATTTAAGAAGCACTATTGGCTTCTAGGGCGTAACTCTAAACTTCTGACAAGAAATAAACTTTTAGTTTACAATACAATTTTCAAACCAGTCTGGACATATGGTCTGCAGCTCTAGGGAACAGCAGCCAAGTCGAATATATCCATTATCGAGAGATTCCAGTCCAAGGTGCTACGTGCAATAATCGATGCTCCGTGGTTTGTGACTAACAGGGATATCTACAAAGATCTGGAAATGAAAACCGTCAATGAAGTCATAGTGGGAGTAAGTGAAAAATACATCGCACGTCTTGAAAGTCACGCGAACGTCCTTGCAATAAATTTGTTAGACAACAGTCTAGCAACAAAACGATTAAAAAGACAGACACCTCTAGATTTAATACACACACACAATAATATTGCTATTGTTACAATTGTTAGGCTAACGAATCACATATGTGTATGATTTAATATTCATAGAGATGTGTGGCGCTGGTTACAATCTCTTCATGTCATTCATTTCATAGATAAAATGTACTTATTGTTATATGTTATAACAGATTGCATAATAAACAAAAAAAATAAGCTCTAAAATATCGTTGGCATCTAAGAATGAGGCACAGTCTTAAACGCTCTTGACGTGTACACTCTTACACACTTGGGTATCTAACGAGTTAGGGTGATACTACAATACTAACAATGCCTTGGACCTTATCAAACAGCACTTTTACCAAAAGTTTATCCAGAGATAAAATCACGACTGTAGACTGGCCAGAGAGTTATTACGTTATCCTGGCGAGGAAATAGCAAGAAAATTTAGGGCATTGGCCACACAAAATCTCCGAACAGCTGTGGGAGTCTTAACAGGTTACTGCCAATTGCGAAAACATCTCTTTAGGATGAAATTAGCACAATCACCCCTATGCAGAGGTGGCGAACAAGCAGAGGAAAAAGTAGAGCATATAATGTATGACTGCTCTGCTATTTCTGAAATCAGAAGATCCGTATTGGCCGAGTACTGGCTTACACCATCATCTATTTTAAATCTTTAGGCCTGATCACAGCCTGAGTTGTGGATATCCCTACATACGGGAGGATGCATAATGGGCCATATGTGACGGCAGAGCACTTATCACCCCTTCCCAAATTTATCGTTTTATCAGTTGTCTATGAGAGCTGTGGTGATTGATAACTCGAATTATGGAATAAGCACTTTGGAAGCCTTGCATAAGTTTTTATCTCTATCACCAAAACCAATTTCTAAACATCGAGAAACAAAAAACTAAAGAAAAAACAACTTCTTTCATTAAACATATAAGCAAACAAGAATCTGTTTATTTCTTCGGATTTTATTTTTATTTTGGTTTATATTATTCCAAGAATTTAGTGTTTTCATCAGTGAGCAGTGCCGTCTCCATATTTAAAAAACCTGTGTTGTTTATTATACCTGTACAATTGTATTTACTCTTTGTATTTTTTTATTATAACTTTAAAATATGTACTCATTTATCAGTGCTGTATTATAAACATTAAATATGGACAAGTTAAGTAAAAAATGACAGGACTTTGACTTGATATTTGTTTTTAAGATTTAAATGGTTTAATTAATTGCCTTGAACTACTTGAATTAATTAAGTCCAACAAATTTAAGACGTTTTGAAGTTTTTTATGTAAATTTTCACAACACAAACTATGGAGCACATTCTCCTATTGACAGTACATTAAGAATAATCAATAATAATGATATAGATTCATTTGGTGTATCTCTTTCTAAGTTTAGAAATCAGTTGAGAAGGGTTTGAACATTTGTATTGCTTATGTGTATAAATTTGTTAATGTTTTATTTTTTTTAAGGTGTATTGTAAATTTCGTAATGGGGGTAATCCCGTAAATAAAAAAAATAAAAAAAATAGGTGCACTGAAACTAAAAGCCCAAAATGGAAAAAAATCGTTTCCATTTATGACCAGAACCAACGATAGCTCCGGAGACATGCAAAAATTTGAAATGGTGTATACCGACTTAATATAATTATCTATTAAAAGCTACGCATAAATATGACTTGGTAAATAATGACCGGAACATTTTTGGACCTCGTTCGAATTAGAACTTTGTTTAATTTTCAAAGCCGCAATTTTTTTATAAAAATATTCAAGTGCAATCCAAATTCCTAGTCTATTTCTATCATTCTTATACTGTTTATAAACGAAGTGAAATAGGAAAATAATTGTGTCACGGCCAAAAGCTAACAAAAATGTTATTTGGCAAATAGAACGCAACTTTGATTGAACGATACAGAAAATGGTCTGGCATTTTAATATGTATACTAGTATTTCTTTGTAATGAAATCAACAAATTTCACAGAAAAAAAAAATAGAATAAATACTTTCATGATTATCAAAATAACAAATTTACCATTCATCAGGTTTTAATTCACTCTGTCATCACTATAACGATCTAAATTACTAGAATGAAATTACTACTGTGTATATATTATATTTATTAATTACCATGAAGATTTTACAAGATCGGTTTTTGTGTCCCTCTGACAATCCGTCCGTGTGCTAAGTGATCTATGGTTTTAATTCAGGCACGAGTTGGATTTTGTAAGCAAGCAAACCAAGGTCTTTCCATAAAATTTTCCATGATGGACGCATATCTAATCCCTGTGCAAGATGGCAGTTAGACTGATTCGGGTCTTCTTCTACGCTACACTTTACAGCAGGAATGCTGTGGATGCATATTATCAGTTAGAGTAAACGTGGTGCAAAACCGTTCCATAGTTAATCAAATGGACAATTATGTTGACCGTAAAATGGATATAGTGCTCAGTACGTCTTTCGGAGAAGACCATGATTTTCAAACTTAATTGCCACATTTGACTAAGCGATGTTCAGGCGCCAGTCTATTCATGTTGAAATGCGAAATAAAACTAAACATTAATGACTTGACAACAGTCAAAATGACTACCAGTTAAAAAAGTGTTGCCAAATTTAAGTTCTATACCTCTAAAAAGACCCTTTATATGTCGCAACCATCTGATTAAATTAGGCAGGTAATAGGATGCGTAGGCCTATCATTAAACGCCGGCATCTAACTGGATGCCTATAGGCTAACTTAACGTTTAACTATTTAGCGTAATAAAAATGAGCCCTTTGAAGATGCCTAACTCAGATTCAGTCAAGTAATTTAAATTAAGTTTCGTTCTTTGCGATGGTAGTAGTCACCAAAACAAAAATGGCGTCATATCACAAACAGTGAATGCAATTCATACTTTTGGGTGTTCCTTATATATTACAATACGACAATGTTTGTATGCCTCTATAAGTTTGCTTGTTATATATTCTATATCGTATATGTCTTGTACTACAATAAATTGGTCGTCTGTAAATAGCAGTTTGTATAGTGTTGTGTCGTCATTTAGAGGTATACCCGTGTTTCGGCATTTCTTTTCCAAGACGCTAGCACTCGTTCCAAGTATCATTTCAACAACGTTGGTATACTCATGTTTTGGCATTTCTTTTCCAAGACGCTAGCGCTCGTTCTAAGTATCATTCCAACAACGTTGGTATACCCATGTTTTGGCATTTCTTTTCCAAGACGCTAGCGCTTGTTCTAAGCATCCTTTCAAAAACGTTGGTATACCCATGTTTTGGCATTTCTTTTCCAAGACGCTAGCGCTCTTTCAAGTATCCTTTCAACAACGTTGGTATACCCATGTTTTGGCATTTCTTTTTATACCCATGTTTTGGCATTTTTTTTCCAAGACGCTAGCGCTCGTTCTAAGAATCCTTTCAACAACGTTTGTATACCCATGTTTTAGCATTTCTTCTCTAAGACGCTAGAGCTCTTTCTAAGTATCTTTTTAACAACTTTGGTATACCCATGTTTTGGCATTTCTTTTCCAAGACGCTAGCGCTCGTTCTAAGTATCCTTTCAATAACGTTGGTGAGAAACAATATCCTGGTTTTAGCTCTTTTGTTATATTGAATTATGTTATTAGTTTGTATCCTATTTTGATTAGTGATTTCTAAGTATCCTTTCAACAACGTTGGGATACCCATGTTTTGGCATTTCTTTTCCAAAACGCTAGCGCTCGTTCTAAGTATCCTTTCAATAACGTTGGTTTAGCCTTTTTGTTATATCGAATTATGTTATTAGTTGATCTCTTATTTTGATTTGTGATTTAAGATTGTTGTGAATGATTTCACTGCTTTCATTAATTAGGTATTGATGTTTCTTAGAGTTTAATTCAAGGAACGCTATCGTAAGCTTTGTTTAAATCAACGTAAAGTACATGGGTTTCTTGATTATATGCTATTTTTTCTATAATTTGAGTTACAGTTAACAAATGGTCTTTGGTAGATCTTCCCGTTTTAAATCCGGCTTGTTTCTGTGCTTCCATATTTCCTGAACCCTGAACCGTTTTTTAGCGATTTACATACTTGTTTTTTATGTAGTCTATGAGGGGATCTTGGTGTAACCACTATGTCAGTGTTTTCACTGTTTTTAAATTCGTCTCTGTTTTCTGTTAGCATTTTGCCAAACTGATATTTTCATTTTTGATACGGTATTGGTGATATTTTATCTTTCTTATAATCTTTTCTCATATTTTTGAGAATATTCTAACTTTCTTTACTTCGTCTACTCCTACATTATTTATTCTAGAGCATGTTCTCTCCGATTTTTTTTTCTTACTGATAACTTTTGCTTGATCTTTTTCAAAGTTTATCCTTTCAGTTATTGTGAGCTTAGAAAATTGTGATATTTCTTTCTTTTGTCTTTTATTTCTTTTTCCTACCAGTAAGGTTTTCTGTTATTTTTTGTGTTTTCTACTCGATATAGAGCGTTTTCTGCTGCTTCGTTTATACCTTTTTTGATAAACTCGTACTGTTCTTTTATTCTTTCAAATTGTGTTTTATTTAATCTACCATTCAACCTGATTTGATATAGTTTCAGTATATTTTCTTGTTCTAAATCTTTTATATTGAATATGATTTTTCTGAGCTCCGTGGTGTTCCCTTCGTCGTCAACTATTTTTTTTTTGTGATCTTCTATTTACTGGTGTAGCGTTTTTAGCTTCCAGAAGGTAATGGTCACTGCCTAATTTTGCCTACTTATTATAAAATCTATAATGCTTTTTTAACCTCTCTTTGGTTGTGTCCATGTGTATTTATGTATTTCTCCATGTTAGAAAACGCCATTCAAGATAGTTATTTGGTTTTGTTTACATCTTTGATCATTATCATAAAGTATATTTTCTAAGTTCTAAAACTGTCCTTTGTTCTTTTACCTATTCTCGAATTTGAGTCTCTGAATAAGAGTATATATCTCTACTCATACCAATTCCTCGTATTTCTTCATGGAGCTGTTCGAAAAATCTATCCGTATTGTATACAAACTTATCATTATACTAGCGTAAAACTAACGCTACACCTTTTTATAGATAGGTTAAGTTTTATCTGTCTTTCATTAATTGGTTTCCATGTTATGTACTTTCTAAATCTTCTGTATATGATGATTGATACTCCCTGTTGATAAAGATCTTACAATTTTTAAAAAATGTTTCATATGGTAGGTTTATACGCTTGGCAAGTCTCCGCAAGCATCCACAAGCACCCCAAGCCTTCACAAACCCATTTACACGCTTGCGCTTGCCGAAAGCTTCCTTTAATCTGTGTTTGAAAACCGATACTGACCTGGATCGGCAACAAGCTCTTCTCACCTCACGCAAGCCAAGGAAACACCCCCTTTACACGTTTGTATTGTGGAAGCTTGCCAAGACGTATAAGCATGTAAACCTACCATTACATTATTTCCAAGTACTTCACAGGTGTCAAAAACCTTTTAATGTATGTTTAACTTTCTTTACTAAACACTTTCTTTTTTTAACCATAAAAAATTAAATCCCTTGCAAGGGATAACCGGAAACTAACACATTTGTAACACACACAATAAAATAGCGTTTAATTACCTCAGTTATTTCATAATGATTGTATTTCGTAATGTCATTACTGCTTTATGGCTGGCTAATAACGAATATATTTTAATTCAGACAGGATATTGTGTATATACTCACGTACCATAACTTCTTTCTTTAACTATCTGGGAAACGGTCCGTAAATTTTAATGGAAATGTTAAGATCTGCGTACCTGCTTTCATATAAAAATTCAGTTATATAATGTTTGTAAATTTTAGTTTTATTGTAAAATGTGGTTAAATGTACCGAATAAAATTATTAAGTCATAGATAATTGTGATTTTTATAATTAGTATATCTTGATTGTAACGATAATGGGTCTAGAACAGACCGAAAAACCGTTCTAGAACCGTTACGAAAAAACTCAGTAATTCAAACGTATCGAGATTTCGTCTTCTGCGCAGTTCCCGAACGGTTCTAGAATGGTACTTTGGTCTGTTGGAACAAACGTAATATCACTAAAAGTTTAACTTATTAGCTAGATCACGTGGGTTTTAAATAGGGACGCGGGACGCGGATAAAGTGTCGATACTTTTGGTATCGAATACCTTTCTCTCGATACCGATTTTATTGTACTCGATACTTGTCATTCGGTACTTTTACTCAAATGAGTACTCTTTGGCAGGTATCGTACCTATCTCCTCTCAAATAAGTCTAATTATATTTAATACCCAAAGCTTATTAATATTAGAATTTTTATCAGTATATTGTTCTCACTACTTTTGAATGATGTGCTAGAGGGCTTATCATTTAATTTTTTTATCATAACTGAGTCAATTTGTTTTCTCCTAAAATCACAAAAAATAGACCAGATTGTCAATTTAAAATGTCTTGTTTGTGTCTAGATTTATACCGGAATAAGACTTCTATACATATCCATTATGTATTTAAAGGAACAATTTTCACTAGTAATACCACTAGAGGTCAAATTATTTCCGAAAATTTTTTCGAGCTCATGAATATTTTGAAAATTTCCCGAGTCGAAGATGAGGGAAATTTTCTAAAAATATTCATGAGCGAGAAAAAATTTCAGGATATTAATTTGACTTCGCGTGGTATTCGGTAAGAAAATTCCACACCGAATGTAATGGCCATGTAGTGGCTTCTCAGCCTGCCCTTTAAGATATTGTTTTCTACTTATTGTAGTTACACGGTAATGCAGTTTTATAATGAAATATATTACATTCTTTGATTTTTTTATTTACTTGGGGCTACTACAAGTGGTAGAAAATGAAAAAATATTAGTTTTACAGATACATACCTACAGGAACAGATTACATAATAATATTCAGTTTGTCTTCACACCAATGTACTCTTAGCCTATAAACTGTTGATTACTACTGATTGTAGTAGCTCAAAAGTGCCATTTAGGGACAAAAAATATAATATTCTTTTATTTTATAGTTACTTGAGCTTACTACAAGTGGTAGAAAATTATAATTTTAGAGGTTTATCGGGAAGCTGCATGAACAGATTCATAGCGCGTCATAGCTTTGTCAGCAATTATTTAGGCCTTCAAATTAGTAATTTCTACTTATTGTTGTTGCATGGGAATACCATTTCAAGATAGAAAATAGTATATTCTTCAATTTTACATAAGTTTTGAGTAACTACAACTGTTAGAAAATTGTTTTTTTTGCGTTTTTCTTAACGTGCGTTATGCGCGCTTTAATGGTATGGTATTGTATATATTTTATTAGACATAGACACTTAATTGAAAACATTCAAAGTCCTGCATTTTCGCCATTAAGAAGAGAGGACGTGTCCGAAGAATATAGAAAACATCTTAGCTTGGTAATTAAAATGTATCAAAACTAAATATTATGTGAACAAATAAAAAGCAGTCTGGTCTGTTATTGTAAACGTCAAAAAATTTCCAGTATAATTGGCTGTTGGGAACCCCACGAAAAAAAAATTCCGCTAAAATACCTCCGATGCCATGGTGATCTGTCAAAATAACGTTTTTTGATTGGTTCAAAATTATAGGTGTGGAATTTTCATAATTATTAACATTTGACTTTACAAATTATGACAATTTAGACATTTTAGAGAAAATTTTTGACAAGTCTGACATTTGACGTTTAAAATTTATCAAAAAATTGATAATCATTTTAACGAAAAACCAAGAATTTTTCCACAAAGTGTGTGGATTTCTTCCTAAACAATAAAAATACATTCTGTTTTTTTTTTCAGGTAATACATTGAATTGATATGACCTATCGAATTTGGTGAGCTAGAAATTATTTTATATGGAATTGGTATACGAAAATCATTTTTTTCGTTCCGCATTTAATGTTGTAGTCCAGTAAAGGAATACAAAATTTCAGTAAAATGCGAAAATAGTAGTTTACGTAATAAGTCCTGAAAGTGGTCTTTTACTGGACGGGTAGGCAAATTGCAGGGCGAGCCATAGGCGAGCCCTGCAAGCCTGCGAGTCCAGTAAAAGCACTTTTGGGACGTATTACGTACAATATTTTTTTTTTTTTAACGGGCGTTGTTGTACCATAAACTTCATATTATTCAGTTTACATTTTTATAACAAGAACTCTTTATTAACTAATTTTAACATTTTTTAAACCTTGCTTTAACAATTTCATTTGGTATAATTTCATCTTCCATTAAATTACAATCAAATGCATCATTTTAAATATCCATTTTATAATAAATTTCACGTTTTCAACTAAACGTCAAAATATGTCAAGTTATTTTATATACAAAACTCGGTTACCATAGAAACCAATTGATAGGCCGGAAAGTAAATAAAAATGAGTCCGGTAAAAGCTTTTACCGGACTTAATTTTATTTTCTGGCCTTTTCCGACAAAATGAGATTTCCTGACCTAAAAATAAACAGGAAAGTATTAATTTCTGGCCGGTTTAAAAAAAAAATAGGAAGGATGAAAATTTGGATTTAGATAGTTAAATGTACATATGTATAATTGTATAAAACAAAGTTTGCTATTCTGCAGTCTCTCTATTTTCCAAAAATTTTCCGAGAAGATTAATTATTTCCTTAATAATAAAATTAGAAACAACTTTTTTAATAAAATTTATAGATTATATGTTTACCTACAGAGTTTGTTTAACTTTTTTTCCATATGTTCATTATTTTAAGAGATAAAAGCCATTTTCCAACGAAAATTTGGTTGTAATTTTTTTTCTTTTTTAACGTGCTGTATTTCTTTATAAATAAAAAAACTAGTGTGGCAGTCAGTGGGACTGCCGGCAGAAGTTATACTTCTATGCACGTGCATGGATTCATAAATTTGTATGCGAATGATTTAGCAAACTCATTATATGATATTCGTGGTAAGCAACCCCAAAAACCTCCTACTACCGTGTGCACACTCTTTTTGTATCGAATTTGCATAAAATTATGAACCAGGTGTTTCGAAAACCATCGCCATTATTATAATCGTATTTAGCGACTCAAAAAACCACCGAGTACCAAGTGTACACTGATTTCGTACAGAATTTACATAAAACCCCAGAGGAAGAGGTAAATACCCTAGACACCAAGTGCCGCGGAGACTTTCGAAATCGTGATATTCGTGTTTATCGACTCCAAAAATCCCGAGTATATAAATTGAACCCATTTTCAGCAATACTTACCGAGTTGTAAGTTTTCTCGCTATTGTCAGTTCGGAATGTACTTTTTGAATGCCGAAATGCAATTTCCATTTTTACATTATAAAATATAGCGACAAATTTCCTAATACTTTAACGAATCCAATGCAAAAAAACGCATTCCGATCCATCTTACGTTACAAAATTCGGAGGTTTTGGTACTTTATTTCCTCGACTATTCGTAAAAACTCTGTTTATGTAGCCAACAACCTCAAAAGCATAGTGCAGGATATACTGCAACCATGTGACGGTATTTTAGACTACAATACAATACTTATTACTGAATATTATTATTAATATTATTAATATAAAATACTAAACTTAATATGTGACAGAATTATAAAATAATCTGTCAAATAATCATGTGGTCCGTCACTATGATATTCATACATTAGTTCAGACCGTTTTTTCGTTTTTTGTATATCTATCCCTTTTCAATGTATCTACTGAATGTTGAAACTGTATTCAAAGCACTTATAGTTATGACTAATAACATGTGATAAATATTTCATCTTTGTTTTTACCAACCAATATACCTTATAAGTGTGTCTGTCTCTCTCTTACTCACACCATTACATATGTAATGATTTTTTCCATTTAACTGTACATAAATCTTTTCCACCGAGTGCATGAATAGAAGTATAACTTCAAAAATGTTTCAAATAAAATCTAAAAATTATAAATTTATCTAAAAAATGTATTATAAAAAATATTATTAAATATTTTTAATTCCTGTAGACATACAGTCGATTTTCCATTGCCCAACGTTTGCCATTTTTTTTTATTTTGATTTTCTTACACTGCATTTCTTTACAGAATAAAATTAGCAATAGATAGGTACTTTGGATAAATATTTAAGCTGCTAGATTACGGTATCAAATTTATAATATAAATAAATTAAAGTTTGTTTCTTTTCTATTAATATACATTTAATTATCATCTGATATGCTTATTTCTGAATCAACTTCATTTTCGATACAAGTATTTTCGAAATCTTTTTCACACGCATCTCTTGATAATTATGTCATCTTCATCTTCTATGACCAGGGCTTCTTCTTTTTTAAAAATTGTATAGTTTCCAGATTGATAGGTTCCACATACAGCTAGAGAATATCATATTCAGAATTTCTGGTGGTGCAGCATCCTGAATCATTTTTATTGGTATTAAAACGTATTGTTTTCCCATCCCCAGTCTTCTGGACAAATTTTGGAATACATTATACCTATATCGTGCCTCTCTTTTTTACCTTTATTACAGCTGTATTCTACATAATACAAAACAAACTCATTTACTTACTAGTACCTCAAAATTTGATTATTAAAACAATTCATTACAAAAAAAAGGTATAATCCATTTCACCGATTTTTGCCGATGACAGAAATCATACTCGAAGTAAATTTAGAGTTACATCTCTCTCAGGTACAGGCAAGTTAGAAATTTAAATGAGGACGTTTGTTTTTTAATACAACACTTACGTAACTGCATCTTGTTTCACCGGTAAATAAAAAGTATTCAATACGGAAGTCTTTACTTAATTCACATTCCTAGTAACCGTCATGTACGGCTCGTTGTTGAAGGGTTGAATTTAATAATTATTATGTCATATTTTTGTAGATGTCAAACCACACTGATAGTTTCAGAAAATTACGACCTAATTTAGAAAAAAAATCTCTCCGCCATTGGTAACTTGGATGACAGTTTTATCTTATTTCAGTGGTTTTTAATATCAAAGCGGCCAAAAACGATGAAATGGACTATATCTATTATATCTAAAGATGTCTACTTTTCTCACTTTTTGTAAGTTATTTAAAAAGTAATGCATGTATAAAAATGAATAATAATCCATTCCAAAGAGTAGATTCCCAAGTACTATATAGTCTATTTTTAATGAGTTTGTTTATCTCACAATAAAGATATTAACAATTGAATTTACGAAAAACTACTTTAAAATTGTCACGAAAAAAATTTTTTTTGCTTTATACTTTTTTATCCGATTAAGTAAATTAATAAAAATTTATATATAAATGTTATATAAGCAATTTAAATTCAAAGGGTTTTCAAGATTAAGTGATTATAAAAATTTCTATTACAAAAAGTAGTTGGTTTTACTTAATATTATAAAAATACCTTATTTAAGTAAAATAGATAAAGATTAAATAACTTGCTTTAATAAAATGTTGATAATAAAAAATATACAGGGTAGCAAATATGAAATGGGACCAATTATGATTCGCAATCTATATATCTATATATATATATATATATATATATATATATATTAGTAAAAGTGGTTATTGGGTAAACAGCAATACTTAACGTTAAATAAAACTCTTTAGAGTATTTTTAATCCAAGCTTTCGTAATTACTTTATTACATTATCAAGGAGCTACAAAATTAAGAGTGACAGAATGCAAGTAGAAATAAATTATAAATTTATACTTACATCTCTGTGAGGTTATAACGTTGTTGTTCTAAAAGAAATTAACATGAGTAAATAATAAATTATAAAATTAAAATGATGTTTTTTATAAGTATTATCAAATTGATGTTTCTCACAAGATATGACATTAATGATTAAATAGTCATGTAACTATGATATCAAAAGTAATAAATTAGAGAACTAACTATAAGGTATTAGGAATAATAAAAAAAAAAAAATTTTATAAATTATGGAAGTATTAAGATATAACAATATTAAAGCTTAGATGTTATTAGCCCTAAGGGATTATCCTGGATGTATATCCCTCTAAGATCAGTATAACTGTGCAATGATATAGAAAAACCAGGAAAAAACTATATCTGCTGATCTTTACAATAACTTAATATATTTGAATTATAATTATATCTTATCTATGTATCACAAAATGTAAATTCAATTAAAGTAGATAGTTTAATTGTGGAGAATTTGTAATATTTATTTGTTCATTAACAACTTTAAACTCTAGATTTGTTAGATGTCTTTTTTATTTTAAGTTTTTTAAGAAAATCTACATTTTGTTATTTTATTAATTACAAATGTGTAGTTTATTTATTATTTTTCTTATTATTCCTAATAATTTTTAGTATTTACTCATAAACTAACTTGAAAGCTCGCTCTTTTTACACATTTGAAAAAGGATTTGAATCTAAATGAAGTAAATAAGAATATAAATTACTTAAATGGTCAATATCTGATTTTTTATTTATGCAATTATTATTTTGATAAATAAATGTCATTTCAAGAAAGATTCGTTTTGTTAAATTTTTTTCAGAAGTTAAAATTTTTGTTTCATTATAATTCATTAAATGGCCTGTTTCATTAACATGATTGGCTAAAGCACAACGTTCAGGATGTAACCTGCAATCACTTTTGTGAGCAGTAATACGATTTTTTAGTAATCGTTTAGTTTGTCCAATGTAATTTTTATTACAATTATTACAAGGAATCATGTATACTACATCTTTATTATCCAATAAAGGAGTTTTGTCTTTAATTTTTGTATATAAATTGTTTAAAGTCAAAACGGATTTATTGCTAATTATGATCTGATTAAGTACTTTTTTTAAAATTTTGCCAATACTTGGTGTAATATCTTTAATAAAAGGAATACTAATATAAATAGGTTTTTCTTGATTGTTTTCATTTGTATTTAAAGGTATATGAGTTTGTATTTCATTAGTATCAATTTGTGATAATAAATTTATATTATTGTTGATATTAGTAATTGAAGAAGTCCTAAATAAAATTTTATTTAATAAATGATGAGGATAATTATTATCTGTAAATAGGTGGTAGAGAATTTTTAAATTGCGTTTATGAAAAGATTGGTCAGATAAAGCTAATACTCTATTTTTCATTTGTTTAACTAAATTGATTTTAATTGATTGTTTATGATAAGAATAATAATTTAGATATCTACCGGAACTACATGGTTTTCTATACCAATCTACTTTAATCGTATTATTAGATCTAATAAGTTGAGTATCTAGAAAAGGTATTGCTCCAAAATTATTTTCAGTTTCAATTGTAAATTGAATATAAGGATCATAACTATTAAAAGTTGCTAATATATCATTTGTTTCTTCCTTAGGAAGACAGACAATAATATCATCAACATACTTTTTAATAAAGAAAAGATTATATGGTAATACTTGTAAGACAGTATCTAGAATTTCATCCATTACTAAATTGGCTAAAATCGGTGAAATTGAAGAACCCATTGGTGTTCCAAATGTTTGTTTGTAAAATTTATTATTAAATGAAAAATAAGTATTATTAAATAAGAAAGTTATAATTTCTAAAAATGATTCTAGGTTTATATTACAAAAATTACTAATACGTTGCCAATTTTTATGAATGCTTCTTAAGCAAGCATCTAGATATACGTTACTAAATAAAGAAACAACATCTAAGCTTGCTAGAACATAATTGTTAGGAATAATCATGTTATTGAAAGTATTAAAAACTTCAAACGAATCTTTTATAAAATAGTCATTATTATCATAACTTTTTGTTAAAATTTCAGTTATGTATTTGGCAAGTTTTTCTGTAGGAGAGCCAATAGATGCAACAATTGGTCTTGCTGATAATGTTGGTTTATGTACTTTAGGTAATATATAAAATTTTGGTGTTATTGAATCATAACAAACTAATTGTCGTTTTTCTTGTTCAGTAATTTTATTAGAGTTTTTAAGTTTATTAATTAATTTGTTACAATTTGTTTGAATAGTATTAGTTGGATCTCTATTAATTTTAATATATGATGTTTCATTTGTAATAAGATCATTTGCTAAATTAAAATATTGATTTTTATCTAAAATAACAGTAATATTTCCTTTATCTGATTTTGTAAGTACTAAATTTGGATTGTTTCTTAAAAATTTTTTTGTTTTAAAAAATAGATTTCTAAAAAATGAATTATTATTAAGATGATGTGAATGCATATGATTTGTTAAAATATTTATAATTTTTGAATTTGTTAATATTTGTTGTTTATTGTCTTTAATTGTTGATATTATATAGTCTACATCAGCTAACATGTTTTTTAAAGGGACATCTTTTCCTAATACAGGTTCAATACTAAATTTTGGACCAAGAGATAAAAATCTTATTATATCATCTGGAATAGTAGTATTTGAAATATTTTTAATCCAATTTGGATTAGATTTTAAATAAATGTTAATAAAATTGTTATATAGTTTATCAATTTTGTTGCAGTTTTTAAATTTAATTTTATAAAATAATTTATTATAATTTCTTTGTTGACGACATTTAAATTCATTAAAAATATTTTCATTAGTAAAGTTAATAATATTTAGTTTCAAATGTGTTAAAGAACTTTCAAGCTTACCAATAATTTGATGATTTTTAGATATTTCTATATTTAATAGTCTTCTTCCTAATCTATTACATTGTAAGTCTAAGTTAGTTTCTATATCTTGAGATGATAATAATTTCTGAATAGGTTTTGTGGAATTTATTATGTGTTTTGGTAAAATTCCTAATTTTCTACATTTCAATAAAAAACATCTGCGGTTATATTCTTTGGCCAATTTGGTTTTGTTATTGACCCATAATTTAAGATTATTTACTGCTAATTCACCGTATGTAGCACGAATATGTTGGTAGAATCCCATATCAATATGTATAATTAAATAGTAATATTTGCTGAAAAATTAATTATTAGTAAAAGTGGTTATTGGGTAAACAGCAATACTTAACGTTAAATAAAAATTTTTAAGAAACAATCCAAATTTAGTACTTACAAAATCAGATAAAGGAAATATTACTGTTATTTTAGATAAAAATCAATATTTTAATTTAGCAAATGATCTTATTACAAATGAAACATCATATATTAAAATTAATAGAGATCCAACTAATACTATTCAAACAAATTGTAACAAATTAATTAATAAACTTAAAAACTCTAATAAAATTACTGAACAAGAAAAACGACAATTAGTTTGTTATGATTCAATAACACCAAAATTTTATATATTACCTAAAGTACATAAACCAACATTATCAGCAAGACCAATTGTTGCATCTATTGGCTCTCCTACAGAAAAACTTGCCAAATACATAACTGAAATTTTAACAAAAAGTTATGATAATAATGACTATTTTATAAAAGATTCGTTTGAAGTTTTTAATACTTTCAATAACATGATTATTCCTAACAATTATGTTCTAGCAAGCTTAGATGTTGTTTCTTTATTTAGTAACGTATATCTAGATGCTTGCTTAAGAAGCATTCATAAAAATTGGCAACGTATTAGTAATTTTTGTAATATAAACCTAGAATCATTTTTAGAAATTATAACTTTCTTATTTAATAATACTTATTTTTCATTTAATAATAAATTTTACAAACAAACATTTGGAACACCAATGGGTTCTTCAATTTCACCGATTTTAGCCAATTTAGTAATGGATGAAATTCTAGATACTGTCTTACAAGTATTACCATATAATCTTTTCTTTATTAAAAAGTATGTTGATGATATTATTGTCTGTCTTCCTAAGGAAGAAACAAATGATATATTAGCAACTTTTAATAGTTATGATCCTTATATTCAATTTACAATTGAAACTGAAAATAATTTTGGAGCAATACCTTTTCTAGATACTCAACTTATTAGATCTAATAATACGATTAAAGTAGATTGGTATAGAAAACCATGTAGTTCCGGTAGATATCTAAATTATTATTCTTATCATAAACAATCAATTAAAATCAATTTAGTTAAACAAATGAAAAATAGAGTATTAGCTTTATCTGACCAATCTTTTCATAAACGCAATTTAAAAATTCTCTACCACCTATTTACAGATAATAATTATCCTCATCATTTATTAAATAAAATTTTATTTAGGACTTCTTCAATTACTAATATCAACAATAATATAAATTTATTATCACAAATTGATACTAATGAAATACAAACTCATATACCTTTAAATACAAATGAAAACAATCAAGAAAAACCTATTTATATTAGTATTCCTTTTATTAAAGATATTACACCAAGTATTGGCAAAATTTTAAAAAAAGTACTTAATCAGATCATAATTAGCAATAAATCCGTTTTGACTTTAAACAATTTATATACAAAAATTAAAGACAAAACTCCTTTATTGGATAATAAAGATGTAGTATACATGATTCCTTGTAATAATTGTAATAAAAATTACATTGGACAAACTAAACGATTACTAAAAAATCGTATTACTGCTCACAAAAGTGATTGCAGGTTACATCCTGAACGTTGTGCTTTAGCCAATCATGTTAATGAAACAGGCCATTTAATGAATTATAATGAAACAAAAATTTTAACTTCTGAAAAAAATTTAACAAAACGAATCTTTCTTGAAATGACATTTATTTATCAAAATAATAATTGCATAAATAAAAAATCAGATATTGACCATTTAAGTAATTTATATTCTTATTTACTTCATTTAGATTCAAATCCTTTTTCAAATGTGTAAAAAGAGCGAGCTTTCAAGTTAGTTTATGAGTAAATACTAAAAATTATTAGGAATAATAAGAAAAATAATAAATAAACTACACATTTGTAATTAATAAAATAACAAAATGTAGATTTTCTTAAAAAACTTAAAATAAAAAAGACATCTAACAAATCTAGAGTTTAAAGTTGTTAATGAACAAATAAATATTACAAATTCTCCACAATTAAACTATCTACTTTAATTGAATTTACATTTTGTGATACATAGATAAGATATAATTATAATTCAAATATATTAAGTTATTGTAAAGATCAGCAGATATAGTTTTTTCCTGGTTTTTCTATATCATTGCACAGTTATACTGATCTTAGAGGGATATACATCCAGGATAATCCCTTAGGGCTAATAACATCTAAGCTTTAATATTGTTATATCTTAATACTTCCATAATTTATAAAATTTTTTTTTTTATTATTCCTAATACCTTATAGTTAGTTCTCTAATTTATTACTTTTGATATCATAGTTACATGACTATTTAATCATTAATGTCATATCTTGTGAGAAACATCAATTTGATAATACTTATAAAAAACATCATTTTAATTTTATAATTTATTATTTACTCATGTTAATTTCTTTTAGAACAACAACGTTATAACCTCACAGAGATGTAAGTATAAATTTATAATTTATTTCTACTTGCATTCTGTCACTCTTAATTTTGTAGCTCCTTGATAATGTAATAAAGTAATTACGAAAGCTTGGATTAAAAATACTCTAAAGAGTTTTATTTAACGTTAAGTATTGCTGTTTACCCAATAACCACTTTTACTAATAATTAATTTTTCAGCAAATATTACTATTTAATTATATATATATATATATATATATATATATAATCGTGAAACCTTATAATACCCGAAGGTGTAAGGTAAAATATATATATATATATATATATATATATATATATATATATATATATATGTTATGATGTAGTGTTTCACGGATGGTAGAATGAACAGTAGTGGTGTTCCGGGTTTCAATCCGTTGGTTGTTTGTGTCTTCACGACGTTTCGCCAACATCTCAGCTGGCATTTTCAAGTGATGCTTCCTTTGCGGCTGCTCAACTTGGAATCAAGTTGAGCAGCCGCAAAGGAAGCATCACTTGAAAATGCCAGCTGAGATGTTGGCGAAACGTCGTGAAGACACAAACAACCAACGGATTGAAACCCGGAACACCACTACTGTTCATATATATATATATATATATATATATATATATATATATATATATATATATATATATATATATATATATATAAAAGCGAAAGGTCACTCATCACCATTACATATCTCAGAAACTACACCTACAAACTTGAAATTTTGTAGGTAGGTTCCTTATATGGTCTAGACGTGTTCGCTAAGAAAGGATTTTACGAAACTCTACCCCTAAGGGGGTAAAACGGGGGTTGGCAATTTGTATGAAAGTCCTATGTTTTTGAAGTAAGGGAGTAGAAATGAGGTTGTGGAGGTGTAGGTACTTATATTTTACTTTTAGAAATCAACTCCCTTCACGAGGATTGAACGGGGGTCGGATACTTTTTTTAGAACAATCAACACGCCACGTCGCGGGTAAATTAATGTAGAAAACAAAAATGTGGTTAGATTTTTTTGTCTATCTGTCTGTCTGTCTGTATGTTTGTGCGCGTATCACATGAAAACTACTGATTCGAATCGAATGCGGTTTTCACAGATGTGTTTGTCTTCTTTTATCTTAACATCTGGTATATAAAAATGTTGGCATGTTTTTTGTTTCGGGCTGGTTGAAAGAATGAAGAGTGGAATAGGCTACTTTTTATATAAAACGACGTCGCGGGTATATCGATATAGAACCCAAAAATGTAGTTAGATTTTTTTGTCTGTCTGTTTGTCTGTATATTTGTACGCGCATCACATGAAAACTTTTGATTCGATTCGAATGCGGTTTTCACAGATGTATTTGTCCTCTTTCAACTTAACACCTGGTGTATAAAAATTTCTCTCCCCTCCCCTTTCACGAGACAATAGAGGGAGTCAGATTTGGTATGAAAGTGTCTCATTGATACATTTAAAAATACCAATAAAATAATACACAATATGCATACATACGTGCTATAATTTAGTTTTGATATTCGAAACTAGACGGCGCTATGAGGTTAATAAAACGCACTATCGTTGTTTTTTTTATCGCAAGTAGGTACATATAAAAATGACTTACACATTACATTACTATATGTTACAGATGATTATGTCCAATGTAGAACTGTCATAGATCAATATTATAAGATAGTCATAATAAAAAAAAATAAAAGTAGTTAGGCCAGACCTATTTTACTAAGGATATACCTACAGAATGATTAAAAATAAATTTTTATATGTAAAATAGACAGTCATTAAATCATTTGTGAATGTCCCAATTCCACGTGGGCAAAGCCACGAGTAAAAGCTAGTAGCTTATAAGATTTTAGATGTACGGACGTGAAAATGTGCAGAAAGATGTTTTAAGGTATGAGGAATCATAAGATGATATCGGTTTTAGTATATTTTCTAGTGGGCTCCACATGTTGTCGTAAATGTACTTCTAACTTTTATATCCTTAACGTTACCACACTTTTATTGAAAAAGATTAAATAAAATTATTTTTGTAAAAAATAAATATTTATCAATAGTCTCAAAAGTTACTAGTTTTCGCGTTAATCCCCTTTTCCTTTTATTTATAATTCCTAATATTAACGTAGTAGGTGCCGGAGCATGATAATTTTACAAATATAGAAATGAGAGATATAATAACAATTTATTGGTAACAAAATTTTAATGGCACAACGAACAACCTGGTAATCCACTATATAAAAATCTGGAATTTAGGAGTGTTAAACTTTATTACACCTGACGTTCACATTGCAAATGAACCATAAATAAGTTCAAGGCGACTATCTGCAGCAACAGAAATAAGTAAAATTTTAATTTTAAACGACTTGTACAGACAAAATTCCCACTCGTTTCATTTTACACCTGAATAAAATATATTACCAACATATCTTCATTTAAGATATTAATTTGTATGTAAAATTTGGAAAAAATAGGATAGACATTATTATTTACCGATAAGGCAACATTTACACGCCGTGGAATTTTCAATTTATGAAATAATCATTTTTGGTATTTGAAAAAAAACGACTTTTCAACACGTGTTCAATGTTTGGAGTGGTGTATTTGGTGAACATTTTCTAGTACCATACGAATTGAGGAAAACATTAAATGATAATAATTATTTACATTTTTTACAAAAGGATTTTATTGATATGCTTAATTACCACTAAATCTAAGAAGCAGCATGGTGTTTATGCACAACGGGGCTGCTGCACATTACATCATTGCAGTACAAAACTATTTAAAGACCCAGTTTCCAATGCGCTGGATTGGTCGTGGTATACCGTTTCCTTGGCCACCACACAGCCCGGAATATAACCCGTTGGATTTTAGTATATTGGGAACAATAAAGCAAATAGTTTACAAAACCCTATGAATAGTCGAATCAAACTTTAGCAAGAAATCCAACAAACAAACGATTTTTTACACCAATGTTATTATTTAAGATTAGACGATTATTTATTTATGCAACGTATTGATAACTATATGGAAATGAATGGCGGATATATTGACCACTTGTTGATGTAAAATAATATTTAAATTTTCTTGTTATGTTTATTTTTCCCTTCGATTATCCCCTCTCTTACTCTTGTCTCAGCAAAGCATACTTTCCCACTATCATGAAAACCACAAACACCATCCAAATCCCCAAACCTGTAAAAAAAATCACACAAACACCCAAAACTACAGACCTATCTCTCTGCTAAACGTCATTGGCAAACTTTTTGAACTACTGCTCCTAGATAGAATCAATAATCCCCCCTTTCCAACATGGATTCGGACCAAACCGCTGTACCCAAAACCCGATTCTCGAAACTTCAAACTCTTACCACCTCTGACCTACATTAGAAAAGTCGCCTCTGCCATACTTATGGATGTCCAAAAGGCTTTCAACAAGGTTTGAAACACTGGCCTTATCATAAAGTTAAATCACATCTAAATACCCATTACCCATTCCAGCTATAAAATTAATACACTCATACCTCTCTTATAGAATAAACCGTATCAAAGTTGTAAATTCAATCTCAGAACCCTTTATACCCCTTTTAGGAGTTCCAAAAGGGTCAATCTTAGCCCCAATTCTTTACAATGTAAACGCCAGCAATATTCCTCAGTTGCAAAATATCCAACTATACGCCGAAGATACAGCCCTATATACCTCCGCAACGTCGACTAAAACTCTTTACCAAAAAACTTAGCAGTTCTTCTACTGGTGCAGCACCAAAACCCAAACCATCATTTTCAGACATCATCTTCGAACATCAGCCGACGAGAAAGAGAAAAGCTCTTTTTCGACCATATCAGTCTCTCACTATAGGGGGAACAGTTTCTCAAAACTAGGTAACTTACTTGGGCGTGCGATTCACTCAAGTGGGACACTGATGTCGAACTTACCATCGATAAAATGAGAAGACGAGCGTCCCTCCTAGGTGCACTGGGTAGTAGACTCGGAAGATGCCACTCCAAAACTCTACTCCATACCTAAAAATTTTAATTCGATCTCTTGTCGAATATAAAGCTTTGTCATACTCTGCTCTTCTTTAAAAACTCCTCCATTCTCTATTTCAAATATCCATTTCGGTATTCGTGAGGAAAATACTTATGGGATTATGTCATACCTTTCCAAATAAAGGTAAAAACTTATTTTGGTGAAAAAATTACACCCGCCGCATTTTATTACAGTAAGTTCGAACCATATATGTACCTACTGTTCGAACAGATCGTAATATTTTAAGACCGAGAATCTTCAGTTTCACTTTGGTCGATTACTTACAGACCAACTTGTATATAAAACTAAGGGAGACTTTTATGTTTAAATAAAGACGTTTTTTAATCAAATAAAAAAAAACTTTTATGAAATATGAATACGCTCCTTAACAACTTTATAATGGTAGAACTAAAATACAGTTACAATTTAGTTTGTTAACTGTTACTTAATTTTCTTTTTTGATAAATAAAATAGTTAATGTGATCTGTATCTAATTAGTATAACGATAATCACTCTTTATCCAAAAAATAATGTATTTTTTTAATGCAGCTCGTATATTTTTCTAGAACTAGTTGTACCCTCGACGTCGTTCGCGTGGCGTGTTAATTGTTGTATAAAAATTTCTTCCCCCACTACGTTAAAGAGGTGGGGGGAGAAATTTTTATACACCAGATGTTAAGTTGAAAGAAGACAAATACATCTCTGAAAACCGCATTCGAATCGGATCAGTAGTTTTCATATGATGCGCGCACAAATTTACAGACAGATAGAGAGGCAGCCAAAAAAATCTAAACACATTTTTGGTTTCTATATCGGGGTGGGGGGAGAAATTTTTATACACCAGATGTTAAGTTAAAAGAAGACAAATACATCTGTGAAAACCGAATTCGAATCGGGTCATTAGTTTTCATGTGATGCGCGCACAAACATACAGACAAACAAAAAAAATCTAACCATATTTTTGGGTTCTATATCGATGTAGTAACACCTCCCTCCCCGAGGATTATTTTTTAAATATCTTTAATGTACAGAATTTTCATTTCATGTTGCTAATTAAAATAAATTATTATGAATTAATTACTCTCACATTAAAAATGAAAAACAAAATAAACTGCAAAACTATACTGTTAATAATTTGATTTATGCACATATTTTAACTTGTCCCATTATTTAGTTGTTAGGGCTCGTAGTATCCAATATTTTTTGCCATTCAGCATAACATTAAGACACGTTTCTACTACAGAATTACTATGAAAATAAATACAATTAGACTCATAAAAAATTAAATATAGATTAAATCCGGAAGTGATTAGTCCTAAAAAATCGATTTCTTAACATAAACAAACTAAAACTGCAACCTGCTGCCAATGAATCATTTCGACTAACAATTGCTATTTCTTATGCTACAAAACTAACGATTCGTGCTGTTTTTATGTTTTGTGAGAATTTTTAGATCAAATTTTTTTGGCAAGGAAAATTGGATAACGGCCAATCAGCTTAGCCTTACTTCATTTTATTTTTTACATAAATTCCGTAAAATACACGACGAATGTAATATTATTAAATTGAAATTATACAATAACAATAAAGTAGATATTTTTAAATATCAGAACGGAATTTTATCGCTTCAGTTTATTACATAACTAGTTGTACTCGCAACGTCGTTCGCGTGGCGTGTGATTGTTGTATAAAAATATCTTACCCCACCCCATTTAAGGAAAGGGAGAGAAATTTTTATACACCAGATGTTAAGTTAAAAGAAGACAAATACATCTGTGAAAACATACAGACAGACAGACAAAAAAAATCTAACCACATTTTTGGGTTCTATTTCGATGTACCCGCGAAGTCGTTTGCGTGGCGTGTTGATTTTTGTATAAAAATTTCTTTCCTCACCACGTTAAAGGGGTGGGGGGAGAAAGTTTTATACACCAGATGTTAAGTTGAAATAAGGCAAATACGTCTTTGAAAACCGCATTCGAATAGGATCAGTAGTTTTCATGTAATGCGCGCACAAACATACATTTCTACAGTTTTATTATATTTTATTATATTATTATATGTATAGATAATAAACAAAGTGAATGTAAAAATTAAGAAAGTACCATCGAATTTATACGTATGCATGATATACACGAGTTCCGGAAAACCATTATAATTTTACCTTTAAGGAAAGCCGATCTCGACCAAAATCAATAGGGTTCTTCTCCATGACATTAGGATTCTATATACCAATTTCATGACCCTGTGATTTTCTATTTAAGAGTTATAATGGACACAAATGCAGGAAAATGTGAATTATATAAACGAATTTCGGAAAACCGTTAAAATTTTACCGTTAAGATTATCTGATCTGGATCAAAATAAATAGGGTTTATTCGCATAACATGCGGATTTTATATACCAATTTCTGATCAAGAGTTATAGCGCATATTAAAACTAGGAAAATATACATAATTTACACGAGTTTCGGAAAACCGTTGAAATTTTATCGGTAACGTTATCCGATTTAAGCTAAAATTAGTAGGGATCTTCTCCATGACATGAAACTTCTATATACCAAATTTTATAATCCGTTCGTGAGTTATAGCGCACACGAACGGTGGGACGGTTAAACGGAGGGACACACAAGCCGATCGTATAAACTATCTCGATGGCACTTAAGTGAAATCCTTTAAACAATTAAAGTTTTAAGATCCAAAAAGTGAAAAAAAACGTACGTACCGTACTGAAATCTATATCAGTGTATTGTTATAATTGTTCCTTCGTGGATTCGGAATAAGTGATAACAGCAGGCAAACAATTTATTGGTTAACACAACTAAATAAACTAATTTACACAACTTTAATACAGTCACAATTACTAAATAGAGTGTTTAAAATACCTCGTACAACAATTCGCACTTTATCGACAGCTATAACAATTACATTTGTTCCTTATCCGTCGAAAGCGGTCCTTATATACCAAATTAATTCCTTCTCGAAACATCTACAAGGATCCCACAGAAACAATTCTTCTAGAACGGAAGAGTCTCGAAGTTCGATCGATTCGCCACTTACGCGAATATTCTAAAATTCCACGAACGCAATTCAGTCACATTTCAGTGTCCGCGACAGGTCCGGAGCGGCCCGTAACAGTATGTATTAGTTTGTTTGTCATTCGGCTCGTTGGTTTTTCTTCGTAGGTACTGTTTTTTTCCTAAAAATGTGGAGAGTGCATAAAGATATGCGTCAAAAACTAAATTTATAGCTAAAACCATTTAAAGATGTATTAAATATAGGATTATTATAGTTATACGAGTTTTTTTTTAGTTTTGCATTTAGTGGCTTAGAAAGCGCCACCAATGGAACCTTCATACACAAATCTAACCCCAATCTTTTGTTGTGGTAAATCCAGAGTGTCATTACGATACAATAAGTCATGCAGGTACAGTGAATTCTTGAAATTAGCAAGTCGTTTGAAAAATAGATGTAAAGACATTTTCAGGAAAACATAAAAGGAATAGGGAAATTGAAGAGAACGGTATTAAAGAATTAGATCCGGCTCGAAGGACCAAATGTAAATTTTAAATCGTAATTTACTATCAAAAGTTAAAGTCGGTTTTTATATCGTTTTATTTCTATCAAAATTATATGACATAATCATGACAATCAACAACTAAGCAAATTTCAAATATATCGTAACAATAGATCTTAGCCGAGAACATTTTCGAGCAATAATTTTTTACAATTTTTGGAGAGTATTATCCAAACAGCAATGTTACGCTGTTATGATTTATGTGTTTGGGAATAAAGCACCAGACCAGTTAACTTTTTCCGCTTGTATTGCCTATTTCAACGTACTTGCTCCAGTCTTAGCGACAAATCCAGGACAGGTCCACCCAAAACAGCAGTTACAGAGCATAACATTAATGCGGTTTGTCATCTAATTAAGGATGGCCGCTGTGTAACATACCGAGAGGCATCTTAAGAAAAAGCAAAGAGTCAATTGGTTTCAAAAATATTGGAACGGTTCAACAAAGGAAGCTTAAATAACGTTTATAGTATTGCTAATGGGGATGAATCTTGGATTTCTTCCTACTACCCAGAAAATAAACTCCATTCGCTGAGAGGGTGTTTCACGATGAGGAAAAACCAACAAAAGTGATCCGTTCTCGAAGTGTATCAAAGAAAGTTCGCAACTTTTGTGTCAAAATCTGTCCATGTGGCAAAAATTGCTTTAGCAGATCGAAGAACGGTTACTTCTGATTGGTATATAAACCAAACGTTTCTTTACCAGAAGTTTTCGCGAAACTCTGAAAAAGCAACACAACGGGCGAATCATCCTACATCAGGACAATGCAAGTACTCACACTGTCCGAAAGACAATCGAGTTTTTGGAGCTTCAAAACATCGAATTGTTAAAAATTAAATAAAAATCATCTTTCTATAATATATTTCAATTTTTTGATTTGTTATCACAATGTGTAGTTAATAACAGTTTTTTTAAATTGTTCTGATTTTTAAATATATTTACAAATTTTTAAGATTTTGCCAATTTAATACAATTCTTGCCATTTTGGTAGTCGAACATTCTATTGCTCAATTCTTGGCTAAGTTATAGAGCAACACGAAACTAGCTTCACAAGCAATGGAAAAATTCGAATATCGAGCACTTGGAATGTTTATCAGCAACATACAAAAATGATAAAAATGATAAAGGAATTTGCTCCTTCATTTCCAACTGTGCATCGATGGCTTTAAGTAATTAAACGTGGTTGTACAGACCAAGTAGTGGACATCCAAAATGTGCAACAACATCAGATATCATTGAGCAAGTCTATGATATTGTTTGTAAAAATCCAAGTTTGACTAAGCGTGAAATTGCTGATACCATACGCAACTCAAACGAACGAGTACTTCATATTTTACACGAAGAATTACATATGAAAAATCTATTTGGAAAGTTAGTGCTGCATTCATTAACATTTTTACAAAAACTGAATCGAAAACAAATTTCTCAGTGTAATTTGAAGCGTTTTAAGCAAAAGTATATAAGTATGGATGTGATTTGGATCTATCAATATGAACCCAAACAAGAACGTTTTCAGTGAATTGAAGCTCCAAAACAGGTGAAGTCAGAATGATAGGTCAAAAAGGTTTTGGGTCAGTTGGATAATAGAAAAACATGAAAAAAGACCCAGTTTACGAAAAAATACAATCATTTTTCATTAAGACAATGCAAGTGTTCACATAATTTGTTGACTATGACTAAATTGAACGGGTTAAAGTACGAATTGCTTGAACACACACTGTATTCACCAGATTTTGCTCTCTCCTACTTTTACTTCTTTAGAAATTTATAACAAAATCCTTCGTGAAAAGCGTTTTACAGAGATGGTATAAAATGCGCGGAGAATCATTGTGTGTTTAAGCTTAGGAAGATTATATTGAATAAAAAATCCATTTTCATTAATTAATGCATTTAATTGTCGCTTTCTTAACCTTTCAACAAACCTGTAAGCATTTAACAAATCCTTATAAGTGCGTATTAATCGTTTACAAATAATCAACATAAATGTGAAAATTGATTGGCAACATTTACAAAAACTTCCTATTTTTGTATTTTCAAAATTTTCTACGCAATATTCTGACTTTTATGAATAACCACTGCTTAAATATAAAACCCGATGATATAAACAAAAAACGTAACAAACAAGTTAAATGCAACTGTTGAAAGATGTACAACCGCATCATATCATTTAAAAGTAAATAAATTTCGCTAGAAACCGTAAATTTGATTAAATGGGATGCACATGTATATGTACGTATAAAAACATGATTGCCCTTGTGAAGAATTTAGTAAGGATATACAAGTGTTAAGGTGAATACGGAAATAGTTAAGTTTAAAAGATTAAAATTTAGTTGCGCGGATAATATGGTTGGTATAAGTCGTAACTGTGAGTGTACAGACGAAGAACTTGTTAAAAGAACCAAAATCAGGATGGTTGCTAGAATTTACAAGGTTAGTAATAATACGAGTGTTGTCTTTTTTAGTTTTGCATAAAGCCATAAAGATAAAAAATATATAGACTTAAAGGAGTTTATTGCTTTTCAAAATATATCCCATCAAGATCGATCCACTTTTGCATATGTTCAAACCAATTGGTAAAACAATTATTCCAACCTTCAGTTGACACCTGCAAAATCGCTGTTTTAAAAGCATCGATGGCTTCTTCTGACGACTGGAATCGCTGCCCACGCATTGAATTCTTGATCCTTGGAACGTGAAGAAGGCGTTGGGACTTAGGTCGGGACTATACGGGACTATACGTTTAAAAAATCGATGTTTTGAAGCTCAAAAAACTCAATTGTCTTTCGGGCAGTGTGAGCACTTGCATTTTCCTCATGTAGGATGATTCGCTCCTTGTGTGTTGCTTTGTCGGAGTTTTGCGATAACTTCTGGTAGACAAACGTTTATATACCAATCTTTGATCTTTTTAAACAATTTTTTCACATGATCAGATTTTGACACAAAAAAGTTGGGACCATTTTTTTTCTACATTTCGAGAACGGATCACTTTTGGTGGTTTTTCCTCATCGTCAAACACCCACAGAGCGGATTGGCATTTATTTTGCGATTCATAGAAGTAAATCCACGTTTTATCTCCTCTAACAATACTATAAACGTTTTTTAAACTTTCTTTGTAACACCGTTCCAATGTTTTTCGACATCAATTAAAGCGAACCAGCTTTTGCTTGTGAGCAAATAAGAGATCCAACGGATAACCAACTTTGTAACACTTAGTTCTTCATGTAGGATATTTTGGATCGAGATCTTTGAAATGTTCAAAGATGCCTCTATCTTCCGGTTAATTACATGGTGGTCATCTTTAATTAGCTGAAGAACCACATCAATGTTTTGCTATGTGACTGCTGTTTTGGGTGGAACTAGCCTGGATTCGTTGCTGGGACTAGAGCGACCACGTTGAAATTAGCAATACCAGCGGGAAATGGTTGACTGGTGTGGTGCTTCATTCCCAAAAACAGAAACTGATTATCCTCTCTGAAAAAATTATTGCTCGAAAATGTTCTCGGCAAATATCTATTTTTCCACCGAATTGCTAATTTCAATAAGTTACTGTATTCACACGACTTGTTGTATCGCAATAAAACTCTGGTTTTATGTCAACAAAAGATTGAGGTTAGATTTATGTTTGAAGGTTCTATTGGCGGCGCCTTCTAGCGGCTATATGCAAAACTAAATATATAACCATCATTATGTACTTATACTATCTAGATACATGCCTATATATGAACTAAATAAATAATAACTTTACTTTTTTTATTGTTGCAAATATTAAGGAACTATAATTTAATTAATAATATTTAAGGTAAAAACCTGGTTTTTGCACATTATGTGCTCTGCAATCGTAGATTGTGGAGAAACTGGGTACCTAGATGGCGTAATATTTCGATTTTTATATAATACAGTAAGAGAGATTACTTGGATCTGTCTTCGACCGGAGAGAATAATGAGTATTAAAATTATAATTTTTGAAAAATTGTTGAGAGTCTGCTAAAAATCCTGAAAGATTACGAAAATCCTGAAAGAATTTTAAAATTCCAGAAAAATTGTTAGAAATCGTGAAAAACCGTTAAAAATTGACTACTTTGAGACCGAGACTTTCATAATTTTACTTTGTTATTTACAATAGACCATGTTTCTTTAGCAATATTACCCGCATTTCCCAATTTTCTATTATAATCCATATCCTTGGCGGCTTTTATAGTTTTAAAATAAGTTTTCCTATACAGCTTTTCATAATTTTGGAAGTTCATAGAAGGTATGGAGTACGGGAGCCGCTCGACAAATCAATGAGCATATTGGATGTATTTCTGCTTAATACAAAAATTTAAAATTTTATATTTGTGTCACTGGTTAAAACCAATAGTTTTAATCAAAGGGTAAGTACTATGACATTATATGAGAAGGCTGTAATTTCAGGCAGCATTCTCATCTAAATTTTGACACCAAAGAAAGTCGTAGGTAAAACCTAGCAAAAAAATAAATACGGAATTATGAGTATAAATCGTATTTTCCAGTCAAATATTTACTGCTAAATTGTTTTCTTTACATTTTTTTATTTGGGTACAATATGACAGTCTGACCGCCCATCTAGATTTTATTAAAATTACTGACGCCACTGTTTACATTCCGAATAGCAATTCGTGTTAACAAATGAATCAAATCGACCTCCCATCTAAAATTAAGTAGGTATCCTTATAATACGGCGAATGCAAGTTTATATTTAAAAAAATCGCAAATATAGTAGGGGCCAATGTAACGTTAATTATTTCATAAATCTGATCATACATTGAACAAAGTAGGAAGTTACTTAGGACGGTTTAAAATTAGAAGCATCTATTTCTGTAACAAGAGTGAAAAAACACAGCTTCCTCTAGTTTTTTCTTTATAAGATGTAAAGGAAAGTGTTACATAAAAAGATTTCTTAAAAGTTTAAACTATGTAGTTTGTTTTTCATAAAAAATATTACTCGACTTAAAGCTATAAAAATAATATAAAAAAAGTTCCTTATTCGCTGGGTGCGAAGGGTAGGGTGGGAGAACCAAGAATCGACCGCAGTGCTCACCTTGGCTAAAAAAGGAACTTACGGCGGACGATTAGTCACTTTTTACTACAGATTTTACATGGATTTCACTTATCCATGCGTCCATTTAAAAAGTAAATAAACATGCGTCACGAAACCTGCTGTATAGGCAACTGCAACAACAATGGCAGAAATAGTGATCAGAAATTCCATAAATTTCCACAAGTAATTTGGAAACGAGAACAACGTATAAAGTAGTGAATAATCGCTGTCAAGAAGAAAAAGCTAATAAGCTAACTTAAAAAGCAACATTTTAAATATTTGCTTTATGTAGTATGTTGTAGAAAGCATAACATTATATTTTTACGTCTTGCACATGTTGAGCCAAAACTAATTCTTTACCTTTGTTGGTTGTTTAAAGTTGCAAAGTTATGTCGTGAGTCGTGAGTGATTGCTTGAAAAACAGTTTTAATTATTAATTTGGCCATGTATAACTGAAAATACACTAAACGTCTGCATTATTAACGACATTATAATCATATTATTATCGTCTACAATCCGATAATCAATTACATTTATTGAAACGAAGTTCCCTTTCGGGCGTTACGAACAGTTACGACTGACGCTAGGAGCTAGCCAAAAAAAATTCATACCAAAATTTGTCACGACACGACACGGCATACGCATGTTGTCTCTCTCTCATAGATAGATATACCTATCTTTATTTAAATACGAAACCCTAAAATATAATAAATACTAATAAAAGTACAATTAAAAAGACACTAATTTAAATTAAAAGAAAATACTGTAGAAAAAAATAAGTACCTATAATAGTATTATATTTTATTTCATCCTGTTCATAAACATTTCAAAAATAGTTCTTAACTTGACTAGTTAGGTACCTACGTCAAATTACCTTAACTGTCAGTTACTGTCAAATATTTTAATTTTAAAATTTTGTATTAAATTGTTAATTCCTGTTTTAAATTAAATTGAAATAAAAAGTAATTCTAGGTAGATGTATATCCTCTAAACCTCTGGTATTGTATAAATGGACACTTTTGTTAAAATAAACGAACTGTTGAAAATAATGGATTTACTATTTTTTTTTTCTATTTTGCTTTGAACAGTGTAGTAGTGTCGCGACTTTGTTAAGTTTATACAGGTTTTTTGTAGATAATAAATATTAAAATAATAGAAAATAAAAACAATAATGTATCCTGATGTGTTTCTGCACAAGTTCCGGATATTGCTGATAGAGTTAGGTAAGTAGAGATTTTATACAGACGATAATAAATGCTTATGTATGTACAAACTCTCTGTTGTGTTTACAAATTACAATTCCTTCACTAATTAATCGAAAGGAACTTCGTTCCATCCGGGTGTCCCTTGATACCTCTCACTTTTTTATTTTTTTAATTACTTCCCGTGAAGTCCGCCGTGATAAAGCCCATCTATACTACCTAAAATTTATTGATTGTGACATTTTAAACGGGAAATATTATTATCGACGCTATAGATTAACATGATCAATACATTTGGGTAGAAAACTAATAAATTAAGATGTTTCATTGGAAATAATTGTTTTTTTACTTACTTTTCGTAATGACAGTTAGGGTTAGCCATTTGATATTTCAAAGTCCGCCGTAATTGTAAACGCTAGGTGGCGCTGTCATCGCGCACCCAGCGGATAAGATGTCTTATCGCCTTAGTGCGATTTTTTGTTAACTCATTACAGTAATTGGGCTGTAACCTTTTTATATTGATGTTAATTGCTCCCTAAAGGTTCACTGATGCGAACGGTATTCAGTTATTTGGTAAAGAGCGAGTCGTAGGTTCATTCGAGCTAAGAAAACAAAAAAGATGTTAAAAAATGCACGTTTTGGGCGTCAAAATACTAGAGTAAGTAGAAAAAAATAAAGAAAATGGGCGACACTTATTTTTTTATCCTATGGATGGAAAAGATAACGAACACAGAAAAAAGATAAAAAATATATATAATTGAGATAACAAAGCCCAGTAGACTATTAATAAGAAATTTGAAATTCTACACTTTACCAAGAAATCGAAAAAAAATATAATAAAGATAATACTTACAATTCTTAACTTGTTCCTGCTGGTTTGAAACAATCTTGTTTCACAGGAACATTTCAAGATAGATCAAAATTTAATTTTTTTTATGAAAAAATGAAAAGTTGCAAGAAAATTGGAACAACACACACTAGTGAGAAATGAAAATATGTGTACTCTTAAAAACTAAAAAGTGTTGATATACTTTGTTGAAACGAAATAGAAGTTAAAATACATTTAGAAATTAGTTATTTACTCAAATTAAAGGTCGCAGTGCCGTATACCGGACCATGTTTTTAGGTGCGGGGCTTAACTTGGCACTATCTACAATGCATAGTGGTCGTGGTCAAAGATGCGGGGCATGTGCACTAAGAAAGTTACAACATGATTTACTTTTGTAATGGGCATAGTTAGTTACAAGTTTATTAACGTATTATTTCAAGAATCAGAATTTGATATTAGGTGAGGTTAGGTTAGGTAAGGTTAGGTTAGGTTTGGTTACACCGGAGTGGAGGTTTTTTTTTTTTTTAATAGGTTAGGTTAGGTTGTAGGTGGAGCTAAGTTAAGCCCCGCACCTAAAAACATGGTCCGGTATACGGCATCCTGACCCAAATGAAATTACACAGATAAAGATAGAGACGTCACTGTACACGATTATTTCCAGCAGACACATTGGTAAATCACTGTAGTTCTTTGAATAAAATAAAATCCAAATTTTTAAAGAAATAAATAGGTACTTCTTTTTCATAGATGTTTAACAAAAGTTGGTTTTTACATTAGTTGTGTTTTATTGATTATTGTAATTAGGTATTAATAAAGATAAAAACTTACTGTTGGCTTCCAAAGTGCTTATTAAGTATTTCGTGAAAAAGTATCACCACCCGGGTAAGGATAAAACGTTAAATCGACTATAGTCGAAAGCCGAATTAGTTGAGACTGACGTCAGTGGTGGTTGGACATGCAATGTTGACAAATATAAATTTTTTCTCTTAATAAAAATTATATAAAAAGTACACTTTTCCACTTAAATTTAATATAAATATTGAAATAAGTATTACAGTTAAATGTATAAATCTAACATTATTACACATTGTCAGTAATTGTACCACTTATTTTATCACAATAAATTAAATATGAATGCTCATATTAACAGTAACAGTAGTACACAAGATTTGCAATCGGCAACAATGCTTTGCCACTCACATCGTCCTTCAGCTGCACGAAGAACACATTTTTAATTGCTATGTCGAACTTAAAAAGAATCGCTGTTTTTTAGTAACCGATTATTTGAGATTTCTCTCATTGGATTTTTTAAAAATTTTGAAATTTTGAAAGTTTTTAGAAAGTATACAAACAAGAATATATTAAATGACATTTTTCAATTTCTCCTTAATGTCATTTAATATATTCTTGTTTGTATACTTTCAAAATTTCAAAATTTTCAAAATGTCACCACCAGGTGGCGCTACAGAGTAGCAACTTCTGTCCCGTTCAACCGATTGTCATGAAAATTGGTATGTATATGTATTTTTTCCACGGAGAAGGTTTGTATGATATGCTCATTGATGCCACTCGCCACCAGGTGGCGCTGCAGAGTAGCAACTTCTGCCCTGTTTAACCGATTGTCATGAAAATTGGTATTTATATGTATTTTTCCACGGAGAAGGTTTGTATGATATGCTCATTGATGCCACTCGCCACCAGGTGGTGCTGCAGAGTAGCAACTTCTGCCCAGTTCAACCGATTGTCATGAAAATCGGTATGATTATGTATTTTTAATGGGTAAGATGAATATGATATTCGTATTAATTGAAGTTACCACCAGATGGCGCTTCCATGTATCAAATTTAATACTGATTAATAGATATCTATACGAATTCGTATAAATATAAGTTCGAAAAATATATTTTTGGTGCGATAAGTAAAACAAAACTATAAACTTTCTTTTATTCTCTATCTCTTCTCCTCTTTTATTTTTCTTAAATTTATTTTAGTTATTGGCGTAGGAACGCGCGCCGGATACAGCTAGTTCTAATATAAAAATAACAATGTTCTTCTAGAAAAGAACAAAACAAAATATATACTTAGTAAATAAAATAAATAAATAATTCTAATAATAAAATGACTAGACAGTTGTTCTCCAGCTAGTCGTCATCTGATTCGTTGTTTCCTATAATAATTACAAAAGGTTCCCAAATTTGTTTTACTTCCATTTCCGATGACCACATTTTTCAATTTCTCCTTAATGTCATTTAATATATTCTTGTTTGTATACTTTCAAAATTTCAAAATTTTCAAAATGTCGCCGTTTTTGTTTTATTTACGAACAATAGAAAGAAAACATTTTACACAAATCGACAAGTTGTCAGCGCGGCACGATCAGAATTAGTTGTTCTCCAGCCGAGTGACGGTCAGTAGCGTTGTTTGAGATTATTGGTATTTTTTTCATTATTTAGTAACTTTGTTATTTAATATATATTTTTTTAAATGGATTTTGAAGTTCCATATTGTAGTAACTCAAACACCGAAAAGGATAAAGGTATTAACATATCAGAAGCGGTTTTGTACAATTATTGTTAAAAATGTTTATTAAGGAATTCACGCCAAATTTCCAGATTGAACTGTTAATGATTCAGTTGAATTTTGCACGTAATTGACAAAAATATCGCGCGCTTCAATACATAGAACTTTAAAGGAACAAAAGAAAAATGTGGAGGAACGACCTACATTAATAGCGGGTAGGAAAAAAATTGAATTTAACGAGAGAACAAAGTATATCATTCGCCGTTAAGCAAATCCGTTTTATTGTAAAAAAGAAATTCCTACCTTAAAGAAACTACAAACAGAAATAATAAGGAGGAAGATTTACCAAATATCAGTTGAAAAAGTCACACTTTACACCAAATTTACCAAACGTAGTGGAAATAGTGCACTAATGAAAAAAAGGAAATCGTTTTGTGGAGAAGACGATATTTAATAAAAATCGATAGCTTTCGAAAAAACGAAAGAAAATATATTATTTAGATGAGACTTGGCTAAACGAAGGACATACTGTCTAAAAAATTTGGCTAGACTTAAATATCGTTAACCGTCACAAAGCATTCCTAGAAAATGTATAAACAGGTTTGAAATCACCATCTGGGAAAGGTTGCCGATTAATAATAACACATATCGGCAATGATGCAGGATTTGTTGAAGGAGAACTTCATATTTTTGCATTACGTAAAACTGGTGATTACCATGAGGATATGAATGCGGACGTTTTTGAAGATTGTTTTCAAACCACTTTACCGCTTTTGGAACCTGGATCGATAATATTTATCGACAACGCATCGTATCATAGTCGGAAAATGAAGAAGATTCCAAGTACAAAAAAAAGATATCTTCACATGGTTAAAATCCAAAAATATTTCCTGCGACGATACAATATTGAAAAAACCTTTTGGCTACTGTAAGAGAGCATAAAAAGGACTACTAGAAAATAATAGTCGATGAAATGGCCAAAGAGCGAGGATTTACTGTCCTAAGGTTACCTCCTTACCTTTGCGAATTAAATCCAATAGAGTTGATTTGGGCACAAGTTAAGAACGAGGTGGCTCGAAACAACACAGCTGTTAAAATACCTGATTTAAAAAAGCAATTGATCATGTTACAGCGGATATATGGAAAAACTGCATTAAGCACACCGAGACTGTGGAGAAAAATTTTGGACATCGGAAATGGAAGTAAAACAAATTTGGGAACCTTTTGTAATTATTATAGGAAACAACGAATCAGATGACGACTAGCTGGAGAACAACTGTCTAGTCATTTTATTATTAGAATTATTTATTTATTTTATTTACTAAGTATATATTTTGTTTTGTTCTTTTCTAGAAGAACATTGTTATTTTTATATTAGAACTAGCTGTATCCGGCGCGCGTTCCTACGCCAATAACTAAAATAAATTTAAGAAAAATAAAAGAGGAGAAGAGATAGAGAATAAAAGAAAGTTTATAGTTTTGTTTTACTTATCGCACCAAAAATATATTTTTCGAACTTATATTTATACGAATTCGTATAGATATCTATTAATCAGTATTAAATTTGATACATGGAAGCGCCATCTGGTGGTAACTTCAATTAATACGAATATCATATTCATCTTACCCATTAAAAATACATAATCATACCGATTTTCATGACAATCGGTTGAACTGGGCAGAAGTTGCTACTCTGCAGCACCACCTGGTGGCGAGTGGCATCAATGAGCATATCATACAAACCTTCTCCGTGGAAAAATACATATAAATACCAATTTTCATGACAATCGGTTAAACAGGGCAGAAGTTGCTACTCTGCAGCGCCACCTGGTGGCGAGTGGCATCAATGAGCATATCATACAAACCTTCTCCGTGGAAAAAATACATATACATACCAATTTTCATGACAATCGGTTGAACGGGACAGAAGTTGCTACTCTGTAGCGCCACCTGGTGGCGAGTGGCATCAATGAGCATATCATACAAACCTTCTCCGTAGAAAAATACATATACATACATACATACATTTATATATACATATATATATTGAAATGGATCCTCCTTCCGGAACACCCACTTTCAATAAAATTCTCGGTCGTGGATTCCAAAATTTTTAAATTTATCCCAAAATATAAAAATTATACATAAAAAAAAATCTATCGCTTCTTTCTAAATCTTTCTTCTTCCGTTTTTCCACTCTTTCTCTATAACTTCCTCTTCCTACTACTTTCCAACTCTTTCTTGCTGCTGCCTTTCCATTTATCTAATACCTTTCTGCTGCTCAGCTCTTTTTCTATACCTTCCTCTTCCTACAATTTTCCAACTCTCTGCTTTTCTGTATCTTTCAAGTTCTGGTTTCTTTGTATTTTATTATTTTTTTAATTATTTATTATTATGTTTTTATTTTAATTTAAATTCAAATTCTTTCATTTACAATCATTTTATTTTATGACATTTTTCAAAATTAACTCAATGACAATCTATCATCATAATAATAATAATCCCCATCCATCAAACAATCTCTAAACTAAACAAAAACAATCAAGATACCAAAAAATACTTAACCTGGTCAACCAATTTACAAATAATGGATCACGTTCCAACATTCCATTGAAAGAACGTGCACCACGAAGAAAAATCCATATCAATATATATATATATATATATATATATATATATATATATATATATATATATATATTATCTCTCGAGAAATTGTCCACCTTCGCCTACGACCTCGGTGAACAATTTTTTTCTCTTGAGAAAAATGAAATACTTGCCACCTCCGTATGTAATATAGGTCGACACTATTCCAGATTTTACTTTTTAATATATATATATATATATATATATATATATATATATATATATATATATATATATAGATTATTTATTTTTTTGCGTGTTCTTTTATTAAGAAACATTTATTTTATTTTTAACTTTTTTCATAAAGTTAGTAATACGGCTACTGGCGAAACAACAACTTAAAAAAAGATAGTAACGCGCCGCGGTAATACCTCAAAGGGTGGTGTGGAAAATTGACCCATATTATTAATATAATCTTAATTTGATAAGAAATAAAATCTTATATTTTTTTATTACAAACAAATAAAATAACTACGCCACTTGAAAGATAGGCCGAGGTATTACTCGGTTCGATTCGTACGTAATGACGTCAGTCTCAACTAATTCGGCTCTCTACTATAATTACTAGTCAAAATTATCAGATGTTTGAAGGAGATAATTTTACGTAAGTTAAAAAGCCGGTAAAACTAAAAAAAGTGAATAGAGATTTGTTGCAAGACTAAATGACCTTAAAATCCTTACATCGCGTGCGCTGAGAATACTATTGATGATAGAATAAAATAATGTACTACGATTTTTAAGAATATATAAATATCTACAAAAAATGCCGCGACAGCATATGTCTAACTGTTATAGTTACGTTACAATAAATAATTTTTAATTTTTTAAAAGTTTTTATCTTGGTATTAATCCTTATCAAAATAACTTATTTCATAATCACGACAGATATCACAAATGTAGCATGAGCAATGGGACGAGGCTTCTTATAAAGGAATTAAAGGACAATTAAGTTGTAGCAACCAATATAACTGAACCACCAGCTGGTCAACTTGCTCATACACTGAGGATACCGATAATCCCAACTGATCTACCAAATCCATTTAAACCGCTTCAATTTCCTATAAAACATTTTTCGCTTTCCAAATAGTAGGGATCGGTTTTCCTCATGGCCAACCGCCTAAGGCGGGTCGGAGCACCTGAAAATCAATTTATTTTGCTGCCAGAAAATAAAACAACATGTAATATTGTTTACAGGGAAGCGTTGACCCAATAAATTTAATGGCTTTTGTTATTTTTCTTTAACCCTCGTGCAAAGCCGGGGCGGGCTGCTAGTAAATTATAAACCTGTTAACAATCAACAATATTTAACAAATTTTTACCATGGCCTACTATCAGCATAAATTACTTGATGCATTACTTTGGCTTTGGAATGTAACAAAAAGAAATATATTAAAATTATGAAAAATAATGAATTCCGAATACTTTTCAGACAGACAATAAAATAATTTTTTTTACAAAAAAAGCAATAAAATTTTCAAAAATCGGTTAAAGAGTCATGGAGTCACTCCTTACCTGGACCCTGTGGAAGACCAATAAATGAGACCTTTTTTCCGACCCTAACAGCATGTGGTTGTATGCAGTTACGATTATACTATCCATTGTTTAAATTAAATAAATGTATGTGTTTAATTTTTTATAAATAATAATAAATAACAGAAACGTAAATATAATTTTTTTCTGACTTCAACCATATATAATACTTGCGCATAATTTTGAAGTTTACAGAAATGAAACAAAAATATTCTACACATTACACTGATAAAAGAACAACACTCAATATAATATAAAATACCTCTAGCGTCTACATCTAACAGTAATATTAATACTAATATTAATCTAAAAGAACCTTAATACTAGAAAAATACATAAGAATTATTTAAATTACAAATGCTATTCCATTACAAAACATCCTAATGGTTTTATGTAAAATCTTTTGGTGTCTTATCTGTAAACTTCAAAAGTCCTGTTAGACACAGGCGCTGGAGGTATTCTATTTTATATTGAGTGTTGTTTTTTTTTCATTGTAATTTAGACAATTTGGTTTTATATCTGTAAACTTCAAAATTTTGCGTAAGTATTATATATGATTGGAATCAGAAAAAATTATCTTTACGTTTCTGGTATTTATTTTTTTATTAATAATAATTATATGTTAAATTTAAACAACAGATTGTAAAATCGTAAGTGCATACAACCACATGCTGTTAGGGTCGAAAAAAAGATCTTATTTATTGGCCTCCCGCTGGACCCAGGTAAGGGGTGGGGTAACTTTAAAGACTCTTTAACCCAAAAATCGTCTTTTCCGATGATCATAACTTTTATTTTTTTTTAATTCTGTAGGTAGCATTTAAAAACTTGACTGTTATTATACAAGCTAAAAAGGAGAGTAAAACGAATTTGTTGCGATTTCATTGTTATCTAGCATTATCGGAGGAATCAAATTGAGCACCACTTAGGAGGTACAAGACTTCGGGTTGGGGGTTGTATGGAAAAAGTACTGCAGCTGGCAACGTTGCATCACGAAATCTCCGAAATTTCAGTATGCTATGAGTATGCCCGACTATGCGCGTAAAATCTTGCAAAAAAATAGTGTTAGAAAAACAAGTTTTTGTACAACTGTCATTAAAAGTGACACTTTTAATGATAGCAAACAATGTTAAAAACGATTGTTTACATAGCAGCGTGTTAAAAATACTTTTAACACGTTGCCATGTAAACAAGTTTACTTTTAACACGGTTTAGTTTACTTTTAACACGGTTTGGTTTATTGTCATTGCAAATTCGCTCGTTTCATTATCAAAATAGGGAAGTTGTACAAAAAAACATTGTATGGTATTTGTGTTAAAAGTGATTTTATTTTGTTCGTGAAATTGTTCAATTCGCTCCGCTCATTTCACAAACGTTTTCACTCACTAAATAAAACCTCACTTTTAACACTCATATCATAAATAACTATTACTTTCATCTTATCTTCCAAACAAACTTTATATGGGTGACGATAACAGATTTGGTACTAGCGAACGGGGCGAAAAACATTTAATTTTTTCCGGTTATAAATTTAGAAATTATAAAAAAAAACAATAATCATCTTTGGCGCTGTCCTAAAAACAATTGTAAATCATATGTACCTATATAACCACACAAGGTGATATTTTCGAGATAATCAAAAGTGAAATAAATCACATCCATGAAGCACCACCAATATTGAAACAAACTTGGAATACACAACAACATCCAACGCCTGCGAATCTTTTCACAAGCAATTAAATAATAATTTTTACCATCACACCTCGATATTTACAGTTTCATTGATGTGGCGCTAAATTTTCAATTATTTTCATATGTAAAGACAAATTTTAATAAAATTATTAGACAGAGAGACGAAAAGATTAAAACTTATATTAATTTGTACAAAAACAAATTTATAAGCGACAAAATATTTTTGGAAAAAGTATCTTTTGTTAATTTTCCTGTAAATTTGTAAATATATATAATTTTTTTAATAAATAAATAAATTTTTACAATTTAAAAATTGTAGTTTTATTTACATTTTTTTTAGTTATTTACTGTTGTTTTCTTTACGTGTTTTTATTTCTTTACGTACATATATATAATCAATCTAAAAAAATAAAATAATATAAATAACAAAATATTAATTAATAGTGTTTAACGCGTAATGATTGTAAATCTGTAAAATCTGAGTACACCCTCTTGTCGCAACGTTGCCATATTTATAAGGCCATCGTTTTTTACGGCTATCCTTCTCACACCATACACCTTCTTACCTGAGTTACAGTGCTCAATTTGGCTATACTCAGCATTCTAGCGTTTGACTGATTTTATACGTGTATTAACAAACGTGAAGTGTTTCGGTTTCCTGCTCGTAGGATATAATGCCATAGTTATAATTTTTTATCAAGTATGACCGATGTATCTACAGTACTGCACGACTTAATGTGAACCCAAGGTGTTAAATTCCTCAACATTTATTTCTTTTCTTATAGACGAACAAAATAAAATAAACAATTCAATAAACATTGTTTTAATGTGGAATATGTCTTCTCTTCGCTTTAATAACTTCTTTAATAAGTTTTAGTATGGGTTCAACAAGTTTTTTCTTACAGTTTTCTGTGATTTGCGGATCCCGAACACATATCTGGATTATATCCTTTATCAATTTTTCTTTTGTTGTTCTATTCATTTTGCGCAGTCTAGCTTTTATAATCGCTCACAGATTTTTAATTGGATCGTTTCCTTGCCATTCGGGGCATAGTATACTCTTGCCCTTGACATTATCTTGGAGACGTGGCAAGGAGCCAAAACGTGTTGAACAATTATTTGATTATAATCTCCTTTCGAACCAGTCTTTGTATTTTTGAGAATTAATCATGCCTTTGATTGGCACAAGTGAAGCGGTACCTTTATAAGAAAAGCAGCCCCAAAAGATCTTCAAAGGATGTTTAACTTTTTGATTAATGAGCCAGCGTTCATTAGCACTTTTTATGACGCAACGAGACCATCCTCATTGTACCAAAAAGTGGCTCTCATCTGAGAACAACATTTTTTTCCAATCTTCAGTAGTCCAGCTCTTTTTTTCGCCCAATCTTACCGTTTTTCATCATTATAGATGTTTCTTCCGAGATCTTACTGCTTTTCTTCCACCTTCCAAAAGTCTTCTTTGCACAGTAGAGGCATGAATAATAACTCCAACGCGTGATAAATCTTTCTGAAGATCTTAATTTGTTTTTCTAGGGTTTAATTTACTCTCCCTTAATTAAAATGCTTTCCATCTTCATTTTGCTTTCATATTTCCCTTTTTTTTTTTGGAATAGTTCCAGTTTTTGTGTTTTGTTTTAAAATCTTGTTAACAGCTCCTAAGCTCACATTACATTCCTTTGCAATATCTCTTTGAGTCGTAGATATACGTTTACTTAAAATAACAATTTTAGTACGTATTTTGGAGAGATACCCATCTTTAAATATCGGAATAAAATGAAGTCCTGATTCAATCACTTTTCAGAAACACTATAATTTGAAATAAAAACGAAATGCAACTCGTTATTGTTCAGAAACAAAGAGAATCTAAGAATCTAAAACGGAATGCCTCCACTATTGAATTAAACGTGATGCCAACTGCGAAAAAGTAATTATTGGAATACTTCATTCACATTAATTCGCACTGCACTGTACTTTATAAGATCGGCTTGTGTGTCTCTCCATCCGCCCGTGTGCGCTATAACTCTTGAACGGAAGGTCACAGGATCATAAAATTTGGTATATAGAATCATCATGTCATAAAAAAGAACCCTGTAGTTTGGTTCAGATTGTATATCACCAACATTAAAATTTTAACGGTTTCCTGAAACTCGTGTATATAAAACATATTTCCCTCTGTTGGTGTGCGCTATAAGGAAAAATACATCGTCTTGAATTTTGGAACCTTATTGATTTTGGTCCAGATTGAATAACCCTAACGATTAATTTTTAACAATTTTCCAAAACTCGTGTATATAATTCATATTTTTCTCCATTTGTGTCCGTTATAATTCTTGAAGGGAAGACCCTGAAAAAAATGCATACGTAAATGAATACTATACTGCTCTACTAGACTTTTGGATAGCTGTTAATCTAGGATTTTATTTTTATTGAATTAGGTTATAATAACATATTAATTCCTATTAATGTGTATAACCGTAAATAATGAGTTGAATACCAGTTTTATATCGTATTTACCATATTGCAAATACAAATTTGACAATTAACAGATTTTTAAAACAACAATCTATTAATTTTGTTATTTTGATTGAAAGCTACACTAACAATAATAGAATACCTACTTCTAATTATATTTAGCAAGTGGGTACGTACAAACAGTAATGTTGAAATTATACGGAAATTGAACGGTTTTTCGGTAAATAAATCAAATCAATGGCATGTTTATGTTGTCCGAATATTTTCCTCATAGACATTGAGTAATTGTAAGAACAGCCGGTCATTGCTATCCACGTACCGAATGTAACTTTTTGCTTGGTCTCTTGACAGGTTTATTTTCTTAAAATTGAATTATAATTTATTGCATACAGCTTTTTGCAATTAGTTTGTGAAACCCAAGCCTAGAACAACTTTTATGCTGTTCATGCTTTCAGTCTAAAACCAGATGTGAATTTAAGAGCAATGCATTGTTGTTTAATTTTTGCCACTGTGCTTGCTGTTAACAATAGTTTTGTAAACCACACTTAGTCCAAGTCACAGGTTAGGCCTGTGTGAATGATGTAGTTTCGAAAAATCGTTAAAATGTTACCGTTAAGGTTATATGATCTGAACCAAAATCAATTGGGTTCTTTTTCATAACATGAGGATTTTATAAACCAAATTTCATGACCCTGTGATCTTCTGTTCAAAAGTTATAGCGCACACAAACGAAGGGAAATATTTATGACCCTGTGACCTTCCGTGCAAGAGTTATAGCGCACTTAAGAGCAAGGGAAAAAAAGCCTTTATACACCAGTTTCGGGAAACCGTTTAAATTTTACTTTTAGGATTATCCTATCTGAGTCATTACACCAGGATTCTATATATGACGGAGTGACGGAGGGACACAAGCCTATCTTATAAAGTATCTCGATGGTACTTAATAAATCTAAATTTTCTTATGTTGAATATACAAAATCGTATTCTCCACTTAGCAGCAGAGGTAGAACCGAAATTTTGTCATCATCCATAATATGACATTTTTTCTTTGTAATATGTTCATATAATAACAGGTATTTACGTTCACGACCAGTCAGACACACTAGTGGTAAGAGGTAAAAGTTGTCAATTTTTCGGGAAATTGCCGTCATCCATAATATGGATAAACATTTTCACAGTCGAAGGCGTTGATATGACAATTCCAAATACCGACGGGTGGTCACATGAGTGGATACAGAGGAGGTGGCGGATGAGGGTAAAGGGGGTAAAGAGGGTAATATTGTCAAGATTTTTAAATATTTTCTCACGTTTTTCAAAATTCCTTTTATTTTTTTATGATTTTTATGATTTTCGAGAAAAATTTTTTAAGATTCTCAACAATTTTTTACGATTTTCAACCAATTTTTATGACTTTCAACGTATTGAAGTGATAACTTCTTATGGGAGGGTAAACTGATTTATAACGTAACGCGTTACAATGCCATTATATCTAGTAGGCGTGTGAAAGCGTTATGCGTTACGTTGAGAAAAGTGTTATAGTCTAAGAGCTGGCTACGAAAATTGAAAATGATTAGGTGCAGTAAAAATGATTAGATAAAAACCTTCCTTATTTATTGTATAGCGTGTAGTGTCAATGCCAGAAGTCGCAACCGAGGCGGAACGCGTGGGTGGGCGGCCAAAAGTGTAAATTTTTAATATGAATAAAACCATAAGGTGCAGTTCTGAAAATTTGTAGTTATATAGTTTTTACCAATAGAAATAGTGTAAAATTATTGCCAGAAGTCTAGATCGAGGCTTATACGTCGCCAGAAGTCATTAAAGTTGTAAATAAATTACCATGTTGAAAAATTAATGACAAGTTGCAGTTCTGGCGAATTTGTTTTTATATTATTTATTGCTTAAAAAAGCTAAATGTAAACTGCCAGAAGTCTAACTGATGGCTAAGTAAAGATAAGCTAATTCAATCTTTGCAAGTTTTTAAACTGAAAACAATAGTTCTTAAAATGAAATGACAAGGTGCAGTTCTGCCAATCGTTATTTTATATTGCTTATAGTTTAAAAAAGCAGTGTATGTAATGACAAAACCCTAAATAGTGGTACGTATCTAGTGCCATATTATCAAAAATAATTCCAGTTTTGAACTGGATTTTTGTCGGTTAGAATTTTTAACACTTTAAAAGACACCGGGGATGCTGCGATATTGGGAAAACCAAACAACAGTCACTGTGTTTCGCTCTCAATTTAGCTCATCAGTGTAGTATAGGTTATGTCTCTTCAGTCATTAATGAAGAGACATCCCCGGTATAAAATTAATAATATCTATAGATGTGGACTTGCGAAAGTTGAAAACAGTCGCAAGTGGCACCATGGTCCTGATGATGTTAAGATTAGTTTAACGAAATTTTGGAATTATAAAAAGTCACTTTGCCTCATTGACTGTATACCCACAACCTAGTTAAGTTCCTAACTAATATTATTCCAATTCTTTAATTTAGATCAATTCAAAATCGAACAGTTTCTAATGATAAAGACTGATCTGATTAAATTAATGCCATTGTAAAAATAATAAATGAATCTCTACTTTATTGTAAAAATGGTTTCATAGATTACTTTTGGTGTGACCATTGGTGGATAAAGGAGCAGTGGAATCAAGAGTGAGGTAAAAGGTAATTTAATCGGTTGCCTTTCGAGTTAGAATATAGTTAAATTCACTTACAGTTACAATGCGTCGTTACTTACTTCCATCATCTTTCTATGGCGGAACAGGACGATGAAAAAGGGGCCCCTTTATGCAGCACACCGCGTGGAGAACCTTAATGGTTTCTTGGAGAACGAAACAAACACATAAAAATGGTGTTCACTTGTTGCAATCTCAAACGATTGTTCTGGAACGATTTTAACGCGCCAAAAGCATTCTCACGCTACACCCTCTTTTTTTCTGAGCTTTTTCAGGGAAGTACACAACACATAATTGAATTTATAGTACTTGACGATAGGCAACCAGTCTTAGGGGTAAAGGTGTAAATTACAGGATAGGAATTATAACGGATATAACAGGATTAAGAACGAACAACTTTTATATGTATATTTATATTACATCAAAATATTAAGTTACATTGACGACTTGTTTTTAACATAATTCATAAACATGACTACTTGAAAAAACAGTTATAAATGTACAAAGTAAATTATTACTATGTTCGAGTTGGTTTTAACAGCCATATCTCCCGAATATCAACTTTTACTTATCATCTCCATCACAATTCATCTCGCATGCGTTAAAAGGTTCTTTATATAAGTATATGTAATTTTTTACGTTTTTGTTGAATACAGACGCACCTTTGATATTACAAAAATATCTAAGTAAATGCTACATTATGAAAATCCACGCAACTCGTGAAAATGAAAATACTTCGGCTTAGAAACCGATTAGATGCGGAGTTCAGCATATCACGAGAATGTACCTTTAAGTGCGTCTCCAAAAATACGGAGAGCGGTATCCAGATTCAGCGCCTGATTCATACTTAGACAGATTTGAAAGTGTGTAGTTACCGGTTAAAAAAGTCAGATCAATGTCGCCCCAATAGTTTAGTGCATTTAAAAACTATTGTATTAGTGTTCTGTGATAACCTTTAGTTTTTTTTATTGGGATTATATTAGGCTATGGGCGATGGAGTTCTTTCAAGAATGGTCGTCAACCAAAACGGTAGGTGGATTTAGTTGAAGAATCTCAGCTGTTGTTTACATTGACAATTGCCAAATTGTTATGGTTTGATATATTTTATTGCTAAAATATGACTATTTTACGTAGATAATTGGTTTATTCATGGTTTTTTATTGGATATGTGATAGATTTTATTACTATTTTAACGATTTTGTGAAAGGTATTTCCATAAAACTTCATTTAAATATGCGTACAATGTAATAAATATGAAGTTGGGTACCTATTTCTAGTTTTAAGAGAGTAATGAATCTTAATAGGCATTAAATATAAGACAAAACAATTTGAAAATATTTTGATTATACAAAAAGTTATTTCTGTGACCGGTAGTCTGATTAAGCGATGCATGTTATTCAGTTGATGGAATTTCCATAAATACTGAATTAAATCAATTTCTAAAGTACCCAGACATAAAAACATATATGTGAAGCCCTCTAATGAAGTTTATAATCGTCATAAACTGGCAACCCGATTTCAGCAACCTGGTGAATCCGTAGATTAGTATTTACAAGTTCTAAATCTTCTAGCCAAAGATTGCAATTTTAAAGCAGTTACTGCAGAAAAGCACCGTGATGATTATGTGAGAGATGCCTTTATCCAAGGATTGTCTGCCTCTAATATCCGTCAGAGACTTTTGGAATATAGGTTGAAAAATGTGCAAACATGCCTATAACCCTTTTAAGAAATTTGGAGTTGTTAGGTGGTTCAATATCTTTTAAGGACTTTAATCTATCGGGATCGGGTCTAATTGTCTTATTAGATATATGATAACCAAGAAGTTTAATTGAACGAAATGAAAATGAACTTTTTTCATTATTTAATGTTAAATTATATTTTCGTACCACTTCCATGAAACGACGAAGGTTTTCGTCATGTTCTTTTTGATTTTTCCCGCACACAGTGACATCACCCATAAAGCTACGGTATCTTCAAGATTTTCAATCTGGATAATATGATTCATTGATCTTTGAAAAGCAGCTACACCATTCGTTACTCCAAATGGAATTCTTTTAAACTGAAAAAGTTGACCACAGGCTTTAAATTCAAAAGCAGTGAGTAATTTATCAGAATCTCTTATTGGGAATTGATAGTAAGCACTTTTCATATCTATGGTATTAAATACTTCTTACTTAGCTACTTTATTTACTATTTCGTCTATTCTTGGAATGGGATAAGTATCTAATTGAGTAAATTTGTTTATAGTCTGAGAATAATAATCCACTACCATACGTTTTCTGTGATTCTCAGACCTCGTTACCAAAACCTGAGCTCTCCATGGAGACGAACTAGGCTCAATAATATCTTCCTTTAAAAGCTTTTCGATTTCAGCAGCTATAAAACTTAAGTCACTGTTATTAGGTTCCAAATTTTTGTACCGTTCTCTTGTGGCGTCATAGTTCTTATTTAAGTAAGTTTTGCTTTTTTAAATATATGAGATATCAACTCGCGCCACCTTACGGTGGCGTCGTGTACTTACTTACGTAAGAATTGCAGGTGTAAATTTATGACATCTCAACTGCACCACCTTACGGTGGCGTCATAATGATTAATTTCGTAAGAATTGCTTTTTTATATAAATGAAATATTAACTACGCTACCTTGTAGTGACGTCATTGTATTTAATCAAGTAAGAATTACTAATTTAAATATATGAGATATCAACTGCATCACGTAACGGAGGCGCCGTAGAACTTAGTTTAGAAAGAACTGCTTGTTTAAATATATTAAGTAGATAAAACTGACCCACCTTACGGTGGCTTTATAAAGTAAGAATTGCTTTTTTAAATATATAAAATATTAATTGCACCACCTTACGGTGGCGTCAAGATACTTACTCAAGTAAGAATTGCTCATTTTTACGGTATTGTACTAGAATTAGTATTTTCTTAGTCTTTTCCGCTTTTTTTATTATTTTTCTTTCTTGTTTTTCTGTTTTTTTTTAACGAAAAACAACACTATCTTACCTAGATATCCAATTATATTAACCATCGCCATCTATAAAAAATTCATTGAACTATATAATAAATACATAATTTATTTATCGATACCTTTTCTCCATGTTTTCCCTATAGTACCTACCTATACCTCTTCTTCTTCTACCTTTTGGGTTCTATTCTATCACTTTTTGAGCTTCCATTATTAGACATGTTTTCGTAACACATTAAGTGTCTACTTTGTCATTAATCTGTGAGTTCATGTTTTACTACTTTATTTTTCTCATTATTTGTAACCCTTGAATTTCCTCCTTATGTTCACGATAGTTAAACATTGTATCCATAATAATAACATTTGTTGAGACAACACTCATTAATATAATAAGAAGAATCAAAACCATAATATATCCTTGAAAATGTAATAAAGGAGGACTTTGCAACAATCAAATCAAGCGAATTTACTTCAGGCCAACTTACCAGCTCCAGTATGTGATCCCTGAGGAATCACAGAGATCACCTCAATCAAACTGAAGAGAGAATCACCAATTCGAACACATTGCCTGTTTTCCAGAAATTTGTATACCCAGTCATGAAAAACACCACAAATTCTCATACTAGTAAGTTTTTGAATCAGTAGTCTATGGCTAATCCTGTCAAAGGCCTTTGAGAAATCTGTTTATGCTATCTGTATAGCAATAAAAAATGTCCAGTAATTAGTTCCTCAAGTAGTTTGGAAAGACACGATTCAATAGAAACTCTCCTATAGTTTTCAGTATTACCTTAATCGCCTGACTTAAAAATGGACATAAGATAGGTTTCCTTCCAAAACGATGAAAAAATGCAATGATTTATTGAGGTGATGGTGAATTGGAATTGTCAAGGATTTTATACAGTATTTTAATAACACTGATAGAAGGCCATCAGGATCAGAAGAAAATTTCACAGGTAGTCTAGTAATTCCTTCATACACCTTTGCAACACAAATACTCACTATACTAAAAGTCTCACATGGCTTCACAGAATTGCTATAACTTCTACCAACATATAAAATTGTATGTTTGTTTTTGTCATTAACCTTTATCCTGTCTGGAACTGAAACTTACAAGTGGCCAGTTATCGTAGAAGAATTTTAAAATGTTAAACCTGATGGTGAGTTGATTCGCCCCCTTAAAGAGTATTTTAAACAATACGGGCAACTAAACCTGTAGAAACTAGTATTTAACTTATTTCTTCTTATTTGTATTTGTTCTTTAAGTTTTTGGAACGAAGTTCCCTTTCGGGCGTTACGAACAGTTACGACTGACGCTAGGAGCTAGCCAAAAAAAATTCATACCAAAATTTGTCACGACACGACACAAAATACGCATGTTGTCTCTCTCTCTCTCTCATAGATAGATATACCTATCTTTATTTAAATAGGAGACCCTAATATAATAAATACTAATAAAAGTACAATTAAAAAGACACTAATTTAAATTAAAAGAAAATACTGTAAAAAAAATGAGTGTGGCAGTCAGTGGGACTGCCGGCAGAAGTTATACTTCTATGCACACGCCCGGATTCATAAATTTGTATGCGAATAATTTAGCAAAATCATTATATAATATTCGTGGTTAGCGACCTCAAAAACCTCCACAAAAACCGAGGCACACTCTTTTTGTATCTAATTTGCATAATATGCCTGGAGACGAGGTCCATCTTAAGCACCAGGTGTTTCGAAGACCATCGTATTTAGCGACTCAACAAACCACCAAGTATCAGGTGTGCACTGATTTCGTACAGAATTTACATTAAACCCTAGGAGAAGAGGTAAATACCCTATGCACCAAGTGCCACGGAGACTTTCGGAATCATGATATTTGTGTACAGCGACCCCAAAAACCCTGAGTTTATAAATTGAACCCATTTTCAGCAATACTTACCGCATTGTGAGTTTTCTCTCTATTGTCTGTTCGGAATGCAGAAATGCAGTTTCCCATTTTTACATTATAAAATATAGCGACAAATTTCCTGATACTTTAACGAATCCAATGCAAAAAACGCATTCCGATCCATCTTACGTTACAAAATTCAGAGGTTTTAGTTTATTTCCTCGACTATTCGTAAAAACTCTGTTTATGTAGCCAACAACCTTAAAAGCATAGTGCAAAATATAATGCAAAATGCAACCATGTGATGGTACTTTGGACTACAATACAATACTCATTACCGAATATTATTATTAATATAAAATGCTAAACTTTACTTTACTTACGTGACAGAATTATAAAATAATCTGTCAAATAATCATGTGGTCCGTCACTATGATATTCATACATTAGTTCAGACTGTTTTTTGTATATCTATCCCTTTTCAATGTACTGAATGTTGAAACGGTATTCAAAGGACTTATAGTTATGACTAATAACATGTGATAACTATTTCATCTTTGTTTTTACCGACCAATATACCTTATAAGTGTTTCTGTCTCTCTCTTACTCACACCATTACATATGTAATGATTTTTCCCATTTAACTCTACACAATCTTTTTCTACAGGGTGTACGAATAGAAGTATAACTTCAATAAGTACCTATAATAGTATTATATTTTATTTCATCCTGTTTTTATAAATCAATAAATTCATAAAGATTTCAAAAAATAGTTCTTAACTTGACTACCTACGTCAAATTACCTTAACTGTCAGTTACTGTTAAATATTTTAATTTTAAAATTGTTTTTTATTGGGACCCTATTTTGCCTTTTTAAAGCACGCCTGTGCGTGTTTAAATCGAACTTTCAAACACGCGCGTTTTTTAAAGTTACCATGGCAACATAACAAATTCAAAAACGTTCATTGTAAATGACAATTTTTTTATTATTGATTTGACAGGAGTATACTTGTAACGTCAAATAAAATATTACTAACAAATTTAAAACCTTTATTCAAACATTATTTAACAGTAATTTTAATTTTTTAAATGAATATGAATAGTGCAGTTAGTATTGTTTGATATAGTAATTTGTCGATTTTTTAAATCGGAGGAAATGCTATTTAAATTAATACCGCTAACACTCTCTGAACACAATGAGGTTTCACTTCCATTAATGGCACTACCAATAACGTTTGAAACATGATTCTTATTGTTAATGCTCTCTTCAACGTAACCACTCGCTACAGCTGCCGATTTCCATCCTACTTGTCGTTGGATTTGATCTATTGTCATGCCACTATTTGCCATAATGGTAGCGGACGTACGTCGAAATGCATGTCCCGTGTATTTCTCAGGATCATCCAATTTAAGATAACGTGCAATTTGCAACGGACATGATCCAAATGTATTAATACCAACTACTTGATTGGTACATTTCCCTTTATCATATCGTAAGAAAACTCGGTCTGTACTTACATTTTGCGGGCGCAATGATAAATACTGCTTCACCAAACGCACATAACTAATTGCATCATTATCGGCTACAGTAAAACGCCGAGCCTTTATTGTCTTAGACGGTCGGATAGTAATAACCAATACGCTTCCTTCTTCTTTGATATCATGTAAGCGCAAATCGCATAATTCACATCTTCTAGAAGACCCAAAGATGCCGAAAATGGCTACCACCTTCAAAAATAAATACGTTATGTCCGGCGCATCTATGAAAAACTTCCGCAAATCATTTTCTTTGAAAACATACGCCTTCTTGGCTACATCATTCTTGCTAATTGCCTTCATGAATGCGTGCACTTTTACAAATGATTTTATATCAACTCCTTTGTTTAACCTCAACAAACATTGCAATTTCGAATGGATAGCCCACATAGTCGACGCCTTGTATTGCTCCGACATTTTCTGAAGGTAAGCAAGCATAACTCGTTCATTTATATCTGTTACCTTTTGATCTTCCAACCATGTGATAAACTTGGCGTATTCTTTTTCATATGCGTCTTTAGATTTTTGCGGTATCAACCGCGATTCTGCTTTACTATTTAAAAAATCGATATTAGAATTCATTTTTAAGCACTGCGGTGACAACAATTATTCTTTGATGACAGATTGCGATCAATTTTTGATATTCTCATTTCCATAACAACCAAAGGTATATTTATTTCATATCACGAATTCGACCATTTTTAACTCCCATTTTTTTTAGTAATAATACCAGTATTTATGATTTAAAACTGCACCAATAAAAAAAAATAGCGTAAAGTATTCGTGCATAACTAGTCTTAAAAACACTTGCTCTATTTCAAGCACTCCGGCTGCGCCGTCGTGCTTGAAAAATCGCGCGTGTTTTAAAGACCTTTTTATGCACTTATACTTTAATATACTATTGTATTAAATTGTTATTTCCTGTTTTAAATTAAATTAAAATAAAAAGTAATTCTAGGTAGATGTATATCCTCTAAACCTCTGGTATTGTATAAATGGACTCTTTTGTTAAAAGAAACGAACTGTTGAAAATAATGGATTTATAGTCGATTCAGATAGAAGTGTCATCAAGTGGGATGGGTACGTGTGAGATCATCTTTAACTTTATTACTAAATTCAATGGAAACAGAACTTTAGTTAGGGAATTATATGTCATCGCAATGTGTCAAAATGTTTATAGTTATATTGAGCATATGTAGCAATCTGATCACAAGCTGGCTAATATTGCGATTCAAATTTCACTAAACGTGGGTGCTGCCACTACAAATTTGAATTTTCCAGAGACTACTTGATGACACTTCTATTTGAATCAACTATACTATTTTTTTTTCTATTTTGCTTTGAACAGTGTAGTAGTGTCGCGACTTTGTTAAGTTTATACAGGTTTTTTGTAAATAATAAATATTAAAATAATAGAAAATAAAAACAATAATGTATCGTGACAGTGTTTCTGCACAAGTTCCGGATATTGCTGATAGAGTTAGGTAAGTAGAGATTTTATACAGACGATAATAAATGCTTATGTATGTACAAACTCTCTGTTGTGTTTACAAATTACAATTCCTTCACTAATTAATCGAAAGGAACTTCGTTCCATCCGGGTGTCCTTTGACACCTCTCACTTTTTTTGTTTATTATTTATTTATTTTTTTCGTTTTTTCTAATTTTGATACTATTTCAGCCTGGTTTTTTTTTCGTTCTTATTGTTCCGATACTTATTTGTTTTTTGATTTTACCACCTTTTTCGGTTCATTTTTTTAGCAATTTTTTAAAGATGGTCAAAAATTTTTTACAACCTTTTACAGTTTTTTGCATTTTTAAGATTCCATTATGATTTTCGACATATTTTAGCCATTTTTACCGTTTTTATAAGATTGTTAACATTTTTTTACAATTCTTAACAACCTTTTTTTAAGATTTTCAACAATGTTTTCCACAATCTTTAACATTTTTCTGCATTTTCAACATTTTATAATCATACTCCACAATTGTTCAAGATTGTCAAGAATTTATTACGTTTTGTAAGTTATCTTTATAATTTTTTTACCATTATCAACAATTCTTTACGATAACCAATAATTTTTTAAGCTTTTCAACGTTTTTTGAAGATTTTTAACCAAATCTTTTTACGATTTTATCAGTTTTTTTATTATTATTGTTAACAATTTCTTAGAATTTTAACAATTTTTAAAAAATCATATTTTAATATGTTCTCATAAAAAAGACAAATCCAAATAATCTTTCTAGCTGTATTATTTAAAAATTGCAATAAAACGCCGAGTTTCTACGCAACGTACCTAATTGGTAAATGATGGTATAGATTTTTCGATATAGAAATATAGTTCAATCTCCCGAACTAACAGAAAAACCATTGAATTTGAATCAACTGCAAATTCAGGAATTGGAAAATTACGTAAAATATCTTTTAGGGATTCGTAGAACTAAGTAACAAATAGACACATTGAAAAATTAATTTTTTGTTTTTAAAATATAAAAAATTATAAATAATAAATTATTGCCTATATGTTGGCGAAGGCTAAATCAAAACAACAAACTGACTCTTCTACTGTTTTATTATATATTATCCGTTCACTTCTTATTCCTATCTCAGTAGACTATGCATTTTATTTCTTGGATTGGCACTTCATTTGGTTGGGTTGGTACCTAAACTGAAAACGTCCTGTCCTACTGTCGAAATATTGACAGCTCACATTATCAAAGGTTAAAATTTTTAAAGATAGAAATATTGAATATGCAATGCAAAAAAAAATCAGTATAGAAATACACAACAACATCATTAAATGTTATGGTATGTTTAAGAAACAAAGCAACAGCAGCAAAAATGTGTATTTAAATCAATTGGCTCAGATCTTTACCGTAAGTGCCTACCATTTTGCTATTTCTTTTAAATGAATCCTAGTTTGTGACAGCTAACATAAAGTTATATATTTTGCATTAGATTAATTAAGAGAGGTTTTTTTAATGATTTTATAAATATGTATCACTTTTTAAATAGAATTTATATTATTAACATAATACATAAACTTTTTTGAGAGATACCGTAATAAATTATAAACAACGTTTCAGATTTCACATTTCGAAATTAAACATATTTGTAATTGTAATTTAATTCAAAATTTTGTTAAATATTTTTTATAATTCACGTTCACAAAGTTTCTATTCCGACACTAAAAACAGTATCGAAATAGATTCATTGTAACACTGTTTTTGGTAACTTTTTGTTGTACACAATTGGTTGCACTGCACTGATTGTAAACGAAAGAGTTCAGGTAGTAAATCAAAAAGTATGTTGTACTAAATTATTAACTACATTATCAGCATTATTTGCTAAATTCGGAATATTTTATACAAATTTGACAAACATTCAAATTTAAAATCATTAAAACTGACAAGTGTCAAAAGTGTCAAGATTGCCAACATAAATAAATATTTCGAAAAACTCTCATTTTATATATTTTTTATACTTTTAAAAGTTCATTATAAAAAATAGTATGTAACACTCGAGTTACAATGACGGTTTGTAGTACTCGTTCTTTGCGAAACTCACCGCTTCGCGGTTCGTTTCACAGACTGAACTCGTACTACGAAACCTCTGTCATTGTAACACTTGTATTACAATATACTATTTAAATCTCGTATCTACCTTTGTGTAACTGAGGTATATTTTTTAAAACTAATTAATATGACAAACATTCTAAATATTTAATTTTTTTAGAATAGTGACTGATACTGGATTTTTGGAAGGATGTGACTTGTGATGTGACTAGGCTCTTCGAATACACACTTTGACTATCACAAAAGTATGAATAGTGACCTTTTTAAAAACTGGGTTGTTAACCAACACATTTCAGCTCCATTTGTATTTCAAGAAAAATGTGTGGTGGTCATGGACAACGCTCCATACCATTCAGTTCAACTTAACAAACCCTATTTTAGCGAAAAAAGCGATGTTGCAGGAATGGTTGATTAACATTACGTTTGCCACAAAAATGACAAAGAAACAACTGTATTCAATAATCTTACCTTATAAAACTGACGAAAAGATATATGTAGTGGATGAAATTTTAAAACAACGAGGACATGAAGTACTTCGACTACCACCATACCATTGTCATTACAATCCAATAGAACTAGCATGGGGGTTTACTAAGACATATTATAACAACCATATAACATCTACTGAAAAAATGTTGGACAGAAGAATTGACTAAATGTACACCAGACATGTGGCGAAATTTTTGTAGACATACAGACGACATTATTTTGACAGATTGGACTACTTACAAGGAAAACTGCTCACATGACAATATTCCTTCTTTAATTATTTCATTGGAGGAATCAGATTCTGACGATTCCGATTTTGGATTTGATAGTGACTCTGATTCTTCCAGTGAAATAATGGAATCTGCATCTGCATTTGTTTTTATTTGCTTTTATGTAATTTATTAAAATATTTTTTATTGTATCGGTTTGAAAAATTTCATTATCAAAACTTTTGCATATTTAAGTCAAATTCGACACCACCTGGGCGGACCAGGAAAATCAAATTTGTACTGGAGTAGTTTCCTTAATTAACCCATTGGATGTGAAATTTTATTACCCTTCAGCCACTATTACAATCATAACACACTACGATGCCATTTGGATGTAAAATGGTAGACTTTAAAAAACATGGATATAGAATTTGAGTAGGTACTGTGTTTTTATGTCAAACTCAAAAATGATTAAATAATTTTTTTACCACTGCTTAAATAATTTAAAAGTTTTATTATACATTTGTTAAAATGATTTTTTTACTATTGCTTGATTAATTTAAAAGTTGTATTAAACGTTTCTAGTTAATATATGTATATGTGCTACATTTTGAATTGTACTTATTTATTTGTAATAAAATGTAAATATAAAAGCATATTTTTCGTTCTAGATCAATAAAATAATAATCGACTATAAACAGGGATCTGTTCTGTGTAAAGGAATGTGTTATTTTGAGTATCAGTCAAAATTCATGTGAATTCAAATAGACCATTCTTGGATATTAATACTACTTACAGCGAAAACTGACGTATCTACTTTAGTATTCAATTTAATATTAAATATATTGACTTATTTTCTGCAAGTTTTAAATTTGGTTTACAAATTTAATTACTTAAGATATTTGTAATGAATACACATATTTTTATTGAAGACGTGACAACATCGTACTTACAATTAACAAGACCACAGAACAATATGAACAGACGTGTATTATACTGGGCGAATTTCATGTTACTAACAGAGCCTACTGAGATAGGAATAAAAAGTGAATGGATTATATAGAGATATCTTCTTAGCAGTTTTTTACCATTTACATAATATACATCCACAAGCTTTTAAAAATATTTATTAAAATCGTGTTAAAATAAGAAATGTACAATGTACCTGCCTACATAGTCGAGAATATAGGTAATCATTTTTTTTTTGTACTTGTCAGCATACTGTCAGATTGTTTAATGTCTGACTGCACGCGAAGCTGACAAAAATAAACTTTTAGGTAACGCTTTGATTATTTTGGTAGTTGTTTTATTTTTTATTGGAAAATTGGAACAGGATTTTTATACTATGAATATATCTGAAAATAAAATGTCTGTTTGGGTACATAAACGTCTAATACAAAGCAAGAGCAATCTATTCATGTTTTTTATTGTTAAGTTCTATAAAACAAATGAAATTTACAGCTACAGGTGGTAAATTAGTAATTCGTCGTAAAGTTAATTCTAAAACAATAACCGAAAAACAAGCTTCAGTTCTATTGTGTGGAAAGTTATTTTATAGCTTTAGGTTTATCTTTTTCATGTGAACTTTTAATTTTTGAATTTAAATTATTTAAAATACTTATTATTAGAAATAAAAATTCACGGAAAGTTTTTTTTGGCGTGACCCTGATCGAACTCTAGACGGGTGAATCCGGCGTCGACGTCAATGAAGACCAGCGCCATAGCCCATTTGACCAATGAATGCACTGACAGTGGTGGGATATACTAAAAGTAAAAAGCCTCAAGCTCTTAGTCCAACTGAGAGTTACATACCCACAAACAAACAAACATACAAGTGTCGTTCAGTTTTTTTAAAGATGAAAGCTGTCTGGCATATAGTCTCCGATCGTATTGCAGCCTAATTAGTCTTATTGTACTTTTTCCATTGTTTCATGTCACCCATAACACAATCTTTTTTACTAGTAGGTACAATGTATATCTAAGACGTATGTAGGTGCCATATGTTTTTGAAGAAACTTTAAAGTCTCAAAAATCCAGTGCATCGCGGTGGTACAGTATGTTTCAGGTTACCTGCTGTGTAATATGCAAGTTGGGTCTTCATTAAAAGGCCCATGGTATGCAGGTGTCCTTTGACTGATGCATGGCTCGTAAGAAATCCTGTAAATACTTGTAGCGGATTCGTGCTGGTTTTGTGCAGTGTTTCAGCTCTCCTGGCATATGTCTATTTAACGCACATTCTGATGTGTACTTCTCCAAAAATATGTTCCCAATGTTGTCTGTGTTGCTTAGAGATCCAGGCTTTCCTTCTGCCTCTGGACTGTACTATTTGGAGTTAGCACTGGATTTGTAGAAAGTTGTGGCTGCTCTTTTTTTGCAAGTTTACCAGCTGGTTTCGTTGTCTTGTATTTCTCTATGTCATGCACTGTTATGTTTTACCAGTATATCAAGTTCTAGTCAGCATTCGTATACAAGTCTGGAGACCTGTTTAAGGGATCCTAAAAAACACAAATAATGGCCTTACTATCTGTGCATATATTGATTCGCTTAGAAATGTGAGCCCTTAAATTATTTTCTGTTGTGCATCGCTTAATTGTATATACTTCGTCACTACTGTAAATGCCTGCTTCTGAACCTTTTTCAGTCATAGAACTTTCTGTATAGCAGGTATAAGTATCTCTAAAGCTTGGGTTTTGTGACCACATTTTGGCACAATTTTCTGCTTTATTTTTTTGTGCCATGATCTAACGAAATTGTTCCTCAGGTTTTCTTTAAGTCTGTAGAAACCCATCCTTGTCTTCTCAAAAATTAAGTAAATGGAAAGAAGGTCTAAAAGGACTTCCATTGCTGCTGTTGAAGAGCCTGCTTAAGTATCTTATACTGTTGAATGCCTTGCAAAGCTCCAGGTATGTCAAGGCAAGCAAGTCTTTGGATCTTGCCTAACCTAGTTTTTGTTTGTTGAATCCTTAGCCACCATCCCAAAGACGCATATGTGACTGTTGGTTTAACCACCATTTTATAAATCCCGTAAAAAACGTTTGGTTTTAAATCCCACATTTTTCCTTAAGTGCATTTAGCCACCATCAAAGTAGTTATCACTCGTTTTAGTTATGTATTTAAAATGGTGGGTCCATGTAAATTTTGAATCATATATCACCTTAAGCTACTTAAACTTTTCCACAACTTGTATATTTATATCGTTAAGGCCTTAGAAGACCTGTTCCTTCTTAATTCCTTCTTTTGGTAAACGCTACAACATTAGACTTTAAAGGGCTTATAATAAGTCCTGAATTCAAGATCTATTTCGTGACTACATTCAGAACTTATTACATTATATCTCTTGTGGTAGAATTAAATTTGCCGCCAGTTAAGATGACCCAGTCATCCGCATAACAAGGTGTTTTTTATTGTTAAGTTCAACTGACAGTTTGTCCATTACCAGATTCTACAGCAAGGGTGATATAACTTTCCCTTCTGATTATTTACCCGTGCTGACAGAGTTTATCCTAGCAATGAATGTACCACACCACTCTTTATTCTATCCACCCTTTCAGCTTGTTTTAAACAAATAGCACTTGTAATTTTTACAAAAGAAGTGTTATCAAAAGCTCCTTCTGTGTCCAAAAGACGCCCACCATCACTTCTTTGTTTTCCAGAACATACTCTACCCTTTGTACAAGGTGACGTAAAGCTGTTTTTTTTTCTATTGGCAAACTGGTCTTCGGGAATTGGATTTTCAACTAATAGGTATACTATCTCTAATGTAACCATCGAACAGTTTTTCTAAAGTCTTTAGTAAAAACAGCATTAGACTTACTGGTCTCGGGGATTTTGCCTGTCCAATTCTTTTAGGTATGAATGTTACTATAGTTGACCTCCACGATTTCAGTATGTAGCCAGGTCCCAGGTTTGGTCTTCGTAACAAGTTTTTTGTGCAGGAGTTTTGTGTCCTTTTGCAAAAGTGTAGAATAAATTCCATCCAGTCCTTGTGATTTAAACGGCTCAAACGCTTTTATTGTTCATTCATGCGATTTAATACGATTGTGTCAATGTGAGTGTGTGTGCTTATTTTTTTTTTTATTTTTAATTGTTCTTTACCTTGTGCTTGCCAGCCTCCATGATAAACCTTTCTAGACAGTAAAACCCAAAAATCCTTTATTGGGCGAGTGTTTAGCAAGTTTGAAGGATTATCGTTTTTAAGTATGAGGTGTTGTCGAATCAGTTTTGAGTATCTCTTGAAACTGAAATAATTTGAAAAAGAAATTATCAATATACGTCTAACCAATCAAACCTTTACTCTTTATCCTTCCCACAGAAGATTGGGATCCCTCTCTTAGAAATTACACACCAGACAAGGGTTTTAACTGCAAATTTTGCTTTATGTATATAATATGTAATCTTGTCAGGGCATTTATTTACGTTGCACGTATCAAATCCATCATTTCCTTCATTTTAGATTTACTTAAAGTGAAATACTTTTCTTCATCTAAAATTCTGATTTTTTTAATGGCAAAGTGTACTCGCGTGAGTTGACGACAGCATCTTGGTATACGAAAAGCTCACATGAGAGTATTTGGGGCAGTTACGTCTCTTTCTATATTTAAGGCCATCTCTTCCCAATTCCAACTTGGTTTATTGTTCTCCTCATCTATCTCCCTGATTTCTGTGCATATATTATGCACGTGATCTTCCACTATTTGAGAGATTGAACAATTGGCTGCAATATTACCAAATAAAATTTAATTACGAAGTTTCAAAAATGTAGACAAATTATTGTATTAACAAATATGTAGATAATTAATTTTGTATGAAAATAAAAAACTTACATAAATCTGTCTACATGTTCGTTACAATTTCATTTCTTGTAACGAAACAGATATCTATTTAATAAACTTTTAAATTTCTTGGCACATTAACAATAGATAGTTGTGTCCTTAAAAACTCCCAATATTAAAAAAAATGTGATTCACATTATAACAGACGAATTTTATTTTTAGCTTGTGTTTTTTTTTGAGCTGATAAATTGGGAGTCAAATTGATATGAAAACTGAAAATTTTTAGACGGAATTGTGATAGAAAGATAGATTGGTTCCATATTTCAATATTTGCTTTGTTCAGTGTTATGTAAATTTTACAAAAAAAATCTTTTCTTTGAGTGTTGATACTTTATATATTTATTTTCATTTTATCTTAATATACTTTTAAATCATGGAATTCACTTTGCGTCTTTTTTATTAATTTTCATTTTATGTTAATATATTTTTAAATTTTGGAATTCAGTCTTTTTAATTAATTATGTTAAGTTCCTTAAACTCACAACCTTCTTTAACTGCATAAAAACTCTGAGGCAATGACGTATATACTAAGGTATAAAATTCTAAAATTGAGTGATGAATATAAATCTTCTAAAACTTATAGATTTATAATAGACCGTCAGCCCATGGTATAAAAAATTGAACGATCCTTGACCGTATGCTCTTTGAAGATTCGACTAGAATATATGTGCCAATTATGTTAAATTTGAAATGGAACTTGCATCCTGGTTCTATAGTTGCAAAATTCCGGAAAATGTTGAAACAAAATTATGATAAATTTTAACAAAAGTTGACCGTATGCCGAGGTAATGAGAAGAAAGTTAAGAAAAAATAATCCAGCGGAAAAAGGTCGGCATATGTGTAGGGTGGTCCCAAAGGAATGTAATAAACCCTTGAAATTGCAGACAATTGTTATACCTTCTTTATGATAGCTGACCGTATGCTTCTAAAGAGATTTTTATTATTTATGACGTACCATATACTTATGCCTAACGGCATACCGATCGGCTGGTTCCAAGTGGTTCCTAACCTCTAAAACATGTGTCGAAATTTTTTTATTCTATTTTATGACTCTTAACCGTAAAAAATCTACTTAAAATTGAAGTTTACATTATAAAATGACCACTTGCAAAAAGGCATACGGTTATCGTAGTTCCCCACCTCAGAAATGTATATGAAAGTTGTAAAAAATTGAAATAATTTTTCTATGATCACTGACCGTATGCCATGAAGTTTATCATTAGACAATACTAAAATCTAATGTACCTATAATAAAAGGGCATACGATTACCGTGGTTCCTAACCTCAAAAATTAAAATTGAAGTTGAATATTAATTTTCGACGATCGCTGACCGTATGCCATTATGTATATCAGTAAATAATTGAAAAATTAAATACCCTGTCAAAGGGCATACGGTTTTAGTGGTTCGTTACCTCAAAAATTCGAATATTATTTGTCGAAGTTTGGTTGCGTCTAATACATATACACAACAATCACTTCACATACACACTAGAGATGCTCGTTCGGAGTAATAGATATTTCAGCTGATAATTTTGGTATGGAACCACTAAAACCGTATGCCCTTTTGCAGGGTATTTAATTTTTCAATTATACATAATAGCATACGGTCAGCGATTGTCAAAAATTAATATTTAACTTCAATTTTAATTTTTGATGTTAGGGACCGCGGTGAGCTTATGCCCTTTCATTATGCATTACATTTTAGTATTGTCTAATGATAAACTTATTAGCATACGGTCAGTGATCATCGAAAAGTCATTTAAAATTTTTACATCTTTTGATACGTATGCCACTACTTTAGGACCACTCGATCTGTATGCCAAAGCTACATATCATAGCATTGATTACAATTTATCATATTAGCTAATGGCATATAGTTAACGATCATAAAAAAGAATAAAAAAATTTCCACACATGTTTTAGAGGTTCGGAACCACTTGGAACCAGCCGATCGGTATGCCGTTAGGCATAAGTATAGTCTATCCAATCTAAATGTGAAAATTTGTGCTCTTTGGCGATTTTTAAATGCCTTTGATGACATTTCCGACCATTGGCGTGGAATTAAATAAAAAGGGTTCATAAATTTTTATTAATTTTTGTTTTAAATTTCAAAAGAAAAACGGTTTTTGTATATTTGTAAATTATGTAACAATTGGAAAATTGTCTAATAACAAATTAATTCTTTCAAATTAAAACTTGTTAATTTTAGTTATTAATAAGAACATTTGGCTCATTATTCAAATAGTACATAACTCATAATATTTTTATAACAACTGTCTACAAATAATACTAATTTTATCAGACAATCTTAAAAGATTTTCTGTCCAGCAAGGACCATGAGGAGGTATGAGCCTTCCTTGCCTGGAATGGAAAGGGTTGGGTATGTTAGTAAGAATATAAAATTAGTTTGTTTTTAAAAACAAGTTTTCAAGATACATCACGATAGTTGTAAAGGAAATTGGTTGGAATTAATAACAAGAATTGACAGAGTCTTCTGAAGTAGAATCGTTTCCAGGTTGAATAACTAATGGTGCTATTGGCGGTAAAACAGGATATTCCTTTTCTATTTTTATAACATATGCTTCGCAATTTTTTCTTTCATACATCGCTATTAATGCCACTAATTACCTCTTGAATATTATCAAGAAACAACTGCGCTTAAAGTTGGTGACTGATTATATTTTCGTAAACGTACTCCAAATCATTTCGATTGAATTAAAAATACACTAGTATGGAGGTAAAAGCAAAAGGGTATGACCATATCTGCTGCAAATGGTGTCAATGACGTACTCATTTTTAAAATTCTGACTTTTGATCATTCTTATTAATTCCTTCTTTACTGGAACCTTTTTAGGAACATTGATATTTTTGATTGCCATAAATCTTAAATTTTTATTCTTTTTTGTGTTATTATTAGGTATTTTGTTTAATATGCGGTAATGATACAACGCATTGTCCATAACAATTACTGAATTGTAAGAACACCCAATAGATAGTGTTGAATTTGGATTCATAAATAAATAAACGATAAACTAAAAGAAAGTAGAAAATTAAAAACAGAAAAAATGCGAAAAAAATAAAGTCTAAAAAAAAACCTTTTTAAATCAAATAATATAACGCCACCGTAAGGTGGCGCAGTTATTATCTTATATATTTAAAAGAGAAATTCTTACTATATTAAGTACTATCAACCCAACCGTAATATATTTCTAATATAAAAAATCAATAAAAATCACTAACGCTACTGTGTACTGTAATGGGGAACAATACTATGCGCGCTATTTAACGCACGCATTTTCCTCTTTGATGTTTCGTTAGATCTAGCACCGCGCTTAGTAAGAGCCGTCGGCATTACTTTGCATTAATATCAAAGGGCTACGAACCGACTTTGAATTTGCAAACTATATACACAATGTTGCCTTTTCTTAAAAAAATCTTTAAGTATAAGTAATATCTACAAAATTGATATCATTAGACGTGAAAACTGTTTAAATATGAAGAACCTAGTTAATTAATTTAAGTATATATTTTGTAAGAATATTGTTATATTATCTTTCTAAGAGTCATTGACGAACAATTGAATAGTAAAGTAGAGAGAAAATTTTCAAAATATATAAACTTAGGAATATTCGCAAATATATCTGACAACCTAGATTCGAAAGTCGGTTCCTTTGTTGGGGTTAAAGGGCGTGGTTATGTTTTCACATTAATATTAGTTAAACTATATATGGTAAGTCATAAATAATCAAAATCTCTTAGAGGCATACGGTCAGCTATCATAAAGAAGGTATAACAATTGTCTGCAATTTCAAGGGTTTATTACATCCCTTAGGGACCACCCTACACGTATGCCGGCCTTTTTAAATTTAAAATTTATCATAATTTTGTTTCAACATTTTCCGGAATTTTGCAACTATAGAACCAGGATGCAAGTTTCATTTCAAATTTAACATAATTCGCACATATATTCTAGTCGAATCTTCAAAGGGCATACGCTCAAGGATCGTTCAATTTTTTATTTCATACTAATACATTATAAACAAATAAATCCTTAGTTACCGTAACTATAAACATGTTCATAACTCCCTTGGGCAATTATAAATCCTTAACTCCCTCGAATGTATTTACAAAAATAAATTTACAATTGTCGAATTTCCCACTGAAATTGTTGCCCGAATTGCAAGAATTTTTCGTTAAACTATTACTACTGTCTATTACTGTAGTCAGACATGATATTGATGCCTCACTTTTTTCATCTGACACGCCAGCTAACATTCTTGCAATTTTTTTCTTTAATTCCATGCTATCGGCCTAATACCCTTCTGCTACAGCTGAACTTCGCCATCCACCATGTCTTTTCAACGTCGTCATATTTGCTCCTGCATTGACCAAGGCAGTCGCGGAAGTCCGCCGCAGACAATGTCCGGTGAAAGCTTCGGGATCTGGCAAACCCAAAAAACTAGCAATTTTGCTAGGAATTTTTCCGAATGTATTTTTTCCAACGGGCTGAACTGTGCAACGCTGTTCGCGATACGTTAGAAAAAATCTTTCTGGACCCGATGGACGTAGAGACATATACTTTCTCACCAGGCTCAATGCGGAAAACTCATTTTCTTCTACAATTGTAAATTTCTTACGGATATCTGTTTTACTTTCTGGAATATCAACCACCATAACTGAGCCCCTATCTTCAATATGATTAATCTTCATATTTAGAAGTTCTTGACCTCTGCAGCCTCCGAAATAACCCATAATCAGAACCACCTGTACAATAGAGCAATAAATGTGCAATACTTTACGGTTTAATGCATTACCTTGTGTAACAAATGTGTTTTATCAGAAGCATTCTTCAAAAATTTGACAACGTCATCCCTAGTGAACACTTTTGACTTTCTTGGTTCATAGCCTTTACTTTTTCGTTTGAGAAACGCTTCCAGTTCATGAAACTTACTCCCATCGGTATTATTATAAATTACCATCATTGATTTTAACATGGACCACTTAGTCCACAGGGAATTAGGACTGTACGATTCAGACTGTAATAAAAGTAAATCAATATCACTTATGCTAGAACGTGGAAGAATAAACACATACCATGTCTTGAAAGTACGCCAACATTATGGTTTCAGTTATATTTTTCTTTTCAATACGGTTAACTTTCAGCCACTGTAGAAACTTGTCATATTCTTTTTTATATTTCGGTTCTGACTTTGTCGGTATTAGTACAGCACGAGCTTTCTCAGCTTTTTGTAATAAATCGCCTGAAATCTCACTTTTCTCCATGTTTTCATTTATTTTTACAAATTAATGAATTTGACAAATTTTTATTTACAAATTTGTCAGTCGATATATCCATAGTAATCATGCCTACTTAATTATTAAAAAACGTTGGTTTAATTTTGAAAACCAGAAAATTTTGGTTTTCACATTTAATTAGTATGAAATAAAATTATTTATCTATCACGTGAGTTATTGGATGTTAATAATCTCGTGCAACTTAACAATCCCTCGGGACTAGCGTCCCTCGGGATTGCAACCTGTTGCCCTCGATAATTAACATCCTCATAACTCCCTTGATACATAAATAACTATTATGCCATGGGCTGAGGGTCTATAATAACCTTTAACAGGAACTAAGGTTTAATTTTATAAATCTACAGATAAACTTCTTTTATTAATATCTACTGAAAAAACACGAAATTAAACAACATTCTTTGTTCTTAAGACGATGGATAAAGCTGTAGACAATTATATTAGAACAAAAGCCCTGCCACTGCACTCTTGTCAATATGAGTACCAACCTGTCTGCAAAAATCACAGAAATGAAGATGGGCCAAGGCACTCTCGCCAACATTACGACTAGGGGTTGCCCGCAGGGGAGAGTTGCATACCCACTCATGTGAAATCTCACTGTGGACAGGTTCTTTGGCAATTAACCGAACTAGGTATACCTTGCCAATGGTATTCCGGTTATCTTTGCAAGAAAAGATATGAAAATGGCCTTTGCGAAATTTTACAAAGCGGATTTAATATCAACCCCACCACGGTCTAGGACAATTCGACGCGGAGATAATTCAACGCTGGCCCTTTCGACGCATGGCCGATTCGACGCGAAGTTGTCATTACACTTATAGTCATAATATGGCTAATCTCAGTGTATCACTTTTTGTTTAAAATAGCAAATACAGTTAATTACCCTTACCGGTAATGGTCATTAAGCAGCTTCGCTTATCTTAACATTTGTAATCGGGTTATAGGTAGAAGGATTAAGACCTTCGTAAGAGAATATGCAAATCGTAATATTATCGATTTTTTACGAACTTTATCTCATAATGAATGTTTAGCGCAGGACCATTAACCAACTTGATTTTAGAATAGTACCTATGTAGTTTTAATGACTTCAGAATATTAATTTTAGGTTAAAATGTAAACTTATAGAAGAACATTTCAATGAAAAATAAATTCGTTTTACGAAACACCTTCGTGTTTTTATTATCTCCGAATGTATAAGTATTTCGCCTTCTACTTCACGTCGAATCGACCCTGCGTCGAAAGGGCCAGCGTTAAATTGTCTCCGCGTCGAATCAACCACGTCAAATAGGCAGCGTTGAATCGGCCGCGTTGATTTGTCCCATTCCGACCCCACCAAGACCACTTTAGTAGACTTTGAAGAAAAAAGACACCTAACTTAAAAACCATCAAAGTAGGTGAAAACATCGTTAAGTGAAAAACTTATGGCTAATCCTAGATAACGGTTTACTCTAGGACAAACACGAAAACGAAATAATACCCAAAGCTACAGAGCCCTTATGGCGTACCTACAGGAAAAAATTGGAGATGTAATCCAAGTTCATATATACACGGCAATAGTGAGACCAATCATCACTTATTGGGCAGTAGCTTTTTTTAGGTATTTAAATTTGTATACAAACGTTTATTAAGTTATAAATATGTTCGTTTAATCTTAAATGATTGTTTATAGTTATTCCTAGATATTTAATGTTAGGTGTAGAGTTAATAATTATATCGCCGCTTGATATAAGTATTTAATATATTATATTCAGGTAAATTGTTTTTGTAACTGGTGAAATAAAGGAAAAATGCTTTTGTATAATTTACTGTCAACAGTTACTTAATAAACAAAACACTTTTTTTTAGATCTGCTTCAATTATGTTTTTAAGTGCCCGCGTTAGATTTTTAAAAAATCGGGATGTTAGGTACCTAGTGTTTGTTTCACTCCGATTTGCGAAAATCCAGTTTTCACCAGATCTCCACGTTTTGAGGTCCTAGGAAGCCATCCTGACTAGTCCCCGAATAAATTTAAAACAAGAATCAAAAACGATGTTTTTTAAGAAAACTTTTTAACGGTTGCATCCATCAATTCCATAACCGAATCAGCTCTAAACCTCAAAAAATTATGTCGATAGCTTCTTTGGAAATCAAAATCGAAAAATTTGAAAAAAAATGTGAAATAAAGTGAACTTTTGACTTCTATGCCTCACTTCTTAGTCCAAAACTAAGCAGTCTTTGTCTTACAGTGGAAGTGCACACGCTTACACCTGTAACTTCAGACTACAATTTGTTTAATTAGGTGGAAATAAGGCTTCTGATCTGTCTGCCAAACCTGTTCTTCTTAAAGTAACGTCATCCCAAACTGAGGTTTTCTTTGGTCGGCCACTACGCCGTCTGTCGTCGAGTTTTGCTAGTTCAGCATACTTTTTAATACCTCTAATTACTGAAAATTGATTACAGTTTACTGAGGAAGCTATTTCGCTATTAGATTTACCGGTTTTATTGTGAAAAATAATTTCAAACCGCTTTTCGTCCGATAATATAATTTGTTTGGTCTGGGATGCCATTTTGACCTTTATTACAAAATTCACAGAGCGAATAAATGTATTAAAGTAACTACAGGAGAAGCAGGACTTTTTAACACCACTGTATATATACATAAAATAAATGTTCATTGCAAGAATTTGGATACACCAGAAAAAATATGGTAAGCAGAGAGAGGATTGTAGTTTTGCATATAACCGCGTAAAGGGCGCCACCAATAGAACATTTAGACACAAATCTAACCTCAAACTTTGGTTGACGTAAATCTAGAATTTCATTGCGTACAGTGGATTTTTGAAATTAGCAAGTCGGTCTTTTCGAGCAATATGTCGCTGAAATGTTTTCTTTTTGTGTATGGAAATGAAGCACCACACCAGTCATTTATTTCCCGATAATATTGCGAATTTCAACCTGGTCGCTTCAGTCTCAGGGAGGAATCAAGTCTAGGTCCACCCAAAACAGCAATCACACAGCAAAAGATTGATACGGTTTTTCAGCTTATTAAGGATGACCGCCGTTCCCAAAAATCAAGATTTCAGCAATTCCAGTCGCCAGAGGAAGAAATCAATACTTTTAAAACACCGATTTTGCAGGTATCAACTGAAGACTGAAATAACTGTTTTACCAATTGTTTTGAACGTATGCAAGAGTGTTTCGATCTTGGTAGGACATATTTTGAAAAGCAATAAAGTACCTTAAGTCTATATATTTTTTGTCGTTATGGCTATATGCAAAACTAAAAAGGCAACTCTTGTAACATCTTTTGGTTCTGTCACAGCAATTTTAGGGCAAAATCATAAATTCAGTAGACTAAAATCGTTGGAATGAATACTCCAAAAAACAAAAAAAAACTTGCAAAAACTAACAATTAATAATAATTAATAAAAATAGTAGAACAAGAAAAATTAATTCATTTAGAAATATGTTGTAAATTTATTAGTGAATTAATGATTATTCATTTAATTAATAGATTACATTAATTCGTTAACGCACACTATATAGATTGTGAAGGTTCAATGTATCAAACAAAATTCAAACAAATTGAGAAGAGAATGTTATATATCAATGTCAGTCTGGGCTATTTTCGAAACACTATCTGATTCAAAGATTTCACTAGAGTTTACTGTAAGAGATGATTCTTTTCTTTGTCTACTATTTTTGGTAACGTAAAATAAGTGTATATTTCTGTGAGTGGGTACTTCTTAATAATAATCAATAGAAAATGTATTTCATTTAATTTATAATATAAAATTACATCTATACGTAACTTGTCGCTGTCTGTACATGGAAAATATATTTAAAATACATAAAGAGGGGGGAGGGCTTTATACACGCAAATGAACAAAAAACCCTGTTTTGAAGTTATACTTCTATTCGCGCGCCCGGCGTTGGGAATTTGTATGGAATTGAATCGGAAAAATTATTACATTACGTTATATATGCAATGGCGTGAGTAGGAAAGAGACAGAAACACATATATATATAAATTGGTTGGTAAAAACAAAGATGAAATGTTTACCACAATTTTTATAACTATAAGTCCTTTGACTACCATTTAAACATTCAGTACCTACATTATACAGTCTGAGCTAATGTTTTAGTATCACCGGACGTATCACATTATTTTTGACAGATTATTTTATTATTCTGTCACGTAAGTATACATATTAAGTCTAGTATTTTATATTAATATAATTAATAATACTAATAATAATATTCAGTACTGAGTATTGTATTGTACTATTATAGACTACCGTTAATACATGGTTGCAGTATAGGTTATATTATATCCTGCACTATACTTTTGAGGTTGTTGGCTATATAAACAGAGTTTTTAAGAAATGTATATCAGTTAACTTTTTGGGATATTTGAATATATTTTATAAATATTCTTTCATTATTTTCAAAAAATTATTATTATTATATATATGCGTATAGGTTACTTCTTCGGGAATTTTCGTGTTTAACTTTTTATGACTTGACATGAATACCTGGTGCAAATGGTCAACAAATACACTACCTACGCGACTTCTTCTTAAAGTGTCGCTATTTAATGCTATACATCATTCAAAGCTTATTTTTATTAAAGTAGGCCTTGTTAGGGTGATGAATTTCGCCCTGTATATTTAATCTTATTCTCAGTTGTAAATGCGCTGTTGTCACGTCCTCAATAAAATCATAGTGTTAGTGACAATAAATAAAATAACAATTGTGTTTTCCATTTCAGCGCCATCAAATCATTAAAACTATGTACTTTCACAAAAAAAGGAAATCGTCAGTTTAAAAATATATATTTAGATATAATGAATGCATTTACAAAATAATAATACTTAATTAAATGAAAGCAAACAATAAAAACATTTACAAAAAAGTCTTCATTTGCAATTTAGAACAAATTTTCTATGTCTATATAATGGTATTATAAAATAAGTTTTACAACAAACATTTAAATTGGACCAGCTATAAATGGGAAAATACAAAATATTTCATTTTGTCGATAAGTATTGCAGCAGATATATATTAAAGAATTTTTCGTGGAGCTTTCCAGGTAGTGCGGTATTATGACATACCAATTGGTTTCAGCTATTTTGATAAGTAGAACAAAGATAAATATTCCCACAAAATGTTATGCTTCAAATAATGAAAATCCGTTTAATATGTGTTCAATAGCTACAGTGCAATAATTCAGCAGAAAAGCAGATACACTAATGGTAAAATAAGCAAAGTAAACAAAATGAAACATACAACATTAAAAAACATATAAACAACAAAAATTGAAGTAACAGATTTTGTTAAAACTATTGTCACGTTCATCTATTCGTTATGTTTTTTCAATTCACCTCCAGTATCAAAGGTAAAATGTTGTGAAGTGAACAGTTTTTCATGTAATAAGTCCAATCCGTCAAAATAATTTCTTCTGTGTCTACAATTTTTTTTTACATGTGTACATTGTCTTAAAGCTTCTGTCCAAGTTTTGTCCGAATATAAAAATGCAAAATGGAGGTAATCGAAGTAAAACATGTCTATGTTAGTTTAATATTTCATCTACTACATATGTCTTATCGTTGCTTCTGTATTGTGTAAGTATAACTGTCTTTTTTTTTATTTTTTTATCAAATTCGATGTATTGCTGCTTAACCATCTCTGTAATATCTATTTTGTCGCTGAAAATGTAGGTGGTCTGTTTTGTTGTACAGAATGAACTGAAGCATTATCCATGTTTACTACACATTTCTCTGGTAAATTGGATAAAGCAGGAATAAGTTAATTAACAATCCAGTTTTTGAAAATATCACCATTTATAGTTTTGTGATAGTCAATGTCAGTATTTGAAGAGTCTCATAACAAATCACATCCCTCTATTGACCCACCATTTGCTCCTGCGAGTAAAATTGTAAATCGCTTTTCTTTGGATTACACATGCAATGGATTACTATTTAAATCAGATTACTGTTTCCATCGACGCGTTTTTTTATATCCATGTCTAGGTACACGAATCTGATGATTTCATTGCGCTTTTTTAATTCCATAAATTTCTGAAGGAAGAATTTGCTATGTCTTCGCTCACTTAAAATTTGTCGTCAGTTCACATTTTTAAGTTTATATATCATTAATTTTGTATAAATAAGTTCGTTCACCGTTTAAATCTCAGTTTTGTTTTGCGTCAGTCAAAAGTTTATCTGAAGTAAAATATTCGTTTTTGTAATTGTACGTCCAAATCTGCCGCTGCAATTTTTTTAAATGAAGTTCTTAAATTTATCTGCTTTATCTTTCTTCCTTTTATTTTCCGCTTCTTTATCATTATCTAAATCTTTTTAAAGATTTTTCGTTTACATTTAAAACTAACCTAAAAAAAACACGAAATATTTAAAAAATGTATGAAATAAAAATTTAAATGATATTTGATTGGTCATAGATTAATGAGTGAAACATCGATTCGTCCATGTCCTATCAAATTACATTTTAATTATCATTATGGATCATTGTTATTAAAGAAATTAATGAAAATATTTTATTCTTAAACATTTTTATTTTTTACTATAGTGTGTAATCTGGCAACATTATAAAATAATGACTGACAGAAGAAATGTGAGGTTAGGTATGCTTAATAAATTATAAGTAATTTGAATGTAATAAGAATGTAAAAGTGTATTTAATGTAACAAATAACTTCATATACAACTATTAATGAAATTAAAAATGTTTGGACCTATTTGCTGATGAAAACATTGGAATAATCTTGTATAGAAACACAATTACTACTTACATTAAAAACCTAAGAGATTTTATATAAATCCATCTTCTGAAATATTTTGGTCTTTTCTAAACATGTAATATCATCTTTGTATTCATTTTTGTGTCTCTACACAATTTTGTTTCGGCATATTAATTTTTTTAATGCATTTAACCATTATATTTATGATATTTGTTGTCAAGGTTGTCAGTTTGTGACTTGCAATGACTTGGTAACTTTTAAACACCAACATAACAAAAACCAATACCAACGTGAATAAATAAAAAGATAGCGTGCTAGATATAAATAAACGTTGAATCGTTAATAGTTTTCATATCACTTTCTTCTATTTTTCTCTATTAAAGAGGCTCACCTTGTTGCCAACGTATACGTTATTCAAAATATTTTATACTGCATGCGTTGGCGGCACTAATTAACCTTATACTTTATGCAGTTATTAGTTTGTTCTTGTTATGTACACAATAAATATTTTTAGATTTTGTCCGATAGGCTATATTTTGTAACATACTATTGGAAAGATGAAGAGTTCTATATATGATGAGATTTTTTTTCGATCGTACATTACCTAGAAAATGGACACGGAAGTTCGAATTTATAGTATAGTTGGTCCATAATTCAACCATATAATGATTTTACTTAATCATTTCCCTACATATTTCTAAACCCGGGCGCGTGCCGTCTCATTGACTGCCACACCCTTTTTTTCATTTCGTCTGTGTATGTGTATTTCTGTATATCTGTGTGTCTGTATGTCTGTATATCTTGTTAACATTTATCTTAGAAACGGCTTAACCGATATTAATACAGTTTTCAGAAATATATTACGAGTAGCTTTACTTAACATTTAAGGTTTTTTTATTGAAAATTGGTTTGTTATGTCAATTTATGTTAGTTAATTATTTTCTTGGTCGTGATGGCATACTGGATGTAATCTTAAAATATTTTCCATTTAGGTATATTATCTAGACCTTTAACAGTTTAAAGCATTCTTTTTCCACAAACTTTTATTAATCCTGTTTTAATATCAGGTAGGAGAGACAATATAGAAAACTAACCGTCCTTTTTCAATTTTATTGTGTATTCCAAAAATTTTTGAAACAGTTGTTGACTATATATCTGATATAACTCTTTGTTCCATTTTTTGTTTTTTCAAATTTTTACGTTTTGTTTTGTTTTTTTATTGCTTTCAATGTTTTTTTATCGTTTTTATCATATTATTTTCTCAACCTTACGATGGTGTCATAGTACTTATTTAGCAAGAAATTTTCTTTTAAATATATGAGATGTTAACTGCGCCATCTTCCGGTGGCGTCATAATACTTAAGTAAGGATTGCTCGTTTAAATATATGACATATTAACTGACCCATCTTACGATGGCGTCTTAGAACTAAGTAGTTATTTCTCTTTTAAATATATGAGATATTATTGAAAGTTTTTAGAAAGTTTACAAACGAGAATATATTAGTTGACATTAAGGAGAAATTAAAAAAATGTCGCATACAGCGAGACTCGAACTCGAAACCTTCAGCTCTACGCACTGACGCTCTAACAACTAAGCTATGAATACCTAGCCATCAAATCGCTTATTGGTCGTTAAATTCTACTCCTGCCACATGTGACACTTACTCACAAAGTTGGTTAATTGAAACTAACTTATTGACTTTTACTCATCACTTATTAAATGCTTTTGATGATAATTTACAAGTTGACTGTATTTACACTGATTTTTTCAAGGCGTTTGATACTGTTAATGATAGGGTTCTTTTGGAAATGTTGCGACCATTTGGTCTTAATCATTTACTACTTGTATGGTTACAAAATTATCTTATTCGTCGTAGACAAATAGTAAAGCTTAAAACTAGTTATTCTAAAAAGATTAAAATTTTATCTGGAGTGCATCAGGGATCACTTCTCGGGCCGATTTTATTTATCATCTTCAACATCTTGATATTAATCAATTTTTAGGTGATGGTAATTTGTTACTGTTTGCTGATGATTTGAATATTTTCATATAATCACTTGCATTGCGTTACAGCAAGTTATTGAAAATATTAAATTGAAGTGTAGACAGAAGGACCTGCAGCTTAATGTATCGAAGTGTAACTGTGTAAAATTTGCTCGTTACTATTGGAGTGGAGTTAACAACGAAGAACACAATCCGTGATTAAGGGGTTCTGTTTGACTCTAAAATATATTTTATACCTTATATTAAGCGCGTAATTTTAAAAAAGTTTATCAAATGCTTGGTTTTGTTAAAAGAACTACTTGTATAATTCGTTTGTTACGTCAAGCCTTTAATATTGCACTAGGGATTGGTATCCTCACTATAATGTTCATAATGATAATGTTGAAAGAGTGCAATATACATTTTTAAAATATCTTGCATGCAAATCTGGGTTGCAGTTATATACCTAATTATTTTTATGATGCTCTTGAGAGAATATTTCACCTCTCAAACTAAGAAGCACATTCAATTTAATCGAATTGTACGGATATTCGCTGAACTTACACAATTCTTGTTAGCTGCTCAAATTATTTTGGCCATGTTGTCAGTAATTTTCAGTTTGTTTCCAAGTCCTGACACTTTATGTAATTATATTAATAGTTTTTTATAAACATATCAACGACACTGTTATATACTTTATACTTAGTAGTTATTTTTATACGTATTGATTGACATATTAATTTGTTTTATCAAAGGTAATACCACGAGTCCTTAAAATTTATCTAGTAAAATTTTACAGGACGAGTGGTATTTGAGAAGATTATTTTTTGAACCATTCTGTACAAAAACTACTTTATTTAAAAAACTTCCTAGAACAACTTATGTTTCATAATTAACACAAACCTAATACCGTTACCCCTATTACCCCTATTAACTTATCCTGTACACTAGATAGTATTGACAGTTGTCAGTTGTCGTGAGCATCGTGAAAACAGGGTTATAATTTGAATAAATATTTATTTTTATACCTGCCTATTTATACAATTATATTATTAAAGAGAAAATTACCAAAATAAAAATTATTAGGTAGGTATATCTATTTAAAGTTTACCTACAAGACCACATTTGAATGTAGGCATATAAACGTTTTAAATGCATGCAGAACCAGGAAGCAGGTTAGTTTTAAAGTACCTACATATTTAATTTTTCATTATCGTTTAGATTTTAGATGAATTGAATTGTGTTAATAATAATAACAAAATATATTTCAGAATATTTAGATAATATAAATGAATGTTGATTTATCGTAGGGTACTTATAAAAAAGAAAATTGATTGTTTAATATTGTTATTGAATTTTTGACAGTTCTATAATTTTATCAATACTAGTAAAACCACTAGTGGTTTTATCAGTATAAACCGAAATGATTGGCTAGATTTAGCATAAAACATTGAAGATTAAGCGTTTTCATTGGACGAAATTACAAAATTGTGATATTTTGACAGGTGAAATAAATAATCGTTTAAAATATCAGAAAAAATTATAGAGCCCACGTTTTTATGACGGATGAATGCTAATTTTATACTTCTCCGTTTTGTCATGAAAATCTTAGGCATCTCATGAAACGCTGGCAGATAGTAACTGTCAAGATATATTATTACGTTATCTGTCTAAACTTTTCACACAGTTACATTAAGAAGTTATAATGTCTAATTGTCTAAACCTTTTTGATTTAGTTAAAAAGTGAGCGTTTTGTGACGAGTCCGCGTTTTCTTTTTCAAATGTATAAATGAACTAATTCATTTTTTATTAGATACAAAAATGCAACATACTATTAACGATTCAACGTTTATTTATATCTAGCAGGCTATCTTTTTATTTATTCACGTTGGTATTGGTTTTTGTCATGTTGGTATTTGAAAGTTACCAAGTCATTGCAAGTCACAAACTGACAACCTTGACAACAAATAGCATAAATATAATTGTCAATTGTATTTAAGAAATTAAATATGCCGAAAAAAAAATTGTGTAGAGACAAAAAAATGCATTCAGAGATGCTATTACATGTTTAGGAAAGACCAGAGAATTTCAGAAGACGGATATTTACAAAAGATCTCTGAGGTTTTGAATGTAAGTACTATATGTGTTCTATACACAAATATTCCAATATTTTCATTAGCAAATAGTTTCAAACATTTTTAATTTCATTATTAATTGTTTATAACGATAATTGTTAGAAAAAATATACTTTTACGGTTTTTACATTCAAATTACTTATTATTTATTAAATACACATAACCTAAAAACTCACTACTTTTCAATATTTTTCAATGTTGCCAGATTATATAAATTAATTAAAAATGTTTTGAGAATAAAATATTTTCTTTAATTAATAAAGTTTGGTAATTAAAATGTAATTTGATAGCAAATAGATGAATCAATGTTTATTCATTGATCCATTAAATTAAATTTTTATTATTTTTTTTAATCTTTCGTGTTTTTTTAGGTTAGTGTTATATCTATACGAAACATCTTAAAAGAAGATTTAGTTAATGGCAAAGAAGCGGCGGATAAAAGGAAGAATGATAAAGCAGATACATTTGATAACTTCATTTAAAAAAAAAACTTGCAGCGGCAGATTTGGACGTACAATTCCAAAAACGAATATTTTACTTTAGACAAACTTTTGACTGATGTGAAACAAAACTTGGATTTTAGGGGTGAACGTACCACTTTATACACACTTATAAAATCAATGGGATATAAATTTAAAAAAGTGAACGGACGACAAATTTTAAGTGAGCAAAGACATATCAAAATCAGCAAAATCGCTTTCCTTCGGAAATTTATGGAACTAAAAAAAAAAGCGCAATGAATCAATCAGATTTGTGTACTTAGACGAAACGTGGATATACAAAAATGGCACTCCAACGCGTCGTTGGGTACATATGAATCTGATTTAAAAAGCAATCCATTGCATTTGAAATCTGAAGGAAAGCGATTTACAATTTTACACGCAGGAACAAATACTGGGTTTTTAGAGGGATGTGACTTGTTGTTAGATTCTGTGTCTATTTTATTGGTTTAAATGCAATGTACAGTAAAAAAATCACATCGTATAATAAAACTCTTCATCTTTCCAATAGTATGTATAAGTCTTTAACAGGAAAAGAATATTCGATTTTTGCTAAAATACAACTTTATTTAAAACATTATAATTAAAACCTAAAAACTTACCTAAAATACAAAAATCAAGAATTAAAGTTCTTTAACTACTAATGAAATTTGAAGTATCAAATTATAAAAATGTGACAAATATACATAAACAAGTCTTATAATTAAATCCAAAATCTATAAGTAATAAACAACTATATACTAAGCCTTATAAAGGGAAGAGTTTAAAACATTACATATGTTACAAAATATCGCTTATCTATCAAAATCTAAAATTAATTATTGCGAAAATATATATCGTGTGTACATAATATGAACTAAAAACTGTATAAAGTATAAGATTATTAAACAGTGCCGGCAACCTGTGCGGTATCAAATATTTTGAGTAGCGTATAGGTTGGCAACAAGCTGTGGGAGCCTCTTTAATAGAGAAAGATTGAAGAAAGAGTGATATTAAAACTAGCATTAAATAGCGAAACTTTAAGGATAAGTCATATAGGTAGCGTATTAGTTGACCCATTGCGCCAACTCATAAAAAGTTAAACTCGAAAATTCCCGAAGAAGTAACCTATACGCATATATAATGCGATGAATAATATTTATAAAATACATTATAATTTCTCAAAAAGTTAACTAAAATACACGAATAAATGTATATCTTCCTAATATATAGATTTAGAGTACATTATTGCTTTTCAGAATAGGTCCCACCAATATCGATACACTTCTGCATACGTTTAAACCAATTGGTAAAACAGTTATTCCTGTCTTCAGGTGACACCTGCAAAATCGCTCTTTTAAAGGCATCGAATACTTACTTCTTCTGGCGATTCGAATCGCTGTGCACGCATTGAATTCTTAATCTTTGGGAACGTGAAGAAGTCCTTGGACCATACGGTAGATGGTCTAACAATTCGATGATTTGAAGCTCCAAAAACTCGGTTTTCTTTTGGGCATTTTGGGCACTTGCATTGTCCTGATGTAGGATGATTCGCCGTTGTTTGTTGCTTTGTCGGTGTTTTGCGATAAGTTCTGGTAAACAAACGTTTATATAACAATCGGAAGTAACATTTCTTCGATCTTCTATCTAAAGCAATTGTTGCCATATGACCAGATTTTGACACAATAGTTGCGAACATTTTCTTTGACACACTTCGAGAACGGATCACTTTTATTGGTTTTTCCTCATCGTGAAACACCCACACAGCGAATGGCGTTTATCTTCTGGGAGTTCTGGGTCGTAGGAATAAATCCAAGATTCATCCCCACTAACAATACTATAAACATTTTTTGAGCTTCCTTTGTTGAACCGTTCCAATATTTTAAAAGCCAATTGACGCGAACCGCTTTTTGCCTTTTCGTAAGCAAATAAGGGATCCAATGGGAAACCAACTCCGTAACACCCAGTTCTTTATGTAGGATCTTTTGGATGGAGGTCTTTGAAATGCCTAAAGATGCCTCTCGGTATGTTACACAGCGGTCATCCTTAATTAGATGACAAACCGCATCAAAAGTTACGGCCATGCTTTGACACACTTCGAGGATCGTTCACTTTTGTTGGTTTTTCCTTATTGTGAAACACCCAAAGAACGGATTGGCATTTGAAGATTCTATTGGTAGCGCCTTCTAAGCGGTCATATGCATAACTAAAAAGACAACCCTCGTAAATGCTATAAAGTATAATCAAATAATATTCACTGGTAAAAACTTATTAGTTTCTGTGCTTATTCAAGTCATTGTTAAAATTTGAAGTTTTCTAGCGTCAGAACTTCCTCGTATTTTCCATTGCGGTTATGTTATTGCGAAATAAGACGTGTAAATCAGTGTTCGACATATACAAGCGTCATCAATTACATAATTTGGCTAGATCAGTAGAATCGGTCATGCTATGTTTCCTAGCGGATGGCGCGAAATGTAAACAAAAGCGCATCGGTGACAAGTTGAAAGCGATCGGAAAACAAAAAGTTTTAGTTGGCGACGAAGCCAAACGCACACATAAAATTACGCAAACGGTTAATTAAACGTTACGCTTACTCTTTCAGGACATTAATTGTTGGTGACATAAAAGAAAACTGTTCGGTTTTTGAGATCTACTTAATTTTGTTTTTGATTTTGAAAGTCACAACAAGAGTCGTACATTATAAATAGCAAATTATTGGAACCATACCGAATCAGCTACCATTACTTCCGATGTGTTTATTAATGCAGCACTTATATTTTTATTTAGATCAGCTTTTACCCGCGACATCGTTCGTGTCAAAATTTAGATAAGAATATTGCGTGATCTAACGGCTATTGCATATTTTTATCAAAAAAAACTTACTTGAACTCTTTGATTAAAACATTGATTTAATCATAGACTTAAACAATAAATTTAACATTTCTACATTAAGCAGAGAAAGATTTATCCATTCGATACGTTCAACAACGACGCCCATGCGCTTCCAATCTAAGCTGAACCCTATTTAATATGATTGATCATATAGCTCTATTTTACTTAGTATATATTACGTGATTAACATAAATTGACATAACTTTACTATTTATTTATAGTCCAAGAGCTAGTGAACCGTCCAACTTTTTGTCCGTGATGGATTCCTAAACTAATTAACCGATTTTAATCAAATTTGCACACTGTGTGCAGTTTGATCCAACTTGAAAAAAAGGATAGCTTACATCTTAATGTATAGTCGCAATGTTATTTTATTGCAAATTATTTGTCTATTATTTGACATTCACAATTATATGTTAGCTCTTATAACAGATGGCGACATCTGTTGACTGGATTGCGTAAGTAATCAATAGATGGCGCTGCTATGTTAAACCTACGAACGTGTCATATAAGCTACAATAACATAACCACCACGTGTTGTTGAGACTAAAGTATAAAGGCGAAAACATACTACCAAAACGTGACACGACGCCACGCCACCCGACGCATGTCAGTACTTATCAATTCCATATATTTAATATAGTCAGAAGCGCATAGACAACACGCTATGTGACCACATGCCGCGACATAACTATATGGAATTGATAGGTACTGACATGCGTCGGGTGGCGTGGCGTCGTGTCACGTTTTGATAGTATGTTTTCGCCTTAAGTTAAATTTATTTTTTTAGTAAACGAACTACAGTAAAATTCAATTGTTTTTACTTTTTCAATTTTTGGTGTTAGCATAGCCGGCCACGTATTACTTAGACTAAAGTGTAAATGCATGTTTCAAACAATCAAGTGTTGAAACACTTCGATTGACCGAAACATGCGCGTACGATTGCAAAATGATCCATCAGCACAAATATTTTCCGAACAATTACTAGATATTGGGAACGGTAAAATAGAACTGCAAATAAATACGCAATTCATTAAACTGCCAGACAATTTCTGTACTGTTCTTCAGGAAAAAAAATGAATCGATTCAAAATATTTTTCCGGATATACAAAATAATTACACTAATCATGACTAGCTCAGTCATCGAGCAATTTTGGCAGTATGTGTATTAAGGTTTCGTCCTCTACCTCACAGACTCTGCAGTTTGCTTCATCTACCAATCCTAGTTTCTTTATGTGTCCTTTTAATCGGCAGTGCCCGGTTAGTATTCCTGTTATATTACGGAGGTTCTTCTTACTAAGATTAAGACAGCTGAGAGATATCTTCTGGTTGTAGTTTCCCAGGATCGTCTTTAATTTTGTTAGTCCTTCTAGATAGATCATTCCAGTACTTGAATTTTTCGCTATCCATTTTTTCCCTTAGTTTTGCTAAGATTGTATTACTGCTGGTCAATATTTCCAATTTTTTACAATTTTAAAATTTGACGGACAAGTATGATCTTTGACGTTCAAATTTTGACAATTTTGGCATTAAACGGTTTAATTTTGTTGTCCAAACTTTAATAATAGATAATAGTGACATGTGACGTTCAAATCTTGACATTTTACGTAAAAGTTTCGATTATATTGACATTTGATGTTAGAAATATGACAATTTTGCATCATGACACAATAAGTTTGACAATTTTTCAAATGTGATGTTTCAATAGTTTCAATTTTGACATTTGTCGAAACAATTTTGAGTAAAATTCATATTTTTTGAAACACCTCGTATACGGCTTAAAAAATTTGATATCTGATGGTTGTATTTTAAGTTTTAGCCCATGCACAACTTTTTATAAAGAATAACTTATTTTCATAAAACTAAGAATAAAAAAGTTTTCCATATATATATATATATATATATATATATATATATATATATATATATATATATATATATATATATATATATAATATATAATATGTATATATAATTGATTTTGACCCAACCTATATATTACATTTTATACATTCTTAACGAATTAGATCATTATTATATAAAAAAAGCTTTTATTGAATCATTTAGTAAGGTAAGGATTCATGCCAAGAATTACGGTCTTAAATGTTTATTTTCTTTTTAGAAAAAAAAATTGGTCCAATGACTTTTAAATGTGCTTTCTAAATACGTACATTTTTATTTTTAAAAATTGTTGGAAAATGTGAAAAATCATGTAAATTTTGTGAAAATCCTGAAAAAACCTTGATAACAATAAAAAGTTATTAAAAATCTCAAACAGTTGTTGGCGTTAATAACGATAAAAAATGTCAAAAATCCTAAAGAAAACTTAAAAAAAAGCATTGTGTGGTTTTATGAAACCACGGTAAAAGTGAAACTTTTTTTACCCTATAGACATTTAACTTAAAATTTTTCGAATCATATTCCATTACGGGTATAAAAATCGCTTTATCAAATCAAAATCAAAATCGAAATCGAAATCGAAATCGAAATCGAAATCGAAATCGAAATCTAAATCGAAATCGAAATCGAAATCGAAATCGAAATCGAAATCGAAATCGAAATCGAAATCGAAATCGAAATCGAAATCGAAATTGAAATCGAAATCGAAATCGAAATCGAAATCGAAATCGAAATCAAAATCAAAATCGAAATCGAAATCGAAATCGAATTCGAATTCGAATTCGAAATCAAAATCGAAATCGAAATCGAAATTGAAATTGAAATTGAAATTGAAATCGAAATCGAAATCAAAATCAAAATCAAAAGGTGTGTGTGCGATTCACACACGATAGAAGTGAAAACTTCAGTAAATCGACAAAAGAATGAAATGAATATATATAACAAGGGTAGGATAATTACAAAGTTTATTTGTTTAAAAATGAAAGTGTTTTGATTAATTTTAAAAGATTTTATTTAATATATGTTACATAATTTATTGCTCAAGTTCCATATTTTCAGTTTCAAAAATTATTATTTACGACTGTAATATTTTTAAAACGTTACATGTCGTAGATACTTACGCAGTCGAAGTTCGTATTAATACGAATAGGTAAAATATAACTGTCGACGTTACATGTCGTAGATACTTACGCAGTCGAAGTTCGTATTAATTCGAATAGTAGGATTGCTTTCATTAGCAGATGTGCTTACTCCCGTACATTTTTGTATTAAACTATAAGCGCCGCCTACTTTATACTTTATACCTACTCGGCGTTCGACCGACATGCGACATGCAACATGCACTTAAAACGATCTAATAAAAGTTTCACTTTAAAAACGTAATAAATTTTTAGGAATTTTAAAAAATGGTTAAAATAATCTTGAAAAGTATGAAAAATTGTTGAAATACGTAAAAAATTGTTGGAAATACTTAAGAATTTTAAAAATCGTGTAAAAAAATTATTGAAAATCTTGATAAATTTTGTTGAAATCTGAAAAAATTGTTGGGTTAAAGAGTCTTTGAAGTCAAGACTTACCTGGGAACAGCGGGCCGTCCATAAATCCCAACCTTTTCTCCACCTTGCAGCAGGCGGTGATATGCACACATGATTTTACAATCTATTGTTTAAATTTTAAAAATATACGTGATTAATTTTCTATAAATAAATACCAGAAACGTGAAGATTTTTTTTCTGATTTAAACCAAATATAATACTTACGCAACATTTTTAAGTTGGTGAAAAGGTTCAAAATTATGGACGCTCCGCTGTTCCCAGGTAAGGGATGACTTTAAGGACTCTTTAACCAATTGTTGACAACCTTGATAATGTGTTAGAAATCCAGAAAAAAATGTGTAAAAACAAGAAATATATTGAATATCCTAAAAAAATGTTGAAAATTAAAAAAAAACAAGTTATAATGGTGTCGTGGGACACAAGGTAGGACATAAGTTCCTTCGGCTAATGTAGATTTGACACTACTCGCTTGTGTATACCACTGTAGCGCCTGCGCACGTCTCATTTAACGGTTTTATTCCACAGACTTTTTGTTACGGTTTTACTATTACATTTTTTCAGTTCGGTCGCGCAGCAAAATCCCTATCTCCTCCAAGCCTTGGATTATACTACGTTATAGATTAATAATTACATTTCTTTTGGTTGTACATATTTTCATTATTTGTACTTTTTGTCTTATATATCAATAAATTCTCTAAAGATGTAATTTTTATAATGATAATGATCGGAATAAGATAATTGAATTAATTTTATTTAAACTTAAAATAATATTGATAGTTTTTTGTTTAACACTGGAAAAAAACTAAAAAAAATTACCATCCCGCGTATTCGATCCTCCAACGATATCCAATCGTGAAGAGTTATCATATTATAGTCAAGTTATTTTTATGTATTTACTGCATAAATTTTGATTATATTAATAATAATAATTTATTATAAATTTTGAGATTAACATTAGTAACAGGTGTAGAGAATCCAATTAAATAAAATATTACAACATAATTTACACATTTTACATTTAAAAACCAATGATTTTGATTAATTTATAGGACATCACAAAAGTTGACATCGTTGGATATTTTTATATTGTTTAAAATGTTTATATTATACTAGCTGACCCGGCGAACTTAGTACCGCCTACTGATGTTTTTTTACCATTTTTCCAAATTTTTACGGTTTTGTAAATTATCGATTAGATATTTATATTATATATTAACTGCGCCACCTTATGGTGGCGTCATAGTACTTAAATACGCAAGAATTGCTTATGTAAATTTATACCATCTCAACTGCGCCACCTTACGGTGGCGTCATAATTCTTAATTTAGTGAGAGTCACTTTTTTAAGATTTTTTTTTTTTGACAAACAAATCTTTTATTTTTCGTAATAAATAAAAATATTTTTTGTATTAAAAAGTATCCTATTTTACTTCTAATACCTCCAAGAATATATGTACAAAGTTTCATGATGATCGGTTGATTAGTTTTTGCGTGAAAGCGTAACAAACACACTTACATTGACATTTATAATATTAGTAGGGATAGCGATACTTTAACGAATCTAATGCAAAAAGACGCATTCCGATCCATCTTACGTTACAAAATTCGGAGGTTTTGGTACTTTATTTCCTCGACTACTCGTAAAAACTCTGTTTATGTAGCTAACAACCTCAAAAGCATAGTGCAGGATATACTGTCACCATGTGACGGTATTTTAGACTACAATACAATACTCACTACTGAATATTATTAATATAAAATACTAAACTTAATATGTTAACTTACGTGACAGAATTATAAAATAATCTATCAATAATCATGTGGTCCGTCACTATGATATTCATAAATTAGTTCAGACTGTTTTTTGTATATCTATCCCTTTTCAATGTACTGAATGTTGAAACGGTATTCAAAGGATTTATAGTTATGACTAATAACATGTGATAAATAAGTCATCTTTGTTTCTACCAACCAATATACGTTATAAGTGTTTCTGTCTTTCTCTTACTCACACCATTACATATGTAATGATTTTTCCCATTTAATTGTACATAAATCTTTTCCACCGAGTGTATGAATAGAAGTATAACTTTTAAAAAAAAAAACAAAAAAACTTCCCTCTGGCGTAATCGATCCCATTACGATAAACCAACCGAAATGTCATAATCAGCCGCTGATCCAAATTAGCTACCAAAACCTTACATGAAGACTTTCAGAATGATAATATCATATTTAATATAATAACAATTCAATAAACAAATAATTTGCAATAAAATAATATTGCGACTATAAATTAAAATGTAAGCTATCCTATCTTTCAAGTTGGATCAAACTGCACACGGTGTGCAAATTTGATTAAAATCGGTTTTGTAGTTTAGGAGTCCATTGCGGACAAACAACGTGACACGTAATTTATATATATTAAGAATTATTATTAAACTTACCTTTCGTTAGGAGATCCTGTAATGAGAAGATGATCTTTTGCCTGATTCATTATACCTATTATATTTTTTGTAATCACTTTTAAGAAAGTTTCGGTGACACTTAAAAATTATATCATAACTGTCAACATTATGTCTATCGTATACTAAACACTGAGAGGCTAGCGTTGTGTGGAGGCTAGCGTTGTGTGGAGGCTAGCGGTAACCTGCCTACTAGATTATTCCACGGACTTTTTGTTACAGTATTTTCGTTACGGTTTTACTATTACATTTTTTTCAGTTCGGTCGCGCAGCAAAATCCCTATCTTATCCAAGCCTGCCGTAAGGAACATAGTTCCAATAGTTCCAAAAATTGTTAAAAATGTTTAAAAACTATTGGAAAATGTTAAAAATCATGTAAATTTGGTGACAATCCTGAAAAAACCTTGATAATAATAAAAAGTTATTAAAAATCTCAAACAGTTGTTGGCATTTGTCAAAACTTGTTAATAACGATAAAAAATGTCAAAAATCCTAAAGAAAACTTAAAAAACGTAATAAATTTTTAGGAATCTTAAAAAATGGTTAAAATAATCTTGAAAAGTATGAAAAATTGTTGAAATACGTAAAAAATTGTTGGAAATACTTAAGAATTTTAAAAATCGTGTAAAAAAATTGTTGAAAATCTTGATAAATTTTGTTGAAATCTGAAAAAATTGTTGGGTTAAAGAGTCTTTGAAGTCAACACTTACCTGGGAACAGCGGGCCGTCCATAAATCCCAACCTTTTCTCGACCCTTGCAGCAGGCGGTGATATGCACACATGATTTTACAATCTATTGTTTAAATTTTAAAAATATACGTGATTAATTTTCTATATATAAATACCAGAAACGTGAAGATTTTTCTTCTGATTTCAACCATATATAATACTTACGCAACATTTTTAAGTTGGTGAAAAGGTTCAAAATTATGGACGGCCTGCTGTTCCCAGTTAAGGGATGAGTTTAAGGACTCTTTAACCAATTGTTGACAATCTTGAAAATGTGTTAGAAATCCTAAAAGAAATATTATTGAATATCCTAAAAAAATTTTGAAAATGGAAAAAAAAATATTGAAAATCGTAAAAAATTAAAAAAAGCAAAAAAAGTAGCAAAATTGGAGAAAAAAAAAGAGAAACAAAAAAATATAAAAATAAAATGGTGAAAATATGTCAATAATTATAAAAAGATACTAAACAGAGTAAAAAATTGTTCAATGTGTTAAAAAATTCTTCACAATCTTAAATAATTGTTGAAAATGGTTATACCCTATTTCAAAAGAGTGTATAGTAATAAAATCTCATTAGGTATTCAAAAGGGCTACAGGGTGATCCGTCAATAAATTCTGTCACTTCCCTAGTCTGCATTGCAAAATTCTCTCATTTCATAAGAAGCAGGTAGGTCACCCTATTTTATGGGATTAGGCCAATGTTTATCGACCGATAAACACTGCGCCAGAGGCGCGCTAGTGGGATAATTAACAAAAGAATATGCATTTATAAAAATGCTGGATTGCTTTTCGCCAGTTCTCTGATGTCATTTCCTGAATGGTTTGATCAAACAGTACCTTGACATCTTTCACTTTAAATGTGGCATTGTTTCTTGCAACAAATCCTTTAAGTTGTGCCGATATAAGTTTTATTGAATTTAATTCGCAATGATATAGCGGTAGGCGCAGCACAGTTACTTTGTACTTTTCTGCTATATCTTCAACGGCATATTTCATGAAGCGAGTTTTATGTTGTTTCTTCTTTATTGATTCAGTCTCAAACTGAATACCTTTATTTGACAGCCGGTTAATAATTTCTTGCTTTCTCCAAGCTGAAGTTGGTATTTTCTCTATGCGACTTGAATGGTAGCTTGCATTATCCATGCACGACCGAATCAGCTGGAAGAAATTTTAACATTTCACCAAAGTAGTCTTCGAAGACATCCGAATTCATGTCCTCATGATAATATCCCGTCCGAAACGACTCAAAGGTTAACAAACCTTCTTTTAAAAATCCTTCTTCGCTTCCAATGTGAGCAATTATAAGTCTCTTCCCTTTTCCCGAAGGTACTTTAATACCCGTTGAAAGGCCTTCTATGAAAGCTTGACGAGCACTAGTTATATTTTTAACTTGCCACATTTTTTGTACTATATAACCTTCGTTTATCCACGTCTCATCAAGATAAAAAAATTTCTTTTGCTCTCTGCGGTAGTGCTTTATACTTCTCAAATATTTTCGTCTCCAGCAAACAATTTCATCGCTTTCCAGTAATAGTGCCTTTCGATTGTGCTTTTCCCAGGCAAAATTCATAGTTTTTAAAGTTTTCCATAAAAGTTTTCTGGATGTCAAAGTAATACCGTCTTCTTGGCCATCAATATTTTGGGTGGATATTTCCTTTTTAAAATAAAACGAATGAACTTTTCTTCGAATGCCACATTTGGTATCTTCATCAAAGATTTTCATTGGTCTTCCTGATTTTTTCTTGCATGGACTTAGTTGGCCTTTTTTCCCGCAATAATTTAAAAATCGTGGACTGTCCAATTCCAGTCATTCGGGCACATCGCTCAACACTTTCTTGCGCAGACAAAGTATGGTGATCGTGTTTTATGCAATCATATACATTTAAAATTATAACTTTTTCACTAACAGATAACGGAGAATTTTTTACACCTCTTTTCTTTGGAGAAAATGACGCCATTTTATAACTTTTTTACTATACCTGTTACAATATTACTATTTATATATCACAATATCACTGTACGTTTAGTTGGTGTAGTAACGTAACAATTACTAACTAGGATGTTTTTTTTAAAGAAATTTTCCTTAAATACATGTAGGTAGGTACTTAAATTTCAGACCAAATTACTTCCCAAAAATGGCCTTTTATTATTATCTGTCTATAATTTTTAATTTACTTTAATTATTAAGTTTAATAAACCTAAGATTTGCCTACGCCCATGGACGACACCGAAATTCAGCTAAATTTTATGACACTTCGTGATTTATGTCTCTACACTCTTTTGAAATAGGGTATAAACAATTTGTAATTCGTAAAAATTGTTGACAAAAAAATGTGTTATAAATTCTGTGAATTCTAAAAAAATGTTGAAAATGGTAAAAAGTTGTCGATAATTGAAAAAAAAAAGAGTGTGCGTGTAACCTTTACGCGCGATTGAAGTATATACTTTACAAAAAATGAGATGTTATATTTATATTATTCATTAGAAACAGGAATTTGAAAGTTATCATTATTTTTTATATATTAAATAATAGGTTTATGATAACTAAAATGTGAAACATAGATTTTACTCTCTAAATATTTGAAACCGTTTGAAAATTTTGAAAATTTAAGCTCCTCCCATAGCTGAAATCACACCGTTACTTCCATCAGAATCTTCCGTTAGAGTTACCCCTAGTCGTGCTTAAAGAAGTTTTGCTTCAATAATAGGTGAACAATATTAAAAATATACACACATTAGGTTTAGAATGTGTGATTTTGTAGCTGTATCTACCTTATTGTAATACAACACAACACAAGAGCCTTCGATAGTTAGATAACCATTCATTTTGTAGCATTTTATAGCATAATCCATAAAATTTAAAATCCTGAGTTAAGTTTGTTTTCTTCAGTTCTACGAAGGATCTGTTATTGCTGGTAAAAGATCAGCCATCCTGACTAGTGGTTTTATGGTCTTTATGGCTACCTAACCAAACCTAAAATAAGTATAAGCAAGTGTTAAAACATTTCGAATATTATTATTTTATGAACAAAAACGTGCAACATGCTTCTTTACTTAACGTAAAGCTTCCCTATAAACAATTATTTACTATCATAATATGTATGTATATTATATAAACTTACTTAATCAAATCATAATGAATGTCGCTGTCTCGTCTTTTTTTCATTTTCATTTTCCTTCAAATCTGTCTGGCGCTGATAATATACCCTTCGACGTTCACAATTTCTTTTTCTTTTTAGCTCTTTAAGTCTATAAAACGAAAATACCTAGCTTTAAATAATAGGTATACATAATTAGGTATAAATAGTGTAATTACACACCAAAAATAAAATGTATGCATAGAGAGTACCTACTCACTTATTTTTATTCAATATGTTTTCATCAGTTTCTTCATAATTAAATCCACTTTGTTTATTCATATTTAAAACAAACACAAATTTAAACTATTCACCACCAATGTATTTTGGTTGACAAGCTGTCAATTCATACAACTACAGATTTAATTTTATTTAATATAGTAGGCAGAATCGTGTTAGGTATTTTGTATCAGGTTTTGTTTCCGGTACGCGGTACATTAGAATGACGTCATGTCCGTTAGAATTACTGAGTTACCCCTATAGTCGCGCCTAAAGAAGTTTTACTTCAAAAATAAATAAATAAAAAAGTGGGTAAATCAAAAAAACGAGTAAAAGGCAAAAAATAAGAAATAATCGTAAAAAATTGAAAAAAGAGGAAAAAATGGAAAAACATCGAAAAACAAAAAAAAATAAACACGAATAAAATAGATTATAAAAAAAAACATAAGAAAAGATAAAAAATCACTTAACGTAAAAGAAAAAATAAAATAAATATAATAATAGAAAAAAAATCGAAAATATAAAAAAATAAAATGTAGAAAATTTAAAATTAAAGAGATATAAAAAATAAGAAAAATAAAAAAAAAACGGTAAAACAAAAAAACAGAAATAAAAAAAAGAAAATATCATAAAAATTTCAAATAAAATAAAAAATTTTCAAAAAACAACTAGAAAATGACGGAACTGAACATTTCCAGAATACAACGACAAAAAAAAAATAAAAACCTGAAAATACAAACCGACCAGAAAAAAATTAAAATATGAATAAATTAAGAAAAAATCGTTAAAATTGGAATAAACGGAAAATAAGAAAAAAATCAGCTACTTCGTTTTTTATAAACTATAGCTCTCTTTATCATTAGGTTAATAAACATCTACTGAAATAAATTTCGTATCATTGATCTTATGATAAATACTATCTTTAAAAATAAAAATTAAATACAAATATCTATAGTACTTGCTTTGATTTTACCTAACACCCATGAAAGTAAACAAGGCTATTAAATTAACATAAAAACAGTTTATAGAAATTTATGAAAAACCTAAAATTCCACACACTTCCAATCTGATTTTAGAATTTTGAGTGATTGAATGAGAAAAATTTTGGCAACTTGACATTGCAAACGACGGATAAAAAGGATATTTTCAATTCGTAATGACCATGGAAAATTAATTAATGATGCTAGAATTTCAGTGTCAAATGTGTGCGTCGATAGAATCTCATTAATAGAATGTTTGCCTAAAAATATATTTAATGATTTATTGTCGTATTGTGAAATATAAAAATATTTAATGAGAAATTTGCCAAGGGTGGAACTTTAACAAATCTCAAACACATTTAATCTGGTATATAGTACTGTGCAAATTAATGTGATAGATAGATAGATATATATTCATTGGGTTGGCTGTTAGCCTGTATCACTGCGACCTTTGCAGATCTACTGTGAACACTCATTATCTCCAGAATTGGATTAGAGCACCTTGTCCAGCCCTGCCTTTTTATTGAGACTTAATAGCCTTGACAGTTGCCTCTGCACATAACTTGGAGCAGCCGGTTTCTCATCTCCCAATACTAGATACCGCGTCCTTGCAAGGCCTTCACATTGGCATAGGACATGAAATGCGGTCTCCTCCTCTTCTTGGCAGTATCGACATGTCTTCATCTACTAAGTTCAGCTGACTCATATGTTTTCTGAGCCTACAATGGCCCTTCAAGAGACTGACAATCATACTGATACAGTTTCTTTTTCTTATTGCTGACAAGATTTCTCTGCTACTAATGAAATAAAGATGTTTTAGGTGTGTCACGCCTGGGGGGTTTGAGGAGAATGTGCCATAGTGTTTTGTGATGAGGGGTAGCTTACTGGAGGCACTCCCCACCCAGGTCGTGGTTATCTACCCCCTGGTTAGGTATCCTGCTGAAGGCAGAAAACTAACCAGGAAGAAGATTAGATAAACAACAGGAAACAAACAACAAATATATTAGCTCACGGGCGTACATGAACTGCGGACCAAAAACCATAAATGATTTTTAAAATTTGTCATGTGTTTTTAATGACCCATGAATTGCGGACCAAGTCGAAAGGGCCACCTGAAATCTACCTGCCCACTAATTGGGAAAAACCTATACTTTTATTATACGCTATCAATAACTAATCTACCTGAATGAATATTTAAAATATCCAAAACTTCATTATTTAACTGAATGTCTTGTCGTCAGCATCAAATAAATATGTCGGTATTTGAGTGTTTAAGTGAACGAGGAAAACCTTTGTTAGTGTTCCAAAACGCAAAATTTTCTTTCAAGAAAACATTGAAAAGCGGAGAGAAGTTTTGGACGTGTACCTTCAAAAACTGTACTGCTAAAATTTTCACGGTGCGCGAAGAGAACGTTCTTTCAAGGAGTACACTGAACCACAACCATACGGTGGATATTAAAAAACATAATCGACAAGTGATTTCGAATAGTGTTAAACGTAAGGCAGCAGAAGATTTATCGGAAAAACCTTCAAAAATTTTACATTCGTCGTTCAGACAAAATCCAGGGAATATGTCAACCATCACAGCAAGAGATGTCAACTACATACGAAATAATATTTACTGCCTTAAGCGCAAAAACCAACCACGATTACCGAAAAGCCTAAGTGAAACAATAGCCATTTTGGAAGAAACCGACGTAAAGAGTACGGAAGGTGAGAAGTTTTTATTTGTGAACAATTTAGAGAAGAAAATTGTGGTGTTTTCTACAGAAAGTAACATGACTGCATTATGTAACACAGATAAAATATATTTGGATGGCACGTTTTCCTACTGTGTCAAATATTTTCTGCAATTATTCACAATTCATATAGAGCGAAATGGCTATTACATTCCTATAGCATTTTGTTTGCTTCCAGACAAAAAAGAATGCACGTATAAATTTTTGTTTGATCTTCTCTGTGAAAGGTGCAATACAATTAATTTACAACTTAAGCCTAAAATAGTGACAGCAGACTTTGAACAAGCTATACATAGCGCAGTGGCTGCGACATGGAATGAGTCAAAAATCATTGGATGCCGGTTTCACTTGGGACAGGCCTGGTTTAGAAAACTACAAAGCATTGGTTTAACAAAGGAATATAAAGATGAAAGTAGTGTAATAGGGAAATGGTTACAATATTGTTTTGGATTGCCGTTCTTGAATCCAAGTGAAGTAGGAGATTGCTTCTCATTTGATTTGATGGAAGAAATGCCGAACGACGAACGTGTTAGGACATTCGCCGATTACTTGGTAGATTTTTATATTGGCGGAGATGCAAGATTTCCTCCAGAAATGTGGGCTGAAATGACAGACAGCATACAGAGAACAACAAATGCATGCGAAAGTTTCCATTCGAAGTTTAACGAAAATTTTCATTCTTCCCATCCAACAATATTCAACTTTTTAAATATATTAAAACAGTTTCAAACAGATACGATTATTAAACTTCGATCTGGCTCCGATAAACCTAGAATACGCGATACTAAAGTCAGAAAGCGACAAGATTTTTTAACTACCAAAATTTTTCAATATGAACATAAAGAAATTACTAGATATAATTACGTGAAATGTTTGTCCTATATGTATAAAGTAAATAATAAATAAATCTTGGATTTATTAGTACCTACATCAACATATTTATACATTTCCTATATCCCATATATTGTATAGACTATAGTATTTTAGTTGATTAATAAACATATTATAAGCAAAATGTATTTCTTTAAAAACTATAATTTTCTTATTCAAAATAAAAAAATATTGAAATGATAATGGTTTACTATTCCCTAATTTTTACACCTTACCTTTACCCTAGTTGTATAAACTTAAGCTTAGTCCGCAATTCATGGTTTTTAAAAGAGGGGTCTTCTTGGTTTGGTCCGCAGTTCGAGTACGGAATTATTAAAATCAGGTAATCGGTCCGCAATTCGAGGCTGCCGTAGCTCACTATGTCGTGGGTTAGATACCTTTTAAGAATATTACCTGTCTCCCTCAAACATGTAATTAACGGCGCCAAAGTACAAACTCAACAAATTATCCTTAAACACCCGTTTTAATTGATTTATTACAAATATCAATAATAACAATTAATTAAATAAATAAAAAAAAATATGGAAAACTTAAATATCATATCAAAGAAGATTGATTATGTTAATTAAAGAATTAATTATTTTCTTATCTCTTTAATAAAAGTCTTCGAAAACCCTTGAATGTACTCATATGTACAGTATCTATTCAATAGGGATAATTTTTTCTTCCAAATTCCAAAATTCTGGACGAAACGTCTTTAAATTCTTTTTCTTTTCTTCCACAAAATGACTGGAACTTATCCAATCTACTTTTTGTTTAGTAACTCAGGTGGACCTCTTCGAATAAATTTGGAAGTATCCTTAATAGAAAAAAATAAGCAAAAATCAATTCCTTCTCGAATTTACAAACAAGTAGAATCAGTTTCTAGGGAAATCAGAATTTTCCACTTTATTGAGAGTAAATTAATTTTTAAAGTACGTCTAAAAACCGACCCTGACTTTGATAAATAATAAAAATTACCGATGTTTGGCTAAATTGAAACTGCTTGATTTTGGTTAGTATTAATAAAATATCCCTTTTTTTAGAGACAATAAATAATATATTCAAAAGAAACATTATTAAAATCGACTTATTTATATTTCGAAGAGATTAAACACAAAAGAACCAGACTATTTAACATACAAACTCGAAATAGAACGAGAATTACTAATCACGACTAAAAAATGTTAATAATTTTACTGTAATACCGCTTTCGGCAAATTTTTCAACTAGAACTCTTAAACTAAGTAATTCTCGCCGATATAGACACTCACAATAAATAAAATAATCTAAAGAAACATTATTAAAATCAACTTACTTGTATTTCGAAGAAGTTAAACCCAAAAGAACCAGATTATTTGACATACCAACTCGTAACAAAACGAGAATTACTAATCACGACTAAAAATATTAATAATTTTATTGCAACACCGCTCAAGGTAAATTTTTTAACTACAACTTTTAAACTAAGTAATTCTCGTCGATATAGACACGGTAACAAGAGTCTGGTGAAATTATTCATAATACAAAACGATTAGATGGATCGTTACAATTATAGCATGAGGCGGAGTAGCAACTTCTAACTCAAAATATTTGGACGTCATGAATAAAGGATTTCTTAAAATAACGTTTTATAAACCAGTCACCTATTCATCAAATGCAATATGCAATGAAAGAACGAGATATCAGGCAATTATATTTTTTAATAAGCGTTGTCAACGTCTTCAGCAACAAAAATAACTTAACATATGTTAAGCATCCTTACAGTACGCGTCTAAAAAACGACAATGCAACACAGACAATAGTGACAGCTAAGACTATAGATCAATGCTCATATTACTCATATTTATATCTCGCTTTTAGATATTTCAATTACTTACCCGAAATTATAAAGGAATTTAAAACAATCAGCTCCTTCAAGTAGCGAACAAAACTGTATTTGTTTCCTCACAATAGACAAGCTATTTATCAAATATATATATATATAAAAAAAGGCTTTTGCTCATTTCGTCAAAAGTCTATAAACGTATTTTGAAAAATCAAATTAATGAACACTCTTGAATCCAATCAACTATTTGCGATAAACTAGTTTGGTGTCAGAAAACATAAGACTACAACTTTAGCTATTGACCACCTCACTAGTAATATTCTGGAAGGGATTGAAAAATATCTTAACACCATTGCATCCTTTTTAGATCTTACTAAGGCTTTTGATTGTGTCATGACGAGCATTCTTTTAAAGAAATTAGCTTACTGTAAATTTACTATTTACCTAATTGATTCATATATCTATAATCATGATTAATATGTTCACTATAAGGAATGTGATTCTACAAAGCATTTCCTGTTAGGTATGGTTTACCTCGCTTATATCAATGATTTGGCATATTCTCAGATAAACACTGTATTATTTGTAGTTAACACTACATTTTATATTAGCAATCATCCTTCAGAAATCAATATCTTAATTATTATACGAGAAAAAATAACTTATTTCATTGATTTCGAGTTAATCGCTTATCTATTCTCTACCTCAATGTGAAACGTAGGCCAAGTTTCTGGGGTTTTTCTTGGATGCAGGATTAACTTGGGAATAGCACATTTAGGAATCTTGCTCAAGTAACCTCCAATGAGACAGCTTATTCCCTTTTAACTTATGCTCTAGACTTCTGTGGTCATTCTTGTTATATTGTTAAAGTGTTTGCACTACAAAGAAAATGTGTCTGCTTAATATCTGGACTTGGTTATAGAGAGGGCAATAAAAATTCCTTTAAAGCCCTAAAAGTTTTGACCTTACCTTGTGCGTACATTCTACATTGTCTTTTGCACATTAAACAAAATCTTTGTCAGTAAAATTCACTTGAAGTCTTTTACACTTTTCCCACAAGAAACAACTGCAAACTTGCATCAGTTTATGGTCGTTTACGACCTCTGTCTTATTGCCGCCACGTTCAGTGTATGATTTTTGGTAATTTAAGATACTTTGTATAGCATATGTTCATAGTTGTTGTAACGTTCGTTTTTGAGTATATCCTCCTGACTATATTTTTATTTATTTCAATTTTATCGCGCCGCTGCGGAAGGTTTGTTCGCGTCGATTTGGTAGGAGAAAGTTTGTTACTTCGTTAGAAAATTATTTCAATTCTTTCATTTTATATTCGATTCTTAATAAAATCAGAATTATTTTCTGATTACCTTGGCCCTTCATTATAGTTAGTGCCAAATCAAAGAAGGGATTATCTTAAAAACAGAAAAGATTAGCTGACTACCAACAGCCATTTTGTTCCTTAGAAGTCGACACAAGGTGAAACCATTCCCGGGTTTGGACACAAAAGCAGTTTCCTTGAAGGAAAAATCACTTCCATCCACGTTTGGATTTAGAGCAGTTCCGATCCACAATAAATCAAGCTCCAACAGGAAGAATCCAAATAAACTAAAGATAAGAGATTAAATTAATTAATTTTTTTTAAATTTTCACATAACTTGAATTATTAAAAAAATCAACTTAAAACTGATTTTATCGTTTTTTATTTGTTTCTCTGTACTTGGCGCCCTAAATTAATGTTTGGGAAGGATTGATAAAGACTCAGAAGGAAGACACGAACCCAGGAGCTAGCCTAGGGTAATGCATTGTGCTACATAGTTATAGAAAGTATCATTGAATTTATAGATGTAAGCATTATATACATAATTTTCGGAAAATTTTTAAAATTTTAAGCCTAAGGTTATTCGATTTGGTCCAAAATCAAAGGGGTCCTCTTTATCACATAAGAATTCTATATATCAAATTTTCATCACCTTGTGATTTTCCGTTCCAGAGTTATAGCGCACACAAATGGAGGGAAATATGCATTATATAGAAGAGATTTAAAAAACTGTTAAATTTTACCGTTAGGGTTATTCGATCTCGACCAAAATCAATAGGGTTCTTCTTCATGAGGTTTCTGTTTACCTAATAGTTACAGAGCACACAAAGTGATGGATTGACGGAGGGACGAAAGGAGATACAAGTCGATCTTATAAAGTACCTCGATGGTACTAAACTAGTTTCCCATTAGAAAAAGACATTTCTATTGTTTTGTTAAGTTCCTTAATCAATTGTTTGTCTCAGGAAACCATAGTAGGGAAAATAATAAATTGTTTGTTCTTTTGGAATTAATAACTTTTATTTAAAATGGCATATTAATTTCTTTTTACAATAGTTTTATAGTAAACTAAACAACAGCAATACAAATTTAATTAGTATATGTGCATTCAATAGACTAATATTTTTAAAGACCATTTAAATTCAGGAAGTAGATAAATTTATTTAAAAAGTTCAATACTCCTGAAACACTTTTTACACTTTAAAATTAGCATTTATATTATCGTAGAATTATCTTTGGTAAAAAAAATTAAAGAGAAGTGATACCGCGGTCATTACACTCACCTATTTTCCTGCAATAATTAGGTACAACAAAAAACAAAATAATATATTCATTGTTGAATACAATTAGAAAAAATACACTTTCATCGACAATATGGTCTATACTGAACATTTAACAATAGTTTGTGTTCTTTAGAATTGTTCTTTGTTAACATGAGAGCCTTAAACAATTGACTTTTACATTGTAGTAGTAATGTTAGTAATTACTGTAAAAACACATGCGTTTAACCATTGAGAGAAGTGTGTATTTTTTTTTTTTAATTTCGTAAAATAATTACGGATGCAATTGTCTGAAACATAACTATTTAGGGATTTCTCTCTAGCATATTTTAAGACTTAGGAATAATAGATGTCAGTAAAAAATTTCTCTTAAAATTGCATAAATTTACCTGGCCCATTACAAGTTTTTGGTCTATAGGTTACAAAGGCATCTCATCAGATTATTTTCAATAGTTACGTACCTACCTACTTATAAAATAAAGTTTTGTGCTTAAATCTGTTTTAATAAAATTCGAAGAGTTTAGGATAGTAATCCAAATTTACTAGATGAATAGCTTCTGAACTTATTTCAAAGAAAATGTGATGGTGAGTTGTTCCATTTTGTAGGTAAGTTGTGTATTCAAAATTCTTAACAGTTCACTAAAAGTAGTTACTTCAGTTGCAAGCTGCAGTGTATTGTGTATACTTTTTTTGTATAAGGGTTGGAAATCTTCCATAGACCAACCGGGAAAGTAGCTCGGACGTGTCGGATTTACCCTTCGAGGCAAGCACCTATCGACTAAAACCATTCCTCCACTCTATTTCAATCCACCCACAGACCTGGCCATTCACGCGCGCAACCATACAAGGATGTGCCAGGACGTGTGTTGGCACACAGCCCACCTCTACCCAAAGCGTAGCGGTAATACACTAACCGCATTGTACGCGCATAACCCCATCGTATGCCAGGTTCCAAAGGATCGAGCCTAACACGGATCCCTGTGGGACCCCAGACGTCACGTCTACCACTCTTTTCTCGATAGAGATCTTCGCTCCGACAGTTAATCGCTGACGATGTTTGTTAGGTACTCCGGCCATTACCTTTCTGCTAAGGCCCTCATTACCACACTCCACTGGCCAATGCTGAAGCCGTTCCGAACATCAAGGAGAATCAGCTCGGACCATTTGTCCCGCTTTCACCCCTCGATAGACGAAGAACTTTCAAAACTGCGTCTACAGTACTCATGTGTCTCCTACATTTAGATCACTCGATCACTCCTTCGATTCGTTTCCACAGCATTCCTTCGTACACCTTACTAATTCATAAAAGAAGGCTTATTGGCCTAAACTTATTGCCCCCTTTGAGCAAAAACACAACCTTGGCCATCATGCGCGTCAAGGAGACCATTTAAGATTTCTACAATCCAGGCGGGCTACATCTGTCCTAGGCGTTTGACCGCCTCCAGCGGCACTTCGTCTAGTCCCAGTACCCTTCCGTTTTCAAGCCCCTTAGGGCAGCCTGGAGCTCCTCCTCGCTAAAAGGATCACACCCCCTCCCACCGTATGAGCACGGTGCACCCCGTGCTATCTACCTGTAAGAAAGAGTTCTCACATTAGCTCGAGTTTCTGAAACGAAGGGCGCGCGCTCATCCTTTTGGCCTTGATCTTGTAAACCTATTTCCAAGTATCATTTTCCAAATAGGTGCACAGGTCCCTCCACCATTTTTTCTTTGATCTTTCGTACATTGTACTCAGCACTCAACCTCTCGATCTCTCCTTCATCCGTTCCTCTTCTTCTCGCTCTCATGACCAGACGTTTTATAGCGAGGCACTTGGCTCTCTCATCTGTAACTTCCGCATCCCACCCGTACGTACGTACATGGTTAACATCAATTGGCATAGGTAACTTCTTTATTTGTTAACCGATTTAAATAAAAAAATACTAAAAGTTCAGTGAAAACCACCATATAGTATATTCCTGAAAACTAAATTCAAATCGGTTTAGCTGTTTCTGAGATTAGTGTCAACAAATAGGTATACAGACATAATGGCTTACAGATATACAGACCTACAGACATACAGACACACAGACAAAATGAAAAAAAGATTGTTTTGTGTTATCTTGTGTTTATATATGGCCGCACTTTAAGGGTTTTTAAGTACATAATAATACAGTTTTATTATATGTGTAGACATATATTTATTCCGAAAGGTGTTCCGTTGTAATTAATTTATGAAGAGTTGCATTAAGTTTTCAAGTGTTATAATTCCGATAAATAATATATTTTATTCCATATATGGCAACAATGCATCTATTCTGCAGCCTATAAATAAATTTATATCGGATCTTCTCCAAGTATAGCGCGTTGGAGGCCTGCCAGGTTGATGTGCCTCGGTCTAGGCTCAGACTGATGGGGGCGCCCTGTGTGTAACCTTGAGAGTGTGAGATATTTCGACTATTTTTGTTTGAGAGGAAATCACTGCTTGGATCAGCTGATTCTGTTGTCTACTATTAATCTTTTTTATATCAACGATACGCTTTTGGATATTTTTTTTTAATAAAGTATCTAACACATGGAAGAGCGACCGGTTTTTCTAGTGACTATTAACACTATTAAGAATTAAGTAGAGTTTATTTGGCAACATTGTAATTGCTTCCTGGCATCGAAACTCAAAATTAACTAATTAATTTCAACATTAATTCATTCAGAATAAATTAATTATAAAGTTGAAATTTGAGGAACTGTTTAATTAATTTTTTATTTTAACAGTTCTACGTAAAAAATATAGTTACTACAGATTGGATGAAAAGTTTTGAAAGCAAAAATTGCAGAATATGTATTTTTTAATGATAGGGTTTTTTATTCAATATATTCTCCGGTTAAAGAGTCTGTCGCAACACCCCTTACCTGAGCCCAGTAGGGTGCTAATAAAAGAGCAATAAAAGAGACCTTTTCGCCTACCCTCACCGCATGTGGTTGTATGAATTCACGATTTTACAATCTATTGTTTATATTTAACAAATATATGTGTTTAATTTTTTATAAATTAAAATAAATAAATATCAGAAACGTAAAGATATTTTTTTTCTGATTTCAACCATATATAATACTTACGGAAAATTTTGTAGTTTACAGTTATGTCAGCAAAATATTCTAAATTACACTAAGAAACAAACAAGAGATAATCTCATAATGTGGTACAAAAACACCCAATGATTATTAAATTTAAATCCAAAACAGCAAGGGATAACTTATGCGTTGGTATTGTCGGCCAAAAATATAACAAAGTCTTCTGCCGATTATCACGAAGATATGACAGCCGATTTATTTGAAAAGTAGTTTGTCGAACAGTTCTCGCCTAACATATCGCCGAAATCGGTAATTGTTATGGACGATGCGTCGTATCATTTCCGCATATTAAACAAAATACCTAATAATAACACGAAAATGAATCAAATTTTAAGATTTATGGCAATCAAAAATATGACTGTTCCTAAAAAGGTTCCAGTAAAGAAGGAATTAAGAATGATCAAAAGTCAGAATTTTAAAAATGAATACGTCATTGACACCATTTGTAGCAGACACGGTCATACCGTTTTGCGTGTACCTCCATACAACTGTATTTTTAATCCAATCGAAATGGTTTGAGTACTGTAAAGAAACGTTTACGATAATATAATCAGTCACCAACCTTAAGCGCAGTTGTTCTTGATAATATTCGAGAGGTAATTAGTGACATTAATAGCGATGTATGAAAAATTGCGAAACACATGTTATAAAAATAGAAAAGAAATATCCTGTTTTACCGCCAATAGCACCATTAGTTATTCAACCTGGAAACGATTCTACTTCAGAAGACTATGACAATTCTTGTTATTAATTCCAACCAATTTCCTTTACAACTATCGTGATGTATCTTGAAAACTTGTTTTCAAAAACAAACTAATTTTATATTCTTACTAACATACCCAACCCTTTCCTTTCCAGGCAAGGAAGGCTCATACCTCCTCATGGTCCTTGCTGGACAGACAATCTTTTAAGATTGTCTGATAAAATGAGTATTATTTGTAGACAATTGTTATAAAAATATTATGAGTTATGTACTATTTGAATAATGAGCCAAATGTTCTTATTAATAACTAAAATTAACAAGTTTTAATTTGAAAGAATTAATTTGTTATTTGACAATTTTCAAATCACTACCGAACAATCAATAGGATGATGTATACCGTACGTAAAACAAGACACAAATAATTGTTTGTGAATAATGGCTAACATTTTATATATTTTCTGTTATTACCCAACAATACAAATTGATATTAAAAAAACATTAGGATTTTTTGTAATGCAATAGCATTTTAATTAGTGTAAATCTCTTTCAATCTGATTGTTATTGGAATTGTTAAAGTTTATCTATTTTCAACACCTCATTATGAGATTATCCCTTGCTGTTTTGGATTTAAATTTAATAATCATTGGGTGTTTTTGTACCACATTATGAGATTATCTCTTGTTTGTTTCTTAGTGTAATTTAGAATATTTTGCTGACATAACTGTAAACTACAAAATTTTCCGTAAGTATTATATATGGTTGAAATCAGAAAAAAAATATCTTTACGTTTCTGATATTTATTTATTTTAATTTATAAAAAATTAAACACATATATTTGTTAAATATAAACAATAGATTGTAAAATCGTGAATTCATACAACCACATGCGGTGAGGGTAGGCGAAAAGGTCTCTTTTATTGCTCTTTTATTAGCACCCTACTGGGCTCAGGTAAGGGGTGTTGCGACAGACTCTTTAACCTATTCTCCTTTAGCTTGAACACACTTATTTCAAGGATTTCTAGTAATTTTATACCATCTCTATAATGATTTTCCGGAAGCTCTGCAAATTATTGTTCCACGGCTGCAATAACTTTTTCAATCGACGAAAAACGCTTTCCACGAAGGAATTGTTTCAACTTTCTAAAAAGATAATAGTGATAGAGAGCCCAATCTGGTAAATGCGGTGGGTGTTCAAGCAATTTGTACTTTGATTCGTTCAATTTAGCCATCGTCAACAAACTTTTGTTAACACGGGATTGACTTGATAAAAAATGATTGTTTTCTTCTGTAAACACGCTCTTCTTTTCACATTTTTTTTTATCCAACTGACCCAAAAGGTTGCAATAATACTCAGAGTTCTGGATCTGAAAATTTGGGGAGGGGCGAGCTAGTGCTTAGCCAGCACTGAGGCCACATTCTCCCGTATTGTAGGGATATCCTCACATCAGGCTGTCACCAGGCCTAGTGAGTTAAAATAGGTGATGAGGCTCCCGAGGGGGATCTCCCTGACATCGGCTGGTGTAAGCCAGTACTCGCCCAACACGGATCTTCTGATTTCAGAAAAAGCAGAGCAGTCATACATAATGTGTTCTACTGTTTCCTCTTCTTGTTCGCAGCCTCTGCGTAGCGGCGATTCTGTTAATTTCATCCTAAAGAGATGGTGTCGCAATTGGCAGTGACCTGTCAAGATTCCCACAGCTGTTCCGAGATTTTGTCTGGTCAATGCCTTAAATTTTTTTGCTGTTTCCTCGCCAGGATGAGGTAATAACTCTCTGGCCAGTCTACAGTTCGTAGTTTCATCCCAGCACTGTATAAATTTTTGGTGAGAGTGCTGTTTGATAAGGTCCACGACTGCGGACAATGTTAGCTTGGTAGATGGGCGAGGGCTATCATATTTGTAGCTTGCAGCCCTCCTTGCTAAATTGTTTAGAGTTCCCATGTCCTTTGATCCCGCTGAGAGTTAATTGTTTGGCCTTTTTCAAAATAATCAATCAACAAAACTCTTTTTGCATACTATAAACACGGATGCCATATTCTTTTTGTACGATCGTTCTGACTTCACCTGTTTTTGAGCTGAAAAACCAGATTCAGTCCTCTGTAAACGTTTTTGTTTCATTTAAGGTCATGATGTTCATGATATGTATTTTTTTTTGTAAATTATGGAGTAATCATTCATCTGAGATGCCTGTGGCATTAGCAATTTCAGGCTTACTCGAATTTGGATCTTTACAAACAATATCATAGATTTTTGGACGTCCACAACGTGGTTCATCTTCGATTGTACGATCAGGATTAATCTCTAAAACCCATAGATGCAGATGTGGAAATGATGGAGTAAATTCCTTTAACACTTTCCCTTTTTTTGTATAAATATCGGTTGATAAACTCACCAAAACAATGAATTTTATCACTGCCCGATATTCACTTTTTCTATTGTAAAAGAACACATTGACACGTCAACTTTAAATGGCTTGTAAACAAAGAATGAATTAACAAATAAAAATAGAATGTTTTGTGTATTCAAATAGAAGATGAAATATTAAATTAGTGTACAAATTTTGATTCCTCTACTAGTTAATAGGTGTCGCTTTCACAACTTTTTAACCAACCCTATATTTGATGGAACAGCATAAAGCAGTAAAGCTGTTAAGATTTTGATCTTATTAATATTTAAAACCGTTTAATAACTTAGAAAAAAATGTGCTTAAACAGATTAGGTTCTTTTGGCATCCCATATTAAAGACTATGCTAGAATACAATTATTTTAATTTTTGAGAATTTTACTTTTTCATTTCATTTTTATTTTTAATATTTGCTGTTATAGTGGCAACGGAAATACATAATTTGTAAAAATTTCAGTTTTCTAGCTATCACGGTTTATGTGATACAGCGCGGTGACAGACATAGACAGACAGCTTAGGCTTAGTAATATGATCCCGTTTTTATTATTTAGGTAGGAAACCCTAAAAAAAATAAAAAGATGCCGTAATATTTACTATTATTATTATTACGTCCACAATTTATAAAATTTTATCCTGTTATAGAAAAAAAAAATCGATTTTAGGGTAAAATTTATTACTGATATCTAAATCGTAGAGGAATACAGTTAATTATTTTTTTCTACGGTTATTATACAAATGTATCATTTTTTGACAGTAATCTCTAAAGAAATGGGGTACGTTGTTATATCAAATAAAGAAATATCTCATTTCCTTATCTGATAACACAAAGTGTCCATTTCTTTATTGTTTTAACTTAATCAAGTATACTTTGACAATCATGTTTTCATATATTTGACTAATAGTACAGGTTGACAGTAATAAAGTAGTGACAGGTACAACAGATAGTTTTTAATACATTATTTAAATTAGATTGTTATTTAATTAAAAATGTTAAGTAGTAATGAAAATGAATTAGAATTAACTCCTCCTGAAATAAGAGAAGCGGCAAACGAAGCTTGTCAGAATTTGATTTCCGAAATTTCAAAACATAAGTACCAGAATGCATATGAAAGATTCGTGACCTGGCAAAAGAAAAAGGCAACAAATTCCGTTTTAGAAACTGTGCTTTAAGCTTATTTTTCTGAATTAACAAATCAATTTAAGGTATGATAACTGTAAATATTGTAAATAATAGTTAATTTTACTTAAATGATATAACTTATATCGTTATATTTTGTTTTGTATTTGATTTATTTTTAAATTATTGTATTATTATCTGGTATAACCGTAGAAAAAGTATAGTGTTTGACTCGCAAGGAATAACTCATTTCTTGCTCGTAAAACAATATACTATTTTTTTATCAACAAACGCCAAAGTTGGGAAATAACGTTTTTTGTCTATCTATTTTTATTATCATACTTTGTACCGCTTAATGAATATTTCTTTCTCTCATTTTCCGTTTCTTCCAACTTTTACGATTTTTCGCGATTGATTTCTAATTTTTTCTGGTTTGGTCGGGTTTATTATATTTTTTTGTCAGTTTCCAGGTTTTCACTTTTTTTCGTTGTATTTCTTACTTTATTCCTCTACGATTTTTTCTGTTTCGATTTTTACGATTTTCTTGATTGATTTCTAAATTTTTTTTCTGGTTTGGTAGATTTTATCATATTTTTTCTGATTCTAGGTTTTTATTTTTTTATGGCTGTATTTAGTAATTTTCCGGTTTTGTGATTTTTTGGTATATCACCCTACGATTTTTGTCTCATTTTCCATTTCTCGATCGATTTAATTTTTGTTTCTGGTTTGGCCGTTTTTATATTTTTTGTCTTTACCCAGATTTTTACTTTATTGTTTTGGTTGTATTTTGCAAGTTTTGCGGTTTTGTGATTTTTTGCCCATTTTTCGTTTTTTTCACTTTTTACGATTTTCCCGATTGTTTTCTATTTTTTTTCTGATTTGGTCGATTTTATTACATTTTTTGTCTCTTTTCATGTTTTTAATTTTTTTTTTCGTTGTGGTGTTTTTTTACCATTAGTTTTTCATCTTTTTTAGGTTTTTTCAATTTTATTCGATTTTTTCCATTTTTTGATACTCGTTATTTTGATTTACCCACTTTCTTGTGTTTTCAATTTTCAAAAATTTTTCACAATTTTTAATATTTTATTACCATTTTAAACATTTAAGTATAACAATTAGTAAACGATTATTTGAGATTTCTCTAATTGCATTTTTTACTCTCTATAAACAAATTTTCACAATTGCTAACAGTTTTTTAAAAGGTTTAAAAGAACTTTTTACGATTTTTAATTTTTTTTAAGACTTACAACAAAATTTTTCACGATTTTTAACATTTTATGACGATTTTTAAAAAATTTCAAAATGTTTTAGGATCCATGATTTTCAACGTTTTTCTTAAGATTTCCAACAATCTTTCTGAATTTTCAACCTTTTTTTAGGATTTTCGTCCATTTTTCAAGACTTTCAATAATTTTTCAAAAATCATATTTTAATAGGTACTCATTATTTTATCAGGACGAAGACAAATCCAAATATTCATTTTAACTCTATTATTTAAAAATCGCAATATAATGCCATCTACCGAGTTTCTCCAAAACCAAAAAATTCGAAATTGTTTCAGGCATATGCCCACAATCTAGTTACCTGTTATCTTAGGGTCACTAAGCAAACTGGATTTACTTTAAACAAACTATAATAATGAAAAATAACAAATAATAAAGTACACAAAACTAAAGATCACAAATTACTGTTGTTCATGTTCACTATACTATTTTATATTATACTAGCTGTAACCGGCGCGCGTTGCTACGCCAGCAACTAAAATAAATAAAAAAAAAATAAAAGAGATGAAGAGATAGAGAAGGAAAGAATGTTTATAGTTTTGTTTTACTTATTGCACCAAAAATATATTTTTTAAACTTATATTTATATGAAATCGTATATTAATCAGTATTGAATTTGATACATGGAAGCGCAATCTGGTGGTAACTTCCATTAATACGAATATCATATTCATATTAACCATTAAAAAATACAGCATCATACTGATTTTCATGACAATCGGTTGAACAGGGCAGAAGTTGCTACTCTGCAGCGCCACCTGGTGGCGAGTGGCATCAATTAGCATATCATACAAACCTTCTCCGTGGAAAAATACATATACATACCAATTTTCATGACAATCGGTTGAACGGGGCAGAAGTTGCTACTCTGCAGCGCCATCTGATGGCGAGTGGCATCAATGAGCATATCATACAAACCTTCTCCGTGGAAAAATACATACACATATAGTTGATTCAAACAGAAGTGTCATCAAGTAGTCTCTGGAAAATTCAAATTTGTAGTGGCAGCACCCACGTTTAGTAAAATTTGAATCGCAATATTAGCCAGCTTGTGATCAGATTGCTACATATGCTCAATATAACTATAGACATTTTGACACATCCCGATGACATATAATTCCCTAACTAACGTTCTGTTTCCATTCAATCTAGTAATAAAGTTAAAGATGATCTCACACGTACCCAGCCCACTTGATGACACTTCTATCTGAATCGACTATACCAATGTCAATCCAACCCTCTATATCCAAAAAACACAGTGGCGGATTTACCTAGGGGCTAGCCGGGGCTTAAGCCCCGGGTCCCGCGAAGTTTCGGGTGGCCCCTTGATACAGAAAAAATGTTATGTAAAGAAACTAGAAAAAAAATCAAGAAATTTATTCCACTAGACTGAAGTAATTTTTTAAAAACTATTGCAATATTGCAATATTTATTTAAATGTTGCATTAGGTGTTCATTAAAATAAAATATTTTCTATTGTTAATAAAGCTTGTTGGTGAAGTTTTTGTGTTACTTTTTCTTATTTGAGGTTTTTCTCTGCCCTTAAGTGGGCCCCCGCTCGATTTAGTCCCGGGCCCCGCAGGAGTTAAATCCGCCACTGAAAAAACACCAACCCATAAATCAAGTATCCCTGAGTAAATCCCTATATTTAAATAAATGTACTAATCGTAAATGTATAATGTATTAGAAATGAATAGTAAACAATTAGATAGTTATATATTATAATAATAACAAAAATTTAAACCTGTAATATTCAGCTATTTACTGAATCAATCATAGGCAACATTATATACCAAGGTTATATATGGTTGCCTATTATGCATAAATCCATTCTGTTCAATGCTACATTCCTAATAAATCCTTGTTTAGAATAATAAATTCTATTAAGTTTTTTAAATTAAGTATTTGTTTAAATTCTATTAATATTTTCTCACATATTTCATTTATAATGCAGTACATTAATTTTATTACTAGAAATGTTTAACATCTGCTTATAAACCCGAATCAGTGATAACCATGCAAAAAATTGCATAATTTTTGGTTATTGATCTGTCAAATCTGTCATCACTGTCATCGGTTTGTTTAAAAATCATTTGGTGATCTCATAATTTCGTATTCTATCATCTTCAATTAATTAAAATAGGGTCATTTACTCCTGGGTGTGTAAGCTGTTCAATTTAACTCTTTCAACGCTAATTTGCATCAGGTACAGGTATTACTGTTTTGTAAATAAACTTTAAATTGAGGTTAACGCCCTGATTTAAGTATTGTTTTCAGCTTTAAATGGGATTCTTAATGATAGTTTATTTATTTTTTTTGTTTTAGACGTCCACAAAAACTACAACAACTACCATGACCACCCCTGCAAAACTGTACGGAAAAGATTTGAGTATGTACGATGATGTAGATGTGGATGAGTTACTTGATAAGTTAACTGCAGAAGAAATTAGTGTTTTAGCTAAAGAAGTGGATCCTGATGTAAGTATTTGTTGTAAATTTATTCAATAGTAATACTTTTATTCATAAAATTTTAAACTTATTTCTCCATAAGTCTGAATAGTAAATAAAATAGGTCAAAATAGATACATAATTTTATCACAACAGTCTTGTCTTAAAAAAAAGGCTTGTATGAAATTGGTCTAAATTTATTTAAGTAGTACTGCAAATTTATGAAAAATCTAAAATATGTTTTAATAACTTTAGAAAATAAATCTAGTATATTTTTTAAATTGCTGTTTCATCAATAAAAGGTTATGTATTATACGCTATGAGTAGCGATGGGTATCATTTTAATAGGAAGATTTTTTTAACAAAATATATACATTTCTTTATTCATTATAATTCTATAAATAGTATTTAAGAGAACTGGCCTCAAGAATGCTTTCTATAAATAAAAAGTTTAAAATATTTATAGATATTTAAGAATCTAAAAACTTTTTAAGGTTGTTTTAAAAAGATCTATAAACGGTAATACCTTTAGTATTGACAGGTAACTTTTTAAATTCTTTAGATGCCTTAGTTATAGGTATAAGGACATGGAAAAAGTACCGATACTTTTGGTATCGAGTACTTTTCTTTCGGTAAATAATAAATAGTATATTTCCTAAAATAGGCCCTTGAGGTATGTCATGTTGAATTTTTTCCCTGTTACCAAGATATCCGTTAGTACATGCAGCTTTTTTCCTATCAGCAATGATTAAAAAAAAATAATGCGGTACCTCGAATTCTGCAGTACTCAATCTTTAATAAGAGGATATCACGATTAACACAATCAAATGCTTTGGTGAGATCGCTCAATGACACTGCAGTTAATTGTAAATTCGAGACAATATTTAATACCACCTCAGAAACGACCTGAGTTGTTGACATTAAGGCTCTAAATTAGTCTAAATCCATATTGATGGCCATGCAGGATTGAGTACCTGCTCAGAAAAGACATTTTTAACTATAGGTACATTCAATAATTTATCGAATATAGGTATAATAGATTGGATAGTAGTTATCAGTCAAGTTGGGATCCTATTTTTTAAACATAGGAATAACTTTACTGACTTTAAATATATCCGGAAAAACTCCTTCTGAGAAACAGCAGTTTATTAAATTTGTCAATGGAACAATTAGGGACACTGAAAAAGTATCAATTCTTTTGGTATCTAGCATGTTTCTTTCGATACTGATACTTGTGTACTCGATACTTTTTCTCATAAAAGTACTGTTTGGCAGGTATCGTATCTTGTATCAAATTAGTCTAATTTTATTTAATACCCAAAGCTTATTTATATTAAGATATTTATTCAACAGTATATTGTGCTCAATACTTATAATTCATGTGCTAGAGGGCATATATCATTTAATTTTTTTATCATAACTGAGTCAAGGTTTTCCTCCTAAAATGACAGCAGATTTGTAATTTAAAATGTCTAGATTCATACTGGAATAATAAAGGCCTTTTCCAAACACATCAACTATGTATTTGAAGGAACAAACTTGATAATATTGACATTTGACGTTTAAATTTTGACAGTTTTGACGTTTTGTCAATTTTGTCGCCCAAACAGTGACAATCTTTGACATATAACGTTGACGGCAATTTACGAAAAAACTTTGATAATATTGACGTTTGACATTACAAATATGACTTTTTTGACATATGACACTATAATTTTGACAATTCTTGATATCTGATGTTTCATTTTTTTTTCAGTTTTTACACTTGGCATTAAACTTTTGACGTTTAAATTTGTAGAATTTTCAACAGATGACGTTAACGTTTTTACATTTTATGATATTGACATTTTACAGAACAATTGTGATAATCAGTAAATTAATTATTTTGAAATATCTCTCATGAGATTTTTCAAATTTAGAAAGTTTACAAACAAGAAAATTACATAGGTAAGGGATGCAGGTTCGAGTCCTGTCGGATGCGAAAGTTTTTCAATTTATCCTTTATGCCCTATTCTTGTTTTTAGACTTTCTAAATTACAAAAAAATGTGATATTGACATTTGACACTACAAATGTAACAATTTTGACATTTGACGTTACAACTTTGAGATTTGACATTAAAATTTTGACAAATTTGACATTTATTGTTTAAATTTTAACATTTGACAAGACAATTTCTATTATATTGAAAAATAACAATTTTTTACATTCAAATTTGAATAGAATTGATATTTGACGTTTAAAATTTTGACCTTACAATTACATATGACGGAACAATTTTGATAATGTCATTTCACACTACAAATGTGATAATTTTAACATTTGACTCTACATTGCGACAATTTTGACATTTTACGCTGCAATTTAGACATTTGGTGCTACAAAAATGACAATTTTGATATTTTACATCCTTATATACCACTTTTCTTGACATTTACGTACTTATATATATATTTTTTGACATTTGACGTACTTATATATATCTTTTTTTGACATTTGACACTACAATTACAACATTTGACGCTACAAAGATTTTAATTTTGGAATTTTACATACTTGTATGTCACTTTTTGACATTTGTCGCTATAAATACGATAATTTTGATATTTAATACTACGATTTTGACATTTGACATTACAAAATTTGTCAATGTTGACATTCTGTTATACTTATCAAACCTATTGTTAATAAACACGCTACTATATTTCTGCATAGGTGTAACTCTGGTAAAACGAAGTAGATTAACTCTCTTTTTGTCACTACCTCTTTTTTTCCATTACATATTTAATTAATTACTACAATAAAAAAATAATTTTCCACCATCTTGCTGTCAACTTTTACTTATCCATATCCTTATCCCAACATTGGAAAGTGCAAGTATCGATACCTATAGGTATCTATACTTTTTGTTCGATACCGTGTCACTAGTTATAGGATTATTACCAACAATGTTTATTTTTGTTGGAATTCTAAAGGTATCGTTTACAATTCTAGTATTAAAATTATGAACCTAATTCGATAATATTGCGTAAGAGTTGCATTTTGGGTGTTGATGTATACCTAATCCTTTAAATAAGCTTACATTGTTCGATTTTCAGAAGTGTATCTAACCTCTAAAATTTTAGTTCATTGTACAGTGTATCACTATTAACAAGACTGCTGTTATTAATACAGTGCTTTAGTTTGAATAACTTGTATTTTTTTTAATTACCCTTATTTTACATGTTAAATAGTCTCTACACTTGTATACAGCACATAGCATGGGTATAATTTTGGGCCCAATTTAATTTTTCATCACTTATTAAACCCAATTATTTAATTTTTGAAACCTGCTTTATTTTTGCGTCCTTTCTTTTAATTTCAATATTATCAACAGTTTTATTTTTTTGCTTAAATGTACATTTGGTTTTTTCAATACTTATTTTTAGTTTATTTAAATAGAACCAATCCACATATTTCTTCAGGTCTCTATTGATCTCCCAACACAAGTCGTCTAAATTCTCGCTTACATAAACTAAAGCAATGTCGTCCGTGAACGTAACATAACGATCTGTAAGGTTTGCACATTTAATGTTAAAAACGTATAGAGAGTACAGCAGCGGCCCGAGAACTGATCCCTGGGGAGTCCCAAATTTATTTGTTTTTTTTCACTTAGACACAACCTGTATTATATATAGTGTTATCTTCCTATTAGAATAGTTCTAATAAGATTATTCATAGTCCCCATGATTCCCAATTTCTCTAACTTACTAGTATATCTAAACTAACAACATCGAAGGCTTTACTTAAATCTATATAAATTACTGTAATTATTTGCTTGGTATCTAAAAATCTCTGAGTAACAAAATTGAACTAATTTCCGCGAACACATTTCCTGTTTGAGATGCACTTTACGAATGCATTTTTGTATCAACAAATGCAGTTTTCCAATATTACATGATCGCACAAGGTCAAACTTTCCTAATTCTCTCACAAATCGAATGTTCAAAATCTGTCTTGCCGTTTAAATTTCGGAGGTTCACTGTTTCATTATCTCGACTAGTTATTTAAAAAATGTTGCAGGTGCTCAATTTATTTAATTAAAATTAGTTGAATCAAAATTTTTTTATGTATCAAATTGTTAAAAGGGAATATTTACTATATTACTAACATTTTCAAAATTTTCATAACATAAGGAATGACCTTGACATTCTTATTTGTATATTTAATTGTTTCTTGATTTTGTAATATAATGCAAAAAATACTTAGTCACTTTATGTGAACAAATCGTGACCATATTACATAGTTTATGTAATTTTGTATAATTGTTTTCTTCCTATATTTAATTTGCAATCATATTTTATGCATAGCTTTTTCCATAAATATTTTTGTAAACCGTTTTGCAAGAATCCGTTCCCACGATTTAACTTACCTTCTAATGAAGTGGTTAATTATTCTATACATATATATATAAATCATTTATTGTTTTTAAATCCATACAAGGTAGATAATTATTTTCATAAAATCATTTTGTAATTAAATATTTCTGTTAATTTCTAGAATTTAATTTTTTTTTATAATTCATTAATTCACGGCAGACTTTGTTATTTTTAACTTCCCGCTAAAAAATTATTTTTTTTTTAAATCGGGAAGTTATTGTTTTTATCCCGTTTTTCGAAAATCGAGTTTTCATCGGATCTCAACGTTTTGAGGTCTTTGGAACCTCCCCTGACTATTTTTACGAGGGTGTCTGTATGTATGTGTGTGTGGATGTATGTAAACCTCTTATAACTTTTGAACTGCTTGACCGATCGGAATGAACTAAAGAGCGTTTGAAAGAGTTCCATCTAACTTAGATTCCCTGTAAGTTTGAGCGAATTCGGACCGGTAGATTTCAAGAAATTAAAAAAGAACGAAATTTTGTAAAAATGATGTTTTTTGGGCATATCTTTTTGGCTATTACATTGATCAATTTCATAACCTAACCAGCTCTTAAGCTTAAAAAACACGTCGAATGCCGTTTTGCAAATTAGAATCGGTTGATTCGTTCATGAGATATCGTTGTCGAAAAATGTTAAAAAAGATTGTTCTTTTTTAATAACTCAGAGATTTTTCGACTAATCGATTTTGCACTCCGAGTAACATTTTTAGGTCTCAAAAAACTGCGTCGAATGCCATCTTGAACATCAAAATTAAATAACGCGTTAAAAAGTTATGGCTTTTTAAACATTTCAAAAAAAGTCAAAAACGTCAAAATACCTTACGTTACTACAGCTTTGCAGTTAAAATTAGCGGGAAGTTGCAAGGATGGCCTTTAAGATCAACCCCTTTTCGAATTTTTATTAATTATTATTACCAAGCAAATTTAAATACAGTATGCGGCAAAATTCACAGTACTGAAATAAATATTAAAATGTTTAATATTATTTATATATTTAGTATACATGATATAGCCTTGCAAACATTATTCACGACGATGTTCCCGATAAAACAGATCTTTCTAGTTCTAGATGCCCTCCGGTCAGATCAAGCATGTTTCGTAGTGTTTAAGGTTCTTAAACATGTCTGTGAACGAAGGTTCTCGAATGGCACGAAAAAATTTCTTTAAATATAGTTCGAAATTCCGGTGGATCGGTACGAAAACAGCCTCCTTCAGCATTCCCCATATGTACGCATCAGGACGCGTTAGTCTGGTGAGTACGATGGGTATGAAAAATCAGTGCCACGCGAAATAAGTTAATCCACAAAATCATTTGAAGAGATCTCCCTGTTGTTGTGGAAGGTTATACCGTCCTGCTGAAAGCATTGTGGTAGGTTTTTGCCACGACAAAATCGCTGAAGATCATTTAGAAATGGCGTAATAACCTGTTTTCAGTAGCGCTCCTGATTAACAATTAACACCGTTCCATCGTTTGCTTTAACCAAATATGGGCCCAACATGTCATGTGAGGATACACCATACTAAATGTTAACATTGTGTTATTTTGAAGGGGGTGCTCGACGATTACGTCGTAGCGTTGGAATCCAAAAAACCGTGTTTTCTGCTTGTTAATGGATCCGTTTAAATGAATATTGCTTTCATCAGAAAACAAAATATTCGATAAGAAGTTGTCGTTCTCATAATCCATAGCCAACACACGTTCGCAGTATTCGACTCTTATGCGCTTATCAAGTCTCTCAGTCGCTGTTCGGTCTGTATTTTGTATGTAAAGCCACCAATATTCTTGAACATTCGACGGAGCGATCGATCACTGATATTCAATTTTAATGATGTTCTTCAGTGGCTTCCTGGCGATTGCAGCACTTGATTAAGAACATGGCCGTGATTCGTATTGGTTGTGACTGTTACTGGGCGACCCATGTGACCTTTAAGTTGGCAAAGCACACTTGCCGTACTACGAAACTTGTCAGAAACTGCTAACATAACTCTGTTACTCGAAGACTGTTTCATAAATCTAAGCCTAAATGCTTCAGCAACTGATTTTAAGGTTGGACCGTGTTCGCAATCTTTTTCGTATGACCGAAAATAGTACACCACAATAAAAAATTCTTTAACACAGAACCGTCTTGAAACATCTAACCTGACACATGAGCAGGACACATACAAAAAAAACAAATTTGATACCAACGCATTTCAGTACTGTTTATATTGCCGCATAATGTATTTTAGTTTTTTGAGAGTTTTTGTAAATTTTTTTACATAATTTTGATAAATGGTACATGTTTTTTCTCCTTTAACTACTGTAAACTCAAACATTTCTTCTGTTTTTACAAAGAATATTAGTTGTGTTGATATTTTAACCATTTTTTTTTCTATTTAAGGAAATGATTCATTTTCGTATCTTTTGATTTTTTATGACTGTTTTAGCTTCTCGGGTATCTATTTTTTTTAAGAGTTTGATTGTAGATAAAACCGCTGATTAAAATTCTGTTTCGAAACTTTTTTTTTTTTTTTAGTTTTTATCCATTGATTTTGAAAGATATTAAAACAAATTAAATAAAATTCCTAGTTTTTATTGGATATCTAGAGATGCATATACTACCTAAAATACATTAAAATTTTTATCGAGTTTCTTATATTTTAGGATAGTTTTTTACCTCCTTCTCAGAGGAATAGTTACGAGTGTGAGAAAGATCCTACAGGTCCTTTAAATAGAAAAAAATTAATAGAACATATTAATAAAGAAGCCATAGAAACACCAGATATACCTGAATTACAACCTTACGTACCTGGAACGATTCGAGGGAAAAAAGTAAGTAAATATTTAATTACTTATTTTAATATTGAGCCCGAGGGTGTGGAGTGTGGTAGGCGCTCGGACAACCCGATGGGCGTCGTTGTTGAACGCATTGAATGTGCGAATCTTTCTCTACTTAATGCAGATATGGCAAATAAGGCTACATTAGCTGCCCCCTAAAACTTGCCACCCTACGCTCCAGCCTACTGGTAAATTCACCTTTGCACGTGAGAATGATTTGCATAGCGCTGTCTTAAATGTTTCTATTACAGTTTTATTTTGTTAAATAACCTTTTACTTTTTTTTAGTGGATACCTCCGCCCGCTCCTGTGAAAGAGCAAGAAGCAGAAGAACAAATTGCTATAGATTTAGGGGATGAATACGAACAAGCACTTTCTGATGCAACTCAAGATGAAATTATAGACTTAGCTGGTAATGATTCTATTTTTTTTAAATTGTTATACATGCTTGGTTTCTAAAAGTTTACTTACTAATAGTAAGCACATTAGTACATTTAAAATATTTTTTTTTTTTGTAATTAATTTATTTGAGGTGTAATTCATATGTAATGAAATAAGCAAAAGATATGATTACACAAAAAACAAGGATTTTACAAATATTTCTTTTGTATATGTATCTTAGTTTTATATAGTTTTATAACTACGGTTCAGTAGTGAATAGTAATAAAACATTTTTTTGGGTTTTATTTTTATTCGAAAAGGTGTTCTTTTCTGCTTTTCCATTAATGAATATTAGCGACCACATGGATCCACTCTTCCCTGTTTCTGATGTCGCTGAACAAATCCCCTATTGTTTTTAGTCCTGTCCATTGCCTCACATTTCTGAGCCATAAAATTTTCTTTCTACCAACTCCTCTCTTCCCTTCGATCTCTCCTTCGGTTACCAGTTGTAATATTTGATATCTTTCGTTTGTTATTACATGGGCTGAATATGCTGCTTTCCTGCGCGTAATGATTAGTAATTCGCGATCTCTGTTAACTGTTCGTAGGATTTCTTATATATCCACATTTCTAATGCTTTCAGTCTGTTCATGGAGTTTACTTTTAGTGTCCAGCCCTACATTCTATAGAGCAACACTGACCATACGTAATATTTTGCGAATCTAATTCGTAGGTTCAGGTCAAATTCGGTATTGGTAAGAACCCTTTTGAATTTCATGATATTACTTCTAACCATCTTTATTCGTAGTTTGATTTCTAAATCGGGCGTCCACTCTTCACATAGACACATGCCTAAATATTTAAATTTGCGTACTCGTTCTATTGGGCAACCGTTATGACTTAAACCTGCTTCTTGATGTTTCGCCGGATTGCGTGAGACTATAATAAATTTTGTCTTCTTGGTGTTGATATCGAGGCATTAAGAAGCTCCTGCAATTCTTTTATGTTGTCCGCAATTAGAAATGTGTCGTCCGTATACCGTATAATATTGACCTATATTCTATTTACTGTAGTACCTATATTGAGTTCTGCCAAAGGGTCTTGAAAGATGCTTTCAGAGTATAGATTAAAGAGAAGAGGGAGAGAACACATCCTTTTCTGTATTTTTATTTGCTGTGTACATTCGTTACCGACCTTTACTTCTGCTGTTTGATTCTAGTACAGACTTTCTATACAACGGATATCTTTTTGGTCTATATCCATCTTCCTTAGGATTTGAATGAGGTTGTGATGTTGAACTCTAGTCGATGAAGCATAACATGACATCTTTCTTCAGATCTGAGCAATTCTGAATTAATATTTAAGTTGTTACTATAGCCTCTGTAGTTCCTAGGCCCTTTCTGAAACCAAATTGTGTAGATCCTTTTACATTGCTACTTAAGTGATGAGTGATTTGTAATGTATATATCTTTTTAATCTTTTTTACAGGAAATTTACTACATTGTTTTTATTTTTATTCTCAGCTATTCTTGGATTCCATTCGATGATGAATCAAGATCAGTATCATGCATCCTTATTAAATAAGGGTCAGCCTGTTGGTTTAGGTTGGGATGGTATCACAAAAGCATCTAAACAGAAAATATTTCCTATAGACCCTCCTAACATGACCGACACAGATGAAACCATTAAAAAAGTTCAAGATGACGAAAGCAAATTCATAGATTTGAATTGGAATAATATTAAGGTAAATATTTGTCAAAATTATTTACATGGCAAAGGATTCTGTGTTTTATTCTACTGAGACAAGTTTAGAAATAAGTATATAAAGATAGCTTCGATCCTGTTAAAATTTATCAAAACTTATGGGCAGGGAGGGCGACGAAAACGACATCTGATGGTTGTGTAAAATCATGCTCGGCGACGGTAGTATTTATGTAAGATCTTTAGGCTACGGCCACATTAGCGGGATTTCAAGTTGCGTTTAGATCACGCAGCGTCAATTCCTGTCATTTTAAAAATAATAGGCCTCACCAGCAGTTTTTTCACGCGCGTGAAAACCGACTCACCCCTTGTCACAGATGTTGGTTTTCAGTTCTTCGCGTGTCGGGAAGCTGAGCGATTACAAAAATGAACGAAAGTACTCTTAACGAAAATCACACCGCGTGAAATTCAACCCGTGTGTCAACCCAAGAGATAGTGTAAAGACGCTCGAAAATGGATCCAGTCCTATTCGTGAGCGGGATACCTTGAAGACGCCCCCTTCTTCTATCTTTCGGGCGAGAATTCACGTCGTGTTTGGCCGGACCAACTGACAACAGTGTAGACTATTTTTTTGGCGTGTTTTGACGTCAAAACGCAGCGTGAAATACCGCCAATGTGACCGTAGCATTATAAAGAACAATAAATTGCCTTAAAAATTGATATGCATTAGAATAAATTGTAATACTGTTTTTTAAGTAAAAAAGTGATAAAAAATTTACATGATGAAAAAATATCATAAATATCCTAAGGATGTTTTTTAGAATCCTATTATGATTATCTGTATTTTCAATAATTATTATAATTAGTTATATAAGATATTTGATATTAAGAAATTTTAATTATTTTGGACCACAGATATTCTAATAAAACAAAGTACGATTTAAAATGTATATAATGAAGGCTTAATTTATACCTGATTTTCACAACGTGAATTCTTACTCGGGTACTTAGATAAGTTTATTTATTTATTCATTAATATGGTTACCCCATTTTTACATTAACTTAATAGCATGAAAATTTCAAAATTAAAAGTAAAACTAGCAAAAATTAAAGAACAAATTAATATAATAAAATCAACAGAACGAAAAAAAGAAAAATAATCGAAAAAACAAAATAAAAGTACAAATTAAAAAAATACTAAATGTGAAAAATCGAAACAAAAAATTATAAAACAGGAATAATTCAAAAATGCCTAAGAAACTGAAAAAATCGAATAATAAATAAAAAAAGTAGTGTGGCAGTCAGTGGGACTGCCGGCAGAAGTTATACTTCTATGCACGCGCATGGATTCATAAATTTGTATGCAAATGGTTTAGCAAACTCATATGATATTCGTGGTAAGCGACCCCAAAAACCTTTTAGTACCGTGTGCACACTCTTTTTGTATCGAATTTGCATAAAATTCCTGGAGACGAGGTCCGTCCTAAGCACCAGGTGTTTCGAACACCATCGCCATTTTTATTTCGTACAGAATTTACATAAAACCCCAGGAGAATAGGTAAATACCCTATACACCAAGTGCCGCGGAGACTTTCGGAATTGTGATATTCGTGTTCAGCGACTCCAAAAACCCCGAGTATATAAATTGAACCCATTTTCAGCAATACTTACCGAGTTGTAAGTTTTCTCTCTATTGTCTGTTCGGAATGTACTTTTCGAATGCAGAAATGCAATTTCCACTTTTATATTATAAAATATAGCGACAAATTTCTTGATACTTTAACGAATCCAATGCAAAAAACGCATTCCGATCGATCTTATTCGTAAAAACTCTGTTTATGTAGCCAACAACCTCAAAAGCATAGTGCAGGATATACTGCAACCATGTGACGGTATTTTAGAATATTATTATTAATATTATTAATATAAAATACTAAACTTAATATGTTAACAGAATTATAAAATAATCTGTCAAATAATCATGTGGTCCGTCACTATGATATTCATACATTATTTCAGACTGTTTTTTTGTATATCTATCCCTTTTCAATGTACTGAATGTTGAAACGGTATTCAAAGGACTTATAATTATGACTAATAACATGTGATAAATATTTCATCTTTGTTTTTACTGACCTATATAACTTATAAGTGTGTCTGTCTCTCTCTTACTCACACCATTACATATGTAATGATTTTTTCCATTTAACTGTACACAAATCTTTTCCACCGAGTGCATGAAAAGAAGTATAACTTCAAAAATAAAAAAATTATAAAAAAATTGGTTGCGAAAACGCCCGGTAGGTGGCGTTGTATTACGTTTGCTATAAAAAATAGTTAAAAAGCCTATTTGGATTTATCTTCGTCCGAAATGTAGGAAATTGAAAAAATGACGAAACGGCGCAAAAACGGACAAAAAACAATAGAATTGGAAAAAATCGAAAAGTGAAAAAAAAGAAATAGAAAAAAAATATAATATACGAAACGATAAAAAAACAGATAAACATCGCACAATTTAGGGAAATAACCAAAACTGTAAAATCTCTTTTATCATTTTTGTAAAAAAATACAGGGAAAATAAAAAAAATGTTAACAAATGGGTAAAAATTTGCTGGAAACTTAAAAAAACTGTTACTTGAATTTTATCATTTATTCGCATATTCACCGTGAAATGACCTTGAAGCTGACGTGATAAAGTTTAACCTCCTCTGGATTCGAAAACAGTGACCCCAAAATCTCCTATGGTTATGGACAAAAACCTAACTCTGTGGTCTAGAAATAATGAGTTCGGGGGTTGTCTTTTTAGTTTTGCATGTTGCCGCTTAGAACACACCACCAATAGAACCTTCAACACAAATCTAACCGTAATCTTTTGTTGATATAAATTTTGTTTCATTCCGATACAACAAGTTGTGTAGGTACATTAAAGTGTTGAAATTAGCAAGTCGGTCGAAAAATGAATCTTACTTTCGAACAATAATTTTTTTGCAATTTTCGGAGATGATTATCCCAACAGCAATGTTACGCTGAAGTGGTTTTTGTGTTTAGGAAATAAATACCACACTAGTCAACTATTTCATGCTGGCATTGGTACTGGTCGCTTCAGTCTAGGTCCGCCCAAAGCAGAAGTCTCACAGCAAACCATTGATGCGGCTCGTTAGCTAATTAAGAATGACCACCGTGTGACATACTGGGAGATAAAGGCAGCTTTGGTTATTTCAAAGCCCTCGATCCAAAAGATCCTACATGAAGAACTGTGTGTTACGAAGTTGATTTCCCGTTGGATCCCTCATTTGCTCACAGAAGAGCAAAACGCGGTTTGCGTCAATTGGTGTCGAAAAACATTGGAACGGTTCAACAAAAAAAGCTAAAAAACGTTTGTAGTATTTTTGGTTTCTATGAATCTTAGATTTACTCATACGAACTGGAAAATAAACGCCAATCCGACGTGAGGAAAAACCAACCGATGCGCGACGTGTGTCAAAGAAAATGGTCGCAACTTTTGTGTCAAAATCTGGTCATGTGGCAACAATTGCTTTAGAAGATCGAAGAACGGGTACTTCCAATTGGTATATAAAAGTTTGTTTACTTGAAGTTATCGTAAAAAAATCCGTTTAGTAGTTTTTAAGTTTATCGCGATCAGACAGACAGACATACGCGGCGAGGGGACTTTATTTTCCAATATGTAGTGATGCTACTTAGATTGAATTTACAAATTTTGACTACTTCGCGTGGATATCCTTAAGATTTTTATTATTATTACTTTTTGTTTCTATACAGAATAATATGTAGTGTTTTTGTGTACCTACTTTGTTTTTAAATGTAATGTTACTTACACTAAGTTCATACTCAAGGTGGGCAATATATAACTGACTGATTTGAATTGCGCGTCATTTTAGATACACGTATTTCAGTAGGTGGCGCCGTACTAGTTGTTTAAGGCACATGTGTCAAATTCATCATGGAGCGCTACACGATCGCACAACGCGTCTATATTGTTAAAACGTTTTACTTAAGTAATGAGTAGATTGTTGCAACTATTCCGAATCTACGACAAAATTTCAGTCGAAATAATGTTCCCAGTGTCAACACAATTTCTCAGTTGGTGCGAAAATTTGAAGTGAAGTTAAAAACTTGCCAAGGTCGTGCCGTGTTCGAACTGTTCGTACTGCGGAAAATATAGAGAGTTCGTGAAATTGTTGTGGAGCGCCCTGAGACAACTACCACACATTGTTCTCAAGTATTCGTCGCACGTCATTACGCACTATTCTAAAAGACGACAAGCATTTGCTGCCATACAAAATTCAACCCAAGAACTGCAGCCTAGAGACCATAAAAGTTCCGACAATACAGTAATCAATTTTGCAGCTTAGTTCACAAAATAACGGTTTTTACGATAAATAATAATGAGCGATGAAGCCCACTTCAATATGGCCGGATTTGTTAATAAGCAGAATTGCCCTATCTGGGGATGACAGAACCATTGTGTCATTTATGAACGATCACTACATTCTCGTCGAGTCACAATTTGGTGCAGTGTTTCGTATGGAGATATCATTTTACCTGACTTCTTTGAAGACTCTGCTGGTAATTCTCTTACTATCACTGACGAGCGCTTCCGTGATGTGGTGCAAAACTTTCTGGTTTCTTAAATCCAACAATTTAAACTGCAAGACGGAGCAGCTTTTCACACAACTACGGACAGAATGAATATTCTGCGAACAATCCTTCACGGACGTTTAATTTCTCGATTTGGTAACGTCATCTGACTTCTTTTTATGAGGATTTTTAAAAGATAGTGTTTATGCCAACAAATCAAATACTGTAGATCAGCTGAACAACAAAATGTCTGGAGTGCTTAGGTTTGCGTGGCTTCTAAGCGAACATTTATCTGATATTATTTTTCATACATAATTTTAGTTTCAATAAAGTATAAAGATGAAAAAAATCGACGTATTTTATTTCTAGTAAGAAATATTCAAAAGTCAGTTACTTATTGCCCACATTGTATTTTCATATATTTAGAACGATTGTTTTTTAATCTAATTTTCTATTCTAAATTAAAAGAGCATTGACACATTTCATATAGCAGATATTTATATACATTTTTTAAACCCAGTAAAGAATATCGATTTTAAATGCAATAAAATTTGTTTGGAAATTTCTGGTTTAACAACGTATTAAAAGTTATCCTTGTAATTAATCGCTTGGTTTTACACTTCCTTCTTTTTATTTTTAGAAAATAGTTGCTATTTTCGCAACTTTGCTTAAAATAAATGTATTGCTGATAAAAATGTGGATATAAAGTTATTTATAAATAATTACTTTGTTTTCTACGATATTGTATGATTGAAATTAGAATATAGTAAATTATTGTGTGTCAAAATTATTTTATTAAGTAACATTTAAGTACGTTTATAATTCACCAAAATAAATTGTTTAAATTTTTAAATTATATAAATAATGATCAAATTATATATTGTTAATTTTGATCACACATAAGAGTCTTTTTAAATATTATCTACCAGCTAACCCGGCTAACAATTAATGACCTTTTTCGCATATTTCGTTTTTCAAATTTTTACGATTTTGTATCTTTTTCTTCTTGTTTTTATTCTTTTTTTTTGTCGTTATCCTCTCACTTTCTCGTTACTTTCCAAGCTTTTACTATTTTTTTCGTTGTATTTTGTTATTTATCGACGCAGCCAGTGTGTGTGTTTTTTTTTCGTTTAAGAGTAAAATGAAGACGGAAAAAAAGGAAGAAAAAAAAAAGAAAATATAAAAAAAAATTGGAAAATTGAAAATAAAACTAGAGAAAAAAACAACGAATAATCCAGAAAAATTAAAAAATCCAACGACAAATAGAAACTTCGATAAAATCAACAAAAATCAATCGAAAAATAAAAACAAAAATGTGAAAAAAAAGGAAAGTTAAGAAACTTAAAACAAGCGAAAAAATAATACGAAACCGAAAAACACAGGAAAAACAGGAAAAAATTGCGAAAAAAGGCAAAAAATGAACGAAAAATAGAAAAAACACCATAACAACGATAAAAAATCATAAAAAATTTAGGTTACAAAAACACCCGGTGATAGCGTTGTATTTCGATTGCTAAACTATAAAGTTAAAAAACTTATTTGGATTTGTCTGCCTACGAAATGTAGTAAATTTAAAATATAAATACAATTATCTATAAAAAAACTGAGAAAAAAATGAAAAAACTTGAAAAAATAAATAAATAGAAAATACGGAAAAATATGAAAAACCAGAGAAAAACTCAAAATTTAGGGAACACAAACGAAAAATTTGTAAAATAAATAAATAAAATAATCGAGAAAATTGAATAAAGAAAAAATGAGAAAATATCACTATTTTGTTTATTTTTCTTATCATATGCTAGACAAATACAAATAATATTTCTAACTATATTATTTAGAAATAAACATATAACGCCATCTATCGGGTATCTACACTATCTTGATGTCAAACGATGGTAACGATTTGTATCGATAAATTAAATTACAATACCATCTATTAGGAATCCATATACACTTTTTCTAATATTCATTTATTTTTTTGTATATTTTATTTTTTTCTGTTTCTAGTTATTTATTTTTTCGTTTTTTGATATTTTTCCCTATTTTTTGTTTTTTCCTATTTTTTTGACTTTTGTCGATTTTTTTTTATTTGTCGGTTTTTTAGTTGCTATTTTTCCAGTTTCCACATTTTCGTTTATTTTCACTTTTTGTGATGTTTTACGTTTTTCCGTTCTTTTTTCTGTTTTCGATTATATTCTATATTAATTTAGTTTGCCGGTTCTTGCATTTTTTACCAATTTAATTTTTGTTGTTTTATCGATTGCACTATATATTTTTTTTAATTTTACGCCCATTTTTAACTACCCGCTAAAAAAATTAATTTTTTTTTTAAATCGGGAAGGTATTGTTTTTACCCCGTTTTTCGAAAATCGAGTTTTCATCGGATCTCGACGTTTTTAGGTCTTTGGAACCTCCCCTGACTATTTTTACGAGTGTGTCTGTATGTCTGTATGTATGTGTGGATGTATGTGTGTGTGTGTGTGTGGATGTATGTAAACCTCTTATAACTTTTGAACGGCTTGACCGATCGGAATGAACTAAAAAGCGTTCCAAAGAGTTCCATCTAACTTAGATTTTTTGTAAGTTTGAACTGATTCGGACCGGTAGATTTCGATAAATTTCAAAGTAACCGAAAAAAACAATTGGTAAAAATGATGTTTTTTGGGCATATCTTTTTGGCTATTACATCGATAAATTTCATTTCTTAAATTGAAAAAACCACGTCGAATGCCGTTTTGCAAATTAAAATCGGTTGATTCTTTCGTGAGATATCGTTGTCGAAAATTTTCAAAAAATTGTTTTTTTTGAAATTTTTGGGATTTTTTTACTAATTGATTTTGCACTTCATATAACATTTTTATGTCTCAAAAAAATGCGTCAAATGCCGTCTTGAACATACAAATCGAATAACGCGTTAAGAAGTTATGGCTTTTTAAACATTCCAAAAAAAAACTCAAAAACGTCAAAATAGCTTTGCGGTTAAAATTAGCGGGAAGTTGCAAGGATGGCCTTTAAGGTCAACCTCTTTTCGAATTTTTTTTTTTTTTAATTTGGTCCAATTTTTGCTTGTTTTACCTATTTTTTCTTATATACCTATTTTTTCCTGGTTTTTACTTTTTGCAATTCTTTTTTTCCGCTCGAAAGCAAATCCGAATAATCCTTCTATACCTGGATTTGCATTCAAATGGCATTGATGTCATTTTGACGTATATGTAAGTAGAACCAATACAGAATGAAGCGTAGTTGCCAGTTTAACTTAGAAAGACTTACTAACTTTGTCTTATTAACGCACAATAGAAAGAGATACTTTTAAGACAAATGGCAACCTGCACTAGCGCACTTAATACTGTTCACCAGTGTTGCCATTTTTCTTAAAAGTATCTCTTTCTATTGCGCGTTAATAAGACAAAGATAGTAAGTCTTTCTAAGTTAAACCTGACAACTACGCTTCATTCTAATCCTGTATTGGTTCTACTTGCATATACGTCAAAATGATGTCAATGCCATGTGAATGCAAATCCATAACTGTATTATTCAAAAATCGAAATACAACTCCATCTACCGGTTGTTCCCGCAAGATAATTTTCAAACGTTGTTATATATTTGTATCGATAAATTAACCTACACTACCATCTATTACGAGTTTGTAGAACCCTATGATATAAACAAATTTTATATTTGAGGATATCGTTTTTAGTATTTTCTGTTACTTATTATGTTTCTCGATGTTTCAACTTTCCCTGAACTTGCACAAATATTTTGAAGACCAAAAGTAGCCAAATCGGTCCAACCATTTTCAAGTATTAGCGAGACAAACGAACAGCAAATGATTTTTATATTTAAAAATATAAGAAATATATTACTGATTTATTATTATTTGTTTTTGCCGTTTAAAATTGACGTAATTGACGCATGCTTGGTGCATTTTTTGTTTAAATGTATCCCACTATTTTTGGGATAGATGTATGTGCTGTTAATCTGCTACTTCGTATGTTGAATTGATGCTCATTAAAAAAAGTGTTCATTGTCTGAGCTACGTATTCTAAAATTTCTCATACGTAGTGTAATGCTATTGGTGGTTTTATATACAATAGCAACCATAATTAATGTTAATTGATTTAACTACAATTTTGTTGTATTTTTCAGAACATTTCTGATGAGAAAATGTATAACTTATTCGAAGCATTGAGCAACAATACACATTTAGAAACTTTATCTTTGGTGAACTGTGGTCTGGCTGACAGGCATGTTGAAAAACTTGCGCGAGCGATAGAAGAAAACGGTACGTTAAGGGTAATCAACGTTGAAACAAACTTTATTTCGCCGCAGGGTGTCGTTCGATTAATCAAAGCTCTACTCAAGAAGAAGACTGTTGAAGAATTTAGAGCAACAAATCAGGTGAGAATGCTGCAATTCAATATTCACATTACTTTAGCACATGTCCAGATTCATAAAAAATTTACCGTTTCTATCGTTTTGATCTTGAAGATGGGTATTAGTTTTTGGTTGAAAACCATATTTAATTGTTTTTTTCATTATTAATTATAAAACATCAGCTATTGTTATACTTATTGTCCGTTTGTAGCTTTTATTAAACACCATGCCTCCTACATTCAGCGGTAAATTTTTCTTCCGGCTATAGACTATAATGTCCATTAGGTGGCCTGGAGAGCAAACCTTGTCCTCTACAGGGAAGTACGCCGAACAGACCATTTACTGGTGCTTTAGCTCTCACTTAACTGTCTTAAAAAACAATCTACAGGCACGGCTCTTAAAGGCCTTCGTGTCGTATATCAACTCAGCGTGGTGTGGTTTTAAGCCTGCAACCCTACCTCCATATAGCCATGGCTCCTGCAGGAGGGCTATATCCACGCCTTCTTTCTCAAATCTTCGACACACTATGCCGATGTAGCCTACAGGACACTGACTGTATCTAGTTCTCCACTGAAGGAAGACGTTCGCTCTCACCAGCGATCGCTTCCACACTCGTAGCGTGACCTTTGCTGGACGGGACTATGGTCCTTCCCTCTTCAGCCGGCTCATTGTCATAGTGGACCGTCTCCGACTCTGATTTTCCCTGAGTCGGAGGACGCCCATCCTCCCTCAGGCGGAATTTAAACCGTCCTATCCCGAAGTGAGTGAGCATGTCCACCGCTTTTAACGCGTCCACGGACCCCTATCCATGGAAAAACTCGAAATCTGTTGGATACCACAAGTTTGTGATTAGTATGCTAAGGATTCGGTCGGCATTAAGTTTCACCCCTCCTTATCCGGTATGTGTACGATACATGTATACCGCTTTGGGTTGTCTGATCCGTCCTTAGCCTTCCCAGGGTTTACTTTAGCTATTGTGCACTCGTATCTTTTTGCACTGGTCTAGCTTGAGGACCATCTTCCAGAATTTCCTCCAGTGCATTTTCTTTCGAAAATTCTACTGTATTCAGTTTTGTAGTATCTAGTTTTTTCGCTGGGTGGCCAGCTTCCACCACTGCCCCCCTCTTAAGGCCTATTTAAAAGACCTTCCCTCGATATTCGTTTTTTTAGGTTTATCTCGGGAGGTGTACTTTTATCCGACCTTGGTCGTTTCTTAAATGTGCTGGGCTGTTGGAGTTATCTGTATTTCAGCCACTCCAGCTTTCGCATCCATCCCCCTTCACTCTACTCCCCTGCCAACTTAATAACAACTGTTACTGTTATACAAAATCAATGGTCGACTGTCGTACAGTAAGGTTATCTATAAGTAAACATTATCAAATGATTTTATCTCTTTTTAGAGGGCCCAAGTATTGGGTAACAAAATTGAAATGGAAATCACACAGCTTATCGAGAAGAACCCGACGATATTGAGGCTGGGTCTGCATTTAGAATACAACGACGCTCGACATCGCATTGCGACACACCTACAGAGAAATATTGACACAAGTAAGATCATATATTATTTACACTAATTATTTTATATTCCTGATATCAAAACACTATGCAAAAAATTATAGTTATATAATTTCTACTTTAGATACTAAATAGTAGCAATTTAAACTAAGGCCAGATATATTACATTCAGACGTTTGAAGAGATTTGAGACAGGCACATTTTTTATTTTTCCACTTAAAATTGTAGGCTCGAATATAGCAGACGGGTTCTCTCTGATTTTGGATTTTCTGGGATCAAATGACACTGATTCGAAAAAAGGCGGTTATTTATTGCGGGGATCAATAATTACGTAATTTAAATTTAAAATTACATTTTTCCATATTTAATCTATTTTGTTGTAATACAATAAGTATGTAAAACACTTATTTACGTGTTAAATTTAAAACTTTAATAACTTTATTATTATTGATCCTCGCAAAAAAAACTGACATTCCGGAATCAGACATTCAAAATCTATCATTTAACACCAAAAAATTCAAAATGGGAGAAAGTCTGCTATAGTCGTAGCTTATTCTATTGTATGCAATAATAACTATTACTATATTGTATAGAGTCAAAACACACCAATTATAAATGTGTTCTTATATTTTTTTAAATTATAATACTGTATATGTTCTGCAGTTTTAGATTTTTTTTTTTCGTAAAATAGGGTGCGAAATAAATAAATTGGTGTTCAAACGTTTGTTTTGTAGCGTTTCTCTGCTTACCATTAGCAGGAGTAGACCCTGAACTGCTCTAAAAATAAAGCTACTATTTAGTACTATAACAGATTTATTCAACAATTTATAGTGTGTGGTTCTATATGTGCCAATACGGCAATATTAAAGTTTTATAGTAATTTTTCGTTTATTCGTTATCTTCGATTTGATTCAAAATCTTGAGTGGCCAATAAAGAGGTTTTCCTACAAAAATAAAAAAAAAAACCTAACATTTCCTCACTCTCAGAAATGAGGTAAAAGTGACAAAAGTTCACTCTATTTAACGGAGATTTGGCAACAATGTCTAAAGAAGATCTAACTTCGCTTTTTTTTAGTTTTATGAAAGTTTCAATAACAATTAAATAATTAGTGGTTTATTATTGAATAGACTAAATAGAATTCAAAGAAGGTTTGCTTGTACCTTTTCACTAAATTTTAGTAGGCTTGCAGACATTACAATAATCCAATTAAATTATTTTTCAGATAAATTTCACAGTTTTAATTTAAAATAAATACCAATTTAACTGGCATAAATGTATAAATTATGTTTTATTCCAATAAAACTCTTTGAAAACTTAACCCTTAACTGGTATCCCATTTTTTATTAACATTACTGCTACTCTGAGGTCTCACATGACCTCTAAATTTATAGAAAAAATAGCAACTTTAAACACTCAATTATTTTTTTTATTTGTTTAAATGGATAAATACTGTAACGGGATAACCGTAAAGGAACGGACCTTAATTTGAAAGATTGTTGTTGACAGTTGATTTTTAGAAGTTTGTAAAAAAAATCAACTGACCATTTTAAATAATGTTTCTAGAAAATTCTAGAAACTTCTAAACACACTGACTAGATTAAATAATGTTGTATATAAGGGGATGCATGGGCAGTTTAGGTCAGTTCGAGTCAAGTGTTCACAAGAGTTCATTGTATTGTCAAGTAGTTAGACGTTATCCAGCAGAGTTCAGTGTATCTTAACAATTTTGTAAATAAATTGTATAAAAAGCCCCCATACGTGTTTCAATACGATGCAGAAGTAACTTTTATTCCAAGATTAATACAAATGTCAAAAAAAAAACTAGTAAAAAAGTACAAAACATACAACCTTCATCTGGATGGTCTAAAAACAAAATTTATTACCTTGGGTGATGATTTGGTAGATTATTTGCACCTACTCATTACTGGACCTTCTGAAACAAGCATAGTTATAATCAAACCTTGTTCTAAAAAAATTACAATGATGTTTTAATGACTTACATTTGTATGCAAGTAGATGTATCGCAGTTCATTTTTGCAATAGAATGTTGCTTGCAGATGGTTTTATTGCATTTAGAACATTTTGTGGGATGTGGACATAAGGAACATCGCATTCGTTTTAGATGATTTGATGCTATTTGATTGCTGTCTTGGACTGCAACAGGTATCCCTAAAACTCTTGCTATCATTGTTTTCAGCTCACCCGATAGTTGACCTCATCCTATCATTTAGATATGAATTGATTTGACACTGTAAGAGGCCAACTGCGGTTTCTTCTACTACACAATTAACTAGCACATTTTTGCTCTAAGCTGTAGAATTATAAAATGTAAAAGCTCGTTAAAGAGGAGGAAATTTCTTGTAAAGTATACATATGAAAAGGGCTCCACGAAGTTTCAAATTTTTAGGCCAATTATTTATACCTTTTATCCCATTGTTTATGCCAACAGAGATTAGGAAAAAATTTGTTAGTTAACAATTGAATAACTTTTTGAAAAATAGCGATAAAATGTTTTTTCCAACTGGGTTAGATTCTATCAAGTGTTAGGAAAATTCTAAATTTTTTTCAAATTTTTAAAATAACATTTTATGTCATAAAAAATTTTTATCTGATAAATCCTGTTTAGCGGCAGCGCGCGAATGCCGTAAAAGTCGCGCGGAGCCCTATTTTTAACGTCAAATTAAAATTATAAATAATGGAGATAGAGTTTCGGGAGTATGGACTTTTTTTCGGAAATTTCCTCCTCTTTAACGAGCTTTTTTCAAAATTGCTTAAATATTAATATTTTTCGAGTTATTAACAAAAAAATAAATATCTTTTTTTTTTCATCTTATTTTGTTAATAACACTTGCAATTTTTTACCTGCACCAAAATCCTTCAAAAACTTTTTTCTAGAGGTGATTCCGAATCCAATAAGCTATCGCTCATATTTTTAGGACCTTTATCTTCATTTTTTACGTTTTCAAACATGTTGACTAGAGTATAGTACCTACTTTCTTAACTAGTAATAATCAATGAAAGATTTTTTAAATTTAATATAAATTTATCTAAAACAAACATGTTAAGTATAGTTTGAAGTTAGGTACGTTAAGCTACGACGTTGTTGCCAAGTTTAAAATATTGTTCAAAGCCACATAAATAAAAAAGGCAAAAAAAATATTTTTGTAGGACAAATACTGTACTTAATGCGACTGAAATTGGGTTTGCTCCTTTCGCTCAATTTAAGCTTAAGGCGCAAACAAACTTTCCACCCTTGTAAAGTTAATAAATATTAAAACAGTTTAAATAGCATATATTGTCATTGTCTAATTTATATATGTAAGTTAGACGAGCTCCGCGTAGGAGCTTTGCCATGACTATTTCGGAGTGGAGACATATTTTGCGGAATTCCTTTACATTGAAAGTAACAGCACTGGTGTAATTATATAACAGTGATTAGATCATATTTTTAATAGGAACAGTATCATTAGTCAGCTTCATTATATGACTATAAGTTTCCATCAAAATATATACATGCGTTCTGCTAAAATATTAATTAATTGGCGATATGACGTAATTTTCATTATATCAGATAAAATATAAATGTGTATTTTGATTAAAGTTATTTTAATATAAAACTTTTATAGCATTGTATGTATAAATTGTATTTATATCGAGCAGAATTAATTAAATTAAATCAATGTTATGTTCTATCGCTTTTTGTAACAACTCTACAAATGTGTGTGTATAAAAAAATAAATGAATAACTTTATCCACTAAAATATGTAGGGGAGAGTGTGGATCAAAAATCCAGATTTAACTATGTTACATATCTGTAAGGTAGAAATCGGCTCTTTCGAAACATATTGTTATTAAAGTGGCCATCGATGTCATGAAAAAGTCGGTTACCATTTACACGCACATGTGTGTCTAATGATACATACAATATTTCAAGATGAAGTAGAACTAATGTAATTTTGGACATGGTAACTAAATAACAGCCTGGATTTGCTTCCCTAACCGAATTAACATGTCAAATAAAAAGAAACAAACTATAATAATAGTTTTAACCTAAATTCAATATTTAGACAGACTCAAAGATTGTCTAAATCAAAATCTTTATACTAGATAGGCTTTTATCAGTCTCAAGTTACTACTACTATCGAACACAATGAAGATAAAAATAGCTAAAAATAATAGTTAAAAAAAAATAATTAATAGCACTTTTTTGTCCACATGAGTCACGTGCCGACTTTTCACAAATTTCACATTTTAACCATTCTTCCTTAGTATTATTTTTTTAACCTCCTTTCGGATTAACATTACAATCTGTTCATTGATTGAACAATGAGTAACTTACTTCTAACCTAATCTAACTAAATTTTCCTAAGCTAAAGTCTTACTTAGCAGTTTTTCTATAGTTTCTATGAGCATATCGCCTACTTACGTTTAACGTGTACAATACTTCACTATGGTTTGTTTGTGTTACCCCTTCACTGCACAAGTTCATGTGGTTTAGTTCTTTTGAGTCGTCTGGTCTGGTTCGTGTTGTCAAGTATCTGGAGGGCCTCACCATTCACATGTCGATAGAGCCTATTTTTGTGGTTCCGGGCAAGTTTATCGATAGTCTGTATAACGGTATCGATCCCCAGATCTTTGTGGATGTTGCTGCTTCTGATGTACCAGAAGACATCTACAATGTTCCTTATCACCTTGTTCTGAAATTTTTGAATTATTTGTACATTACTATCGCTGGCACATCCCCATAGTTGTATGCCGTAACTCCAAACAGGCTTAAGGAATTGATTGTAGAGTAGTAAATAATTATGAACTGATTATTTCGACTTACGTCCAAGCAACCAATACATGTTTTTATATCTTTGCTTTTTAATGTGTGCTTTCCACCTAAGTCTTGCGTCAATAATATTAAAATACATACAATTTCAAACAATACACCTATCTTTATGTGCATTTGTATCTTTATTTACTTTTCTCATTGATAATAAGGGAACATCATCACTATCATCCGTTGAGTCACTCTGACCAGTCTATTTCTATTTCTTCTATTCTTTTCGATTGTTTACTAAACGTTTTAATATTTTTTCAGTTTTTATGTTAATTAGTGTCTTTTTTATACTTCTACCTCTTTAAAGAAATGCTTTAAAAGAGCCCGGCTCTTTCATAGCATTTACGACTGACTCTTTCACAGCATATGGCTTTTACCAATATAACCTTAAAATAAAGCAATTACTTATAATTCATTAATTAAACAATTCAGCGATTATAGACTACTAATATACGTTACATCTTCCAGGTAAGTTCGAATTTACATACCTAAAACAGTTTTTAAATAATTGATTTGCATTGAACATAAAAATACCATGTGCTCGCAATAGTTATTTACGTAACGAGTTATGAAAAGTCCAATTTTGTTTAACGAGTGTGATGTTGCAGCAAGAGCGTAGCGAGTGCTGCAAATGAACACGAGTTAAACAAAATGGCGTTTTATAACGAGTTCCGTACAAGATTTTTTATAATTTTGACGAAATTCCATAATAAAAAAAAATCATAATTATCTAATAATAATTAAAAACAATACATCTAGTTCTCGTGTTTATTTTGCATTGACACCTTTCTAATGACAATTCTATTTAATACAGATATAATTAAAAGGTAAGTTTCTGATTTAAATATTAAGTATACTTATTTAATTTTTTGTTTAAAAATGTCTGCTTTTAAATATTTCTTTAATAAAGTTAGTATAAAATAGTTCTTAGTTGTTTATATTTGCTTTATATTTTTCGTAACTTGTTTTGAAATGAAGTTTTCAAAACTAGTTACGTAAAGTTTTACTTTTCAAAACTAGTTATGAAAAGTAATGACTTTCAAAACTGACAGCAGTTTTGAAAAATGTCACTTTACTTGTCAAAATTATAAAAAAATTTTAACAACGCATTTCTGGATCACAGATTGTCTTAGAACTGTTAAACTTTTGCGAATCACGGCTACCTGGTGTTGCCATTTAAGGAGTAGCTTTGATATTTGGTAGGAAATCAATAAACGCGTCAAATCGAATTCTGCTATTTCAAAACCTGGCTCTTTCATACACACTCTCCCCTATAATTAGTTTACGTTACAAATTCATTCTTTTTCGATTTATTTGTTATTTTTTTAAATTTGCTCATACGGATTTTAATTTTAATATGCAGAAATTAGTATTTTTTTATAGATATATGAATATTTATGTTTAGTTTTACATAAATCTGATCGTTTTATTTTGACTATAAATTTGTACAATTATTTTCGAATTTTTTTATGATTTATTTAGCAACCACAAATACTTAACCTATTCCTATTTTTAAGACATCTCTTTTGTATTTTTGTACTTTTATAACAGATGGAATGGTTATTATTTTTAAGTTTTATTAAGCACGTGATAGTTCTTTGAATTAATTTATAGAAATGGTTTTTATGTTAGGAAAACCTTAGAAACCTAACCGAACCTTTTGAGTAAGAAATGTATCAGAAATGACATTCGTATATTTAAATATATTATAAACATAAAGTTTATAAGGAATAGTACAGGAGAATGGTACTAAATAAACTTATGGACAAAATTAAAGCACCATCTCTAATTTTTTACGAATAAGGATGGGTCTTCTGTGATAATCTACGCTGTCAACTTGTCGTTTGTCTTAAAATTGTAAATGTCGTAATTTTAACTTAATTTGAGCACATTGCCGTTACTAAAATTGTTGATTTTATTTGATAAAAGGTGTTGTGTTGTTATTAGGGGTATTTTCAAAAGTTTTAGTCTTAGAAAATGGATCGTGGCAGAGATTTATCAGTAGAGGAAGACGGTAAAGGCATCAACTTTACTGACAGAAGGATATTCTATGCGTTATGTTGCTTATTTATTAGGAAGAAATCATTCCACTGTAAGTCGTATGCTTAAACGCCTCAAGTAGACAGGATCTTATAACTGCAGACCAGGACAAGGGCGCAAAAGGTCTACAGATCCAAGAGATGAGCACTTTCCGCGTGTGTCTGTTCTTCAAAACAGAACTGGTACAATGTTACGAAATGAGTTAGCTATTGCCGCTATGTACTGATATCGTCTTGAACTGTGAGAAGACGTTTAAATGAAGCTGGATTGAACAGTAGAAGATTTGTGGAAAAAAACCTTTGTTAACAAAGGAACACATAGTTGCCAGACTACATTTCGCTAGTAACCATCAAAACTGGACGGTTAACGATTGGCAGATAGTTTATTCTCAGATGAAACTTGGATCAAATTAAAATCTTAAGATGGACTTAAGCATCTTTGGCGAAGTCCTGAAGAAAGATTTGTGAGCTGCAATATTGATGTCAAAATTCCATTTGAGGGAGGCGCTCTGATGTTTTGGGGAGGAGTCTGTTTTAATGGCCACACAGAGTTGGTTTCTATTCGCATGAGATCCATGAATACAGATTATTATCTCGAAAATTGTGAATTCATGCAAGATAATGCTTGTCCCCACGTGGCTAAGCAAGTGGTTAACAACCTTAATGCAATTGATCTTGAGTTAATGGCAAAACAACAGTCCGGGCTTAAATCCCATAGAGCACCTATGGAACGCTTTTAAAAAAAAGTTCGTCGTTATAGGCCCTCACTTGTTAACCATAATGAACTGTTAGATGCAGTAATAGCAGGGTGGGGGAGTATAAGAAGTAGAGGAGGCCACACACGGTACTAGACACCCTTAAAAGAGTTAAAATGCATCAAATATATTTAAATATGACTTATTTGGGCATACTATCAGTACAAATCTTAAATTACTTCAATGAACTGTCACGTGTTTCTAATCTACAATAAATCCTTTAGTAGATATTTACTGAATAGTAGCCACAATGCGATATGTTGATTATGTTTAATTTGTAGAACGTCGAGCGATACAAGCGAGGTATAAAATTACTTTAGGGAAAAGAGGAAACGCTATGAAAATTGTTCGTACGGATTGACCATAGTAGGTAGTGCTGTGAGTAAGCGTTGTAAAGTCTGAAAAATTGGCCAAATCTTAAATCAAATAATATGTAATGTACAATTATATTCAACATGATGATTTTAACATACACACACAAATAGAGCTCCCAGAACGAGTCATGACCGGTGATATTTATACTTACTCTGTCGCACACCGACCTAAACTTAACGCCGATACAATTCCTCTCAACGGCGATGACTCGGTCCGGTAGCTGTATATTGGTCGTCTGTATTAAAAATATTGAAGCCAAATTTTTTCACGACTTTATATAAGCATATATTTAAGTGTGTTCGTGGTTTAGGTGTATTTTTATTTTTTACGTATTTAGACATACTATGTTAATCAAAACTTCACTGCTCTAATATCTATACTTCTTGACAATAAAAGAACAGAAGTTTTGTTTACTTTGTATTGCGCCTTTCTAACGCTTTTTATATTGTATCGCGAACCAAAGCTACATAACTGCAATTTACCAGCCCAATATTAGACGAGGTTGGTTCACAGTTTTATACGTTTCTGTACATATTCTCATAATCATTTTCATGTAAAAAATAAAATTACACAAACCAGCGCTTTTGAAGTAAAAGAGGAGAGTACATTACATAGTACATGAGAACTATGGGCGGAATCATTTCTAAGTGTGGTGAAGATTGGCGACATTTATAGAGTATATAATGTTGTTTTATACTTTTATTTAGGCGCATTTGACAGAAATTTAATGCGATATATTATGGGCATTTAGAGTTGAGCATTACCTTAGCTTACCGTTTCAGCACATCATCAGTTTATATGACAAAACCATTAGCAATTTGGCCCCCTTTTACAGAGTATATAAATATTTTACCGGCATTAGTGGAATATGACGTAGTACTTAACACGCACATTGATTCAATACATGGCACTTATTTTTTAAATTATCATTTCTATGTGTTTTAACATAGTATACTTCTGGAAAAAGAGTATCATTATCATCATCATCATTGACGCTATAGCTCTCGTAGAGCCTGTGCCTGTACTACCGATTGCCTCCATAGTTGACGGTCCTGGGCCAAGTTCATCCATCCCTTTACTCACATTCTCATGATTTCCTGTTCCACACCATCTATCCACCTGGTCTCTAGTTGTTCAAAACCAGGTAATGTGAGACTTCCAAAAAGGACTGACCCCCGAAAAACTACTAACCCTCCTCAGGGTTGTATATCTGTGGCTTTATGTCCTAACTGTATAGGAGCCTGTCTTGTTCCTCTTTCTCACTGATTATGCTTTTAACTACATTGTGTCCTACGTTCCATTTTTCTGGACTCTCCATCATCCACTCCAATAATACTGCAGAGGACTCGATATCAGGCAGTACCCCTCTTGTTATTCCCTCCCATTTAGTGCATCCGAGCACAGTGTGCTCCGGCTCATCCACCTCTGCGCCACAGTCCCTGCAGGTAGCCATATCCACCTCAGTCTGGGCCGCCCCTTTAGCCGTCTGCCACCTGGGTTTCCTCTATGGACCTTTTTGGCTGCTCACTCTTACGGCATGTTGTCCACATGACCAAGCCATCTGAATCTTTCCCGCCGCATTACGGCCACCACGTCTGGCTTGCCATAGAGCTCGGCCAAATCTTCATTTTTTTTATTTCCCACCTTCCCCCGTCACTGGAAAAAGTCTTTACTACGCTGAAATTGTTATAAGATAGAAAAAAGAGCGCAACTGCTATCTCGCTGGACCGATTTGACAGGTTTGTAGTCTCCTATATGTTAGGATGATCCTATCTTTGTTTTGGATTTCATAATTCTGGATATCCCCATGACTTATATAGATCTTAGGATTTCTTTTTACAAACCTAAGATTATCAAATATACGCTGTGAAAGCAATGTCAATGTTTTGAATGTATTGAACTCTTGGTGACAATACTCCCGCTAACTAAACCCAGCAAGGATTCTTAACGCTTTGCAATGTTGTGCAAAGACATGCTTGGTGTTGCTGCATGTTCCAAGCAAGAATTGAGTATGAGAGATGGAAATGAAATACGAAGAAGTAAGCAGTCTTAAGAATTATCTGCTAGGTTTGTAAAGTAAATAAATTTTTATTAAACTTCTTGTAAAGGCTGTCAATATGTGGTTTCCATAGCAGTTTTGGGTTTAGGTTAATATCATTTTCATCCACTCCATCGTTTAACACACCCACATCTCTTATAGAGAAAAATATCTGCTTTGTTTTTTCATAATTGGAGACAAGTTGGTTTGCTGCGAATAACTTTTCAACTATATCTTTTGAAGCCAAGGTACTTACCAGCATTTTTCCTCGTATTGCTAGTGCATGTTATCGTGGTTTCATCAACAAAGAGTGTAAATTTAGCAGTATCATGACGTTTAAGATTATTTATATAGACTAAAAAGAGTATAGGTCCTAATATAGAGCCTTGTGGGACTCCGATGTTAATACATTTTCTGTCGATGTGGCACACCTAACATGCACTCTAAGTATAATTCAATAAGATTATACTTACCTAGCTTTTTTAACAAAATATGGGTAATGCAGTCAAATGATTTACTTGTCACATAAAAGAGCTAAGCCATTCTTAGTTTCATGAAATGTTTCGACTATGTGGGACACGTAATCTAATACGAGTGCTGCTGCTTAATTTCCATATAGAGAAAACATTTTTTTTTATGAAAAAGTGTCTTTACTGTTCTTCAAAGTATTTTGCATTCGATACACCATCGCATGCGCGTCAATCAATTGTCAAAACATCTTTTCCAGTCAGAAGAAGGCACAAGCAAAAGTTCCTTTTTCAACGGAATCATCTGGCATTGAAAATCGTTGCACGTTTTGAGTGGTCAAATAATTACGTGTTTTTTGTGCCGTATGGGAGCTTGCATTATCGTGATACAACTTTTTCTTATTTTTGAGAAAACTGTCGGTAAACAAATGGTTATCAGTATTTACAGTTCTACGATCTTCTAATAAAACATACCAACATTTTAAAACAAAACAGGCAATCAATTTCTTGGAAACACTTCGACATCGCGTGACTTTTACTGGTTTTGCTTCATTTTGGAACACCAAATTCGTTGATTGTTGTTTCGTTTGTATAAATCACCACTAACAATGTCGTAGACCAAATTTGATGTACCTGAGTTGATTCGTTGAAGTCTTTCTTGTTATCATGTGACACGAGATTATTTTGGCGCATGTTTAGTGCTGTTCACGAGATTCATCTATTTACTATGTTCACACTAATATTTGCGGTTTCTATGGATTTTTAACATCCACCATCTTCTTTGTCGAACTTGTAGCTTCTTTTGCTTTTATTTATATGTAAAATAAAAATATGTCAAGCCAAACACAACAAACTGCTGAAACGTCTACGTCTGCCATGTTTGCCTGTCCGTAACACACTAGCGCACTCGCAAGCGTGTAAATGGCATTCAAGGGTTTGTGAAGGATTGAAGCTTGTGGAAGCTTGCTTAGACTTGCCAAGCATGTAAACGTACTGTTATATTTTCTATGCATGTACCATTTTTTCTACTACTATTTTTATTCGGATTGTTTAGATATAATAGCGACCAAAACCATAAAAGAAAGAATGCTACTTTGTGAAAATTTTTCAATTACATTTAGACTCTTGCGCAACTTCTTTATATTTTTCAGGAAATCTCGGTTTTATAAAAGTCCACATTTAAAAGTAAACTCTAATTTACACCATAGGGAGAAAGCATCAAGCCATCGTATTTCACATAGTAGTATCTCGCTTTACTGAACTCTCCTCTTTGCCTTCTTTTTTCCATCGCTCGGAAAAGCTATACAGAACACACTTTTCACGGTAAATAAACTGCACGATCAGAATTTTACAGCATCGTATTCCCTCTTACATATATAGATACAGTCGACAAAGCAAGCACGTTTCTCGTTTCGTGCAAAAACTGTTTCAAGAATCGAAATATTTTTATTTTATTTTTTTAATATTATACAGGTTAATACTGTAGAAAACGGAATTATTATTTTTTTTTTTTTGTAAAAATATCTTTTAAATAAAACTGATTTAAAAAAAAATGTTGGATAAGAATTTGTTAAGATTGTTTTATTATGTGGGCATTATTTTAATAATTGTTGTATTCGAATTTTTTAGCTAATATTTATTTTAATTTTTTTTAGGACTATTTATTGTATAAATTTACATATTCTTTACAATATGGTTAAACAAACGGTGTAACAACAATATTATTCTTAATTAATTAAAAATAAACCACTCTGTAACTTCAGAAACGGATCTCATCGTTGATTTTAATATTACAACGCACACATAATTTTTTTTAATATTTTTATACAGGGTATTTCATTACGGCTGGATAACTCAAATATAAGCTGTTTTTAACGTTTTTCAACAAAAAATGTCAAAAACGGCAAAAAGCTAAAATAAACACTTTTTAACGCAAATATGGACAAATATAAGCTGTTTGTGTACAAAATGTGTTAAATTTGGCTTTTAAAACGTTTTTTTAACGTTTCTTTATCATTTTTAACGTATTTAAAAAAAAAAAATATCAGAATGGCAAAAAAGCCCAATAAACACTTTTTAACACAAATATGGACAAATATAAGCTGTTTGTGTACAAAATGTGTTAAATTTGGTTTTTAAAACGTTTTTTTTTTTGAATAATTTTTTATTTTTTTTTTCAACAATAAACGTCAAAAAAGGCAAAAAAGCGAAATAAATACTTTTTAACGCAAATATAGACAAATATAAGCTGTTTGTATACAAAATGTATTAATTTTGGCTTTTAAAACGTTTTTTGTCATGGCAAAAAGGCGAAAAACACTTTTTAAAGCAAATATGGACAAATGTAAACTGTATATGTGTACAAAATGAGTTAAATTTGTGTTTTAAACGATTTTTAACGTTTTTTTCATTTTTCATCAAAAAAACGTTAAAAACAATCGTAAGTTTAATATTAAAATGTTCAGTTTCTCCGAAAATTTAAAATATTAAAGTACAATTTTAGTAACTTCATTAAAAAGCTAAGAGAATTCTGCATCAATTTGATTCGAGTGGGAAGCTCTTAAAAGCGTAATCCTTTAAATCGGTGATAAACTAAACGACTTATCTGATCTTATCTATCGCCAGAGCACCTAGGAGGGACGCTCGTCTTCTCTTTTTATAGATAGTTGGACATCGGTGTCCCACCTGAGTGTTCCAGTAAGTCACCAGGTCTTGAGGAACGAGCTCTTTCCCCCCTAGTGAGTAACTGATATGGTCGAAAAACAGATTTTCTCGTCGGCTGAGGTTTGGATGTCTGAAGAAGATGGTTTGGGTTTTAGTGGGGTTGAGGACTACTCTCCATCTGTTGCACCAGGTGGAGAACTGGTCCAGCAGTCTTCAGGTTTTTCGATTGAGAATTTCGACGTTGCGGAGGTGTATAGTTGGATAGTTGAAAATGTAGCGTAGATATTGTAAAGAATAGGGGCTAAGATTTATACTTGTGGAACTCCTGAAAGGGGGGTAAAAGGTTTTGAAATTGCATTTCCAACTTTGATACGGATTATTCTGTTCCAGAGGTAAGAGTGAGTAAATCTGATAGCCTTATGACTATGTAATTGGATATCATTTAATTTTCTGATAAGGCCAGCGTGCCAAAGCCTCTTGAACAGCTATTAGGATAGCACAGGCGACTTTTCTTTGATTTAGGGCATAGACGGTAAAAGTTTGAAGTTCTAGAATCGGGTTTTGGGTAGAGTGCTTTGAATGGTACAAAATTGTTCTTCTCGCTATACCTCTGAAACGAAAAAAGCGATCGAGTTGTGATATTAACATTTTTTTTTACAAATTTAATTAACTTTCCTCCTATGATATCAAATATATACCGTATGATTTAAATTTTTGGAGCAAAATTTAAAAAAAAAATTATGACAAAATTTTAAGATATACATGAATACGTCAGTTTCAAATAACTACTTTGTTCTGTAAAATCGGACAAGTCTTTTAGTGGTTGCAATGATTTAAAGGATTTCGCTTTCAATAGCTTCACCCACTCTTATTTACGTAGGTAGACTAAAGAGCCTTAGATATAAAATTTATGCAGAATTCTCTTAGTTTTCTAATGAATTTACCAAAATTATACCTTAACTTGGAAATTTTCGGAGCAATTAAACATTTTAATATTTGACCTTCGATTGTGGAGAACTGCGTAATTTAAAAATAATTTCCAACATTTTCTCATGGTCGCTTTTTTGATAAATTTATTTTCTCAACTTTCTATGTCCAGTAGTTACTACTGGCTATCCAGCATTAATGAAATATCCTTTATATAAAATATATATTTTTTCTTTCAAATTTTACGAAAATTTTGGGAATTTAATATTTTTTAACTAATGAATATGAAAAAAATGATAATTAAGATAGCTGTTCAAATTTTTATCCACATTATTTATAATTTCTGGTAATTTTTTTTACTGTACGTTCTATTATGGTAATTGTTTTTTTTTAATATGTATTTTTGTTTGGATGAAATAATTATTGTTTTATTTTTTTTTGTAACAGTTCGAAAAGACTTGAAATTGCGACTGCAGTTCAGGTTTTTTACCCACAGAAAAACACCCTTAATTAAGTGAAGGTATTTTATACATTAAAAATTGCGCATAACATAATAACTCTGTTACTTTTTTGTTCATAGTCATTACTATATTTCAGAAAAACTGAATGTTTCGTATATAAACATGTATGGACAAAAATGTAAAGTGTCAACAACACCGCTGTTTTTTATATTTATAGATCACGCAAGCTATAAGCGCTTCACTAACATTTTTAATGCGAAGTGTTTACTTATTACATATATTTATCTATTATGGTAAGAAAGTATGTTCTTAGACCTACGGAATTGATGAAATGTGTAAGTGCCAAACTTTGAGAATGTCTTGTGTGTGATAACACTGCACCAGAACGACAACTCCAAGAATTATTTGCTCAAAAAATGCAGCGGTATTTAATAAATTGTCCGATTCATTATATACAAGACATTCTCAAAGTTTGGCACTTGCATGTTTCATCAATTTCCATGTTCCTTGCCCGTAGGACATGGTCAAATAGATTCGGTATTTACTACACTTTGTATATTTAATCGATGTCGAATTTTAACTACAAAAAATAATATTAACAGGCATTAATAGATAAAATGGGAAATTCTGTTAAAAACTGAAAAGCTAAAGTTAATTTATTAAATCAGAATTCTGCAATTTATGCCGGCATAACAGTGATTAAAATCAATTTTAGGTTGCATTTGTTTTAATTGTGACTAATCACAGATTTATTTTTAATTTTCATATTTTTTTTTTATTGGAATTTATTGAAAAACTGCTAAATAAATAAATTTAATCTAAACCGTATACGAGGTCTGGCAATTAAGTTCCGAGACTATGGCAGTAACATCTTTATTTGACAATTTTTTACAACTTTTTTATTTTTTCCCTTCAATCCGCATCCCTACAACTCTCCATGCGAATATTCCAATGTGTGAAGCAGTGCTGCAGGCCATCTTCCGATATGCTATTGAGTAGCTGTGTCGATTTTTGTTGCGCCATCCTGTTGAAAGGTCGTGTGTTCATTTCTGTAATTCTCAATTGCCAGAAGAAAAAAGAATATATAAGATGTACACGTAGCAATCAGAGTTTACTGTCACTGCATGCCCATTCTCGTCTTCAAAAAAATAAGTTCCCTAACGACGAAATTACACACCACACAATTACCTTTTCTGAATATAGATATTTTTCGTGTAATTGCCGTGGTTTTCTGTCGGAAAAATAGCGAAAATTTGGTTTATTTACATACCCACTTAAATGTAAGTGGGTTTCATCACTCTTCGAAAGATAATGCAGCAAGTTGTCGTTTTTAGTAATACATTCCATGTTCACAAAACCCTAGTCGGTTAAGATATTGTGAAAGGCTTTCGCGGCCATTGTCTATTGTATCAATGGATTTTGGGCTATTAGGCCGGCGTCGATTGTCTTGCTGATTTGACGTTTCGCCAACACGAGCGGTTGGCATCTTCAGAAGTTGCTTCCTGGTTGACAGTCTGCAGTCTGTCAACCAGGAAGCAACTTCTGAAGATGCCAACCGCTCGTGTTGGCGAAACGTCAAGTCAGCAAGACAATCGACGCCGGCCTAATAGCCCAAAATCCATTGATACAATAGGTTAAGATATTCTTGCACAATCTAGATTTTGTATCGATGATAATGGAGAACTTTATGCAAAATTTTGCTCGTAGTGGTAGAGCTTAATTCCAATTTTTCTGTGATATTGAACCACTAACTTCAAAGTTCCTTACCCATGTCTGAATTGCCTTGTTAGACGGGACTAAAGCGATGGGAGGCAAATGGTAGTGCAAACGAAACGTTCGTTGTACATGCACAAAATTTTCACCATTTTTGCATGAGCTTTCACAGCAAATGCGCGTTGTTCATCCGACCACTTCCCACTCTCTAGATTCACACGGTTTACGTAGCAAGCCTGCGGCTCCTCTATTTTTCCGCCACAAGCGTTGCCAAATCGTGTTGTTTCACTGATTCACCTTGTTTGTATATATAGAAGTACTGATTGAATGTCTGACCTTGTGGTACCCATACCATATGGACTACACACCGTTTATCAAAGAAAACAGTTAACATCTTGATTTTGGACTTTTTGCGAGTTTGGATGCTTCCACTGCATTGATTGCCTCTTGGTTTTAGGGTCATATTTCAAGTTTCGTGGCAAGTTATGACCCTTTACAAGAAGTTTTGAGTCCCTTACGATGCATTCTAGGATGTCAGAAGAAACGTCTGCTCTGCCGTTAGGAATGTGAACACACACTTTCCCCATATTAAGTTCCTCATGCAAAATTTGTATTATAGTTTCTTTGTTAATATTCACATCTTCTTATACTTAATCGGCGGTCTTTTCCAATCGTTTTGGTCATTTTTTGAACGTTTAAGTCTCTTTTTGAAGTCACAGCTACATGACGCGTTCGTCATCTTCAAAATCCTCCCTTTCTCGCTTTAAAACGTTTGTACAATAAAAAAACTCGGACACGGAATGAGCAAGAATCCCTGTAAACCTTTATAGCTTTTCGACGCGGACTTCTTGATTTTGAACAACAATTTTAAATTTTTGATCCTACATTTTTTCGCTGCCAGCGGTTTTTACACCCTCTTTATTTGACAATTACAACAGGACTGTCAGAGCTGCCTTGAATTTTTACCCAAGGGATATTGAGAATAAAATTACGCCCCTTCATTCTTCTCGCTATACATGTGTTCTTAAAAAACAGTCTCGAAATTTAATTGCCAGACCTCGTACTGTGAAATGTGGTATTTGTAGGTATATTTTAGTGCAACAATTTACTGAATTCCCAAAATTACCACCCATGTACGTACGTTATTCTCCGGAATCATTTTAATTCACCCAAGTAAATCTTTTTAAATTTGCCCTGAACAATTTAATGAAAAGTTTGTTTTAGTTTATATGCAGCACATGAATTTTTATTTAAAATGCCTGCGAATATTATTAATAGCTAACATGCCCAGTAAAATAAAAAGTAATTAGTTTTATTAATACTAAAAATATTTTATAAACCCTATTACTGTTTATAATATTTATATATTTTTCAGCTTTTTTTAAAATATAACTTTTGCTTTGTTGAGTTTATATAATAATTTTATTATTCATTATTAAATCTGTAACTAGTTTCTGACCGAAACAAGTTTTTCAACCGATATCGAAACCGAAACAGAACTTTCGGCCTCGCACTTAGTTTCGACCGAAACTTACTTTAACATATTAAAAAATGATTATTAGCTACTGAAATCTAGCATATTTTAAATAAAATAAAATTTAAACTATCTAAATTAAAATATTTCTATTAAACAACTTGCAAAACATAACTTCAACTTCAATTCGCTTATTAGTTTAGTCGAGAAGTGAGTTTCCTGCGAATAATAGTTAACATAATTTTAAAAATATGGGGTTTGTTTTATTGGATTCAGAATTCAATTGTGAGTATGGGGAATTTTTGAATTTTCTTGCCATTAAAAATTTCAATTGTTATTAACAAAGAACGAAGAGCAAAAAAGATGGTTTCCGTTTTTTAGCAATAACTATGAAACTATTAAAGATAGCGCACATATTAAAAAAGATACTAAAAGATGAGAATATTTCACGAAAAAAAGTCCCGACTCCCGGAGTTGTAGCTCCATTATTTATAATTTTAATTTTACGTTGAAAATTGGGTTCCGCGTCGCCACCGAGCAAAGCGGATGTAAGAAAATAATTTTTTTATAATATATATGGATAATAATGTGGCGGGTCCCTCAATGTCAAAAAAACTTAAAATACATTTAAATCGCTTAACACAAGGGGAACTTTTAAACATGTTAGAGAATTCTGATGATAATCACGATTATTCAGATTTAGATATAAGTGGTCGTGATGGCGGTTGGGAAGAATCTGATTTCTCTCTCTTTTACCAAATAAACAAAATAACATTCCTACAAACAACAAAGCACCACATATTATTTCTAAAATTTCTGCAGTAAATCAGGACCAGAAAACACTAAGAAAACGTTGTAGGCAATGTTCAAAAAATAACTTACGAAAATAGACAATATATCATTGTGAACTAGGTATGTCCCAAAAAACCAGGACTTTACGTTGAGAAGTGCTTTAGTGACTTTCATGCTTAGAGTCAAGTTTTTTATTTTTTAGTTATGCAATTGTTAGTTTGTTTGGCTTTATGTTTTTACTGGAATATATAAATTTTCTTATTTTAGTTGACTTATTGGATCATAAAAATAAAAATCAAATTAGTATGACTCACATGAGCGCCAGTCAGCACATAGCTAGAAAATTTTACCTAGGTGCGCATGGCGCACATGTGAGACTCAAGTAAAAAATTATTAAACACCCTGTATATAACGTTTTAACAATTAGCATTGTTCTTCTAAGGACAAATACACATGCATTTTTCAAAAAATGCTCTGCCGCACCAGGCATACACTATCCCTTAGAGTGCGCAGTCAAAGTGTTAAAAAAAGGTAGTAAAACTAAACAAAATTTGACCAGAGATTTGTCGTAAGACTAAATCTAAGTCATGTAAAAACTGGGGAAAAGAGTATAAGCTACGGAAAATCTCAAGCAAAAGGCTGTATTATTTTTAGGAAAAAAATATTTAAAAGACATAAGTGTAAGATCTTTAAAAATGCTACATTGTTAGTAGCGATGAATCTTGGATTTACTCCTTCGGACCGGAAAATAAACGCCGATCCGCTGTGAGGAAAAACCAACAAAAGTGATCCATTCTCGAAGTGTGACAAAATCTGGTCATGTGGCAACAACTGCTTTAGAAGGTTAATTGGTATATAAACGTTTGTTTACCAGAAGTTATCGCGAAACTCCGACAAAGCCACACACAACGGCGAATCATCCTACATCAGGACAATGCAAGTGCTCACACTGCTCAAAAGAGTTTTTAGAGTTTCAAAAATCGAATTGTTAGACCATCCACCGTATAGTCTTGACCTAAGTCCCAACGACTTCTTCACGTTCCGAAAGATCAAGAATTCAATGCGTGGGCAGCGATTCCAGTCGCCAGAAGAAGCCATCGATGCCTTTAAAACAGCGATTTTGCAGGTGTAAACTGAAGAACTGTTTTCGGAATTGGTTTAAACGTATGCAAAAGTGTATCGATCTTGGTGGTACATATTTTGAAAAGCAATACAGTACTTTTAGTCTATATATATTTTGTCTTTATGGCTATATGCAAAACTAAAAAGACAACGATCGTATTGATGCCACTAGAAGAAAAATGTACCGTTTTCAATATGCTCTTTCACAAATATTCTATTACACAAGGATATTAAACAGTATTCTGTGCATATATTTTAACAACACACTTCAATATCTACAACACTGAAAGAATTTTATTTTCTCTTGGTAACAAGAATTTAAATTATTTTATAGTACACAATCTGTACAGCTATTAACTACTCCGAATGGAATTTTTACGAAAATAATAAACTCATTTATTCATGCTAAAAATGAAATTCTATAAATTTCACTCCGCTATTCAGAATTCTGGATATAAATCCCCCTAATAACCTTCTATTGTTCCAACTCTTCTGGTAAATGACTATAATCTAAAAAGCCAGAGAGATATCCAGACTTGCGGAAAGAAATGAGACTTTTTAGATTTTTAATTCATGTCCGTTTCGATTTACGGGCTAGTTAAGTTCTATTCAAGATTTAAAAAACTTTCTTATCCACCATTCGATTCGAATCAGACGACTTAAATAAAATAGGACTAATGAACTATTCTAGAGTAAAAAACTTAAAAAATTCATACGCTAAAAAAGTACAGAAATCGGAAAGTTAAGTCTAAAGTTTTTGACAGGATTTCAGAGAGTCAGAAGTTTCACGTTAAAGTATTTAAGTAATTTCCATTTTACTGTTCACTAGTGGAAAAAGACATTAAAATATATATTCGGTTGTTTTTAAAATTATCATTACATTAATACGCGAGGAGAAAACTTAAGGTGATATACTCCAACATTTTGGCGCGAAACCTAGAAAAAACAACGATACTCAAACAAACCCAGTACAGAGAATAAATGTAAAAATTTTGTCAGGTATAAATTAACCCCGACATTTAAAACAGATACTGATTCACCGAACTGTACTGGGAGGTTCATAGTAGAGGGCGTTTTAAATCAAAGAATAGAATATTTTAAATCTGTATTGCGTTTTTCTCAAAAATTTCAAAATATTTTGATATGAAATTTTAGGCATGAATAGTTTGTTTCATTTTACGTGGTAGACGCATACTTTTATTTTGAATAAATGATAACTTAAAGAACATTATGATGGTTTATAGAGAAAAAAAAATAATTTTTGTAATAAACACATGCGTCTACCACGTAAAATGACACGAACTATTCATGACTAAAATTTCATATCAAAATATTTTGAAATTTTTGAGAAAAACGCAATACAGATTTAAAATATTCTATTCTTTGATTTAAAACGCCCTCTACTATGAACCTCCCAGTACAGTTCGGTGAATCAGTATCTCTTTTAAATGTCGGGGTTAATGTATACCTGACAAAATTTTTACATTTATTCTCTGTACTGGGTTTGTTTGAGTATCGTTGTTTTTTCTAGGTTTCGCGCCAAAATGTTGGAGTATATCACCTTAATGTAACGTTAAAACGTCTTAAAAGGCGTTATATCCCTAGCTAGTCGGAGTTGAAAACGAGTCTTCTGACAACTTTTAGCGCAACTAGTAGATGCTTTTTAGCACATGAATGACATATATGTGATTTGAAAGGTCTCTTCATTAGTTGTCATAACCACAAAGAATAATTTGTTTACATTGAGCGCATGTGTTTTTTTCTCGCCATAGATATGGAAAATTTGCGAAAATACAACATTCTCAGGAAGTTTTGTTGAGATATGTTTTTACAAAGAAAAATTCGTCGAAAATCATTATTCGCTGATGGAAGTTTATGGTGATGTTGCTCTATACAGACTACGGTATTTTAGGTGGTTAAACGGTTTAAAAGTGATAATTTTGATATAACGGACAAACAGCGTTCTAACCAGTCGAAAAAATTTGAGGATGCAAAACTGGTTTAAATACTAGATCCATGCCAAACACAAGAAGAGTTTGCAAAATCATTGGAAGTAGCTCAACACTCCATTTTTGATCGTTGAAAAGCAATGGGAATGATCTCAAACCAAGGAAATTGGGTGTCATGCTAATAGTTGCTTGTACGGAAGAAAAAAAAAAGGTTATTTCACTAGCGATGAAAAGTGAATCCTCTATTATAATCCCAAAAGCGAAAAATCAATTAGATATCCTGATCACGCATCCACATCGACGCCAAAGCCAAATATTCATGGCAATAAGCTGGTGCTGTGTTTATTGTGTGACCAGCAGGGTGTGGTGCATTATGAGCTGTTTAAACCGAATGAAACGATCAAGGAGAAGTGTAATTGGTGCGTTTGAGCCAAACATTAAATGATTAATGGTGGAAATACTACGACAGACATGACAAAATTATCCTTAAACATGACAATGTCCGACAACAGGTTGCTGCGGTCATCAAAACATACTTTAAAGGTCAGAAATGGAAAGTCTTACCTCACTTACTGTCCTGCATTGTCTAGGATGTCAATGACTGTTTAAGACTGTCTGGTGACTGTCCAGAATTGTCTGGGACTGTCCGAGATGACTTAGGATTGTCTGGGACTCTCCAGTGACTGTCTGGGATTCTCCGGTAACTGCCTGGGAGTGTTTAAGACTGCATGGGAGTGTTTAAGAATGCCTGGGAGTGTTTAAGACTGTCTGGTGACTTTCCGGAGGCTGTCTGGGATAGTCTCGTACTGTTCAGGACTGTTAGGATTGTTTGGGACTGCATGTTTGAAAACGATTGTCTGCATCCAGTTAGTTATTGAATATGACGTCGGTTGTATGAGCTATCCAATATTGGTGTTCTATGCGAACCAAAATCCATTGCGCGCTACCCCATTTCACCTCTTGATCCATCAATATCTAACCGTTGATTATTGCACTTTAAAAATGTTTTTGTAAATAAGTATTCTCGAAAAACTCAAAACAGTAAAAAAAACTGAAACAACACAAAAAGACCTTCTTGAGCTTCGGGACCTCAAAACAGCGGAAAAATACATTTTTATATCATATCAAATACAAACGCTTGGTATAATTAGCGTGAACTTGCAAGGATGGCCCGCAGGGTCAAATTCTTCTTCTTTTTTTTATTTATAATAATTTCAATATTATAAATACACAAACAACCTGTAACTAAACAGTTTTTGTGAGTATATTTTAAAATTTAAGATTATTCACATCGACCGCGCTATTAGTTCGTCGCGGCTGTTCCTCGAGTACAAGTTCCCGTGATAAAAGTCACAATTAAATACCTTGAGGGATCACGCTACATGAGCACGTCTGCCTTGTTTATCAACACTGTGAAAGAACAACGACAAAAGCAATAGCAGGTTGGAATTATATCGGTGACATTTTGAGTTTTCGTAACATATTTGTTTTGAAACGTTGAATGTGATGAAAGCAATTACGGGTTTATTAAAATATATATTCCACTAGCTAACTCATCAAATTTCGTATCGCCTAACACTTATGTCTTTTTCTTATTTACCGTTTTATCGAATTTTTACTATTTTGTCTTCGTTGTTTTATTGTTTTAATGCTTTTTTAGTTTTGCAATTTTTGTTATATTTTCTCGTTAGTTTCAAGGTTTTTACTATTTTTTTCGATGTATTTTGTAATTTATAGATTAAATATATTAGTTATTAACTGCGCCACCTTACATCATAGTAGGTATCTACTAAATTAAGTTTTGCTGTGACGGTGGTGTCATTGTACTTTATTAAGTAAGAATTGCCCGTTTAAATGTACCTATATAAGTCACAGTAATTTTTACTTTTTCCGCAATGTTTTTTGTTTTCTTTTCGGATGTTCTCCATCTTACTATATTTTCTCCACATTTGGACATTGGCATCCTCTGTAGGGAAATCCACACCCAGGCCAGTACTTAGCCAACATGGATCTTCTGATTTCAGAAAAGACAGAGCAGTCTTACAGTATATGCTCTACTGTTACCTCATCTTATTCGCAAGCTCTGCATGAGGGCGATTTTGCTAATTTCATCCTAAAGAGATGTTGTCGCAATTAGCAGTGTCCTGTTAGGATCCCCACAGAAGATTTTGTCTGGTAAATGCTTTAAATTTTCCTCGCCAGGACGAGGTAATAACTCTCTGGCCAGTCTACAGTTCATTGTTTTACCCCAGCACTGTATAAAGTTTTGGTGAGAGTGCTGTTTGATAAGGTCTACGACAGCGGACAATGTTAGTTTTGTAGATAGGCTAGCAGTCTTACAGTATATGCTCTACTGTTAAGTTTTCTTGTTCGCAACCTCTCTATGAGGGCGATTCTGCTAATTTCATCCTAAAGAGATGTCGCAATTAGCAGTGACCTGTTAAGATTCCCACAGCTGTTCGAAGATTTTGTCTGGTCAATGCCTTAAATTTCATTCTGAGATAATAACTCTCTGACCGGTTTACAGTTCATTATTTCATCCCAGCACTGTATAAAGTTTTGATAAGAGTACTGTTTGATAAGCTCCACGACAGCGAACATTGTTAGTTTGGTAAAGGCTACGGATAATATGTTTGTAGGCCTCAACCCTCCTTGCTAAATTGCGGTTTCCTTTCGAGTTTCTATGTCCTTTGATCCAGCTCAGAGTGACCACGTTATTCTAGATGGCCTCAGTTAGAGTTTGGTGACATTCTAGTACTAAACTTGAAGTAATACGTGGTCTATTCAAGGTCAGTAGTGCTTGACGGCAGTCCGTGTAAATATTCCTATCTGTGATGTTCCTATTGATTAATTCTTTTGCAGCTATGGTTATGCTTTTGAGTTCTGACTGAACTACACTTGACAATCCATCCACAACCTGTTTTATTGTTAGGTTCAGGGATCTAGAGTTTATCCCATATCTTGCTGCGTTTTGGATTGGCGCTCAGTGCGTTCACTACGTTGGGGGTTTTCTGTCTTATCTATTAATATTTTGGAGGGTTTGTCAAAGACAAATCTTGGTACTGCATCTGTGTCCGCCTGCAAGAGTGGTGTCGCATTTAGCGGTTCCTTCCACAGACTGTCCCAATGCTACCTCCTTAACAAATATGTCAAGATTGGTGAGTGTAAGTATTACTTCCATTGCTCTGGTCGGTGTTGTTCGCATGACTTCGTCACGAGAAGGCATGCACATCTTTGGATTTGGTTTAATTTTCTGGTAGCTGTCGCTTGTTGCACTTCAGGCCACCACACGACAGCACTATATGTTAACATAGGTCATATGATTGCCATATAAATTGACATAGTGTCCTTGGGGGATAATTCCCGTGTCTATTCTATGTTTCGACGGCGTTGCTCAGAAGATATATATGCTTTTTTAACTCTGTTTTCTATGTGTGAGCTCCACTTCACCTTGTTGTCAAGGATAACACCATTTCTGTGTCGTTAAAGTTTATAGACAGCGATTGCTCTTAACATACATTATGTTGCATAGGGAGTGTTTAAATTTCCTGTTGAAAGAATGAAAATGTCATCTGCGTAGGCTACTGTATAGATTTTGTCATGTTCCTTAAGACGGTGTATGAGATTTTCTAGAACCATGTTTCACAATGGAGGTGATACAACCTCTCCTTGTGGACAGTGCCTCTTAACCTTGCCTCTGACGTCATTTACAGTTATTTCTATTGCAAGCATAAAAACCATGTTAAGCATCCACCACCTACTGTTGTAGGTACATTTCGGGAAGTAAGCAAGTGCATTATTATAGGGAACGTAGTTTTATCGAAAGCTCCCTTGATATCTATGAATACGCCCAGGGTAGACACTTTCCTGTCCAATGACCAACCACATGATGTATTGGTGGATTTCCCTGTTGTGTATGCATGTGTATTGAGATGTAGTTGTTTGCTATTAATCTGTAACACTTTTATCGCCATCTTTTAGGAATTCATTGAACTAAAGAAAAGATATTGAACGAGATGAAAATTATCCTATGTCCGTCTCCTAGTTCTAAGTTACCTACCCATCAATTTTCAGCGGTTCTTGAGTTATAAAAAGTGTCTTACACGATTTTCTTATATATATAGATAGATAGTAGGTGTGAGTTGTAGGTGTGTAACGATGAAAAAATAATTTAACTTTGACAAATCTATGCATTCAGATTAAGCCAAATATCTAATAAATAATAAACGTAAGTATTAAAAAAAATTATCTTTCAAAAGCTAAATTTTGATTAAATTTTTAATGAGGATTATTGTCTAAAACTATTTAGCCTTATTGTACCCGGAGAAACTCTCTCGTGAATCGTCTAAAAGCATAAGGTACATTAATGTTCGGAGATGCGACAAAGTAGGTTAAAGTTGCGGTAGGAGCCAGTCAGCTAGCTAATCTGAGAAGGCTTTGTTCCCTTGTCATGGATGCTCTTTAGTTTCCCTCCATTACTGTTATCATCCGGAGTATTCCTGTTAATGAAACGGTGCGCTCGAAGCCAAATTACAAAGCTGGATAATAAATCTTGATTTTTTACTACAACAAACCGTTTTTTTAAATGATAATCCAGACTGAAACGTGATGTGAAAGCAAAACAAAAATTTTAATCGATCCTTGTCAGATTAAATGTAATTCAAAGTGAATGTCGCACTACTGAAAAATTTTACTACCGCACTCTTCAGATATAAACTTATAACAATTGACAATAGCTACTTTAGTAACCCTATGAAAAAGAATGTCAAGATCTTCAGTTGAGTCTGACGAGGCGAGGTCCTCTTTTCGTGGGAGTCCCTGGGCACAGATCCAGCGTATTTCTACGGCTCTTCAGATAGGAATTTGTAACTACTACCAATAGCTAGTTTAATCTATTAAACAGACTGAAAATAGCGATGATCTTCAGTATAGTCTCTTTGCGTGGGAGTCCCTGGGCAGAGTTCCAGCTTATTCCTACGGCATCAGATATAAATTTCTAACTATTATCAATAGCTACCATAGTAGTGGTCCTATTGAAGAGCTAAAAAAAGACAGAGATTAGAAGGTTAAGAAAGCCGTTTCTGTTACACTTTGGCCTTGTTTGAACCGATTGGAAACAACCTTGGGGAGTTTATCCTCTGGGTGTTTTAACCTGCAAAGAAAACCGTTTCGATTACACTTTAACCTTGCATGACCTGGTTGGAGGGGATATTTGCCTTAGGGTTTTTTGACCTGTAAAGAAAGCCGGGCTCATAACGCTTGTTTCAGGTTGATTTGGGTACCTTTGGTTTTTTGAACTGTAAATAAATCCTGGCCCTTCTTTCTTACTTGTAGAACGTGTAGAATAACCTTACTTTAGATTTTAATAGATCACAGCACATGAATTCTAAAGAAAATTTATGTAACATCAATAACTACAGTGCGTAAAAAAATCAAAGTTCAAAGGCGTCTAAATTACACTATAAAGGTCCAATGTTTCAAAGGCTACCAACCTGCTGTACAAATGTGGAAGAATGGTCAAAAAAACAGATGAAAATACTCTCCTAAAGGTCCCCTTATGGGTCAGGCTTTCTTTACAGGTTAAAAACGTCAAAGGCAAATATCGTCCCCAATGTTGTCTCCAACCGGGTTAAACAAGGTCAAAGTGTAACAGAAATGGCATTCTTAACCTACTTGAGGTTCTCTTTGCGTGGTAGTCCCTGGGTAAAGATCCAGCGCATACCTACGGCACTGACCACTTAAAAAAAACAAGGATGCCAATTTTATAAAACCCTTACTGAAATAGAGAACCGAATCTTAAACAATACTTAAAATAATCTCTCTGCTCGCGGTTAAATTTTAAAGCTTGTGATAAAACTTTTTTTATAACAGACTTTTTTTAATGTTATTTTGGATTGAGACGGTATAGAGTAGCAAATAAAATTTCCAGTGACCATCACAGCCTTACGGCAATTCCCTAAGCGAATTTCCTCCTATATGGCGCAATCAGTCGAACCAATGTAATTAATATGAAACGGTCCAGCCGTTTCCAAATACAGTTTGGCCTTCGACGTACGAACCAACCATTTTACTTTAAAAATTAATCGAGTCCGAGGAAAATAGAACGGAAGAGATACTTCAGGCAACTTTGCACAACATTAACTCGATATGTTTTCAGGCGTATAAAAAAAATAGAATGAGATTTTTTACCTCTCTTTTTTTATTTTTATTGTTACATGCACCTGATCGGACCTTGTGAGAAAAAAAATGAATTACTATATATAAATGAGTTCATCATTTTTTGAGTAACTTTAACTTTTTTATTGCTGCTGTTCCACTTTATATCGTATTTACCAAACTCGATTCCCTATAGAATTTCAACAATGTCGCAATACATACCAATCGAGCGTTCCGATATCTTAGAACTTTACATTGAAAATCAGAAATTAATTATTTTGATTGAACGTGCATTTCGTGCAACATTTCCCAAATTTGGTGGGTCTTGGCTGACCAAACAATACGCCTCCACTTTTTTCGATCTTGCATTTATATCTAGCGAATTCGTTAACTCCACTGCTTTTATGTTCTTTCCATCTTAGTCTTAGTCTTCCCATAGGTCTCTCACCTATTGATGTTTTTTCCATACTAATTTGATGAGCCTATCGTCATACTGTCTTCTTACATGCCCAGTCCATCTAATTCTCATCTGAGAAAAAACGTGTGGATTTTGTTAAAAATGTAAAAAAAATGTCTTAAAATCATTCAAACTGAATTTTAAGATTATTTTTCAATGATGCGGTTTTAAAACCGCACGTGGTAAAAAACCGGATTGACCAAAAAACGTTTAAAAAGTGTTAAAAATGTCAAAAACTGTTTTGAAAACATTCAAACTGAATTTGCTAAAAAAACTCACCAATTCATTAAAGCTCAATTTCTGACTCCAAGTGCACGCATTGATTGTTTCTGACGTATGCGTATACGAAAATGCTAAAATAATATCTACGAGTATTCAGTTTACCATTTTTCTAGTTTCGCTGATACTGTATAAATTCTTTTTCTTCCTGGCTATTAGCTGGATAGAAATAGAATAGCAAAAAGTAACCGTTTAATATTGATCAGCAATTTTAAAAGAAATTCCAAATATTTTTATGAAAAATGTTACATCAAGCAACGCGCTTTATCGTTATAAAAATTAAAAAGTCAAACGGCAAATAGCGCCACATTCAAGATTAATTCCAAGTCATAAATTTTTGAGGGATGCTCGGGTCGCGGAAAAACATAAAAAACGACAAAGGAAACGAGAGGAAAAAAACGTTTATCCGAAAAACAATGCGGCTATTGGATTTGCCGTACGGGCTATTCGTATCCTGAATTGATGATGATAATTTTCAAAACTTCCCGAGCTTGCACCGCATAAAACAGAGCTTGGAAAAAAGCCGTTAATATCGTTGTGTATATAGTCCGAGTATGTGCCAGGTGAAAAATTATATTTGCACAAAAAATTATCTTTAATTTTTTTATTATTTATATTCATAAAAAAAAGTATAAAAGAACAGTACGAGTTCATCTAAAAATTATACTCGAAACAGCTAAAAAAGCTCCAAGTCGACTAGAAAATACAAAAAATAAAAGAAACCTTGCTGATGCGCCAAAAAATAGAAGATGCAACCGCACACGCCAAAAAAATAGGATTTACAAAAAAGCGTTCAAATCATGTTAATAATTTCAAAAACTGTCTTAGAATTATTCATAACGAAATTTAGCACCGTTTTTCAATGACGCGGTTTTAAAACCGAACGCGGCAAAAAAACTGATTTACAAAAAATGTTTAAATTCTGTTAAAAGTGTCAAACACTGTATTGGAAACCTTCAAAGCGAATTTTATAATCGTTTTTCAACGATGCACGCGGCAAACAAAAACGTTCAAATCGTGTTAAAAATGTCTGAATAGATTCAAAACGAATTGTCAGATCGTTCTTCAATGATGTGGTTTTAAAACAGCATACAGCAAAAAAATTGACAAAAAAAAGTTTATATCGTGTTAAGAATGTCAAAAATATGTTTTGGAACTATTAAAAACGAATTTTAAGATCGTATTTCAAATTTCAATGGTGCTGTTTTAAAACAGCACGCGGCAAGAAATAACGGATTTACAAAATCATGTTCAAATCCTGCTAAAAATATCAAAAAGTGTCTTAAAAACATTACAAAGAAATTTTACGATCGTTTTTCAATGATGCGGTTTTAATACCACATGCGGCAAAAAACCGGATTTACAAAAAAACGTTTAAATCGTATTTTAACTGTAAAAACCTGTCTTAAAAACATTTAAAACGAATTTTAGGATTGCTTTTTTATTTTATGTAGTTTTAAAACCGTTTGTAGCAAAAATACAAATTGACAAAAAAACTTTTATATCGTGTTAAAAATTTCAAAAACCGAACGTGACAGAAAAACCGGATATACAAAAAATTGTTCAAATCCTATTAAAAATGTCAAAAACTGTCTTGGAAACATTCTAAACGAATTTTAAGATCATTTAACGGTATATCGGTAGATTACTTCCTAAATCTGTAGATTTATCAAAAAATCGGAAGAGTTTGCATAGCCGCTTACTAGTTCTCATAAAACTGCACAAAAAACGTCGGTAAACCGGAGCGTAATATGGTGCAAAGAACTCCACTGGTAGCGGACAATGTGATCCTACTATTCTTGTCTATATACATTGGTTTTTCCATTAACGAAGATGGTGTAATTTCCTTTATACCGCGCATCAATATCTATATGTCGTAGGCAATCGCCGTAATCCGTCATTCCCTGAAAAGCCTAGGCATTACAGGTACTGCCGGCAATCGCCGTAATAGAATCATTATTACGGTGATTGACGGAAATTATCCGTCATTTCAGGGACTGACGCTAACGTTTTAGGCAAATGGTGTAACTTTCTGATTGATTGAAAATTACGGCGTTTGACGGTTGTATAGTCCATCAATTCTTTAGTAAATTGCGGGTTATTAGTCCAGTCAACCTGGAGTACAAATAATATCAAAAAGGTAGAAAAAATATTAGGATATTATTGAGTGTGAGTATGATGTGGATTACGAAGAGCTTTGAAATGTTAGGGAGGGATGGAAAATTATAGTTTTCAAGTAACGGAAGACTAAAAAAGACTTATTAGGTGTGAGTGTGATGTTGATGATTACGAAGAGTAGTTGGGAAGGAATTTTCACATTTTGTAAAGTGATGGAAATGGGTAATCGAAGGCTTATTGGACATCCATGACTAGGTTGACTGGACTATATGACATCGGAATGATCCGGCCCTACATCTATACATATAATAAAACTGTAGAAATGTATATGTTTGTGCGCGCATTACATGAAAACTACTGATCCTATTCGAATGCGGTTTTCAAAGACGTATTTGTCTTCTTTTAACTTAACATCTGGTGTATAAAACTTTCTCCCCCCACCCCTTTAACGGGGTGAGGAAAAAAATTTGTATACAAAAATCAACACGCCACGCGAACGACGTCGCGGGTACATCGAAATAGAACCCGAAATTTTGTTAGATTTTTTTGTCTTTCTGTCTGTATGTTTGTGCGCGCATCACATGAAAACTACTGATCCGATTTGAATGCGGTTTTCACAGATGTATTTATCTTTTTTCAACTTAACATCTGGTGTATAAAAATTTCTCTCCCATTCCTTAAATAGGGTGAGGTAAGAAATTTTTATACAACAATCACATGCCACGCGAACGACGTTGCGAGTACAACTAGTTTGTTTATATAATAGGTTAGGTTGTCCTTTCCTCACTCATTTCATCGTAATCCCACAGTTTTTTGGCTTCTTTATTGTCCAGAAAATATTGATTCACTTTCTCATAAAATGTACTTTTGTGGCTATCCATTTTACTGCATAAAATGATGAAAAAACACTACTTTTAAGCCAGCACAAACAGCACTAACTTTATGATTCTGAATTGACTAAAAATGCATCCGGCTATCGCTGTAAAATTCAATCATTCGTGTGGTTACACCGTTTGCCTAAATGTTTAAAAGTCAGTCCCTGAAATGACGGATAATTTCCATCAAACAGCGTAATAATGATTCTATTACGGCGATTGCCGGCAGTACCTGTAATGCCTAGGCTTTTCAGTGAATGACGGATTACGGCGATTGCCTACGAAATATATAAAATTTTACATTAGGAGAGTTAACGTCTATAGTGACTGATTTAATAAAACCCTTTCATCCACTCCTTAAATACGCCACTGTTAATAAGCATTTCGGAAGCAATAAAATCTCTTTAACTAGCTTCGCGTCATTCCTAGGAAAAAAAATAATTAAGAATTTATTCACTACTCAAAATCCGGAGATTTAAATGCCCGAATAAATCGTCTTACTCAAATGAATTCTTTTAATGTCACTCAAATAAAAATCCGGATATTACTCACGAAAACAAATGGAATTCATTTAGAGATTCTATCCTTTTTATAAACTGTGTAATTAGGTAATTGACTATAGAAAATACTTAATTTGAATATATCAATTATATCTGTGCCCTGCTTGGTATCACTAAAACACTATTTATGATAAACTTCTTTATTTTAAGAAATCCAACACTAAAAACTTGTTTCGTATTTTTCTGTAATGATTATTATTATGTTTAACTGGATTTATCAGTAGCGGGTCTCCACATCCCTCCTTCTTTTACGAGTCTGAGAGGTGGTAGATTCGGGAGCGTCGAAGTAATATCCAGATCCAGGTTTCCTTGGTTGAAACGCTGATTGGTCCGGTATTACCTAGAGGTGAAAAAGATGGAATGGTTTCCGGTATAATTTCTTCACATGGCACTTTCTTTACATGGATCACGTTTCGTTTAGTAACTTTTCCATTTCCGAAAAGTGTAAGCTCATTTTCATTTCTATCTAGAACTTCATATTATAATTTATTAAAATTTGAAGTAAGTTTATCCGGGAAATTTTTATTCTTTAGGAAAACTCGATCATCCTTCTTAATATCACTATCCTACTCTCTTCCCTTTTCTTTATAAATGAGATCTCGATCATAGACTTTATCATCCAAATTATCTACTATTAAGTCCTCAATGCATGGTAACTTGTCTTTAATTTTCCTATTCTGTTGGCGATTTCCTCGTAGTACCATGCAGTGTCGTATTATAAATCATAAGGAAAGCCATCATTTTCTTTTTCTAATCTTGATCCCCTTAATGCAGCTAATCTGAAGGCGTTTTATGGGGACTTCATCATTTGCTTGCAGCCAATAAGGGGGTGAGTTGACTAATTCAATGTTATTGGTTATGCAGAAATTTTTTACTGTTTAAGTTAGTGGTGTTATCAACTTTTATCATTTTCGATAGGCCTAATCTACAAAACATTTCTTCTAAGGCCCGGATAACTGCTGCTGATGTCGATTTTGTAAATATAGCCTCAACATAACGAGAGTAATAATCGATTAGCACTAGTAAGTGTTCTTGATATTGTTCTCCTGACATATAGTTTGACATGGGTGCTGGTTTGTTTGGTTGTCCAACTAATAAACATTCCCAACATGTTTTTTACATTGAAGATCTATTCGTAGCTACCATATCTTGAAACGTATTCGCCTTTTCACATTCACGATCTATTCGTTGCTACCATATCTTGGAACGTATTCGCCTTTTCAACACAGTTTCTTCTGGATGTCCTTCATGCGCAAGTTTCATTACTCGGTTTCGAAATATTTGGGGTATTATTAGTTTGCTGACTCTTAGAATATTGGTCCCAAAACGCCAGTTCGAGACTAAATGGATAGTAAGTGATTTGTTTCCCAAGTATTACCTGCAAGTTTTCTGATGGCTTCTACAATTTCGAAAATTGAAAGTGCCTTGGGGACAACTTTGGATATCCATTTATATAAAGAGGTCACAAGAGCTCAAAAACTTCTTAATTCTTTGTTTGTTGGAACTCTGAACGTGCGAATCACCTCAATTTTCTGTGGGTGCAGCTCAATTCCTGATGACGATAGTATGTGTCCCAGGAATTCCAAAATGACATTTCTTTTCGTTTAGTTGCACTTTGTAATTTTTTAGTTTTTGTTTTGTTCCTCCTGAGTCTCCCCATATACTATTACACCATGCCATAGTTGAGGCAATTCTTACACTTAGCATTTTTAAATATCCGTTGAAATATTTCTAGAGCCCCTTATGAGAAATGAAAGTAGTTCTCGGGCGGCTTTCTTCCGCCAATTCTAATCGATGATATGCATTTGTTAAGTCCAATTGTGAAAAGTATCTTTGCTCAATTTTTTCTTGAAATTTTCAAAAGTTGATGTAGGAAAATTGTCTATATGTATAGTCCCATTGGCTCGGCGGATAACGATGCAGATCCTTATATCTTATCTGGTTTAAAAACTATTACCATAGGTGATATCCAAGGACTGTAACCGTTTACTTCTATAATAATATCCTTCTCGAGTACTTCCTTTAGTTACACTTCAACTTTGGATTCTACAGCAACTGGAATTCTTGCTTTGGTTTTACGTTTTGGTCCATTGTAAATTATACTTAAATGTCTCGAATTTTTTGGAAGGCAGGTTTTCTTTGTAAGTTATTTATTTCTGCGGTTAAACCCAGCTTTAAAACTTCTAAAGAAATCGATTCTTCTTTTCCCAAAAGACTTCTACTACAAGAAAAGACTGAATGGATTCTCATTTCCAACACAAATGAGTGCTGTAAATTTACATTTGATTTTCAATGGTTCATCTGAAGCATAAGCGTTTATATTACTCGTCACATCTTCCTTGACACTAACTAATGAATCGTTGTTTTTACAAAGGGTTCCCAATCTTGTTCTCTAACTACATTACACGAGGCTCCTGATTTAATTAACATGTTTATAGGAATATTACAAATTTTAACACTTATTATCCCTTCTTTGCTGCCTTCGATAGGAATTGCTAAATTTCTTATTCTAAAACATTCCAAATTATTCGTGTCACTGATTAAAGATGACACGTCACTGTCAGTTGCTTCATAAATAAGATGAAATAAACTATTTTCCGTTTTTCACTTTTATGATTAGGTCTAAAATTGGAAGTGTTACTAAAAGATTGGCGAGTACCTTTTCCCGTTTTCATTCTTTGCAAAATGCATTATGCGACCACACTGGTGATATTTAATATTTAACGCAGGACAACAGCTTTGTTCTGAAGGAAGATGGTTATTGTCACATCGAAAGTATAAGATTTTTTTCAAAATTTTCGTTTTCTTGAACCTTCGAGTCGGCTAATGTGTGAGGTGATTTCATCTGGTTGAGATACTTTATTTTGATTTTTGGTTTATTCATATATTTGGCACTGTGTTATAACTTCATCTAATGGTAATTCCTTTTTTTAAATCAACTTGTGCCCACGTCTCAATCAATTTGTCCTTAATGTTCACGAAATTCTTGTTCAGTTTTTCAAAAAAAAAAAACTTATTTGCCTGCGATCGGATTCTTACAAGAAGTTTGTTTAAGTTTTCGCTTTCTTTTGGCTTCATATTGCGAAAGCCAAGAAAATAGCTTTCTAAATTAAGTAATATAATGCCTAATATATAATATAATATCTTATATATTTAAACGAGCAATTCATACTTAATTAAGTACTATAACGCCACCGTAAGGTGACGCACTCAATATCACATAGATTTAAACGATCAACTTTTTCTTAAGTGCTATAACGCCAACAGAAAGTGGCGCAGTTAATATCTTATATATTTAAACAAGTAATTCTTATTAAATTAGGTAATATGACGCCACTGTAAGGTGACGCAGTTGATAATATTTAATCGATAAATTACACAATACAAAGAAAAAAATAGTAAAAACCTGGAAACTAACAAGAAAATATTATGAAAACGGTAAAAGAAAAAAAACATTAATAACAATAAACAAAAATCGTAAAAATTTGACAAAACGAGAAATGAGAAAAAACGTCAATTTTTGGTGATATAAAGTTCGCCGGGTCAGCTAGTATTTATATGGTATTTTGACTCTTAATTAATTAATCAAAACCATTAAAACTTTCATTTACATTATGATTAAACACATTAATTTATTAATTTTCTAGGATCTAGACGTTAAAATCTTACATTGTAGGGAATGCAATTTTTTTTACCCTCGACTCATAAGTAAATTGCCTGTTTTTTAACCTATATCTCTGTCAGTAAGTGTCAAATTATTGAGGAGTTGTGTTATAGTTTTATTTACTGCACTAGTGGAGTAAGTAGATAGAAACCTGAAACCTGTATTATTATGTTGGTTGCCTACAGTATACATTAAACTAAACTAACATTTGACATTTCTCAGACAGACCTTCCCTGCGAAATCGAATATTTTTGACAACTTATGCCAAAATTAAATTTTTTGTTTGTTATTTTTAGTTTTATACAAATCCATTTGGTAAGTCGTGGGTAAAGCACCAAACATACTCGCTGTAATATGCAATTTACTCCAGTCGTAAAGTAATATACTATAACTTGTTACCATACAACGGGCACTGTTATACAAAATTTTAATTTTTCTTTTTACAATATTACCCAAACATGAGGTAGATGTATGTATAATTAAGGGGAAAGTAAGAACTGGCACGCCTATGGGCCACGAATTGTTTATTACTTTATTACTCTCTCATTCATAATAAATATAGTTGAAAAAAAGCAATTTTTATTTTTTTAGTTTGATGTGCATTTTTTAGTTTTTTAAACTATATTTACTTTTCACTTTAATGTGATTTAAAAGTGTGTTTTTGTGTTTTTTTTATCTGATAATTTGCTGAAAAGTTTTATTTTTTTCGACGTCGACAAACAAACAAACATGCAAGTAAAGCTAATAAAAGCGTGTTAAGTAATTAAAAAGAATTCTTCATATGTATTTTTATAACTTAGATGCATCCCTGCCAGATGACACATTTTTTTCGTTAGAGCAACGTAGAACGCTAAATTTCGAATGGTACACAATCATATGTTTGCCAGAAGTGCTTTGTAAAATACGAAAAGAAGCGGCTACGAAAGATAATTCTTCATCACGACAATGTAAGTTCTCACACATCAGCTGCAAAAACCACCTATTTTACTGTCCAAAATGTCAAATTATTGGTTCATCACTTGGCACCAAATGTCGTTTATTCCCGCATATAAAGTAAAAGCAGTTCATGCATCTAAAAATCATGTTTCGGAGGTACCTCAAACGTAATTAAAAGTGCTTTGAAAATTGGTTTGAGCGCATGAAAAAATGTATTGATCATCGTGGAGAATACTTCGAAAAACAACATTTTTGATTATAAATTACGGTGTTTTCATTATTACGTTTAAAATAAAAATAGCTAACTTCGTACCCACAGATAAACAAACAAAAAAACAACCAAACAAATGAAGCTAATAAAAGCGTGTTAAAAATAGACTATAATACCAAACTTTTGCGGTTAAGTAATTTTTTAATTTCAGTTGACTTCAACTTGGACTCGTTCCTGATAATGATAACCTCTCTGTATTGACTAATTAATATTTTTTTATTCTGTTTACAGAAAGGCGACTATCTAGGTTGGGCGCGACCAGCTCATAAACTGGTTATTACCTTTGAGTATGTACTACACAAAAATATATTAGCTTTGGGGCATATCGATGCTTTATGGTGGTGGAATTGCATTGTAGGCCGGTCAAAAACAGTATTTTATATTTAACAAAATTCACGACAATTTTTCACCATTTATTGGGGAAAACTTGTTACTGTTATAATTTATAATATTTATTTTCTCGATTTTAATCTTTATTTATTGTTAGTTTTATTTGATAGATATCTTGAGATTATTAAAACAATTATTAAAACTGCAGAAATGAAATGATAAATCCTTGTCGTGGTTATCAAAAAAACAATATATTTGTATTCCCAATTTTGTTGATCGTTTATGTGCTTAGCGCTTCCGCACACGAGTCGAAGCTCGTTTTGGTTGTCTTGATTTCAGTCGCGTACAGTTTCGTTCAAAGTTCTTTTTTTGCATTCATACTTCATGTCGACAATTTACTTAACTCCTTGGTGCAGGATCGGACTTCACTTGTATTATTTAGATACTCGATATTTACGATTTTACAAGTAAGGAGCATTGTCCGTTACTATGACTGAGTTTTGAGGTAAATTTTGTAACAGTTGCTCTCCAAACCATTTTTCGAATAATAGTTTTTAGCCGAACGCAGCAAACAATTTGGCACAAAACCGGCATGTAAAATGATCACGCGTTTTCCTCTGTTTGGTGCTTTTACAGAGCATATAAAAGTTTGGTCGCTCCATCCTTTCTTCAAAATGTAGTGACAATGAAAATTTCTAGAATAAATTTCAAAAACTTTCTACGAATATTTTCCATCATACCATTATTTAGTTTGGTATGAGCTCGTTGTGTTCTCTTTTTTCGTGGATTACACTCTTCCCTAGGTACCACCTTCTTTTTAGATGGCTTAGAAATTTTTGTTAATATGTAAATTCGCCCTATGACATCATAATTTGAGCCATTATTTTCCAACATCAATTGTTTATACATGTTTCAAAAAAACAGTTGAGCAGACGGTGACATCCACATATCATATTTATTGGTAGTAAATTTCTCGTTCTCTACTTCAATTTCAGATGAAATTTCATCTTTTACAGGATCAACATCAAAATAATTATTAAAAAACTAAATTAAATTTGTATTTTAAATACTTTCTATACTTTAGAAAATTTTGAAATTTTGAAAATTTTAGAAAGTATAGGTACCAACAAGAATATATTAAATGACATTAAGGAGAAATTGAAAAAATGTCACACTCAGCGAGACTCGGACTCGCAACCTTCAGCTCTACGCGCTGACGCTCTAACAAATAACATCGCCGAACGGTCGTTAAATTCAACTCATGCCACATGTGACACTTACTCACTTTCTCCTTAAGCACATATTGGATGACGTTAATGAGAGAGAGAGACTTTGTCAAATCGACAATTGAAACATCAAACTCTTAAGTCATTTTTTTAGTGCCCTGTTTTATATTTCTATTTGGTTAAGAATAAAATCCAATGAGAAAAATCTCAAATAATCGTTTACTAAACCTTCTATACTATTTACAAAAGGTTTTAGATACAAAAAATATTTCCACAATATAAAATTTCAATAACAATTCAAAATACAATAATAAAAAGCCATGAAAAAACCGTGCCAGACAACCAATCCATTTCAACATTAAACAGGAAATATATTAAAATTATTGGTTTATTTTAGTTCACGTTGACTGCTATAATACTTATTATCAACAAATCGTAATCAGTAACTAGACAAAGTGACCAAGAAAAATTTCGAATTTTTACAATAATGCGACTTTCTTCCTAAAGAAATCAAATAAAAGCATTGTTGCCTAGCATTAATTAAATCTCAGTATGATAGGTTTATAAATACTAAATAGTGTTTAATATAACAGTCGATATTTTCTGTGTATTCTGTTTCAGATTACATTTGGTAACTACTATTTTGTATCTGTTAGTGGGTTATCGTGTCTTGGCATTTTTTGCTGTATTTAAGTGTAAATGCAAAAAAAGCAAAAATTAACTTTGAATGAAACTATACCTGTCTCCAACATTTTTCAAATTTCCGTTTAATTTATTTCTTATCTTTATATTTATTTAGAATGTAGATGTATATTGACCGGCCTATTTAGTTGATAAACTATGTAGGTGGCATTGGCATTAGTCTCTCTGGGGTTTAATTAGACTGGCTGCAGTTTAATTGCTGCATTTTAGGTATAAACATACACATTTTAGCTTATTGCATCCTTATGTACCTTTCGGCGAAAAGGTTACTGCACTAGATAGATATTTTTTCTTTATCACGTACACATGCATATGTTTATTATTTTCATTTTTAGGTTCTTGAATTGTTTCTTCTTTCCACGTATGCTTGTTTTATTTCGTTGTTTAAAAAAAAGCAACCACTGCATTTGTGTTATTAGTTGTTTACTGTTTAATTAGTTTTTAACATACATTATTGAGTATAATCGATATACTTTATAAGATCCATCCGTGTACGCTATAAATGTTGAACAGAAGGTAAAGGAGCCATGAAATTTAGTATATAGAAAACTTCTGTCGTGATAAAGAACCCTATTGATTTTAGTCCAGATCAAATAACGCCAACGGTAAAATTTTAACGGTTCTCCGAAACACGAGTATATAATTCATATTTTCCATCGTTTGTGAGTACTATAACTCTTGAAAGGGAGAGCACAAAGTCATAAAATTTGGTATATAGAATCCTTATGTCATAAATAAGAACCTTATTGATTTTGGTCTAGATCGGTTAACCCTTACGGTAAAATTTTAAGGGTTTTTCGTAACTCTTGTATAATATGATTCATATTGTAACGGGATAACCGTTAAGGAAAGGACCTTAATTTGAAAGATTGTTATTCTAGAAACTTCTAAACACACTAACTAGATTAAATGATGTTTCTAGAAACTTCTAAACACACTGACTAGATTAAATAATGTTTCTAGAAAGTTCCAGAATGTTTATTTGTAGTATATAAGGGGATGTATGGGCAGTTAACGGCAGTTCAAGTTCAAATAGTTTATTGTATTGTCAAGCAGTTAAGACGTTATCCAGCAGAGTTCTGTGTATCTTAACAATTTTGTAAATAAAATTGTGTTAAAGTCCCCATAAGTGTTTCAATATTTTACTTCGGTCATGTGCGTTATAACTCTAGAACTAAAGGCCATATGGTCATAAAATTTGGTATATAGAATCCTAATGTTTTTGGAAACTCGTGGATATAATTCATATTTCTCTTCGTTTGTGTGTGCTATAACTCTTAAATAGAGGATCGCAAAATGAAGCAATTTTATATATAGAATTCTCATGTCATAGAAAAGAACTCTTTTGATTTTGGTCTTCGTTTCTGTACGCTATAACTCTTGATCAGAGGGTCACCAAAATGATGAAATTTGGTTACTAAAATCCTCATGTCATAAAAAAGATCTCTTTTGATTTTGGTCCGTTTTTGTGCTCTATAACCCTTGAACGGAAGATTACAAAGTTATGAAATTTGATAAATAGAATTCTTATACCATAAAGAAAACCCCTTTGGATTTTGGTCTAGATCGGATAACCTGAGCGGTAAAATTTTAACATATATTAATATAATGCATGTTTTCCTCCGTTTTTGTGGCGCTATAACTCTTGAATAGAAAGCCATAGGGTCATAAAATTTGATATATTGAATCTTCATGTCATAAAGAAACACTTTATTGATTTTGGCCCAGGTCGGATAACCTTAAGTGTTAAATTTTGACGGTTTTTCAATGGTACTCTCTTAGTTTTTAAAAATTTTGCTACTAAGACATACAATTTCAAAATGTAATTTAAGAAACATTCCAAATTACTTGCTGTAATCTAGTCTACGTAATCAGAATCTTATATAATATTTTTTTTATCAGTTACGTTTTTTTATTAGTTATTTGTACATTACATTACAAGAGACGAATGTAGATCATTCCTCCCGGCAGATAAATCACCCCTGCAATCCACTAGAGGGATGATCGCGTTCTGTTACAAGTAATATATACTACTTTAATAGCTTATACGCGGCAAACACATCTAATTCCGACATTCCGTTTGTACATTACATTACAAGAGACGAAAGTCGCTCATTCCTCCCGGCATATAAATCATCCTTGCAATCCGCCAAAAAAAGGTTGATCGATTATCTGTTCCGAGTACTATAGGCTATTTTAATTCATATCTGTTCGAAAATTCGTAGCTAATACGTGGCAAACTCATCTAATCTCGGCATTTTGATGTTCTCGGAACATTTGTATTTAGGTCTATACCTACGAGGACATCCTTAATAATAAAAAAAAATATTAAGTTTCTGTGGGAGCATCGGTTTTCAGCGGAAGTATACAGAGAGGGAAGTCAAATTTTCAATCAGTGTATGAAGAAATGGTATTTGTTTTTAAATTTTTGTATTAACCATTATGAATCATAATATCAAAAACTAAAATTATTATTTTTTTATTAATGACGTGAATCTTTTTTTTTTTCAATAAACTGTGTTTTGACCTAATTAAAATGTATAAAAATGTAGTTTTCATATATTGAATGGGGATGATAGATATATAGCTACAACACGATTTTGTTATCATTCGTTTTTTTGTATTGTGTCCGTTATTTTAAAGACGTTATTCACGCCAAAAAAACACTTTTATAGCAATTCTAAACTATTTTTTTTTACAAAATGAACACTTACATTTTACAACCAATTCAATCGAAGGCAGATGTTTAACTGTTAGTTTATCATCGTGCAACTCTCTTCAAATTAAAAAACAATTAACCAGGTTAAAATTTATATAAATTTCAAGTATAATTTGTTGATAGGCCAATTAAGTTAGACGTTTAATAAAATCTTTTGAAATGTTTTTAAATTTGTGACTTTTATTGTAAAAAAGTGCGCTAAAGATGGGCCTGATCGGGCAAACTTTTTTTCAAACTCAAATTATTTTTCCTGCTTTTCGCAAAACTTATTAATTTTCACGTTTATAAGATAAGTTAATTACGTAGCTACTTTTAGAGGTGTTATCAAAACGACTTTTACATTGAGACACTATATTTTTGAATATACTGTATTTGGTATTCTGTTATCACATATATTATTTTCATACTTTCATACACAAGCACTTATTGTAAAAGTTAAAAAAAATAAACCAATACAATTCAGGGAGCTGTGTTTATCGAATTAACTAAAAACATCAGGCTAAAGAAGATATGGATATACATTTGAAGCGGGTTGAAATCTCACAGGTATACCGGAAGAGTTATTTTTGAAACATACGCGAAAATGAGAAAATGATGGTTAACGGGAAAAGGGTATTTCCCAAAGGGTCCGGGTAAAGCAGCTTTATAGTCTGCTCGAATTGTGTTAAAAGGAAAACTTCTCTACTTTAAAAATTAAACTATAAAATAAAAAAACTGCTTCTTCAGTGTTATTTTATAATAATCAGAATTTATAAAAAAACGTTTGTTTTTAGTAATCTATAATTCATATTACTATTATTTTTTTTTTTTTTAAATTATTACTAAGTGCAACCTGTCCCTTGGCAAATAGCGCTTTACCGAGATAGATTACGGCATAGTCCACAGTACAGTCTAAAAAAATTTCTAAATTAGTTTATTTTATTAAAATAATTACTGTTTTCACATGTAGAACAAAAAAAAAAAAAAAAACAGAAAAATACCTCTCTCGCGTAATCGATACCATTATGATAACTTAACAGAACTGTCACAACTGGACTCATCCGCCACTGAACCAAATAGGCTACAAACAACTTATTTAAAAACTTTTAAAGTGATAATATCTATACACAACTTATATCATATTTAATAACAATTCAGTATAAATTTCGAAATCTATGTATATGCCTAAACACACATGAAACATGCATTATCATCCAGTTCTCAGCTACCCTGAAAATTTCAGAGCTCTAGGTAGTCGGGAAATAAGTTTAAATTCGATTACAAAATTCCACGGAATGACAAAGAGACACAGAATACGGCGAAAATATAAAAACTTTCTAAAAATAAAGAAGATAATAATCGTGACCTGTCAGTGAAACATAAATAAATATAACAAACAAACAAAAATTATATCAGATTTTCTAGTAGGTACCTTAAATTATTGAGGTAAAAGCTCCATAGTTTTATGCATTTTTCAAAAATGACCCTTTTCTTATTTTTAATTTTTTACAAAAAGCTTCTTTTAGTAAAAAATTGTAGATTGTCTTTTTTTAAGCAACAAAAACTTTTGTTTTTAAGATATCCTAAAAAAACAATTTTTATATACTTCTTCCAATGTCAGTTTACCTTCATCGGCTTTTTAATCTCAATGAAGGCAATGAGGTCTACGGACCTAGATAGCCGATAAGTAAAAAAAAACTATATTTACATTTTTCGATTTTACCGATAATCTCAATATTCTCATTTGAGAGTAACCCTAAAACTATCATTATGGCAACATTAATTTAAAACTCCTTGCTTAATTTACACCAGATTACAATGTTGCCGGTACTAAAAAATGTCATTAAGTATAATTAATGCTTAGTAAGATGTGCACTTATCGAAGGACCGGAGTAGTATAGGACATATAGTCAGTCCTAAATCATTAATATTTTTTCCTAGAGGAACAAATATTTTTGATCATAAAATCAATTATGATGATTGTTTTATCTAACAAATTACTTACAATAAATCTAAGAAATTAAGAAAAAATAGGATATCTGGCAACAATGCGCAAAAAATAATTTAAAATTAACATTTTTTAAAAAAATTGAGAAATTAAGAAATATTAGAAAATATAGGATTACTATCCAAACAAACCTTAACAAAACTCATTAAAAATGGACGTACTTTTAACAAATCCGAGAAATTACTAAAAAAAAGAAAATCTGGCGCACTATTCGAAAAAAACAAAATTCATTAAAAATTGACTTATTACCAATAAATTCGAGAAATTAAGAAGAATGAGGAAATATCGCAATACTACTCAAAAAAACATTAAAAATTAAAAAACTTTTAAGAAATGTGAGAATATAAGAAAAACGAGAAAAACTGGCAAAACTACTTAAAAGACTTAAACAAAATTCGTCAATAATTAAGATGTATTTAAAAAATCTGAAAATAAAGGAAAAAATTGAAAATATTGCAGCACTGTTCAAAAACACAAACCAAAATTCAATAAAAATTGCCATATTTTTCATAAATCCAGGAAACTAAGAAAAGCTTGTAAATGTGGAACACTAAAAAATTAATCAAAAATTAACATATTTTCAAGATATTCCAGTAATTAAGAAAAAATAGGAAATCTTGCAATCTTGTTCAAAAACAAAATAATTTAAAATTAATATATATTTACAGAAATCGGAAAAATTAAGACAAATAAGGAAATCTGGCAAAATAATTTCCTAACATCTTGTCGCAATATTTCTACTGGAAAACAGTTAACGCTGGATTTGTGCGTAGGTTAGAATTCCTAACTTCGTAAGCACAAAATGCTGCAACATCCATGTTTTATATTTGGATTTTGACAGCATGGCACTCGATGCGTTTGTATCATTTTTTCAATAGTGTATTTACAAGACTTGGATTGGAGATGGCGTTACTTGCTAATGTGTTTAACTTTCGCATCTAAAACTAACAAGTATCAGTCGGTGTATACCGAAGTTGTCCTTTCTTTAGTGACTGGCGAGACCGAACTTGTACTGAACTGATGAGCTCTAATAGAGCGAAACACAGTTTGGTGTTGCTCTTGTATGGGCTAATTTATACTTATATTTATGTCGCAGCATTCTGTGATTAGAATTTGGAATTCTAACCCTCGCACGTGTTGACAGTATGGCAGGAGATACGTTTGTAACATTTTATATATAGCGCGCCATTTGATATATAAAGTTGCTTTAATGCATTGAAATCTTAAGTAACCAATTTTTTTTATAAGAGGATCATATTTGATTTTCTTCTAATTGAATAAGTCACAATTACAGAAAATTGGTTGACAATCAACAACGAAAAACAATTAAGCTTTAAAACATAATATTATTACACTAAATGTACACAAACTTAAATATCATATTCAACAAATATAAAAATAACAAACTGCTGCTAGAACATTTTTTTTTTCTAAATCCCATCTAGTTTGGGTGTAGAAAATATATCAAATTCAAAGACTGTAAATGAGTGACCATACAATTGGTAAATCCAGTATTTACTCATATCGTGAGACCTGATTATTTGTAAAATGTATATTTTTCCATATGATGCATAAATTGTGGACAACAGAAATGAATTATTTTATTCTTTAGCTATCCAGTGGAATAATTTAATTTTGGATGGAGATGATAGATAGATAGCTACGACACGAAACTGTATCGCTCGATTTTGTTTTTTTTAAGTAAAACTTCTTTAGGCGCGACTAGGGGTAACTCAGATTTATTTTCTAACGGAACGTGACGTCATATTCTAACGTTAAATTCCAACGTCAGAATCTAACGGAAGATTCTGACGGAAGTAACGGTGTGATTTCAGCTATGGGAAGAGCTTAAATTTTCAAAATTTCCAAATATTTCAAAACTTTCAAATTTTCAAAATTTTCAAAAATTTGGAATTATGAAAAATTTTGAAATATTAAAAATTTTGAAAATTTGAAAATTTAATCTTCTTCCATAGCTGAAATCACACCGTTACTTCCGTCAGAATCTTCCGTTAGAATATGACGTCACGTTCCTTTAGAATTACTTCCGTTAGAAAATATCCATTTTATAATAAATTTCACGTTTTCAACTAAACGTCAAAATATGTCAAGTTACTTTATAGTTTTAAATATATTTAAAACATGGTTACCATAGAAACCATTTGGCCGCTATCTTAGACTAACTATTTATTGCTTTTTTCATTAAAGATAGGCCGGAAATTAAATAAAAATGAGTCCGGTAATAGTATTATACGTTACAAGGTCGGTAGGTGACTTATTACAGTACGAGTAAGTTTACGGACGAGGCGACGTAGGAGCCAAGTCCGGATATAAAAACGAGTACTGTAATAACACCTAACGACCATGTATCGTATTATATTTTATTTCATCCTGTTTTTATAAATTAATAAATTCATAAAAATTTTAACAGTAGTTCGTAACTTGACTAAAAATAGTTCGTAACTTGATTAGTTAGGTCAAATTACCTTGAAAGCCATCTGTCACTGTCAAATAATTTTTTTATTATTAAGATTTAATTGTTAATATAAAATTGACTTCTTTTTAAATATGGATGTAAAAGTAAGTAATTAATTATTTTATTTTCATTTTATAGTCATTATAGTGTTTTTAGATGTCAAAAATTAAAAAAGTAATTGTCTTCCCTTAAGCAATCAGAGCAGCGTTGCTAGGCAACACATTACAGTACCTGATACCGTAATGTTTTACTTACCGGCGCCAAATTAATTATAGGGAAGTGTATTTACTGGACAGGATGAAATAAAAGCTTTTACCGGACTCATTTTTTATTTTCTGGCCTTGTCCGACATATGAGATTTTCTGACTGAAAAATAAGCCGGAAAGTATTAATTTCTAGCCGGTTAAAAAAAAATTACTTCAATCGCGCGTAAAGGTTACACCCACACTCTTTTTTTTTATTGCGTCCCCATGGAAGTATTTTTAAAGACGTTATTCACGTCAAAAATTTTTTGCACATTGTACACTTAGTGTAATGTAATTAAATGTTTTAATATTTTTATTTTATATTTAATTTTTACAGCAGGAAAAACACATTTTTAGTAAGCGTGTTTTCTTGGAAAAGTTGGTACAATTTTGATTTTTCATTTTTCCTCATACCGTAGTTTACTGCGCATGCATAGTGGCAAGCTTTGTTTTCTATTTGGTTTACTTTTCTTTCAGCTTATATACTAAAATGCACAATGCTTAATATTATTTACAAATAAAAATTCTAAACAGTACTTAATTAAGGCATAATATTATCAAAATAAGTGCTTTTCAGAATTTTTTTTATAGGATATATTTAAATATTTAGTAATTTGCGGTATAAAACCATAATTTCATAAAATATTAATCATATTCTAGAAAATTACTCATAAATCTAGTTTTATACTGAAAATGTTAATGGTTTATTTCACGACTACCCGTTAATTGTATTTGAAATTTAAATAGATTTTATTCAGTAAGCACATAATATTGAATTAATATTTTATGGAATGATTATTAAATAATTCCACAATGCGATTTTTTATATATAATAATATTGAATTATTATATAATTGTGGCTAATAATCGTTTTAAACCGAATATCCATGTTTGAATTATTCTCTTATTAAATAGAAATTCAAATATTTCTATTTTATGAAATTATTTGAGCAAGGTGTTAATTCATGTCTGAAATTAAAAAAAAACAGATTAAGTTAACATCTCTTGGACGCTTTCTATATTTAATGGTAATAAAAACAGTTAGGTGTCTGTTCAATATTTTATTGCTTAAAAAAATAATTAGTTTATTGTCAAATAGTTAGAATTACATATTTTGTTAATGTATATATTCATTTTATTTCTTTTACTTATTTCGAACATTTCTTTCATTAAAAATAGAGTAAGTATACAGGATGTTAAAAAAAGGGGTCACAATGGGTGATAGTATAAAATAAGTAAAAAAAATGTTAAAACGGAGTAATAGATCTTTCGGTTCAGGCAGTTTCAGGTTTGGGTAATGTGATGACCTCAAAAAAAGGATGAAAATTTGGTAATAGGTAGTAAACAATGTCTTTTATTATATGTATAAAAAAAGTTTACACTTCTAGACCACCTTCATTTTGAAAAAAAAATTGAAACAGGGTTGACTTTCTACTATTTTACTAATATTGTCAAAAATCTTTAGAAAAACAAAATTTTCTTCAAATAAAAAATTAACGTAGGTAATAAAATTATCTTTAAATTTATGTAATAGTAGTTTACGTAACAAGTCCCGAAAGTGGTCTTTTACTGGACGAGCGGGCAATTGCAGGGCGAGCCGCAGGCGAGGCCTTTAACCCTGTGAGTCCAGTAAAAGCACTTTTGGGACCTATTACGTACAATATTTTTTTAACCGGTCAGAATATAGTAATTTCTAGTTTATTTTTGAGTCAAAAATCTCATTTTGTCGGACCGGGCCAGAAAATAAAAATGAGTCCGGTAAAAGCTTTTACCGGTCTATCGTGATAGTCCGGTAAAAGTTTTTACCGGACTTATTTTTATTTTCTGGCCCGGTCCGATAAAATGAGACTTTCTGGCCTAAAAATAAACCGGAAAGTACTAATTTCTGGCCGGTTTAAAAAAAATGTTTATCTACTCTGCCTCATATTATGTATCAATTTTTAGTTCGTGAAAACTGTCATTATAGACAGCAGTGCGTGAAGGATTGAAAGTGTGCGTGAAGTAACAATGTATTTTAAATGGGATATACTTTTTCGCACTGTTTTTGACACACCTTCATATAATCAAATATCCTTAGCATTCGCGTTGTCATGGTGTTGCTATGAGAGCATTAAATTTCAACAAAAGTTATCCTGACAGTGCTGTAGTTTAAATTTTTAAATTTGAATTTGTAATTATTTTTTATTTGTTTATCGTAGATAAAATATTGTATGAAACTGTGCGTGAAGTGCTTTTTGCGCACTTACGCGATATATAGCACTCGCTTCGCTCGTGCTCTAAACATCGCGAGCGTGCGCAAAAAGCATACTTCACGAACTGTTTCATAAATAACTATTTTTAGTATCTGTATTAGTTTTTGAGATATAGTCAATTTTCCTGTGCTGATTAGGGCTACCATTTAAATGCGCACGCATCTGAAAAATGCAGCATTTTTAAATAATTTTAAATAAAGATTTTTGGGACAGTAAGTTAATTTAAAAACATATTTTTTAAAATGGCACATTTTTACATTAAAAGGTATAGTAACTCGAAAGTTGTAATTTTTTTACCTTTTTATGGTTCATTTTCCGGTATTAAACCAAGCGATATCTTTTTTACTTACAAATTTGAATTCAGAAGATTAGAAAACATAAGAAACCAATATCTGTTGTTTTTAGTTTCTATTTTTTAATATACAGTACTGTGCGAATTAATGTGAACAAATATGTAAAATTCAGAAAATAAATATTCATTTCTTAGAGAGGAAAACAATAGAAAAACCAATACAATAAACTTTGTTTTAATAACCTCTTAAAGACGTTTTGGCATCGAGTCAACTAGTTTTTTACAGTTTTCTGTTATTTACGAATCCCGAAACCATATCTGGATTACACCCTCTATAAACTTTTCTTTTCTTGTACAATCCATTTTATGCAGTTTAGCTTTTACAATCACTTACAGATTTTCAATTGGATTGATATCCGGTGAGTTTTCTGGCCATTCAAGGCATGGTATATTCTTTGAAAATTTTGAAAGTTTTTAGAACGTATACAAACAAGAATATGTTAAAGGACATTAAGGAGAAATTGAAAAAATGTCGCACCCAGCGATACTCGAACTCGCAACCTTCAGCTCTACGCGCTGACGCTCTAACAACTAAGCTATAGGTGCTTAGCAATCAAATCGCTGAACGGTCGTTAAATTTCAAAATTTTCAAAAGAGAAATCTCAAATAATCGTTTACTAAAGAATCCATGGTTCCGGTCTCCTAACCGAATAAAAATATAAAACAAAGCACTAAAAAAATGACTTAGAGTTTGATATTTCAATTGTCGATTTGGTAAAGTCTCTCTCTCATTAACGTCATACTATATGTGCTTAAGGAGAAAGTGAGTAAGTGGCACATGTGGCATGAGTTTAATTTAACGACCGTTCGGCGATTTGATGGCTAAGCATCTATAGCCTAGTTGTTAGAGCGTTAGCGCGTAAAGCTGAAATTTGCGAGTTCGAGTCTCGCTGGGTGCGACATTTTTTCAATTTCTCCTTAATGTCCTTTAATATATTCTTGTTTGTATACTTTCTAAGAACTTTCAAAATTTCAAAGTTTTCAAAAAATCCAATGAGAGAAATCTCAAATTATCGGTTACTGTGGTATATTCTTGTTCTTGAAATATTTCGTTATCATCTTGAAGATGTGACAAGGAGCCGAATCTTTTTGAAAAATTAGTTGATCATTTGTATCCACTTTTCTTAGTTTTCCTTCTATTTTTTCCAACAAGACTTTGTATTTTTAAGAATTGATCATGGCGTCGATTGGCACTAGGGATCCGGTATCTTTTTAAGAAAAGCAGCACCAAAACATCTTCGGAGGATGTTTAACTTTTTGATTAATATGAGTCGACTCAAGTTTTTTATCGGCACTTTTTCTGACGAAACGAGACCGTTGTCCTTGTACCAAAAAGTGAATCTCATCTAAGAATAACCCTTTTCTCGAAATCCTACACTGGCCTGGATCGGCAACAAACTCATCCCATCTTAACGCATGCCAAGCCAAACACCTCCTTTACCAGCTTGTTTTTGGGAAAACTTGCCGAGACTTGTCAAGCATCTAAAACTACCATTCAATCGGCAACGAAATACCTTTATCATTGATTTAAATATGATGCCAACTGCGAAAAAGTAAATATTAGAATAATTATGCCGCGTTCACATTAATTTGCACAGTATTGTATGCGAGGGTTTAGCAACTACTTCTGGTAACCATAGGGAAAATTGACTATATCTCAAAAATAGAGATAAAAAAAACGTTTTAAACAAATTTGAAGTTAATTTCATTACGTCAATTTTTTATTTAAAGAAATTTTTGATTTTTTAAATATTTTAAATACTAGCAAGATAGTAGAAAGTTGACTCTTTATGGACAATTTTTTCAAAGTAAAGGTGGTCTAAAAGTGTAAACTGTTTTTTATATAATAAAAGATACTTCTTTTAATTTTATTTTGTTGAAGTTGTTACCAAAGTCTGTTTTTTTTTTTGACTGGATTAAAATATAAAAAAGTAATTGGCCCTTTTTATTGAAATAATAGTAGCCAGATAAATAAACAAGAATAATAGGATCACTCTTATAAAAACTCGTTTTATGTCGCCGAATCTCATTGTCCACATTTCGGTTTGCATCGTTGTCACTCACCAAGAGCGTGGCCAACCTAAAATTTCTGAAATCGATAGATTTATACAAAAATAAAGTAATAATTAGTATATGTGTATAATGAATTATAATAACAAAATTAAAGTACTAATGAAAAAGTTAATAAAAATCTAAAAATCAGTAGATGATGTAGAAAAAACGGTATATTGGTAGATTACTTCCTAAATCGGAGGATCTACCGAAAAATCGGTAAAGTTGGCACCGATGTGTACCAGTTCTCACAAAACTGCCCAGAAAACGTCAGCAAACAGGAGTGGTATGGGGTACAAAGAACTTAAAAAGTGATCCTACCATTCTTGTCTATATACGGTGAAGATACTATTTTATAACCATATATGTGTCATATATTTTCTTTTATATAAAAACTTCGTAAACAATACAGACACCTCAAGTTTTTATTCTAACAAAGGTAATTCAAACATAATAAAATTTGTAATGTTATGATTTTTTTTATTCAAATATTATAATAATATGTTACTTTTTTTAGCTCGCAAACGTCGCACGGGACAGTTGCCCAAAAACTACTTGGTAGGTTATATCAAAAGTTCTTTCGCTTGAAGCTAGAAGTTAAATCTGCGCTGTTGCCACACATCTCAAAGGAGCCTGTTTTCACTTTTAACCAAAATTTAATCAAAACGTATGTACCAAAAAAACATAATATGGTCTTTTATTGTTTTAAATTTTATGTTCTTAACTTATAAGTCACTATATATATTTTAAAGTTTGTCAACGGTTTACCTCTGTCACATGTTTTAGATTTTGTTGTGTCGTTTTTAATCTGTCTGGTAATTGCTAAATCAGTAAATCTTAATTTACTCTGGATATATACATATGTATAATTTATTAACACCATTTTAGCGGTAATGTAAATTCAATTTACTGGCATTTGCAGAGTAATGCCTTATTAATAATTCCTCTTAATCTTTGGTTAATAGCAGTTAATTACCAAAAGATTTCGTCCTTATATAATATATTTTTAAAAAAGAGAACCAATAATGTATTATAAAGTATATTCCATGAATAGACGACTGTTTTTAATTAGGAATAAAAGCAATGATTTAAATGGTTCAATGTGCTGAATGGTACAATAGTAAATTCTCCTAAAATTATTATCAACCATCAGAATCACACTCATATTCGCTGTCGTCGCTATCCTTATTCGGATGGTAAATGATCACAGGATTTAGGTTTTTGGCCCCCTAGGCTAACTCATCGCTTGGTGCTTTCTCTCTGTCTCTCCCAGGAGTACAAATTTCTCGTTTTTATTTTGAAAAAAGACACCATGAGCCACAGATTATATACTTAAATGATAGAAGTAAAAACTGTTTTTTATTAGAATGTTTGTTAATTGAGGATTACAGTACATGCATATAAAGCAATACTTTTTTTCTAGATTTTGATTTGGCAAAATTGTTTATAATATCAGAGAAGTTTGTGTTCATTATAATGTCAGATTCGCAGTCATTCACACGAATGTGTTTAATTTATTTTGGACAAGGCTTGACATCTTTGCATTTTTCACTCCTCTTGTCAATACTGAAAACTCCCGTTCTGCTGTACAGTTAGTTACTGGTTCTAAATTAGGGAAGTTGTTACTTTTTATCTACTTTTAAACTAGTGGTATTGTTTTCAAGTCTTTCAATTCAATATACTGTTTAAAATAAGAACATACCTTGACAAATTTATCACTTACATTATCCTGATAATATTTAGAGTTTTGTTGTCGCCTTATAATTGAATCGTTTGACGATGTATCCGAAACAGATGATACCAAAACGGTTGAAATACCAAAACTTTGTAGGCAACTTCCCTTCTTGAAAGGTTCGAACTTAATGAGTCAATGATTTTTAAATACACCAAATACAATGATACACCAGTTCTAAAATCAAATAATTCTTCGGTGCCAAGAATTCCATCGTGAAATAACTTGCGTTTTCGTACGCGTACATAAGTGGAAGTTTTTTCACAAAAAGCATCAGCAAATTTGTCATATTTCTTAAATCCATTTCTTTTTTCACGTAAATTTTAAGTGGCTGCTACGAGATTAAGACATTTCGTTTAAAGATCTTATCAATCCTACCCAAAATACCATTCCAAAATGCGGGCAGAAAAGTTTTTAATTATATTTTCATTGAGCCTCTACTTGAGCTATAGGTTTTACATTAATGTCTTTAAATAACTGGTTTAAAGCATTTTAGATGTTCGAACACCCTTTAACTAGAGCTTTCAGAGCATCTGCTCTAGCCTACCATCTGGTATCAGACAGATACGTTAAGACAGGAATGGGATTGTTTTTCCTAAAAGGACTCCAAGTGTTCTTTTAAAATATCTCATACCAGACTTAGCAAAAGCTTCAATACTCTTTCTTTGGGTTTCGCTTCAGTCAAATATATATAGCGAAGTACAGTTGCCAACATCAGCTATATATGTGTCTGAAATAAAAAATATTAACTTGGCAGAATTTGGCGCCCCCCAAAAAGTTGCGCCTTGAGCTATAGCCCAGTCAGCCCATTTATAGATCGGGGACTGGGATTAACTGTTTCGATGCTACCTTCACGAATCCACCAAACTGACAATTGATCCAAATAAGAGCACTTTACTTCTTATGGTAGGTTTACACGCTTGCCAAGTCTCCGCAAAGGACAGGGACGTTTAAAATCTTCTAGTATAGGTACAGTCATGATTGTAAACATTGTCCACGCGTTTATATCGGCAAATCCAGCGAAGTGGGTTTCTACCTGTCTGAGTGTAAGGCCTATATTCATTTAAACGATATCCAGGAGGAGCTGATTGCAGCAATAGACGGTGTGCTAAAAGCATTTCAGCAACGTCCACACCTTCAGTACAAGGCATATAGTCAATTGAAACATTTGTTGAAATTAATTGAAAAATTAAACAGATAAATACTTTAAAGTACATATTTGGTTCAAAAGAGTTGTTAGTTCACCGAATAACTGTTTTACCAAACATTCCCTTATCACGCTTGTGTTTGTGGGAGCTTATCGAGACTTGCCAAGTGTGTAAACTTATTATTATGTTGCAGAGTAAAATATTCGTTGTCTCCTTATTGCGATAATCCAAAACAGGCATATTTTCATGGAATAGACTGTACATGGAATTTATTGATGATCATTTATAAATTTGTTAATTAAATCATGTCTTCGTAATTGTTTTAGTTTTAAGTAAATTGTTTTTTTCAATAAAAATAAAAGCTCAAGTTTCAGTACTTCTTAATAGAGCTTTATAGTCGTTAAATGTATAAAATTCTTAAACAAATATTGATTTATCACTTACCCGCAGATGTTCATAATTTTCTTTATGGTTTTAAACACTTTAACTTAATAGATCTCGGTGGCTAGAATCCTTTTGGATTTGTATTAAAACAGTCACTGCCACTGCCCATTGTAATAAATAGGTGGTTTGCAAATTTTAGCGATGGTTGTGATAACGAGTAAAAATTAATAAGAGGTGAACACGAAAATAGGTAGAAATTTTATAATTTTATTATATTTAATAGTTCGATTTATCAAATACCCAACACTGGTCCTGTGAATCATACGCATATATCAACCAATAGACTATCAAAATGATTGTATTAATTTCATTTCAATTTAAAAAAGAGATCTATTCTAATACATAAATTGAAGTGTTTTCGCCAAATTGTTCTTTTACAGCTAACATATAATGGTAGACAACATTTTGAAATAATATATTTATTGATATTATGCTTAATTAACTGATCATTCAGTTTAGTTAAATTACTTTTACTTACTTAGGTTTGATAAAAAGAACTTCATTGATGAAAGTTATATTTTCATAATTGTAGAAAAATTGTCAAGGGTTCGACTCACTTCACTACATCGTATCTGTAAATTAGTTTTTCCTACAAAAACTTAAAAAAATCTGACTTTACCTCGCTCGCATGAGTGAGGAGAAAGTAGTCAAAAGTTCACTTTATTTAACGGAAAGTTGGCAGCAATGTAGGCAGAAGATCTAATTTCGCTTTTTTTTTTTGTTTTATGACAAAAGTTTCAGTAACAATCAAATATTTAATGGTTGAATATTCAATTGACCAAATAGAAAGAAGGTTTGATTGTACCTCATCATTATCATCGTCGTCATCATCATCATCACTGGCACTACACTACCGATTGCCTCCATATTGGACCAAGTTTCTTCATCTCTTTACTCCCATTCTCTTAAGGTGCTATTCCACACAATCTATCCACCTCAGTCAGAGCCGTCTGCCACATGGGTTTCCTCTATGGACTTGTTTGGCTGCTCTCTCTTTCGGCATCCTTTGATGGCAAGCCATCTCATAGATTTGTCGAAGATCTTCCTTTCCCAACGTCTTAGGATCTCAATATTTCGGAATATTAGAGTTCATGTCCTAGCTCCATACAAAAGCTTTGGAGGTATTGCTGTGATCTTGGTCCCTCTGCTCACTGCTCTTCTTTTCACAACATGGATGAGGGAAAAATAGCAGCGTTTACCTGCTGATATTCGACTCCTTTTTCAGCCATATCGTTCTTATTATTAATGTGAGTCCTAAGATATTTAAATTTGTTAAATTAAGCCCTCAGGCGTAAAATTTGAGCGGAAGACGTAAACCCAACTTTCCATTCTTGTAAAGTTGTTTCGCACCTATCCTGCAGATTCGATTTTGAGATTAAGTTACCTATAGAAATTCTTGATATGATAGAGTTAATGATAATAATGTCAGTTGTTAATAGAACTATCATTTATAAAAAATATTATATTATTTCTACTAGCTAGATTATTTATTTAGTCTGACAGGTGTATATACCTAAAAGGATTTAATATATGAATTAAATTTTAGTAGATACATCATTTATTTTGTAAATATTGTTTGCACACATTCTGTATGTATTGACGTCATCGGCTTAAAGCACTTGTATTCTGAATTTAGATTAGGTAGATTTTTTAAAATGCAAAAAAGCCGGAAAAAAAAAATATTCACTTATCCTAAGGCATTTTGCAATCACTACGATTTCTTGACAGATTAATTTTGTTCGTTATGTATATAAGTTTTATCATAGTTATATTTAATATGGTACTAGAAAATATACGCATAGAAGTATTAACTATCTATTTGTATAATTTTAGTACCTTGATTTTCATAGATTTTATTTAAAATTTGACAACTTTTAACAATGGTATCAGAAGTCAAATTTTTAGACTTTATGTGTATATTTTATTAGTTTTGTTTTATTTTTTTCTTGTAATGTGTATAAATATAATTTTATCACTTCCGTATTTGCATAAAATGTGATGACAGAAAAATATTCATGATAGTTGTAATTTTCACAGAATAAAATATATAACGTCTAAATTTGGTAATTTTATTTCAATTTCTTTCCAGCATTCCGAAATTTTTTAATAGTAAACAAGCAGCAAAAAATTCAAAGGACTATTCTAAGGATATTTTGTCCTATTATGATTTTTAATAGGGTGCTTTGTTTCGAAAATACGAAGCAAAAAAATAAATTTTGACAATAACAATTTATTACTAAAAATTACATGTAATGTTTCTCAATCTAAAAAACTGTTCAAATAGACTACCCCCGCTCGGATCTTCTCATCGACTCCCGATCATTTCTGATTGCGTTATAGCCATCAATTATCCGATTCCTCAAATCTTTTACATCTTCCATTGGAGTTGTATAAACTAATGACTTAAGGTTGCTCCATAGGATTTAATCCAGGGGTTTACGTCCGGAAATCGAGCAGGCCATAAATGAGGTCCAACTCTACCAATCCAGCGATCTCCGTATGTTACTGTTAACTCTCTAGCCAAGATGTTAAAATTTATCGTGCGTAAACCACATTGCATTTTATGTAACCAATGGTACGTCCTTCAGAAACGAGGTGGCGTCCAATTAGGAGTCACCCACAATTCCCACCCAAACGTTTAACGAGAACTGATATTGAAAGCGATCTTTAAGCACCCCATCTGGATTTTCTTCAGCCCAAACATTGTTATTGCGGAAATGTCTTCTTGCATTTCTTGAGAAACTGGCTTCATTTGTAAACAGAATAAGCGTTAGTAATTGAGGAATTTGAACCAATGTACGCTAAAGCGATTGACAGGATCCAATACGTGGACGAAAATCTACAGGAAGAAGTACCTGAACGCGTTGTATGTGGTATGAGTACAACAAATAGAGTCTAAGAATTTTCCAAATCGTCCCGTTACTTACATTTAAAGAATTCTTCTATTATGGCCAGAACATTCTCTTCTACTTTTTCCGTTCTTACTGGAATTAGCCATCCTGGTCCTCCATTTCTCTTGAATGTTCCTGTTTTACGTAGTCGTTGATGTTTACGTTGGAAGGTTTTCTTATTAGGCACATTACCATTAAGAAATCGTTTACTGTACAACCGCCTAGCTTTTAATGAATTGCTAATCGCAAGTCCATAAATGAAACGCATGTCAGCTATCTCGGAGTTCGTATATCTATTCATAAAAGATGACTTCACTAACAAGTTAGACAGAAAATAAACGTCAATCAGTTTTAACCTATTCGACACATATAAAATGACCACTTAAGAGACCAACGGAATTGTAAGGTTTTTTATTACTTGGTAGGTCCAGTGTAGTAGGCTATACTTGCCCAATCAAAAATCATGCAAGGAAAAAATATCTCTACAATAGTCCAAGGAATATTCCCTTGAATTTTTTTGGCTTACTAACCGCATCAATGTTTTGCTGTCTGACTGCTGTTTTGGGTGGACCTAACCTGGATTCGTCGCTGAGATAGGAGCGACCACGTTGAAATAGTTGACTGGTGTTGTGTTTCATTACCTAACACAGAGACCATTTCAGACCATTATTGCTGTTGGGATAATCCTCTCCGAAAATTGTAAAAAAATTGCTCAAAAATATTCTCGGCTAAGATCCATTTTTCGACCTACATGCTAATTTCAAAGTCACTTTACCTTCAAGACTTTTTGTATCGCAATGAAACTCTGAATTTCTGTCAACAAAAGATTGAGGTTAGATTTGTGTTTCAAGGTTCTATTAGTGGCGCCTTCTAAGCGGCTATATGCAAAACTAACAATTTTACGTAATTTTTGTTATGGAGAAATAAGCGATTTATTTAAACTTCAAAGAGAACGTATTAGTTGCTGAATGATGCCACAGTTAAAGCGTCAGAATACGAGCGTCCAGGTAAGTTTGTGCATCTTTTTTATACGTGATCGTATATTTTAATACATTTAGGATTTTTTTCATAAAAGATACAGTACTTAAGTAACCGCAGATATGCAAGTTTCTGGCTCGTTAGCCGTCATCAGTGCGGCATAACCAAGTAAGGTATTGCATTTAGCTAGCAAAAGTGTTGGGTACTTGGGAGCAAAGGATGGTAGGGAGACATTTGTCAATAAACACAAACAACGAAACTCACACATGAGTCCTATCGCCATTTGTGTCTTCGGCCAGCTGTGCCCACATTCCGGGGCTACGACCAGCGTCGCCACGTTGGCGAAACGGACTCATTGTGTTTTAGCCGTTCCAAGCCCAAGATGTAAAACAAAAAAGGGTGCCAAGTATGCGTACTTATGACAAACAAAAGGGGACAAATCAATGGGCATGTACGCAAAAAGGATCAAAGAGTCACGAGTAGGAATGGTAACCGCACACATGCATGTTTCTGGCTCGTTAGCCGTCATCAGTGCGGCATAACCAAGTAAGGTATTGCACTTGGCTAGCAAACGTGTTGGGTACTTGGGAGCAAAGGATGGTAGGGAAACATGTGTCAAAAAACAAACAACGAAACTCACACAGGAGTCCTATCGCCATTTGTGTCTTCGGCCAGCTGTGCCCACATTTCGTGGTTACGACCAGCGTCGCCACGTTGGTACCCTTATATATTGAAATGGATCCTCCTTCCGGAACACCCTTTTTCAATAAAGATCTCGGTCGTGGATTCAAGATTTCCAAATTGATTGTCCTAAAATAAATTACAACAAAAAATATAAATATAAAAATTTATTTTCTTCCTCTTCTTTCTACTCTACTTCCTTTTTCTGTTCTTCAACCCTTTCTCTATACCTTCAAATTTCTGATTTCTTCCTATTCGCTGTTTCTTTCTGCTTCAATACTTTCTATTTCTTGCTCCATATCTTCCTCTTACCACTTTCCAGCCCTGACCTCACTGTATAGGTACTCTGTACCTGCTATCTTCTTTGGTTTATGTCCAATAATTTTATTTTTACTTATTTATAAACTCTTCTTATGATGTTTTTCTTCTATTCCTTTTATTTCAATTTAAATCTCGTTTTATCTTACTATTTTAATCAAATTTTATGTATTTTTGTTAACTTTTTATTTTCAATGACTTTTTAAAATTACAATTCTCTTGACAATTCAATCAATAATAATCTTCACAACGTAACAACTTAAAAACAATCTTCTAGTCCTAACTCAAACAAAAACAAATATAATATCAAAAAAAATACTTAATCAAGACAACCAATTTAAAAATCATGACCACGTTCCAACACTTCATTGAAAGAACGTGCACCATGAAGAAAAATCCATATCAATATTGGTAAGTGTCACTTGGCGCTACGCGCTCTGGTAGTTAAAAATATAACTACTGCTAGGATGACAGCTGTGATTTAATTACCTAAAGTTATGTAGTTTTTATTTACAATTAAAATGTTTTTATCATTAAATCAAGTTCTTGACTTTATTGAGGCTACTCCTAAGTCTCGAAATTTTGTAGAAGGAGAGAAAATAATTAATGCAGGACATTTAATCTATAATGGGTTGGAAAATCAAAACAATGATCAATACGATATTTTGTCGTATTGTATACAATCATCAGCTTTTCGTGATAAATTCCATGAAATAAAAACAGTTATACAAAAAAATGGTCAAATTGTTTCATCAAAGTGTAGCTGTACAGCTGGACTTAGTGAAAGATGTAAACACATCACAACGGTGTTATTATATTGTACTCGGTAAGTGTAAACTTTAATGACACAGAATATAGTTTACCTTTTTTATTGTTTTTCTTTTAACAAAAAACCGATTGGGTTTTGGAAAATGATGAAAACGAACGTCTGAATTTTGGGCTGCAGTACTTGAACATCCATAAACACAACAGTATTTTCTACTTTTGTTTTTTTTTTTTGGAGAAAATCTAGCTCCACAATTATTTAATAAATCTGAGGCCATAGTTGTTAATTTTCACTGATTTACACTTTTTTTAGTATTAATAGACGAAATATAAATAAACAAAATTTAACAGCATACAAATTTGCCTTATTTTTATGTATGGCTAACTACGATTTTAAACTGAATACATAACCTTAAAATTTCTAAGTTAATATTTAAGAACTGTGAATATGAAAAGTAATTGTTTTAATAAAATTCTAAAATGAAAATAAGAAATTCTAAATATTTTTAACTCTAGTGATGTGAAAAATTATTTTTATATGGAAGTGAACATGAATATAGTTTATACAACAAGAAATTAAACACACAATTATTTATTTTTGGATTAAAATACCGTGTAACTGAAGCTAATCCACTTCTTCAAGTCTTCTACCATATATATACTGCTCAAACCATATAAATGACGAATTTTCTTTAATTCTTGAGAAAAACTGCTTTAATTAAAACTGGTAAGTACTTATTTCAATACTTCTCTTCTTAAACTGACGATTTAATCTTCTTAACAATGATAAATATTCTTTCTAATACAATATCTCTTCTCTTCGACTTTTTCAATCTTTTAAAATAACTTTAAATAATCTTTCTTCTTACCAAACTCGTACAAAAACCTTCTATTCAACTTTAGTACCAATATTATATCATTCAAATCTCTTTAAACTTCTTTTTTAATGAAAAAACTCAATTTTAATACTCCAGAACATTTATTACAACCATTTGCTTCGACAGACCAAGGGAAAGACAAACAATCTCCAAAATTAACAAACTAACAAAAAACTATCGCTAACAATCTAAATCATATCAATTTTTTCAAAAAAACTTGATTCTATACAAATCAAACAAATCAGCCACTTAGATAACTTATCTTAATTATTCAACAATTTCTACCACCATACATACCTACTAGATTTATAACATTATTTCGCAAATCTGCATTATAACCCTACATACTAGATTTCTAACAAAAATTATAAATTTTATTTTCTACTGTATTTTAATATAAATTTAATTTTTTTAGAATTTCTCATTTCTTATTAACTTTATAAATGACAAATATGAATATTATGAAAATATTAAATATGGAAGTGAAAATATATATAGTTGATTCAAATAGAAGTGTCATCAAGTAGTCTCTGGAAAATTCAAATTTGTAGTGGCAGCACTCACGTTTAGTGAAATTTGAATCGCAATATTAGCCAGCCTGTGATCAGATTGCTACATATGCTCAATATATAGTTGATTCAAATAGAAGTGTCATCAAGTAGTCTCTGGAAAATTCAAATTTGTAGTGGCAGCACCCACGTTTAGTGAAATTTGAATCGCAATATTAGCCAGCTTGTGATCAGATTGCTACATATGCTCAATATAACTATAAAAATTTTGACACATCGCAATGACATATAATTCCCTAACTAAAGTTCTGTTTCCATTGAATCTACTAATAAAGTTAAAGATGATCTCACACGTACCCTGCCCACTTGATGACACTTCTATCTGAATCGACTATAACTATAGTCCATTTCATCGTTTTCGGCCGATTTGATATTAGAAACCACTGAAATAAGATTAAACTGTCATCCAAGTTACCAATGGCGGAGAGTTTTTTTTTCTAAAATAGGTCGTAAGTTTCTGAAACTAACAGTGTGGTTTGACATCTACAAAAATATGACATTAATAATTATTAAATTCAACCCTTCAACAACGAGCCGTACATGACGGTTACTAGGAATGTGAATTAATTCAAGAATTCCGAATTGAATACTTTTTATCTACCGGTGAAACAAGATGCAGTTACGTAAGTGTTGTATTAAAAAACAAACGTCCTTATTTAAATTTCTAACTTGCCTGTATCTGAGAGAGATGTAATTCTAAATTTACTTCGAGTATGATTTCTGTCATCGGCCAAAGTCGGTGAAATGGACTATATAAACATTTTGACACATCGCGATGACATATAATTCCCTAACTAAAGTTCTGTTTCCATTGAATCTAGTAATAAAGTTAAAGATGATCTCACACGTAGCCAGCCCACTTGATGACACTTCTATCTGAATCCACTATACACAGTCTACTAAAAGTAAGTATTCAATTATTTATTTGACTTATTACATTATTTTAATATTTAAGTTTTTATTCATCTTTCTTATTTTATTTTTCCTTTTTTTACAGGAGTGAAGAGAATAACTTTTAATATAATGGAAAATGAAACTAAATAATGCAAATTCCTAAGCTTTGCACTCTACTCAGGGATCAAGAATATTCCCTTTAATCATTTTAAATTTAATTTTAAATATTGTACATATCATAGAATCATATTTCATCTCAATATATATGTATACTAGCTGACCCGGCGGACTTCGTACCGCAAATCATTTATGTCATTCTTCCATTTTTCGTTTTTTCAATTTATTTTGATTTTATCGTTTTCATCATATTTTCTCGTTAGTTATCAGGTTTATACTAATTTTGTTTCGTTATATTTTGTAGTTTATCGATAAAATATATTAGATGCATAACAATACTTAATTTAGTAAGAATTTCTCGTTTAAATATAAGTGATATTAACTGCGCCACCTTCCCAAAGGGTGACCCTTACAGACAACCTCAGACTACAAACTCCTGGTGTCTGACCTCAACAACCTGCTTTTAAAGCCAATTCAGATTCTACGTGAGAATAAAAATTAAACTATTTAAACACATGCCAAGATCTAACGTAATGACTTTGAACTGGTAAAATGTAATACATAACAATACAGTAAAATATAAAATAATAAATAAACATGTAGGGCAATACTACCCTATCACCAATGTGACATTACAAAGTAAATAACATGTAACACTTTAACTTATGAATGAGATAGGTAGGGCAGATAGTCTTAAATCTTTAACAATAATATTTATTATTTTAAATTATAATTACTTTTATTTTCAATTTAATTTAGCAGTAATCGGTACACAATATTTTTGATTAACCTGTCTTTAGCTAACACAAACAGATTCGACTGTTTCCCTACACGTGAACATGGAACATATAGTTGCCCAGTTTATTAAACTGTATAGTTTCAAAGCACATACCACAACTTTTTATGTTAAAACTTCTCAATAATTAAAACTGAATTTAAGTGTCATCTCAACAATGCACAGCATCCTTCATATTGCAAAATATTAAGTCATACAACGCTGTGATTGATCATAGAGAGGATTTATTTCTTGTTAACAAAATCAAGGGTAGTTGTATCTAAAACTTTTCCAAAATAGTTTATTTTATCAACAGTTAAAACTTAAATAATAATTACTGTATTCACATGTAAAAACAAAAAAAAAAACTTCCCTCTGGCGTAATCGATCCCATTACAATAACCTAACCGAAATGTCATAATCAGCCGCTGAACCAAATTAGCTACCAAGACTTTTCATGAAGACTTTCAAAATGATAATATCATATTTAATATAATAACAATTTAATAAACAAATAATTTGCAATAAAATAATATTGCGACTATAAATTAAAATGTAAGCTATCCTATTTTTCAAGTTGGATCAAACTGCACACGGTGTGCAAATTTGATTAAAATCGGTTTAGTAGTTTAGGAGTCCATTGCGGACAAACAACGTGACACGTAATTTATATATATTAAGATATTAACTAGTTGGTCTTTATGTGGAGTATAAATATGTTTAAGACTAACTAGATAAGAATTTTGATAATATCAATTTATGCAAGTTATCAAGTAATGAGAAGAAAAATTGAAAAAAATAAGGGTATAAAAGGACGTTGCTACGTTGCTAAGGGGTGTTTTTTTTTGAATTGATTGATTAAAAAGTCAGATGAAAATTATTTGGGATATAATTTGAATTAAGAAAAACAAGATAAAATTAAAATTAATGAATAAATAGAATAATTGGGAAAATGGTTATGGTAAATTAAAATCTGGGATCAAATGGAGAAATGGAATTTAGAAAAAAAGAAGAACTTGCATAAATTGAATTGATTGATTATTATAAGAAGAATTTTAAGTATTTCTATTATAAGAGTATTATCAGCTGGTAGTATTAGTTGTAGTAGAAATAATTATTTGAGGGTTTTTGAAAAAAGGGACAAAATTTGTATTAAATTAAGAGTAGTGATAAGCCGAGACTTAATCAATGTCAAAAATATTATATTGTATGATATTGTTGTATTGAAGGTTTAAATTGTTTATGTATTAAATGTTGTTAAAATGAATAATGGACTTTTTAGTAAATGCTAATTGATAAATCCACCCTGAGGAGTCTACAAATATATATTGAACCAGTCACTATACCATTATATATATATATATATAGAGAACAAGAAGTCTTTGCCGACTTGTTAGGAATAAATTTAGTTTTATTGGGGTGAATGGCAAACGAAAAGTGTACTCTTTTAAGTATTTATTATCCAAGCTTTCGTGAATTTATATTCACATCGTCAGGGAAGCTACAATATTTAAAACATAGTTGAAACCTTGTCTATATAAAAAATGTTTAAAGAAATTTTACTTACACTTTAATGAGATTATTTCGTCTATGATTGTAAAAATGAGAATAGTAATAGGTACAATACATTGAATATTGAAATTATAATAAAATTAGGATATTTCTAAATTTAGATTCTTAAATTTAGTGAAGTTAATTTCATATTTGACATTGTTTGTTAAAGATGTTTATTTTTACTTGGAAACTGATAGTCAAGGTTACATCACAGAATTAGTGAATGAGAAAATTTCAACATATTGTCTTGATTGACTAAATTATTTATTTAATTTTATTTTTATTTTATGTTTTGTTGAGATTTTCTTTTCTAATTTAAAAATATATATATATATATATTTAGAGGTGTCTTTTTAATGTGGACAAGAAGAGAAAAATAGATTATATTGTTAATGAGGTTATTCAATAATCTCTTTTAGAAAGAATACAAGTTAATGAGAATTATTGTTATTTTTCTTTTCTTCTCCTCGTCAACATGAGAAATTTTGGAAAGTGTTGTTTTATTCGATTGTTACAAAACAAACTTTAGTATTTTTATCCCTAGTGTGGGAAAGGGGAAAATTATAAAGGTGTATTCTGAATTGAAGATAAATATATTATAAATATGGTTGAATTAACATTTAAAAGAGATGTCATTTTTCGTTTGATATTCATTTTATATGACTTAAGACTAAAGGTGCAATTTTTAAAATTTAGTGGATTAGTCAACTATTGATGAGGAATCATTGATATTTGAATTTTTGTTAATTTTATCTAAACTTAGTAAATAGGAAAAGATTTCACTAAGATGGTTAATGTCTGATTTTTTATTTATTGTATTGTCAGACTGGTAGATGTGTGACATTTCTAAGAAAAGCCTCTTGGTCAGATTTCTTTCAATATCAAGGATTTTTATTCTTTCAAAATTCATATGATGATCTTCTTGGTTAACATGTGTGGCTAACATGCATCTTTCTGGATGTAGTCTAATGTCACTTTTATGTCCTTGGATTCTGTTTTTTAGACATTGAGATGTTTGACCTATGTAGATTTTGTTACATACTCCACAAGGGATGCTATAGACTACATCAGAAGATGATGTAAGTGGTGTTTGATCCTTAAGTTTAGAGAAAATTCTGTTAATTGTAAGTACTGATTTATTAGCTACTTTTAGGTTAGTTATTTCTTTAAATATTCTGGTCAAAGCAGGTGTCACTTCTCTAATGTAAGGTAACGAAATATAAAAAGTTGGTGTTATAGTATGGTTAGTATCTTCAGGTATTGTAACATCGTTTACATTATTTTGTATATGATTGTTGTTATTGATATTGTTATTTGACAGTATATTGGTGGTGTTAAATAGTATTGACTTAACTAAACGAGATGGATATGCGTTATCTATAAACAGTTGGAGTAGGATGTTAAGATTTTTATTGTGGAATGATGGATCACTTATCCTTAGAACTCTGTTTTTCATTTCTTTGATAAGATTTGTTTTAATTGTTTTTTTGTGATATGACCAGAAGTTGATGAATCTACCAGAGTTTAGTGGTTTTCTATACCAGTCTATCAGTATCGAGGTACCTCTACGTATTAATCTCGTATCCAGAAATGGTACAGAGAAATTTTCATTTCTTTTTCTAAGGTAAATTGTATATGTGGGTCATAACTATTGAAATAAAACAAGATCTCATCTAGAGATGTAACAGGTAAAGCTAGAATTATGTCATCGACATATTTTTTTATGAAATGTATATTAAAGGGTAATACTTGGATAATGATATCTAATATCATATCCATCACGTAGTTTGCTAATATGGGAGATGTTGAGCTACCCATAGGGCAACCAAATTTTTGTTTATATAATTTGTTATTAAAAGTGAAATAGTTACTATCAAATAAAAAAGTTATAAGATCAAAAAAGGTTGTTTTATCAATATTACAATGTCTGCTGATGTTGTCCCATTTTTTATCGATTGCACTTAGGCATATTTTGAGGTATACATTACTAAATAAAGAAATGACATCTAAGCTAGCTAAAACATATCTTTCTGGGATTTCTGTTTTGTTTAATAATCTATTAACTTCAAAGGAGTCTGTTACATCTCTAGATGAGATCTTGTTTTATTTCAATAGTTATGACCCACATATACAATTTACCTTAGAAAAAGAAGATGAAAATTTCTCTGTACCATTTCTGGATACGAGATTAATACGTAGAGGTACCTCGATACTGATAGACTGGTATAGAAAACCACTAAACTCTGGTAGATTCATCAACTTCTGGTCATATCACAAAAAAACAATTAAAACAAATCTTATCAAAGAAATGAAAAACAGAGTTCTAAGGATAAGTGATCCATCATTCCACAATAAAAATCTTAACATCCTACTCCAACTGTTTATAGATAACGCATATCCATCTCGTTTAGTTAAGTCAATACTATTTAACACCACCAATATACTGTCAAATAACAATATCAATAACAACAATCATATACAAAATAATGTAAACGATGTTACAATACCTGAAGATACTAACCATACTATAACACCAACTTTTTATATTTCGTTACCTTACATTAGAGAAGTGACACCTGCTTTGACCAGAATATTTAAAGAAATAACTAACCTAAAAGTAGCTAATAAATCAGTACTTACAATTAACAGAATTTTCTCTAAACTTAAGGATCAAACACCACTTACATCATCTTCTGATGTAGTCTATAGCATCCCTTGTGGAGTATGTAACAAAATCTACATAGGTCAAACATCTCAATGTCTAAAAAACAGAATCCAAGGACATAAAAGTGACATTAGACTACATCCAGAAAGATGCATGTTAGCCACACATGTTAACCAAGAAGATCATCATATGAATTTTGAAAGAATAAAAATCCTTGATATTGAAAGAAATCTGACCAAGAGGCTTTTCTTAGAAATGTCACACATCTACCAGTCTGACAATACAATAAATAAAAAATCAGACATTAACCATCTTAGTGAAATCTTTTCCTATTTACTAAGTTTAGATAAAATTAACAAAAATTCAAATATCAATGATTCCTCATCAATAGTTGACTAATCCACTAAATTTTAAAAATTGCACCTTTAGTCTTAAGTCATATAAAATGAATATCAAACGAAAAATGACATCTCTTTTAAATGTTAATTCAACCATATTTATAATATATTTATCTTCAATTCAGAATACACCTTTATAATTTTCCCCTTTCCCACACTAGGGATAAAAATACTAAAGTTTGTTTTGTAACAATCGAATAAAATAACACTTTCCAAAATTTCTCATGTTGACGAGGAGAAGAAAAGAAAAATAACAAAAATTCTCATTAACTTGTATTCTTTCTAAAAGAGATTATTGAATAACCTCATTAACAATATAATCTATTTTTCTCTTCTTGTCCACATTAAAAAGACACCTCTAAATATATATATATATATTTTTAAATTAGAAAAGAAAATCTCAACAAAACATAAAATAAAAATAAAATTAAATAAATAATTTAGTCAATCAAGACAATATGTTGAAATTTTCTCATTCACTAATTCTGTGATGTAACCTTGACTATCAGTTTCCAAGTAAAAATAAACATCTTTAACAAACAATGTCAAATATGAAATTAACTTCACTAAATTTAAGAATCTAAATTTAGAAATATCCTAATTTTATTATAATTTCAATATTCAATGTATTGTACCTATTACTATTCTCATTTTTACAATCATAGACGAAATAATCTCATTAAGTGTAAGTAAAATTTCTTTAAACATTTTTTATATAGACAAGGTTTCAACTATGTTTTAAATATTGTAGCTTCCCTGACGATGTGAATATAAATTCACGAAAGCTTGGATAATAAATACTTAAAAGAGTACACTTTTCGTTTGCCATTCACCCCAATAAAACTAAATTTATATATATATATATATATATATATATATATATATATATATATATATATATATATATATATGGAAATTGTTATAGCATCACTGATTCTAGAACTACCCTAGGCCTATCTTGATTATCAATATTATCCCCTTGTATGTTTTCATCCTCTAAATTTCATGTACCAAATACTATTCCTTTTACGCACGAATCACATACCTTCTAGCAAATTATTCATACAAATTTCTTAGCTTGACACCTGAAAAATTTGAAAAAATCCCTGCAAAAATTGAAGTGCTGAAGCACTACGTTCTGGGCGCCAATTAATATAAAATTCCTCCCCTGGCTCTTTCTCCAATCAATAATAGTTTCCGGAGGGTGGATTCAGTATTTAATAAAATCAATTGCTATTTAAAAAATCACTGCAAAAATACATTTTTTTGTGGCTGGTTTTGTTTTCACTTCCCTACCTTCCAGCACCTTCTTTCTGCTGCTTTACTTTCTATCTTCTTCTCGTTGGATTCCTTTTAAATGATTTTTACTTCTTGTAACTCCTATAGTTTCGTTTTTCTCGCAGTCATTTCTGTTTATGTTTCTTTTTTCATAGTAATATTCATATACTCCCTCCTCTCATCTTTGTGCTCATCATCTTTATTTTTATTTATTTTTTCTCTTATAGCTATCCTTTCTTACTTCAATTCCTTAATATTAACAATCACCCTTTCAATATCTTTATGTACTTATGATATCAATAACTTCTACTAACTTTTTTTCCTCAATATCTTTTATGTATTTTAATTATTTACCTTTTATATAACTGAAATCTATTTTCGGATTTTAACTTTTTATTTTATTAACATTAATTCCAAGTTTTTATATTTCATTTTAATGTCTTTATGACATATAAAAATTTTGTTAATTACAATTCAATCATAATGATCTCTATGACAATGATAACAAACCAAAACAAAAACCTATCGAAACCTATTGAACCCTAACTCAAATCTAAAACTAGCAATCGTTTTCCCTAAGGGCGTGTTACACTTTTGTAAAAATACCGGAAGAAATGTGTCCCCGACGAAAAATCCGTATTAATATGTGTGCGCAGGAGCATAAACGTTCTGCTGCTCTCCTTAACTGAACTGAGATTTTTTCAAAGTGCTTTAAAATGATTTTGTTTGGCAATTGTAACTATTTATTATTTAATAGAAGCTTAATTGTTATTTTTTCACAATATATACTTTATTCGTAAACTAACGGTTTTTTTCTTGTTTTTCTACGTTGAGTGAATAATTTCTAACCCAAAATTCTGTATCTTGTCAGTTTTTCATTGCATACATATTTCCAGACTATATCCGAGCAACCCTGAATTTAGTTATACACGTATGTTTTTCATTCACTATTCTAAATCCCAATTTAAATGAAAATAAAGCCATGCTTGGTTTTATCCGTTCTCCGAGTTATGGTATAAAGTAGCATGCTTGTACGTTCTGAAGACAAGAAGCAGCTCATTAGTTAACTCTAACAGCTAATTATTTGCATATGTCAAGCTGTAACCGTTTGGTCGTATTTCCTTTAATTACAAGCATGAGCCTTGTTCTTTCAAGTATATAATTTCTGAATCCAAAGGCAGGATTTGACTCGAGTTGTTTAGAAACCCAGGAATAATTCATACATCTGCAGTTTATCTATTAAATTGGTTTTAATTTCGCTGTTTTTATATTAATGCACTGGAAATTTGGATTAATATATTAATGGATTAAAAAAAGGGACATGTGCTCGTCCTCTTAGTTTTGGAACGAAGTTCCCTTTCGCGCGTTACGAACAGTTACGACAGACGCTAGGAGCTAGCCAAAAAAAATTCATACCAAAAGTTGTCACGACACTATGACACGACACACGCATGTTTCTCTCTCTCACAGACCAAAAAATAAATAACTCTCTCTCCCTCTCTCTCATAGATAGATATATTACAATTAAAAATACACTATTTTAAATTAAAAGAAAATGTACATTAAAAAGAAAATACTGTAGAAAACATAATAATTAACTATAATAGTATTACATTTTATTTCATCCTGTTTTTATAAATTAATAAATTCATAAACATTTTAAAAATAGTTCGTAACTTGACTATTTAGGTACCTACGTCAAATTACCTTAACTGTCAGTTACTGTCAAATATTTTAATTTTAAAATTTTGTATTGAATTGTTAATTCCTGTTTTAAATTATAAAAAGTAATTCTAAAAAGATGTGTTATCTAAAGCTCTGGTATTGTATAAATGGACACTTTTTTTAAAAGAAACGAACTGTTAGGTAAGTAGAGATTTTATACAGACAATAATAAATGCTTATGTATGTATTGTATAAACACTCTGTTGTGTTTACAAATTAATAATTCCTTTACTAATTAATCGAAAGGAACTTCGTTCCATCCGGGTGTCCCTTGACACCTCACACTTTTTTTTTTAATTGTTTTTTGTCCAATTCCCTTTTTTTTAATCAGCAATCGCTAACTTTACAGTTATAATAATATGATAATTTTGGACTAAACAGTGAGATACCCAGTCGTAAGCGATGTAAGTCAATTTAAATGAAATGATACAAAGTTGTGTTCGATATATATATGTCTTTATTTTATTAATACTTATGCATCCCTGTTAACTAATATAAAATATAGAGAATAAAGAGAGCTTGAAGAATAAGAGTTGGAACTACTGGGTGCAAATCCGTATTGTTGAGTAGGTTCCGTGAGTACTACATAATTAATAATTTAAACCCTCTCGCTGTGAAGTTCGAAGTCCTGGTTCAAAAAGCAAATTCTGTCGCAACGAATGACGAGCCAACAAGAGGAACAGATGCAACAATTTTCCTAGCTGTCGCAACGAATCAACAAGTGACCAGCTTGCGAGACAAACAAAATCAGCAAGTTGCCAGCTTGCGAGAAGAGCAAAATCAGCAAGTGCCAATTTGCAAGACAAGCAAAGTGTCCAACTTGAATCAGCAAGTGACCAACTTAAATGCAGTCCGTGATAGTGGAGCGGCTGACAATTTCGAGGTATTGGTGAATCGTCTGAAAATGCGATGTGGCCAAACTCATGTATTTTTTATTAAGGATGTCCTCGTAGGTATAGACCTAAATACAAATGTACCGAAAACATCTATTGGGGGAGAAGAGACAATTAATTAATTTGGAATTTAAAGGCCTGCAAGTTAGGACGAGTGGGAAAGACGTGGGAAGGTAAGGAGTTCGACAATCTGGAGACCCTGGCACTGAACAGTATAAGGATGCATGGAGTTGGTACGATGTATCGATAAAACAAGGAAGGATCAGACACTGCTCTTCGGTGGGACAATGGGGCTAGGTGTTTGGTGAAACTGGTGTCGTTTATTAGTCGAATTGTTCTTCTCTGTATTGCATCAAGAACTCCGAACCTCCGAACTATTTGAGCTTTTTAAAGAGTAGCTAAGTTGGATGGAGAGAAATATTTCCGTGCTCTAAACAGAAAGCTTAATTTCTTTCCTGCTGCAGTTGCTATGGATGCAATATGTTCGTTCCATAGTAAGTCCTGTGAGATCGTTATACTAACCAGCGTAATGAAGTCATTTGCCTCTAGTGTTTGATCATTCATTGTGATCGATGTGATAGATGAGTAGTATATGTTTGCTTCTTGTTGGATAGGCAACATGTCTTGGTCTTGGAAGCGTTGAAATTAACAAGATTCTTTCTTCCCCACTCGTCAACAATTCTCAAATCTTGACTGAGAGAAGCCGTTGTGGATCTTCTGTCCTCTTCCAGAATATCTAGAGATATGGGACGGTGGTGCTCCAGGAGTTCGAGACAAATGTGGCAAGAATGGTACGGTTTGCGGATTCAAATGCAGTGGAAGATTTCCTGGAGTGCTTGGGGTTTCAAATCTTTACCGATGGTATTTTAGAAAGACGTTATTTATCAGATTAATTGTGACTTTATCAAAGTTAAGGAGTTGTTATTTATTAATGTTTATTAATAAAATTGTTAAATTTAGCCTGCAAGAGAAAAATATAAAAATATTTTCACTTTTTAGTTTTTTTGGAGTACCTACACATTGATATTCTTTTTAAACATTTTCTCCTGCCATTTTCGATTAGAACTTCTGCCCTCTAACTTTGTTTAGTTTCAACAAAAAGCTATTTTTTAATGTACCTATACCTACCAAAATTTACATCTTCAGTAGTATGCTTGTATAGTATGCTTATAGGTACTTCTTCTACAAGTCATTCCTGTTAAAAAATTACCTCAAACATAACATAGAATATCCCAATAAAACAAATTATTCTTTGAGCAATCTATCTTAGAAAAATCTCTTGAACCATTTAGTCTGGTATTTGTTGTGATCCTACACAACGATACGTTTATTTTTGTTTCTTTTGGCTTCAAAAGCTAAAATTAAATGTGGTGCTAATTAACAAATAATCAGGAAATTACCTTAACTTCTGCATTCCACCGCATTGTCAGTGTATATACAGCCGAACTTCTTGGTATAGTCCTTCCAATATCAGTTTACCATCGTTAGCTTTTTATTCTTATTGAGCCAATCCTAACCATTGGAGTAAAAATAAAGAAAACGGGTCTCAAAAATATATTACTTAGACCAGTTACTCTGTTATACCCGCTATTGTTAAAACGAAACATTATGCCAAGCGACTGTTAGCAACTGCGGTGTTGTCATCATCAAACACGATATCGGACGCTCCGTATAAACGTATGTAACTAGGTTTTTTTAACTAATGTATTTTAATTAGTTTGTTTTATCGATGAAATTATTGTCCGAAACTCAGGTATATTACCAAATGTCATCTAACACGGTACAGCAGAAAATACTCAAAAAGATGCATCCAGACAGGCCGAAAAGTTTTTTATTTTAAAAATAGACTTCTACGGAACTAAAATGTTAATAAAAAACCGTTTTTAAAATTTTTGAATTTCATCGATAATCCCAATACCTACTCTCACTTGTGAAAATCAAATGAGAAATCGTATAGAAAAAATATCTGTAAATTAATTGTTGGTGAGCGGTAAATACATACTATAAAACACTTTAATTTTATGGAATGAATAATAGAAAATTCAAATTGCTTTTCCTCTAACAAAATATCAAATTTTTCAATGGGTAAAAAATTATCGGAAATACTTTCGTTAACTAAGGCAACAGTGCCTTCATGTTCAAAATTTGACCTGCAGAACTTAGAAACTACGAAATATCCAGGTATATAAAGTAGTGTTACCGCTAAAACCATCGATATGGCAACATCAATTTAAAACTCCTCGCTTAATTCACACCAGATTACATTATTGCGATACTAACAATTGTCTTTAAGTATAAGGAATACATACAAACTTGCTTTAATTCATTAGTGAAAACTCCGTTGAGATAATAAGTACCGAAATTAATTAATTTCCATATTTTTTAAGAGTATTTTCAAATGATCTTTCTGAGAGTATCATTAACTAAAATCCAATATTGAAGTACAGAAAGCATTTTCAAAATATAGGTATACTGAAACACTTATGGGGACTTTTACACAATTTTAATTAGAAAATTGTTAAGATACACAGAACTCTGCTGGATAACGTCTAAACTGCTTGACAATACAATGAACTCTTGTTAATATTTAAACTTGAACTGACGTTAACTGCCCATACATCCCCTTATATACATTATTTAATCTAGTCAGTGTGTTTAGAACTTTCTAGAATCTTCTAGAAACACCATTTAATCTAGTCAGTGTGTTTAGAACTTTCTAGAATTTTCTAGAAACGTTCTTTAATCTAGTTAGTGTGTTTAGAAGTTTCTAGAATAACAATCTTTCAAATTAAGGTCCTTTTATTTACGGTTATCCCGTTACACTGCCCCCTCCTTAGATTCATTCATCCTGGAATGTTATTTCCTACATCGGAATCCCGCACACTCCCTGAGCCAGCCAAACCATCTTCTTGGAGTTGCTGCGCATCTCCACTGTGGTTTCCTTGGTAAGGCGCCAAACGATCATGCTGGACCACGACGGGTTTCCCACTGGGAATTTTCACGATCCGATAAATTACATCGTTAATCTTCTTCTTGATGGTGTATGGACCTTCCCAGTTCTTCTGTAATTTGGGACAAATACCTCGACGCCATCGTGAGTTATAGAGCCAGACTAAATCTCCAACTTGGTAACTCTTTTCCATTGTCCGCGTGTCATAATACCTCTTCATCCGATCACTAGATAATTGAAGTTTTCCACGCACCAGGTTGTGTATATTCTCCATTCGATTCTGGAGATCGGCGACATATTGTTCACATGCCATTTCTTCACCAGGTTTACAACCAAACACCAAGTCACATGGTAGCCTCATTTCTCTACCGAACAGGACCTTCGCAGGCGTTTGGCCAGTTGATTCGTTAATGGCCGATCGAATTGCCATTAGAAATAGTGGAATATGTCGATCCCAATCCCTCTGACAATCTGACACCACTTTTGACAGATAGTTGGTTATAGTCCGGTTCATTCGTTCCACCATTCCATCAGACTGAGGGTGCATCGCTGTGGTTCTCGTTTTGTGGATACCTAATCTTTGGCAAACTTCTTGAAACAGCTTGCTCCCAAAATTTCTCCCTTGGTCTAAGTGTAATTCTAGTGGAACCCCAAATCGGCTTACGAATTCTTCAACTAATATATCTGCTAAAGTGGTGGCTTCCTGATTGGGAACTGCATAGGCTTCAACCCATTTAGTGAAGTAGTCCATGACAACAAAGATGTACTTATTTCCTACATCGGTCTGTGGAAGTGGCCCCAATACATCTACTGCGATTCTTTCAAAAGGACTTCCAACCAGGTATTGCTGCATTTCGGTTTTCGGTGCGGACCATTACTGGCAGCACATGTGGTGCATTTACGACACCAATCTTTAACATCATTAGTGCAATTTACCCAGTAAAATCTATCTCGGATCTTTTGCAGCGTTTTTGTGATACCCAGATGTCCTCCAGAACTATCATTATGCATCTGTTTTAAAATTTCTGGTAGAGCATTTCTTGGGACCACTATTTGTTTGCTTGTTTCTGTGCCCTCAGAATTTTCTACAAGTCTTTGAACGATCCCATCGTCCAAAATCAAAGAGTTCCATTGGGACCAGTATGCTTTTAAAGCAGGAGAGGATGAGGATATCTCTCTCCACAACGGACGACGGTCCATTCTCTTCCATTCTCGATTTTTTTTCAGAACGGGATCGTTTTCTTGTTGCTCCTCCAGCATAGAGCTTTCGTCTTCTGGCACAACCTTAACTAAGGCCAGTTATTCCTCGTTCTGCTCCATACGGATACAATGGGGACAATCAGGTCGACATGGTCTTCTGGAAAGTGCATCAGCATTACGATGTCTTGTTCCAGGTCCATGCTCGATTTCGACATTGTATTCCTGCAGTTTTTCGAGCCATCTTGCTATCTGTCCTTCTGGGTTCCTAAAGCTAAGTAACCACTTCAAACTGGCATGGTCTGTTCTGATCAGGAATTTTCTGCCATACAGATATTTATAAAAGTGTTCGACGGATTTTACAACTGCTAACAGTTCCCTCCGAGTTACACAGTAGTTCTTTTCAGCTTTCGATAAAGTTTTGCTGAAGTAACCAACTACTCTTTCCTTACCATCTTGTAGCTGTGACAAGACGGCTCCAATTCCCACATTGCTGGCGTTGGTGTCCAGAATAAGCTTACCATCAGGAAGTGGATAAGCAAGAACAGGTGCTGACGTAAGCTGTTTCTTCAATATTTCAAACGCCTCTTGACATTCCTGATCCCAACAGAAGGACTTATCTTGTTCTGTCAAACGTGTCAAGGGTTTGGCGATGTCTCCAAAATTCTTGACATATCGTCGGTAATAGGAACAAAGACCCAAGAAACTCCGGAGCTGATGTTTGTCGATAGGGATTAGCCATTCCTGAACGGCTTGTATCTTAGCGGAGTCAACAGCAACTCCATCCTTGCTTACGTTATGTCCTAAATAATTGACCTGTCTCTGGAACAAGTGGCATTTCTTAACATTCAATGTTAGATTAGCGTTCTGTAATCTTTTGAAGACTTCTTCCAGGTTAGATAAATGTTTTTTAAAGGTCTTACCCATTATGGTGATGTCGTTTAGATAAACTAGACAAGTTTCCCATGACAAACCCCGCAGGATGTTCTCCATTAGCCGTTTAAACGTCGCAGGAGCATTACAGAGGCCGAACGGAAGGACCGTAAATTGCCACAACCCTGATCCACTGGTAAAGGCAGTCTTTTCTTTGTCTGCAGGATTCATTTTAACTTGCCAGTATCCGCTTTTAAGGTCCAAGGTAGAAAACAAAGTAGAACCCGCCAAAGCATCGAGGGCATCATCAATCCTTGACAGAGGATAACTGTCCTTCTTAGCGACATCATTTAGCTTTCGATAGTCGACACAAAACCGCATTGATCCGTCTTTCTTTCTCACTAATACCACAGGAGAAGCCCACGGACTACTGGATGGTTCAACTATGCCATTTTGAATTATTTCTTTAAGGGCTCTGTCTGGTTCTTCCTTCTTAACTTGAGGCATCCTTCGGGCTACCTGTCGAATCGGACGTGCATCACCAGTGTCAATTCTATGTTGTACAACATCAGTTCTTCCCAGTTTACTTTTAGAACCAAATACAGGTTTATAACGGTAAAGTAGATCTTTTACCTGTTTCTTTTCTAATTTTGACAAAGAGGGATCTAATTTTGTCATTAATTGTTCCATTCCGTTGGTCTCATCTGTTTCCGTGACGTTTACCTTGTGAATTATGGCCGTTACTGGTTCTAAATTTCCCATTTCCGTGTCCTTTCGGAGAAGAACTGGATGATCGTTTAAGTTGATAACTCGGATGGGTACCTGTTTGGCGGATCTAACAAGGGTCTTACCCACAAGGAGTCCTTTTCCCAATTCATGGTCATGGTTCTTCGGCTCTATCATGGCTGGGGCACCATCTGGCTCCAGTCCATCCAACCGCGCTGTTACGACATATTCACAGCTCGCCGAAAGTTCGATATTATCTTAATCGAGACACTGTCTACTTGTTTTCGGTGCAGGAATATTTCCTCATTATCGGTACGAAGGATACGTCGGCGAAGATCCAAATGAAAACCACAGTGGAGCATAACATCCATGCCCAGAACAACATCTTAAGCAACGTCAGCCACCAGCACCGAGTGAACAAGAGAGGTCGAACCAAACTGTAGCGTCACCTGTATCTCACCGTAGACTCTAGCGGTTTCTCCGGTAGCGGTACACAGTCTCCAACTGGTAGGCAACATCTTATTTTGTATAATGATGGTTGGTCGGACGATAGTTTTTGTAGCTCCAGTGTCTACCAGCATGATAATATTCTTGCCATCTATAAGGCCATCTACATATAAGCTATCCACGTGATGTCGTAAAGTTGCCAATTTAATGGTGTGAGGGGCCCCGGGTCGATGTCGCCCTCCAGGAGTCGACCCGTTTAAAGTTTTCCTGCTGCTGGGATACTTCAGCAGCAGATTTTTTTTTTTGGGGGCAAGTATTTCTTATATGGCCTAGTTCTCCGCAGTTCCAGCATCTCACTGGGCGCCTTCTTTTTGGAGATAACTTCATTGACCTCTCTACTAACGCTTCGACGTCGCTAACGGAATGAACGGCATGGTCGTAGTTACCGGTGACTTCCCTTAGTCGAGCAACTCCACGTGAGGCCTCCGTCGCCGCCTCAAACTTCAGGGCAATGGTCAAGGCGTCCACAAGAGTCTTCGGCCGCGCCAACCGTACAGCGCGCTGCAACTCGACGTCTTGAAGACCATCGGTAAAGGTTTGGACTGCTAGGCACTCCAGGAAATCCTCCGCTGCATTTGAATACGCAAGTCGTACCATTCTTGCTACTTCCGCCTCAAATTCCTGGATAGTCTCTCCATTTTTCTGCTTTCGGCTCTTTAACTGCATTTGGTACACCGGTTGTAGATGAGTTTGACCATAACGCATCTCTAGACGATTCACCAATAACTCGAAGTTGTCAGCTTCATCCGGTGTCAATCATTGCAAGACGTCTAAAGCTTCGCCTCGCAGAGCTACGGTTAGGGACAATACCTTCTCCTGGGATGACCATCCATTAGCTCTGGCCGCTGAGTCGAATTGTTTCAGGTAATTTGGCCAGGAAGTCTTCCCGTCGAAGGTTGGGGGTTTCATCGTCGTTCGTACCTGGGTAGTCTTCCCATTTCCTCGTCGGTCGACGTCTACGTGGCAGGTTTCCGTCCTTTCTGCATTGCCGTCGCCGTGGTGGATGGTTTGGTTTTGACGACAAGCTTCCTGTTCTTGTTGAAGCTTCCCTATTTCGGACTGCATTTGCTGGTTGATTTCCTCTCGCAAGTTGGCAATTTACTGATTCAAGTTGGCTACTTGCTGATTTTGCTCGTCACGAAGATGTGATATTTGCTGGGAGAACGAACTGGATAACTCATCTGATAGGGTAGACATCCTTTGTGATAGCTGGGACATATCTTCGCGCTGGCTGTTTATCTGACTGGACAACTGGGTCAGTTGTTGTGATTGTTCGTCTTGTTGGCTCGTCATTCGTTGCGATAGCTCCTCTTGCAGCCGAGAAAGTTGTTGAGTTTGTTCTTCTTGTTGGCTCGTCATTCTTTGTGATAGCTCCTCGTGTTGCAGTGAAAGTTGTTGCGCTAGTTCAGAATTTGCTTTTTGAACTGGGTCTTCAAACTCCACAGCGTCAGGGTCCAAATTATTATTTAGGTAGTATTCACGGAGCCTTCTCATCAATACGGATTTATTCCCAGTAGTTTCCAACTCTAATTCTTCGAGCTCTCTTCTGAGCTTAGCCACCAATAGTTCATTTATCTTTTTTCCAGGCATTCTTGTATCTTCACCCCACATCTGACACCAATTTGAAACACTTATGGGGACTTTTACACAATTTTATTTACAAAATTGTTAAGATACACAGAACTCTGCTGGATAACGTCTAAACTGCTTGACAATACAATGAACTCTTGTTAATATTTGAACTTGAACTGACGTTAACTGCCCATACATCCCCTTATATACATTATTTAATCTAGTCAGTGTGTTTAGAACTTTCTAGAATCTTCTAGAAACACCATTTAATCTAGTCAGTGTGTTTAGAACTTTCTAGAATTTTCTAGAAACGTTCTTTAATCTAGTTAGTGTGTTTAGAAGTTTCTAGAATAACAATCTTTCAAATTAAGGTCCTTTTATCTACGGTTATCCCGTTACAATACATTTAGGAATTTTGGAAAATATATATTCAGTGTGTCCCAAAAAGTTTTATACAAATGGAGGTAATACTTTTTCTCAAAATTGCATGAACGCAACAAATTATTTCAGGAAATACGTTACCAATTGTTACATTGTAATAAGAAAATAACCAATTTAGATAGCCATGTTTAAGTTAGTAAATGTAATCTAGTGTGATAGGGAGGTATGTGGACTTTCTTTGGCCTCTGAGGTCAACAGACTTCTTTTTGTGGGGCTATTCAAAACAACAAGGTTTACCATTTCTAGATGTCAACGTATTACACCCAATGTAATTAGAAATGTCATCACTGAATTTAATTAGAGATCAATTATCTGTCTGTAAAAGGATGGTGGATACATTGAAGTTACTATGTAAATTATAAGCATTAGCTATTTTATGTAAGTTATTAGTTAGTTTTTGGGAAAATGTTGCTACATTGATAAAAAGGTTATCAATGGTAGTTATTAGAAAGTTTTTTATATTTTCGCCGTGTTCTGTGTCTCTGTGTCATTCCGTGGAATTTGCAATCGAATTTAAACCTATTTCCTGACTACCTAGAGCTCTGAAATTTTCAGGATAGCTAAGAACTGGATGACAATGCATGTTTCAAGTGTGTTTAGGCATATACACAGATTTCGAAATTTATACTGAATTGTTATTAAATTAAATATGTATACATATTATTAGAAAGTTTTTTATATTTTCGCCGTGTTCTGTGTCTCTGTGTCATTCCGTGGAATTTGCAATCGAATTTAAACCTATTTCCTGACTACCTAGAGCTCTGAAATTTTCAGGATAGCTAAGAACTGGATGACAATGCATGTTTCAAGTGTGTTTAGGCATATACACAGATTTCGAAATTTATACTGAATTGTTATTAAATTAAATATGTATACATATTATCATTTTGAAAGACTTCATATAAGTTTGCGGTGGCCTATTTGGATAAGGGGTGAAGCGGTAGATTGTGACAATTCTGTTGGGTTATTGTAATAGGATCGAACTCGCGAGAGAGAAGTTTTTTTTCTTTTTTTTTTTGTTTATACATGTGAAAACAGTAATTATTATTTTAACTGGTAATAAAATAAACTGTTTTAGAAAGTTTTTAGATACAACTACCCTTGATTTTGTTAACAAGGAAACAATCTTCTCTATGATCAATCACAGCGTTGTATGACTTAATCTTTTTACAATGTCAGGGATGCTGTGCATTGTTGAGATGACACAAAATATGACCTATAAATCAGTAAAAAACTTTCTATTATAAAAAGTTCTTTTTGTAAATTGTGCTTATTTTTATATTGTTTTTATTTAATAAACAATATAACAATTACTGACGTGTTTATTGAAATATTTGATAATTTTTCCTTAGAAACGCAACGATTTTGTCGAATGAACATTTTTCTCTCCATTTGAATTTGAACATTCATTCTTCAGCAGAAATAATTTTTTTTATTTTCCCTGTATTCCAGCAAATGCCTTAAAATTTTTATAAGAAGTTGTTTATGTCCAGGTAATGCAGAGCATTTTTTGAAGATTTTTTTTGTGACATGCAAGATAAGACTCTCCTCCATTTGTTTAAAACTTTTTGGGACACACTGTATATGAAAACCTTGATTCAAATACCGGTCTCTTTGATAGGTATGGGAAGGTAATGTTGGTAAGTGGTGCTTAGATAAACTGTATCTTATTCGCTTTGAATAGTCGAAGTTCAAATTCTCTTGCCATGTGAATTCAATCAAATCCCTTATTACTAAATTCTCTTTTCTACAAATGATTAACCATATTTAGTACAAGCTCCTCTTAGTAGGAGTTTATAGAAGAATAATTTGAATCCCTCTTTCTATTGTAGTCGCAAGGTATGAAACTGTTTAAAAAATAATCTGTTGTTAATTCATCTGACGATATGAAACAAATAAATAAAGATCTGAAAAATATCGTCATTCATTGATTGAAAACTAAATCATATTGCAAGAAGTGCAAACAACTACACAAGCTACTAAATTCCCACAATTGTTCCGTAAAAACAAAATAGGTTAAAGAAGACTGACAATAGGCCACACTCGATAGACACATCAATAGAGAATGGTTAATGAAAATCCTCCTTTGTTTGTGTCACCATTGCTATAAGCGTCTTTCTGTAAGCTCTTGTTTTCCGACAGTAACTACTTTATTTAATAACGACTACAAGACAGTCGGAGAGAAAGCTTTTGACACAACTCTGAACTTCACAAAATTAGTTAAAAGCCTAAAAGAATTTCTCCAGGAGACTAAAACATATGATAAATTTAATGTAATGGAATGCTCAATTCTTATTTAGTGGTAGCACTGTTATTATTGTTATGTGTCAATAATCGAGACAGAATTATTTATATTCTATATATATATATATATATATATATATATATATATATATATATATAGAATATAAATAATTCTGTCTCGATTATTGACAATATGTAAGAGATGATACAAAAGTATCTAGTGCCGTGCTGTCAATAATAAATCTAGTTTTCAACTGGATTGGTGTTTGGATAGATTTTCTAACCTCAAGACACCGTTAGACGCCGCGAAATAGGGGTATAAGGATTTTAATCAGCCCATACAGGGGCAAAACCAACTACAGACACGTGTTTCGCTCTTTTTATGAGCTCATCAGTGCAGTATAGGTTATATCTCTTCAGTCACTAATGCGGGGGATGTCTCTTCATTAGTGACTGAAGAGATATAACCTATACTGCACTGATGAGCTCATAAAAAGAGCGAAACACGTGTCTTTAGTTGGTTTTGCCCCTGTATGGGCTGATTAAAATCTTTATACTCCTATTTCGCGGCGTCTACCGGTGTCTTGAGTTAGAAAATCTAACCAAAGACCAATCCAGTTGAAAACTGGATTTATTATTGACAGCACGGCACTAGATACTTTTGTATCATCTCTTACATATTGTTATATAAGACTGTCACAAACGCTCTGTTCGTTTTATGTTATTACCTTACCGAAGGTACTTTTAAGACGCAAAGCGACTTTTTAGTTCCATTTTTGGAGTAAAGATGGGGCCACTTGCGAATGGTTTCTACTTTCGCAAGTGTACATCTATAAGGAGTCCTATCGCCATTTTGTGCTTTCGGCCAGCTGTGTTTTTATGTTTCTTTACACATGTTTCCCCAACATCCTTTGCTCCCAAGTACCCAACACTTTTGCTAGCCAAGTGCAATACCCTACTTGGTTATGCCGCACTGATGACGGCTAATGAGCCAGAAACATGCATGTCTGCGGTTACCATTCCTACTCGTGGCTTTATTGATCCTTTTTGCGTACATGCCCAATAATTTTCCCCTTTTGTTTATATTAATACGCATTTTCTTGGCACTTTGTTGATTTCATATCCTGGGCTTAGAACGACTCAAACACAATGAGTCCGTTTCGCCAACGTTGCGACGCTAGTTGCTAGCCGAAAACCCATTGGCACAGCTGGCCGAAAGCAAAAAATGGCGATAGGACTCCTGTGTGAGCTTTCGTTGTTTTTGTGTTTTTATGTTCCTTTACACATGTTTCCCCAACATCCTTTGCTCCCAAGTACCCAACACTTTTGCTAGCCAAGTGCAATACCCTACTTGGTTATGCCGCACTGATGACGGCTAATGAGCCAGAAACATGCATGTCTGCGGTTACCATTCCTACTCGTGGCCTTATTGATCCTTTTTGTGTACATGCCCAATAATTTTCCCCTTTTATATATATATATATATAAATATACATATATATATAATAACTAGCAGCCCGCCCCGGCTTTGCCCGGGGATTAAAGAAAAATAACAAAAGCCATTAAATTTATTGGGTCAACGCTTTCCTGTAAACAATATAACATGTTGTTTTATTTTATAGCAACAAAATAAATTGATTTTCAGGTGCTCCGACCCGCCTTAGGCGGTTGGCCATGAGGAAAACCAATCCCTACTATTTGGAAGGTTTGACCTTGAGACTTATTATTAGTAAAAGCGAAAGATGTTTTGATAGGAAATTGAAGCGGTTTAAAGAAATTTGATAGATCAGTTGGGATCATCGGTATCCTCAGTGTATGAGCTAGTTGACCAGCTGGTGGTTCAGTTATATTGGTTGCTACAACTTAATTGTCCTTTAATTCCTTTATAAGTAGCCTCGCCCCATTGCACATGCTAAATTTGTGATATCTGTCGTGATTATGAAATAAGTTATTTTGATAAGGATTAATACCAAGATAAAAACTTTTAAAAAATTAAAAATTAGTTATTGTGACGTAACTATAACAGTTAGACATATGCTGTCGCAGCATTTTTTGTAGATATTTATATATTCTTAAAAATCGTAGTACATTGTTTTATTCTATCTCCTCTTTATAATATTAGTATAGATATATATGTATGTATGTATGTATGTATGTATGTATGTATGTATGTATGTATGTATGTATGTATGTATGTATGTATGTATGTATGTATAGATCCGATATAACGAAATCTGTGGACACGATAGTGATCGCATTTCTTAACGAATCGAAATGAAATTTGGTACAAAAATCAATCGTCCCAAAATCTCGGTAGAGTTCGTTAATGGGCCAAATCGGTACGTTTGGGCGTGACATCAAATCAAAATGGAAAAAAATTCGTAACTTTTTTACTTTACCCTTGTAACGATTTCATCGTTTATTTCGATCAGTCCTCCTGGACTATAAATATTTTTAAATTATTTATTGTTTTGGCGTTGTAACGAGTGGGAGACTGCAAAGTGGTAGGAGATTATTGGCTTCGGAGTCAATGTGCGATTTTATTCTGTTCATTTGAACGTTGAATTGATTTAATTCAAGTTTTCCGACCAACTTTGCCCTTCTGTCTCTGGTAAGTTATTTAATACCTTGGTTTTAAATTTAATAGTTTAATAATCCAAAATGCGGTGAATGTAATATTTTATTTATTTTACTAATGTTTTAAATATTCGAATGCAATGGCTGAATTCAATACTAGGTCAGTTTTTGTGGTATTTTTTTTATTATTCATACTTAAAAGATAATTAATTTTTTCTCGAAATATGGAGAGACTGATAGCTATTGTGTTCGAATAAAAGTATTTGAAATTCGGAGTTTTGATTCCTTCTTTATTGACAGGGTTATTGCCACCTGAAAGAAGGGCCCTAATATTTGGTTTATCAAAATCAAGATTTTGAATTCGTCAAGAGTTATCATCAGAAAGTCCGTTGCAGTTTAGATTTTCCGGACAGGAAATACCGAAGGGAAATTCCATATCGCCCGCTGTTTGTTTAGAAGTCTTAGTGGAAATCAAACTTCACAACTATTACTTAATAAAACACCGTTATCAAGCCTTCAACAAAAATAAGATAAGAGATTAAATTAATTTTTTTTATTAACTGTCAAAGTAATTAACCAATTTTTATTGAATAAATCACTTGAAACTGATCTATTATTTTATTTGTATGTCAGTACTGGCGCCCTATTAAATATCTTGATTGGGGAAAAAACTAAGCAAAATTTCAGCAGTACCCTCTGGAGCTAGCAAAGGGTATTTTATCGCTACACCCTGTACAAAAAAATGTTAGGCGACTTTTTTGTTTGTCTTAAAGAGACCTACATTTTTTATCTAAAACATTTTTTTCTGAAACGTATACTTTTAATATATTCAATTAATATAAATCTACTGATGCGCCTGGCTTACCAAGGGCCATTTTTTTAAATGAAACATAGCCTATGTCACTCAGGAATAGTGTAGCTTGCCAACGGTGAAAGAGTTTTTGAAATCGGTCCAGTAGTTTCAGAGCCTATTCATTTCAAACAAACAAACAAACAAACCTTTCCTCTTTATAAGTATAGATGAAAAAAATGATACAAACGTATCTCGTGTCATGCTATCAGTATATACCTCTTCCTGAATTTGTGCCTGGATAGAATTCCTAACTGTAGGACACAGGATGCTGCGACATAGATATAAAAATTGACAAGAGCAAAACCAAACTGTAGACACATGTTTCGCTCTAGTTTTATACTTTCGTAAACTTTTACAACAAATATTGACCAGTCTATACAGGGGATGTCTCTTTATTAGTGACTGACGATTAAAACCTATACTGTACTGTTGAGCTCTAACTAAGGTCTTTCTAAGCTAATTTGTTTCCATAGATACAAAATGAAACAAATTAAAAATTTAAAAACTCAAAAAGTATTGAAATAGGAACTACCTACATAAAAAAATCTTTGAAAACGACAACCTACAAATTATGTTACTTACCGTTTAAACCTTCCCTGAACTTTCCTGAACACAAATAATTCAAAATCAATATTAGCCAAATCGGTACAGCAGTTCTTAAGTTTTAGCAAGACTAACGTATAGATCGCCCAACGAAAGTTTGGGACAGCCACGTGGCCTCTCGTTCAATGCGCAGTAGTTTTTTTACGAGCGTTACGATAACAACAACCGTTCTGAAAGCTTGTCAGTGTGGTAGCTAGAATGGTTTTGTAAACTGTATTTAGCTACGAATATGCTGAGAGAGTTTCTGAGTTGTTTTTTAAATGTATGTATTTTTTTAGTTTAAAGTGGGCAGTAACAAATTTATATAAAATAAATTCTTCTTAACTATGTTGGCATCATACATTAAAAATTAATTTAAGATGTATAATATATTTTTATTTCCGTCCGCCACTGATAGAAAGACTCCGCCTACCTGCGCCGACTAACACGTGGCTGTCACAATTTTTCGTTGGGAGACCTTTATACAGCAATTCATTTTTTTTTATATAGATTAAGTCGGTACTTGATATTTCAACGAAGACTTCAATATTAAATTAAAGCAACTTTGTAATAGTTTTAAAAAACCAGTTAATTAATTTCTATATAATTATTTCTATCCGAAATACAAGCTGGCCCTGCCGTTAAACACTTTCCATTGTTTATTAAATACAGTAACTATATCCTTTAATATAATTTTTATAAATGCATATTCTTTTGTCAATTATCCCACTAGCGCGCCTCTGGCGCAGTGTTTATCGGTCGATATCAATGGGCTAATCCCATAAAATAGGGTGACCTACCTGCTTCTTATGAAATGAGAGAATTTTGCAATGCCGACTAGGAAAGTGACAGAATTTATTGACGGATTACCCTGTAGCTCTTTTGAATACCTAATGAGATTTTATTACTATACACTCTTTTGAAATAGGGTATAGAATTTGTTTCGAGGCTATTCCAGAAAAAAACTTCTAAACGAGTATCGATAAGATCCCTATTCTCAATTACGTGCGCTCGTAAAATTATTATTTAAGCTACACCCAGTAAAAATCCCCAGACTCACTTCAGGTACTTCAGGGTCTCTGATCATTCACCCTTCTTACGTGAATACCTGTAGCCAAAAAGTCAGTCGTTATCGTTTTTTATAAAGCTTACAAAGTTATTGTGTTTCAAGTGCCGGTTATTGCAAAAAAGTCTCCAAAATGATTTTACGATTATCACCTTCAACTACATGTTGAATGAACCTAAAGAATAGTTAAATTTGTACGGTATTTTGGAGATTAAGCCGGTTGCTGACTCTCATGTTACATAAGAAGCATATCATTAGAGTTTTGATTTTCTTTAAACCATTAACACAACAGACAGTACCGTTTATTTCTTTGGAAATTGAATTTTATTATATTCAATATATCGCCACACCGAGAAACATCTAGTTTAAAAAATAACCAGTGTTTTGTTTTTTTTTATCTTTTCACCTGTATTTCTATAATCTATACATATAATAAAACTGTAGAAATGTATATGTTTGTGCGACATCACATGAAAACACTGATCCTATTTGAATGCGGTTTTCAAAGACGTATTTGTCTTCTTTCAACTTAACATCGGGTGTATAAAACTTTCTCCCCCCACCCCTTTAACGGTGTGAGGAAAAAAATTTTTATACAAAAATCAACACGCCACGCGAACGACGTCGCGGCTACATCGAAATAGAACCCAAAAATGTGGTTAGATTTTTTTGTCTGTCTGCCTGTATGTTTGTGCGCGCATCGCATGAAAACTACTGATCCGATTCGAATGCGGTTTTCACAGATGTATTTGTCTTCTTTAATGTTAACATCTGTGTAGGTATAAAACTTTTTTCCCCCTACCTTCTAACGGGCCATTGGAGGGATCAGATTTTGTATGAAAGTATCTTATTGATCCATTTAAAAATACCTCTGAAATAATACACAACATGCATTCATACGTGCTATAATTTATTTTACATATAAAAAAACTAAAAGTGTTATGAGCGGTAATTTTAAATCCAGTTAAAATTGATAAAATTAGAAATAAAAATTCTGTAAATTAAAGATATTAAAAAAAGCGAACGACGTCGCGGATACAGCTAGTTATTATATAAAAAAATTAACGCACGTAACAATATATTCCAGTTTCTACTAATCCTATCTTATTGAGTGATTTTTTCCGGATATTCAATTATATTATCACCTGAGTTACCATCGGTCTTCTCTCCGCTATAGCGCACCCTTAATTGACACGGAACGCTCGGATTTCCCAAACATACGAATATTGTTAGTAGAGGGGATGATATCAAACGTTCGCGTCTTTAGTCAATCGCGGACCGTCGAGGAACTCTAGTGATCTACATTACGTAAATAGTGTCAACGAACTCATACGAAGAGCTAAAAAGTTTTGTGAAGTGCTGAAGTATAAATAACATTATATCGGCAACAATGAACCGGAGGTTTAATTGCATTTTCTTAATCTTCCTTATTGGAGTTACCGTCAACCTTGCTGAAATGCTTGATGAAATAATGAAAAACGATGTGGATATTTCTGAGGTGCGTTTTAAATGCATAAGTAATACTTGTTTTTCTTGTTTGTGTTTATGTTTTGCAATAGTCTGGTCAAGGTTACGTTCTGTTGCGGTTGTAAGTGATAATTATGTAACTAAATATTTTCCGGCACTTGCGGAAGGTGTTTTAAATAAGTTGCGCTTGGCGCTCTTTCTCTTTATTGTTGCATTTGATCAAATTACTGTTTACCAAATTTTGCGAGGGCAGTGATATTTTACAAAGACAAATTACTATGCGTAATTTGTAACTTATTTCAATTTTTTTTCTAGATACATATCATGGAAGATTAATTCGTACATATTTATTAGGTAGTATAAAGAAAAAAATCTTTTTTTTCTTAACTTTTGATAAAATACAATCGACGTACTTTCTAAGTACACTGTCCGTGTGCGCTATAACTCTTAAACGGAATGTCACAGGATCATGAAATTTGGTATAGATTCTTCATGTCATTGGGAAAAATTTCATACTTTTGGCTCAGAACGGTTTATTCAAACGGTAAAATTTTAATGGTTTCTCTAAAGTTATGTACCTATATAATGCATATTTCCCTTACTTATGCTTGCTCCAATGCTTTTGAACGAAAAACCATAGTGTGATAAAATTTGGCATAAAAAATTTTTAGGTCATAGGAATGAACTCTATTGATTTTGGTCCAGATTGGATGATGCTAACGGTAAAATTTTAAAGATGTTTCCAAACTCGTGAATATAATTCATATTTTTCTGTTTCTGTGTGCTATAACTCTGAAACGGAAAATCACAACGTCATAAAATTTGGTATATAGAATTCTCATGTCATGGAAAAGAACCTGATTGATTATGGGCTATATTGGATAGACTAAAGAGTTTTCTGAAATTCGTGTATATAATTCATATCTTTCTTCGTTTGTATACGCTATAACTTTAACCGTCATTAAATTTGGTATATAGAACCCACCGAGGGGCGGTTAACTTCTAAAAATCCGTGTACAAATTTTTCTAAAATCCCATGAAATCTCTTTGAAATCCCCTAAAATATTTTAAAAATCTTTTAAAATCCCGTAAAATCTTTTAAAATCCTGTAAAATCTTTTAAAATCCCTTAAAATCTTAGAAAATCGCAAGAAATCTGGCGAAATCTCATAAAATCTCTTGAAATCCCGTATAAACTTCTAAAATATTAACTACTTGATTGCAGTTTCCTGCTAATCAATTGTCATTTCAGTAAAACGTTTATCAAATAGATGTCAAAGATAATAATAGTATACCTAATACTATTATGGCGTTTTACAGAGTCTTTGAAAATCAAAGAACATATAGACCGTTTACTAAGAACCAACAACTACTTCCCTGGCTATATGCCACGACGGACATTGAATTACAGTTCAAAGTTAAACGGAGTTAGTATATCTGCAAGATAGAACTAACCATTTTAGTTTGCAATTCGAAAGGATATTACTTGTAGACCGGTTTCGACGTATTGCGTCTCATCAGTACAAGGAAGATATCCACCCAGAAGCTCTAAGAGCAACTAGATTGGAGATGTGTCTGAAATCACACAAATACATTATCTTTAGTAAAGAAAATGTTAAAAGTGCGATAATAGCGACATCTCCAAATAGAATTTCAGTTTGCAATTAGTTATGGAGATGTCGATAGCACCCCAAAACGATAAAAACAAGCCAGTGCCTGTGTTTTAAACGGTCTAAAATTGGTCTCGTAAAATCTTTGAAAATCTTGAAATCCCAAAAAATTCCTCAAAATTTCTTAAAATCCGAGTTAAAGTCCTTGAAAATTTTATAAAATCTTTAAAAATCCCTAAATCCCTAAAAATCTTTTGTTATTCTAAAATCTTCAAAAATCTCCAAAAATCTTCAAAAAGCTTTTAAAATCCTAAAATCTCGTAAAATCTTTAAAGATTTTTAATCCGTGTACACCTTTTAGAGAAGTTAACCGCCCCTCGGAACCCACATTTCATTAAAAATTATTTGGGTGTATTTTATGCAAATGATATCATTATTTCTTAGGATTTGATATTGTTAGGAAATTAAATTTTTATTGCTACATGTGGCAACGTAGTAATGCCAGTCTATAAGCGAACCAGCCAAGGGCAAGTCGATTATTAAAAAGCGAATGTAAAATTTATAATATTAAAGTGTTAAAAGTTAAAAGTAGTTTCAATAACACTCAAAGTGCCCAGTAGACTCAACATTTGGTCCTTACGAGCCATATATTGGTAAAAATAAAAGAAAAAATTAAGAATAAAACAATAAAACTAGTGAGGTAAGGACGTCAACCACGTTGAAGGAAAGTTACAAGTTCCAGTACATAGTTGTCCAGTCCACACGGCGTTGCCAAGTAGCCCACTATACCTGTGAGTAATTTCACATTTATTTTATTCCTAAATTTTAGTGTGTACTCTCTGTTGTTGTAAAGTAGTTAAAATGACCTCAAAAGCAGAAAAAATTAAAAATTTAACAAAAAAGAAGGGTGTAATAAAATCCAGATTAACAAAGTTAAAAAATTATTTTGAGGGTTTAGACACGGAGAATTTAATAGATTCACAGGTAAAATCATTAAGGGAAAGGGTAGATAAATTTGAACCCGCGTTACAGGAATACCTAGAACTAGATACAGAATTAATTTTATTAAATGAGGAAGAAAATAATGATCCAGATCCGTTTGAGGACTTGTATTTTGAATTAATAGGGCAAATTAAGTCAATACTCGAAAAATATGAAAGTGCATTACAATCATTTAATACGCAGGCTTCAGAAGGTGGATCGGTAGTCAGTAATAATAATATAACAGATACCGCGAAAGTAAAATTACCGCCAATTCAATTAACACCTTTTGATGGTCAGTATAGTAGTTGGTTGGAGTTTCGAGATGCATTTACCGGTCTGATAGATAGTAATTCTAACTTAACCGACTACCAAAAATATTATTATTTAAAACAAAGTCTAGGTCCTGAACCACTTAAAACAATAAAATCATTGCAAGTAACTGCAGCAAATTATAAAGAAGCATGGAAAAAGCTTACTGATAGGTACCAAAATGAAAGTATGATAATTCATAGTCATATACGAAACATATTAGAATGTCAACCGATTCAAAAAGAATCCGCGAGTGCTTTAAGAAATCTATACGAACAAGTCTCTAATAGTTTGGCATCACTAAAATCCTTAGGGGAAAATATAGAATCGTGGGATAGTTTAATAATATATATTTTAACATCAAAATTCGATGCAGTATCAAAAAGAGATTGGGAATCGTATAAAGAAAAAGACAAAAGACCGACACTTAAAAATATAGAGCAATTTATTCAGGAAAAATGTGAGACTTTAGAAAAGTTACAACAAATAAAAGAACCGAACAAATTTATTAAAAAACATTCCGCGTCATTTGTTAGTTACTCCGAAAGTAAATGTATTTTATGTCACAACGATCATTTAATTTATAATTGTGAACAATTTCTACAAATGAGTTTGCTAGATCGCAATTCAAAAATAAAGGAATTAAAACTCTGTTTAAACTGTCTTAAACCAGGACATCCGAATTGGAAATGTAAGGCACGAAGATGTTTTAAATGTCGTAGATACCACCATTCTCTTTTACATTTGGATAAACATTTACTGACAAATAATACTCAGATCGGCACTGGCAGGGCTGGCGGAGAACAGCAATGTGTAGGATATTCAAACACAGAAACTACAAATCTGGCAACAGCGGCAACAGCAAATTCTAGTAACGCATTATTCAGCGAAAATATTACATTGACGACAGGGACAGATAGTTTTTCAGAAGTTTTGTTAACAACTGCGATAGTTCAGATCGGGGATGGAACCAATTATAAATATTGTCGCGCATTATTAGATTGCGGATCGCAAAGTAATTTTATAACTGAACGGATTATTAAAGAACTAAATATTAAACCTAAGAAAATACAACATATTATTAAAGGTGTTTCTCAGTCATTAACAAATATAGAAAAACAGGCAGCTATCACAATTAATTCTTGTTATAATAATTACAGCGATACGATAGATTGTTTAGTATTACCAAAAATAACAGATAAAATCCCTGTAAGTTCATTTAAAAAGGAACTTTTAACAATACCAAATGAAATTAAATTAGCAGATCCGAAGTTCTACGTATCTGACGAAATAGATTTATTGCTAGGGTCTCATGTGTTTTGGTCTTGTTTGCGTCAAGGACAGTTTAAGTTAGGTAAAAATATGCCAATATTGCATAATAGTTATCTCGGTTGGTTATTAGGAGGTAAAATAAATGTAAATCCACGCGAAAACGTATCCTTTACTAATTGTTGTGTAAATGAGAATGAACAATTTAAATTATCGGATGATTCAATCACTAAATTTTGGGAAATTGAAGAAGTGCGTCATACTAAAATATTTACAAAAACAGAAGAATATTGTGAATCATTTTTTGATAATACTACGAAACGAGATGAAAGGGGACGATTTATAGTTTGTATGCCATTTAAAGATAATTTAACGGAATTAGGTACGTCTCGCGATATGGCTATGAAAAGATATTTTAGTATGGAAAGAAAATTGAATAATAATGCTGCATTAAAAAAAGAATATGATGATTTTATGAGAGAATATATTGAATTAAACCATATGACAAAACTTTTAGATGATAAAGAAAGTAAAACAGAAGGTTATTACATGCCTCATCACGCAATTATTAAACCAAATAGTTCAACAACACGATGTAGAGTAGTTTTCGATGCATCGGCAAAAACTTCATCTGGACTTTCACTCAATGATGTTCAATTTGTAGGTCCTACCCTTCAGGAGGATATATTTTCTATCTTAGTAAGACTTAGAAAACATAATTATGTAATGAGTGCTGATGTTTCAAAAATGTACCGTCAAATTTTGATAGATGAATCACAGAGAAAATACTTAAAAATATTCTGGAGATTCGATGCTACTGATGAATTAGAATGTTTTAATTTAAATACCGTTACCTATGGAACAGCTAGTGCACCTTATTTGGCCGTAAAATGTTTAATGAATTTAAGTAAAGAAAATGAAAGGCTGTTTCCAAAGGCAAGTAAGGTTATTAAAGAGGATTTTTATATGGACGACCTTTTAACTGGGGCAGAATCTGAAAAGGAACTTTTAGAACTACAAACGGATATATTTAAAATTTTAAAAGAAGCTGGGTTTGTACTACGTAAGTGGATGTCTAATGATAAGGAGATCTTATCAAAATTTAAAATGGAACAAAACTTGGAGGCAAACGTGTTGCAAATAGGTCAAAATGAATCGAGTAAAACTTTAGGAATATACTGGGATGCCAATCAGGATAATATAAAATACTGTATAAGTTTAACAACTAAGCCATTTATCACAAAGCGTAATGTTTTAGCATTACTGTGTCAAATATTCGATCCTTTAGGTCTATTAGGCCCAATCATCATTATAGCAAAAATACTTATGCAGGATCTTTGGCAAAGAAAATTAGATTGGGATACAACTTTACCCAAAGATTTGGCAGACCGATGGAATTATTTTGCTTCACAATTACCAGTTATTAATAATTTCCAAATTCCTCGACAAGTTACAACACGTCAGTATCAATGTATTGAATTACATGGATTTGCCGATGCGTCCGAAAAGGCATATGGAGCAGCAATTTATATTCGATGTTTAATTTACGATGGAAAAAGTTCAAGTTATCTATTATGTGCAAAATCGCGAGTAGCACCTTTAAAAAGATTAAGCATACCTCGTTTAGAATTATGTGCATCATTATTGTTGGCTCATTTATATCAAAAGGTAATTAACAGTGTATCTATTGCATTCAACAGAATTTATTTATGGACTGATTCTACCATCACTCTAGCATGGATTCGAGGAGAACCATCACGTTGGCACACCTTTGTAGCCAATAGGGTCAGTGAAATTCAATGTTTAACCGAAATTATATATTGGCATCACGTACAATCAGCTGATAACCCATCGGATTTATTATCACGTGGAGTTTTTCCTCAAGATCTTACAATAAATAATCTGTGGTGGCAAGGTCCATCATGGCTTCTAGAAGATTCTTCAGAATGGAAGGTAGAAGAAAACATTGAATTAACTGATATTCCGGAAACAAAAAGGTTAATACACGTCCATCAAGTAACATTAGTAGATAATAAAATAAATGAACTAATAAAAAATTGTTCCTCTTATAATAAACTAATAAGAAGTATGGCATATGTAAAACGGTTCTGTAAAAATATAATATTACGAAAAAATAAAAATATAAGGCAAAATACTTCCTTAGATAAAATAGAAGCATTAAGTTTGGAAGAAATAGATAGTGCAGAAAAATCGCTTATAAAAATTGTACAAAAATGTTCCTTCTCCGAAGAATTTCATGCACTAAGTAACAACAAAGAAATATCAAAAAGAAGTAAAATATTAGAATTGAATCCATTTATACACGATGGTATTATTAGAGTAGGAGGGAGATTAAAAAATGCAGCTCAAATATTTGATAAAAAATATCCTATAATCTTGCCAAAAAATCACGATTTTACAATTTTAATAATAAAAAATGAACATAATAAATTATTGCATTGTGGAGTTGTACATCTTCTTGCTCATTTAAGAGAAAGGTTTTGGCCTCTATCAGCTAGAAGTACCTGTAAAAAAGTTATTAAAGATTGTATAGTTTGTATTAAAGCTAAACCAAAAGGTTCTACTTACCTGATGGGTGAGTTACCAGAACATAGAGTCAATACGTATTCTCCATTCTTAAATGTTGGAATAGATTATGCAGGGCCATTCGTCTTAAGGGATAAAAGGGGTCGCGGCGCAAAAATGTCAAAGGGGTATTTATGCTTATTCATTTGCATGAGCACTAAAGCTCTACATTTAGATCTGGTTACCGATCTTACCGCAGAAGCATTCTTAGCTACTTTAAAACGATTCATAAGCCGTCGAGGTAAACCCGCCAATATCTTCTCGGATAATGGTTTAAATTTCGTAAGAGCAAACCGTGATTTAACCGATTTATACAAACTATTAATTCAAAAGGAACGAGTTATAGCTGATCAATTATCAATAGATAGAATTAATTGGAAATTCATTCCTGCTAGGAGTCCTAATTTTGGTGGCATTTGGGAAGCGGGTATTCATTCAGTTAAAAATCATTTAAAAAGGGTTGTGGGACAAAATTCGTTTACTTACGAGGATTTTTTGACTGTTTTATTGCAAATAGAGAGTATACTAAATTCCCGTCCAATTTCTCCTTTAAGTTCCGATCCTTCCGATCTAAACCCTTTAACTCCAGGACATTTTTTAATTGGCAGAAGATTAACAGCTATACCGGAAGTAAACTTATTAGAAATACCTGAAAACAGATTAAAGAAGTATCAACACCTCCAAAAAATGGTCCAACAATTCTGGGTACGTTGGCAAAAGGAATACTTATCAGAACTCCAAATAAGATCTAAATGGAGACAACGATTCCCGGAATTATTAAAGGTGGGCTCCTTAGTTCTGGTACAAGGGAGCAATGAGCAGTTTGTGTCCGAGTGGAAACTAGCTCGAATTGTAAGACTTCATCCAGGTGCAGACGGAGTGACCCGAGTGGTCGATTTAAAAACAAATAATGGTACTTTACGACGGCCTATAACCAAGGTGTGTGTGTTACCAATTGAATAGTGATCGCGAGTGATTAATACAGTAATAATACGAACAGTTTGTTAAAAATGTAGTTAGTAATGTAAGCAAATACTGATTGTTTCAGTTTTCAAATTTATGTTAATTTTAAGTATGTCAAGTTATGTTAAACCTTACAGGTAAATTTTCTGTTAATTTAAAGAAATTTGTTTTAATATGTTGAAAATATGTTAATATTTTCAAGGCTGGCGGTATGTTAGGAAATTAAATTTTTATTGCTACATGTGGCAACGTAGTAATGCCAGTCTATAAGCGAACCAGCCAAGGGCAAGTCGATTATTAAAAAGCGAATGTAAAATTTATAATATTAAAGTGTTAAAAGTTAAAAGTAGTTTCAATAACACTCAAAGTGCCCAGTAGACTCAACAGATATGTATGTAATAGCAGGGAAAAATCCCAAACCGGTGTAATTTGTAAGGTCAATACACTATATTTTAGCGAATATTTACAAAGATTATGAAAAAGAAAATGTAGAAAATCAAAATAAAGAGAAAATAAAAAAATCAAGAAAACACGAAAACAAAAGTAATATGGAACATAACCGAAAAGAAAAACAAAACTAATGCGGAAAACAAAAAAAGTAAGTACTATGAGACCACCGTAAGGTGGCGCAGTTGATATTTCAAATATTGAAACGAGCGCTTCTTACTTAATTAAGTACTCTGACGCCACCGTAAGGAAAATGAAGAAAAACTGCCAAAAACCAGAAAAATAGAAAAAGGTGAGAAAAATTGAAACAACAGAAAAAAATCAGAAATAGTTGAAAATCTAGCAAAATTGGAAAAACAAAATATAACAAACCTGAAAAATTGGAATTACAAAAAGAAAATAAAAAGTGACAAGAAAAATCCCAAAAAGTAGAAAAAAGTGTATATGCATAAATAAATAAAAATAAATAAAATTTATGGAATAATAGTAAAAAAAAGTTAAAAGGGAATATTGCAAAAATTATGAAAAAAGAAAATGTAGAAAATCAAAATAGGGAAAACTAAAAAAAAAAGAATAAAAAATGGTTATAAACGAAAACCAAAGTAATATGGAACATAAACGAAAAGAAAAACAAAAAGCAATGCGGAAAACTAGAAAATAAAGTAGTATGAAGTAGTAGGGTGGCGCAGTTGATATTTCATATATTTAAAAGAGTAATTCTTACTTAATTAAGTACTGTGACGCCATTGTAAAAAGCGCAGTTAATATTTTATATATTTAAACAAGCCATTATACTTAATCAGGTACTATGACTTCACCGTAAGGTGGCGCGGTTATTATATTTAAACAATAAATTCTTACTTAAAACGTAGAAAGTACAAAAAACTAAAAAAATTGGCATAAAGAATTTTCAGGTCATGGAAATGAACTCTATTGACTTTGCTCCAGATTGGATTACGCTACCGATAAAATTTTAAAGATTTTCCCAAACTCGTGTATATAATTCATATTTTTCTCTGTTTTTGTGTGCTATAACTCTGAAACGGAAAATCACAACGTCATAAAATTTGGTATATAGAATTCTCATGTCATGGAAAAAAACCCGATTGATTTTGGGCTATATTGGATAACCTAAAGGGTTTTTTGAAATTCGTGTATATAATTTATTAATTTCTTCGTTTGTTTTCGCTGTAACTCTTAAACGGAAGATCACGAGGTCATGAAATTTAGTATATAGAATCTACATGTCATAAAACAGATCCGTATTGATTTTGGACTAGATTCAATAACCTTAATGCAAAAAGTTTAACGGTTTTCCGAAACTCGTGTATATAATACAGATCTTCTTCATTCGTGTAGGTACGTACGCTATAACTTTAACCGTCATTAAATTTGGTATAAAGAATCCAAATTTGATTAAGAATTATTTGGGTATATTTTATACAAATGATATCATTTTTCATTGACTTATTTGTTATTTCTTAGGATTTGATATGTATGTAATAACAGGAAAAAATTCTAAACTGGTGTAATTTATAAGGTCAATACACTATATTTTAGCGGATATGACCAAAATTTTTCACAGATTTAATTCATACACTTCACGATCCACTGAATTAGAAAATAGTCATTCTACAGAAAACATTTTTGTATAAATTTTAAAATTCGTAATTAGGTAACAAAAATGTTTTTCTATCACTTTTATTAGATTTTTAGAAAATTTAAAATGCCTGTTGAAGAACTTCTATCTTAGAGATATTTGCAAATTTAAAAATGATTTTTAATCTGGATTTGATTATCTATCTTATAAAACAAACCACAACTTGCTATCTTTATTTTTAAAAAAGTTAATAGTGTTTTGTTTATTGAGAAAAATCGTTATATCTCGCTTGTTTATCAAGATATTTGCAAACTTCAAAAATGTTTGTAATCAATTTAAGATCCTCTATCACATAAAATAAAGCGCAACTTGCCATCTTTATTAAAAAAAAATGATCGTGTTTTGTTTATTTACAAATATAAAAAGATTTGTGATCTTTGTAAAAACCTCGCTATTCTACTTTTTACAAAGGCGATCTCATTTATTTATTGAGATATGTGCAAAATTCAAGAAGATTTGTATTATGGGTAAGATTAGGTATCTATATCTATAACATAAAGTAAAACCCAATTTTTATCATTTTTTAACGTTTTTTTAACACAAAACGTAAAAACCAAAAAACAAGCGAAATAAACCATTTTTTATGTAAATATAGACAATTATAAGCTGTTTGTGTACAATATGTGATAATTTTGGTTTTTAAAACGTTTTTTAACAGTTTATAGCAAAATTGATTTTTTTTTGAATCTTAATCTCTAATAAAAATCATGACAAAAAAACTTTTTTAAAATTATTTTGTAATGTTGAAATTCCAGAAAGATTGTCATGAGAAATATATAAAAAATATATAAAAAATTTATTATTATAATAATTTTTATTTTGAAAATTCTAATTAAATGTGAAAAATCGTAAAAACTTTTATTGAAAATCTTAATAAGTCGTTCAACATCGTAAAAAGTTAGTGAGTATTGTAAAAAATTGTTGATAACCTGGAAAATTGTTGAAAATGGTTAAAAATGTGGAAAATCATATACAAAGACTAAAAAATTGTTTCTAAACGTAAAATATTATTGGAATTCTTGAAAAAATATGGAAAATCGTAAGAAATTTTTAACAATCTCAAAAATTTTATAAACTAGTAAAAAAATTAATGAAAATTGAGAACAACTGTCAAAAATCGGAAAAATCGAAAAAATTAAAATAACAGAAAAAATCAGAAAAAGATGAAAATCTAGCAAAATTGGAAAAACAAATTATAGGAAACCTCAAAAAAAAGATTATACACAAAAAAGCAATAGGAAAAGACAAGAAAAATCCTAAAAAGTAGAAAAGAGTGTATATGAATTCCTAATAAAAAATAAAATATATGGATATAATATTAAAAAACATAAAAATTGCGAAAAAAGGAAATATTGCAAAAATTATGAAAAAGAAAATGTATACAATCAAAATAGATAAAATGAAAAAAAAAAAAAAACAAAAAAAAAACGTGTGCGTCTCAGGACGCGCGACAGAAGTGATAACTTCAACTAATCCAAGTTGAACTATTTAATATTGAAATTTTTTAACTTGAGAAAAACTTTGCCTATTACTTAAATTTTATGTACATTTACATGATAATGTATAGATATTTAAAAATTTAAATATTTTGAAAATTTTGAAAATTCTGAAATTTTTTTTATCACTATAACTTTCACTAATTACGATAAAAAAATTTTTTACTATAACAGTTCGAAATTTCTAATAAGTCGCGTAGTAATTTGCAATACAGCCACCCTTTACGTGGAACGGCCTGATTATTTCAGCAGAATCGGATTTCACCTATTCTTCCATTTTTTTGTTCAACATGTATTGACGTTGATATTAAGCACTAGAAATTTTGGCGGGCTTATCACAATTATCATTTTGTAATCTAAGTTTTTGATCAATTTTTTACTGAATAACACAATTCTTACCATAATTTCCGTTAATTAGACCTACAACACAACTTTATTTAATGTTTACCAAAAATAAACTCCTTTAACCGGTTTTTTTTATCACTATAACTTTCACTAATTACGATACAAAAATTTTTTACTATGACAGTTCGAAATTTCTAACCAGTCGCGTAGTAATTCGCAATACAACCACCCTTTACGTGGAACGGCCTGATTGCTATTTAATACACACTTAAAACTTAAATTGTGATCCTTATTTACAATAATAACATTAATAAAACACTTTATAATCAATTTTTATAAGATTTATCACAAATAAAACCACCAAAACACGTCTTTTTTATGCTAAAATTAGGCTAATCAGACTGTCATTTCTTCTTAGACAACCTGTTACGAGAATTCCCGAGGATGACTGAACATTTTAAGAATGAATTTAAATTATAATTAAAAGACATTAAATCATAGATGAATGAATTATTTGAATAAATGAGTAAATAAATAAAGATATTAATTAATTATTAATGTTAATGTTTACCTATTTCTATTTGATTTAATTTTCATTTCTTCTCCTACAACTGCCACGATAGATGCCGAGGATGACCGAACCGTTTACATTATGAATTTAAATTATAATTAAAAGGGATTAAATTAGTTTTATATACGAAGATATAGAAAATAACCTATTTTTTATGATATTAAATGGATATAAATATTTAATAATTAATAAAAAGTAATGAATTGTATTTAGTGACAGATTAATACCGTATAACACGGTTAATTCAAATATACTTAAAACTTACATTTGGAAAAGCATAGAGAGAGAGAGAGAGAGAAAGAGAGAGAGAGAGAGAGAGAGAGAGAGAAATGATATTATTATGTTTCACTCCGCCTGCGTCTAACAACGATAAACAACGCGTTACGATAAACGCTTTTTTCAACGCGTTACGCTAAAATCAGTTTACACTCCCATAAGAAGTTATCACTTCAATAAATAAATAAATAAATAAATAAATAAATAAATAAATAAATAAATAAATAAATAAATAAATAAATAAATAAATAAATAAATAAATAAATAAATAAATAAATAAATAAATAAATAAATAAATAAATAAATAAATAAATAAATAAATAAATAAATAAATAAATAAATAAATAAATAAATAAATAAATAAATAAATAAAGATATTAATATGAATATTAATATTTACCTATTTCTATTATTATTATGTTTCACTGCGCCTGCGTGTAACAACGATAAACAACGTGTTATGATAAACGCTTTTTTAAACGCGTTACGCTAAAAATCAGTTACCCTCCCATAATAAGTTATCACTTCAAAAAAATAAAAAAAATGGTTACAAACGAAACCAAAAGTAATATGGAACATAAACGAAAAAAAAAAAAAACAAAAAACGCAAATAAAAGTAAGTACTATGAAGCCACCGTTAAGTGGCGCAGTTGATCCATATATTAAAACACCAATTTTTATAAAAACTGAATTTAGACTCTTCAAAATATTTCATTAGAATTCACCCCAAAGGGTGCAAATAAGAAACATTGTATGAATAATATTTAAAAATTACTCCATTTTCTATAAAAATGATTAGGCAAACTCGTACTGATAAAATGTTAAAAACAAGAAAAATTAAAATAAAGGCCCTAAAAATATGATTCAAAAAGGTGTCGGAGTTTGAGTATGTAGGAGTAACCCTAACAAGTTAAGGGGAAGAAAACCAAGAAATTGAGAAGCGAATTTTAACAGGACGGAAGACTGTCGGAGCACTACAAAAACTATTAAGAGCAAACAACATCTCTAGGGAGGCAAAATTGAGACTGCACCGAACTGTGATACAACCCACGGTTCTTTATGGAAGCGATTATGCACAAAAATCATGAAAATATGCTGAACATCTGGGTGCGTAGTGTCCTAAGGAAGATATTCGGAGGAGTAAAGGACCAGGAAAACGTGAGGAGACGAACAAATGCAGAGATCAGAGAGCTGTACCGAAATCCAGAAATTAGCCGGATCGTCAGAACAAAGCGACTTGGATGGTTGGGCCATCTTGCGAAAATGGCTGACGGAAGGTGGGCAAAGGACTCGCTGCTGAGAGGGGAATGAAAAAAGAGAAGAGGACGACCACGAAAAAAGTGGCTAGAAGCTTGTTAGGAAGACCTAGAAACAAATTGGAGTACTGCGGCCATGGACAGAAGAAAGTGGAGGAAAACAGTTAAGAAATTCGGCCTTTAAGGCCTGTTGAGCTATATATATATATATATATATATATATATATATATATATATATATATATATATATAAAGTATCTAGTGCCTTACTGTCAAAAGTAATAATTTCAGTTTTGAACTGAAATGGTGTCGGTTAGAAATTTCTAACACTTTAAAAGACACCTTGGATGCTGCGATATAAATAGATATAAATATCATTCAACCTATATCAGGGCAAAACCAAACTACAGACACGTGTTTCGCTCTCAGTTTGAGCTCGTCAGTGTAGTACAGGCTATGTCTCTCAAGTCACTAATCAAGAGACATCCCTGCTATAAATTGAACGATATCTATAGATGTCAAATTATTACTTTTGACAGTAAGGCACTAGATACTTTATGTATCATCTTTGGACATTCTTAGACTGTCACAAAACGCTCTGTTCGTTTTATATATATATATATATATATATATATATATATATATATATATATATATATATATATATATATATATATAAACAAAAAGGGGAAGATTATTGGGCACAAAATGGCGATAGGACTCCTGTGTGAGCTTTCGTTGTTTTTGTGTTTTTATGTTTCTTTACACATGTTTCCCCAACATCCTTTGCTCCCAAGTACCCAACACTTTTGCTAGCCAAGTGCAATGCCCTACTTGGTTATGCCGCACTGATGACGGCTAATGAGCCAGAAACATGCATGTCTGCGGTTACCATTCTTACTCGTAATCCTATGATCCTTTTTGCGTACATGCCCAATAATCTTCCCCTTTTTGTTTATATTAATACGCATTTTCTTGGCACTTTGTTTATTATATATATATATATATATATAAATGTCAAAGATGATACATAACCCTCAAATACCCAAAAAAGATTTTTTATCGTGTCCCAGCATCCGGTTTGTAGAGATAAAATTGGATGTAAATTTGGCCAGATCCAGTAAAATTTCCTAACTCGAATCGTGTGAAGATTCACATTTATAACAATGCTTTCGCACGGTTGGTATCGAACCCACTGTAGGAACTGGCACCCATAGGGACAGTCTGTGGAGGGAATCGATAAAGGCGATACCACTCTTACAGGCAGACACGGATGCCGTCGCTCCAAGATTTGTCTTTGACAAACCCTACAAAATATTAACAAACAAGACAGCATACCCCAACGTAGTGAACGCTCTGAGCGCCTATACGGATGGATCAAAAACAAAGCAAGGTGTGGGATGTGGACTTTACTCTAGATCCATAACCATAGCTGCAAAAGAATTAACCAATAGGAACATCACAGGCAGGAATGTAATATATACGCAGACTGCCGACAAGCACTACTGACCTTGAATAGACCACGTATCACCTCAAGTTTAGTACTAGAATGTCACCAATCTCTAACTGAGGCCAGTGAGAATAACGTGGTCACTCTCAGCTGGATCAAAGGACATGGGAACTCTAAAGGCAACCGCATTGCGAACAATTTAGCAAGGAGGGCTGCGGGCTACAAATATGTTAGCCCTCGCCCTTCTACCAAGCTAACATTGTCCACTGTTGGGGACCTTATCAAACAGCACTCTTACCAAAACTTTATACAGTGCTGGGATGAAACTACGAACTGTAGACTGGCCAGAGAGTTATTACCTCATCCTGGCGAGAAAACAGCAAAAAAAATTAAAATCTCCAAACAGCTGTGGAAATCTTAACATGTCACTGCTAATTGCGACAACATCTCTTTAGGATGAAATTAACAGAATTGCCGCTTGCAGAGGCTGCGAACAAGAAGAGGAAACAGTAGAACATATAATGTATGACTGCTCTGCTTTTTCTGAAATCAGAAGTTCCGTGTTGGGCGACTGGCTTACACCAGCCGATGTCAGGGAGATCCCCCTCGGGAGCCTCATCACCTATTTTAAATCACTAGGCCTGGCGACAGCCTGAGGTGAGGATATCCCTACACACGGGAGGATACATAATGGGTCATATATGTGGCCTCAGTGTTGGCTGAGCACTAGCTCGCCCCTCCCCAAATTTCCAGATCCAGAACTATGCGCCAGTAAGCAATCCAACATTTTTATTGTTCCGATAAACTAGCCGGACCGTTCCGTCTGAACGTAAAAAAGTAAATTAATAATCGACTTGGTATTACATGGCTCATGGCTCTCACAGTTTTTTACGGTAGAAGAACCAAGACTGTTTTGACAAGTATTGTTTTTTTATAGGATAATATATTTTACAATATTATTTATTTATAAGTAGCGTTAGATATTAAATTTAAATTCAAATATGGTAGAAATCTGGATAGACAAACCCCAATGGGCTTATCTAATCCAGTTAGGTTTCTATTAGTATTCAAGACATGCACACACCAAAACAGTTAATATCAGAATGCATGAATCGTAGCACGTTGCAGAAACGACGAATTTTTCATGAGACCACTTTTGGAATAGTTAACATTAATCTTTAAAACAGTGTTTTCGTGTACTTTTCTCTTAGACAAAATGCAATATTGGGTCTATACATATTTTAAAACAGAAGATGATCATAAAGGCTGCTGGAAATTGTTTTAGTTTATGAAAAAGACATCAGGTTTGAAAGGTGAGTAATTATAGTTTGTGGAGTGTGAAATGGCAACTGTGTAAATAGGATTTTAGGATTTAAGAGTAGTTTTGTTGGTTTTGAACCCTTTATACCCGCACAAGCAAGATTAAATTCCAACGGAATTGTTTATGTTCCTGGATAGAGTTTGATGAGTACAAATTAAAATGAGAAAATATGTTAGGTGACGTTCTTAAAGTAAACATTTACCCTTTTATTTAGTTTGTTTTACAATTTGAAACAGATAAAAGAAAATAAATGAGAATTAACTGCTTAAATCTATATACATAATAAAATTGTAACTCGTCGCTGTCTGGATATGATAAATAGATTTTAAAATATATAAAGGTACGTAAGAGAACTCAAACATTTTTTTTTTCATTTTAGCTATATGTCTGTATCTCTGTATGGCTGTATCTCTGCATGTCTGTATCTCTGTATGTCTTTATCTCTGTATGTCTGTATCTCTGTATCTCTGTATGTCTGTATCTCTGTATGTCTTTATTTCTGTATGTCTGTCGGTATGTCTGTTTTTTTTTGTATGTCTGTATATCTGTATGCCTGGATATCTGTATGTCTGTATTTCTTTATATCTAAATGTCTGGATGTTTGTTACCGCTAATCTTAGAAACGACTTAACCAATTTGGTCGCAGTTTTCAGGAATATATTGTGATGGTCTTTGGTGTTTTTTTCATTTAATTCGGTTAACAGGTTAAAGCGCCGTTTTCTTAAAAAAGCGTCTTTTTTTTAAGCTCGTTTAAAAAAACCTCCAAAAATAGTGATATTATCCCAAAAAGTGCTGTTTTCTAAATAAGCCATTTTTACTTTTTTTCATATTTTTCAAGATTTTTACATTTCTTTTTTTGTGTTTTTCAAACAGTCTTTACGATTTTCAACAATTTTTCATCTTTTTCAATTTTTTTTTACCATTTTCAACAATTTTTTATGATTTTCAACAATTTTTCATGTTTTTCAAATTTTTTTATTTTTTTCATGTTTTTTAATTTTTTTTTACGATTAACAACAATTTTTTATGTTGTTCATTTTTTTTACCATTTTTAACATTTGATTTTAAACAAATTTTTCATGATTTTTAAGATTTCCATTTTTTTTTCATAGGTATTACACAAATTTTACGATTTTCAATTTTTTCTTTTGATTTTCATCAATTTTTTATGTTTTTCAAGATTTTTATATATTTTTTATCATGTTTTTCAAGATACTTACATTTTTCTCATGTTTTTTTTTTCGATTTTTAACAATTTTTCGTATTTTTCAAGATTTTTAATTTTTTACCACTTTTTTCCGATTTTCAACAAATGTTCATATTTTTCAAGATTTTTACGTTTTGTTCATGTTTTTACATTTTTTACCATTTTCAACAATTTTTTATGATTTTCAACAATTTTTCATGTTTTTCAATTTTTTTTATTTTTTTCATGTTTTTTAATTTTTTTTTACGATTTACAACAATTTGTTATGTTTTTCATTTTTTTTTTATAATTTTTACCATTTTATTATGATTTTAAACAAATTTTTCATGATTTTTAAAATTTCCATTTTTTACCATAGGTATTACACAAATTTTACGATTTTCAATTTTTTCTTTTGATTTTCATCAATTTTTTATGTTTTTCAAGATTTTTATATTTTTTTATCATGTTTTTCAAGATACTTACATTTTTCTCATGTTTTTTTTTTGATTTTTAACAATTTTTCGTAGTTTTTAATTTTTTACCACTTTTTTCCGATTTTCAACAAATGTTCATATTTTTCAAGATTTTTACGTTTTGTTCATGTTTTTACATTTTTTACCATTTTCAACAATTTTTTATGATTTTCAACAATTTTTCATGTTTTTCAATTTTTTTTATTTTTTTCATGTTTTTTAAATTTTTTTTTTACGATTTACAACAATTTTTTTATGTTTTTCATTTTTTTTTACAATTTTTAACATTTTATTATGATTTTAAACAAATTTTTCATGATTTTTAAGATTTCCATTTTTTACCATAGGTATTACACAAATTTTACGATTTTCAATTTTTTCTTTTGATTTTCATCAACTTTTTATGTTTGTCAAGATTTTTATATTTTTTTTATCATGTTTTTCAAGATACTTACATTTTTCTCATGTTTTTTTTTTCGATTTTTAACAATTTTTCGTAATTTTTAATTTTTTACCACTTTTTTCCGATTCTCAACAAATGTTCACATTTTTCAAGATTTTTACGTTTTGTTCATGTTTTTACATTTTTTACCATTTTCAACAATTTTTTATGATTTACAACAATTTTTCAATTTTTTTTATTTTTTTCATGTTTTTTAATTTTTTTTACGATTTTCAACAATTTTTTATGATTTTCAACAATTTTTCATGTTTTTCAATTTTTTTTATTTTTTTCATGTTTTTTAATTTTTTTTACGATTTACAACAATTTTTTATGTTTTTCATTTTTTTTTATAATTTTTACCATTTTATTATGATTTTAAACAAATTTTTCATGATTTTTAAAATTTCCATTTTTTACCATAGGTATTACACAAATTTTACGATTTTCAATTTTTTCTTTTGATTTTCATCAATTTTTTATGTTTTTCAAGATTTTTATATTTTTTTATTATGTTTTTCAAGATACTTACATTTTTCTCATGTTTTTTTTTGATTTTTAACAATTTTTCGTAGTTTTTAATTTTTTACCACTTTTTTCCGATTTTCAACAAATGTTCATATTTTTCAAGATTTTTACGTTTTGTTCATGTTTTTACATTTTTTACCATTTTCAACAATTTTTCATGTTTTTCAATTTTTTTTATTTTTTTCATGTTTTTTAAATTTTTTTTTACGATTTACAACAATATTTTTATGTTTTTCATTTTTTTACAATTTTTAACATTTTATTATGAGTTTAAACAAATTTTTCATGATTTTTAAGATTTCCATTTTTTACCATAGGTATTACACAAATTTTACGATTTTCAATTTTTTCTTTTGATTTTCATCAACTTTTTATGTTTGTCAAGATTTTTATATTTTTTTTTATCATGTTTTTCAAGATACTTATATTTTTCTCATGTGTTTTTTTCGATTTTTAACAATTTTTCGTAATTTTTAATTTTTTACCACTTTTTTCCGATTTTCAACAAATGTTCATATTTTTCAAGATTTTTACGTTTTGTTCATGTTTTTACATTTTTTACCATTTTCAACAATTTTTTATGATTTACAACAATTTTTCAATTTTTTTTATTTTTTTCATGTTTTTTAATTTTTTTTACGATTTACAACAATTTTTTGTTTTTCATTTTTTTTACAGTTTTTAACATTTTATTATGATTTTAAACAAATTTTTCATGATTTTTAAGATTCCCATTTTTTACCATAGGTATTACACAAATTTTACGATTTTCAATTTTTTCTTTTAATTTTCATCAATTTTTTATGTTTTTCAAAATTTTTATATTTTTTTTATCATGTTTTTTAAGATATTTACATTTTTCTCATGTTTTTTATTTCGATTTTTAACAATTTTTCGTATTTTTCAATATTTTTAATTTTTTACCACTTTTTTCCGATTTTCAACAAATGTTCATATTTTTCAAGATTTTTACGTTTTGTTCATGTTTTTACATTTATTTCCATTTTCAACAATTTTTACGATGTTGAACAATTTTTCATGTTTTTCAAGATTTTTCATTTTTTTAACCATTTTCAATAATTTTTTTACGGCTTTTACCAATTTTTCGTATTTTTCAAGATTTTTTATTTTTTACCATGTTCAAAAAATTTTTGTTTTCTAACAATTATTCATGTTTAACAAGATATTGCATTTTTTTTACCATTTTCAATTTTTTATGATTTTCAAAATTTTTTCAACTTTTAAAAGATTTTTATATTTTCTTATGTTTATTAAGATTTTTATTTTTTTGAAATTTTTTATGATTTTCAAAAATTTTTCTTGTTTCTTAAGATTATTATATATTTTTTTATAATTTTCGAGATTTTACCATTTTGTTCATGTTTTTCAAGAATTTTGCATTTTTTACCATTTTCCAGAATTTTTACCATTTTCAACAATTTCTCATATTTTTAAATATTCTTATTTTGTTTTCTTGTTTTTCAAAAATTTTTTGACATTTTCACAAATGGTTTAATCAAAATAAAAGTAAAAAAAAAGAATCTGTCAATAAACATTGCTTTAGTTAAGTTATTTAAATTATAACAAATTATAAATTATAATTTGTAGCCTTTATGTTTGTAGCTATATAAGGAAAAAAGTCCCATCAAAATCCATCCAGCAGTTTTGCATTAAAACTGGACAACAATAAGACTGTCTACATGTTTATTATATTTACCTTTTACCTTTTTTACATAGATAAATAAAGTGAAAAAATTACAAAATTTTGAAATGTTTTAAATGAGAGATAATGCTTAGTACTTGTAGTGATAGAAATTATATAACCTACTTAAAATATTACCCGAAAGAGATCTACAAAAAAAATTCAATAAATATACTCTGCAACACTAAGTTTACCATTCGAAAGATGTAACAAGCAGGCCAAGGCCGAACATTATCGCGGAACGGAATGGAAAGGATCGGAAAATCTGAAAAACATATAACGGTCTGCATACTAACGCGGATCCGAACAGTTCGGAATGGAACCGAACGTAATGGAGTGGTTTGGATTACCTGCAGAGCAAATTTTACCGAAGTTCCGCAGTGGAAGGCGCGTGAGCACAGAAAAACAACTGAGTATTACTACATATAAGAAATATAATCAACTTTCAAGTACAAATATTATAACTGAGTTTTGTGTTGTTTGTTGAATAATCTCAAACTAAATAAATAAAGAGCTATTAATTAACTTTTTTAATAATGATTTGCATTACTAACTCTCATCGTTTAAAATTTGCTGACGATTTAAAAATTTATAATTGCATTTATTCCTGACAAGATGCTACACTACTCTAAAACGATTTAAACAACATATAGAATTGGTGTTCTGTTAACAAAATGAAGTTAAACATAGATAAATGCTTCATAATAATATTTTTTAGAATTTGCTACAATTACAAATTTAATAGCGATGTATTTAGAAAAGTTGACAACATTAGTGGTTTGGGAATTCAAGTGTAAACTGACTTTTTCATTTCACATAAACTCGATTACAAGTAAGGCATATAAAACATTGGGCTTTATATTTAGACATTCACAGGATTTTAGTATTTGAATTTTAAAAACATTGTATTGTGCTTTAGTGTGTTCTCCAATACGATTCAGTTATTATGAATGTGTTTATAAAATGGGTCTCAACCGTGATCAATACGATTATAAAGATATAGAGAAATCTTTGAATCTTCAAACATTAAAACAAAGGAGAATTAACTCGGATATGATCTCTCTTCACAAAATCCTAATGGGCAAAATTGATTGCACCGGATTTGTTAAAAACAATAACTTTAAAAGTTCCTGCTGGCCAAACGAGAAACCAACCTGGAAACGATTGCGATTCCTCTTTGTTCCAATAACTACACATTTAATTCTCTGGTCAAATCTTTTGTAATTTTGCCATATAGTTAATTTTTGTATATTGGGTCATACCGCAAATTTTTTTAAATAAATAAATAAATAAATAAATAAATAAATAAATAAATAAATAAATAAATAAAATAAGTAAATAAATTAATATAATTCTTGATTATCCACATCATTATTGGATGAGTGATATAAATGGTCACAATCAACAAATAAGCAATAATCCGTGGAAAGAAATTTTTAGAACAATGAAAATACTTTATTTAGTATATTTTGTGTACCCATTTACGCTTTTTATTGTATTTTTTTCCTCCTATTCTTCCAAAACAACACATAGCGCCACTGAACTCTTTCTTAAAAGAATTCATTCCAAAGGTAAAACAGACAATAAATTCGCAGTTCCAAGCTTCTATATTTTCGTTATCAAAATTGATCGATGTAAAGTTGATTACGGCACACGAAACTAAATAAGTGCAGTTCCAAATTCATACCTTGCGCTTTCAACACTTTAGAATTCGTACAATTGACATAACTTCTTTAGTTATTAACCGATTCCAATGACCAAAACACTAAATGCTGACTGAAGCCCATAAAAATATATTCCTGAAAACTGCATCCAAATCGATTTGAAGGACAAACATTCTTAAATCGAATTGTTGCGAATGATGAAACTTGGGTTTCCAAAGAGTGGAGCGAGCACAATCAAAGGTTAAACAAATGATGATTTTTGCATACGATAACCAAGGAATTTATTTATTTATTTATTTATTTATTAGCAATAGTACAATAAGTCAAACATTTTGTTATAATTATAACTAACTTATGTAAGCACAAATTCTCTACTGCAAGTTTTAGTGGCGCACAATGGTATTTAGGATACTGTGTGTGCGTCATTACCATTTTAATTTTTTCTAATGAGGTATTTAATAATAAAAATAAAGATAATATAAATTCTACAACAAAGTAAATAACAATATTTAGTTACTAAAAAATAAAATGAAAGATAAAAAATTCCAAAGGGTCAAAAAAAAGAAAAATAAAATAGAACTCTATACCACATAGCTTATGCTAAAATTATTATCAATAATTCACTTTCCTATATATTTTTTTACTCTATGGTATGGTTTTAATCTAATGTTATTTGGAAGAGAATTAAAAACTTTTGGTCCAACATAATATAGATGATTCTGGCAGATAGTATGTTTTGGGTTGCTCAATACAATATTGTTATGAGCTGCATTTCTAGTATTAATGCCATGTGTAATATTAAGTTTATAATAGTCATTTTTTATCATAAATCTAATAACCGATTTTATGTACAACTGATTGGGCGTTAATAAATTGCTCTCCTTGTATAGTAGTTCCGTTGGATATCTTTTGTTTTTAAAAAGCATGACTTTAATTATCCATTTTTGTACAACCTCTAATTTTTCAATATCCGATTTGTTAGCATTTCCCCATACTACTATGCCATAACCAAGAACTGACTATACTAAAGCAAAATAAACTTGTTTTAAGTTTGTCAGTAACAAAATATTTCTTAGTTCATAAAATTTATATATTAATTTTCTTATTTTATCAGTAATATACCTAATATGCTGTTTCCAATTGAATGTCTCATCGATGTAAACTCCCAAATACTTTAGACATGCTTGTCTTTCTACTATTTTATCACATTTGCATTGGTTATTTAATTTACAGTCAGAATTATGTAATATAATATTTTGAGAATCAGGTAAAGTTCGACTAGATAAAGAAAAAGTCATAAATTTGGTTTTGGCAACATTCAGTGAGAGTAAACTGTTATCAAGCCATTTTTTTATTTTTTGTAGTGCTAACTCAGCATTTTTTTTAACTGTATCCCAGTCATCTCCACTAACTATTACACCAGAATCATCTGCAAAACAAAATATGTTCACATTCTCATCGTCCAGCAAAGACATAAGCCCATCTATGTAAATATTAAACAATAATGTGGAAAGCACCGTACCCTGTGGGACACCCACCTCCACTTCAAGCTTATTACTTTCTGTATCGGATATTTTTACACTTTGTTTTCTTTTATATAAATAAGATTCAATTAGTTTCTTTGGAATACCTCTGACACCAATGCAATCCAAACGTCTTAGTAAAACTGAGTGTGCCACAGTGTCAAATGCTTTTTGCAGATCGATGAAAATGCCTATGACCTTCCTCCCTCCATCTAGTTCTTTTAATATCTTTTCTGTTACTATACAGAGTGCCTTTTCGGTACTGGAGTTTTCTCTAAATGCAAACTGATGTGGATGCAGGAGCTTGTTTTCTTCTAGGTAATTCAACAATTTCGCCCTGATACATTTTTCAATTACTTTACTTACGGTACTTGTTAAAGAAATAGGTATGTAGTTGTTCAAAGATTTCTGATCTCCTTGTTTATACAGTGGTAGAACTATTGTTGTTTTCAGAATGACATACAAGGTTGCGTGAGATAAAAGTGTCATATGACTTTAATGTCGTGATTTCCTGCGAAATCTGAGTATAAAAATAAACTAGAACTGACTTCAGCTGCTCTAGACTCGACCTTATTCTTTATGCGTACATTGCAAATATCGCAATCGAACAGCTACTCAAATATGGCTTGGAGGAGTTGCTTCATGCTCCCTACAGCCCGGACACGAGTACACCAGATTTCGACTTATTCCCAAAGTTGAAACAACTTATGCGCGGCAGTCATGATCTCTGGAAGAGCTTTCTGCTGTCGTTACCCGAGCCATCCTCCAGATGAACAAAGATGGCGTACTGTTTTTTTTTTCAAAACTAAAAATGCCTAAAAAAAATTAAAATAATTTTTCTTTCTAAGCTTTCGATAACCAGATCGGTTGTCGGTTTCAAGGATATTTTTTTTAAATGTACTTCTTATTGGAACGAAGTTCCCTTTCGGGCGTTACGACCAGTTACGACTGAGACTAGAGACTAGCCAAAAAAAATTCAGACCAAAATATGTCACGACACGACTCACGCATGTTTCTCTGTCTGTCGGTCTCTCTCTCACAGACCAAAAAATAAAAAACTCTCTGTCTCTCTCTCTCATAGATAGATATATTACAATTAAAAAGACACTATTTTAAATTAAAAGAAAATGTACATTAAAAAGAAAATACTGTAGAAAAAAAATAATTACCTATAATAGTATTATATTTTATTTCATCATGTTTTTATAAATCAATAAATTCATAAACATTTCAAAAATAGTTCTTAACTTGACTAGTTAGGTACCTACGTCAAATTACCTTAACTGTCAGTTACTGTCAAATATTTTAATTTAAAAATTTTGTATTAAATTGTTAATTCCTGTTTTAAATTAAATTGAAATAAAAAGTAATTCTAGATAGATGTATATCATCTAAACCTCTGGTATTGTATAAATGGACACTTTTGTTAAAAGAAACGAACTGTTGAAACTAATGAATTTACTATTTTCTATTTTGCTTTGAACAGTGTAGTGTCGCGACTTTGTTAAGTTTATACAGGTTTTTTGTAGATAATAAATATTAAAATAATAGAAAATAATAACAATAATGTATCCTGACAGTGTTTCTGCACAAGTTCCGGATATTGCTGATAGAGTTAGGTAAGTAGAGATTTTATACAGACAACAATAAATGCTTATGTATGTATAAACTCTCTGTTGTGTTTACAAATTACTAATTCCTTCACTAATTAATCGAAAGGAACTTCGTTCCATCCGGGTGTCCCTTGACACCTTTCACTTTTTTTCAATGCTTTTTTGAGTTTTAAATTTTTATGTGTTTCTTTTTATTTCTATAGATACATAGATTATCAACTCTTTTTTTTTTTAAGGTGGTTAGCCAAGATCTAGGTAAATCCAAAGTAAAATAATTGGAAATATATTCTTTAATATTCTTAGTCGTTACTTGATAGAAATCCATATTCACAGAATATTAAAACACTAAATGTATAATGATTTTCACAATTTTTATAATTTACTGTATAACGCGTTTCGCTATATTATAGCTTCTTCAGATACACAATAATGGTCGAACTTATAAAGTTATGGTTTAAATAAAATGAAATAAAATGTACTATAAACTGCATTAAGGATTAATTAAATGATAATAAATTTTACAATATGGGAATACTCACAGGATCAGTAGGTACATAGACCTTTATACAAATAAATTTAATAATGGTGAATTATTTAATTCTGTTTGATCATTGAGCAATATATCAGAGTGTTTACGTTTATTAATTTCTAAACTTTCTAATAAATTTAATTGAAAACCTTTATTTTCTTGGTGTAAAATATCGAAACTACTGTTAAAGTTATGGTTTTCGGAAATTAAATGATTTGCCTAAGTGGAATCAGCTTTTAAGGAAGCTTCTGTTATGCTCAGAAATACGTTTCTTAAAAGTTCTACCTGGTTGTCCCATATATACTTTATCACAAGAACCACAAGTAAGTTTATATACACCTGATTTTTAATCTTTTAAATTTTTAGTTTTATTGTTCTTTATGTATTTCCCTATTGTGTTATTGGTTTTATATGAAATCATGAAATTTTGCTTCATTAAAAAAGATTTTAATTTATTACTGCTTTTACCTAGATATGTTATACTTTTGTACTGCTTTCTTTCATTTATTTACGGATAAACTTCCTACATGGCCTGTTTATAAGCTTTTTTGTTAACAGCTATTTGTTTAATAATCTTATATTCTTTATTATAATTATCTTCAATTAAAGGTGTATTCAGTAACCTATGGATCATACACACATTTCAATTGTAAATTTAATAGAAGGTACTCTGTTGTCAAAAAATCTGTGTAATAAATTAAGATTGTAAGGCCAAATTGCAAAAACATCATCTACATATCTCCACCATATTTTTGGTTTAAAATATGTTTCAATAAAATTCTTTTCAAAAAATTCCATATAAATATTACTTAATATTGGTGAAAGACAACTTTCCATTGCCATTCCTGTTTTTTGTTTATAAAAGTTATCTTTATATTGAAAGTAAGTTGATTCGATACACATAGTTAACACTTCCATAATACCCATCTTCGCATAAATTTGTTCTTGGATTTTAATTATTATCATTTGCTGATAATTTTTTAACTATTTGTAACGTTTTATCAAAAGGTACGTTTGTAAAAAGGCTTACATCAAAACTTACCACGAGATGATTTTTGAAGTTATACTTCTATTCGTGCACTCGGCGGAAAAGATTTGTGTAGAGTTAAATGGGAAAAATCATTACATATGAGAGAGACAGAAACACATATATGGTATATTGGTGGGTACAAACAAAGATGAAATATTGTTATTAGTTATATCTATAAGTCCTTTGAATACTGTTTAAACATTCATTACATTGAAAAGAGATAGATATACAAAAAACAGTCTGAGCTAATGTTTTGAATATCATAGTGACGTATTACATTGTGTTTGACAGATTATTTTATAATTCTGTCACGTAAGTAAACATATAAAGTTTAGTATTTTATATTAATAATAATATTCAGTAATGAGTATTGTATTGTAGTCCATAGTACCGTCACATGTTTGCATTATATCCTGCACTAAGTATGCTTTTAAGGTTGTTGGCTACACAAACAGAGTATTTTTAAGAATAGTCGAAAAGTGCATTCCGAACAGATAATAGATAGAAAAATTACAACTCGTTAAGTATTAGTATTCCAAATGGGTTCAATTTATGTACTCGGGTTTTTGGGGTCCCTGAATACGAACATCATGATATCGAAAGTCTCCGCGGCACTTGGTGCCTAGGGTATTTACCTCTTCTCCTGGGGTTTTATGTTAATTCTGTACAAAATCAGTGCACACTTGGAACTCGGCGGTTTTTTGGGTCGCTGAATACGAATATGATAATGGCGATGGTGTCCGAAACACCTGATGCTTAAGACGGACCTCGTCTCCAGGAATTTTATGCAAATTCGATACAAAATGAGTGTGCACTCGGTACTAGGAAGATTTTGAGGTCGCTGAACACGAATACCATGTTATGATTTTGCTAAATTATTCGCATACAAATTTATGAATTCGGGCGCGAGCATAGAAGTATAACTTCTGCCGGCAGTCCCACTGACTGCCACACCCGTTTTTTATTTACCTATATTAATATTTGTTAATTTTTATAAAAAATGTTTATTGTTTTTAATGAATGATTCAGTGTTTTTAGATAAAGGATTGGTGATATTAAGTAAAAATTTTGAAAATTTACTAAAAGAAGAATTGATTGAACTTACAATTGGACAAAGTGGTATTCCTTCTTTAAGTATTTTAGGTAAACCATAAAAATGAGGTGGTTTACTCTAGTGTGAAGTTAGTTGTCTTCTTTGTAAGTCATTTAATTCGTTTTTATGTTTAAATAAAGATTTGTATATTTTATTTTCTAAAGATTTTGTTAGGTCGTTATTAATTTTGATATAAGTTGAGTCTTTACCAAGTTTAAAACAGAACTTAATATTGGCCCTTTGTTCGATGCTCATTTTTCGACCAATGCTAATGCCACTTTGAGCGCAATAACTCGGCGTGAAGTTTAATTGTCATGAAATTTTAACAAAACATCAATTAAAGATGTACCTATCGAACGTTAGCTTGGGGCACGATAGCTAATCTGATTCCCACGAGAACAAACCTCTCGAAGATTCAGAGACTAGCCTGGGCATGTATCACTGGAGCAATGAGAACATGCCCCACTGCTGCAATGGAAGTAATCCTAAATCTCTCACCACTGCATATTCAAGTAGAAAATGCTAGGAAGAAAACAATATATAGAATGGTTAAAGAAGAAATAATCAAGGAAAGACCTCGATCACTTCAACTTGATCAAACTTGGGAAATCTCACATGACATGCCAAAGAAATATAACTTCGTAAGAAAATTTACCAAAAAACTGGGAAGTAAATCTGAATGGGACAAAAACACCATATTGGGGCTAAGCCAAAACGCCATAAAATGGTATACGGATGGATCCAAGATAGATAAAGAAACAGGAGTAGGGGTTTTTGGACCTAGAACCAAATACTCGGAGCGTGCGTACTCAAGCATCTTTCAAGCGGAAATCCGTGCCATTGAATCATGTATAGAATTTAATATCGCAAGGAACTAGTAGACAAAAGATTGTAATCATGTCAGATAGTCAAGCAGTCATCAAAGCTATGAACTCAGACACAATCAGTTCAAAGAAGGTCTGGGAAGGTCTAGGCAAATAAAATGCACTAGGACAGAATAACACTGTTACGCTCCTATGGGTTCCAGGACACATAGGAATAGAAGGAAACGGGCTGAAACCCCATACCTGGGACCAGAACCATCCTGTGGAATCAGCATAAGTACAAGCCTAGAAAAACTAAGGAAAAAAATGGATAGCGAAAAGTACTGGAATGATCTAGAAGGACTAAAAAGTCTAAGACGCTTTTGGGAAACTACAACCAGAAGAGATCTATCAGCTGTCTTAACCTTAGTAAGAAGAACCTTCGTATTATAACAGGAATACTAACCGGGCACTGCCAATTAAGAGGACACATGAAGAAACAAGGATTGGTAGATGAAGCAAACTGAAGATTCTGTGAGGTAGAGGATGAAACCTCAATACACATACTCTCAGAATGCATTGCATTACGTAATTCTAGGGTCAAATACCTAGGGTCGTACGAAATAGAAAAGGAAGATTTACCTAACTTAAAACCCAACGATATCTTAAACTTTCTAAGGAAGATAGGACTTGAAGAGCTGCTATAAGTCTGAGAAAATCATCAGAAATATAGCAAGGTAGGGGGGACACAATAGATCTTATAGGTCGCAGGTGGATCTGTTACCCCTAACTTGCTCATTCATATATACAATGTTAGTCCCAATAGTAGATGGCGCTACTAGTATGGGATATTTCTTTAAAGTCCTATTTACTTTGCGATAGATCTCGTATTTTAGTTTATTAATTAATATATAACATTTTATTAATAGAAAACTTACGTATAACTGCTGTACCTACTTAAATTTAGTTAGAAATTCAATGTCATTTAGACAAACATGAAGTTGTTAATAAAATTGCCATCAAAATGCTTGTTGGAGCTAACTGGTTCATTAAGTTTTCTCTTTAAGTCAAGTCCAAATTTCTATTTAACTAAATGAGTTTTAGAAAACTTTCTCAATTTAACATTCATTAATTCTAAAGAGAGTAATGCGTCAAAAACGGAGTTTTACCAAACTTCTTACCCACTGAATTTTAAACGGCTACAAGCTTTGAAATCAAAAAAATAGCCTCAAGGTTTTCTTAAAAACGTTTCAATTTTAGTTAGTTGATAAATGATTTGTTTAAGTAAATAAAATTAAAACCGATGATATTTTATGTTATTTTTTTTGATAACGTAAATGTTGTAATTTAATTTAATATATAATATGATCCTGTTGAAAACAAAATGATTAAATACATAAAAGATTCTTAATTTTTTTTATCGAAAATAAGAGAGTCTTAATAAATTAATAATTTGTCAAAAAAGTGTTGCAAACAATAAACTAAAATTTATTGAACTTCATACAGGGGTGGTGCGTAGTGGTATGTCTTGGGGGCCACAATAAAAAAGGTGAAAAAAATGGGGTCACAGGTAAAACACCGCTGACAAAAATTTTTTGAGTGGACCCCAACACGAGGTTTTTCGGAATTATTGAGAAGTTAAAAATTTAGAAAAAAACTCGCTTGTTGAGTATAGGTACCTCGCATAACAACCGCATAACTAAATGTCTATTTTCAAAAATCGTTTATAATCCCGATTTTTTCCTTTACTTATTTTTATAATTTCCAAACTCGGTTTTAGGAGATGCACACTTTTGTTATAATTTTCAGTTCTATTGTTTGTAAATCAAATTCAATTGTTTTTAAATATTGAACAGACACGTCATCGCAAAAATTTTGCGAGATCGCCGCAACGTCCGTTATTCTCACAATTTTTGGGTTATCGCAATGTACACGTAAATAAAACCGAAACGATGAACGACTGAACTTCTACTCTGACAAGAAATCACTGAGATCACAGTGCCACTGTGTTCCAGTGATCTTTACAACTTGGCCATTGTCGCGAGACGCACGGGAAGAGGTGAGGTAGCGTTTGAACGAATCAGATATCTTTATTTATAGTCGAGAAAGCAGCTAGAGAATGAGATTTTCAATAAATGTTAATACATAAATAGAATAATATATGTTTTTGTTTTTTTTTTATTCGTATTTTTTACATTGAGGGTTCACGTGCTTATGTGCTCTTATAAACTAAACCAACACCACTGACTTCATTATAATAATCATGGAGACTAGACAAGGAGTACGAACTCCATGTATGCAAATAGGGCTACTAAAATAAGAGGGCGCTGGTGTTCCATTTGTACCAAGATGACGACCAATGAGGACGTAGTTTGAAATCAAATAAATAATTTTTAATTATTTCATTATTCATTTATTTACACAATGAAAAAAATAGTTCGATCATTCAGATATAAATAATAAAAACCAATTTAATAATTCACGATTATTTAATTGTCTATAGTCATACCGGTACAAAAGGAACACTAGCGATGCTAGTGGTGAAAAAAGTAAACCTAATATGTACGATACCGTGGACAGATTTTGGCAATTCCTCCGGTCGAGTGCGTACTCCTTGTCTAGTCTCCATGATAATAATAATAATAATTTTATTCTTCATCAAAGACAATACAAACATTAAAAAAATGCTTGTTTTTTAGTTTTTTATTTTTGGTCGTATATTTTAGTTGGATTTTATAGAAGCGTGTTTTTAACTATTATTTAATATTAATTTCTTAGCTCGATTTTTCATTAAAGCCTGTTATTGATTTAGTTTTTTTAGTTATTATTAAAGTGAAACTTTTATTAGATCGTTTTAAGTGCATGTTGCATGTCGCATGTCGGTCGAACGCCGAGTAGGTATAAAGTATAAAGTAGGCGGCGCTTATAGTTTAATACAAAAATGTACGGGAGTGAGCACATCTGCTAATGGAAACAATCTTACTATTCGTATTAATACGAACTTCGACTGCGTAAGTATCTACGACATGTAAAGTTTTAAAAATATTACAGTCGTAAATAATAATTTTTGAAACTGAAAATATGGAACTTGAGCAATAAATTATGTAACATATATTAAATAAAATCTTTTAAAATTAATCAAAACACTTTCATTTTTAAACAAATAAACTTTGTAATTATCCTACCCTTGTTATATATATTCATTTCATTCTTTTGTCGATTTACTGAAGTTTTCACTTCTATCGTGCGTGAATCACACACACACCTTTTGATTTTGATTTTGATTTCGATTTCGATTTCGATTTCGATTTCAATTTCGATTTTGATTTAGATTTCAATTTCGATTTCGATTTTGATTTCGATTTTGATTTTGATTTCGGTTTCGATTTCGATTTCGATTTCGATTTTGATTTTGATTTCGATTTCGATTTCGATTTCGATTTCGATTTCGATTTTGATTTTGATTTGATAAAGCGATTTTTATACCCTGAATATGATTCGAAAAATTTTTAGTTAAATGTCTATAGGGTAAAAAAAGTTTCACTTTTACCGTGGTTTCATAAAACCACACAATGCTTTTTTTTTATTAAATTATAATTTTTTTTAATAAGATTAATTCATTTACAAACGATTTGTTACGATTATTATTTATATATATATATCATAAATAATAAAAAAGTAGAACGGATTCGAACACACAGAACCTACATTCAAAATCAATTGATCATCGATCGACCCTTGATGAGTAAGACACCAAAAAGAACGTTAAAATTAACTTGCAAGATTCCTCCTTCACATACAAACATATAATTTTTCAATTTAGATTAAAACATTCACAAAGAATTTCTTACGATTATTTATATGTATGAGAAATTTAAAAAAAATACAGTAGTTGGACGGATTCGAACCTACAGAACCTACATTCAAAATCAAAACTATTTTAAATCCTAACACATTAACCGATTGCGTCACTGGGCCTTGTTAATAATTATAATTAAACTAGCTGACCCGGCCACGCGTTGCTGTGGCTAAGGTTTTTGTTATACTTATTACATTGTAGTAATCTATTTAAGAGGAACAGTAGTAGAACATCAGTCATGGGGACCACCATGCTTGTTTACATAGATGCCATTTGTAAAAAATATGGCGACCTCCATGACAGATTTTCTACTACTGCAACCCCCTAATACAATGAAATTATTATTTACGAATAAAGACGGAAACGTTAAAGCTGGTATAAAAATTCACTGGACTGATATTAAGCAAAAATCAATACAAAAGAATTTTAAAATTTATTATTATTTTTATTCAAGTTTCTAACAAATGAGTATATTACTGTCACGCCTGGAGAGATTTGGGAGAATGTGCCTTAGTGTTTTAGGATAAGGAGTAGCTTACTAAAGGCACCCCTGGCCAGGTATTCTGCTGAAGGCAGAAAACTAACCAAGGGTAAGATGAGATAAACAACAGGAAACAAACAACAAATAGATTAACGAATAAATAAGCAATAAGAATGAGTAATAAACATTATGAATAGGGAGTCTTACCAAATAAACTACATGGTGGCGTGTCACACTTACTCACGAAGATACGTCAAGACTCACAATGGCCCAGACCCCAGGGTCTGTTTTAGGGACACCCCAAAGGGTGTCTGACCTCAACAACCTGCTTTTAAAGTCAATTCATATTCTACGTGAGAATCAAAATTAAACTATTTAAACACGTGCCAAGATCTAAAGTAATGACTTTGACCTGGTAAAATGTAATACATAACAATACAATAAAATATAAATTAATAAATTAATATGTAGGGCAAAACTACCCTATCACTTATGTGGCATTACAAAGTAAATAACATGTAACACTTTAACTTATGCATGAATGAGGTAGGTAGGGCAGATAGTCTTAAATCTTTAACAATAATACTTATTATTTTAAATTATAGGTAATTACTTTTATTTTCAATTTAATTTAGCACTAATCGGAACACAATATTTTTGGTTAACCTGTCTTTAGCTAACACAAACAGATTCGACGGTTTCCCTACACGTGAACATGCAATATATAGTTGCCCAGTTTATTAAACTATATAGTTTCAAAGCACATGCCACAACTTTTTATGTTAAAACTTTTCAATAATTAAAACTGAATTTAAGTGTCATCTCAACAATGAACAGCATCCTTGATATTGCAAAAATATTAAGTCATGCAACGCTGTGATTGATCATAGAGAGGATTGTTTCCTTGTTAACTAAATCAAGGGTAGTTGTATCTAAAAACTTTCTAAAATAGTTTATTTTATTAACAGTTAAATTAAAATAATAATTACTGTTTTCACATGTAAAAACAAAAAAAAAAAAAAAAATTCCCTCTGGCGTAATCGATCCCATTACCATAACCCAACCGAAATGTCATAATCGCCGCTGATCCAAATTAGCTACGAAGACTTTACATGAAAACTTTCAAAATGATAATGTCATATTTAATATAATAACAATTCAATAAACAAATAATTTACAATAAAATAATATTGCGACTATAAATGAAAGCTATCCTATTTTTCAAGTTGAATCAAACTGCACACGGTGTGCAAATTTGATTAAAATCGGTTAAGTAGTTTGGGAGTCCATTGCGGACAAACAACGTGACACGTAATTTATATATATTAAGATGAAATAAATATGTGTTTGCGAAGTCATAAGCCGATACAGTAGTTTCTAATAAAAGAAAATGTTTGCTTTTTATTTTATTTTAATATTATTGTATTGTCATCAATCCTACATAAGTATGCAAAATTTCAGCTCAATCGGACACTTGAAAAAAGGTCAAATTTAACTTGCAAGATTCCACCTTCACAAAACACATACATATTATTTGTTCCAAGTTCGTTTGGATTGGGTAATCTTAACATCCGACACTTTAAAGCTCAGGACCGTAATAGGATCTACATTATACCAGAAGGTACTGACTGTTCTTTCCAATTATTTTACTGAACCGCGGCATAAAAACAAAGATGTTTTTTCGTAAACCAAATAAAAGTTATTTGATCAATATCACTCGCATTATTGTCCTGATTTTTAGTTTCTGGTGTAAGTCACGGCTGCCACATATTGATCGAAAATAATGAATGAACATAATAAATAATATAAATTTTTTGGAAAGCTCCGGTTAACGTCAATATTTGGAGAATACTAGAATTTGTGAATCCATGAAAATATAAAACGCAAACCTGCAAAGATCAAAACCAAGTAATATAATATAATGGAAGCTGTTAAACACTCATAAAGATAAGTCATTTCATACGAACGTGGAACGAATAAAACAAGCGAGCGTAAATCAAAGCTGGTAAATAAACATGTCTGCTATGTTGTCTAAATATATTTTTGTATATATGTATTTTGTTATTTTAGCGATTACCTTACTTATCTTCCAAACCTGATGCTTTTGTTAAAATTTAGAAAATTCTTTAGTTCACTTTATTATCGTCTATAGAGAAAGTATATTGTTTTTTTAATAATAAAGTTCATAGACCACCTTTATAAACTACCTTGTAATTAAAGAACTGAATGAGGATACATGGCGTAATGCAATAATCCAAGGTCGTTTGTTATAGTATGTTTTAATTTAATGCTCTGTCCGGTTTCCTGTACCTCGTACAGAGGAGCGATTTGTGCAATTGAGACTTAATGGTTAGTGATAATTTCAAAATCAGCAGAGCATATAAGCACGTCAAGTGAAATTACGATAATTTGCCTAAAATTCTCCTGTTTCGTGTCAATGCCTCCCGCATACTTACTTCGGCATCGTTTTGACAATTTTCCTCGGTTGGTTTAGTTTTCGATTAACAAGGGATGCAGCGGGATCCTATCAACTGTGCAATCCGAAATGTGGCACTGGCATTGGAAATTTAAAAAACTCATATATGCGTGGTCATATTGATCGGAGGCTTATAACAAATTTGCTTTTTAGAAATTATTGTACTATCAAATAAACTTTTGCCGTATATAAACTATAAAAAAAGTACTATTTATTTTCTCACATTTTTTAATGGATGTTAATCGTTCGTTAAAGGTTCACCTATGCGAACGACACTTAGTTGTTTGGTGGAGAGCGAGTCGTGGTTTCGTTCGAACAAAATATTTTTTTTTTTTAAATAATAAAAAAAAATTAAAGAAAATGTGCTCCACTTACTTTTTTATCCTATCGATGGGAAAGATCACAAATTCCGAAAAGGGATAGAAAATAAATATATAAATTAGGTAAAGTAACGCCGTAGACTATTATTAAAATATTTGAAACTCCACACTTTATCTAGAGACCGAAAAATAAAAATAATAAAGAAGAAACTTACAATCCTTAACTTATCCCTTGTGGTTTGAAACAAAATTTGTTTCATAAGAAAATTTAAAATAAATCAAAATTTAGTTACTTTTTTTTAATAAAAAGTTTTAGTCTAAGATTGAACTTCACCCATCTGCTTACCAAATAACAAATAAAATACTCCAAAAACTAGAGAGATCGATCAAAGGACGACGATTTGCCACATTTGAGGAGATAAAGGCCTAGCCGAAGAAAGAGCTGATGGCAATATGCAAAATCGTGCTTTGAAGATTGGAAGAAGCGCTGCCACAGGTGTGTTATATCTGAGGGGGATTACTTTGAAGGGGACAAAAGACACATTGATAAAAAAATAAACATACCTCGTGTATTTAAATGTTGTCTATAACTTCTTCGTGGCATAATTGTAAATATTTACTTCTTTAATCTGGGAACTTTTGTCGTGCTTTGAAGATTGGAAGAAGTGCTGGCACAGGTGTGTTTTATCTGAGGGGGATTACTTTGAAGGGGACAAAAGATATATTGATAAATAAATAAACGTACCTCGTGTATTTAAATGTTGTCTATAACTTCTTCGTGGCATAATTGTAAATATTTACTTCTTTAATCTGGGAACTTTTGCAACTAAAATAAATCAAAATTTGGAAAATGACCCTTAATTATTTATCTTGATAGATTGATGAAATTTGTCAAGAGTCGTTTTTTTCAAAACTGAAAATGCCTAATAAAACTTAAAATAATTTTCCTTTCTAATCAGATCGGTTGTCGTTTTCAAAAATAGGTATTTTTTTTTAAATGTACTTCTTTTTATTTCAATGCATTTTGAGTTTTAAATTTTTAATTTTAATCAACATAAATAAGCAAGAGTCATTTTCTAAATATAGATTTATTATTTTATTTTTTTGATTTTGATGGCAAAAGTTCACCGATTAAGAAAGTAAATATACCTCGTATATATAATAATAAAACTGTAGTAGAGTCTGTTTGTTATCCGTCTTTAATGCAAAAACCACTGGATGTATTTTGTTTTATAACTCTTAGTCCTTGGCATCATTAGCCTTTATGTAATATATTTTATAATTCATAAAAATAATTTAACACTTTTCAATGCAAATAATAATTTTTATTTCGTTCTATGAAGTTCTTATCGAGAGTTAATTTATCGTAAAAAAATCTATACTCTCGTTTTACATCTAAAATCCAAATTGCGGAGAAATTTGGTAGATGGCGTTACATTGAGATTTCTAAGCGAGTTAGATAGATTTTATTTGGATCTTCGTCCGGATAGAATAATAAGTATTAAAATATGATTTTTCAAAAATTGTTGAATATCTTAAAAAACTGTTAAAAATTCTAAAAAATTAACAAAATCCTAAAAAAATCCTAAAGAAAGATTGTAAAAACGTTAAAATTCGTGAAAAAAATGTTAAAAGTTCTAAAAATTGTTAGTAATAATAAAATATTGTTAAAAATGATGAAAAGTCGTAAAAAAAATTGTTAAATGTTTTAAAGAAACCTTGAAAATCGTAGGAAGTTAGTGAAAATTGTTGACAATATAAACAAAATGTTAAAAATTGTTAAATGTGTCAAACATTAAAAAAAAATGTGAAACCAAATCGTGAAACATTGTTGAAAATTTTAAAGAAAAAATCGTAAAATATTGTTGAAAATCCTAAAATTAATACAAAAAAAAAACGAAAAACAAAAAAATGGCAAGACATGAAAAACTCCCCAAGAGAAAAAAAATCATGAAAAATGACCCGGTTTACAGAAGAAAACAATTATTTTTCAAAATATTTGACAGTAACTGACAGTTAAGGTAATTTGACGAACCTAACTAGTCAAGTTACGAACTATTTTTAAAATGTTTATGACTTTATTAATTTATAAAAACAGTATAATATAAAATATGATATAATTATGGGTAATTTTTTTTTCTACAGTATTTTCTTTTTAATGTACATTTTCTTTTAATTTAAAATAGTGTCTTTTTAATTGTAATATATCTATCTATGAGAGAGAGAGAGAGAGAGAGATTTTTATTTTTTGGTCTGTGAGAGAGAGAGACAGACAGACAGAGAAACATGCGTGTGTCGTGTCGTGTCGTGACAACTTTTGTTCTAAATTTTTTTCGGCTAGCCTCTAGCCTCAGTCGTAACTGGTCGTAACGCCCGAAAGGGAACTTCGTTCCAAAAAGTGCACATGAATTCCTAAAGATAAAATAAATTAATGGAATATTGTAAAAAAAATGTAAATTTAACAAAAAACAATTGTTACAAACAAAAAACTAAAGTAAAATGGAAGATAAGTAAAAAATAAAGAAACTTACTTAAGCACTATGACGCCACCGTAAGGTAGCGCTGTTGATATTTCATATATTCTAACGAGAAATTTTACTCAAGTACTATGACGTAAGGTGGCGCTATTTTTCTTTTATATGTTTGAACAGACAATTCTTACTTAAACGGTTTAAAAAAATTTAATGAATAACAAAACCAGAAAAATTACAAAATAGGTACAACAAAAATAAGCACAATTTACAAAAAGAACTTTTTATAATAGAAAGTTTTTTACTGATTTATAGGTCATATTTTGTGTCATCTCAACAATGCACAGCATCCCTGACATTGTAAAAATATTAAGTCATACAACGCTGTGATTGATCATAGAGAAGATTGTTTCCTTGTTAACAAAATCAAGGGTAGTTGTATCTAAAAACTTTCTAAAACAGTTTATTTTATTACCAGTTAAAATAATACAAAAAAAAAAGAAAAAAAACTTCTCTGTCGCGTAATCGATTCCATTATGATAACATAACAGAACTGTCACAAATGGACTGATCCGCCGCTTAACCAACTACGCTACGAACGATTTATTTAATAACTTTCAAAATAATATTATCTATACACAACTTAGATCATGTTTAATATCAATTCGGTATAAATTTCGAAATCTATGTATATGCCTAAATACACTTGAAACATGCATTGTCATCCAGTTCTTAGCTATCCTGAAAATTTCAGAGCTCTAGGTAGTCGGGAAATAGGTTTAAATTCGATTACAAATTCCACGGAATGACATAGAGACACAGAACACGGCGAAAATATAAAAAACTTTCTAAAAAGTAAAAACCTGTAGAGACAAAAAATATAAAAAAATCGACGAAAACAGAAAAAAATAGTAACTTGCAATATTAATATTCGCAAAAATAAGATAAATCTCCTAGCTAGCTAAGTAGGTAGTAGCTTCTTTAAAGATGTCTAACAGTTTCCCCCAAACATGAAAATTAAAAGCGTCGTAGTACCAACTAAACAAATTATACGCAAACACCCTGTTTTAATTGATTTATTTAAAGTTAATTTTTACACATTAAACAATAATTGAAATTAAAAAAATAATTATGGTTTATTCGAATATTAATTTGATTAATATAGTTTCGAAATTAATTTATCTCTTAGGTATCTTTCTTCGTAACCAGGGTTTCCAATTTGTTCTGCTTTCACCATAACATAGCGAAAATTTGGTGTCGCCTCAAAAAAATATGTACTCGTAACTCTAACGTGGCCCTCTTCACAGATCTGGATTGACCCTAATGAAGAAATGAATAATCAGAACTTGATCCCTTAACGAAATTACAATCAAGTGGAATCAGTTTCCAACCAAATCGGATTTTACATTAATTCAAGATCACAAAAACCGATGTTTGGCGAATGTGAAACTACTTGTAAATTAGTTGTTAGTAATAATAAAATATCATAACAATTTAAGACACTTCTTTTAAATAAAATAATCAAATGAAACAATAAAATGGACTTACTTGTATTTGAAGCGAAGGTACCACCGAGCAATCATAAAGTAAAATGAATTTAAAATTCTAATCGCAGCGCGAAAGAAGGACAGTTATACAGTAACACCACTAGCGGTACAATTTATAATGAAGGCGATCACACTAAAATAAATCTCACCGAATATAGGCCCGGAAACAATAGTCTGGTGAATTCTTTAACTAAAACGATCCGATAGATCGTTAAACAATCCAACAAAAAAATAAAACGAGAAAAAATTGTAAAAATTTTTTAATTATTAGGCGGTTCAAAGTTCGCCGGGTCAGCTATTATATTTATAAAAATAGCTCAGACAAGAAAATTATTTATACATATGAAAAAAATCTAATTTAAGACAAGTCGTTTAAAAGAGGAGCAAATAAACTAAGACCACCTAACATATCAAATAAATAACGAGATTTTTCATAGAACAACAGGTAGCTGATGATTTAAGTTCTACTACAAAATAGTCAATTGTTTTTCCTAATGTCTTCTTTTAAAAAATTAAATTTCATATTTTTTTCAATTACTTTTATTGTACAATGTAAAAAGTTGGAAATGTAAATGATTCCAGACAAGTTTAAAAGTTTTTTTAATAATCGAATTACCTCTTATATACGAGAACCTTAAACATTATTGTATCTTGTTTTATTTTGTGAATCCCAGATCGATAAATACTTCCACGTGAACCTCAACATTAACCTTCAAGCTAACCTTTAACTCACATTTCTGTGTTCGTCTTTTCTAAAGTTTGCGTCGGTATCATCACTTTTTTTCTGTAATACCTTCAGGAAAGCCGTTTCAGATATCGATTAGCGAACATTGTCATTTTAGGAAAATTAAATCAACCTTTTCTGCGAAATCGTCAACGGTATATTGCTGTATCATCAGCGTTATTAAATTCAAGATCGATGCACTTTTTATTACTTTTTTATTCGATTTTATTTTTGTAGCAAATATTCTAATGTATATTTTAGTGTACTATGATATGAAACATACCTATACTAAATTTTTTGAGCAAAATAAAAAAAAACTGTTATTATGAAAAATTGCGCTAAATAGGGAAGTAATTGAAAACTTTAAGATATAAATAAATACGTCAGTTTAAAATAACTACTAAAATTTCAAGACCACCGCAATAACTCGAATTGTTTTAGTCGCAGAGAAAAACTTCCAAGAGTTAAAGTTTATGGTTTTCCCTGGCTATTAGATGGTTAAGATGGATTTGACCATGACCATGACCATCATAGTCTGTTACATGGTGCTAAAAATCGTAACCAAAGAATTTATGAAGTTGCTGATAAATGATTTAAGGTTGGTTTTATCTTACAGCACCTCGTAGAAGGATACAAATACAAAATAAATATTATTTCTGTTTAAAAAAATAAATAAATATTATTATAAAAGCACTCCAAGTGACCCTAAACGGAACAGAATCCTTCTACGTCAACGTCGTTGTTCCTGGGTAGTGCTAAAAGAAGAATTCTGGTTTAAGAAATTTTACTCTAGATCTTCATTAAAGCTCTTCTGTGCTCTCAATTAAAAAAAAAACGACCTTGAAAAGACTTTAACGGAGAGGTCTCTGTTTTAAGTCCAAAGTCGCCGTTATTTTCTTTATTGAAAATTAGTTAAGACCTATCATAAACTTTTATTATGAATGCAGATTCTGCAAGATTTTCCTGAAAGTACAATTTGACCTTCATACGACCTTGGAACCTTGGAACTTAATGCATATCTGGTGATGATGAATGATGGTCATGGTGATGGTCAAATTCAGAATTATCATCTGATAGTCAATGAAAAACCATAAATTTTATATCTTGCAAGTGTTTTCTGTGACTGATAAAATTTGGTTATTTCGATGGTCTAGGAATTTTTAGTTTGACCTTGAACATGACCATCATGGTAAAAATTTAAAAAATTGTCAAGGTCATATTTGTACGTAAAAGTTCACGCTCTTTGGATTTCCCTTGTCAAAAATACATGTTTCCATTTAAAAAACTGACCTGAACATCGCCTGATCAGGATCATGGTCAAATCCATCTTAACCATCTGATAGCCAGGGAAAGAACATAAACTTTAAGTCTTGGATGTTTTTCTTTGCGACTAATACAATTCGAGTTATTGCGATGGTCTAAGAATTTTTAGTTTGACATTGACCATCATGGTAAAATTTTTAAAAATTTCTAATGTCATATTTGGACGTAAAATTTTACGCTCTTTTAATTCCCACTGTCAAACATACATGTTTCCATTTAAAAAAATTGACCTGACCATTGCCTGACATGATGGTCATGGTCATGGTCAAATCCATCTTAACCATCTGATAGCCAGGGAAAAACCATAAATTTTATATTTTGCAAGTTTTTTTCTGTGACCTATGGTTTTTGAGTTACCACGGGGTTTCCATACTTTTTCCTCACCCGGTATGTATTACCAGTTTCAGTTAGTCTAATATTTCTGTTCTGGTTGTTTCAAACAGAAAGCTATTGCTTTGTGAGTTTGACAGATATTGACAAAGCTGAAAAATTGCTTTAAGGGTTTTTATACAGTCGTTAAAAGCAACCACTAGTTCAACTCGATAAGTAAATCACAAAAGACAGTAAACTTCGTTTGCGGAAAAGACCCAAACAAGATATTGAAACTAATCGCACTTGGAAGTTAAAAGTTGAGTTCGTAGTTTCGCTTAGAAGTTTTTGTTATGTAACACACTGACATCGACATCTCATAGGAGATGTCGACTTTAGGACGCCCCAGGATAGCATAATTTTTCCTTTACAAACTTTCTGAGGAAGAATTGTGGATATAGTGCAAGAGTTAATCAGTAGCAGAGCAGATGGAGTAGAAATGGGTAACACAATATTAATGGTAACAAAAGTAGAATGTAATTTACACAAAAGATTATGAACTATGCAACGGTATCTTTCTATAGGGATGATATTTTCTTCAAAATTCCAAAATTCTGGACGAAAAATCTTCAAATTTTCTCTGCCTCCACAAAGTGACTGGAACTTATCCAAGTTAGTTTCAGTTTAGTATCTCGGGTGTACCTCTTCGAGTAAATTTGAAAGTACCCTTATTAGAAACCAAAATCAATCCCTCATTGAATTTACAACTAAGAAGAATAAGTTTCAAGCCATTTCGGATTTTTCCACTTTATTAAAAGTAAATTAATCCTTGCAGCTCGTGTAAAAACCGGTCCTGATAAATAATAACAAAAATTTTTGTTTGTCTCAATGAAAATTAATTGATTTTGGTAAGAAACAATAAAAATTCACATTTTTTTAGACAATAATTATAATGATCAAAAAAATCAGAGGTTAAACACAAAAAAAACAGATTGTTTGACGTACCAATTCGTAAAAGAACGAGAATTACTAATCATTACGAGAAAATGTCGATAATTTTACTGCAACACTGCTTACGGCAAATTTTCTAACTACAACTCGTAAATTAAGTAATTCTCACTGATATACCTAAACACAGTATCAATATAGAAACTAAGTTGCCGATATTACAAGTATAAACCAAACTCCTCGACAGTGACAAATTCTCGAAATCGGCATATTTTTTAATAGTGCTTATTTGCGAATTTGATGCTTTTCTCAATAATATAAAACATTGAAGCAGTGCTAATGTCAACGAAAACTGACACTGTATTAGTGCTCAAAATGTGCTCTCGTAGTCATCAGGAAAAAAACTTATTTTGTAATCTTCGACAATGCTAACCTAAGTGATCACTAAATTTTAAAAAAATGTCGATACGGCCAAATTGACAGAAAAATCACGAAAAAGCTTTTTTTTCTAATTTAATGCTCAATTAGTACTACTAAAAAAGAACAAGCATTAATAAAAATTGTATCTTTGAAATTCGACAAAGCTGGCCTAACTGCAAATTTGACACAGAAATAATATAAAACTTTTTTTATAATTGGATGCTCATTATGTGCTACTAAAGAAAAACAAGCACGAATAAAAAATTGTTTCTTATTTTACTGTTCAAATTTCGACTATGCTGACTTAAATTAGCATTAAATTAAAAGAAAAGTGAATTCCGCCAATTTTTCACGAAAATAACGAAAATTATTTTTTTATATAATTTAATGCTCATCAAGTGCTACTGAAAAAGAATAGGTATCTATAAAAAATTATTTCTTATTTTAATTTTCAAAATTCCATAATGCTTAGGTACCTAAATTGGCACTAAATTTAAAAAAGTCGATTCCGCCAATTTGAAACCAAAATAATGCAAAACCATGTTTTTCTATAATTTAATGCTCCTTAAGTGCTACTGAATAAGAATAAAAAATTGTTTCTTATTTTAATTTTTAAAATTTGACAATGCTGTCCTAAATTAGCACTAAATTAAAAAAAACTTGTCGATTCCGCCAATTTAACACTATCAACTTTATAACAGTACTTAAAGCAGTAGTTCTAATGACAAATTAAAAAAATTTTAATTAAAATATTATTGGGCAGCCACTGTCTTCAAACATATTGGAAACTTTAGACTTTGATACCATTTGGATTTACTAACTTCACTACTTTCCTTCCATACAAATAAGGAGAAGATAATTTCTACTCTTAAAACTTTTTACTGTTATAAGACAAGTTAATGCATGTACTTAAAAACTTTAACTTTAACACTAAATCTATGTTGAAAATTTGATGAAGTAGAAGATTTTTATTGAGCTATATTTACTTTTATTTAATAACTCTTCCCGCGTGTGTAACAATTAAATTTTTTTTCCTCATTTTTCTTTTTTCGAAATTTTCCAATTTTTTTTTGTATTTTTTTCTGTTTTTGTCGATTTTATCAAAGTTTCTGTTTCTTTTTGGGTTTTTACATTTGCTTCGTTGCATTTTGTAATTTTTTAGATTTTGTCAGCTTTAGATGTTTTTTTTGTTTCCGACAATAACTGCGCCATCTTACGGTGGCTTCATATTACTGATGTTCTAAATATATGAAATATCAACCTTCTGGTGGTGTCATAGTTAGTTTTTTCCGTGATGATATTTTACTTTAGTTTTTTGTTTTTAAACATTTTTTTAGTTCTTATTATTTTTTTAATCTCTCCCTATTTTGATTTTCCACATTTTTTTTCTACTTTTTGTGATTTTTTCTTGTTTGTTATTAGTTTTTTAAATTTTTTTTTTTCGTTTTTCTTTTTTGTTAGCTTTTTAGATTTTTTCCTGGGATTTCCTGTTATTTCAACTTTTTTAATTTTTTTGATTTTTACCAACTCGTTTCTTTGATCCACCACATTTTTTTTTATAATTTCTGACATTTTTAACCATTTTCAAGCATTTTTCAAGATTTTACGTTTTTTAAAAATTTGTTAATAATTTTCGACACTTTTCAACTTTCTCAACAATTTCTTCAGATTGTCAACAATTTTTTACCAACTTTTTACGATTTTCAACGTCTTTTTAAAATTGTCAACAAAATTTGTCATCTATGTTAATAATTTCTTAGATTATTAAAAGTTTTCAAGATTTTCAAACCTTTTTCATCATTTTCAAGAATCTTTCCTGATTTTTAACATATTTTCAGGATTTTTGTTATTTTTTTACGATTTTTAACCGTTTTTAAGACTGTCAACAATTTTTGAAATTCATATTTTACTACTCATTATTCTATAAGTAATGCGTTAATAATTTTTTACGTCAGAAAACTGTAATCTTTACTAATATTATAAAGAGGAAAGGTTTGATTTTTTGTTTGTTTGAAATGAATAGGCTGAAACTACTGGACCGATTTCAAAAATTTTTTTACCGTTGGCAAGCTACACTATTTCCGAGTGACATAGGCTATGTTTCATTTAAAAAACAAATAGGGATCCTTACTAAAATGCCATTAATGTAACCAAAAATGACCTTAAAATCCTTACATCGCGTGCGCTGAGAATACTATTGATTATAGAATAAAATAATGTACTACGATTTTGAAGAATATATAAATATCTACAAAAAATGCCGCGACAGCATATATCTAACTGTTATAGTTACGTCACAATAACTAATTTTTAATTTTTTATCTTGGTATTAATCCTTATCAAAATAACTTATTTCATAATCACGACAGATATCACAAATTTAGCATGTGCAATGGGACGAGGCTACTTATAAAGGAACTAAAGGACAATTAAGTTGTAGCAACCAATATAACTGAACCACCAGCTGGTCAACTAGCTCATACACTGAGGATACCGATGATCCCAACTGATCTACCAAATCCATTTAAACCGCTTCAATATCCTATCAAAACCTCTTTCGCTTTTACTAATAATAAGTCCCAAGGTCAAACCTTCCAAATAGTAGGGATTGGTTTTCCTCATGGCCAACCGCCTAAGGCGGTTTGGAGCACCTGAAAATCAATTTATTTTGCTGCCAGAAAATAAAACAACATGTAATATTGTTTACAGGGAAGCGTTGACCCAATAAATTTAATGGCTTTTGTTATTTTTCTTTAATCCCCGTGCAAAGCCGGGGCGGGCTGCTAGTTTTTTTAATAAGTTTATAAAACAGATTTTCTTTCTTTTTATCAATATTTTCAATTTGGTTCAAATGGTTTATGAGATCCTGCATATATTTTTTATTATACATTGTGGTTTGTTAGTAACTCGTTATTGGGTTCGTTAACTTCCCACACTATAATACATAAAATAACTCAATTGCCACAAGGTCTATTTCTCTCTCTAGTCCGAGTAGATATCAACAAAAAGGGCAATGATTCTTCTAATTTGATTAAATGAAGTCATTTAACTCCCTTTTATATCTTATTTTCATTCTTTGTTTCCTTTGTCGGATAAAAACTGGAGTCATTCAAGTATAATCTATACAGAAATTTCTAAAAGAAGAAAAATTAGTTTAAAGTTAAAGTTAAACTCAGTATTAAATATAGCTAGAAAATATTATAAATTTTATAAAATTCTTGGGGTTACACATAAAGAAGTTTTGTTATTGGATGATCTATGTATAGTACAGACGTAACTATTTTTTACACTGCAATAGAACAACAAAACTGCGGCTAATACGTATTAGAAAATGTGCTAAAGAGGTATCTTATATTACCAAGGAGATATCTAAAAATGTAATTTTATTTTCTTTGATTTTTAAATTAAGAGTTTTTTAATTTTTTCAGATTTCTATTTTATTATTTTAAAAATAGACTTCTACGGACCTAAAATGGGTTATTTAATTATGGAAAATGCATAGTTAATTAAATCATTTAAAAATAATTTTATAAAGATAATTGGGCCAAAAGAATCCTTTACATTTTAAAAAGTGAGCAATTCTTAAATTATGTCTCTATGTACATATTTAAGAAAGTCTCGAGATTCGGTTAAGATATAAAGGACTCCAGCAAAGATATCATTTTTCTGTTAAAATATATTAAATTTCATTTTCAAACACAGCCACACAAATGAGGGCCTATTTTATTTCACCGTGAATAAAATTACTTATGTGTCCTGCTAAGCGTCCATATTTATTTCTAGGTAATGAATTTTCCCAGTTTGTTTACGAGAAAACAGTTCTGCCACTTCAACGGTGTTAATTTTCGCAATTTAAATTAAATTCAGCTGCTCCGACGCTCCAATTTGGAATAATCAAACAGCCCCGTAGGTAATTTAAGAACCAACGTTCTTAGTCATGAATACAAATGTGATACGAAGGTAGGTTTGTAACGGATATCTCAGAATATTTTTATTCAATTAATTACTTTTTCGGTAAAGCTGCAGACAAAAAGGAGAGAAATTCAGCATTAATTCGATTTGTGGATGCAGATGAGATTATAGTAAAACGACAAATGCATACAAAATGCACTTATGGATATCTATTGCATTTAAATGTTTTGTATAAAAACGAATTCTTGGTAATCCCGATTTTATCGCATCAGTTAACGGTTTCACAAAGGTTGCTACAAGGCCAGGACCCATATCCTTGAGGAGAATTGAGAAGGAAAGAATAAGGATAGTCTCCAAGAATGTTTCGAGTAGACTAACTGGAAACGGATTTATGGAACAATGGCTCCTCAATTCAAGGGGAGTCAATCTGGTATACCTATCGCTCAAAGACTGAGAATAGCAGAGGACACGGGATACAAATCCAATTAAGTCTAGTTGTGTATGCTACAGTGTTTTAGGTTGAAGTAATGACCATAAAACACTTTGCAATGGAGATCATAAGTCAGGGTATCACGGGTAAAACCGTAGTCACATACTTGGACAACCAAACAGCTTTAAGGGCAATTGACTCTACACAAATAAGCTCACAACTTGTGTGCAGAGTCTGCTTTAGGACCCCGACACATGCCGCAAGTCAGAATTCTCTGACACTAGTGCGCAAGATACTCAGAGTTTCGCAGAAATGAGCAGGCTCATGGATTGGCCCGAGTGGGAGCTAATATCCGAATGATTGGACAGGAACTATTCAGTGGGGTTGCTGACACGTTTAGAAAGGCAGCCATTGAGAAATGAAGGCTAGCGACACTCGACGAAGTTTTCTGCAGAGCTGATATCACAAACACGAAAGGTTGTCAGAATAATTGTCAGACTCTTGATAGAAAATTTTTGGCCTAGGAAACACCTGAGTCAGCTGAAATTAGCAGATACTGTCAACGGACTGCTCCAAGTTACATGTAGAGGCCACTGTCAAGGCTACTAAGTCACATGAAGAGGGCAGGGCTAGACAAGGTGGTCTAATCCTATCCAAAAATGATGGGTGTGCAAAATACATCTGTAAAGGACGTTGTTATACAGGTTAACAACCTACCCAATGAATATATATTAATCTAATGGTCTCACAAAAAAATGCAAAGCTGCAGCTTCTGCAGCACTATAGAACCAGAAGACAACGTAACAAAAAAGTCACCTAGCAAGAATGCAACTGAAGACTACACAATACGAAAGAACGCACATAAATAAAAGCACGCAGCAATAACCAGAAACCAGAAACCGCACTTGTCTTGGCAGATGCAAATGCAGATGATGATCGCAGCTTCTTCCCAGAGACATAATGAACAACTGGTTAACGATCTGAATAGAATTGAACATTGATGTGCTACTTAGCTTCTATGACAAAAATGTAAAATTCTTCAGCTAGGACACAATAACCCACGTATAAGTTACTATATTCATGGTGTAAATATTGCCATTTCTTTCAAACAGACAGATTTTGAAGTTGTAATTTCAATTGACCTAAAGTGGGCTTCTCCTATTAAGTTAATCATCGAAAAGGTTAACAGAGTAATGTACATGGTTGAAAAATCTTTCAAAAATCTGTCTTTTCAATTGTTAGCCACTATTTACAAAACCTACATCCGCCCATCTTTGACTATGCTGCACCAATTAGGAACCCTTACTTTGCAAAAAAGGCGAATCTTCAGACTTTCTCCAGCAATTTGTAATATCCACTATAAAGAGTGTCTTCAAATCTTGGGATTATGCAGCCTCCAAGAAAGGCGACTCCGTGGGGATCTGAGACATACAAAATTCTACATAGTCATTATTCGCTTGATCTTAGTTTATTTGTGCTCAGTGACGTTGTGCGAGCAAAAAATTTAAAATGCTGTATTGACAAAACTTTCTACTAACAAAATTTTAAGATATTGGAGTCAACTTCCTGATTTTGTGGTCGACGCTACCTCTGTAAAACCTTTTAACGATTCTTTAGACAGACTTTAATAAGTTCTAGCTTATTTTTTGTATAAATATTTGTTTTTTAAGCAGATCTGTAGTAATGATAATAATAATAATAAAAAGACCATGCATGGGTCCGAAGTTGCTGCGGCCTCTTCGGAACTGAGGAAGGGTAGTGGAAGAAGGAGCAGAGCATGTCGTTTAGACAACTAAGTCTTTGCCAAAGTGGCATGCTCTTCGTTTTGTGCTCACTTAAATATTATAAGAAAACTTTATTTATAATAATTTTAACCCCAGATTTTATAGGACAAAATTCACCTTTTTAATTTTTTTGTTAGTTTAATCTGACACTACTTTATTCCAAGTAATATTTTTACAGAAGTGTTAAGTAAATGTCATTACTTTTTAATTTTTTGTGTTTCATCTAAGAATTTAAATGCCTATGCCTTTAAGAGATCATGCTCGTACCAGCAGTGAAATTTAACTTGGGACACGTGATCCCCTTTGATCCCCTTACCCATGTCAAAGCTACTGCAATAAATGATTTTTAATAAAATTGGTGTGTTATTAAAGTAATTAAAATCCATCATAGTAAATCGACCCGCATCTTAATGATAACGACATACTGATAGCACATCGAACAAATCTATGAGAACCACAGAACACGAATTTCATGACAGCGATGGTCTTCGAGGTACCTAGTGCACAGGGTGGGACTCGTCGCCTGGGGTTCTATAATATATTCATTCAAAATAAGTCAATAATCATTATTCAGGAGTTTTGTAGATCGCTGAGTACGAACTTCAGGACGGCAGTGGTCTCCGAGGTACCTGGTGCCCAGCGCGAAACTCGTCGCCTAAAGTTTATTAAAAAAATTTACACTATCGTATAACATCTAGATTGGGGAAAAACTCGGTAGATGGCGTTATACTGCGATTTCTAAATTATACAGTTAGAAAGCTTATTTTGATTTGACTTTGTGGTGATAAAATAATGAGTATTAAAATATGGTTTTTAAAAAAACTGTTGACAGTCTTGAAAAACTGTTAAAATCGTGAATAATCGACGGAAAACACGTTAAAAATCCATAAAGATTGTTGGAAATAGTGAAAAAACATTTAAAATCATGAAAATTGTTAATATTCTTTAAAAAAATTTAAAAATGCTTTAGAATTTTTGGAAATCCTAAAAAAATCTTACAAAGCGTAAAAAATTGTTGAAAATCCGAAAAGCTTGTTAAAAATAGTGAAAAGATGGCTAAAATCATAGAGAATGTTAAAACATAAAAAAAATGTAAGAAATCCTGAAAAAATTTATAAAATCGGAAACTGTTATATTTTCCAAAAAAGAACATTGAAAATGGAAAAAAATTAAAATATGTGCAAATACACAAAAAAAAATATTAAAGTCCAAAAAGATTATTGCAAATTGTAAAAAACCCTGAAAACCGTCAATAATCTTAAAAAATTGTTGAAAATGATAAAAGATTTTGAAAATCCTGATAAAATGTTACAAATCGGAAAACCTTGTCACTTGAATGGTTTAAAGACTACTTTAAAGGCCGCATCCAATATGTACATTCAAATGGAGTGGACAGCAATATGTCAGACATTGTATGTGGAGTACCACAAGGATCAATACTGGGACCAACTCTGTTTCTGATTTATATCAACTCCATTACTAAACTGCCACTAAAAGGTAAGATTGGACTATTTGCAAATGATACTGGTTTGATGTTCTTTGGCAAAGATAAGGAACAGATAAGGAATGATGTTGAACACGATCTGATCCTTATAAAGGATTGGCTTAGTTACCACAAACTAACTTTAAACATAAATAAATTAAACTTTATGGTAATATCTAATGATAACGAATGGCATCAAATTGATTTATCTATTGGTAATGAACTCTTAACTAAAACTCATTGTATAAAATATCTTGGTCTATTTATAGATGAAAAATTGTCTTGGGAACAACACATTAACTACATTTGCAAAAAGATAGCACCCGTTATTGGCATTCTTGGAAGAATATCATATCTCTCTGTGCACTACAAGAAAATGATTTATAACTGTCTTGTCAACAGCCATCTGACATACTTGACACTTATCTGGAAATGCACGTTCAATGTTAAAGTTCAACCACTTCTAGTGCTGCAAAACAAGGCAATTTGCCTCGATTCTACCCAACATCAGAGCTATATCTGCCTAATAAGATAATGGATCTTGAGTCAATATATATATTATCTGGAAATGCACGTTCAATGTTAAAGTTCAACCATTTCTAGTGCTGCAAATCAAAAATCTTCAATTTGCCTCGATTACACCCAACATCAGAGCTATATCTGCCTAATAAGATAATGGATCTTGAGTCAATATATATATATATATATATATATATATATTGAGATGATATTAGTTACTATGTTATATTAAATAAGAATGTAGAACGAAAATCTAATGGAAAGTAGAGAAAGGAGATTTTCTTATTTCGAGTCAGAGCGCAAATTTAGTAACATTGGGATTGATTATCATCATCTTCTTCATAATTCCTAAAAAAGGAAAAAGAAAATAGAATAATAAGAAAAAAAAATACAAATACATTTCAAAGATTTTTATTTAAAGATTCAAAAATGATTAATCTACATTATATAAAGTTTTGATAATTATGAAATTGATAAATGGGTAAAGTAGATAATTAAAAGTTTATAAAATTGCCAATACGTTAGTAATCAAACATTAATTTTAAATGAATTAGGGGTGTAAGTAAATGAGAAAATTAAATTATAAAAAAAAGACATCACAAATAGTTAAAATACATGTTAAAACTTCTACTTACTTTTAAATTATACGTATTTACCAACCATATTCTAATTTATAAATAGTTCAAATGCCAAATGAAATATTCTGAAAAAGAGAAAATTATTAGTTTGTAGTGCTAGTAAATTTCATAAGAATATAAAAAAAGAATGATCATTGTTTTAAACTGTAATATTGAATCAAGAATTAGATTTTGTTAATAATTTTATTTGAATAAGAAATTAGTAGGCGATTAGATGGAAAAGATGTATAGATTTAAGTTTGTTGAATTTGTCAATTGTTTTTTTGTTGATTCTGATAGAATCTCTCTTGTTTTGGACCTTCTGAAGAGGAAGGATGTAAAAAGTTTCGATGAAGATTTTTGGTAAAAAATTATGATGTTAAAAGAAAGTTAAAAGGAGATTAGTAAGATTTATATTATAAATAATTAGTTAAGAAGTTTGTAGAAGATAATTGTCTCTTGTTTTCTGGTTGTTGAAAGAGAAGTTGTATTAAAAATTTGCTCCGTAGAAATTTTGAGTTTTTTTTGAAAGTATTGATAATAGAAAGTATTAAAACAGTTTAAAGTATAAAGAATATCCCAAGGTAACCAGAGAGAGCAATTGGTAAGAGAAATTTATATGATTTTATGAAGAAATAGATATTTCAATTTATGGGACTGAGCACTTTATGGTATAACTGTATTTTAATTGAGTTAAAGAAGATTAAATTAATATTTAACAAGAAAGAAAGTCATAATCACACTTACCAGAGAAAATTAGTGGCCATCCATTGCTTGGTTTTGAAGAGGAAGTGATTAATTGATCTTCATAAAGTTTCCTGAAATCTGTGCTGTATTGGAGGAAGAAAGTAGATTGTCCTAAGAACTGAATCCTGATTCCAGAAGAGGAGTGAAGCTTCACACAAATGGTAACAACTTTGCACTCGTTATAATAAAGAGTTTTATATGTGTTTGATTTTTGAAATTTTGATGAACATTTTTATTTCACTGTTTTATGTATTTAACTAAATTATTATTATTATTATTCACCTTTTTGATAAGTTTAATCCAAATTGTTTAATAACTCAAGTCAGAATACTTCATTTTATATATTTGATGCATATTCGGGTTTATCAACGGTGTAATATAGAGCTATATTTATAAGGGTATTTATATTTGTAATTGTATTTATATTTATATTTATAGGTTTATGTATTTATATCTATATTAATTAGGAAACACTCAGTAGATTTATTACGATTATTGAGAAACTATTTAAGTTTAGTTAAGCATATTAGTATTTAGAAATAATGTAATTATGTCGTCACGAATTCCGACGACTCAGCAAGAGTTATGAACTCGTCGGAGTGAGTGACCGAAAATCGGGGCTTTTTAATAAAAACTATTAAACTGGTAAGATGTTTTTTTAATATAATTAAGAAGTAAAACTCATGAATAAATATATGAAAGAGATGTTTTATTACATGGCGATCCTGCCAGTCCAGCGTTATCACTTTGGTTAATGTTAATGGGCTACTCTGTTATTTTAATAAATAAAATGGGACAACAAGAATCAAAAGAGGAAGTTATAATTGCACAAGCTGGTAACAGTGGAGGCCAAACAACTAATACTCAATCCAATGGAGTAAAGGAGGTACTAGAAATTATATTTATTACATTGGCTTTTCTTATGGTATTAGCATATTTATACCGTAAATGTAAAAATATGGTAGAAAGGAAAATCGACAGACATATAAGGGCGAGCCAAGAGTTAGTTTAAGAAGATAGAGAAGATTTTATTTTTAGGTTTTGCAATTAAGTATAAAATGAATGGATCTAGAAAGACAATTCCAAAATTTTGCTGAAGAACTAAAAGTGTTTTATAAGAACTTAATAAAAGACAATACCGAAAGAAGGACGGATGAAAGTGTTACAAATCGTAAGTTAGAAACTTTAGCTAAGTGTAAAAATAGTTATAAGAATTTAAAAGATTTGTTTAATAAATCAGACATAGATTTTCGTATTAAAACTAATATTAAAGAACTTGCTATTACAATAGAAAAATTAATTAATGCAATAGAAAATAGTTTAACAGAAAGATTACGGGTTTTGCAGCATACTGAACAAATTGTACAGGGTAATAGTGTATCAAATTTAGATTGTTCAATTAATAAAATGACGGAAAAATTCGATTTGAGAACAGCGGCAAGTCTGCTACCGGTTATGGACGGTTCTGAAACTGTAACCAAACAACTTATTGATGGAATTGAATTGTATGATTCTATGCTTGATGCAAATGGTAAAATATTATTAACTACTTATATTTTAAAGAAAAGTTTAAGTGAAAATGCAAAAATTAGATTAAATAAAACTTACACTGATAATGGGGCTCTAGTAAATGATTTAAAGAAATATTTTATAACTAAAAAATCTGAAACATCCTTAGCTAGTCAATTACACAATGCTAAACAAGGGTCAAAGACTATTGATCAGTTTGGAAAAACGTTAGAAAAACTATTAGCAGAGCTAACACTTTCTCAAGCTGGCGATAATTTAAGTCATAGTAATATTTTAAATCAAGTTAACGAAAAGATTGCAATCAATACTTTTGCAAATGGGCTTAGAAATAATAATTTACAAATAATTGTCAAAGCACGAAATTATACAAATTTAAGTCAAGCAATACAAGGTGCAAAAGAAGAAGAACTTAATAACTGTTGCAAAAGTAATGACCAAATCTATCAGATAAGAGAGCATAGGAATTTTAGAGGTAATAGTTTTAGGGGTAATAATAATAGCAGAGGAAATAATTTTAGACCAAATAATGTTAGAGGAAATAACTTTAGAGGAAACAATGGTAACAGAAATTCTTATAGGGGTACCAATTACAGATCAAATAATTTTAGGGGTAATAATAATAATAATAATACTAATAATAATACGTTCAATAATAATAATAATAATAGAAGGGTATTTCACCTAAATAATTCTAATGCTAATACAAATGGTGAATATTCAGAAAATCCTCAAATATCTCAACCATTTTTTCGTGACCAACAATAATTCAGAAACATTTTATAATATTTTTGCTTTAAATGGATTGAATTTTATTAATTTATTTTATAATGGTACTAAACTTATATTTTTACTTGATACAGGCGCTAGTGTAAGTGTAATTTTTAAAAATAAAGTAGTTATTAGCGAAAGAATTAATTCATCAAAGAAAATGCATATTAATGGATTATGTGGGTCAGTAGTATCAGTTGGCACAGTACATCTTTCATTACAAATAAATAAAATAGAACTTTGTCAGGAATTCCAACTCCTAGACGGCCTTGCAAATGACATTGAAATGCACGGTATTTTGGGATCAGATTTCTTTTATGACTACGGAGCTACGATAGACTATGAAAAGTGCTTATTCTCATTTAATTTATATAAGACCAGACAAGTAATTCCTCTTGTGTCGGAACAACAATTGTATATATCAATTCCTAGTAGATGCGAAATAGTTAAATATTTTAAAGTTCAAACCAACGGAGATTATGTTGTTCTGCCGGGTGAACTGTGTGAAGGAGTCTTTGTAGCGGGAGCTTTAGTTCGTGCTAACCAAAATATAATCCCTATTAAAATTTTAAATGTTAGAGATCAAGAAGTTATCTTAAAAAATTTTAATCCAAAATTAGAAACAATAGATTGCTATAATTTATGCGAATTTAAAGCAAAGCCAACAAATTCTGTCAGTAGAGCAGATAAACTGTTAAATTCAATAAATTTCCAGCATTTGAATTCGGACGAAAGAGACTCATTACAAAAAATTTTAGTAAAATATTCAGACGTATTTCATCTTGGAAATGATCCGCTCACGGTGTGCAATATTTATAAAGAAAAAATTATACTTAAAGAATCAACAAAACCACATTTTATTAAACCTTACAGACTGCCACATGCACAAAAAACACAAATTCATAATGAAATAGATAAAATGCTTCGCGACGGGATTATAGAGGAATGTAGGTCAGAGTTTCAATCACCTTTGTTAATTGTTCCTAAAAAGGGTTTTGATGAGAATGGTGTTAGAAAGGCTAGAATTGTGATAGATTATAGACAATTAAACCAGCAAATAGAGGATGATAAATTTCCATTGCCTTGTATATCTGAAATTTTGGACTCATTATCAGGAGCAATGTATTTTTCTCATCTTGACTTATCTCAGGGTTATTATCAGATCGAACTAGACAAAAATAGCAGGAAATATACAGCTTTTGCAACCGATAGAGGTCAATATCAAATGACGCGACTCCCCATGGGATTAAAAACAAGTCCCAGTTCATTTTCACGGGCAATGACAATCGCAATGTCGGGACTAAACTACGAATGTTGTTTCGTTTATCTTGATGATTTAGTAGTTTTTGCAAATAATTTAATTAATCATAATAAAAATTTGGTAAAAGTTTTTCAAAGATTAAGACAGGTTAATTTAAAATTAAATCCGAATAAATGTGAATTTTTGAAAAAAGAAATTCTTTACTTAGGTCACCAAATATCTTCAGAAGGTGTCTCTCCTGATTCTTCTAAAATAGAATCTATTCAAAAATTTCCACTGCCCAAAGATTCCCAAGAGGTTAAAAGATTCGTTGCTTTTACTAACTACTATAGAAAATATGTAAAAAATTTTGCAAAAATTGCTCAACCTTTAAATTATCTCACGAGAAAAAATGTTCCTTTCATTTGGACTAACGATTGTCAAAATTCTTTCGAAAATCTAAAAAAGGCTCTAAGTAATCCACCGGTTCTACAATATCCAAACTTTGCACCAGAAAATGAATTTATACTTAAAACCGATGCATCAAATTATGCATTAGGTGCTGTACTATCTAATTCAGATGATAGACCTGTTGCATTTGCAAGTCGATCTCTTAATAAAGCCGAGAAAAACTATAGCGTTATAGAGAAGGAGCTTTTAGCAATCGTTTTCGCAGTAAAACACTTTAGACCTTACCTATTTGGTAGAAAATTTTTGATCTTGAGCGACCATAGACCGTTAGTTTATTTATTTGGAATGACAAATCCCAGCAGTAGATTAATTAAGTTTAGACTCATTCTCGAAGAATACGATTTTACAGTAAAATATATTAAGGGTAAAGATAATGTTGTAGCGGACGCGCTATCACGTATCGATATATCTTCAGAAGAACTAAAAAATTTAAATAAAGAAGTGTGCGATTCAATTTTTGTTACCACAAGAGCACAATCAAAAAACGTCGAAAAAGAATTTTTAAGTAGTTTTAAAGATGATTCTGACGAAAGGATTGATCACCCTGGAGTTTTAGAATTATTGAAACCGCCTAAAGATTCGTTTAGTTTAAATATAATTTCAAAAAAGGAATTTGACAATTTAGTACGTAAAAATAAAAAAGGTAATTATATAGTTGGAAACTTAATATGTGATAAAGATTCGCGAATCATATATTTTTATCAGGATCCTCGATCATCATCAGACTTAGGTACGATGTTGAGAGACCTGAAATATATTTATAATAAAAATAAAATTCCGGAATTAATTATTTTAAAGAATCGAAAAAGTGCACAAGTAATTAAATTGTTAATGAAATTCCGTAACGAGATTAAAAATATAGGTATCAAAATATCTATTATAAAAGATGTAGAAAATATCTTAGATAATGAAACTAGACAAATTATTCTAAATGATTTTCATATTCTCCCTACTGGAGGACATGCAGGTATAAACAGGATGTACAATAATATTAAAAAGAGGTATTTTTGGCAAAATTTAAATAAGGATGTAGAAAGTTTTGTAAAAAGATGCGACCATTGTCAAAGGTGTAAACATTTCAATCCAAACAAAGAACCTTTATCTATAACCACAACTGCTTCATCAGGATTTCAAAAAATTTTTATAGACTTAGTTGGTCCACTCCAAGAAGATGTAGAAAATAATAAATATATTTTAACGATACAGTGTGAGTTAACTAAATTTGTAGAGGCATATCCATTAAAAAACAAGGAAGCTAATACAGTGGCAACTACACTAACTAATAATTTCATATTACGTTACGGCATTCCAGATGAAATTGTCTCAGATCAAGGTACTGAATTTATGGCGTGTATTTTTAAAGAAGTCTGTCAAATTTTACAAATTAAGAAACTTAATTCAACCGCGTATCATCACGAGACACTAGGCGCTCTTGAGAACTCTCATAAGAATTTGGGTGCTTATTTGCGAATTCAAGTTGCAAAATTTCAGAATGCATGGAGTTCTTGGGTTCCGTATTGGTGTTTCGCTTACAACACAACAGTACACACTGAAACAAAATATACCCCTTACGAACTTATTTTCGGAAAACTCGCAAAAATCCCCTCTAATTTAAATTCTTGGATAGACCCTATATATAATTTTGAAGATTACCCTCACGAACTAAAATATAGATTACAACAAGCATGTAATGATGCAAAACACAATCTAGAGGTATCAAAAAGCAAACGAAAATCTATGTATGATAAAGACATAAAATCTGTAAAATATAAAGTAGGGGATAAAGTAATGTTAAAAAATGTAATTAAAAATAAATTAGAACCATTGTATATAGGTCCATATACGGTGATTGAGGAGAAAGATCCCAATATTTTTATAAAAATAGACAACCGTATAATAGAGATTCACAAAAATAGGATAAAGTTATATAATAGTTAAAAAAAAAAAAAATATATATATATGTCTAATTGGTTAAGTAAAGAATATTTTTTTTTTTTCTCCTTCCCGTGGGAGATGTAATATAGAGCTATATTTATAAGGGTATTTATATTTGTAATTGTATTTATATTTATATTTATAGGTTTATGTATTTATATCTATATTAATTAGGAAACACTCAGTAGATTTATTACGATTATTGAGAAACTATTTAAGTTTAGTTAAGCATATTAGTATTTAGAAATAATGTAATTATGTCGTCACGAATTCCGACGACTCAGCAAGAGTTATGAACTCGTCGGAGTGAGTGACCGAAAATCGGGGCTTTTTAATAAAAACTATTAAACTGGTAAGATGTTTTTTTAATATAATTAAGAAGTAAAACTCATGAATAAATATATGAAAGAGATGTTTTATTACAACGGTATCTTTGAAGTTTGACACATTTTGAATTAGAAAGGTTAGAAATTTATATGCAATTCATGCCTGGAAAATATTAATGGTCTAGGATAGTGCGGTTATACAGTCATTTTATTGCAAATTTGTGTATTAATTGATTTTGAATCTAGTTTGGTTGAATATTTGAACTCTGACCTTGACATAAGGGAATAGCCGGTAGCATATTTAATTAATCATATTGGAAAATAATTACACTGAGTTAATTCTTACCTATTCACTATTTACATTTAAAATTTAAATTTAATTAAAGGTAAGGAATATTTTATAACATAGTGATTGATATTATCAAAACATATCATTATTATTCATATATGTTATAATATATATATATATCAAGTGTGTACATATATACACAGATGTCTGCACTATGAAATGAACACAAATATACACCTTATTACCAACATTATTACCTATATATGATCTGCGTAACAGGAATGGCGTGAGAGCACTGTCAATGAAAACTTCAATGGGACAGAGAAGCCTAACAAGTAATGGTATCAATATATATATATATATATATATATATATATATATATAAATCAGCTCTACAGGCCTAGTGGCCTTTGGCTTCGAGATCTTTCACTCTTCTTTTCCATTTTGCTCTATCTCTCGCTTCCATTTGCTAGTCCCGAACTCCCACACTTCTTAAATCTTCTTTAACTTCCGCTAGCCATTTTTTTCTGGGTCTTCCTCTTCTCCTTTTCCCTCCTTCTCCTTCCATTAATATTCTTTTAACCCATCTGTTATCCTGCATCCTAGCTATGTGTCCCAGCCATCTAGTTCTTTGTGCTTTTGCTACCTGAACAATATTAGGTTGGTTGTATAGTCCTTCCAAATTTTTATTTGTTCTTCTTCTATATTCTCCCTCCTCTGTTTTGATTCCTTCATATATTTTCCTTAATATCTTCCTTTCCCATATCTCTAGTTTGGTTATTAATTTTTTATTCATTGTCCACGTCTCACAAGCATAGGTCACTGTTGGTCTTATTATAGATTGGTAAGCTCTTATCTTTAGTCTTCGTGATATCGTTTTTGACCTTAGTATCTTGTTTAACATTCCAGCCGCTTTGCTTCCTTTTGACAACCTTTTGTCTATTTCCTTCTCTTCCTCTTCCTTGCATGTTACCGTTACCCCTAGATACTCCATTTCCTCCACCTTTTCTATAATGTATTGTCTGTTTCTTGAACAATTGATTGCCAGGGTGGGTGTTTCTTCCTTGTTATTGTCTTTCATTACCATATACTTTGTTTTCGTCTCATTTATTGTTAACCCGTACTCACTTGCTTTACTTTCTAATAGTTTGAAAACATTCTTTATTTCCTTTTTGTTTCTTGCCATTATCACTATATCGTCCGCATATGCGAGACATTGGTGCCTGTTACCATATATTAACCCATTTGTTCTTATTCCACTTTCTCTCAAAATCACTTCTAGGACCAAGTTGAAGAGAACTGTAGACATTGGGTCACCTTGACGTAGACCCTTTTTTCCTTCGAATTCTTCTGAAACTCCTCCCTCTATTGTTACCTTATTTGCTGTTTGTTTCAATGTCATTTCTACTAGTTTTCTTAGTTTTTTCGGGATGTTTAATTTTTTCAGAGCTTCCATTAGTTTTTTCCTGTTGATCAAGTCATATGCTTGGCGGAAATCAATAAATACTAGGTGTAGACTTAGATTTTGTTCGTACGTATTTTGTTGTATCAATTTCGTTATGAAAATTTGGTCGATTGTTGATCTTCCTGCCCTGAATCCTGCTTGGTATTCACCTACCTGTATATTATGAAATTCGTCTAGTCGTTTCTTTATTAACTTTGCTAAAACTTTGTATGTAACATCCAAAAGTGCTATTCCTCTGTAGTTATTAACTTCTTCTTTGGGTCCTTTTTTATGTATAGGGATTATAAGTGCATTATTCCAATTTTTCGGCATTTTTTCTTCTTTCCAAATTTTCACTATCAATTTCCATAATCTTGTTTGAAGCTCTTCTCCTCCCTGCTTTAGGATTTCAGCTGTCATGTCATTCTCTCCCGCACTCTTATTATTTTTTAGCTCAAGTATAGGTACAATCTTTTATTTCTTCTTTAGTTGGAACGTTTAATTCTATGTCCTCATCTATCCCTTCTTCTTCACTGCTACTGTATTCTTGTTCTCTCACTACTTCTTCTTCTTCATTCATTATATTATTAAAATACTGTGCGAAAGTGTTTAATTTCTCATTTATATCCCCCACCAGGAGTCCATCTTCATTTTTTACATATCGGAGGCCTTTCTGTTCTTTTCCTTGTGAACTTTTTATTCCTTGGTAGAAGTTCCTGATCTCCTTGTTCTTATAAGATTCTTCTATATTATAAAGTTCCTGTTCTAGCTGTTTCCTCTTTTTTTCTCTGCAGACTCTTTTTGCTACCTTCCTTGCATGTTCGTAGTTAGTTTTATTTTCTACCGTGTTTTTTTCCAGCACTTTTATTCTCACTTTTCTTCTATTTTCTAAAACCTGTTCGCATTCTTCATCAAACCGTTTATTTGCTGGTTTTTTCTTGTCTACTCCTAGTGTTCTTTCCGTAACATCTTTCATTATTTTTTCTATCTGAACCCATTCTTCATCTATCTCTTTCTTTTGCGGTTGTTTATTCAGCTCTTTCTTGATTTCTTGTCTGAATTGTGTCGCTGTTCTCACATCGTTCAGTTTTTTTACATCGTATTTCTTCCTTCTTCTCTTATCCTTATTTTTATTTATATCTGGTCTTACTTGTTTTAGTCTTCCTATCACCAAGAAATGGTCACTGTCCGCGTCAGCTCCTCTATAGCTTCTTACGTCCATAACGGACCTTGCGTGCTTCTTCTCAATTAGTACATGATCTATCTGGTTCCTTACTGATCCATTTGGGGCTACCCAGGTCTCTTTATGAATGTTCTTATGGTTAAATGCTGTGCTTACTATCTTCAGATTATTCTCTAGCGCAAGTTCTATTAATCTTTTCCCATTATAGTTAGTTTCTTTGTGTTTACTTTTACCCCCTGTTACATTTTTATATTCTTCCTCCTGACCCACTTTGGCGTTCATGTCACCTAATATGCACTTTATATCAAATTTTGCTTGATCACTCAGTATTCTGTCTACTTCTTTATAAAATTTTGTCTTTATATCTGCGTCTTTATCCTCAGATGGAATATGTATGTTTATCAAATTTAGCTTTCTAAATTTCACTCTTATTCTTAGCCTACATATTCTTTCTGATATTGCTTTGAAATCTATAACTTCTTTCTTATACTCATTGCTAACTAAAAATCCTACCCCCAATAATCTCTTATCTATACCGCTATTGAAAAATATATAATCTTCCACTTCCATGATTATTTTCTCTTTTTGCTTTGTTTCTTGGATCGCTAATACATCAATTTTGTACTTTTTCATGACCCCGACTAGGTTTTTTAATGCTCCTCCCTCGTATGTGCCCCTAACGTTCCACGTCCCCACTCTTATTTCGTTTTTCTTGTTTTTATTTTTTATTTTTCTTCGAAATGCTTGTTCCTTTTCATTGCCTTTTTCGTTCCACGTCCCCACTCTTATTTCGTTTTTCTTGTTTTTATTTTTTATTTTTCTTCGAAATGCTTGTTCCTTTTCATTGCCTTTTTCGTTTCCTTTGTAGCCGTCCTTATATTTACTTACTTCTATTGGTTTTTTGAAGAAGTTGTTTTGCTTAAATTAACTAGTTTCCCTTCTTCATCTTTCCATGCCCACTTTTCTGTTCCAATGTAGAGACTTCTATATGCGACTTTTGTTGTTTTTCCTTTTTCTTTTTCTAGTTTGGCTCTATGTCTAATTTCCTTTTGGATTTCTCTATCTTTCTTGGAAAGGTCATCCTGTATGAACACTTTTCCACCTTTTACTGTTTTTAATTTGCTTTTATTTTGCATTATCTTCTTCTTTTCATTTTGGTTTGGAAGTTGCGCCAGCCACGTCTTGTCTCCAAGCTTCATCGCATTGACTATTTGTATATTTATATTTAGTTTTTTTTTTCCAGGAAGTATTTTAGTTTGTCTTGTATTTCCTGATTATTTTTAGTATTTATGTCTAATCCTTGTACCACTACATTATTCTTTCTTTTTTCATTTTCTAAACGTTCTAGACGTCCATCTATCTGTAAAATTACTTTTTTCATTTTTTGATTCTCCTCCCTCAGTGTTTGGTTCTCTGCTCTAATTTCTTTGATTTCTTCTCTGTATTCTTTCTGCTCTTCTCTCATTATCTTAACCTCTGTAGCCATATCATTCATCCTTTCTCCAATTGATCGCATCATGTTCATCATCATTTCGATGTTTTCCTCCAGTTGGTCTTTTATTGGTGACATGGTGACCTTAGTGTTTTCTTGCTTTTCTTAAATAATTCTTCATCTTCGTTCTCTGTTTCTCTATCACTTTTTCTTTTCTTGTACATGTCATCAATTTCATTCATGTTGTACTATTTTTATTTTAATTAAATATATCAATGCCAATCCTGTACTTTTATCTTATCACCAATATACACCGCGAAGCTGTAGGCCGGTCGACCCGTCGGACCTGAACTGTTATCGGTTTTGTGATTTTTTCTTGATCAATTAGGCTAGCTTTAATATAAATAAATATTTACTTTCTGTTAAGATTTTGTTGTAAATATAGAATTTAAGACTATTCTTACTTTGATTTAGTTGTTTTCTTCATAAACACAGTTACTTAACACTTTTATATCTCGACTTTTCACACTTTGTTGAATTATTAACTCGTAATTTCCCAAAAATTTGAGATTTATTACGGAGCGAAAATTCTACCGATTCTTTCTTTCACTGTCAGATACGGACTCCATCAATATATATATATATATATATATATATATATATATATATATATATATCAAGTAGTTTCTGGAAAATTCACATTTGTAGTGGCAGCACCCACGTTTAGTGAAATTTGAATCGCAATATTAGCCAGCTTGGGATCAGATTGCTACATATGCTCAATATAACTATAAACATCGCAATGACATATAATTCCCTAACTAAAGTTCTGTTTCCATTGAATCTAGTAATAAAGTTAAAGATGATCTCACACGTACCCAGCCCACTTGATGACACTTCTATATAAATCGACTATAACACAATTCCCGAAAGAATTCGAGGTCTACATACATCTTCCTTTACGAAAGAATTAAAGAGACTAATATTTGCAGGTTTCTTCGCAAATAAATAAACTCTGAAGAACTTAAGTTTATTTATTTATAGATTTTTTTTTACTCTTACTTTTATACTACAAATCTTCGTATTCCTCTTCTTCATATGTACTTATTGTTAATATTGTTACCTTTTTAGTTTTTGTTTTATTTTTATCTTATCTACTTTTGAACTGGAGAGCGCTCATATAGCTCCTATAGCTCGAGCTTAATTATACGCAAAGTGTTTACTATTGTGATGTTGCTCATATGTAATAGATTACTTGGAATAAATAAATAAATAAATTACCTTCCCCTGATCAATAACATCTTTTTTTTGTTTATACAAAATGTCATACTTGTGCATTTTAATTCTTCTATACTATATTTTTTCATAAAATCTATTCTCCTAACTATATTTTTTATAAATGTAGATTCCTTTTTCCTTTCCTGAAATTTCCCTTTTTATATTACACTTTTTATAAATCTATACTAATTATAAAGCTGAAGAGTTTGTTTGTTTGAACGCGCTAATCTCAGGAACTACTGGTTTGAATTGAAAAATTCTTTTTGTGTTAAATAGACCATTTATCGAGGAAGGCTTTAGGGATCTATTAGGAGCGAAAAAGTAATGGAAAATGTGAAAAAAACAAGGAAAATTATTGAACCTTGAGGGCTTCCATTGCGTGCGCTGCGAAAACGGTTCAAGATACCAAAAATATATGTATGAAAGAATTATTCCTCTTGAAATGATCTAAAAAAATGCCCGCGACAGTATATGTCTATCTTTTAAGATTAACTCACTATAACCGTTTTTATGGTAATCAAATTTGGTCGAAATTAAGAGTTGTATGAACGTAATAATATTAATCTTTATCCAAATAAATGTTTTGTTGATTAACAGTATTTAATTGTGATCAAAATTGTCTTTGACATCACTTAATTTCAATGAACATCTTAGAAGATATTACAATTTTAAAATAACTAGGATTGCCACCGTAAGGTGGCGCAGTTATTGTCTCATATATTTATACGAAAATTTCTTACTAAATTAAGTACTATAAAGCCACCGTACGGTGGTGCAGTGGATATCTAATATAAAAAAATCATTAAAAACAAAAAAAAAGCAAAATGGTAAAAATTTGAAAAAATTAAAAAAAGACACGACAGTGTTATGCGGTACAAAGTCCGCCGGAACAGCTAGTTATATATATATATATATATATATATATATATATATATATATATATATATATATATATATATATATATATATATATATATATATATATATGTCGCAGCATTCTGTGCCTAGATTTAGGAATTCTAACCTCGCACAAATCCATGTTATATATCTGAAATACATTGACAACATGGCGCGAGATACGCTTTATTTTTTATGATTTTATGTATAATAAGACTGTCAAAAAAATGCTCTTTGCTCTTTCCAATTTTGTAATGATACATGGATGTGGCCTAAAAACATCCCCTTTCCCTTTTTGGTTCAATAACTCAATAATACAAATTTATAAACTCAACAATAGAGAATTTCCTATTTTGTTGATAATAATTCGAATTTTCCTCTTCAGTAAGTTTGCGAAGCATTTAGAATATAAACCGCACATTAGATGGCTGATGTTCCGCATTATGTATTCAATCTCTTACTATTGGTTAACCCCATTGCTTTCAAATGAACAAACATACGAGAAATAAAATTGTTTTGTACTCAAAATTCAGAACTAAAGTGGAATGTAGTTGAGAACTATTTATTGCACGTGTAGTCGTGAACGAGGTTGAAGAGAGAAATAGCAGCTGAAAATTATAGACAATGGAATTGCGGTTAGGTACTTACTAAGCTATGTTATTTTGATTTGTGAATATTGTGGTATTTTGCTGTGAAGGTATACTAAGGAAAAAAAAGTTAAATAATCAGCAAACTTTGTACCGCCTATTAATCAATGATTTCCCTTTCCAGTTTTTGTTTTTTTGCTTTTGTTGATTTTATTATATTTTCTCGCTTTTTATTTTTGTAGTTTCTCGGACTTCTTTTCTTTCTTCTTTCAGCTTTTTTCGATTATTTTTCATTTTACATTAAATTTTCGTTTGTTACCATTTTGAACTATTTTTTTTTGTAATTCTTTTTGTTTTTTTTTATTGATTTTACACATTTTTCGTTTATTTTTTTTTTCACTTAATTTTGTTTTTCCTACTTATTTTTTTCTTTTTCGTTTTTTTCCAATTCCTTTATTTTTTCCCGATTTTTTACTCTTTCCTGTTTGTTTTTTCAATTTTTTTGTCGCCATTTTTTTGCCTGTCCTACATTCCGTACGAAGACAAATCCAAAGAAGCTTTTTAACAATCGGTAATTTAAAACAACTTTATTCAACTTTTTTAATTTTTTAATGCCATTAATGTCATATTTTAATAGTTTTTATTATATTCAGAATAAAGAAAAATCCAAATAATCTTTCTGTATTATTTATAATTCGAAATACAATGCCATCTATCAAGTGTTTTTGCAACCCAGATACCTTGTTGAGCTCAAGGTGCTCCAACCGCAGAACAAAAATACATTTTTTTTGTCTAAAAATGGTCAATATCAGATTTTTTATTCATCCATTTTATTCATTTTGATAAATCTTTTCATTTTTTTATTATAAATTTTAGTACAAAACAGAATAATGAAAAAATTATTACGAAAAATGGGTACAGAACTAAAACACTTTATATTTACGAAACTGTAACTTAGCGGACATATGTTTATAATAGTTATTTATGATATGAGTGTTAAAAGTGAGGTTTTATTTTGTGAGTGAAAACGTTTGTGAAATGAGCGGAGCGAATTGAACAATTTCACGAACAAAATAAAATCACTTTTAACACAAATACCATACAATGTTTTTTGTACAACTTCCCTATTTTGATAATGAAACGAGCGAATTTGCAATGACAATAAACCAAACCGTGTTAAAAGTAAACTAAACCGTGTTAAAAGTAAACTTGTTTACATGGCAACGTGTTAAAAGTATTTTTAACACGCTGCTATGTAAACAATCGTTTTTAACATTGTTTGCTATCATTAAAAGTGTCACTTTTAATGACAGTTGTACAAAAAGACTTTTATTATTATTAGATGACAATAGTAGGCAAAAAAATGCCAATGAGACTATTACCAATAAAAAAATGAATACAATACAACAAGTGTTTATTACGTACATGTTCTGGAACACATTACTCTTATTGTGTATAATGAATTGTCAACTCAGAAAAGTTTACCTCTCTCTTAATTTTCTTTTTAGAACTTAACTAGTGGCGGCTACAATTTCTTCCATTTAGGAGTTCCAAGCATAGACTATTCTTCTTCCAACTTCACTGTTCTCTCTTTCACTAGTTTTTTTTAATGATCCTTTAAACTTGTTAGTTCAGGATATGACGGTTTTCTGCTAGCAATTCTTTTTATATGCTTGGATTTAGTTAAAATTTTGACAGTAGGTAGAAAATAGCTCAAAAATCAAAATCTACCCTATATCAATATGTGCTTTTCCTTTAAGGGGTGGTTACAGACAAAAATGTTCGTTAGAGTTTTTTCGAAAAGTCAATACTTTTTGAGTTATTAGTAACTGAAAGTTATATTCAGATCCTTAACATCTATGTTTATCTTCTTTAAGGTATTGCTGCACCTGATCTTTTCACTTTTGATTCGTTTTTCGGTCCCTTCAATGGTGCTCTCTTCAATTTCAAATAAAATTATATTTGTTGGTCTCTTTTCTGTTTTTGAAATGCAAGAATTGTGGGTTCTATGTTGCTTGGTGCTGACTGATTATCATCAGATTTAGTAGTGTTGACTTGTTCTTTTATTTTGTTAATTGCACTTTTAGTTCCTTGGATTCTTCTTGACAGACTTTTAATGTATCTGCATAACTTTTCTTTGAAGATCCTTTAATTTGGGTTTTTATTTCTCGGACTCCTATTTTCAGATCCTGTACATCTTTTTTAAGGACAAAAATATTGCAAATCCTAGAAACACAATCAGGACAGAAAAATGGAATTATCCTTGAGGGCATTGCTACACATCTTGCATATAATTAACTTACACATATCACAAGGATAATCAAAAAATTCATTCTTTGCAAGTACTTTTACATTTTGAGCATGGTAGTGACCTTTTAGAAAAAAAAATTATTTATTTTCTAATTTGTTTAAACTGTTCAAAATTATGTAGAATATCTAGTTTTTGCTAGTACAGTGTTTTTCACTTGGCAGAAACTATAAAATGTTCACAAAAAAATGAGTTCAAGGTTCACTTTCTTCTTCTTCTTTTTCTTCTTCTTATGTAACACTACAACACTGGGTCGATTTTGGCTGACTGTACAACTCACCTCCTCACTACACTCTCATTCATTATGACTTGGCAGAAACATTAAAATGTTCTGAAAAAAAAATGAGTTCAAAGTTCACTTGCTTCTTCTTCTTCTTCTTCTTTTTCTTCTTCTTATGGCTTACTGTACAGCTCACCTCCTCATAATGAATGATAGTGTAGTGAGGAGGCTCCTCACTACACTATCATTCATTATGACTGGGTCCACCGACAGATTCATTGTTGCCACTGTTGCCAGATCTGCTTTAATGTTATCTTTCCAGCGCATACGTGGATGTCGTAGCGGTTTTTTTTCAGTTGGTTGCTCTTTCCAGACCAATTTTACAAGCCGATCGTGATGTAATCTGTGTATGTCAGTACTTCAGTCACTAAGATTTAAGTTCTTGGATGATATCACTGTCTTTATACAACTGTTTAAGTTCGTTGTTCGTTCTAATAAGATATTGGTTAGTATTTGGGTCATGTTGGAGTCCGAAGATTCTTCTGAGAATTTTCCTGTCGAATCTTCTAAGCATTTCTTTGTTAGCTATGGTTATCGTCCACGTTTCGCATTCCGTATGTGATTATAGAGCTGATAACCCTTTTGTATACTTTAATTGTAGTATTTCGTTTAGTATTTCGTGTGATGTTCTTTAAAACAGCGACTAGCGGATTGGATTCTAAATTTTATTTTCTCTCTGATATCATTGAGGTAATCGTGGCTCCAAGGTATTTGAAATGCTCCAATCGTTCAAAATTGTATGGCTCTATCGTTATATTCTGTCTTACCCAATCGCGTCTTTCTTGTCTACTTGTGCACAAATATTTTGCCTTGTCTTTATTTATTCTTAGCCTGTGTTACGCGTCTCTGTTTCTAATTTGTTAAAAGTCTCTTTTACTGTCCGTATGGTGTTTCCAATTAGGTCAATATTATCTTCGTAAGCCAAAATTAGATCGGTATCTATTATGTTCAGGAGTTTTATTTTGATTTGTGTTGCTCTAACTGCCTTTTCCAAGATGATATTAAACAGTACTGGTGATATAGCGTCTCCTTGTTTAAGACCAGTTTCTATATCGAAAGGTTCTGAGAGTTTATTGTCCACTCGTACCCTCGATTTGCCACCAATTACATACGTTTTTGCCATCTGTATAACTTTCTGGGTATGGACAGCTCAGCCAATGCATTTCACAATTGGTTTCTCTCAACACTGTCATATGCCTGCCGAAACTTTATAAAAATGTTATGTAGGTACAGTTCTATTAAACTCCCATTCCTTTTCAAGTAGTTGTCTTAGTGTGAAGAGTTGGTCAATAGTAGATCTGTTTTTTCTAAAACCAGCTTAGAATTCTCGACAAATGGTGTTAGTCTTCTCAGTAATATATATGGACTTTGTTTGCAGTGTTGATTAATGAGATACCTTGATAGTTAGAGTATTTCATTCTATCTATTTTTTTTATGAATCGGTATTATAATGCTTTCTTACCATTTAAACGGTATCTTTTCTTCTCTCCTAATGAGTGTTATTAATTTATGAAGCTGACTATGGAGAGCAGTTCCGCTGGTATGTTATCTGGACCTGGTGCTTTCGAGTTCTTTAATTTTTTAAATAATTTGATGGTTTCCTCCAAAGATTGCTCGTGTACTGGTAGATCCACGGTTGTATATACATTTTCAAGATGTTTCTCTTTTGGTTCCATGTTTAGCAATCTTTAAAAATATTCTTTCAAGGCATCGATAAGTTCTATCACGCTAACTACTAGATCTTCGTTTTCTATTCGCAGTGCAGAAATAGAGTTGGGCTTAAAACCCTTTTTTTTCTTCAGAGACAGATTTGTAGAGTTTTCGTGTATTTTGCTTTCTTCCTTCTCTTTCTATCTTTTTGAATTTCTGTATTTCATAGTCTCGTTTTTCTTCCTTATTAGTTTCCTGGTTTCTTTGCGGGCACTGATATATTCTTCTATAGTTTCGTTCGTCTCATATTGAATCATTGCTGTCTGTATTTTTTGTAGCTGTTTCTGACAAACTTTATCAAATCATTGCTTTGTTATTGTCGCTTTATTTTTTCCTAGATCTTTTTCTGATGTCTTTTAATTGTTTCTTCTGTTATTCCCCAAAGTTCATTAAGGTCGTTTTTTTCCTCTTCTTTATCCATACCTTGTGCCAGTTTACTTTCATCAAACTTTAAATCTAAAATTTTTTAAAACTTAGCAATTAGAGTTCTTAACTGCACTTTGTACTCAGTTTTACTAAAAAAGAAAATAATGTTTTACCACTGAAACAGCCAGTTTAACCAGAAGCAAGATAAACACCTGTATACAATTCGAAATTATAAACTAAAACTTTGTTTACATTAGATATAACTACAGAGATTTCACCGGAATAAGGATAAATATAAATTATGTTTTAACTAAGAGCTGGTCGTTTCCAATTAGTGATCAGGTATAGTCTAAATACTATAATTCTATAATCCTATTTTGTACATCTAACTTTACCCTAATAAAACAATAGCTAATGGCTTCTATGCATATAGCTAGTGACCAGTCCTAATTTTAGTTCAATTTTATTATGATTAAAACAATCGATAGTCCATTACGTAACTATCAAAACAAATAAAAGTACCGGAAGTGAAAACTGAATTAACTACGTCCAATTACTGACCAACGTTGCGAGAAAAATTATCGATTTTTTTGTGTATTTCTATGGTTGAGCTGGTAGTTTATACCCCACAATCCAATGTAAGTTGACAACGTTACCTCGAATCTATCGATTAGAGGGTGAATTTTAAAACAGGGAAAGCAGGCACGCTATAACATGGCCTGAAAAAATGAAACAAGAGGGGTTGAAAATGTAGTTGTATTAAAAGAGAATATAGTATTGACATATAATATTTTGAGGCATCTAATATTCTTAAAGATTAGTTTAGTCTGTATGTCATTTTTCAGTTATTAGTTTATTTATGTAATTATATAAATATCATAAATTCTGTATTATGTGTAATAAACTCTAGAAGAGTCTACAGGTACAAATGTACCGAGAATATCTATTGGGATAAAAGAAACAATTTAATAATTTGGGACTGCAAGTTAAAACATCTAATCTACGACGAGTGGAGAAGACGTGGGAGGGTAAGGAGTTCCACAATCTGAAGACCCTGAAGATGAAGGAACGATCGAATCGATCTTTTCTCGATGTCTGGCACTGAACAGTAAACAGGTGCATGGAGTTAGCACGTCGCGTTGTTCTGGCTTGCCTGGCAAGTGGAGGCATTATAGACCGGAGTTCTGAGAAAAATCCGTTTAAGTATCGGTAAAACAGGGAAAGATCAGACACTGCTCTGCGGTAAAACAATGGGGTTAGGTTTTTGGTGATAATGGTGTCGTTTATTAGTCGAACTGCTCTTGTCTGTATTGCATCAAAAACTCTAAGCATTGACGGAGCCACCGATCCCCATACATTCAAGATTAGGTCTTATTTGGTCTTTGTAAAGAGTAGCTAAGTTGGATGGAGATAAATATTCTCTAAAAAAACTTAACTTCTTTCCTGCTGCAGTTGTTATGGATGCAATTTGTTCGTCCCTAAATAATTCCTGGGAGATCGTTATACCAACCAGCGTAATGGAGTCGCTTGCTACTACTGTCTGATCGTTCATTGTGATGGATGAGTCGTATGTTTTCCAATTGTTGGATATTGTTGTCTTGGAAGCTTTGACATTACAAGATTATTTTTTCACCACTCGTCTACAATTCTCATATCTTGATTGAGAAAAGCCGTTGTGGATCTTCTGTCCTGTTCCAGAATATCTAGGCATATGGGACAGTTGTGGGCTTTGCTACAGTATAGGTTGCTATCATCTGCAAAACCGTGTACGGGTTATTAGTGGATTTTAGTAGATCATTTATGTGATATAGGAATAGAGTAGAAGCTAGAGTCGATCCTTGGGAAACTCCAGCGTTGATCTTGTAGAGGTTGGAGGAATGTTCATCTACGGCAACTTGGAGAGAAAGTGGAATATCAATCTACAAAGGTTTGGCGAGAGTCCGTATGAACTTAGTTTGTTCAAAAGAGCTGCATGTCACACTTGATCAAAAGCTTTAGAGATGTTTAGTGATACTATTTGAGTTTCTTCATAGCGCTGGATGGCATCACTCCAGACATGGGTTACATATGCTAGCAGATCGGCTGTTGAACTTTGTTGGCAAAAACCATATTGCCTGTCACTTAAAAGGTTGTGTGTCTCAAGGTAGCTCAGGATCTCGTGATTGACGTATTTCTGCATAGTTTTGCTAATAACAGATAGAAGAGCTATGGGTCAGTAATTAGAAGGCTGGGTTTTGAAGCTTTTCTTGGGGAATGGTTGTACCTACTCGAGCAGTCTTCCAGGATTCTGGAAAAGTTCCATTATCATATGATAGTTAAAATAGTCTTGTACGGCTTTAATGCAAAAACTACTGCATGGATTTTGATACAACTTTTTTTATACCTATTATTCTTTGGCAACATTTATAATTTATATTTTTTTATTATAATATCAAAACGACACTATTCAATGCAAAGTACCTATGTATTTATTATTTAGTTATAGGAATTTTCTATAGTTTAGTGTAAGTTATCTAAACAAATCTATACCATCGTTAACAACTAGATTACAGAGAAACTCGGTAGATGACGTTATATTGCAATTTATAAATAATACAGTTAGAAACGTTATTAAGATCTTTGTCCGAATGTATATTTACAGATGCTAGCGTAAGTTGGCACAAGGTTGTTGAAATCAGTGAGGTATTGGAGAAACAGTTCATTTGCAAATACAAATAAAAAAGACTAAAGCCAATAATTGAATAAGGACAACTAATTCCATCACACCAATTTGGTTTTAGAGACAGCCATTTTACCATTGACTAAATGCACAGGATCAATGACATCATAGAAATGGCATCGGAAGAAAAAAAGGTTTGCCCCACTGTCTTCCTGGATGTGACCCAAGCCTTCGACAAGGTATGACATAAAGGATTAAGCATAAACTACGCTATCACCTGCCAGAACAGTACGCTCAACTGGTAGAATCATACATATCAGACAGATGCTTCAGAATAAAGCAGGAGGAAGCATACTCTGATTTAAGACAGATTAGAGCTGGTGTTCCACAAGGAAGTGACCTTGGACCAGTTCTGTACACCAGAGATATCCCTCAACTAAATCAGGATACTATTACCACAATTGCAGAGGACACGGCAATTCTCAGTTGGAAATAATCATGAAAAAGCAGTGCAGAACCTCCAGAACTTGATAGATCAGATCACTTATTGGACTAAAGCTTGGAGGATCAAGTTGGACACCATAGTGTTGAAACCAGTAAGCTTTTGTAGTGGCTATACATGCACAGATGCTAACAACTATTAACAATGTTTTTAAACACGATGGCATGGCGAAAGTCGTGTTGCTGGTTTGCCAAAAGATATTAAGAGGATATATAAAGTTTACATAAATAAGTATACAAAATTAGTTGATAAACATAATTAATCATAGAAAAGATGCGGAACATAATTACTTCTCTTCAAGGCAGTCACATAAATAGAATGAGCAGCTAGGACTATTTAACAGTAAGCCAAAGGATATCGAAAAAGATTTTTTTTTAATTTGTCAAAGATCGAAAAATTGAGGTTCAACCAACGGCTGTCAGAATAAGAAAGCATTGTGAAGGTTTGTCTTGCAAGGCAGTTAAATAAAAAAAGAACTGGAAACCTGATGAGAAACATCACACAAAACCAACCTAACGACAAAGGGCCTGGATCTTAATATATATTTTGTAATATCTCAACAACGTTTAATTGTTTATTAATACCTAAATCCAGTGCCGAGCCGACCCCTACCAGCGCCGTCGGGCAAACCTTACGAAGCGCCTTTCTTAAAATTTGTTTAATTTATATAGACATTTAATTACAGCCATAAATAAAAAATTTCTGATTTTTCTAAATTAGGATGTCATGCAACTACTTTAAAAAATAAAACAAAAATTAAATTTTAACAAATATACTTTACTGAAGAGACTTTTTAATTGATGGAAAAAATAATATACATACCTATATTTATACATAATAGATTAGATTAAATTAACAAACTTACTAATTTTATATTAGGTCTATACATAATTTAGGTACATTTTGCATTGCAAACAGAAAAGCAAGAATTGTCAAAAACGTTAAATATACATAAGTATTACATGTTATATTATTTCAACTTTTCTTGCTTTTCTGCTTGCAAAGTCCTTGATTATATCGTGTATATCACATTGTTTTAATATTTCTTCTTCTATTGATATTGTCGCTAAAGATGTTACTCTATCTTGGCTCATTGTAGAGCGCAGGTAATTTTTTATTAATTTTAATTTAGAAAAAGACCTTTCTGCGCCGGCTACGCTCACTGGCATTGTTAATAAAATTCGTAAACAAATTGTAATATTGGAACACACAGATGTTAAATTATTTTTATAAATAAACTCTAAAATCTTTTTTATATTGTTATCAAAAATTTTGAATTGAGAATTAAAAAATTTAATTTCGTCATATAAATCGTCTCCGTCAATATCGGCTGAACCATTTGTTGATAGTTTTTTTTCTAAACAATTGCAGCTACTTTTTAGTGCACTATTTTCTTGGTCTTCACTTAATTTAAATAAAAAATTAAAAACGTTATGATGGTTATTTAATAAATTAAATCTTTCATCCACAGAGGACAAGGCTTGATCTAAAATATAAAAATAAACATTTATCCTAAACAAAGTTTTTGGATCATTGGATCTGCTTGCTCATAATCAAAATTTTTTTGAGTTTTACGACGTCTTAAAGGTCTACAATTTTTAAATTTATTTTCTATTCCTAATTTTTCAGCAACTTTTATGGCATCACTTACCTATAATTAACAATTCAAAATTTTCGTCAGTTCGCATATCGGTTAAAAACTTTTTTAAATCTGATAAAGAAGCTAAAGCTACTTGGATATTTTGATCAGTAGATTGTAGAATTTTACTAACAAAATTTATTTTACTTAAAACTATATGCCAAACTTTTAGCGAGCAAATGAATGTAAATGAACAAATTTTTTCTGCTAAACATTTGGCATCATAATTTGATTTTTGATCAAATAAATTGTTATTTGAAATATCAAATAAAGCATCGTATATTTCTGGTAAATTGGTAACTAGCGGTTTAATTGCATCGATGCGACTTGACCATCTTGTTTCGGACAATGGTTTTAAAGTAAAATTTGATAAATATTTTTTTAATAAAGCCCATCTTTTTGTTGAAGATGAAAAATATTTGAACAATTCTTGAATAAGATTAAAAAATCCAGTTGTGTGATAATTGAGACTGGCAGCGTCGTTTACTACCAAATTTAAACTATGGCTAGCACAAGGTACAAAAAAAGCGCGAGAATTTATATCTAATAGTCTTTTTTGCAGACCGTTGTTTTTACCCCGCATATTTGAACCATTGTCATAGCCCTGTCCCCTTAAATTGTTTATATCCAAATTTAATTCAGTAAATTTATTAATAATAAAATTTGTTAAGCCAGCGCCGGTTGTGTCTATAATCGGACAAAAAGCTATAAAATGCTCTTTTATTTCTAATATTTTTTCTTCCTCATTAAAATTAACAAATCTAATAATTATACTTATTTGTTCTACGTGTGATACATCAGGAGTGCAATCTAATATAATTGCAAAATATTTATTATTTCGACATAAATTCAATCGAACATTTTTAATTCGGTCACTTAATATTAAAATTATTTCGTTTTGGATTTTATCTCCAAGATAAGTCGGCATTTTTTCCGAATTTATTGCACGCTGTATATGATCCATCATTATTGAATCAAAATTTCCAAGCATTTCAATACATTTTAAAAAATTGCCATTATTGCGGTCGAACAATGTTTGACTTTGGCCACGAAAAGCAATATTTTGTGTAGCTAAAAATTGTATAACACATATTATTCTTTTAATAACGTCGTACCACCGCTGTTTTTCTATTTCTATATTTTTTTGATTAATACCATCAATTGTAGTTTTAGTTTTTAATGATTGACTTAAATTTGTGCACTTTTTATAATTATTAAAATGAGCAGTACTTTTTTCGTGTTTACTGCAAGATTCCGCCAAATGTTTCCAATCGTTTGTTCCGTTGCAAAATGGAGATTTGTTTTTCGAATCGAATAATTTGCAGCATAAACAAAAAACCGCATTTTTTGATACAGAATAAAGCAACCACTTTCTATGAAACTTTTAACCATTTCTTAAATGTCTTTCATAATAAAAATCTGAAAATTTTCGTCCCGAAGAATCACGCGGAAAATTATAATTTTTTACTTGCGTAATCGGGGTTTCTAGTAAATATTCAACAATGTTTGCAGTCAAAACTTCTGGCCAAAGTCCAGGATCATCTTTGGGAAAAGCTGGTGCTGGTGTTGATCTTTCTTTTGGTGGCGGCGGTGCATCAAGCGCAGGTCCAGGCAATTCTTTAGGCGCATCATCTTAAAATAAAAACACACAAATGAGTAAATATCGCCCACTGTAGGTACCAAATGCATTTTAAATGCATTGATATATTTATTTAAAATTTAAATAAAATGCTGAATTTTTTATAGCTTTTAAAAATATATACATATCTTTAAAAAAAGCACATACCACTGGAAATGTTCTTTAATTCCTCACTTTCGCAAATCTCTTCCTCGACACCTAGCGATTGTTTTGATGTGGACGGTGAATACACAAAATATTGCTGTATTTTTGTGGCATTCTTATCACGTTCTTCCTCTCGTTTGCGTTTTCTTATTAAATTCTGGTAGCCAGACAATTTCTTTTTTTTATCACTCATCACAATATTCACAATTATTAAGTATCGCAAAAACACAAATACTAAACTAAAACAAGTCTCCATATAGCACCATGCACTCACTTTCGGTAACTAAGAATTCTTTTTGGTCATCTGCTCGCTAAACTCAAAAAATTGTTTTGCATTTTGTCAGTATTTATAAAATGTTTTATTTTATTGGACTTTATTTTATTGAAGGGCAATAACGCTTTTTACCATTGCACCATGCCACTCACTTTCGATAACTGATAATTCTTTTTTGGTCATCTGCTCGTCATCTGCCCGCTAAACTCAAAAATTTGTTTTGCATTTTGTCAGTATTTATAAAAAAATTTATTGGACTTTATTTTATTGAAGGGCAATAACGCTTTCAAAGATCGCCTTTGAATAATTCCTATGATATCAATGATATCATTAAAATGTATTTGCCGCATTTGCATTCATCTAAATTGCAAAATACTGACAAACTACTGAGATAAAAAATTGTAAAAATGATAGGGGGTTGCTAAATTTATTTTTTATGTAATTTTAAAATAATTACTGTCACAAAAAAAATCTAAAACATAAAAACATTTTTTTTGCTACTACCACATTTGCAGCTTTTATCCGGTCTAAAATCTCAGAGCGGCGCCTCCGGCGCCTCTGTCACCTGGGCGCCGTCGGGCGCCGCCCGACTTGCCCATATGGACGGCTCGGCCCTGCCTAAATCCCATAAATATTTTTCTACAGAAGTAGGTATTTAAAATTAGTGTCAATAACCGTGAGCATCTGTGCATGCATGGCCACTACAAAAGCTCACTGGTTTTAACACTCGGGTGTCCAAATCAGTTTATATTTGCAAATTTACGTTTTTCCAAAACTTTACAGATTTCAACACCTGGTGCCAACACACGGTCGTAGCATCTGTAAATGTGCCGTCTGAATGGAATAATGAGTATTAAAACATTATTTATGAAATATTTTTAAAAGTCTGGAATTACTGATGAAAATCGTGAAAAATTTATAAAAATCCTGAAAAAAATGTTGTAAATTAAGAGAGATTGTTAAAAATCCTTAAAAAACATTAAAAATCGTGTAAAATAACGTTGAAAATCGTAATAATTGTTAGTAATCCTGTTAAAAGTTAAAAGTAATGAAAAAATTTAGAAAATACTGATCAAATGTTAAAAATCGTGAAAAATTTTGTTGAACATCTAAAAAAAAGTTAAGAATTCGTAAAAAGGTTGTGAAAATTATTAAAAGTAAAAATTCATAAAAAATCTTAAAATCGTGAAACGTTGTTAGAAATATTGAAATCTAATTAACAATCCAAAAAAAAAATGTAGAAAATGGTACAGAAATGAGTGACAATCTTAAAAATTGGTCGTAAATAAGAAAAATAGGAAAAACTTAAAAAAAAAAACAATTATGAAAAACTAGCAGAATTGGAAAAAAACGAAAAACCAAATAAAAGAAACTCAAAAAAAGATTAAACAAATAAAAAATCGGTTGTCTGTAAAGTCGGTTTACTGACGATAGTTAGTTAGTTAGTTAGTTTATTTACGGAAATCTCCATTATAAGTAAGAACACATTATGAAATACAAGATACAAAAATATAGCAATAAAATTTACAAATATATAAAATAACAGTATAAAAACAATATAATGTAAAGAGGAACTATTAAATAAGTTTATGTAAGATACTTTTAAATTTGTAAAGTGAAAGTTATTGCATAAGTAATTAGTTTTATAAGTTGGTATATTATATAAAGTTTTCAGTCTTGTTGACTTTTTAGGAATATTTATTTCAATTTTAGACAGGATATTTGGACAATCTATTAATCCATTTACAATTTTGTAGAATAGTACTAAATTGGAATAAGTTCTGCGCGAATCCAGCGAAATTAAGTTTATTTGACTTTTAATTAATTGATAATCATATCTAAAATTTATTCTTGGGATCATTAATTTAATTTAATTTATATCCAGCAAATCTTAAAAACGTATTCTGAATCTTTTCTAATTGGTATACGTTTTTGTATGTATATGGTGACCAAATCATACAATTATACTCAAGAATAGAACGTACAAGAGAAATGAAAACGGTTTTTGTAGTGTTAATATTAAAGTTATTACAATTCCTTAAAACAAATCCTAACGTTTTAGTTGCCTTAATGGTTATGGAATTAATATGATTATCAAACGATAATTTACTATCTAAAACGATTCCTAAATCTTTTATTGATTCGGTTTTTATCAAATTGGTATTATTGAAACAATATTGATATTTGATTGGAGTAAGTTTTCTATGAAAAGTTATTTGAAAGGATTTATTAAAATTCAATTCAAGTAAATTAGTAACGCACCAATCACAAAATTTGTTTAAAACATCTTGAAGAGTAAAACAATCCAATTGCGACTTTAACAGTTTTAAAAATTTTAATATCATCTGCATACATTAAATATTTACAATTAATTAAAACCGATTTAACATCATTAATAAAAAGATTAAAAAGTAGTGGTGCAATGTGCGTACCTTGCGGCACACCAGTAGTAACCGGAATTGGATTCGAAACAAATTGACCAATTTTAACAAACTGAGTTCGTCCACTTAAAAAACTATCTAACCAAATCAACAAGTTATTGTGAAAACCCAAGGCACTAAGTTTAGCGAGTAAAATTTGATGATTAACTCGATCGAAAGCTTTTGAGAAATCTGCATAAATTGAATCAATTTGATGTTTGTTTTCAAATGCTTCTAAGATTTCTAGCTGATACGTTAACAGGTTGGTTGTAGTTGATTTGTTTTTGCAGAATCCAAATTGATTTTCGTCAAATAAAGGTTTGCACATCCATTGTAATTTATCGGTTATAATATTATCTAGTAACTTTGGGATTGTCGATTGCTGACAAACTCCGCGATAGCAGTTAATATCTTTTTTATCTCCAGATTTAAATATTGGAACAACATAGCTTTGTTTCCATATTAGTGGCATTACACCATGGTGAATGGATTCATTAAAAAGGATGTGCAAGGGCTTAGACAACGTAAAAATGCAGTTTTTTAATAAGCTATTAGGAATTAGATCTGGTCCAAATTTATTATTAGATGGTAAAGTCTCAATTTTGGCAAAAACAGTTGATAATTCTATATTATTGATGTTTATATTAGGTGAGTGCTGAAAATTAACGGTAGAGGTAGAGCAGGTCTTATTAGAATATACAGATGAGAAAAAAACCGCAAAAGCATCCGCTATTGATTGGCCGTCATTATATTGAAACACGTATGGGGGCTTTTTACACAATTTATTTACAAAATTGTTAAGATACACTGAACTCTGCTGGATAACGTCTAACTACTTGACAATACAATGAACTCTTCTGAACACTTGACTCGAACTGACGTTAACTGTCCGTGCATCCCCTTATATACAACATTATTTAATCTAGTTAGTGTGTTTAGAAGTTTCTAGAATTTTCTAGAAACATTATTTTAAATGGTCAGTTGATTTTTTTACAAACTTCTAAAAATCAACTGTCAACAACAATCTTTCAAATTAAGGTCCCTTCCTTTATGGTTATCCCGTTACAATATCTTTCTTCCCCAGAATACATTTCTTTTGGTAGTTCATTATCTTTCTTAAGTGAATTTAAATATTTCCAAAAAGATTTAGGGTTAATTTGTAACTCCAATTCAGTACTATGTAAGTATCTATCATAACATAACTTGGATAACTCTTTACACTGTGAGCGCAACGTTGCAAATTTGTTATAATTGTAAGCACCTTTTGATACCATATATTCTTTGTGAGCCTTCTTTTTTTGTATTGTTAACTGAATTAATTCATGATTAAACCATATTGGAAATCTTCTTTTTTTAATAATCTTTTTTGGAACATATTGTTCAATACCAGCGTATAATATATTATAAAATTCGGTAACAGATGAGTTTAAGTCACAATGTAAAATATTATCCCAGTTAATTGAAGAAAAATAAAAGTTTAATGCATTAAAATCTGCTTTACAAAAATTATAAGTGGTTTCATTTATAATTAAAGAATCTTCGGAAGTATTATTAACAAAAAATGAATAAGCGTTATGATGCAGTGATGACGGTAACAAATTGTCATGAGCTTTCTCAATATTAATATTTTTATTATGTGAAAATATTAAATCTAAAAATTTTAAGTTATTGTTTGGAATCGTGTTGCATTGAAATAAATTTAATGATGCATAACAAGCTGCTACCTCCATCGTAATATTAGAAAACGAACCAACAGTAGAAAGAAAACCATTATTCCATAAGGAGTCATTGAGGTTGTAGTCTCCACAAGTTATGAGTTCATCATATGGAAATGTGTTGATTATTCGTTCTATGGTATTACAATGATGAGTGTATGTTACCAATGAGGATTGGGGAGGTATGTAAATAGCTCCCATGATAAAGTTCTTATTTTTAACCTTGATGTAAACGTAGAGTTGATCAGCTATATCACTTTCACTTAGAATTAAATTTGATTTTAAACAGCTTTTTATAGCAATTAGCACACCACCTCCACGAGATTTCGAGCTTAAGTTTACATTGCGGTGACACCTGTATACATTGTAATTATAAAAATTAATTTCGGTATCTGTAAAGTCCTCATTTAACCAGGTTTCGATGAGAATAATAATGTCGAAGGAAGACACAGCTATTGTTTGTTTCAATGCATCAATTTTAGTGCGAACACCCCGAACATTATGAAAATAGACTGATAATGGAGAGTTATTTAGTTTTTTGATTGGTTATGTTTTACCGATACAATTTTAGGAACTCCTCGAACGTATTTAATTTTAACATCGTCTTCACCACCGTCTTGCCTTAGTTTTAACTCTTCTTTTAATTTCTTAAGTTGTTCTCTCTGATTCATTGTTTTGTCCGATGACATTGCGTATTTTTCTTTTAAATGATTGTTATTTTTAAAAGCCATTTCAACAAAAGAGAGGCCGATGACGTGGGGGATTGCTAGTTGAGCGTGACAACGTCATAAGAAAATACTAATGGAATCGTTGCATTTTGCAAAAGGAAATTTTAATTTTCTATGTTTGATAGATATTTTGTATGGATATCATTTTTCATTTTTCGTTTGTGATTTTTCATTTTTCATTTTTCATTTTTCATTTTTCATTTTTCATTTTTCACTTTTCATTTTTCATTTTTCATTTTTCATTATTCATTTTTCATTTTTCATTTAAGTCTATCAGAGCGAGGTAACGCCTCATTTTTTTGGTCGTGCAGCCGGCTCCATCGAATTATAAGACGTTGTCACGTCAAAAATAGGAAAAGACAAGAAAAAATCCCAAAAAGTAGAAACAATTGTATATCTATGAATTCCAAAAATATCTGTAATAATAGGAAAAAATAATTAGAAAATGTAAAAAATTAAAATAGGGTGATATATAAAAAAAAATATTGAAAAAGAAAAGAAAAAAATGGTTACAAACGAAAAAACTAAAGTAAAATGATAATAAACGCAAAAAAAATGCGAATAAAGAAATATTAAGAAAATACTGTAACGGGATAACCGTAAAGGAAGGGACCTTAATTTGAAAGATTGTTATTGACAGTTGATTTTTAGAAGTTTGTAAAAAAAAATCAACTGACCATTTTAAATAATGTTTCTAGAAAATTCTAGAAACTTCTAAACACACTGACTAGATTAAATAATGTTGTATATAAGGGGATGCATGGGCAGTTAACGTCAGTTCGAGTCAAGTGTTCACAAGAGTTCATTGTATTGTCAAGTAGTTAGACGTTATCCAGCAGAGTTCAGTGTATCTTAACAATTTTGTAAATAAATTGTGTAAAAAGCCCCCATACGTGTTTCAAATTGGTGTCAGGTGTGGGGTGAAGATATAAGAATGCCTGGAAAAAAGATAAATGAACTATTGGTGGCAGAGCTCAGAAGAGAGCTCGAAGAATTAGAATTGGAAACTACTGGGACCAAATCTGTATTGTTGAATAGGCTCCGTGAATACTACCTAAGTAATAATTTGGACCCTGACGTTGTGGAGTTCGATGACCCGGTTCAAAAAGCAATTTCTGAACTATCGCAACGAATGACGAACCAACAAGAAGAACAAGCTCAACAACTTTCCCGGCAACATGAGGAGCTATCCAGTCAGATGAAGAGCCAGCGCGAAGATATGTCCCAGCTGAAAGAGGAGCTATCAGGACGAATGACGAGCCAACAAGAAGAACAATCTCAACAACTTTGCCAGTTGTCCAGTCAGATAAGCAGCCAGCGCGAAGATATGTCCCAGCTGTCGCAACGAATGACGAACCAACAAGAGGTGCTATCCAGTCAGATGAAGAGCCAACAAGAGGAGCTATCACAACGGATGTCTTCCCTATCAGATGAGTTATCCAGTTCGTTCTCACAGCAAATATCACATCTTCGGGACGAGCAAAATCAGCAAGTCGCCGACTTGCGAGAAGAGCAAAACCAGCAAGTGGCCAACTTAAATCAGCAAGTGGACAACATGAATCAGCAAGTGACCAACATGCAAGACGAGCAAAACCAGATCAACCAGCAAATGCAGTCCGAGATAAGGAAGCTTCAACAAGAACAGGAAGCTAGCCGCCGAAACCAAACCATCCACCACGGCGACGGAGATGCAAGAAGGATGGAAACCTGCCACGCAGACGTCGAACGACAAAGAAGCGAGGAGACGACCCATGTACGAACGACGATGAAACCCCCGACCGTCGACGGGAAGACTTCCTGGCCAAATTACCTGAAACAATTCGACGCAGCGGCCAGAGCTAATGGATGGTCATCCCAGGAGAAAGCATTGTCCCTAACCGTAGCTCTGCGAGGCGAAGCTTTAGACGTCTTGCAATCATTGACGCCGGATGAAGCTGACAACTTCGAGTTATTGGTGAATCGTCTAGAGATGCGTTATGGTCAAACTCATCTTCAACCGGTGTACCGAATGCAGTTAAAGAGCCGAAAACAGAAAAATGGAGAAACTATCCAGGAATTTGAAGCGGATGTAGCAAGAATGGTACGACTTGCATATTCAAATGCAGCGGAGGATTTCCTGGAGTGCCTAGCAGTCCAAACCTTCACCGATGGTCTTCGAGACGTCGAGTTGCAGCGCGCTGTACGGCTGGCGCGGCCGAAGACCCTTGTGGACGCCTTGACCATTGCCCTGGAGTTTGAGGCGGCGACGGAGGCCTCACGTGGAGTTGCTCGACTGAGGGAAATCACCGGTAACTACGACCATGCCGTTCATTCCGTTAGCGACGTTGAAGCGGTAGTAGAGAGGTTTATGAAGTTATCTCCAAAACGAAGGCGCCCAGTGAGATGCTGGAACTGCGGGGAACTAGGCCATATAAGAAATACTTGCCCCCATAAAGAAAAATCTCCTGCTGAAGTACCCCTTTAAACGGGTCGACTCCTGGAGGGCGCCTTCGACCCCAAACATTCCCGTAGTCCCTCACACCATTAAATTGGCAACTCTGCGACATCACGTGGACATCTTATATGTAGATGGCCTCCTTGATGGGAAGAATATTAGCATGCTGGTAGACACTGGAGCTACAAAAACTATCGTCCGACCAACCATCGTTATGCGAAATAAGATGTTGCCTACCAGTTGGAGACTGCGTACCGCTACCGGAGATTCTGCTAGAGTCTACGGTGAGATACAGGTGACGCTACAGTTTGGTTCAACCTCTCTTGTTCACTCAGTGCTGGTGGCTGACGTTGATGAAGATGTTGTTCTGGGCATGGATGTTATGCTCCACTGTGGTTTTCATTTGGATCTTCGCCAACGTATCCTTCGTACTGGTAATGAAGAAATATTTCTGCACCGAAAACACGTTGACCATGCCTCGATTAAGCTAATTGATGATATCGAACTTCCGGCGAGCTGCGAATGTGTCGTCACAGCGCGGTTGGATGGACTGGAGCCAGATGGTGCCCCAGCCATGATAGAGCCGAAGAACCATGACCATGAATTGGGAAAAGGACTCCTTGTGGGTAAGACTCTTGTTAGATCCGCCAAAGAGGTACCCATCCGAGTTATGAACTTGAACGATCATCCAGTTCTTCTCCGAAAAGACACGGAAATGGGAAGTTTAGAACCAGTAACGGCCATAATTCACAAGGTAAACGTTACGGAAACAGATGAGACCAACGGAATTGAACCATTAATGACAAAATTAGATCCCTCTTTGTCAAAATTAGAAAAGAAACAGGTAAGAGATCTACTTTACCGTTATAAACCTGTATTTGGTTCTAAAAGTAAATTGGGAAGAACTGATGTTGTACAACATAGAATTGACACTGGTGATGCACGTCCGATTCGACAGGTACCCCGAAGGATGCCTCAAGTTAAGAAGGAAGAAGCAGACAGAGCCCTTAAAGAAATGATCCAAAATGGCATAGTCGAACCATCCAGTAGTCCGTGGGCTTCTCCTGTGGTATTAGTGAGAAAGAAAGACGGATCAATGCGGTTTTGTGTCGACTATCGAAAGCTAAATGATGTCACTAAGAAGGACAGTTATCCTCTACCAAGGATTGATGATGCCCTCGACGCTTTGGCGGGTTCTACTTTGTTTTCTACCTTAGACCTTAAAAGCGGATACTGGCAAGTTAAAATGAATCCTGCAGACAAAGAAAAGACTGCCTTTACCAGTGGATCAGGGTTATGGCAATTCACGGTCCTTCCATTTGGCCTCTGTAATGCTCCTGCGACGTTTGAACGACTAATGGAGAACATCTTGCGGGGTTTGTCATGGGAAACTTGTCTAGTTTATCTAGACGACATCATCATAATGGGTAAGACCTTTAAGGAACATTTATCTAACCTGGAAGAAGTTTTTAAAAGATTACAGAACGCTAATCTAACATTGAATGTTAAGAAATGCCACTTGTTCCAGAGACAGGTCAACTACTTAGGACATAACGTAAGCAAGGATGGCGTTGCTGTTGACCCCGCTAAGATACAAGCCGTTCAGGAATGGCCAATCCCTATCGACAAACATCAGCTCCGGAGTTTCTTGGGTCTTTGTTCCTATTACCGACGATATGTCAAGAATTTTGGAGACATCGCCAAACCCTTGACACGTTTGACAGAACAAGATAAGTCCTTCTGTTGGGATCAGGAATGTCAAAAGGCGTTTAAAATATTGAAGAAACAGCTTACGTCAGCACCTGTTCTTGCTTATCCACTTCCTGATGGTAAGCTTATTCTGGACACCGACGCCAGCAATGTGGGAATTGGAGCCGTCTTGTCACAGCTACAAGACGGTAAGGAAAGAGTGGTTGGTTACTTCAGCAAAACTTTATCGAAAGCTGAAAAGAACTACTGTGTAACTCGGAGGGAACTGTTAGCAGTTGTAAAATCCGTCGAACATTTTTATAAATATCTGTATGGCAGAAAATTCCTGATCAGAACAGACCATGCTAGTTTAAAGTGGCTACTTAGCTTTAGGAACCCAGAAGGACAGATAGCAAGATGGCTCGAAAAACTGCAGGAATATGATGTTGAAATCGAGCACAGACCTGGAACCAGACATCGTAATGCTGATGCACTTTCCAGAATACCATGTCGACCTGATTGTCCCCATTGTACCCGTGTGGAGCAGAACGAGGAAAAACTTGCCTTAGTTAAGGTTGTGCCAGAAGACGAGAGCTCTATGCTGGAGGAGCAACAAGAAAACGATCCCGTTCTGAGAAAGATTAGGGAGTGGAAGAGAGTGGACCGTCGTCCGTTGTGGAGAGAGATATCCTCATCCTCTCCTGCTTTAAAAGCATACTGGTCCCAATGGAACTCTTTAATTTTGGACGGAGGGCTCGTTAAAAGACTTGTACAAAATTCCGAGGGCACAGAAACAAGAAAACAAATAGTGGTCCCAAGAAATGCTGTACCGGAAATTTTAAAACAGATGCATAATGATAGTTCTGGAGGACATCTGGGTATCACGAAAACGCTGCAAAAGATCCGAGATAGATTTTACTGGGTAAATTGCACTAATGATGTTAAAGATTGGTGTCGTAAATGCACTACATGTGCTGCCAGTAACGGTCCGCACCGAAAACCGAAGGCGGAAATGCAGCAATACCTGGTTGGAAGTCCTTTTGAAAGAATCGCAGTAGATATATTGGGTCCACTTCCGCAGAGCGATGTAGGAAACAAGTACATCTTTGTTGTAATGGACTACTTTACTAAATGGGTTGAAGCCTATGCAGTTCCCAATCAGGAAGCCACCACTTTAGCAGATATATTGGTTGAAGAATTCGTAAGCCGATTTGGGGTACCACTAGAATTACACTCAGACCAAGGGAGAAATTTTGAGAGCAAGCTGTTTCAAGAAGTTTGCCAAAGATTAGGCATCCGCAAAACGAGAACCACAGCGATGCATCCTCAGTCTGATGGAATGGTGGAACGAATGAACCGGACTATAACCAACTATCTGTCAAAAGTGGTGTCAGATTGTCAGAGAGATTGGGATCGACATATTCCACTATTTCTAATGGCAATTCGATCGGCCATCAACGAATCAACTGGCCAAACGCCTGCGAAGGTCCTGTTCGGTAGAGAAATGAGGCTACCATGTGACTTGGTGTTTGGTTGTAAACCTGGCGAAGAAATGGCCCGTGAACAATATGTCGCCGACCTTCAGAATCGAATGGAAAGTATACACAACCTGGTGCGTGGAAAACTACAATTATCTAGTGATCGGATGAAGAGGTACTATGACACACGGACAATGGAAAAGAGTTACCAAGTTGGAGATTTAGTCTGGCTCTATAACCCCCGACGGCGTCGAGGTATTTGTCCCAAATTACAAAAGAACTGGGAAGGTCCTTACACCATCAAGAAGAAGATTAACGATGTCATTTATCGGATCGTGAAAATTCCCAGAGGGAAACCCGTCGTGGTCCATCATGATCGTTTGGCGCCTTACCAGGGAAACCACAGTGGAGATGCGCAGCAACTCCAAGAAGTTGGTTTGGCTGGCTCAGGGAGTGTGCGGGATTCCGATGTAGGAAATAACATTCCAGGAGGAATGAATCTAAGGAGGGGGCAGTGTAACGGGATAACCGTAAAGGAAGGGACCTTAATTTGAAAGATTGTTATTGACAGTTGATTTTTAGAAGTTTGTAAAAAAAAATCAACTGACCATTTTAAATAATGTTTCTAGAAAATTCTAGAAACTTCTAAACACACTGACTAGATTAAATAATGTTGTATATAAGGGGATGCATGGGCAGTTAACGTCAGTTCGAGTCAAGTGTTCACAAGAGTTCATTGTATTGTCAAGTAGTTAGACGTTATCCAGCAGAGTTCAGTGTATCTTAACAATTTTGTAAATAAATTGTGTAAAAAGCCCCCATACGTGTTTCAATACTTATAAATTAAGTACTATTACGCCACAATTAGGTGGCAATTCTTACTTATAATAGTAACCAAATTATGGAGTACACACTGTAGATACCAGAAGGAAATGAAAATTCGTACGAAGTGTGTAAAATCTTTAATAATCGGCTAAGCGCTTTCGGTTTACAAAACCATCTTCAGAGCCTCGTCATTCAGACTTCTACCAACACGTTGTTTACATGTTAAAAATGATGAAATTAAAGACATCACGAATATATTACGATTTGACGCGATTAAACTTAAATTCAAGTTTTGTTTGAAACTTCTATCAGATTCTTATCAAATAAATAACATTTCAATAAAGGTTAAATTTCAAAACTTAAAGTCAACGTCTTTCTAACTGCTCAGCAGAGAAGGTGAATATTAAAGATTTTACACGCTTCGTACGAATTTTCATTTCCTTCTGGAATTCTTACTTAATTAAGTACCATGACGCCACCGTAAGATAGCGCAGTTGATATTTCTTATATTTAAACGAGCAATTTTCTTTTATTAGGTACCATGGCGCGGTCATTATCTTATATCTTTAAACAAGCAATTCATACTTAAAATGTAGAAAATAAAAAAAAAAACAAAAAAATGGATAAACGGGAAAAATTGCAAACTACAACAAAGGAAAAAAATAAAAGTAAACAGACAAAAAATATGATAAAATCAACAAAAACACAAATAAAAAACATGGAAATCAATCAAAACAACGAGATAAAATCATAATAATTGGAAAAAACTTAAAATGATAAAAATATCATCGATTTATTAGGCGGTACGAAGCTTGCCGGGACAGCCTAGCCTGTATTTGATAAATAATTGTTACATTGCAATATATAATTGAATAAAAAATTGTAGCTTAATTAACCCTTAATAATTAAATTGGCGTTGGGCGCCAATTTGTAGCTTAATTAATCCTTTAAAAATTACATTTGGCGTTGGGAGCCAATTTGTAACCCTTAAATTACCCTAGGCTAGCTCCTGAGGGTCGTGGCTTTCTCCTGAGTTTTATTTAATCCCTTCCAAACATTAATTATAGGGCGCAAAGTACAGACACACAAATAAAATACAAAAAATCAGTTTTAAGTTGATTTATTACTCAATAAAGATTTTAGTAAAAATTGAAATTAATTAATTAATTTAATCTATTATCTTTGTTGTTCGAAGTCTTCCTGTCGGAGTTCGTTAGAGGTGGATCGGAACTACCAATGTGGATGGAAGTGATCTTCCTTCAAGGGAACTTCCTAGGGACTAATCCCGGGAATGGTTTCACCTGGTGTTGGCTTCAAAATGGCTGTCGGCAGACAGCGAAATTTTTCTGAATACTTTATCTGGTTCCTTAATAGGGCCCTTCTCAGAATTGGCAATAACCCAGAATGAAGGGCGAAGGTAGTCAGAAACTAATTCTGAATTAACTAAGAATCGCAGATAAAATGCAAGAATTCAAAAATTATTCCGTCGAAGAAACAATAATTTCTCCTACCGATAAAAATTGAACAGAATAAAAATATATGCTCGAAAACGAACGTTACAAAATACAATCTAATAACATCTGTAATTTGACACCTTTGGATCGGATTAATAAGAATTAGTATTTAGGTTTGATCAAAAATCCACATTCTCCACATTCATATACAGGCTAATTGAAAATATCCAGAAAGAGGAAAAAACAGAGAAGGACCACATTTGTTAATCAATTGCTACAAACAGTTAAAAATGAATTAAATTTTATTTTAATTGAACTTTTTTTTTTCTAACATAATCTGTGCATTTGTTCTCATTATTATTTCCTTTTAATTAATACTTTATTGTTTTTCAGTTGAGATTAAGTGAATAATACATAACAGTAAAAAACCTTAAAATGTTACAAAATTAACAAAAAAGGCATTTTATATAGGGTAATTCATCTCCAATCTCTGAAGTGTAGATTTTAGACCTCAAAAATTCTGCCAAACACGGCTTATAGAAATACTGCTCATATCCGAAATTTTACGTGTTTAAAGTTTACTGTTAATGTTATCCGAACCGGACCAAAATCTGTAGGTTTCCTTCCGATCACATGATGATTCTATATACTAAATTTCATGACGCTGTATTTTTCCGATAAAGAGTTATAGCTCACAAAATCAGAGAGAAACAGGAGTTTCGGTGAACCGTAAATAGTTATTTATGAAACAGTTCGTGAAGCATGCTTCTTGCGCACGCACGCGATGTTTAGAGCACGAGCGAAGCGAGTGCTATATATCGCGTAAGTGCGCAAAAAGCACTTCACGCACAGTTTCATACAATATTTTATCTACGATAAACAAATAAAAAATAATTACAAATTCAAATTTGAAAATTTAAACTACAAAACTGTCAGAATAACTTTTGTTGAAATTTAATGCTCTCATAGCAACACCATGACAACGCGAATGCTAAGGATATTTGATGATATTATATGAAGGTGTGTCAAAAACAGTGCGAAAAAGTAAATCCCATTTAATAGTATAAGTACAGCCGTACTTCACTTTAGTAGAGTAGGGCTGTGGTATAAGTATTACATACCTAGCGGGAAAGTACTCTATTTCAGCCGAGCGGCAAGGTAGTTTACCGAGGTAAACTACAGACGCGAGGCTAGAATGAGTTCCCGCGAGGTTTGTATAGGTACTATTGTACTCACAATCGGTTAGTAGTTTATGGATTTCTAATACTCACAATCTACCAATAATAATTTCGTCCCAAATATCTGTATCCATTTTCATTATGTGATAAAATGAATTATTTTAAGTAACCTGTGAGATCGTTGCTAGGTAACAAAACAAGTTTGTTGAATCTGACATTTAGGCGATACACGACGCCATTAATTGTACATATAATCAAATTGTGTTTATTTTACAAAAATGTCTGATAGTGAATTTGAATGTACGCCACCAGAACTGCGGGTAGCTGCAGAGAGAACTACTGAAGGAATAATTCCTGAAAAAAGCAGGGAGAGGTATGAAAACACCTATGAATTATACAGTAAATGGTGCGTGGCTAAAGGTGTGCAGCATACCTCTGAGACGGTACTTCTTGCTTATTTTTGTGAAATAAGCAAACAGAGTAAAGCCTCCACATTAATAAATGTTGAGTGGATTCTATTCTTTCTAAACCATCTTTTAATTAAAAATGACATTGACATTTGCAGGTAAGAAAAGTGACAGATGCTAGCCGTGAAAGTACTTTCCCGGCTAGCTGGGAAAATAAACTAAGTAATAAGTCGCTTCCTGATTACTTTAAAGGTTAGAAATCCATAAATTACTAACCGATTGTAAAATACATTGTTACTTCACGCACACTTTTAATCCTTTACGCACTGCTGTCTATAATGACAGTTTTCACGAAATAAAAATTGATACATAATATGGGGTAGAGTAGATAAAAATATTTAACCGTTTTTTGTATTATTTTATTATTTTACACATAGAGTAGCCGCAAAAAATGCTGTAATTTACTAAAGACAACCAATTGAAACCAGCGCCCTCTGCGAGCAATACTAAATTAGGGTGCAAATGACAATTTCCATGCCAAAAAACCTAAAACTGCTAATTTTTTAATTAAAATTCCATAAAAATTAAAAATTATTGCAAAAAAATAAAATTAATATTCAAATTTAAAATATCCGGTATCTCGGAAACTAACTACATACATATATATATATATTATTATAGAATATGTAATTTTTGGCTCCGGCTGTTGGGTTTGGATTCTAATAATATTCTTCTTTAATTACTCTTCTTTATTTAATTTAAAGAAATATTTATTCAATTCAAACTTTATATTAACTTTAACTTTCAATACATATCATTCAAATTCAAATTATCAATCAAATCCTAATCAATAACCCAAAAATCATCCCCGTTTCCCTAACATTTTTCTATTTATATCATTATAAAAAAAAATAGTCACTGGTCTATGTCGTCACACTTTACAGTAAGATATTCCATTTACATAACAGACACAGTGATACCATAACAAATCCCCACAATTAAAAAAATTAAAATTTTCTCCAAAGACATATTTTAATTTTTTAAATTTACTTTTAATTTTTTTGTTTTATTATTTTTTTATAACCTCTTTATTTAGTGTTCCTTTACATTTTGTTTTAAAAATTTTATAAAAGTTTTATTTATTTATTTTCATCCATATTTTTAATTTTAATCTTTAATTTTGTTTTAATCTTATTTACTTTTATTTAACTATTTTATTTTTTTCTCGTTTTATAATTATATACAATGCTCATCCAAATCTTCCTTAATCTTCTATTAATATTATCTATTTCAAAATAATTTATATCATCTTCTTTATATGTTTCATGTTTAAACTTCTTTTTATTCTTATAATTCAAATTAGTTTTATGTTTAATTTTATTGTCATTATCATAATCTAATCTATTTTTATATTTATTATCACCCTCATATACTTTATTTTCAAATTTTGCTTCTTCATTTGTATAATAATTATCTTTATCTTTCTTCTTATCATCATCATATTCATCATTTAATTTTAATTTCATAATTTCATATTCTTGTTTCATTTTGTTTTTATATGTAACATGTTCTTTATAATAGTTATTTTTACTTTTTCCATTCTGTAAAATTTCTTCGTAAATATATTCTTCTTTATATCGTCTCATTTATTTATATTTGTTTCATACTTCTCTATTAATTCAGATTTATCTTCATTTTTAAGTTTATTTTCCCCCATATCTTTTTCTTCAGGAGATTTAATTTCATAGTCCTTATTAATAACTGATTTGTCATAAATTGTTTTCATATCTTTTATTGTTTCTCTATACATTTCCATTTGCTTCTTCATTTCATCTTTACATGCTTCCATATTCTTGTTCATGTCTTCTTTAACTCCATGTAAATCTGTTCTTATTAATTCAATTTGCTCAGTCATGTCTTTTTTCATAGAATCCATATTCTTATTCATGTCTTTTTTTATAGAATCCATATTTACATTTATTGCTTCTGTATTTTTGTCTTGTTTTTCTTGAATTTCTTGTAAATTCTTTTTCAAATCTTCTCTTAAGTTATTATTCATTTTTTCCTGTTTTTCAGTCATTTTTCCTGTTTTTCATTCATTTTTTCTAAAAATTTAAACATCCTTTCCATGTCACTTTCTTCATGTTTATTACCATTACTTTCAATAATTGCTTCTATAATTGTGGTATTCTCTTTTTCATCTCCCGAATCATTTGTTTCCATAATATTTATATCATCATCTTTTTGATGATCTCCTTTTTGCTCATTATCCCTAACCTGTCTTTGTCTTCTTGTTTCCATAATTATTTTATTTTTTAATAATTTTACAATTTATGTTTAACTTTCAATTAGATAATTTTAATTTTATGATTTATGTTTAATTGTTTTAATAAAATTCTCCCCACAAATCACTGCCTCTATTATATAAATGCAAATATCTTACCTATCTGTCAGTCCCGTCTGTCAAGGTCCTTGGAGGTGTCTCGAATTTTGAATTTCTAGTTGCTTGTTGGATGTTTTGAATTTGCAGTTCAGATGCTTGTAGTGGACTCGAATTTGCAGTTCTAGGTGCTTGTAGTGGGCTCGAATTTGCAGTTCTAGGTGCTAGTAGTGGGCTCGAATTTGCAGTTCTAGGTGCTCGTAGTGGGCTCCAATTTGCAGTTCTAGGTGCTAGTAGTGGGCTCCAATTTGCAGTTCAAGGTGCTAGTAGTGGGCCCCACGTTGGGCGCCAATTTATTATAGAATATGTAATTTTTGGCTCCGGCTGTTGGGTTTGGATTCTAATAATATTCTTCTTTAATTACTCTTCTTTATTTAGTTTAAAGAAATATTTATTCAATTCAAACTTTATATTAACTTTAACTTTCAATACATATCATTCAAATTCAAATTATCAATCAAATCCTAATCAATAACCCAAAAATCATCCCCGTTTCCCTAACATTTTTCTATTTATATCATTATAAAAAAAATAGTCACTGGTCTATGTCGTCACACTTTACAGTTAGATATTCCATTTACATAACAGACACAGTGATACCATAACAATATATATATATATACGGTATGTTGAATCATCATATACCTACATAGGTCTACATAGAATCTGCAAATTTTATATTCGATATTCTTTGTGAATTAACCTTATATAATATAGATTATATTATAAATTTTAATATATTAAAATTGAACAAAGATCATTCAGTAAAGATTTTTCCATCTAACGTTCCGGAAAACTTCAAAGTCTTTTAATAACTTTTAGGTACAACATTTTCAGTAAAGAAAGTGAGCAAAAATACTAATGGTTATATGAATGGATATAAAGTCGAGTTAATTTAAACCCTAAACTTTTTGGTTTAATATAAAAATAAGTTCTACTAAAAGATAAAAAAAGAATACCTAAGACACTCTAAGAAACAAAATTTATGTGAACTATAAAATACCTGCTCTATTTTTCTCTTCTAAAATGATACTTTATATTGCTACAAACTAACTGTATAAGACGCACTTTAACCATTATATAGTCGATGTAACATATAGGCTATAATTTATAACTTTTTATAATAATTAAAAAACGACAATGAAACTGGACACGATCCAAAACAATGCCTTAAGGATAATTCTAGGAGCATACAGAACTACTCCAATTGATAGTCTTTTGTGCGAAGCTAATGAACTCCCATTAAGCAAAAGAAGACTTCATCTTACGTATACTTAAGCCATTAAAATTTCCTCCAACGAAACTATACCCATATACCAAAATTCCCTACAAATTCTTGCTTTCCTCAATAATAATTTTACCAATTATAATTCGCCCCTTTTACTATGAGATTTCTAAATATTCTTGATACATTAGAGTGGTCTAAATTTCCCGAGGTATACCCCTCTAATATCAGACATACCCCTCCCTGGTTTTTAAAATCACCACTTATTAACACATTCTTATCTAAATTCGACAAACACTCTGAGACCATTCTGATTAATTCACATTTCAAAAGAATTCTGGCAAATTATCTTTCCTTTTCAAAAATTTATACTGACGCATCCAAAACAAATGACGGTGTGGGTGCAGCGATCGTGACAGAAAGTGACACTAAAAGATACAGGCTACCAAATACAGCTTCAGTTTTTACAGGAGAACTAAATGCGATTCTACAGGCAATTATAAATATTAAGAACTCAAATTGTCTAAGAGCGCTAGTTATTTCAGATTCGCTATCATCCTTGCAGCTGTTGAAGAGAACATATGCCCAATATCCTTTAGTTGTCTTAATTAAGAAAGAACTTTTTGCTCTTGAACAACTAAACTTCAAGATAGTTTTTCTTTAGGCCCCATTTCACATAGGAATCACTGGTAACGAAAAAGCCGACTTAAACGCAAAATCCGCCATCACGGACCTTAAAGCTTTTAAAGAGCATATATCAGTAACATCAGATATTAAAAATATTTTACTTACGAAACTGTTTGACAATTGGAATCAAAAGTGGACAGCAACACCTTCTAAATTAAGGGAAATAAAACCTGACTTAGGCCAGTGGAAAACTTTCTTCAGTGATAGACGTCGCCAAGTGATAATATCCAGATTACGACTTGGGCATACCGCTCTTAATCATCAATACTTGCTGAATAAAAGTGACCCTCCTATATGTGACCAGTGCAACTTGCCTCTATCGGTTTTTCATCTACTTATAAAGTGCCAGAAGTATCGCCAAGAAAGAAACCAGTTTGAACTACCTTTATCTATGAAAGACATTTTAAATAATAAGACACATGTTTCAAATGTTATACATTTTTTGTCCAAAATTAATCTATTAGACCTAATATAGTGCATTTTGTAACTCATGTACGCTAATAACCTTTACAGGTTGATGCGTTTTTTGTAAATAACAAACGACAATTTAATTTTTCAATACAAAGAGTGTATTTACTAATTAGTTCTATTTCCTTATCGATATATTATCTCAGTAAACTTCATTAACTAGTCTTCCTTTAATTTCGTCTTTTCGCACAAGACATTCTTCATGAAACCAAGGAAACAAAAATGCTTTTGGAATCTTGAAATGAACTTAAAGAAGAGCAAAAATAGGATTGTCTGTCAAAAGATTTCATTTTCGCTACAAATCTCTTTGTGACGTTCTTCTTAGTCTTTAATTCTATTAGAAAAAATCATTATATGCATTATTTTCCACTTTAATTTCGCTTATAGCAGGTTCTTCCACATTCGTGCATTCAGTTCCATGAATTTTTACTGACATAAAAGTATTTTCATAATCTTCTTCTAAATCTTTATGAAAAAAATCATCTCCGGAGTCACTAAAGTTCCTGCGACTTTTTTCTGCTCGAATACCTCATCTTCACTACCTAGCCATTTTTGTGAGACTTTTTGTTTTGTTTTTCCTTGTTTAGATAGTTTTCAGGTTTTGACTGGACATTTTCTTCACTTGGTAGAATATCTTCCAATATGATACTTTTCCTGTTTCAATATTTAGTTTCTTTCTCTTAACCTTTGGTGTTGTATTTTTCTCGAAATGTTTTTTTTTCGATTGGGTTGCATCAAAAAATGTTTTAAATGTAATGAAATTCTCTACATTTTCTCCTATTGGACCAATACCGTAACTATCTTAGTTTTCAAGATAGATTTGAGAAACTCGCAAAAATTGAGGGATTTTAAAGTGAACCAAAATTAACCAGAGGTTCCTACAAACCTGCTCGACAAGGTGAAATGCATCGTTACTGTGAAGGATTTTTGCCTAAAAATTCTATCTGCACTGGAGTAATTCCTAATTACAGTAATTACCTACTCATTTTATTAAAATATTAAAAATCTCATCCAATTCTATTTTAAAAGAACTGTGTTATCGTGTAATGTATGTGGATATAAGGTTAAATAAAATTATACAGTAATAAATGATTCAGAATGTAGAATATTTCATATAAAACGGAAGGAACTAACTAGTCAGAATCCATGTACCGAAGAACCGCGTTTTTAAACTTGATTTAGGTGGACATGCTACATTACATTACCATATAGAATTATTTTAAAAATTTATTATAAAAGAGTCGCTTAATTACTATTAATTGATTAATTAATTAATTTTGTGGTAAAAAATGCATTAATTTAACATATTATTATTTGAATTTGTATAATTGGTAATAAAATAACAGATTGTTAAACCTGTTTTTTAAATTCCGTAAATATAATCAGTGTTAATAGCTTACTAAGATACCGCTCACGGCAAATTTTTCAACTACAAATCTTAAAATAAGTATCTTTTTTAATACAACTTTAATAAGTGTTAGTAAGCTATTACTACTGCTACAAAGAATATGTTTCTTAAATTTCGTAAATATATCCAAGACAACTTAATAAAAAGTATTATTAAGTACAGGTCATTCACAATTATAGTAACTGACTTATGCAGAATTTAAGAGTATCCACTGATAAAGTCGAAGCGATAAAGGGATTTTCCAACTTCAGGCAACTATTGGAAAAGGTTGGCCAAAGGAATTTTATAATTTATTTTTTAATTACTTGATCTTACGTATTTATTTTAAATGACAATACTAAACTAATTTTTTGTACAAACTAAACACTCAAACGAATTTACAACCAATTCAATCGAAGACAGATCTTTAACTGTTAGTTTATCATCGTACAACTGTCTACAATTAAAAAAAAAAAACAATTAAGGATAAATAACCGCTAGAAATTATTATAAATTCCTGGTATAATTTGTTTATGGGCCAATTAAGTTGACGTTGACAAAAATCTGTTGAAATGTTTGTACATTTGTGAGTTTTATTGGTAAAAAATACGTAAAGCTGGGCCTAATCGATCAAACATTTTTTAAACTCAAATTGTTTTTTTTGGTCCTCCGTCCAGAAACAATACTATTAATTACTTCAAAATCGTCCGGAAAATGGCATTTTCCGGCCTAGGCCGGCAAAGTAGCTTTTAGATTATCTAAAAAAATGGCGCTATGAGTTTAAATTTTGTCATCAAAAATACATAATGAATAATACAAATTTTAATTAAATTTATTTAAAAACAGCGTATAATATACTAAACTTACCTATAACTTTTTCCAAACATAAGCAGGATACTAAATTTCTCTCACAACTTGTATTATAAAATTTGACATTTATGTCAATTTAGAACTACTTATCTTTCGATTATGAAAATAGTTCATTGTCTCTGCTATCTTTATATAAAATTATTAGATATTAATGTTAATATTTCAATATAACAATTTTTACTGTGCTGCTTATTAGCACAGTATTTGTATGTATAAAAATTAAGGAACTTGAAATCGATTATCAGAAAATCATTTCTTATTACTAATTTTTTTAATCCTGCAATAGATGTCAATAAACATGTAATCTTGTATGTCACAAAGTAAAAAGCACAGGTAAAAAGTTTTTGAACTTGTTGTGTTTGCAACATATGTTAATTAAAACACTTATAACACTAGTAACACGTATATTCAGTATCAAACAAGTTATTATATAACTATAAATATAATTATAATATGTATTAAAATCACGTCATACCAATACCAGTTGACAGTCTGTCGTCTTCTAGTCACTGGTCTAACTCAGGTAGGACAAACGGTCAACTGTTGAACATAACAGAACTTTTGAAAATATTAAAAATTAGTCGGACCAAAAAATAGTGTGAGTTACACGTCCGGAAAATATTTTCCGTCCTTGTGTCACAAATAACTATTTCCGTTTTTTGCAAAACTTATTAATTTCCACATTTATAAGATGAATTAAATTAATATGTAGTTAGTTTGTTGACACTACGCTTAACCTACAGTTGACTCGCCTATAAACCGGTCCTGGCAGCTTGTGTGTGATAATTCCACAACAATAGATTATTGAAAATGGATTATTTAGTTTTACAGATGTTATCAAAATGACTTTTTTCTACGACTACATTGGAAAGAAGTACACTCTCTACTCCATGAAAAGTGCTACTTTTTCGCACATGTGCGGAAATAGTTATTTATGCAACTAGTGCGTAAAGTGACCTTTTTTGACGAATGTGACATGAGCCGCAGGCGAATGCGACAATCACATGAGTCAAAAAAGGAACATTTACGCACGAGTTGCATACAATATTTTTTCTACAACCGAATTTCTTTACAAGAAATACAAGTATAGGCCTGATTTTTTTTACGCTTTACTGAAAATAAAATATTATATTTAAAACATATTTTAGATAACAAAATATTTATTTTCTAAATTAATCTCACCTTATAATACCGGTACGTAGAAACGCGAGATGCTTGAATTATAAATTAATTGAAATGTCAATCAGTCATTTAAATAAAAATACTTACCCTTATTCATAAACTGATATTTCTGTCATATTAAAAATCAAATTAAAAATTACTGAATATAATATCTAGTTTTGTATGTATTAAACTGCAATAATTTAACAATTAAATATATTTACACAAATTTACACAATTAAATAATAAAAAAAAAGTTTCCTTACCCAGAATTGAACCCTAGTCATCTGGGTAGAAGCTATATACCTTACAACCTCGGCCACTAACACACATAAAAGAATTTGCATAATCTTATACAAAACAGTGCTTATTTTACTTTTTTTCACTACTGAAAAGCTTTTTTTGGTCCTTCGTCCAGAAACAATACTATTAATTACTTCAAAATCGTCCGGAAAATGACATTTTCCGGCCTAGGCCGGCAAAGTAGCTTTTAGATTATCTATAGAGATGGCGCTATGAGTTTAAATTTTAAGTCATCAAAAATGCATAATAAATAATACAAATTTTAATTAAATTTATTTAAAAACAGCGTATAATATACTAAACTTACCTATAACTTTTTCTAAAAGTAAGCAAGATTCTAATTTACATTTAATTTCTCTCACAACTTGTATCACGAAGACTAGTATTATAAAATTTGACATTTATGTCAATTTACAACTACTACTTATCATTCGATTAGGAAAATACATATCTCGATTTTATTTTTGCTCATTGAACTAAAATAGTTCATTGTCTCTGCTATTTTTATATAAAATTATTAGATATTAATGTTAATATTTTCAATATAACAGTTTTTACTGTGCTGCTTATTAGCACAGTATTTGTATGTATAAAAATTAAGGCTCTTGATATCGATTATCAGAAAATCATTCCTTATTACTAATTCTTTTAATCGTTCAATAGGTGTCAATAAACATCTAATCTTGTATGTCACAAAGTAAAAAGTCTTTGAACTTGTTGTGTTTGCAACATATGTTAATTAAAACACTAATAACTGCTGAACACGTATATTAAGTATCAAACAAATTATTATACAACTATAATATTAACATCCAATGTGGCGCTTATATCTACCCGAAGATCACTTCATACCAGCTGACAGTCTGTCGGCTGTCTTCTAGTCACTGGTCTTACTTTAGGTAGTACAAGCAGTCAACATAACAGAACTTTTGAAAATATTAAAAATTAGTCGGACCAATAAATAGTGTGTGTATACACGTCCGGAAAATGTTTTGCAAGTGCTCGTATTGTTTCGCCTCGGTGCTACGCACCTCGGCTACACAACTTTACTCGCTCTTGCAAAATGTCATTTTCCGTCGTTGTGTCACAAATAACTATTTTTTCACTAGTGAAAAAAAGTTAAACTTTACGAACCTTAAACCGTGCGTAAAGGTAATACTTTACGCACGGTTGTAGAAAAAGTTACTTTTCGATACCTAAGCTGTGAAACACGGTTTTCTGATTAATATTTACAAATGTAATAACTACCAATATGAAACAAAACACAAACGGATAAAAGATATACAGGATAATTTTTCTCTATGGCACATTAGACAATTACACAAAATAAATATCTGAGATATTGTAATAATAGGTTTTCAACATATTACTATTTACAAATATATAGTTTCGCCATAAGATCTAATGTGACACAGAAAAAACGTATAAATTTTGTAATAAAAAAACTAACACTGGAATTGAACCACGGTTTACTTTTAGCGTTCTAACGTTGTAACGATCAGTGATCGTTTTAGTTCAGTAATCCACCTGACTATTTGTAGAGATTTATTTTATTGTTTTGTGCCGCGATTATAAGTGGGAGATAAGAGTCTGATAACCGACATTTCTTTTCGCTTTGATAGAAATTTTGCGTTCATTTTAATTTCTGTCGTCTTCCTGAAAAGTTCTCCTCAATAAAAGTAAGTATTTCTATAGTTTCAGTTATTAATTTATTAGTATTAAATTGTCCAAATTGTGGTGAATTTTGTTTTTTTTTTAAATATTACTAACACCCACTTTCAAGTAGAAACGCTACCGCAAACATCAGTTTTTTATTTGATCATAGATACACGTGTATTTAAATTAATTATTTCTCGATAATATTGAGAAACCAGATAGCGATTCTACTTGATTGTAATTCATTAAGGGATCGAGTTTTGATTGTTGCTTCATTATTACGGTTTTTGCCACATCTAGACGAGTCTCAAGTAGGGAAAAAATGTTAATTTGAGGACGTGTCAAGCCGTCACCCATTTTGTTATCTGACTTAAAGTTTGTTGAAATTTACCGAAGCCTATTCAATACAATCCCTGGAAGAAATTTAGTTGATAATATTCCGAAGAGTATTCAGTCCATCCCATGGAGAATTTCATTTTTGGAAACCCTTTGAGGAAAACAAAGATAAGAGATTTAATTAATTTTTCGCATTACTTATTAAATTTATTATTAAATGATTTTTTTTAATAAATCATTTTAAAACTGGTGTTTAATGTGTTATTTTCTTTGTTTTGTAATCTGGCGCCCTGTAATTTTTGTGTGAAAAAAATTGATAAAACTCAGAAAAGAAGCCACGAACTCAATTGATCTAGCCAAGGGTTATAATCCCATAAAAAGGGAAAATTATTAAGTTACAAATTGGCGCCCAAAGCCAATTTAATTTTAAAGGAAATATTAGGGTTACAACGTAAGACACTCGCTTAAACCACTGAGCTAACACAGCACATGTAGTCAGTTCCATATTTAAAGTATCTTTCTGTTGTAAATTTTTATAATATAATATTTTCATATCTGTTCACCATCTTTAGTTACTCTTTTGTTTTTTATTAAATGTTAATTATAAATACTTGTACGTAATTTATTCTACCACTTACGAACCAGAATAGTAGAAACTGCCACAAATAAAACAATCACATAATACAATATTTGATTAAGTTATCTCGTGGCCGTAGGAAAAATAATACACATTACTTGTCCAGAAAGTGTCTTTTCACACTCGTGTGAAATGTGTCACTTTCCGATCTCGTTATGTAATATACTATTACAATGAAACACTTTACCATCGAGGTACTTTATAAGATGGGCCTTTGTGTCCTGACCGGAAGCTCACAGGGTCATAAAATTTGGTATATAAAATCCTCATGTCATGGTAATAAACTCTAATAAATTTGGTTCAGATCGGATAAATTTAACGGTAAAATTTTAACGATTTTCCAAAACTTGTATATATAATGCATATGTATAAATTCAGTCGTACTTTCTTATCTCTTACCTTGACTTTGTTGTAACCTAATTAAACACATATCTTATAATACTTACAAAGGTGCCTATAGATTAAAATAAAGTTGTTACAGACAGAAATAAGCTTGACTTTATTTATAGACAGAACTTCAAAATTTAGACGAGAAAAGAAAAATCTAGAGAAATACGATATCATATGTGTTTTAAACCGCAACGTAAACTAGTATCAGTGTGTGGTACCTTCAATTATAAAGGTATGAGGGTTGTGTTTAAAGAATAAAATATATAAATTTAACGCACTTTGTTTCTTTTCAAACAAAATAGATACACTTTGCATACGTTCAAACCAATATCTTAAAGACACTTCGAAAACGGATCACTTTTGTTAGTTTTTCCTTATCGAGAATCCAAGATACTATAACATTTTTTGAGCTTCCTTTGTTAAACCCTTCCAATGTTCTTCGACGCTGATTGACAACAGCCGTTTTTTTTTTGGTGGATTAAACTGGAAACCAACACCCATTTCTTCATGTTGATTCTTTTGGATTGAGGTCTTTGAAATGTACAAAAACGCCTTTATCTCCCAGTATATTACACGGCGCCGGCGGTCATCCTTAATTAGTTCACGAACCGCATCAATGTTTTGCTCTGTGACTGCTGTTTTGGGTGAACCTAGACTGTATGGGTCGCTAAGACTGGAGCGACCATGTTAAAATTCGCAATACCAGCAAGAAATAGTTGGATGGTGTGTTGTTTCATTCCCCACCAAACAAACCTTTTTAGAGAGAAATTTCTGTTGGGATATTCCTCTCCGAAAATTATTACCGAAACTGTTCTCGGTTAAGATCCATTATTCGACCGACTTGCTAATTTCAAAAATTTACTATACCTACAAGACTTGTATCAAAATAAAACTCTGGATTAATTTTAACAAAAGATTGAGGTTAGATTTGTGTCTGAAGGTTTTATTGGTGACTCCTTTCATGCGGCTATATGCAAAATTAAAAAGACTTTAATTTTAATAAAAAAAAAATATGAATTACATTTCTTATTTATTCTCTTTACATTATAATTTATAAGTTGAGTAATATTTTGCAAAACACCTTTAAACTTTATTAAGCTTAGTAGATATTAATAATAATAATGCTAGTGCATTGTATCTACCTGAATATAGTTTCAAACAGATTACAGAAAACAAATTACACTATCAAATAAAACGCGGACATTTATGGCCACAAATTGTGGCGCGCCGTAGAAATTGATGTCGAAATTAAAAATAATTGCGGTTTAGGGATAGGTTTGTAAGAGCGCTATTTTAATTTGCAAAATTTATCTATTTAAAGTTTAAACTCGATTTAACTGACTAATTATTTTCCAGTAACATTCATTTAATAAGTTCGTAATATGAAACAATAACACTCATAATTAGTGCATTAAAACATAATGTATGTAGTTGAACGCATAATACAGGTTGGTTTAAATGTTTTGAAAGCTAATATGAAAACATGTGAATTTTTTAATCAAATTAGAATCGACGAGCATGGTGGCTTCTCCAATAAATCATCTGCATTCTAACGGAACCACTATATTGCTTCTCTGCTAGAATTGTCGTGCTAGAACTAAAAATCAACGTTTTTGTTTTCATGTAAAAAGGGTAGCAGATGATTTTGAAGCACATCAGTATATTGTCTGCTTTTCATACGTTTTGATGGATAAGCTAGGGTCAAAACACATGCTCTTGAAAATGTAGGTACTCCAAACCATTAATGTTCCAGCAAGACAAAGCTGGAATTTCTCTAAGCAGAGAATAATTCCGTGAGAATAAAATTGGTTTGTTAGACTGGCCAGCATGCTCGCCGAATCTTAATCCAATTGAAAACCTATGGAGAATCATGGTTTGACATCTGTATGCCAATAATAAGAAGTACGATGATCGTCCGTCATGATATTGATTTATTGGAGTGGCTTGCATGCTCGCTGGATCTAAATCTAACTGAAAACCTATGAAGAATAATGGTTTGACAGCTGTACGCCAATAATAAAAAGAAGGATAGTCTTCGTCAACTTAAAATTACCATAGAAGAGATTTGGGTCACCTTGGAGCCTAAAGTAGTCTTAAGTAACCTGTTGGACAGCATAAATAATAAACTATTTGAAGTTATTCGTAAAAATGAAGATGTAACACATTATTGATTTTTGTCTGCTATTACCTAATTTAATTAAGTTTTAACTAATTAGATGGTACAGTTATGCACCAAGAAATTAACATGTTTTTTTAATTTATGCGTTAATTAAAAAAAAATCTTAGAGTTTAACTTAGGTTTCTTTTTGGCGCATTTTGGTACCTCCTAAGTCTAAGTCCTTTTTAAACAATTCCAATTTAAGGTGACAAACACTGCAAAATATAGGGTGGCGCTATAGTTATGCTCCCTAGTTTAGTAAATGTAGGTTAGTTTAATTTTATTTTTTTAGTAAATTTAGTAAGTGGGTGTTTATACTCCAGTTCTGAAACTTACGAGTTGTTATTTACTTTTTTTTTAAATCCTACGTTACTTTTGTACTGATATTTATGTTACCATTGCCACATTTACTTGTATTTTTATTATATGTTATTATTTTAGAAAGCGTCTTTTTCTTTCTTTTACAACTAGGTTTTTTTATAAGAGTATACATTTGATTATCATTACTTAGAACATTTACATAATTCATTTTTCTTATTTTTTTAAAATATATGGTAGCAACCTGTATAAATATCCTTTTTTACTTTTGACAATTTTAATAATTTATATCTCCTAATTTAATTCAATTTTAACATAACTTCCTATCCCTGATGTGACTTGCTACTTATTTTTTAGCTATGCTTACCTTAGTACATCGAAGAATATCGGCTTGGGTGTCACTCCGCCCCTTCGTCCGTAAGCGCTATAACTCTTATACAGAAGGTTATAGGGCCATAAAATTTAGCAAATAGAGTCAACATGTGATGGAAAAGAACCCTACTGATTTTGGCTTAGATCAGATAATCCTTATGGTAAAATTTTAACTGTTTTCCCAAACGTGTGTATATAATCCAATTTACTGTGCTTGTGCATTATAACTATTGAACTGAAAGTTACAGGGTCATGAAATTTGGTATATAGAATCCTCATATCATAAAAAAATATTGATTTTGATCCATATAGGATAACCCAAACGGTAAAATTCTAACATTTTTCAAAACTCGCATATAAAATGGATATCTATAAATTCGATGGTATGTACTTTCTAACTTCTTAAACTGTATTATTATTTTTTTATTTCTGATGGAGTCAATGATAATATTATTTAGTACGAGAATTTCTAATATTTTTTTTTGTTTCAGGTAAGAAAATGCGCCAAGCTAATCAACTATCTATTATTTTACCTTAATAAAGTAGTAAGTAATATACTTTTTATAATTCACGTTCACAAAGTTTCTATTTCGACACTAAAAACAGTATCGAAATAGATTCATTGTAACACTGTTTTTGGTAACTTTTTGTTTTACACAATTGCTTGCACTGCACTGAATATCAACGAAAGATGAGAGAGTTTAGGTAGTAAATCAAGAATTATGTTGTATTAACTACATTATCAGCGATATTGCGAAATTCAGAATATTTTATTCAAATTTGACGAACATTCAAATTTAAAATCATTAAAACTGTCAAGTGTCAAAAGTGTCAAGATCGCCAACATAAATAAATATTTCGAAAAACTCTCATTTTATTTATTTTTTTATACTTTTAAAAGTTCATTATTAAAAATAGTATGTAAAACTCGAATTACAATGACGGTTTGTAGTACTCGTTCTTTGCGAAACTCACCGCTTCGCGGTTCGTTTTACAAACTTCACTCGTACTACGAAACCTGTCATTGTAATACTTGTATTACAATATTTTATACTATTCCCTTTTTATTCAAAGTTATATATAGTTTGTTCATGTGTCTACAAGCTGATTTATTTACTATCTATTTTTTAATTATTTTACTCTAGATGCCTCATTTTGTATTTATTCCTAGCTTTTATTTTTGGAACTAAGTTCCTTACGGCAGGCTTGGATGAGATAGAGACTTTGCTGCGCGACCGAACTGAAAAAAAAAATGTAATAGTAAAACCGTAACGAAAATACCGTAACAAAAAGTCCGTGGAATAATCTAGTAGGCAGTTTACCGCTAGCCTCCACACAACGCTAGCCACTACTCAGTGTTCAGTATACGATAGACATAATGTTGACAGTTATGATATAATTTTTAAGTGTCACCGAAACTTTCTTGAAAGTGTTTACAAAAAATATAATAGGTATAATGAATCAGGCAAAAGATGATCTTCTCATTACAGAATCTCCTAACGAAAGGTAAGTTTAATAATATAATATAAACATTGTAAACAATATAGAAATATCCGACGATGTCAACTTTTGTGATGTCCTATAAATTAATTAAATCATTGGTTTTTAAATGTAAAATGTGTAAATTATGTTGTAATATTTTATTTAATTGGATTATCTACACCTGTTACTAATGTTAATCTCAAAATTAATAATAAATTATTATTATTAATATAATTAAAATTTATGCAGTAAATACATAAAAATAATTTGACTAGCATATGATAACTCTTCACGATTGGATATCGTTGGAGGATCGAATACGCGGGATGGTAATTTTTTTTTTAGTTTTTTTCCAGTGTTAAAAAAAACTATAAATATTATTTTAACTTTAAATAAAATTAATTCAATTATCTTATTCCGATCATTATCATTATAAAAATTATATCTTTAGAGAATGTATTTATATATAAGCTGCCCAGGCGAAAAGTACAAATTATGAAAATATGTACAACCAAAAGAAATGTAATTATTAATCTATAACGTAGTATAATCCAAGGCTTGGAGGAGATAGGGATTTTGCTGCGCGACCGAACTGAAAAAAATGTAATAGTAAAACCGTAACAAAAAGTCCGTGGAATAAAACCGTTAAATGAGACGTGCGCAGGCGCTACAGTCGTATACACAAGCGAGTAGTATGTCGATTCTACATTAGCCGAAGGAACTTAGTTCCTACCTGGTGTCTCACGACACCATTATAACTTGTTTTAATTGTAGATAATTGGTCTCTCATTTGGCAGTTTAGTAATTTTTTATATTTTTTTCGACAAAAGTCAAAAAGTTATTCATAATCTCTGGGTGTGTGAATGCTATATTTGCAAAATCGTTACTCAATATAATTCCAAGGTGCTTGGATTCTGTACTTACAAAATTCATCACTGTTAGCTCCTTCTTTCTACTGCTCTATAACCTGTTATCTCTGGCTTCCTCTGTGTTTGTAGAGTAATTTGTTTTCTTCCTAAATATATTTTTCTTTATTGTAATTATTTACCTTCTACATTACTGTGATCTATTTTCTTTTTTTAACTTTTTGTATCAATAACATGTTTTAATTACCACTTTATTCTTATTTTAAATTTCATATCAAACTCTTTAGAACATTTTTAAAATTAACTTAATGGCAATTTCGGCAATATTATCTATCTATAAACACAAATAAAAACCTATCTAATACAAAAATTATAATAAAAGCTAGTAATACATTTTTTAAGTGCGAATCACATCCGAAAATCCATTGAAAGTGTACTCGAAGATAAATCCATATCAATATATTTATAAAAATATTGGTAAGGTCTTTAAGTACCTACATTAATAAAATAAAAAAAAAAACTAATAAATCTATATATATATATATATAAAACTCAAAGGTGACTGACTGACTGACTGACTGACTGATATAGTGATCTATCAACGCAGAGCCCAAACCGCTGGACGCGTGGGGCTGAAATTTGGCACGCAGGTAGATGTTGTAACGTAGGCATCCGCTAAGAAAGGATTTTGATTAATTCCACCCCAACAGGATAAAATAGGGGATGAAAGTTTGTATGATCTATCAACGCAAAGCCAAACCGCTGGACGGATGGGGCTGAAATTTGGCATGCAGGTAGATGTTATGACGTAGGCATCCGCTAAGAAAGAATTTTGATTAATTCCACCCCCAAGGGCATAAAATAGGGGATGAAAATTTGTATGAAACTTTGTCAATTTTAAACCGATCAGGCTGAGATTTTGCATGCATATAGCTACTATGACGTAGGCATCCCCCAAAAAAGAATTTTGATTAATTCCACCCCTAAGGGGATAAAATAGGGGATAAAAGTTTGTATGAAACTTTGTCAATTTTAAACCGATCAGGCTGAGATTATGCATGCATATAGCTACTATGACGTAGGCATCCCTAAAGAAAGAATTTTGATAATTTCCACCCCTAAGGGGATAAAAAAGGGAATGAAAGTTTGTATAAAACTTTGTCAATTTTAAACCGATCGGGCTGAGATTTTGCATGAATGTAGCTACTATGACGTAGGCATCCCTTAGGAAAGGATTTTGATAAATTCCATCCATAAGGGGATAAAATAGGGGATGAAAGTTGGTATTAAACTGTGTCAGTTTTAAACCGATCGGGCTGAGATTTTGCATGCATATAGCTACTATGACTTAGGCATCCCCTAAGAAAGGATTTTGATAAACTCTACCCCTAAGGGATAAAATAGGGATGAAAGTTTGTATGAAACTTTGTCAATTTCAAACCGATCGAGCTGAGATTTTGCATGCATATAGCATGCAAGTTTTTAAAGTTTTAAAATAATTATAGTCTAATACCACTCGCGCTTTACTGAGCGGGGTGTGTGGAGCGGTGAGACGGTAGCACGCTGCTGCTGGCCGACATGACACTGTCAATAGACGCGTAGAGTCTTGAAAATTTGAGAATAAATTTGTTTTATTACGTAGTGGTGTACTAAAAAAATGAAACTCGGTAGCAAAAAACTAAAGTCCACGCGGATGAAGTCGCGGGCGGCCGCTAGTAAACCTATAAAATAGAAAAATGTATTGAAAAACTTTATTTATAAAATGGTTCAAAAGTATGTCATGGAATAACTAGCCTGATACGCGGGAAAAGGTATGTGAACGAAGATATCAAAATGACTCATTATTATAAAAATAATTTAAAATTTATGCAAAAAACAAAAAATTGCTAATCCAACTTTTTATATAAAATTTACAAATTTGATAAGGAATATGTCCTCCTCGTGTATTTATGATGGCTCTACAGATATTAAGGATCAAGTTATCCAGATCTTCTTGAGGAATCGTATCCAGCACTGTTCAAGATCTTGAAACAACTGCTTGCGATTTTGAAATTGGAAATTGGTTCTGGTCTTGAAAAACTTTTCGCTAAAACATGGTCAATTGGATTGAGATTGGGAATTGAGCTGGCCATGACAAAACTGGAATATTCTGCTCTTCCAAGAAATTTCTTGTCACTCTGACTGTATACGTGGAGTAGCACCGTCATGCATCAAGATAAAATCAGGACCAAGGTTTGCGAGGATGGACCAACTACAGGTTCTAGAACATTTGTAACGTAACGCTCTGAAAATTATTCAGCACAACGAGTTCAGTTCTACTGTCAAGTAAAATTCCTAACCATACCATGATTGTGCCTACTCTGTTCCTGTGAATCGTTTGTGTATGTTGCATCCGATTGCATCGCGCCTGGTTCTTTCCATTTGCGTATGCTTCGAGAATTTGGATACAAACCAAATTGAGATTGATCAGTAAAAATAACATTTTGCCATTGATTTTCTTCCATATAACATGTTTTTGTGCCCAACGTAGTGAACTGGCGCGAATTTCTCATCTCCAAGGTCATCATATTAACTGCCGTGCCGTTACTGTGCGATTTCTTTAGGCTTCTAACTGAATATATTGGTCCTCGTGACGTGTTGTCATCCTTGATCGTTTCAAATGCCTATCCCAAACGCTTACCGTTTTACGATAACGAGCCAGATACGTAAGATAACGTTAAGTGTTTTCTATAGCATTTGCCAAATCAATTTGGCGCATTCCTGCCTCAATCATCCTCACAGTCCTCAACATTTCGTTTTCGGCCAAATGACCTCGAGGCAATTTCTCAAAACACCTATACAAGAAAACAATTGATAAACAACTAATGAAATCTCGACTAAAATTGTAATTTATCAAAATAATTTCTTATTATAAATTCTTTTATATTAGATTTCTTTGAAAAAACATTATTTTTAGGAACATACTTTGCGGATCAATTTTATTTGTAAATTTACATTGATACATATTGTTAGAATTGTGTTACACTGTCCAACATAGCTTAATGTGTAAAATAAATAAATAAATAAATAAATAAATAAATATAAAAAATCTATACATATAATAAAACTGTAGAAATGTATATGTTTGTGCGCGCATCACATGAAAACTACTGATCCTATTCGAATGCGGTTTTCAAAGACGTATTTGTCTTCTTTCAACTTAACATCTGGTGTATAAAATTTTCTCCTCCCACCCTTTTAACGGCGTGAGGAAAGAAATTTTTATACAAAAATCAACACGCCACGCGAACGACGTCGCGGGTACATCGAAATAGAACCTAAAAATGGGGTTAGATTTTTTTGTCTGTCTCTCTGTACGTTTGTGCGCGCATCACATGAAAACTACTGATCCGATTCGAATGAGGTTTTCACAAATGTTTGTCTTCTTTCAACTTAATATCTGGTGTATAAAAATTTCTCTCCCATTCCTTAAATGGGGTGGGGTATGAAATTTTCATACAACAATCACACGCCACGCGAACGACGTGGCAAGTACAACTAGTATTTAATTACATTTTGAGCAGGTGGGTATATAGATTAAATTTGTTATCTCTGAGGTGTTTTAAAATATTTGAAGCATTTGCTATTTCTCTGACATTAATAAATTATTTAATTTCTTTGTTTATCTACGTTCAAAACTTTTTCTGTGACGTTAACACCCCTGCAAATCACTGGGAGCACTTATAGTCATTAACGAAATGAGGCGAACCCTACCAGTCGACTGGTTTCATTACATTTATAGATAAACCGTCGGCGTCAGCTAGTAGCGATGTATTTGTCGATATGGTAATGTATTAGATGAAATTGTCACGACACGACAGTTAATATATTATCTGTTATATTTATTGGTGGTAATTTATTAATACAACGGAATCAAGACTATCATTTTTTATAATTATTTTTTAATACGTTTTTAATGTGGACATCTTATGGTAAAACAATGAAAAAGTCGAATTGAGAACAGTAAAGTTCTTTTATTTGAAACTAACTTACCCGGCGAACTGGTCGCCTAACAATCATGTCTTTTCCTCAATTATTCTTTTTAAATTTTTTACGATTTTGTCTCGTTTTTTAATGATTTTCAATTAATTTCTGTTTGGTTTGTCATTTTTTCTAGTTAGTTTCCAGGTTTTTACGTTTTTTGTCGTTCCATGTTGTAATTATTATGGATATACTTTATTATGGATATATTTCTCAGCTCCGGCTTACGGGTATGGGTTCCTTCGTATTATTGAATATTTATTCAACTCAAACCATTTTTCATTTAATTGAATATTTGATTTTAATTTTAACTTTAAATACATTCAACTTAATTCACTTCTAATTCAAAAATTTTCTAACTATCCCTTCCAAAAAAAATTTTAAATTCAACTACTTTACCCCCCCCCCCCGTCCCTAGGTAACCTCCTATTTCAACCAAAAACAAAACAACCCGATCCACATTTTCTGAAATAAAATTTTTAAATTACATATATAAAGACAGTTACCTATTATCAAATACAAAATTTTTTTTTAAACCAATCAAGTCATAACAAAATCCCCCTAAATTTAAAAAAACATAAAATTTTCTTTTAAGACATGTATTTTTTTTTAAATTTAATTTTTATTTATCTATATCTAACATTCATTATTCTGATATTTTTTCTCAATTTTATAACTTTTTTTTATTTTATTTGATTAATTTCCTTCCCCCTTTTTCTGATATTTCCCTATTATTTATTTTCCTCTTTATTTTTAATTTTAATCTTAATTTTAATTTTATCCTAATCTTATTTGTTTTTATTAAACTTATTTTTTTCTTTTTTTTTTATAATTATATATTATATCCTTCCAAATCTTCTTTAATCTTCTAATTTCATCACATATTTCAAAGTAATTTATATCACCATCTTTAAGGTTTTCTTTTTATTCTTCTTATTGTAATTGAATTTAGTTTTATATTTAATTTTATTATCAATATCATAATATAATCTATTTTTATACTTATTTCTATCACCTTCATATATTTTATTTTCATATTTTGCTTCTTCATTTTTATAATATTTATCTTTATCTTTCTTCCTATCATCGTCATTTTCATCATTTAATTTTATAATTTCATATTCTTGTTTCATTTGTTTTTATATGTAACATATTCTTTAAAATAGTTATTTTCAGTTTTTTCTTTCTGAAAAATGTCTTCATTACAAATAAATTCTTCATATCTTCCCTTAGGTTTATTTTTATTTTCATTTCCATTTGTCTTATGCTGTTCTATTGTTTTCATTTCAGCTTCTAATTCATCTTTATTTTTGTTCATTATTTCTTAAAAAATATTTTTCAATTCATTTTTAATATCTACTTTAATGCCTTCTATATTTTGTTTTAAAATCTGCTTCTTTAACTCTTCCTTATCTTCTTTTCATAATGGCTTTCTTGTGGTCGCTTTACCATTTTTTTTTAATGGTTCATTAATATAAAATAAAATGACACCTCAACCATATTTTTTAGAGACTGGTAAAAAAAGTTCCCTTTATAGGTTAGTGCTACAATTTTATGTTTTCTTAATTTTGTTTAGAAGTTGTGCGTGGCAACTTTTATCCCTTAAAATTATTTGCAAATTTTTCCAACAACTTTTTTAGACTAAGAAAATTGGATCGAGGACAACAACAGAAAACTTAGTGGTACTTTTTCTAAACTTACTTCTTATGATATTATAAGTTTAAGGTAGTTCCAGCGTGGTATAATATATTCAGAACATCTAGTCGGCTCACAGACGTTCACACTACAGTTAAATATTTTTAGTTACGGTGATCTGGCAACGTTGCTCTGAGTAGATACAATCGTGTTTTTTCGCTTGTGATAATATTAATAATTTTTTTAACTTTGGGATTTTTTAAAATTTTTGAATTTTTCAAAACTTTTGAATTTTTCAAAATTTTCGAAACTTGAATTTTTCAAAATTTTTGAATTTTTCAAAATTTTTGGATTTTTCAAAATTTTTGAATTTTTGGATTTTTCAAAATTTTTGAATATTACAAAATTTTTGAATTTTTCAAAATTTTTGAATTTTTCAAAATTTTTGGATTTTTCAAAATTTTTGAATTTTTGGATTTTTCAAAATTTTTGAATTTTTCAAAATTTTTGAATTTTTCCAAATTTTTAAATTTTTCAAAATTTTTGAATTTTTCAAAATTTTTTAATTTTTCAAAATTTTTTAATTTTTCAAAATTTTTGAATTTTTCAAAATTTTTGGATTTTTTAAAATTTTTGATTTTTCAAAATTTTCAAAATAATTTTTATATTTAAATATTTATTTTGACAGAAATGTTAATTTGTTTTATTTCTTTATGTTCATTATTTGATAAAAATATTTAAGTTAAAATTTGAACACAAATTTACATATTATTAAAAATGTTTGCTTATTTATGTGTATTTTTATTTACAGTTTATTTAAATATTTAATTTGAAAGCCTTAGCCTTAGCTAAATTTTATTAGAACTGTAAAAGATTTGAATTTCGCGCATTTTCTTTATCACTATTTCAGGAAGCGCTGAGTACAGCATTGCCAGATCACAATAAAGTGTAAAATATAAGGTTGGAAGTGGATAAAAAAATAATATTTTTATTTAAATATCTTTAAAACAAAACGGTGAGATGGTACTTTTATTTTTTTAACTTATTCTACAAACATTATTCCATGCTCTCATAGTTTTCTTTCCAATTCTGTCCTGAGAATCTTTTAATACAATTGAAAATAGTTGAAGAGACAGGACGTTTTACATACCTTGAATGGGAAGTGACCCTCGAAATCGCGAACTTTGGCCTGGAATATCTCGCGATCTAAGCGGTCAAAAATTCTAAAAAATTTAGAATCGATAAAAAACACTAGTCTTAACTTGTCAAAAAAAAATTGGGAAGAATCTGTCGAAAAGTGGTTTCACGCTGGAACTACCGCTGAGGAAGCATAAGCTTTTTGCGAGGTTTCTTTTGGATCACTCTGTGACCTCTGATCCAAAGGTGCGAAGGGTGTGGTGATGCGGCCCTGCATGGTCCTGGTGGCATACTTTCGTTGGAGTTTCTGTAACCGAAGAGGTATAGGTGTAGTATTTATGTTGTTGTGAGTGTATGTTAAAATGGAGAAGTACCAGGGGTTTAATTATTGACATTTGAGTAAGATTCCACGCTTGGTCGTGGCTATTCGGTTCGTCTGTTAGAGAGTGGGGGTAATAAAGGGTAAAACGACTATAGTGTTGTATATTTGTGGTTTAAAGTGGTTGATTAGCATCTTCCGATTCGTCCACGCAACGCACTCAGGAGAGAGGCTCGTTTTCTCATTTAATCAGGGGTACGTGGAACCTCAGATTTCCAATTGATCGTGCATGTGAGGTCCAAATAGTCACTCCCGTACATGACTACGAATCTTGCGATTCCTTATTCCATTCTTCCATATTTATCCACAGATCATCTTCCAGACCCCTCTCTATTATCTCGTTATTGAGACCTTCCCTCCAACTATTGCATGGCCTTCCTTTTGATGGATTCCATTCTATCAACTTCTTTGGGATTCTACTACTAGACATTCTTTGTACGTGTCCGTAATATATAAATTCTCTGGTTCGTATTTCATCTGTGATGTCATGTTTTACTTCCATCATTTGTCTAATTTTTGTACCCTTTCTTCTCTTGATTTTCCCGTTGCACGTCTCCAGTTATCCATCTCGGTGGCTCTTAATATTTGTTCAGTTCTTTCTTTTAGTGGCTATACTTCACATTATAAACGCAATGAATATCGTATCAATCTATCTAAGCACGATTTGAATTTTTAATTTCCAGGTGTGGGATATGGTTTGGGTATGTGCACTTATGTCACTAATTTATTATTATTGTCTAATATAAATAAGATTTTTATTTCCTGTTTTTTTTTAAATGACGTGTCCTGTTGCGGTAATGAGTCATCGAAGACAGGTAGGGCTTCGTGTACGTTTGTTACATACAGCAGAACAAAGGGTCAGTAGCACCTGCCATCGACTATCAAATGGGGAAAATATACAGCAGCTATATAATCAGATAATTTTTTTTATTTTAATCGATCCTATAAAGGTTGTTTACTTTTTTGCACATCTGCCGTAAACTAATTTTTAAAATAAAGACCGCTAATAATATCAAGCACACTTTTTTATAATTTTTTCTTCTAGTTTTCTGTTTTTTGTGTATTTTTTCGTGTTTCTTTTTCTTTTTGTTTTTTTTTCCAATTTTCCTAGTTTATTTAATTTTTTTTGTTTTTTTTTATTGTTTCGATTTTTCTATTTTTTTACCCACTTTTTATTTATTTTTTCAATTATTTTTATCATTTTCGAATTTTTTTAACCATTTCTTAAAATGTCTAACAATTTTCTAGGTTTTTCATGATTTTTTATGGTGTTCGATATGTTTTAGCCATTTTCAACAACTTTTAAGATTGTCAACAGATTCTTTACGATTTCTATAATTTGGACCATTTTTACCATTCTTAACAATTTTTTAAGATAATCAACAATTTTTTATGATTGTTAACTATTTGTTACAATTTATTTTTATTTATTTGTTTATTTCTTCATAATTTTCAATTTTTTTTTTAAATTGTCATAATTTTTTTAGAATTTTTTGCCGGCACTGAGCATCCTCTTTTGTGTAGGGATATCCACACCTCAGACTGTCATCAGGCCTAAAGATTTAAAATAGGTGATGAGACTCACTATAGAAATATTTCCGTAAAATCGACTGGTGTAAGTCAGTACTCGCCAAACACGGATCTTCTAAATTCAGAAAAAGCAGAACATAGTCATACAGTATATGCTCTACTGTTCTCTGTTCTTGTTCGCAAGCTTGGCGTATTAGAGATTCTGCTAATTTCAATCAAAAAGAGATGTCGCAATTTGCAATAACCTGTTAAGGACCCTACCGCTGTTCGGAGATTTTGTCTGGTCAATGCCTTAACAATTTTTTCTGTTTCCTTGCAAGAATAAAGTAATGACTCTCTGGCCAAACTACAGTACGTTGTTTCCTCCCAGCACTGTATAAAGTTTTGGTGAGGGTACTGTTTTATAAGGTCTGCTACAGTAAACATTGTTATGTTGGTAGATGAGCGAGGGCTAACATATTTGTAGCCCGCAACATTCCTTGCTAAATTTGTATGTCCTTAGATCCAGCTCAGAGTGAAGACGTTATTCTGACTGCCCTTACTTAGAGTTTGGTGACATTCTAGTACCTACTAAACTTGAAGAAATGGTCTATTTAAGGTTAGAAGTGCTTATCGGCAGTCCGTGTACATATTTACATTAATTAATTCTTTTGCAGCTTTATTTATGCCTTTGAGTTCTGACTGCACTACACTTGACAATCAATCCATAGCACATTTCATTTTTAGGTTTAGGGATCTAGAGTATATTCTAGATCCCACACCTTGCTGCGTATTTATCGATTCCTATAGGCGCTAAGAGCGTTCACTACGTTGGGGTCTGCTATGTTATTCGTTAATATTTTGTAGGGTTTGTCAAATCATGGTACAACGCTATTTGTGCCCGTCAATAAGAAAGGTAACGCGTGTTGTACCAACCGTGCGAAAACGTACCCTGGTTATCAATGCTACCTCATTAACAAATATGTTTAAGGGGGTGAGTCCAAGTGTAACTTCCATCGTTGTGGTTCGCTTGGCTTCTGTTACGAGAAAGCATGCTAATCTTTGGATTTGGTTTAATTTTCTGGTAGATGTTGCTTGTTGCACTTCAGGCCACCACACGAAAGCACCATATGTTAGGATGGGTCTTGGAATTACCGTGTAGATCAACATGGTGAACTTGGGGAATAATCCCCAGGTCTGTCCTATGGTTCGACGGCATTGCTAATAAGATATAAATACGCTTTTTCAATTCTGCTTTTTATGTGTGTGTGTTCCACGTCAGCTTGCTGTTAAGGATAACACCTAAGTATTTTACTTCTGTAGCAAAGCTTAATTTAACATTAAGCAGATTAGGTGATTTGGCATAATCTCTTCCTTGTATTGGTTGCTTCTGATCTAAATCAATACAGTTCTTTGTTACCCTAATCTTATTGCTTTGTTTTATTCATTAAAATATTAACCACTAGAAGCCCGCCCCGGCTTTTCACGGGGATTAAAGAAAATAACAAAAGCCATTAAATTTATTGGGTCAACGCTTCCCTGTAAACGATATTACATGTTGTTTTATTTTCTGGCAGCAAAATAAATTGATTTTCTGGTAATCCGACCCGCCTTAGGCGGTTGGCCATGAGGAAAACCGATCCCTACTAATTGGAAGGTTTGACCTTGAGACTTATTATTAGTAAAAGCGAAAGATGTTTTGATAGGAAATTGAAGCTGTTTAAATGGATTTGGTAGATCAGTTGGGATCATCAGTATCCTCAGTGTATGAGCTACTTGATCAGCTAGTGGTTCAGTTATAATGGTTGCTACAACTTAATTGTCCTTTAATTCCTTTATAAGTAGCCTCGACCCATTGCTCATGCTAAATTCGTGATATCTGTCGTGATTATGAAATAAGTTATTTTGATACGAATTAATACCAAGACAAAAACTTTTAAAAAATTAAAAAATAGTTATTGTGACGTAACTATAACAGTTAGACATAAATATGCGGCATTTTTTGTAGATATTTATATATTCTTTAAAATCGAAGTACATTATTTTATTCTATAATCAATAGTATTCTCAGCGCACGCGATGTTAGGATTTTAAGGTCATTTTTGGTTACATTAATGGCATTTTAGTAAGGATCCCTAATTTTTTTGAAAATCAAACATAGCCTATGTCACTCGGGAATAGTGTAGCTTGCCAACGGTGAAAGAATTTTTGAAATCGGTCCAGTAGTTTCGGAGCCTATTCATTTCAAACAAACAAACAAACAAACAAACAAACAAAAAATCAAACGTTTCCTCTTTATAATATTAGTATTAGTATAGATATACTAACAATAATGGTTAGTGAGCTACCGACCTGTTTAAATATTCAGTTGTTTAAATGCTTCTATGCTAAAATTCAGTTTCCTAGAATGCATTTACACCATCAAGTTAGATTTAGTTCAATTTATGGTAGCAGCAGTTGCGGACAATTTAACATATTTTATTTAAATGACATATATGTAATATTCTACCTTCGAGTTTGCGGCAGCGGTTTGCTTATCCAATTTTACTGAACTAATTTATTACCAGAAAATCCAACAATTATATAGTTGTGCTAAAATAATATGCAACTACTTACATTGGCAAAACTTCCAAAGTTAAAGTAAAACAATAAACTTGTTATTAGTATTCTGATATTATTTAGTAAAGTTTTATTTATCTTTTTATGCATTATTGGTTTTCTAAAATAATAGGTAACTTTTAAAACTTAACAATATATCTAATGTAACGGTTGGTTGAAAATGTTTGGAAGCAAATCCTATTTACCAGTAGAGAAATCAAAATTTATCCGCTATTTTAAAATTTTATCTTCCATTTGAATACACAAAAAATTTTATTTTGATATGTCAATTCATTCTTTAATTACAAGCCATTTTAAGTTCACGAGTCAGTGTATTTTGTAACAATGGAAAAAACCGAATATCGTGCTGTGATAAAATTCTTTGTTTTGGAAGGATTATCAGAAACAAAAATTCATAAAAAAACGGTTAAAGTGTTAAAGAAGTCTGCTCCTTCAGTTTAAACTGTGCATCGATGACTTTTAGAGTTTAAACGTGGTTGTCAAGCGTCGAAGATAAGTAGTGGACGTCCAAAATTTACAACAACGCCAGATATCATTGATTGATACTGTTGGTAAAAAATTAAATTTGACTAAGCGTAAAATTGCTGATACCGTAGGCATCTCAGGTGAACGAGTACTCCATATTTTATACGAAGGATTACATATAAAAAACAAGTGTGGCAGTCAGTGGGACTGCCGGCAGAAGTTATACTTCTATGCACGCACCCGGATTCATAAATTTGTATGGGAATGATTTAGCAAAATCAATATTCGTGGTAAGCGACCCCAAAAACCTCCTAGTACCATGTGCAGACTCTTTTTGTATCGAATTTGCATAAAATTCCTGGAGACGAGGTCCGTCTTAAGCACCAGGTGTTTCGAACACAATCGCCACTATTCTAATCGTATCTAGCGACTCAAAAAACCGCCGAGTACCAAGGGTGCACTGATTTCGTATAGAATTTACATAAAACCTCAGGAGAAGAGGTACATACCCTAGACACCAAGTGCCAAGGAGACTTTCGGAATCGTGATATTCGTGTTCAGCGACTCCAGAAACCCCGAGTATATAAATTGAACCCATTTTCAGCACTACTTACCGAGTTGTAAGTTTTCTCTCTATTGTCTGTTCGGAATGCACTTTTCGAATGTAGAAATGCAATTTCCCTTTTATCATTACAAAAAATAGCGACAAATTTACTGATACTCTAACGAATCCAATGCAAAAAAGCATTCCTATCTATCTTACGTTACAAAATTCGGAGGTTTTGGTGCTTTATTTCCTCAACTGTTCGTAAAAACTCTGTTTATGTAGCCAACAACCGTAAAAGCATGGAGCAGAATATACTGCAACCATGTGACGTTACTTTAGACTACAATACAATACTCATTACTGAATATTATTATTAATATAATATGCTTAACTTTATATGTAGACTTACGTGACAGAATTATAAAATAATCTGTCAAATAATCATGTGGTCCGTCACTATATTCATACATTAGTTCAAACTGTTTTTTGTATACCTATCTTTTTTTAATGTACGGAATGTTGAAACGGTTTTCAAAGGACTTATAGTTATGACTAATAACATGTGATAAATATTTCATATTTGTTTTTACCTACCAATATACCTTATAAGTGTTTATGTCTTTCTCTTACTCACACCATTACATATGTAATGATTTTTCTCATTTAACTCTACACAATATTTTTTCGCCGAGTGCATGAATAGAAGTATAACTTCAAACAGCTGTTCGGAAACTGTTAACTATGGATAAGACTTGAATCTACCATCTTGATTCTAAACTGAGAAAAGAACGTTTATAGTGATCTGAAGCTGGTTCTTTAGCTCCAAAACAGGTGAAGACAAAAAAAAAGGTTTTTGAATTTTTTGGGGTGCAAAAAGAGTTTTGTTGAATGATTATCTTGAAAAAAATAAAACAATTTACTCTGAATATTATTGCATACTTTTGGGCCAGTTGGATCGATAAATTCGTTAAAAAAGTCACAGTTCACACAAGACGACAATCATTTTTCATCCAATGCACGTGTCCTCACAAGTTTGTGACGATGGCTAAATTAAACTGCTTGAACACCCACTGTATTCAACAGATTACACTCCCTCTAAATATTATCTCTTTAGAAACTTGAAACAGTTTCTTCGGGGAAAGCGTTTTTCGTCGAAAGAAAAAAGCTTTTGCAGTCGTGGAAACAATATTTTGCAAGGTTTCCGGAAAATTATTACAGATACAGAGATAGTATAAAATTACTGGAGGATCATTGGAAAGAGTGTGTTCAAGCTGAGTGAGATTATATTAACTAAAAAATCATAAAAAATTAATCATTTTTTCATTTTGCTTTTCAAAGCTTTTCAACAAATTTATATTAAAAAAGTCCGTAAACGTTTATTATATAGATTATCTTTTTGTTTTTTCATAGCAATTTAAATTTTGACTGTGGGTTTTGTTCTAGTGGTAGCATTTCAGAGGTTCTTATAAAATTTTTACATCGTATTGAATTTTTGCTCAGGAAGTCATTTTTTCGATAACTTTACGGCAGTGCGACTCCTCCTTAAGGAAAACGGTTGCTAGTTTTAAAAATGAATTTTTGTTTGATAGATATTTGTTTTTTTTTTGTATTGTCATAGAGTTTTTAATAATTAAATTGTTAATAATGAATTTTAAAAAGGACATATATAGTCATATAATATAATTGAAATATATAAAATTTGATTAAAAGGGGATAAAATTTAAATTGTAAATTTAAATCAAAAATTCAGAATAAAGATAATCAATTAAAAGAAATAAATAAACCACAAAACGCAGGAGCAAATAGAAGAAGATTGCTAAACTGAAAAGTAGATGAGCAGAGAGAAGGAGATAGCAAGTAGAGCAGCAGAAGGAAGAAGCTAGAAAGTAAAAAAGTAAAGAAGCAGACATGTCACAGAAAGACAAGAATTATATTTTTATTTGGACATTTTTTTTTCAATAGCAACTGATTCCAGAATCCACAACCTGGAGATTATTATTGATTGGAAGGTTTCGTCAGAGGAGAAAATTCATATTAATATATATGAGAATTATACATAAACAAAAATACGACCAAATCGTGTAAATCATAAATAATAGAGTTAGAAAGATTATTTCTCCGCATAGAATAATGAGTATGTATTCAAATATGATTTTTGAATATTTGTTGACAGTCTCGTAATAATATATTACTTTACGAGTGGAGTAAATTGCATATTACAGCGAGTGTGTTTGGCCCATGAGCGAGCTTGCGAGCGAATGGGCTAAAGAAACGAGCTAAATATGCAATTTGTTCCTCGAGTAAAGTACTATGCTTTACCCACGACTACCCAAAACTAAAAATATCAAACATAAAATTTAAATTTTGGCATAAGTTGTCAAAAATATTCGATTTCGCAGACAGTTCTGTCTGAGAAATGTCAAATGTTAGTTTAATTTAATGTATACAGTAGGCAACCAACATATTAATACAGGGTTCTATCTACTTACTCCACTAGTGCAGTAAATAAAACTATAACACAACTCCTCAATAATTTGACACTTACTGACAGAGATATAGGTTAAAAAATACGCAATTTACTTATGAGTCGTGGGTAAAAGTATTAAACTTTTTTAAAAATTGACGAAAACCCTGAAAAAATGTTTAAAATTCAAAAAGATTGTTGGAAATCGTAAAAACAACGTAAAAAGTCATATACATTGTTAGTAATCTAAAAATTTGTTAAAAGTATTAAAATGTTTTGAAAATTCTTATACAACGTTAAAAACCGTTAAATCTTTAACAAAGATATAAAACATTTGCTTTTTAGTGCATTTTCTTTTTCTTTTTTGTAGCCGGGCCAACTTTTCAAAAAAGAATTACATATTCTTTTTTTTTGTAGGCGGTTCATTTCTTTTATTTTATCCTTTTTTGTTGCTACTTGGCTTTGTCAGATGTGGGCGCAAATTAATAAAGTTCTATCTTCAAAACCTGCCGAATACCGTGCAAGAGGTTGTAGGTTCAACCCCGACATGGCCAATATGTCTTTTCGGAGGCGTAAGGATTATCTTCCACATTTGATGACCAGACCTTAACCAAATTTATTTGGGACCACACGCACACTCTACTTTTTTGATTGCAAAGAGAATTTTGCAAATCGGGTTGTAAATACCTGAGATATGCCTTAACATACATGAAAAAATACGGTCGAATTAAGAACCTCCACATTTTTTTAAATACTTACTAATCTAAGTACAATGACGCCACCGTAAGGTGGCGCAATTATTATTTCATATTTTTAAACGAACAATTCTTACTTAATCAAGTACTATGACGCTACCCCATGGTGCGCAGCTAATATATATTTAATCAATTAATTTTTACTTAAAATTTATTAAAAAAAAAAAACTAAAAAATGGCAAGAACCGTTTGCTGGGTATGCCTTGTTTAGTATAAATTACGAAATTTTTAAAACTTAGTTAAGTGGCCTAACGGTTGATATACTGCAAAGCTTGGCAGAAATAAAAACGTTAGATTATAGTATAGAACGTTTAAGCTTAACAGCAGTATTAGAGAGCAGGATACGGTTTTAGTAATACGTACATTGACAATAATCTGTTAATCACCAATATGTAATTTTAGATTCTTGTCTTGCTTGAGGTTATAACGAACACGAGTTCCCTATCAAGATAATTTGCTCCTGGTTTCTCTTGAATACTATCCTAATTCACAATTTAATCCTTTAATCGAATTGGAAGAACATTTATACACATTTATATCTTTTTGTAGCAATACCGGAATTTTATACGTCAATCTTGACATATGATTGTGTCTTGTATGTTAATTTTGACATTACTATTTTATATGTCATTAATCCCAGTTTTGACACGTTACATTCTTTTATAAACGTCATTTCTGACAAATCAACTTTTTATAATATTTTTGACATGTCTCATTTTTGACATATGTCATTGTTTTTATCATTTTAACTTCGGTCATTATTTATTATTCTATTATTATACATATTAGCGTTTTATACGTCCATCTGTCTTTGTTTCTAACGTTAATTTGGCATCATCATTTTATATGTCATATATACACTTTTTCACCGGTGACACTGTTTTATATACGTCAATTCTGACAAATTAACGTTTTATGGCATCTAGAAATGTGACATTTTTAACATATGTTATAGTTTTTAGTAATATATCTCTAGACTATGGAGGGTAGAGGTAAGGAGAACGATCTTAAATGGGAAATGATTAAAAATGTGTCCACTTTTTAGAGGTACATAACACTTCTCAAACTTGCCACTACAATGGCGCTAAAGTAGATGTAGGGTACAGAATGAAGGTAGCAGTTTTTGACAAATTGATTGAAATGTCGTATGATTTCGTAATATGTGCTATAAAAAAACGTGGTAATGAATTTTTAAATACTTATTCACTTATTGCTGGAAAATAATCATTAATAAAATTTCATTTTATATACTTTATTATTATCTTATGTATGTGTCATGATAAAGCGGAAATGTGTCTTTCCTTGTTTATTTATCTATCCTACTCTAAGAAATTATGGCGCTTTTTTTAAAATTTACCCTACTACGTTCGTAGCGCCACCCTTATTTACCACATTTTGACGGACACATTCAATACACGGAGACAGTTCTCCTTACCTCTACCCTCCATACTCTAGACCATCGTTTAACATCTAGATTTCGGAAAAATTTGGTAGATCTCGTAATTGAGCGATTTCTAAAGAATACAGCTAAAGAGATTATTTGGATTTCTCTTTCTCCGGATCGAATAATGAATATTAAAATATGATTTAAAGAAATGTTAAAATTTTATGTGAAAATCTTAAAGAAATGTTAAAAATCGTAAAAAATGAAAATCTTTAAAAAGAACTCAGAAAAAGTTAAAAAAATGTTGAAAATCTTAAAAAAATGTTAAAAAAGTCGTAAATAATCGTTCATAATAGTAAAAAATTATGATACGTATGCAGATAGGACAGTTCATCGCATGGGCGACATTGAATTATGTTCATAGATGTCTAAAATGTAAAAATTTACCAAATTTAAGTTTAATTTAAATGCAATGAGTATCATAGTTATTTTAATTGATTTACAACAACTGAAAAAACCCATAAAGTGCAGATTAACCTATTCGAAACAAATATTTTTAAATGCCAATTTTGTGTACCCTGTAAATATTAATATATGCACCCACACCTAAAACTGCTTGAACCGAAAGATTAATTACTTCGTACCGATTGCGAAAACCTTATAGTTATAAATTCTTTTCAAGCCATCAGTTAAGCTAAAAAGTATTCTAATCTAATAAAATACAATTGTCTTCGAGAGCTATACAGCGATTATAGAAGTCATTCAATTTTCGATGCCATTTTTATAGTTAGATCTCGCCTTACACCTTTTGGCAATGACTTTTTCATTAGTGCTGAATTTCTCCGCAGGAAGCATTCTTTTTAGGTCTGCTAACAAAAAAAAAGCCACTTCGAGAATACAATGGATTTGAAAACAATTCGTAGCCTCATTAATGCAATTAATTGTGATATCGTTTTTATTGATTTGTGACACACTGCCATTGTCTTGATGAAAAAACACTTTTATCTTCTTAAAATAAAGCCGTTTTTTGTGATTTCATCCTTCAAAAGTTTTAACAGCGCTGTGTAATTATCGCTGTATACGGTTTGGTCATTTTTAAGATAATCGATAAATAATTTCTATCTCAAAATACTGATGCCATAACCTAGCCAGCTGACTATTGCGTGTTTCCACTCTTTGAAGTCAGTTTTTCGCATTGAGCCAACTCGTCTGACTGTCGATTAAACTTTAAAGTTAAGTAATATATTGACGAAAAAATAAAAAAAAAGAGTGTGCGTGTAACCTTTACGCGCGATTGAAGTAAAACTTGTTGACGTACGTATCGGAAAATAAATATTTAATTACAATTCAATCATATTTATTGCCTATATACCTTACAAAAAATGAGATGTTATATTTATATTAGAAATAGGAATTTGAAAATTATCATTATTTTTTATATATGAAATAATAGGTTTATGAAAACTAAAATGTGAAACATAGATTTTACTCTCTAAATAACATTAATGTATTTGAAACCGTTTGAAAATTTTGAAAATTTAAGCTCCTCCCATAGCTGAAATCACACCGTTACTTCCATCAGAATCTTCCGTTAGAATCTAACGTTAGAGTTACCCCTAGTCGCGCCTAAAGAAGTTTTGCTTTAATAATAGGTAAACACTATTAAAAATATACACATATTACGTTTAGAATGTGTGATTTTGTAGCTGTATCTACCTTATTGTAATACAACACAACACAAGAGCCTTCGATAGTTAGATAACCATTTCATTTTGTAGCATTTTATAGCATATTCCATAAAATTTAAAATCCTGAGTTGAGTTTGTTTTCTTCAGTCCTACGAAGGATCTGTTATTGCTGGTAAAAGATCAGCCATCCTGACTAGTGATTTTATGGCCTTTATGGCTACCTAACCAAACCTAAAATAAGTATAAGCAAGTGTTAAAACATGTCGAATATTATTATTTTATGAACAAAAACGTGCAACATGCTTCTTTACTATCGTAATATGTATGTACCTATGTATATAAACTTACTTAATCAAATCATAATAAATGTCGCTGTCTCGTCTTTTTTCATTTTTCTTCAAATCTTTCTGGCGCTTATAATATGCCTTTTGACGTTCACAATTTCTTTTTCTTTTTAGCTCTTAGCTCTTTAAACCTATAAAACGAAAATAGCTAGGTATAAATAATAGGTATAAATAATTAGGAATAAATAGTGTAATTACACACCAAAAATAAAATGTATGCATACAGAGTAGGTAATGACTGTTTTCATTCAATATTTTTTCATCACTTTCTTCATTAATAAATCCACTTTGTTTATTCATATTTAATACAAACACTTTATACACAAATTTAAATTATTTACGCAATGTATTTTGGTTGACAAGATAACAAGCTGTCAATTCATACAATTACAGATTTAATTTCATTTAATATAGTAGGCAGAATCGCATGAGCGCAGCCAGGATTATTTTCAGGGAGGTGCATCTGCATCTACACACTATTATTATCTAATATATATAGAATGTAGAATGATTTGGACAACAACCGCGACGCCTTTAGTTTTTATTCAAACAATAATTTAATAAAAAAATTAAAAAAATATATAATTTTCTGGTAAATTCAGGTATTTTCTTTCATAGCAGGGGGGTGCAAGCGCACCCTCTTGCACCCTGCTGCCGGCGACCATGCAAAATCGTGTCAGTATTAGGTTTTGTTTCCGGTTTCTGTTATTAGAATGACGTCACGTCCGTTAGAATAACTTTTTTACTCCTAGTGTCGCTAAAGAAGTTTTACTTCAAAAATTGTTTTTAGTACGACTAAATATTGTTGCTATTGATCGATTGTGGGTACGCGTGATACCCACTTTGCACACGGCTTTCGCATGTCTAAATATTATTGCATGATTTATCCAACAACTTTTTTAGGTTCTCAGGTATATCGGTAACCTTCATATTACGGTTATTCACAATTATTAAGTAAACATTTTTGATGTTTCATTTGTAGCAGCCATTCTCGAGCCGTCTAACGGACAAAAATAGTTATTTATGAAACAGTTCGTGAAGTATGCTTTTTGCGCACGCACGGGATGATTAGAGCACGAGCGAAGCGAGTGCTATATATCGCGTAAGCGTAAGTGCGCAAAAAGCACTTCACGCACAGTTTCATACAATATTTTATCTAAGATAATCAAATGAAAAATAATAACAAGAAAGCAATTTATTTTCAATTCATTTACAAGATACTAACAAAACAAATGCTCTCATAGCAACACCATGGCAACGCAAATGCTAAGGATATTTGATTATATGAAGGTGTGTCAAAAACAGTGCGAAAAAGTAAATCCCATTTAAAATACATTGTTACTTCACGCACACTGTCTCAATCCTTCACGCACTGCTGTCTATAATGACAGTTTTCACGAACTAAAAATTGATACATAAAATGAGGTAGAGTAGATAAAACTAATTTGTATAGAGGGAAGTAGAATGTTAAGAAACCTAGATGGTAAAAATTAAAGAAAGAGATATTTTGGATAAACTTAATGAAGGTACAGTAAAGTGTCAAATAATTGGATGATATCGGTATTTAGAAAACTGATTTTTTCGGATAATTTAGTTATATTGATATAGCCTTACAGATTTATCCATAGCTGAATGAAGGCTATATTTACATGTATGTCTTATGTCTTTAATGGCAAATGAGACTCAAACAAAAATTGCAGTCTTTTCAAAAAACATATTCAATTGACTCAGAACACGTAACATCGACAGAAAAGTGCGTGTTTTACGGTGTTTTTGTATTTTGAACTCAAAATGACTATAAATACAATTTTTTACCTTAAAATGCAAAATATGACAAAAAAAGGGTGTGGCAGTCAGTGGGACTGCCGACAGAAGTTATACTTCTATGCACTGTTAACTAATAAAACTTAATAACTACAAACACAGGCGAGTAGAAAAAATTAACTGTATTCAATTAAATAAATACTTAGAAAAATAAGACCAGTTGATGTGTGTCCTTACTTCAAACACGAAAACTAAACAGTAAAACGATCAATGTACAAAAAAAAGTGTTTTCAAAACCCCATAGTGCAAAATATAATGCAACCATGTGACGGTAGTATGGACTACAATACAATACTCATTACTGAATATTATTATTATTAATATAAAATACTAAACTTTATATATTTACTTACGTGACAGAATTATAAAATAATCTGTCAAACACAATGTAATACGTCACTATGATATTCCAAAACATTAGCTCAGACTGTTTTTTGTATATCTATCTCTTTTTAATGTACTGATACCTTATATGTGTTACTGTCTCTCTCTTACTCACACTATTACATATGTAATGAGTTTTCCCATTTAACCCCACACAAATCAAGTTCATGATAAGAAGTATACGTTCAAAAATGCGAAAAATTGACTCAGAATAAGAAAAATCGACGGAAAAGTGCTGGTTTTACAATGTGTTTTTGCATTTTTGGCTCAAAATGACAAAAAATGAAAATTTTGACATTAAAATGCAAAAATGACAAAAAATGCGAAAAACGACTAGAAATACGTAAAATCCACACAGAAAAGTGCTGGTTTTATGGTGTTTTGAAACAATATTGACGATTTTAAAAAAAAAAAATTATTACTTATGCTCAAAAATATCTTTAATATTTGTGCGCCGAAGCGAACCTAGCCGTTTACGAGCGGCTGAGTTACGTTTTTTTTTAAGGACAGATATTTGATAGTTCACACACAGCATGTGTTTAAAATCAACGCAAGGCAATATCTACACAAGTAAAAGCTTCTGAAGCACCAATTATGTTTTTATCTTCGTTACTTGAACTTACAGTTAATGAGTTGCTATTGGTGGGGTCAGTTTTATTAGTCATGAGGTCTAAAAATTTGCTTGCCTGCAAAATTTGGTACCTCGATCATCATCGTCAAAATTCATTCATTGTTAAACATCTTCTTCATTACATTCATGGCAATTTATTTTTTTAGCCTATCTATCCTTTTAGACAGATCTTACTGTTAATCATTTACAGATTCTCTTTCAGGATTCTTCACTAAACACAAAACTTTATTTCCGCCTTTTTTTAATTCCTACTCTCTTTAAACTTTTCCATACTGCTCCGATCATGTAGGACGTGTCTTTCAAATCAATCTTTTTATGATTTGTTGTCATTCCTTCTTCTCCCTCCTGTTCTTTTTTCAAGAGTAACTTAGTTAACATTTTGAAGTTATACTTCTATTCGGACACTCTGTGGAATGAATTAGTGTGTAGCTAAATCGGAAAAATCATTACATATGTAATGGTATGAGTAAGAGAGAGACAGAATCACATATAAGGTATATTGTTCGGTAAAAACAAAGATGAAATATTTACTACATGTTATTAGTCATCACTATTTATAAGTCCTTTGAATACCGTTTAAACATTCATTGCATTGAAAAGAGTTAGATATACAACAAACAGTCTGAGCTATTGTTATTGTATTACATTGACGTATCGCATTATGTTTGACATATTATTTTATAATTTATTCTGTCCAGTAAGTATACATATTAAGTTTAGTATTTTATATTAATAATAATATTCAGTAATGAGTATTGTATTGTAGTCTAAAGTACCGTCACATGGTTGCATTATATCCTTCATCATGCTTTTGAGTCGAAGACATGCGTGTGAGTTAAAACCTGTTCCTGCAAAGTTACTGAAAAGTGCAGTTCAAAGTGCGTTAAAATTTTGTAAAAGTGTGTACCTATATGTTGTTAGAAAAAGTTTTGCATTGTTTTCTAGTGTTTTAAAATCTGTAATAGTCCACGGTAAGCAAATCGGGTTTTGTAAACACTTTTTTTGTATATTGATCGTTTTACTGTTTGGTTTTCGTGTTTGAAGTAAGGACACACATCAACTGGTCTTATTTTTCTAAGTATTTATTTAATTGAATACAGTTAATTTTTAAAAAAAACTTATTTCTACTTGCCTGTGTTTGTAGTTATTAAGTTTTATTAGTTAACAGTGCATAGAAGTATAACTTCTGCCGGCAGTCCCACTGACTGCCACACCCTTTTTTTTTATAACACCATTTAAAAGTATTAATAATGGATTGATCCATAGAGTATAATATTGAAGTTACATTAGGTGGAAGAAACGTAACGTTTTTAAAATCGTCTTGATGGTTGAGTTGGAAGCAATAATGATTTCTCTGTTTTATTATTTTTTAATTTATGGGCTTTAAGAGGGTATAAAACAAACTGTACACAATTCCATAAAAATTGTACAACCCAGCCAAGCACTCTTTGCGAAGTGTAAAAACAACGTGATTTCTTGCTTTTACCAAGAATGTACTGGTGGCTGCCAGTGGCATTAGCACAAGCTAAAACAGTGATTCGATTCTTCAGATAAAATCGACGCTTCACTGTATAGCAATAATTTAGAGAATATAGTGGCACTTTACTATACAGAAAACAGTCCACCTCGATATTTGGCCGTATTTATTAGATTTTAAGAAAACGTGAAAACAGGTCGATTTTTGCCGTAAGGAGGACACATTTTTACGATACATGTATCTGTCAGTTGTCAACCCGCTCCCTTCCACTTCCTCAACCCCTTATTTTTAATAGGGAATATACCATATGCGACTCATCATTAGAAAGGTATTTAGATGAAGTATTCAGACATAAGGATTGTTCACGATTTTTTTTTTCGATATTTGTACTGTTTTTGCAAAAAAAGGCTTTATTCATTTCAATTACAGCACAGCACCTCTTAAAAAGAACCCTATTTAACAATAACGGTATGAGGAAGTGGAAGGAAGGGGGTTGACAATTGACAGATGCATGTATCGGTAAAATGGGCCAGCCTAAGATTAAAATTCGATCTGTTTTCACATTTTCTTAAAATCTAATAAATACGGCCAAATATCGAGGTGGACTGATTTCTGTGGCCCACACGGTATATAATAATCTTAAACGAAATTAAGAGAAAATAAAACACTTTAATCTAATCTTCTATATCCTTGACTTTTTACTTATTAGTTCTTATTTAACTTATTCATTTTAAATTTATTAAAGACGAGAAAAAAAACACCAAAAACATTTGACAATATTGTGACACTTTTCGAAAGAACCCTGCTATACCCGTAAATCCCGTTGAAATATTCACCGTCCGCAATCCTTTTTTTTTTCGTAAACCCTAAAAAAATTACATGTACCTAAACCGATTACTTTTTGTGTGTGAATGTGAATCTTGTCTACCGTGTTTATCCATTGTAAGCGGAACAAAAGATGGACCAACGTCAACATAATGAATTTACCGTTAATTCCGGATTAAGCAGTTCTCGCTTGCCTATGTTGTTATCTTTACCGATCAACGCGATATTCCTATCAGTGGCGTGTTGATATTTTTTTTGTTATCTATACATATAATAAAACTGTAGAAATGAAAATTCTATACATTCAAGATATTTAAAAAATAATTAGCGGGGGTGTTAGGTACTACATCGATATACAACCCCAAAATGTGGTAGATTTTTTTGCCTGTCTGTATGTTTGTGCGCGCATCACATGAAAACTACTGATCCGATTCGAATGCGGTTTTCACAGATGTGTTTCTTTTCTTTCAACTTAACATTTGATGTATAAGATTTTCTACCGCTACTACTTTAACGGGATGGGGGGAGAAATACAACAATCAACACGCCACGCGAACAACGTCGCTGGTACTTACAGCTAGTTTATGTAAATATGGACAAACTATGATATATACTGTGTTCTAACAAAAAAATGTATACAACAAATCAAAATTTAGCCCACAATCTCATTCAATATCTCCACCGATTAATAACGTATGGGACTTAAATTTTAAGAAAATATGTAATCAACGAAATAACAAATTTTTATTTAAAGCTTAATATAAGTAGTTCATTTAAGATATTCTGTTAATATGAAAACGGGTCTACAAAACTGATAGAGGACCACGGTCCTCAATAGCACGCAAATTGGGTAAGACTTTACTCGTCTTTCGTTGGACTACGTTCAGATCCACTTTCCGATATTTTCTAAAAATGCGCGCCCCCAATTGTTGTTTATTTTGGGCTTCCCATTCGTTATCATAAATTTTTCGACAGACTATTGACCGAACTTGTGGTACATTTGGGGGGTTATCTTCTCTTGGTAAATAATTAAAGTTATTGTTTTCAAACCATTTTCGAGTTCGCCTGATGATTGGTATTAATAAAAGTAAGCATCTTTGGGTGTTAAGCTCGGCGTACACAACATCTCCTCGAACTCAACCAACATAGTGTGCTGAAGTTCCAGCCTCAAAAATCGCGCACCAGACTAAATTTTTAGTAGCAAATTTTGCCTACGCTATAAATTTTACTTCATTGGGACAATTTTTATAGTCCAAGGTTAAAATCCATCTGGATCTGAATCTGGAAAATTGGAGAAGAGTGAGCTAGTGCTCTGTCGGCACTGAAGCCACATATGGTCCGTTGTGCATCCTCTCCTGTGTAAGGATATTCACACCTAAGCCCTAAATTTTCTTGCTGTATCCTCGATATAATGAAGTTATAACTCTGGCCAGTTTACAGTTCGTTTTTTTATCCCAGTACTGTATAAAGTTTTGGTGAGAGTACTGTTTTTTTTTTTGTTAACAGACAGCGATTGCTCTTGCTAAAGTTTTTAGAGCCACTTAGGGTGCTTTCACACTTACCTGTTGGCAAATAACAATGTCATCTGCGTAAGCTACTGTATATTTTTTTCATGTTTATTGAGGTGATGAACAAGGCTGTGTAGAATCCATTCTTGCCTTTTATTTCTTCCTCTTTTTTTAATAAATTGTTTAAAACTTTGGTAATTTTCATTTCAACTACTTTCTAGACGCTTTCTTAGACACTATATGGAATTCCAACAATTCACTTTGAACTTAAAACATTTAAATCGTATACAGACATTGTGTTTGCTTATTTTTAGTATCAAGATAATTAATAAATAAAGTAGCTTTTCGCGTATTAGGTTGTCTTGAAGACAATCATATATATCATAGTAAAAAATCCTAAATGTTTCTTAAATTGGACAAATTGGTGACGGTCAGTGTTCACACACAGCTGTCTCTGACGCTTATTTTTTAATTAAAGTAGAGTACAATTAAACCATCTTTTATAAGTACCCTCATACTTAATAAAAGTTAATTAGTTATTACACATCAAGTCATGAGACGACTAACATTATTTCCTTTTTAGCTTCTTTATTCGCTGGTTATTTAGTTTTATTTGTTTTGGAAATGTTTAAATTGAATGCATTAAAAATGTCTGTTATGTAGTGTTGATCTTTATTCTTCTTTATATTTTATTGTCATTTTATTTATTAGTGTTATGTTTTTTGTTTTATAATTACTGTTATTTTATATTAATAATATTTTTCGATCAATATGTGGCAGCCGTGACTTACATAAGAAACTGAAAATCAGGACAATAATTTTGTGGATGTGAGTGATAATAATCTAATAGTTGAAGTTGATGAAGGTGTCGAAAGAGGCAAAAGAAAAGTTACTGGTTTTTAAAATGAAGTTGCTTAGCAAATATTTTTAATTGTGTATGAAGGGCTCAAAAAAATGCGTAGCATAGATGCTGTAAACCAGATTGTAACCTTTACAAAAAATATGTAGTTATATAGACTGTGCGATTTTTGAAGAAGAACTGATATAAATTTATAATTTAAAGCCATCGATAAAAGCCAGTATATCTTGGACAGCAAGAGACTGGTTGTATGGCGAAACGAATATTTTGTTTTGTGCTTTTTAGTGCTTCATTGCATCGCCTAATAGTACAGCAGCGTTAAATCTTACCCTCTTGGAGGACAATTTATGGCTCCGAAACGTGAAACTATGCGTTTACCAAACGTTTCATTAAATAAACCAATTGTGGCACAAACTGTTTGACATGTTGCACCGTGTAATTAAAACAACGGCTTTTACACATCACGGTTGCTCAATTAAATAACCAAAAAAAGTCAGCAACAATGGCTCCTCTATAGCAGTCACCATTGACTGGAATGTTCTGGCCAGTGTCATTTTTAAAGAAGTATGGACCAATTATTCCACCAGCCCATAAAGCATACAAAAAAGTCCGTTTTTCTGGATGTAATAGTCTCAACATATACTTGAGGATTGACATCACTCCAAATACGGCAGTTTTGTCTATTGACGTATCAACTAGAAGTGAGCTTCAGAACTAAACAAAATTCGCTTATAAAAATCGGGATTAACGGCAATCTTGTTTTAAGCCCATTTACTGAATCTATAGTTTGCTAGGTGATCTTGTGGCTTCAATTCTTGCATGAGCTTAATTTTGGAAGTACGCAAACCAAAATCTTCCGTAAAGTGGATGGACACATGTTCCAATTCTTGTGCACGATGGCGGATTGACTGATTTGAGACTATATGCTACATTCTACAGCAACAATGACTTTTTCTGTGTATTAAGAGTAAAAGTGGTGCGAAACCGTTCCATAGTTAATCGAATTAATTGCTCTGATGGACGATTATGTTGACCGTAAAATGGACGTAGTGTGCGGTTCGAAAATAACCATGATTTTAATCTCTTATGATTAGTGTGTTTCACGAGCGAAGCTCGGTCATCCAAGTACTTATGATATTATAAGCGATAGCAGTAAGATCAGGTTATATTCTCATTTAAATTTTGACGTGAAAGAAAGTCGCGGGTAAAAGCTGGTATTTTAATAACACCCTGTATTAGTGCAGTTTTAAATAATTATAAACCATTTTAATTTTTGTTATTTAAGTAACAACAACGTAAAATCACACATGCCTATAACATAGTGATATTGAGTGAAGAATAGAACCAAAAGTTTTTCTCTTTGTATGCTTGTTTTTATCTCTCAAAGTTCCATTACATTTCAATTTAAAAACCAGTAAAGTCGGTTTAACTATGTGAATACTCACATTCGAGGTTTACCGGAAAACTTTAGTTCTTTATAAGTTAGATATTGTTTTCTTCTCCTTATTTTGAATCTGTTTGAAAAATTTTAAATTTATAATCTTCGTAGAGAATATTGTATGTATGTTAAATTGTATTTAAGTTATATTTATTTTCTACAATAATAAAGATATCTTATAAATAATTTTTTTATTTAAATTACCTTCTACAATACAACACATTATTTCTTGTTAATCAGCCCTTTGCTTAAAACCAGTTTAATGAAATTTGATCTAGTTCACACTGTTAAAAACGTCACTACAGTACAATTGACTTTCATAAAGCTTCGTCTCGCGAGTCGAAAAGTTAATCAATTATTTTCGATGCTCTTTATTACTACTTATTATGTGCTGCAAATAACTTTATTATTAGTATAGAGACGGTGCTTCTGAATTATTTTCTATTGTTACATCTTTTTGTTTTTTGGAAAATTTAATATGTTTCCTAGTCTCAATAATTCCCAAGATGGCATTTGAAAACTAATTGACTTAAAGGTCTTATTTTTTCTCATTGAAACAATTACGGGTAAAACTGCATCCATTAAGCTATTATATATTTTCTATCGATTAATGATAACTATTCCAGAATCGCGCTACTCTAGATCTATGGGGTTGACACTGTATGCTTGCGGAGATATTTAAAAGCCTTAAAAGTTAACCATGCAATGGTACAGACTGTTTTAGAGTTTTAGATACCCTTCTGCGTAATTTGCAGCTAAGGTCTCCTTTTAACAGCCATGTGGTACGTATGTATTATTTTTCTTAATGTGATGCTGCTTTAAAAATTGTCGATCCAACTAGTTGACGTGGTTCTTGAAACAACCATACGGACAGGGTCTGACCTAATCAAAAATTGTTTTAAGTTTGTTCATTGCAAATTCTGACTTAACATAGCATTGATCAAATGCTATGCATTATAGATATTTATGGGAATGCCATTATGCTGGACTACGATTCCTTAGTTCTTGCAAATCCTGCGTTTATTTCGTTTTTCGTTAATCTTAATCCCACATTCGTTAACTTAGAAAATCTTTGAAGATCACTTCTAAATATTTATGAACACTCTGCTAAATAGCCACTTCTTTTGATGTTGTTCCATAAATTTTCACTAGAGCGGTATTTTTTTTGTAGAGATTTGTGACCTATCGAATTCACTCACCATCAATTCCGATTATCTTGAGAATCTTCACGTATTTGTGTTTAATGCCTTTTTTTATATAGTTTATAAAACAGGCGGTCACGTTGACATTCATATCTGTGTAATGCTGAGTAGGAACGTTTAACTCGAGTTTTCATTATTAAAAAAATTAATATTTGGCTTCGTATGCGGTAAATAATCTGTGAGGATACATCCAGTATAATATATTGTGTTGAATATTGAGGATAGTACTTGTTTAATAACTTTACATGAATATTGTCTGCACCTGTTGCTTTTCAGTATTTCTGGAATTTTATTGTATAGATTATTTATTTTACTCCGTGCTTCAGGTCTTATCAAAAGTCGACATTGAGCAGTGTGCTTTACTATGTACTTTTTGGTAACGATTGGAATGGCTTTTGATCGCAAAATATTGTAGCAGATCCCTTTTTGCAAGTTGACTAGAAGCGATACTAAATTGATCCTGGTTCTTCAGAACATTGACTACTTTTGGCATTAGTCTAAAAATTGTTTTTTTTTTATGGTATTAAGATTCTTTAGATTTTTGTTAGATTTTAGCTAAATCACAATAAGACATAAAAGACAATTTCTAACTAAAAAAATTATACAATAAATTACATATAGTTTAATAATTTTCATTAAAAATATGTTTTACTTATTATACGAGGGTGGTTCGAAAGTACTTAGCCTACAAAAGAAAAATGCAAATTTTGGGAAAATGGCTATTTATTCCTCAACATAGTCTCCTTTTAGCTCGAAACACTTGCCCCAGTGATACTCTTTAACCAGTCTGAAAAATACGTTTGCTGGAGCCTGCAAAGTAGATAACCTCTTCATTCCACTCAAATTTCTGCCCAGTGAGTGACTTTTTTAAGTTTGGAAACAAAAAGAAGTTGCACGGGGCCAAATCTAGAGTATCCGGTGGATGGGGCAGCAGTTGGTAGCTCAATCTGACCAATTTGACCGTGGTGACGGCGAGGGTGTGAGCCGATATGTTGTCATGGTGGAAGAGCACTTTTTCCTTCACCAAATGGGGCCGTTTTCTTCTGCAATTCGGTGTTGAATCGGTTCAATACTTCGGCGTAGTAAAGCCCTGTGATCGTTTTGCCTTTTTCCAGATATTTGATGTAGGTTATACCCTTTGAATTCCCAAAAACGGTGGCCATCACTTTCCCGACCGATGGGACAGTCTTCGACTTCTTCGGAGCACGTTCGCCGGGTGCAGTCTACTGTTTCGTCTTTTCCTTAGTGATTATCGGATTACCCTCGTTACTACAAAATAATAATTTGTATGTATGAAATGAATACTACAATCCTTTAACACTCACCTAATTGTAATTGTTTTTATTTCACAAACAAATTTTCACATTGTTCATTCACTTCTTAACAAAAGTAACCTAAAAGGCTCGTTTTAATGTATGTGTTAAAATATAAATTCTACCGTACTCTCATCGGTAACTTTTTCCTACTTTTATGCTATTAAGGGATTTATATTGCTACAAACTAATGGTATAAGCGGCACTTTAACCACAAGTGTTTTTCGATATTTTATATGCTGTTTTTGAATTTTAAAGTTATTTACTGGATAAACCGCATTCGACTGTTTGGTGAAGAGCGGTGATTCATTCGAGCTAAGTATTTTTTTTTAAATGGTAATAAGTTTTGGGCGTCAAACTATTTAGTTTAAGTAGAAAAAAAAGAAAAGAAAAAAGAAAATGGGTGACCCTTATTTTTTATCCTATGGACGGAAAAGATATGAAACCCAGAAAAAAGATAAATAAGAAATTTATAATTTAGATAAAGTAAACCGGTAGATTATTACTACGAAATTTAAAAAACACACTTTACCCACTTACCGAAAAATAAAAATAATAACGATAATACGTCATATTTTTATCTTTTGTAGTTTGAAACAAAACTTGTTTCACAAAAAAATTTAAGATTAATCAAAATTTAGTTTTTTTATACAATATTAAAAGAAAATATTGATCGAAACAACACACACCAATGAGAAACGAAAATCTATACTTATAATAAATCTGTAGAGAGGTCAATTCTGTACATGAAATATATTTCCAAAATAACTATCAAGGGGTGATTAGGGATCGATACTGATGCTAAAAATGCAATTAGTAAAATTTTTGTCTGTCTGTCTGTCTGTATAACCGCTATAGAAACAAAAACTACTCGACGGATTTTAACGAAACTTGGTACAATTATTTTTCATACTCCTGAGCTGGTTATAGGATACTTTACATCACGCTACAATCAATAGAAGCAGAGCAGTAAAGGGAAATGTTGGGAAAACCACTTTTACGGTGTGGGGGGAGAAATTTTTATACAACAATCTATACGTCAAGTGAACGACGTCACGGATACATCGATATAGCACCCAAAAATGTATTTAGATTTTTTGTTGTACTCCTGTCTGTCTATCTATATGTTTGTGCGCGCATCACATGAAAACTACTGAGTCGATTCGAATGCGGTTTTCATAGATGTATTTGTCTTCTTTCAAGTTAACATCTGGTGTATAAAAATTTCTCCTCCCACCCTTTTAACGGTGTGAGGGAAGAAATTTTTATACAACAATTTCAACGCCACGCGAACGACGTCGTGGGTACACCTAGTATCTAATACAACCTAACATTGTTTATACCTACAGTTGGTGAATAAATAAAAAACATAAAACATAACATATAAAATTAGATATCACACTAAAAAACTACATAAAATATTCAGATTAAAAAAATTAAAATATACTAAAAAGTAAAGGTATACTCTATTAAAAAGAAAAAGAAGTTAAAACAGCATGTAAAAATTTTAGTTATTTTCACCTAATAGCTTGTTTTTTACATGATCGAAAATCGGTAGTAATAAAGATACAAAAGTGCTTTTTAGATAATTCTAGAAACGATATCACCATCCCAGCTCTCGTAGATAACAGGTAAAGATAAAACTATAATTGGACTAATCACCAGTCACAATTACCAGGTATTTAAAGGAGGTTATATTAGTAACCATATCGGGAAATTTTACTACATCTCTTCAATGTAACACTCGAAGCACAAAAAACTAACAAATTTAAAAAAGCCGGTAAAACTCTAATAAAATGCCTAAAAATTTGTAGCAAGAATAAATCAAAAGTGAAAAAAAAAACCGTGAAATGGGTATTTATGAGGGAAGAAAATGATTCTGATTGGTCAATCATGGTGTTGCACCCGAAAAGTACATGATATATTTATGTGTATTTTGTCACGTAGGCCTCAAAATGTACTTTTAAGAAGTTATGTAAAATTTCGAGCAACAAGGCCATATTATATTTAAAAGAAATTAATGTAACGTTTTTAAAAATGCTACAAACCAAATTTGTTACTTTGCATTTGTCCTAGTTTTGGAGCAACACTTGTAGAACAGCGATTTAAAATATTTCAATTGAGGGTTTTTCAATATACCTTTAATACTAATACTCATTATTGTCAGTACAACACTGTCCTAATCTATATATATATATATATATATATATATATATATATATATATATATATATATATATATATATATATATATATATATATATATATATATATATATATACAAAAGGGAAAAAATTATTGGGCATGTACGCAAAAAGAATCAATAAGGCCACGAGTAGGAATGGTAACCGCAGACATGCATGTTTCTGGCTCATTAGCCGTCATCAGTGCGGCATAACCAAGTAGGGTATTGCACTTGGCTAGCAAAAGTGTTGGGTACTTGGGAGCAAAGGATGTTGGGGAAACATGTGTAAAGAAACACAAAAGCACAAAAACAACGAACGCTCACACAGGAGTCCTATCGCCATTTTGTGCTTTCGGCCAGCTGTGCCAATGGGTTTTCGGCTAGCAACCAGCGTCGCAACGTTGGCGAAACGGACTCATTGTATTTGAGTCATTCTAAGCCCAGGATATGAAATAAATAAAGTGCCAAGAAAACGCGTATTAATATAAACAAAAGGGAAAAAATTATTGGGCATGTACGCAAAAAGAATCAATAAGGCCACGAGTAGGAATGGTAACCGCAGACATGCATGTTTCTGGCTCATTAGCCGTCATCAGTGCGGCATAACCAAGTAGGGTATTGCACTTAGCTAGCAAAAGTGTTGGGTACTTGGGAGCAAAGGATGTTGGGGAAACATGTGTAAAGAAACACAAAAGCACAAAAACAACGAACGCTCACACAGGAGTCCTATCGCCATTTTGTGCTTTCGGCCAGCTGTGCCAATGGGTTTTCGGCTAGCAACCAGCGTCGCAACGTTGGCGAAACGGACTCATTGTGTTTGAGTCGTTCTAAGCCCAGGATATGAAATAAATAAAGTGCCAAGAAAACGCGTACTAATATAAACAAAAGGGAAAAAATTATTGGGCATGTACGCAAAAAGAATCAATAAGGCCACGAGTAGGAATGGTAACCGCAGACATGCATGTTTCTGGCTCATTAGCCGTCATCAGTGCGGCATAACCAAGTAGGGTATTGCACTTGGCTAGCAAAAGTGTTGGGTACTTGGGAGCAAAGGATGTTGGGGAAACATGTGTAAAGAAACACAAAAGCACAAAAACAACGAACGCTCACACAGGAGTCCTATCGCCATTTTGTGCTTTCGGCCAGCTGTGCCAATGGGTTTTCGGCTAGCAATCAGCGTCGCAACGTTGGTGAAACGGACTCATTGTGTTTGAGTCGTTCTAAGCCCAGGATATGAAATAAATAAAGTGCCAAGAAAACGCGTATTAATATAAACAAAAGGGAAAAAATTATTGGGCATGTACGCAAAAAGAATCAATAAGGCCACGAGTAGGAATGGTAACCGCAGACATGCATGTTTCTGGCTCATTAGCCGTCATCAGTGCGGCATAACCAAGTAGGGTATTGCACTTAGCTAGCAAAAGTGTTGGGTACTTGGGAGCAAAGGATGTTGGGGAAACATGTGTAAAGAAACACAAAAGCACAAAAACAACGAACGCTCACACAGGAGTCCTATCGCCATTTTGTGCTTTCGGCCAGCTGTGCCAATGGGTTTTCGGCTAGCAACCAGCGTCGCAACGTTGGCGAAACGGACTCATTGTGTTTGAGTCGTTCTAAGCCCAGGATATGAAATAAATAAAGTGCCAAGAAAACGCGTATTAATATAAACAAAAGGGAAAAAATTATTGGGCATGTACGCAAAAAGAATCAATAAGGCCACGAGTAGGAATGGTAACCGCAGACATGCATGTTTCTGGCTCATTAGCCGTCATCAGTGCGGCATAACCAAGTAGGGTATTGCACTTGGCTAGCAAAAGTGTTGGGTACTTGGGAGCAAAGGATGTTGGGGAAACATGTGTAAAGAAACACAAAAGCACAAAAACAACGAACGCTCACACAGGAGTCCTATCGCCATTTTGTGCTTTCGGCCAGCTGTGCCAATGGGTTTTCGGCTAGCAACCAGCGTCGCAACGTTGGTGAAACGGACTCATTGTGTTTGAGTCGTTCTAAGCCCAGGATATGAAATAAATAAAGTGCCAAGAAAACGCGTATTAATATAAACAAAAGGGAAAAAATTATTGGGCATGTACGCAAAAAGAATCAATAAGGCCGCGAGTAGGAATGGTAACCGCAGACATGCATGTTTCTGGCTCATTAGCCGTCATCAGTGCGGCATAACCAAGTAGGGTATTGCACTTGGCTAGCAAAAGTGTTGGGTACTTGGGAGCAAAGGATGTTGGGGAAACATGTGTAAAGAAACACAAAAGCACAAAAACAACGAACGCTCACACAGGAGTCCTATCGCCATTTTGTGCTTTCGGCCAGCTGTGCCAATGGGTTTTCGGCTAGCAACCAGCGTCGCAACGTTGGCGAAACGGACTCATTGTATTTGAGTCATTCTAAGCCCAGGATATGAAATAAATAAAGTGCCAAGAAAACGCGTATTAATATAAACAAAAGGGAAAAAATTATTGGGCATGTACGCAAAAAGAATCAATAAGGCCACGAGTAGGAATGGTAACCGCAGACATGCATGTTTCTGGCTCATTAGCCGTCATCAGTGCGGCATAACCAAGTAGGGTATTGCACTTAGCTAGCAAAAGTGTTGGGTACTTGGGAGCAAAGGATGTTGGGGAAACATGTGTAAAGAAACACAAAAGCACAAAAACAACGAACGCTCACACAGGAGTCCTATCGCCATTTTGTGCTTTCGGCCAGCTGTGCCAATGGGTTTTCGGCTAGCAACCAGCGTCGCAACGTTGGCGAAACGGACTCATTGTGTTTGAGTCGTTCTAAGCCCAGGATATGAAATAAATAAAGTGCCAAGAAAACGCGTATTAATATAAACAAAAGGGAAAAAATTATTGGGCATGTACGCAAAAAGAATCAATAAGGCCACGAGTAGGAATGGTAACCGCAAACATGCATGTTTCTGGCTCATTAGCCGTCATCAGTGCGGCATAACCAAGTAGGGTATTGCACTTGGCTAGCAAAAGTGTTGGGTACTTGGGAGCAAAGGATGTTGGGGAAACATGTGTAAAGAAACACAAAAGCACAAAAACAACGAACGCTCACACAGGAGTCCTATCGCCATTTTGTGCTTTCGGCCAGCTGTGCCAATGGGTTTTCGGCTAGCAACCAGCGTCGCAACGTTGGCGAAACGGACTCATTGTGTTTGAGTCGTTCTAAGCCCAGGATATGAAATAAATAAAGTGCCAAGAAAACGCGTATTAATATAAACAAAAGGGAAAAAATTATTGGGCATGTACGCAAAAACAATCAATAAGGCCACGAGTGGGAATGGTAACCGCAGACATGCATGTTTCTGGCTCATTAGCCGTCATCAGTGCGGCATAACCAAGTAGGGTATTGCACTTGGCTAGCAAAAGTGTTGGGTACTTGGGAGCAAAGAATGTTGGGGAAACATGTGTAAAGAAACACAAAACCACAAAAACAACGAACGCTCACACAGGAGTCCTATCGCCATTTTGTGCTTTCGGCCAGCTGTGCCAATGGGTTTTCGGCTAGCAACCAGCGTCGCAACGTTGGCGAAACGGACTCATTGTGTTTGAGTCGTTCTAAGCCCAGGATATGAAATAAATAAAGTGCCAAGAAAACGCGTATTAATATAAACAAAAGGGAAAAAAATTATTGGGCATGTACGCAAAAAGAATCAATAAGGCCACGAGTAGGAATGGTAACCGCAGACATGCATGTTTCTGGCTCATTAGCCGTCATCAGTGCGGCATAACCAAGTAGGGTATTGCACTTGGCTAGCAAAAGTGTTGGGTACTTGGGAGCAAAGGATGTTGGGGAAACATGTGTAAAGAAACACAAAAGCACAAAAACAACGAACGCTCACACAGGAGTCCTATCGCCATTTTGTGCTTTCGGCCAGCTGTGCCAATGGGTTTTCGGCTAGCAACCAGCGTCGCAACGTTGGTGAAACGGACTCATTGTGTTTGAGTCGTTCTAAGCCCAGGATATGAAATAAATAAAGTGCCAAGAAAACGCGTATTAATATAAACAAAAGGGAAAAAATTATTGGGCATGTACGAAAAAAGAATCAATAAGGCCACGAGTAGGAATGGTAACCGCAGACATGCATGTTTCTGGCTCATTAGCCGTCATCAGTGCGGCATAACCAAGTAGGGTATTGCACTTGGCTAGCAAAAGTGTTGGGTACTTGGGAGCAAAGGATGTTGGGGAAACATGTGTAAAGAAACACAAAAGCACAAAAACAACGAACGCTCACACAGGAGTCCTATCGCCATTTTGTGCTTTCGGCCAGCTGTGCCAATGGGTTTTCGGCTAGCAACCAGCGTCGCAACGTTGGCGAAACGGACTCATTGTGTTTGAGTCGTTCTAAGCCCAGGATATGAAATAAATAAAGTGCCAAGAAAACGCGTATTAATATAAACAAAAGGGAAAAAATTATTGGGCATGTACGCAAAAAGAATCAATAAGGCCACGAGTAGGAATGGTAACCGCAGACATGCATGTTTCTGGCTCATTAGCCGTCATCAGTGCGGCATAACCAAGTAGGGTATTGCACTTGGCTAGCAAAAGTGTTGGGTACTTGGGAGCAAAGAATGTTGGGGAAATATGTGTAAAGAAACACAAAACCACAAAAACAAAGAACGCTCACACAGGAGTCCTATCGCCATTTTGTGCTTTCGGCCAGCTGTGCCAATGGGTTTTCGGCTAGCAACCAGCGTCGCAACGTTGGCGAAACGGACTCATTGTGTTTGAGTCGTTCTAAGCCCAGGATATGAAATAAATAAAGTGCCAAGAAAACGCGTATTAATATAAACAAAAGGGAAAAAATTATTGGGCATGTACGCAAAAAGAATCAATAAGGCCACGAGTAGGAATGGTAACCGCAGACATGCATGTTTCTGGCTCATTAGCCGTCATCAGTGCGGCATAACCAAGTAGGGTATTGCACTTAGCTAGCAAAAGTGTTGGGTACTTGGGAGCAAAGGATGTTGGGGAAACATGTGTAAAGAAACACAAAAGCACAAAAACAACGAACGCTCACACAGGAGTCCTATCGCCATTTTGTGCTTTCGGCCAGCTGTGCCAATGGGTTTTCGGCTAGCAACCAGCGTCGCAACGTTGGCGAAACGGACTCATTGTGTTTGAGTCGTTCTAAGCCCAGGATATGAAATAAATAAAGTGCCAAGAAAACGCGTATTAATATAAACAAAAGGGAAAAAATTATTGGGCATGTACGCAAAAAGAATCAATAAGGCCACGAGTAGGAATGGTAACCGCAGACATGCATGTTTCTGGCTCATTAGCCGTCATCAGTGCGGCATAACCAAGTAGGGTATTGCACTTGGCTAGCAAAAGTGTTGGGTACTTGGGAGCAAAGGATGTTGGGGAAACATGTGTAAAGAAACACAAAAGCACAAAAACAACGAACGCTCACACAGGAGTCCTATCGCCATTTTGTGCTTTCGGCCAGCTGTGCCAATGGGTTTTCGGCTAGCAACCAGCGTCGCAACGTTGGTGAAACGGACTCATTGTGTTTGAGTCGTTCTAAGCCCAGGATATGAAATAAATAAAGTGCCAAGAAAACGCGTATTAATATAAACAAAAGGGAAAAAATTATTGGGCATGTACGCAAAAAGAATCAATAAGGCCACGAGTAGGAATGGTAACCGCAGACATGCATGTTTCTGGCTCATTAGCCGTCATCAGTGCGGCATAACCAAGTAGGGTATTGCACTTAGCTAGCAAAAGTGTTGGGTACTTGGGAGCAAAGGATGTTGGGGAAACATGTGTAAAGAAACACAAAAGCACAAAAACAACGAACGCTCACACAGGAGTCCTATCGCCATTTTGTGCTTTCGGCCAGCTGTGCCAATGGGTTTTCGGCTAGCAACCAGCGTCGCAACGTTGGCGAAACGGACTCATTGTGTTTGAGTCGTTCTAAGCCCAGGATATGAAATAAATAAAGTGCCAAGAAAACGCGTATTAATATAAACAAAAGGGAAAAAATTATTGGGCATGTACGCAAAAAGAATCAATAAGGCCACGAGTAGGAATGGTAACCGCAGACATGCATGTTTCTGGCTCATTAGCCGTCATCAGTGCGGCATAACCAAGTAGGGTATTGCACTTGGCTAGCAAAAGTGTTGGGTACTTGGGAGCAAAGGATGTTGGGGAAACATGTGTAAAGAAACACAAAAGCACAAAAACAACGAACGCTCACACAGGAGTCCTATCGCCATTTTGTGCTTTCGGCCAGCTGTGCCAATGGGTTTTCGGCTAGCAACCAGCGTCGCAACGTTGGTGAAACGGACTCATTGTGTTTGAGTCGTTCTAAGCCCAGGATATGAAATAAATAAAGTGCCAAGAAAACGCGTATTAATATAAACAAAAGGGAAAAAATTATTGGGCATGTACGCAAAAAGAATCAATAAGGCCACGAGTAGGAATGGTAACCGCAGACATGCATGTTTCTGGCTCATTAGCCGTCATCAGTGCGGCATAACCAAGTAGGGTATTGCACTTGGCTAGCAAAAGTGTTGGGTACTTGGGAGCAAAGGATGTTGGGGAAACATGTGTAAAGAAACACAAAAGCACAAAAACAACGAACGCTCACACAGGAGTCCTATCGCCATTTTGTGCTTTCGGCCAGCTGTGCCAATGGGTTTTCGGCTAGCAACCAGCGTCGCAACGTTGGCGAAACGGACTCATTGTATTTGAGTCATTCTAAGCCCAGGATATGAAATAAATAAAGTGCCAAGAAAACGCGTATTAATATAAACAAAAGGGAAAAAATTATTGGGCATGTACGCAAAAAGAATCAATAAGGCCACGAGTAGGAATGGTAACCGCAGACATGCATGTTTCTGGCTCATTAGCCGTCATCAGTGCGGCATAACCAAGTAGGGTATTGCACTTAGCTAGCAAAAGTGTTGGGTACTTGGGAGCAAAGGATGTTGGGGAAACATGTGTAAAGAAACACAAAAGCACAAAAACAACGAACGCTCACACAGGAGTCCTATCGCCATTTTGTGCTTTCGGCCAGCTGTGCCAATGGGTTTTCGGCTAGCAACCAGCGTCGCAACGTTGGCGAAACGGACTCATTGTGTTTGAGTCGTTCTAAGCCCAGGATATGAAATAAATAAAGTGCCAAGAAAACGCGTATTAATATAAACAAAAGGGAAAAAATTATTGGGCATGTACGCAAAAAGAATCAATAAGGCCACGAGTAGGAATGGTAACCGCAAACATGCATGTTTCTGGCTCATTAGCCGTCATCAGTGCGGCATAACCAAGTAGGGTATTGCACTTGGCTAGCAAAAGTGTTGGGTACTTGGGAGCAAAGGATGTTGGGGAAACATGTGTAAAGAAACACAAAAGCACAAAAACAACGAACGCTCACACAGGAGTCCTATCGCCATTTTGTGCTTTCGGCCAGCTGTGCCAATGGGTTTTCGGCTAGCAACCAGCGTCGCAACGTTGGCGAAACGGACTCATTGTGTTTGAGTCGTTCTAAGCCCAGGATATGAAATAAATAAAGTGCCAAGAAAACGCGTATTAATATAAACAAAAGGGAAAAAATTATTGGGCATGTACGCAAAAACAATCAATAAGGCCACGAGTGGGAATGGTAACCGCAGACATGCATGTTTCTGGCTCATTAGCCGTCATCAGTGCGGCATAACCAAGTAGGGTATTGCACTTGGCTAGCAAAAGTGTTGGGTACTTGGGAGCAAAGAATGTTGGGGAAACATGTGTAAAGAAACACAAAACCACAAAAACAACGAACGCTCACACAGGAGTCCTATCGCCATTTTGTGCTTTCGGCCAGCTGTGCCAATGGGTTTTCGGCTAGCAACCAGCGTCGCAACGTTGGCGAAACGGACTCATTGTGTTTGAGTCGTTCTAAGCCCAGGATATGAAATAAATAAAGTGCCAAGAAAACGCGTATTAATATAAACAAAAGGGAAAAAAATTATTGGGCATGTACGCAAAAAGAATCAATAAGGCCACGAGTAGGAATGGTAACCGCAGACATGCATGTTTCTGGCTCATTAGCCGTCATCAGTGCGGCATAACCAAGTAGGGTATTGCACTTGGCTAGCAAAAGTGTTGGGTACTTGGGAGCAAAGGATGTTGGGGAAACATGTGTAAAGAAACACAAAAGCACAAAAACAACGAACGCTCACACAGGAGTCCTATCGCCATTTTGTGCTTTCGGCCAGCTGTGCCAATGGGTTTTCGGCTAGCAACCAGCGTCGCAACGTTGGTGAAACGGACTCATTGTGTTTGAGTCGTTCTAAGCCCAGGATATGAAATAAATAAAGTGCCAAGAAAACGCGTATTAATATAAACAAAAGGGAAAAAATTATTGGGCATGTACGCAAAAAGAATCAATAAGGCCACGAGTAGGAATGGTAACCGCAGACATGCATGTTTCTGGCTCATTAGCCGTCATCAGTGCGGCATAACCAAGTAGGGTATTGCACTTGGCTAGCAAAAGTGTTGGGTACTTGGGAGCAAAGGATGTTGGGGAAACATGTGTAAAGAAACACAAAAGCACAAAAACAACGAACGCTCACACAGGAGTCCTATCGCCATTTTGTGCTTTCGGCCAGCTGTGCCAATGGGTTTTCGGCTAGCAACCAGCGTCGCAACGTTGGCGAAACGGACTCATTGTGTTTGAGTCGTTCTAAGCCCAGGATATGAAATAAATAAAGTGCCAAGAAAACGCGTATTAATATAAACAAAAGGGAAAAAATTATTGGGCATGTACGCAAAAAGAATCAATAAGGCCACGAGTAGGAATGGTAACCGCAGACATGCATGTTTCTGGCTCATTAGCCGTCATCAGTGCGGCATAACCAAGTAGGGTATTGCACTTGGCTAGCAAAAGTGTTGGGTACTTGGGAGCAAAGGATGTTGGGGAAACATGTGTAAAGAAACACAAAAGCACAAAAACAACGAACGCTCACACAGGAGTCCTATCGCCATTTTGTGCTTTCGGCCAGCTGTGCCAATGGGTTTTCGGCTAGCAACCAGCGTCGCAACGTTGGTGAAACGGACTCATTGTGTTTGAGTCGTTCTAAGCCCAGGATATGAAATAAATAAAGTGCCAAGAAAACGCGTATTAATATAAACAAAAGGGAAAAAATTATTGGGCATGTACGCAAAAAGAATCAATAAGGCCACGAGTAGGAATGGTAACCGCAGACATGCATGTTTCTGGCTCATTAGCCGTCATCAGTGCGGCATAACCAAGTAGGGTATTGCACTTAGCTAGCAAAAGTGTTGGGTACTTGGGAGCAAAGGATGTTGGGGAAACATGTGTAAAGAAACACAAAAGCACAAAAACAACGAACGCTCACACAGGAGTCCTATCGCCATTTTGTGCTTTCGGCCAGCTGTGCCAATGGGTTTTCGGCTAGCAACCAGCGTCGCAACGTTGGCGAAACGGACTCATTGTGTTTGAGTCGTTCTAAGCCCAGGATATGAAATAAATAAAGTGCCAAGAAAACGCGTATTAATATAAACAAAAGGGAAAAAATTATTGGGCATGTACGCAAAAAGAATCAATAAGGCCACGAGTAGGAATGGTAACCGCAGACATGCATGTTTCTGGCTCATTAGCCGTCATCAGTGCGGCATAACCAAGTAGGGTATTGCACTTGGCTAGCAAAAGTGTTGGGTACTTGGGAGCAAAGGATGTTGGGGAAACATGTGTAAAGAAACACAAAAGCACAAAAACAACGAACGCTCACACAGGAGTCCTATCGCCATTTTGTGCTTTCGGCCAGCTGTGCCAATGGGTTTTCGGCTAGCAACCAGCGTCGCAACGTTGGTGAAACGGACTCATTGTGTTTGAGTCGTTCTAAGCCCAGGATATGAAATAAATAAAGTGCCAAGAAAACGCGTATTAATATAAACAAAAGGGAAAAAATTATTGGGCATGTACGCAAAAAGAATCAATAAGGCCACGAGTAGGAATGGTAACCGCAGACATGCATGTTTCTGGCTCATTAGCCGTCATCAGTGCGGCATAACCAAGTAGGGTATTGCACTTGGCTAGCAAAAGTGTTGGGTACTTGGGAGCAAAGGATGTTGGGGAAACATGTGTAAAGAAACACAAAAGCACAAAAACAACGAACGCTCACACAGGAGTCCTATCGCCATTTTGTGCTTTCGGCCAGCTGTGCCAATGGGTTTTCGGCTAGCAACCAGCGTCGCAACGTTGGCGAAACGGACTCATTGTATTTGAGTCATTCTAAGCCCAGGATATGAAATAAATAAAGTGCCAAGAAAACGCGTATTAATATAAACAAAAGGGAAAAAATTATTGGGCATGTACGCAAAAAGAATCAATAAGGCCACGAGTAGGAATGGTAACCGCAGACATGCATGTTTCTGGCTCATTAGCCGTCATCAGTGCGGCATAACCAAGTAGGGTATTGCACTTAGCTAGCAAAAGTGTTGGGTACTTGGGAGCAAAGGATGTTGGGGAAACATGTGTAAAGAAACACAAAAGCACAAAAACAACGAACGCTCACACAGGAGTCCTATCGCCATTTTGTGCTTTCGGCCAGCTGTGCCAATGGGTTTTCGGCTAGCAACCAGCGTCGCAACGTTGGCGAAACGGACTCATTGTGTTTGAGTCGTTCTAAGCCCAGGATATGAAATAAATAAAGTGCCAAGAAAACGCGTATTAATATAAACAAAAGGGAAAAAATTATTGGGCATGTACGCAAAAAGAATCAATAAGGCCACGAGTAGGAATGGTAACCGCAAACATGCATGTTTCTGGCTCATTAGCCGTCATCAGTGCGGCATAACCAAGTAGGGTATTGCACTTGGCTAGCAAAAGTGTTGGGTACTTGGGAGCAAAGGATGTTGGGGAAACATGTGTAAAGAAACACAAAAGCACAAAAACAACGAACGCTCACACAGGAGTCCTATCGCCATTTTGTGCTTTCGGCCAGCTGTGCCAATGGGTTTTCGGCTAGCAACCAGCGTCGCAACGTTGGCGAAACGGACTCATTGTGTTTGAGTCGTTCTAAGCCCAGGATATGAAATAAATAAAGTGCCAAGAAAACGCGTATTAATATAAACAAAAGGGAAAAAATTATTGGGCATGTACGCAAAAACAATCAATAAGGCCACGAGTGGGAATGGTAACCGCAGACATGCATGTTTCTGGCTCATTAGCCGTCATCAGTGCGGCATAACCAAGTAGGGTATTGCACTTGGCTAGCAAAAGTGTTGGGTACTTGGGAGCAAAGAATGTTGGGGAAACATGTGTAAAGAAACACAAAACCACAAAAACAACGAACGCTCACACAGGAGTCCTATCGCCATTTTGTGCTTTCGGCCAGCTGTGCCAATGGGTTTTCGGCTAGCAACCAGCGTCGCAACGTTGGCGAAACGGACTCATTGTGTTTGAGTCGTTCTAAGCCCAGGATATGAAATAAATAAAGTGCCAAGAAAACGCGTATTAATATAAACAAAAGGGAAAAAAATTATTGGGCATGTACGCAAAAAGAATCAATAAGGCCACGAGTAGGAATGGTAACCGCAGACATGCATGTTTCTGGCTCATTAGCCGTCATCAGTGCGGCATAACCAAGTAGGGTATTGCACTTGGCTAGCAAAAGTGTTGGGTACTTGGGAGCAAAGGATGTTGGGGAAACATGTGTAAAGAAACACAAAAGCACAAAAACAACGAACGCTCACACAGGAGTCCTATCGCCATTTTGTGCTTTCGGCCAGCTGTGCCAATGGGTTTTCGGCTAGCAACCAGCGTCGCAACGTTGGTGAAACGGACTCATTGTGTTTGAGTCGTTCTAAGCCCAGGATATGAAATAAATAAAGTGCCAAGAAAACGCGTATTAATATAAACAAAAGGGAAAAAATTATTGGGCATGTACGCAAAAAGAATCAATAAGGCCACGAGTAGGAATGGTAACCGCAGACATGCATGTTTCTGGCTCATTAGCCGTCATCAGTGCGGCATAACCAAGTAGGGTATTGCACTTGGCTAGCAAAAGTGTTGGGTACTTGGGAGCAAAGGATGTTGGGGAAACATGTGTAAAGAAACACAAAAGCACAAAAACAACGAACGCTCACACAGGAGTCCTATCGCCATTTTGTGCTTTCGGCCAGCTGTGCCAATGGGTTTTCGGCTAGCAACCAGCGTCGCAACGTTGGCGAAACGGACTCATTGTGTTTGAGTCGTTCTAAGCCCAGGATATGAAATAAATAAAGTGCCAAGAAAACGCGTATTAATATAAACAAAAGGGAAAAAATTATTGGGCATGTACGCAAAAAGAATCAATAAGGCCACGAGTAGGAATGGTAACCGCAGACATGCATGTTTCTGGCTCATTAGCCGTCATCAGTGCGGCATAACCAAGTAGGGTATTGCACTTGGCTAGCAAAAGTGTTGGGTACTTGGGAGCAAAGAATGTTGGGGAAATATGTGTAAAGAAACACAAAACCACAAAAACAAAGAACGCTCACACAGGAGTCCTATCGCCATTTTGTGCTTTCGGCCAGCTGTGCCAATGGGTTTTCGGCTAGCAACCAGCGTCGCAACGTTGGCGAAACGGACTCATTGTGTTTGAGTCGTTCTAAGCCCAGGATATGAAATAAATAAAGTGCCAAGAAAACGCGTATTAATATAAACAAAAGGGAAAAAATTATTGGGCATGTACGCAAAAAGAATCAATAAGGCCACGAGTAGGAATGGTAACCGCAGACATGCATGTTTCTGGCTCATTAGCCGTCATCAGTGCGGCATAACCAAGTAGGGTATTGCACTTGGCTAGCAAAAGTGTTGGGTACTTGGGAGCAAAGGATGTTGGGGAAACATGTGTAAAGAAACACAAAAGCACAAAAACAACGAACGCTCACACAGGAGTCCTATCGCCATTTTGTGCTTTCGGCCAGCTGTGCCAATGGGTTTTCGGCTAGCAACCAGCGTCGCAACGTTGGCGAAACGGACTCATTGTGTTTGAGTCGTTCTAAGCCCAGGATATGAAATAAATAAAGTGCCAAGAAAACGCGTATTAATATAAACAAAAGGGAAAAAATTATTGGGCATGTACGCAAAAAGAATCAATAAGGCCACGAGTAGGAATGGTAACCGCAGACATGCATGTTTCTGGCTCATTAGCCGTCATCAGTGCGGCATAACCAAGTAGGGTATTGCACTTGGCTAGCAAAAGTGTTGGGTACTTGGGAGCAAAGAATGTTGGGGAAACATGTGTAAAGAAACACAAAACCACAAAAACAACGAACGCTCACACAGGAGTCCTATCGCCATTTTGTGCTTTCGGCCAGCTGTGCCAATGGGTTTTCGGCTAGCAACCAGCGTCGCAACGTTGGCGAAACGGACTCATTGTGTTTGAGTCGTTCTAAGCCCAGGATATGAAATAAATAAAGTGCCAAGAAAACGCGTATTAATATAAACAAAAGGGAAAAAAATTATTGGGCATGTACGCAAAAAGAATCAATAAGGCCACGAGTAGGAATGGTAACCGCAGACATGCATGTTTCTGGCTCATTAGCCGTCATCAGTGCGGCATAACCAAGTAGGGTATTGCACTTGGCTAGCAAAAGTGTTGGGTACTTGGGAGCAAAGGATGTTGGGGAAACATGTGTAAAGAAACACAAAAGCACAAAAACAACGAACGCTCACACAGGAGTCCTATCGCCATTTTGTGCTTTCGGCCAGCTGTGCCAATGGGTTTTCGGCTAGCAACCAGCGTCGCAACGTTGGCGAAACGGACTCATTGTGTTTGAGTCGTTCTAAGCCCAGGATATGAAATAAATAAAGTGCCAAGAAAACGCGTATTATATATATATATATATATATATATATATATATTTACATCCTGGGCTTGGAACGGCTCAAACACAATGAGTCCGTTTCGCCAACGCGGCGACGCTGTTCGTAGCCCCGAAATGTGGGCACAGCTGGCCGAAGCCACAAATGGCGATAGGACTCTTGTGTGAGTTTCGTTGTTTGTGTTTTTTGGTTTTTAATACATGTTTCCCTACCATCCTTTGCTCCCAAGTACTCAACACTTTTGTTGGCCAAGTGCAATACCTTACTTGGTTATGCCGCACTGATGACGGCTAACGAGCCAGAAACATGCATGTCTGCGGTTACCATTCCCTATTCGTGACCCTATGATCCTTTTTGCGTACATGCCCATTAATTACGGTTACATTTTTTAAGATATTTAATATATATATATGTAATTCATTTTTACACAATTTGTTTATAATTAAGTATTAAATCAAATGCTCACATTGTCCGACAAATTTATTGCTGCGTTTTTGCTGTCCGACAGTTTAAAAATTTCGTTTATTTCTAGCTCGAAAAAGCAGCAGTTTTAAATTTAGATAATTTCAACCTTTGTTGGACTCTACAATCGGAAGCTATACACAAAGTTTCAAGAATGTATTAATCATTTCGAAAAAAGTGTTGTGCGCGGTGGACTAATAAATATAAGTTCGAAAAATACATTTTTGTTGCGATAAGTAAAATAAAACTATAAACTTTCTTTCCTACTCTATCTCTTCTTCTCTTTTATTTTATTTAATTTTATTTTAGTTGTTGGCGTAGCAACGCGCGCCCGGTAGGTACAGCTAGTATAATATAAAACCAGTTTCATTTTGCTAATTACTTTAATAATTTTTATTTAAATTTTTTAATTAACATTTTAACAAAAATCATAAACTGAATAAAAAATTATTTATAAAGAAATAAACTAAGCAATTCATATTATAAACTTTCTGTTAATTATAATTATTTCTTTCGTGTGATTTTAAAGTATTTCATATTGTTTCCCTATGTTAATAATTCTTATTGTTTTAGGTAAGATGAATTTAAAGAACAAAAATGGTTTTACTGCTTTTCACTAGCAATACTAATCAGGCACTTCGAAATGGTAAGTTTAAACTTTAAGTGGGTTTGTGAAAAGTGGATCATCGAAATTAGAATTAAGTCACGAACGAAATATTTGCAGTATATATTGATTTATGTTACAAAAAAGACATTTTTCGTTATCATAATAAACAAATATCTATATTTTTTAGTTACTAGTCAATAAAACTTGTACCATCGATGTACTTTATCAGATCGGCTTGTGTGTCCCTACGTCCCTCAATCAGTGTGAGCTATAACTCTTGAACGAAGGTCATAGAGTCATACAATTTGGTACATAAAATTCTTATGTCATAGAAGATCATTACTTATTTTGGTTCGGATCGGATAATGTTAACGGTAAATTCTAAGGGTTTTCCAAACCTCCTGTACTTAGTTCATATTTTCCTTCCTTTGTGTGCGATATATCTCTTATGATATAAAAACGAACCCTATTGGTTTTAGTTCGAATCGTATAACCTTTAGAGTAAAGCTTTAACAGTTTTTCGAAACTCGTGTATATTTTCCGCGCTATGACTCTTAAACGGAAGATCACACGTTCATGAAATTTGGTATATAGAATCGTTATGTCATAACTTTATTTATTTTAGTTTAGATCAGATGACCCAAACGGTAAAAGTTAAATAGTTTTTCGAAACTCATGTATATAATGCATATTTCTCTTGCCTCTGTGTGCGCTATAACTCTTAAACGAAAGGTCAAAGGGTCGTAAAATTTGGTATATAGAATTTTCATGTCATTAGGAAGAACTTTACTAATTTTGGTTTAGATCAGATAACCTTAACGGTAACATTTTAATGGTTTTCCGAAATTCGTGTATGTAAGACATATTTCCCTGCGTTTGTATGCGCCATAACTCTTGAGGTATAAAATTCATTAGAATAAGTGGATTCAAGGTGACGGTGATTATATTAAACAAAAAACCAATTTCATTAAAAAATACACATTTTTTCATTTTTGCTTCTTAAAATTCGGATCACAAAAAATCCGCCAAAAAGGCTAAAAGAAATCAGCAAAAATTGAACTCAGAGGTAAATAAAAGTTGTAAAAATAACAATTTTTTTATGTTCGCTATACATAAATGAAACAACCGGTATTAATTATTAATACTACCTTTTTGTTTTTAAGCTTCTTATAAAAAAGAAACATACGGGCGTGGTCTTAAACCTTTCTATACTATTCAAATAATAAGGGTGACACAATAATATAAAAACGAAAAGCCGAAAACTTTTCAAGCACTATTTACCTCGAGGTAACGACAATGGGGTTGTTGCAACTGACGTGAATAAGCTTTTATTTATGTAAAACATGTTTGACAAAGGGCATGTGGCCCTGCTGCGATAATTTTTGGTCCACTGGTTACGTAGTTGCGACAGTGTTCGTTTAAATGGTACTTATTTTATCCATATGGGTGATTACGATCTACAATTTAACAAAATGAGCGGTATAGAATAGGTTAAAATTAAATTTTGCAGATATATGGTTATGTTGGACCTATATATATATATATATAGGTCCAACATAACCATATATATAGGTCCAACATAACCATATATCTGCAAAAATGAACACTTCTGGAGAAATTTCTGCAAAACACTCTAATAGTATATACAAAAAATTTTTTATCATTAAAAAAACTTTTTTAAACTAATGACCATTATAGACATTTTTAACTTTTTAACTTTAGTTTCCTGACTGAGCTGATTTCGGCTTTACACACCACCTAAAATTATAAAATGTAGATCAGTTTTAGTATGGTTTTTAAAAAATCTGTTTTTAATGTTTTTAATTATGTTTTTAAACTTATGTGTGCTGTTTTCTATTAACTTCAATGTTTTGGTGGCATTGTCCTCCTAAAATATGATTTTCTTTGAGCATATGGCTTTTATCGTCATCTTCACTTAGTGTAAGTACCTACAAAATTTATATATTGTTACGTTCTAGGGGTTCAAAATAAAATCACTGCTGAACGAAAATGTCTAATTTATTTACACACTACAAACTAAACGAATTATAACTAAACTAACTAAACTAACTATAACACACTAATTTATGTACAACAATTAACTTCGATTTATATTCACTATTTATTTTCACTTCGTAGTTCGCTCAACTATTTAGACTGTCGCTATTAAATTTAAACTTCCCGTGGGTCGTGGCTCTCCGCTTATATACCTGTCCACTGTTTCCAGAACGTCTTTCGATAACACTTTCTCGACGCGCGTAGAAAGGAATTTTCTCGATTGTTCTGTTCGAGAATAAGCGCGTTGTTTACCTGGAGAGCGACAGGGGCGTACTAAGGGGATCTCGCTCGTTACACTGCCCCCTCCTTAAGACGTTCGGTCCCCGAACACCTTGGTTGGTATGTCTGAACCTACAGGCATCTCCCTTTCTGCAGCTCCCTTGCTTTTCGAAATAGCAATCCACAGTCTTCTCCTTCATTGTGTTTCCGCTCGGGTTGAAAATGCACACGAGTATCTCTATTCCTGTCTTATGGAAAAGCACCTCGAGCATGTTCCGGACGACTCTCCAGTTGAGTTGATCTAGACCACAACCCAACTTAGGCACAGCCAGCTTCTTCACTTCCAACCTGTTGAGTTCGTCTCTTAGGTTCAGCAGGGTATTCCACATACTTCTATAGCTGGGCTTGTGATCGGAAATCCTCTTAGTCACCATGTAGAAGAGGTGACGATGACCGTCAGTGAGACTCAGAATTTTTCCGGGATGGGGCTGTTGTCTGGAGAGCTCAGATACACGGCCAAACTTCTTCCTGAAAACTAATGCTATTCCCCTGGACATACGCAGATCTTCGGCGACACAATGGGCTAGGGAATAATCTCCAGGCACAGAGAAGAGGTCCTGCTGCTGCTCGGTGGTAACTCCGAATCGTGCCTTCCCAGTTCCACCATAGTTCTCCATGAACTGGTCGAAACTCATCTCAACATGCTCTGGGCTGGTCGTCCTTCTCAGATGGGTCTCGTCTTGTTCGTCGTATTCCGCCTCGTATTTCGCCAGCCGATTTACATGGACCACGCGCCTCTTGCCCCTTGGTAGTTTTTGTATACGGTACACTACATCATTGATCCTTTTTACCACTCTGTATGGACCCTCCCAATTCCTCTGTAGCTTAGGTGATAATCCTCTCTTCTTCTGGGGGTTGTACAGCCAGACCAAATCTCCAGCGTTAAAACCACCTTCTGTAGCTTTGCTGTCATAACGGGTCTTCATTCGGTCACTAGCAATTTGTATGTTTTGTCGGACCTTTTCATGAATGTAGTGTAGCCTGCCCCTCAATGTGCTCACGTAGTCCTCACCAGCTATCTCTGTTCCGGGCTTACAACCAAACTCTAGGTCACAGGGTAATCTTATTTCCCGGCCGAACATGACACAAGCTGGTGTCTCTCTAGTAGACTCCTGTACGGCTGATCTGTAGGCCATGGTGAACAGATGAAGGTACCGGTCCCAGTCTCTTTGATGGTCAGAGACCACTTTAGCCAAATATTTTCCCACAGTTTTGTTCATTCTTTCGACTAGGCCATCTGACTGTGGGTGAAGAGGCGTTGTCCTGGTCTTCTTGACTCCGAGTATTTCACAAATGCTCTGGAATAGGCCAGACTCGAAATTTCGTCCCTGATCAGAATGTAGCTCCAGTGGCACTCCAAACCGACTAAACATCTCTTTTATCAGCACGTCTGCCACTGTCGAGGCCTCTTGGTTTGGGATGGCATGTGCTTCAACCCATTTGGTAAAGTAATCCGACGCCACCAATATGTACTTGTTCCCATCGTCGGTCTCTGGGAATGGGCCTGCGATGTCTATAGCAACTTTTTCCATAGGACTGCCTACGTTATACTGATTCATTGGCGCTCGTCATTTTCCTCTTGGGCCATTCGTTGAAGCACAAAGTGTACATTTTCGGCACCAGTCCTTGACGTCTTCTTTGCAGTTGATCCAGTAAAAACGTTCTCTGACCTTTTCCAACGTTTTCTTGATGCCGAAGTGTCCACCGGAGGTTCCATTATGAAGTTTCTCCAATACTTCTGTCGTCCGACTCCGGGGAATTATCAGCTGAGTCCTAGCTGCAGTACCCTCGTCATTCTCGACGGACCTCTTCAACAATCCATCCTCTAAAATGATGGAGTCCCACTGCGCCCAGTAGGACTTGACCCTAGGACTCAGGTGACTCACTTCTTCCCATCTTGGTCTCTGTCCGTTTGCTTTCCAGTCAAGCAACATCTTTAGTTCGGTGTCACCTTCTTGGTCTCGCTTCAGGGATTCTGGCAGCCAATCTAGATCCACGACGGTGGTTCTTAAACAGAATTCCTTCTCTTCTGCTTTGCTGCAGTGTTTGCAGTCGGAAGGACAAGGTCTCCTAGATAATGCGTCAGCGTTGCCATGTGACTTTCCGGCCCGGTGTTCCACAGAAAAATGATATTCCTGTTCTTGGCGTTGTGGTTTAACCGGCTTCTTGCAGTTACGCTGAATGTGTCCTCTTTCGCCGCAGTTCCAGCGTCTAGGTCCACCATTACGTTTCTCCTGGAGAACTCGGCGAACTACTTCTTCAATTCTCTCGTCGCAGACTGGCGAATCATCAAGCTGTCTCACTTTGCACTGTCCTCTGTGCGAAGCTTGTTTAGCAGCTTCAAATTCTAGTGCATGGGCCAGGGCGTCATCTAGGGTTTTGGGCCGGGCCAACCGCAACGTCTGCTGAGTCTCCGTGTCTCTCAACCCATCGACGAAGGTCTGGACAGCAAGTTGTTCTAGGAAGCTGTCCGGTGCTGAAGGATAGGCCAGCCTTACCAACCTTGCTATGTCTGCTTCGAATTCCTGCAAGGTTTCTGCACTCTTCTGATGGCGACTTTTGATTTGTGCGTGATACACTTGTTGGAGATGTGCATCACCATATCTCATTTGCAGTCTACTTGTCAGAGTCTTATAATCACCTTGTTGACTTACAGGAATGGTCTGAAGGATATTCAGTGCGTCTCCTCTTAATGCAACAATTAAGGCAGTTGCTTTCTCTTCATCGTCCCAGCAATTGGCGTTGGCTGCTGCTTCAAATTGTTTCTGATAAGTACTCCAGGGTGTTTTGCCATCAAAAGTTGGAGGTTTGATCTTTGTTCGCCCTGGCTCACCCCGTTCTCCCAGCTTAACAGAACAATATTTGCTGAAGTTCTTGCTCAAACGCTCTTCCATGGTTTTCACCTGTTCTTCCAATTTTATTTGCATTTCTTCCTCCATATTAACCAATCTGCCTTCAATGTTTCCAACCCTGTCTTCAAATTTTCCAATTTCGTCTTTTACGCTTCCAATCTCATTTTCCAGTTTGGAGTAATTATTCTTCAACTCATTTTCAATGAATGTCAATTTATCTCCCAAATTATCTTCCATTTTCTTAGTGTTTTCTTCCATTTTCTGGGTATTCTCATCCATTATCTTTCTAGTATTTTCTTCCATTTTATTTGTGTTTTCGTCCATTTTATTTTCCATTTTCCTAATACTTTCCTCCATATTCAAGCTCATTTTTTCAAGGGCTTGCTTGAAAAATTCCATTGTCGCCTGATCCATTTTCTTCGTCTGTGATCTCGTAACTGGCATACAAAATATTCACTAATGAAGTCCACAATTTAAATTAACACAGCAGTTCAATTTACCCCACACCTGACACCAATTGTTACGTTCTAGGGGTTCAAAATAAAATCACTGCTGAACGAAAATGTCTAATTTATTTACACACTACAAACTAAACGAATTATAACTAAACTAACTAAACTAACTATAACACACTAATTTATGTACAACAATTAACTTCGATTTATATTCACTATTTATTTTCACTTCGTAGTTCGCTCAACTATTTAGACTGTCGCTATTAAATTTAAACTTCCCGTGGGTCGTGGCTCTCCGCTTATATACCTGTCCACTGTTTCCAGAACGTCTTTCGATAACACTTTCTCGACGCGCGTAGAAAGGAATTTTCTCGATTGTTCTGTTCGAGAATAAGCGCGTTGTTTACCTGGAGAGCGACAGGGGCGTACTAAGGGGATCTCGCTCGTTACAATATGTTAACTTAATTGTACATTACAATATACTTACTGTGTGTTCTCGACCAAACTAAAAAGAAGTTTTCTTTCATCGCCAACCCCTGACTACATTGCCCAATCCAATTTGGATATTGTTAGTTTACATGTTTAGTAGTCACCTTATTCTTTATATATATATATATATATATATATATATATATATATATATATATATATATATATATATATAACATCATAAAAAAATATATATATCTTATCCACAAAGGTTGTTGAAAATCGTTAAAGAAACGTTAAAAAAAATGAGAGGTGTCAAGGGACACCCGGATGGAACGAAGTTCATTTCGATTAATTAGTGAAGGAATTGTAATTTGTAAACACAACAGAGTGTTTATGCAGACATAAGCCTTTATTATTATAACTTGTGCAGAAACACTGTCAGGATACATTATTGTTATTATTTTCTATTATTTTATTATTTATTATGTACAAAAAACCTGTATAAACTTAACAAAGTCGCGACACTATGCTATCAAAGCAAAATAGAAAAAAGTAAATTCATTATCACTTGAATATTTTCCACAGTTCGTTTCTTTTAACAAAAGTGTCCATTTATACAATACCAGAGGTTTAGATGACATACATCTACGTAGAATTACTTTTTATTTTAATTTAATTTAAAACAGGAATTACCAATTTATTACAAAATTTTAAAATTAAAATATCTGACAGTAACTGACAGTTCAGGTAATTTGACGTACCTAACTAGTCAAGTTACGAACTATTTTTAAAATGTTTATGAATTTATTTATTTATAAAAACAGGATGAAATATAATACTATTATAGGTAATTATTTTTTTTTTCTAAAGTATTTTCTTTTTAATGTACATTTTCTTTTAATTTAAAATGGTGTCTTTTTAATTGTAATATATCTATCTATGAGAGAGAGAGAGAGAGAGAGTTTTATTTTTTGGTCTGTGAGAGAGAGACTGACAGACAGAGAAACATGCGTGTGTCGTGTCGTGACAACTTTTGGTCTGAATTTTTTTCGGCTAGCCTCTAGCCTCAGTCGTAACTGGTCGTAACGCCCGAAAGGGAACTTCGTTCCAAAAACGTAAAAATTGTACATAATTTTAAAAAATTTACAAAAAACGTTACAAATTGTGAAAATCATAAAAAATTATTGTTGACAATCTTAAAAAATCGTTGAAAACGCTGTAAAATATTGGTAACCGTAAAAAAATGTTGAAACATGTAAAAAATTGTAAGAAATTCTTATCAGTCTTAAAAAAGTATTAAAAATGGTTAAACAATGTGAAAAATCATGGTGAGAAAACCGTAAAAAATTGTGTATAAATTAAAAATTATTGTTATTTCTTGAAAAATGTCTACAATTGTAAATTAATGAAACTGGTAAAAAATTATTGAAAATCGTAAAATTTGTCTAAGATTAACGAAATGTTTTTTTCTTAGTCCGGATAAAATTATAAGTATTAAAATATGATTTCCAAAAATTTTTTTAACACCTTGAAAAACTGTTAAAAATCGTAAAAAATTGTGTTGCATCTCTTATAAAAAAATTGAAAATCTTAAAAAATTGGGAAATATGTTAATCTTAAAGAAATGTAAAAATTATTTACAATCGTGAAAAATTGAAGGAAATACCTACTGTATAAATGTGTAAAATCATGAAATCCTTTTAAATATACTAAAAAAAATTTTTTCTCCAAATGACATTAAAAGCGGCCTTTTAATGACACTTGGCAGGCTTAGAAGTTGTACTTTTAATGCCTAGGCAGAAAAAGTCCACTTTTACTGCCTAGGCAGATATATTTATGGTGAAAATAATTTAGTTATTTGGATATTGATAATGAAACGCAATTTAAATATGAAAAAGTCGATTTTGCGTGGAATTGGAACAAATTTGAAGAAAAAATTATATGTTTCACATGGCAGAAAAGCAGATTTAATGCCTTGGCTGGTTTTATAGCCTCGCTAAGCTCGGGTATGAAACACCAGCCGTGGCATTAAATCTTGTGCTTTTATGCCTAGTAAAACAAATAACTATTGATAATGGTAAAAAAAGTATTAAAAATCTTGAATAATAGACAAAAATTGAAAAAAAAGGATAAACAAAAAAAAGTAAGGAAATTCCGATATGGGATAACAATAAAAAAATTTGTAAACCTGAAAATTAAAAATAAAAAAAAACGAAAAAATAGGAAAAAGATAAAAAAACTAAAAAAAAGAAAAACAAAAATGTTTATTATACAAAAAAGGAAAAAAAAAACACAAAATGAAATAGGTGTATAGGAATTCCTAATAAATAAAATATATGAATTTAAATAAAAAAAAAATCACAAAAATTGAAAAAAAATGCAGAAAACAAAATAAGAAGAGATTAAAAAAACACGAAAAAGTGAAAAAAAAAATAAAAATATTTACAAACGAGAAACTAGACTAAAATAAAAAAAAATACAAAAAAACGCTGAATTAAAAAAATTATAAAAATAAAAGAAAAATGTAGAAAATCGAAAAAATAATTCAAATGACAAAATCGAAAAAAATACAAAATACAACGAACAAAACCTGAAAACATATAAGAACATACGGTTAAATTGACAAAACAGCAAAAACATGGATAAAAAACGGTCAAACATGGCAATAATGAGAGACAATCGTTAATTTTGTTAGGCGGTACGAATTTCGCCGGTCATCTAGTCTCTAGATACTAGAATATAACACAACCGAATTTCTGCCAATAAAATTTTAGTTTAAAGAGTATTTAAAGTCAACCCTTACCTGTGAACTTTTTCGTCCCTAAACCCGAAATCCGGCATGTGGGTGTATGCAGTCATAATTTTACAATATATTATTTAAATTTAAAAAATATATGTGATTAATTTTTCATAAATAAAAAAAAACTAGTGTGGCAGTCAGTCAGACTGCCGGCAGAAGTTATACTTCTATGCACGCGCATGGATTCATAAATTTGTATGCCAATGATTTAGGAAAATCGTTATATGATATTTGTGGTAAGCGACCCCAAAAACCTCCTAGTACCGTGTGCATACTCTTTTTGTATCGAATTTGCATAAAATTCCTGGAGACGAGGTCCGTCTTAAGCACCAGGTGTTTCGAAGACCATCGCCATTATTATAATCGTATTTAGCGACTCAAAAAACCGCCGAGTACAAAGTGTGCACTGATTTCGTACAGAATTTACATGAAACCCCAGGAGAAGAGGTAAACACCCTAGGCACCAAGTGCCGCGGAGACTTTCAGCATCATTATATTCATGATCAGCGACTCCAAAAACCCCGAGTATAGAAATTGAACCCATTTTCAGCAATACCTACCGAGTTGTAAGTTTTCTCTCTATTGTCTGTTCGGAATATACTTTTCGAATGCAGAAATGCAATTTCCCATTTCTACATTATAAAAAATAGCGACAAATTTCCTGATACTCTACAAACCCAGTGCAAAAAAAGCATTCCGATCCATCTTACACTACAAAATTCGGAGGTGTTAGTGCTTTATTTCCTCGACTAATCGTAAAAACTCTATTTATGTAGCGAACAACCTTAAAAGCATAGAGCAGAATATACTGCAACCATGTGACGGTACTTTAGACTACAATACAATAAATACTCATTACTGAATATTATTATTAATATAGAATGCTAAACTTTATATGTATACTTACGTGACAGAATTATAAAATAATCTGTCAAATAATCATGTGGTCCGTCACTATGATATTCATACATTCGTTCAGACTGTTTTTTTTATATCTATTCCTTTTCAATGTACTGAATATTGAAACGGTATTCAAAGGAATAGTTATAGTTATGACTAATAACATGTGATAAATATTTCATCTTTGTTTTTACCGACCAATATACCTTATAAGTGTGTCTGTCTCTCTCTTACTCACACCATTACATATGTAATGATTTTTCCTATTTAACTGTACCCAAATCTTTTCCACCGAGTGCATGAATAGAAGTGTAACTTCAAAAAAATACAAAAAACGTGAAGATAATTTTCTGATTTCAACCATATATAATACTCTTGATATTTACAGGCGCTAGAGTTATTTTATATTATTATGAGTGTTGTTCTTTTCCCAATGTAATGTAGAATATTTTGGTGTCTAGCCTGTGAACTTCAAAATTTTGTTATCAGAAACAAATTATCTTGACTTTTTTGGTATTGATTTAATTTTATTCTAAAAAGGATCTCATTTACAGCTCATTTATAGACCGCCCGCTGTTCCCAGGTAGTGGTGACTTCAAAGACTGTTTAGCCCAATTTTACATTTACAGCATTAAACTAACCTTCTAAATGTTTTCATTTAAGTTGCATATTTCTATTCTTATATGAACTTTTATAAGAAAATACGTACCTACATTTAAACTTGGCACAAAGCAAGTCAGGTTCTACGTTCAAAATTTAATTAATATTAGTGTGTAACCAGCAACCTTAGAACTTGTCTATGTCAGTAGAAATATTCGTAATAATAACAAGAAGTTTGCAATGCTTCATATACATATCTACCTATATAATGGCAACGAGAGACGGAACTAGCGCATGGGGCTTAATATTAATCCCTAGTTAACTATCGCTCTAGGGTAGCAACAATACTAAAACTTCTAAGTTAAGAGATGAAAAGAGAATTTGCACCATGTTCGTTTTAGAAAATCTACATCAGAATTTTGAATATGGAATAAGCAGAGAAATATAGACTTATATCGGTTATTGGTTTATAAGAAAAAGATGCATAGAACATGAGGAATTTCATTTTATACTATAGACAGACTTTCAATTGATATCTGCAATATTTGCAAGTAATGAAATTTTATCCATGCAGAGTTTTTAAAGTATTTTACGTAGCCATATATAGACGTTGTTTTTAAACCGTGTATGATGGTTTCATTAAAATAATAACTGTTTCCAAGGTAGATAGTAGCTCCACTAAACTGGCAGTGAACAGTTAGCGCAAATGACTAGTGAAAGTCCTGTAAAAATCGGTACAGATGTTTCAAAGATTATCCAGAATAAACAGGCACACAGAGAGACACAGACAAACAAACAGACAGATAGACATATAGACATATAAACAGATAGACAGATAAACAGATAGACAGAAAGACAAATATACAGATAGATAGACAGACAGGCAGACAAACAAAAATTTAAAAATCTAATTTTGGTAAATTTACTGTGTATACGTATCAATGCATTTAGTAAAAGGCGGTGATTGTATATACTCTATCTCTCTCTACTTGCGCAATATTCTAAAAACAGGCCGGTAGATAGAGATATGTAGGGTAGGTACTGATATCTTCTCTCCTTTCCAACCGTTGGACCTTTCTGCTTACAGGTAGCCGTATGCCTTACCTACTTCATTTTCGTTTAAAGAATTGTACATCAGATTTTTTAATATAAAATAACCAAAGATATATAGTAAAAAGATGCACAAAACATGAGGAATTACATTTTATACCTACTACACATTTTTAATCAATATCTACAAAGCAATATTTGCAATAATTAATGAAATTTTATCCATACAGTTTTTCTAATATATTTTAGGAACGATTTTACCTAGCCGTCTGTAGACGTTGTTTTTAAACGGTGTATGTTGGTTTCAGTAAAATATTAACTGTTTTAAGAGTAAATAGTGTTTTTAAACGTGTTTTAGTAGCGACTTTGTAAAGATCAAGAAAAAGTATAATATTAGTAGGTACTGGAAGTCTCTGAGACACAACCGTTAGCATTAGTTCGCTCGCGCATTTTGGGCCCACGCGTCGTGCAACCCTAGTAGTCGGATTTAATCCTTATTAAATAAGTTATTTGCCATATTACTGTTTTAAATTTAGAAACAGACTACTATCACGTCACATGAAATCAAGTGACCTCACGCAGACTCACGTCACGTCCAAAAAGTGTGCAATACTGTTTTGCATGGTTCGTTATGTCACTAGTCACCTCACCTATACAAATATATATATATATATATATATATATATATATATATATATATATATATATATATATATTGATATGGATTTTTCTTCATGGGCACGTTCTTTCAATGAAATGTTGGAACGTGATCCATTATTTTTAAATTGGTTGTCTAGATTAAGTATTTTTGTATTTGGATTGTTTTTGTTTAGATTATAGGTTGTTTTTGTGTTTGTTATGATTATGTAAAAAGATTGTCATTGAATTAACTTGAAAAATGTTAAAGATGATTACAAAAATAATAAAATTGTAAAAATATGGAAGTAGGTATTGAAGTTTAAATTAAAATAAAAACATAAATAAATAAAAAAGTAACTAAATTAAAAGAAAAATATATTGGGGAAGAAAAGAAAATTAAACTACAGATAATAGAAAGAAACCAGAACTTGGAAGGTATAGAGAAAGAGCTGAGCAGCAGAAAGGTGATAAATAGATAAAAAGGCAGCAGCAAGAAGGAGTTGGAAAGTAGTAGGAAGAGGAAGATATAGAGAAAGAGTGGAACAACGAAAGAAGAAAGATTTAGAAAGAAGCAAAAAAATTTTTTGGATATTTATAATTTAATTTGTTTTTAAGGACAACTAATTTGGAAATCTTGAATCCACGACTGATAATTTTATTGAAAAAGGGTTTTCCGGAAGGAGGGTCCATTTCGATATATATATGTGCAAGCGCAGAAAACAACAACGAGAAATCATACATATATATATACAGGGTGTCCCAGAATTAACTACGGAAACTTCGTATACGTATTCCTTGATGAAAAATAAGTAGGGTCTTTCCTTTAAAAAAAATTTTTTTAGAGACTCCTGTCAGAGTTATAACCCTTTAAAGAGGGGTGGTAAAATACTGTTTTAATTTAATATCTTCTGATTGGTCCAAGATAAAAAATTAAAAATTTGGGTGAACATCATTTTTATAAAGACGCATTTCTCCTGCCACTTTTCACCTGCCCTACCCCATTCTAAGGGTGCAAATCAAGGAACCCCTTTTAATATTTTTTTTGTAACTTTCTTAGCAATTCATATTTGCAATAACAAAAAATTATTTTAGGAAGTTTTGATTATTTAGAAACTTTTTTGTTCCTTGTCGTTTTTTGCGAAATCGTTTCGGTTTGGAGTAAAAAAATAAAATGTAGGGCCATGTCAATTGAGTATTGTGTATCGCGATCAAGTAGCGCACAATTTACCATTTAAAGAGTTAAAGGGTTATAACTCTGACAGGAGTCTCTAAAAAATTTTTTTTTATAGGAAAGACCCTACTTATTTGTCATCAAGGAATACGTATACGAAGTTTCCGTAGTTAATTCTGGGACACCCTGTATATATATATATATATCACGTCACGTCAAAGGCCTTACGTATGATTTCACGTTGTTGTTTTCTGCGCTTGCACATATTTTGTTTCCGTGAGCTCTCATAGATTTTAGTAGCTTTCATCTGATTAAGCAAAATGAATAATGTTTTAATAGAAAAGGTTTGGGAACATCAAGTGATATATAATTAAAAATTAAATTAATATCGTGATCAACATACTCGCCAAGAAAATGGGAGGCGATTAGAAGAGATCTTTATTTAACATTTTTATAGTGTTCAAATTTAATAAGGAAGTGGCGTGTATTCGGTGTCAGATTCAAACATTTTATCTTCGCAGAACATGTTATGCTGGCATTACAATGTAAGGACAATTTTGTCCGAATAAGTAATTAAGCGATCAAATTCATTTTACATAAAATAACAAAGATTGGACTGAAAACCAATGTGTTTCTCACAAAAATTTTGTTAGACGTGGTAGCAGGGTGTTTCTAAGTCTGATATTATCATAAAAATATGATTATGTGATTGCATATGAGCTTAAGAGACGTGATAGTACTTTGTTTCGACCTTTAGATGCATGATTTTGTTATGTATCCTGCAGCTGAAGGGTTACGAGGGTTACCTTAGGTTATCATCAAAGCCTATCAAGATAAAATATGTAAGTCAATACTCCTTCGATAAAAACGGCGGAATTATAGGCTATGTGCTCCTCTGTTTCTTTTTTTTGGTCATATTTATGATTTAAGGGTAACTATGCTCAGGATGAAGTAGAGGTGTTATCGTACTGCACGGACCAGTTGCCTTTTTAATAATTAAATAAAGATTCTATCTGGTTAGTGATTTGATTCTTGTATTCTCGTCGAGATAAGGTGATAGGTCACTGGAATATCTACAGTTAGTTGTTTGAATTGAAATTTAGTAAGACTTGGGTGAGAGTAATGCTTTATCTCTCTGTACTACTAGTTTGTTAGTAGTTTAAGAACCAGCATATTTGTAATCTGCACCATAACTTTCCAAAGTATACGGTTCCTTTAGACCTGCCGTGTCCTTTGATTCAACTCAAAATGATTGTGTTTTATTGGGTGGCTTTTGGTCAAGGACATTGCTAGTTTATTTGTAATTCAAGGACCAGCAAATTTGTAACCTGCAGCACTACTTGCCAAAGTATCTACGATACGGTTCGTTTAGAGTTGCCATGTCCTTTAATTCAACTGTTTGTGTTTTGTGGGAAGCCTTAGTTAGGGTTTGGTCAATGCTATTAAAAATAGCTTTTTTGTACAAACGTATCTAGTGCCATTCTGTCATTGTATTCCAGATATATAACCTGCATTTGTGCCAGTGCGGTTGGTTTCTACTATCGCAATACATTTATATCAAATACTGACCAATCTATACCAGGGATGTCTCTTCATTACTGACTAAAGAGACAGACCTATACTGTACTGATGAGCTCTCACAAGAGCCAAACACGTGGTTACAGTTTGGTTTTGCCCTTGTATAGACTGATCAATATTTATATCTATGTCGCAGCATCCTGTGTCCCAGAGTTAGGAATTCTAACCGGGCACAAATCCAGGTTATATATCTGGAATACAATGACAGTATGGCACTAGATACGTTTGTATAAAAAAACGCTTCGTTTGTTTATTGAAAATAACGGCAATGCGTTTAAATACGTAAGTTCCTGCCTATAATGTTCCGATTGGACAGTTCTTTTACGGCTGTGACTATCCTTGTGAGTTCACCCTAAACTCCAGTCTTTACGTACGTTTAATTTCAAATAAGTAATCTAGAGTATATATATACCACATTTTAAACCCCATTTAGTTATAAATCTCTCCGTGTAGATGTTTAATAGAATCTCTACATTAGGATTTGATGTCTGGTTACTGCAATTTGTTGAAAATTTCATTTACATTCCTCCTGTTATACCGGAGCAAAATTTAAAAAAACTAATTGTGCCCCCATAAAAGTTATTGAATAATTTAATATATAAGTAAATACATCAGTTTAAAATAACTACTTTCCTCTACCAAAGAATTTTTTTAAAAGGATAACGCTTTCAATAGCTTTCTCCACTCTTATTAACATCGGTCGGTGCACTAATGAACCCTAATCAAATTGATGCAGAATTCTCTTAGCTTTCTAATTATGTTACCAAAATTATACCTGAACGTTGAAATTTTCACCGAAATTTAACATTTTAATATTTGATTTTCGACTGCGACCTCTTGTGGTGAATTGTGGAACTTAAAAATGTCGTTTATAATCCTAACATCACGGTTTTTATCGTGATGTTTTTATAATATTTTTTTTTTAACTTTTTATGTTCAGTAGTTTCTGAGATATGACAGTTAGTCATGAAATATCCTGTATATAATGAGCAATAACAGATTACATTTTCTAAGTTTATTTGGTATAAAAGTAGGTATATTCATATTATATTTCAAGTAAAGTCTTATCTAAGTAGAATTAAGTACCTACTGAAAAGTTTACCCTTAATTACCTAAGATGAACTTTAAGCATTATAACTAAACACATTTAATGTTCTGGTTTCAATCATAACTTTAGTACTTTGGGCCACATCTATACAATTAGTCGGAAATTACCTACCTGAGTGGAAGTGCGATGTTGGTGGGATATTTACATCTGCTCTTTTTCATTATTTTTAGAAATAACAATAGTAAGAGTATATTATAATATCTACCTCATGCACTTACAAGAAATTAAAATCTCTTGTTTAACATTTGAGTGTTTGTGTAGCTAGGTATATATTGTTTACCGCTCTGGCTGTTTCTTGCTGGATGTTTTCTGACACCTGAAACCTGACATTCAAATTCTATTTTCAAACAAAAACTAGTCACTAGTCAAAGTCTTCATAGTCCTCATAGTCGTCTCATTTTTTTCATTTCAATAAGATTCTTTAATCTAAATGTTAGAGGCAGTAATATCATAACAATATGATAATAAAAATGTAGAAGAAGCTGGTTGTTTTCCAGCTTTAAAGAAAAAGCTACTGCATGGATTTTAATTAAACATTTTTGTTATATAGCGAGTAGTCCTCAGAAACATACAGACTATAATGTATAATTTTTTATACGAATTTGAAAATAACATTTAAATTTTTTATTGTGTGTATTTTTTATTTAGTTCTATGAATCACTAAAATATGGCGGTGTAAGTTTATATATAAAAAAATCTTTACCGTCTAGGTAAACTCGTTAGATGGAGTTATATTGCGATTTCTAAATAAGACAGTTAGGAAGATTATTTGGATTAAAATATTTTCAAAATATTGATGAATGTGTTGAAAAAGTGTTAAAAATAAACGAAAATCCTACAAAAATTTAGAAAATCTAGATAATGGTCAGAAAATGTCAAAAATCAAAAAGAAAACTTAAAAAACGTAAATAACTCTTGATATTCTTAAAAAATTGTTGAGAATGGTTAAAAAATGTTGAAAATCGTGTAAAATTGTTGTAAATCCTGATAAATCTTAATTTCTTTTAATATTGCAAAAAAAATTGAAAAAAGTTTAAAGTTTAAATGTTTAAAAATTTTTGACAATCGTGAAAAATTGTTGATAATGGTAAAAAATGTCGAAAATCATAGACAAAACGTAAAAAACTTCTTGACAATCTTAAAAAATGTTGAAAATGGAAAAAAATTGTGGGAGTTGCTGAAAAAAAAAGTTAAAATTTCTGTTAACAATCTTTAAAAAACGTTAAAAGTGGTGAAAAGTTGTTTAAAGTCGTAAAAAATGTGAAAAATTCTGGAAATTTGAAAAAAACGTTAAAAGTTGTTTGGAATCGTAAAAAATTATTGAGAATCTTAGAAAATTGTTAATAATTATGAAAACATGTCAAAACTCATAGAGAAAACTTAAAAAAGATAAAAAATTAGATTTATACAGAAGTCAAGTAGATTTTTGACTTTTTGTTCATTTTTTTACCGACTTTAAAAAAGGAGGGGGTTCTTAATTCGACCATATTTTTTATGTATGTTACCGAATATCTCCGGTATTTATAATCTGATTTGGAAAATTCATTTTGCATTCAAAATTGTAGTGTCCGTGTGGTTCCATAGAAAGGTTAAGGTCTGGCCATCAATGTGGAAAATATTTCAGGAAATTGCACAAAAAAAGTTAATATGTTAATAATGATGTATAACATAAAAACATAATAATTAGCCCGATACTGTCCCACTCTAAAGCCAAAGGCCATTTCTTACTTCGCTTGCTCACTCCGGAGTGGCGATTTCAGACAATCAGGTTCACGTTTCATCACGATGTTTTCCTTCACCGTACTAGTATGGTGTTAGACAATTTACTTATGTCTTCAAAAAGTCACATTGGTACATTTCGGGAGGGTCTAAAAATAGTACTTCTTGAATTTGCGCCCATTTTTGACAAAGCCAAGTATTAACTAAAAACGATAAAATAAAAAAATTAAACCCCCTTAAAAAAAACTAGTGTGGCAGTCAGTGGGACTGCCGGCAGAAGTCATACTTCTATGCACGCGCATGGATTCATAAATTTACCTAGTACCGTGTGCACACTCTTTTTGTATCGAATTTGCATAAAATTCCTGGAGACGAGGTCCGTCTTAAGCACCAGGTGTTTCGAACACCATCGCCATTATTATAATCGTATTTAGCGACTCAAAAAACCACAGAGTACCAAGTGTTCACTTACACCCTAGGAGAAGAGGTAAATACCCTAGACACCAAGTGCCGCGGAGACTTTCGGAATCGTGATATTCGTGTTCAGCCACTCCAAAAACCCCGAATATATAAATTGAACCCATTTTCAGCAATACTTACCGAGTTGTAAGTTTTCTCTCTATTGTCTGTTTGGAATGTACTTTTTGAATGCAGAAATGCAAATTCCATTTTTACATTATAAAATATAGGCGACAAATTTCCTGATACTTTAACGAATCCAATGCAAAAAAAAGAGTGTGCGTGTAACCTTTACGCGCGATTGAAGTAAAACTTGTTGACGTACGTATCGGAAAATAAATATTTAATTACAATTCAATCATATTTATTGCCTATATACTTTACAAAAAAAATGAGATGTTATATTTATATTATTCATTAGAAATAGGAATTTGAAAGTTATCATTATTTTTTTTATATATGAAATAATAGGTTTATGATAACTAAAATGTGAAACATAGATTTTAGTCTATAAATACCATTAATGTATTTGAAACCGTTTGAAAATTTCATAAATAAATTTCGGAAATTTAAACTCTTCCCATAGCTGAAATTATACAGTTACTTCCATCAGAATCTTCCGTTAGAATCTACCCCTAGTCGTGCCTAAAGAAGTTTTGCTTCAATAATAGGTAAACAATATTAAAAATATACACACATTACGTTTAGAATGTGTGATTTTGTAGCTGTATCTACCTTATTGTAATACATCACAACACAAGAGCCTTCGATAGTTAGATAACCATTTCATTTTGTAGCATTTTATAGCATATTCCATAAAATTTAAAATCCTGAGTTAAGTTTGTTTCCTTCACGTCTACGAAGGATCTGTTATTGGTGGTAAAAGATCAGCCATCTTGACTAGTGGTTTTATGGCCTTTATGGCTACCTAACCAAACCTAAAATAAGTATAAGAAAGTGTTAAAATATTTTGAATATTATTATTTTATGAACAAAAACGTGCAACATTCTTCTTTACTCAACGTAAAGATTCCGTATAAACAATTATTTACTATCATAATATGTATGTATGTATATAAACTTACTTAATCAAATCATAATGAATGTGGCTGTCTCGTCATTTTTTCATTTTTGTCATTTTTCTTCAAATCTTTCTGGCGCTTATAATATCCCCTTTGACGTTCACAATTTCTTTTTCTTTTTAGCTCTTTAAGTCTATAAAACGAAAATAGCTAGGTATAAACAATAGGTATAAATAATTAGGTATAAATAGTGTAATTACACACCAAAAATAAAATTTATGCATATAGAGTACCTACCTATTCACTCATTTTCAATCAATATTTTTTCATCACTTTCTTCATTAATAAATCCACATTGTTTATTCATATTTAATACAAACACTTTATACACAAAAAACTATTTTTGTACAACTGTCATTAAAAGTGACACTTTTAATGATAGCAAACAATGTTAAAAACGATTGTTTACATAGCAGCGTGTTAAAAATACTTTTAACACGTTGCCATGTAAACAAGTTTACTTTTAACACGGTTTAGTTTACTTTTAACACGGTTTGGTTTATTGTCATTGCAAATTCGCTCGTTTCATTATCAAAATAGGGAAGTTGTACAAAAAACATTGTATGGTATTTGTGTTAAAAGTGATTTTATTTTGTTCGTGAAATTGTTCAATTCGCTCCGCTCATTTCACAAACGTTTTCACTCACAAAATAAAACCTCACTTTTAACACTCATATCATAAATAACTATTATATAAAGCAATGTATTTCGATTGACAAGATGATCAGCTGTCAATTCATACAATTACAGATTTAATTTTATTTAATATAGGAGGCAAAATCGCATGAGCGTCGCCAGGATTATTTTCAGGGGGTGCATCTGCATCTACACACTATTATGATCTAATATATATATATATATATATATATATATATATATATATATATAGAATGTAGAATGATTTGGACAGCACCCGCGACGCCTTTAGTTTTTATTCAAACAATAATTTAATAAAAAAATTAAAAAAATATATAATTTTCTGGTAAATTCAGGTATTTTCTTTCATAGCAGGGGGGTGCAAGCGCACCCTCTTGCAACCTGCTGCCGGCGCCCATGCAAAATCGTGTCAGTATTAGGTTTTGTTTCCGGTTTCTGTTATTAGAATGACGTCACGTCCGTTAGAATAACTTTTTTACTCCTAGTCTCGCTAAAGAAGTTTTACTTCAAAAACAAATTCCGATCCATCTTACGTTACAAAATTTGGAGGTTTTGGTGCTTTATTTCCTCGACTATTCGTAAAAACTCTGTTTATGTAGCCAACAACCTCAAAAGCATAGTGCAGGATATACTGCAACCATGTGACGGTATTTTAGACTACTATACAATACTCATTACTGAATATTATTATTAATATTATTAATATAAAATACTAAACTTAATATCTTAACTTACGTGACAGAATTATAAAATAGTCTGTGAAATAATCAGACTGTTTTTTGTATATCTATCCCTTTTCAATGTACTGAATGTTGAAACGTTGAAACGGTATTCAAAGGACTTATAGTTATAACTAATAACATGTGATAAATATTTCATCTTTGTTTTTACCGACCAATATACCTTATAAGTGTGTCTGTTTCTCTCTTACTAACACCATTACATATGTAATGATTTTTCCCATTTAACTGTACACAAATCTTTTCCACTGAGTGCATGAATAGAAGTATAACTTCCAAAATGCACTAACATCCAGAAATTAAATCTTTATTTCTTACAAAAATTGGAACCAACTAGGCATTTGATTTCGATTTCCTTGAAGTAGGCTCCAATGGCAAATTACCCTCTATTTTAATCTAAGCTATTATAACTAAATTTCGAATGTTAGTAACTTAAATCTTTTACACGACCATTGGAGTACACTTCAAGGAATTCGAAATCATATTGTTTCAAGAAATTTAATTAAAATAAGTAGTTTCCAACAAAGGCTAACTATCCAACCCATAGCAGTTTATTGCTTTAAAGCTTTAAAGCTTTCCATAAGTAATTATAGTAAAAGTGTTATTATTAACATCAGTCAGTAAGTGTTTGTCGCAGAGAAAACGAAGATATTAATTTTTTGTAATATTCCTGTGCTAAAATTGCCTTATTTCTCTGGATTAGGTTTGACCATGAAGTTAACCAACTTCTTTGTATTCTGATCTACCGTCTGCAGTCGTTAGAGGTATGGATGTCCTCAATATTACCATCTTGCACTCGTAAGAGGCATGAATTCCTTCAATATTACTGTTTTGTGTTAAATTTACTAAAAAACAAAACTGAAAAGTTACTATCCTTTATTTTAGTAAACGAGTTACTCTTATTCCAAACGAAGTTTGCAATTTTACCTGGGCAACTTTAAAAGAACATTACGTAAACGAACATAGTAAAATTTCTATTTAATTTAGCTTGGTAAGATCAGCAGGGACCAGGTAAGTTTTTAAGGACAGCCTTGACTCGCAAGGTTCTGTTCACCAAACAGCGCAAGCACGATAGTCGAGCCGTTCAAAAGATGGAATGATCACGTGAACGGCACGCACTCTTTGAATATTACTCTCCCCAACCAACGTCACAAGTCCGATTTACACCACTCAACAAAAAAGTACCCACCCTAGATGCCTACAGTTTATATTATCTCTGGTATGAGTACAGTGTAAACTGTGCTTCGTTATTTCAGTTTAGAAGGCGTGGCACCGTACGATTACGCCAGCCAGTCACTGATCACGCGTCCTTGAATTCCATCTTTTGAACGGCTCGAGTATAGTTAACCAGATATTTAATATTATTTACTGAGATATGTATTGGATATCTATTTTTTTGGCACGGATGCAGCAATCGTTGAAAAGTTTTTCCACATGTTGAACGAAGACAAATCCAAATAAGCTTTTTAACTCTAGTATTTAGCAATGGAAATACAACGCCATTTACCAGGTGTTTTCACAACCCAGTTTTTTCTTATTTTTTTCTGATTTATTCTTTTTTATTGTTTTATTCGGTTTTTCTTTTTATCTTATTTTTTTTTTAACAGTTTGTGCGATTTTTTGATTTTATTTTGTTTTTTCTGTTTTTTTTTGGTTTCATCTTTTTTTTTTCTCGTAATTCTAACTTTCTGAATATTTTTATTGCGATTTTTTTATATTTTAATAGTTATTATAATATTTAGGACAAAAACAAATTCAAATAATGTTTTTAACTGTATTATTTATAAATCGAAATACAACGCCATCTAACAAGTGTTTCCGCAGTCTAGACGTCAAATGATGGAATAGATTAATAAATAAATTAACTTACACTTTTATCTATTAGGAACTCATAGAACTAAATAATGAATTAGAAAATTAAATTGTCGTTGTGTCTTTTTCTTGTTCATTATTATTTATGGTTCTTACCGTTTAAACCTTTCCTGAACTTCCACAAATAATTCAAAACCAGAATTAGCCAAATTTATCGAGTAGCTTTCGAGTTTTAGGGAGACTAACGAACTGTGATTTATTTTCAAGAGATTAAATTAATTTAACTGAATCTATAATATTTTTTCTTTTTCCGTAAATACAAGAATAAAACATTTTGAAAAAGTCGTTACATTCCTACCGAGAATCTGAATCTATTGAATGGATCAAACAGAAAAATACTAAATCATTTTTATTACAACTGCAACCACAAGAAAACAACTGTGATTGACACTATATGTGTTTTTGTACACACAAAAAAACAAACTTTTCTCTAGTTCTAGTAACTAAAAATTCGTATGTTTTATAGTGCCTTTTGGAGTCACGGTACGTGAAATGAGTTGCATTTTGTTGCTAGTTTCTACTGTCGAACAGTTGAATAATTCGAGCGTGATAATTTATTCATTAAATCACCCCAACCTTGTTTGATGGATCGTTTTATTGTCTCTTTTATACAGCTGTGTTGAAGGCATCCGGATTGGAGTTTAAGAATAAATTGCTTTTTCTATGAAACGTATAGAGTTAAGTTCGTAATATATTCCCATAGAGGTTGTTATAATTAGAGTAATTAAAAATGTATGTTTAATGCATTGTTTACCAGTATAATATAAGTAGCTTAGCTATTCAATGTATCGATTCTAACAATGTTTTAATAATTAATTTTTTTGAACAATATTAATTACGAGCTGACCTAATATATTAGTGTTTTCTCATTTTTGAAGTTATACTTCTATTCGTGCATTCGGTGGAAAAGATTTGTGTACAGTTAACTGCAAAAAATTATTACATATGTAATCGTGTGAGTAAGAGAGAGACAGAAACACTTTTAAGATATATTGGTCGGTAAAAACAAAGATGAAATATTTACCACATGTTATTAGTTATAACTATAAGTCCTTTGAATACCGTTTCAACATTCAGTACATTGAATATCATAGTGACGGACCACATGATTATTTGACAGATTATTTTATAATTCTGTCACGTAGGTATGCATATAAAGTTTTGCATTTTATATTAATAATAATATTCAGTAATGAGTATTGTATTGTAGTGTGAGATACCGTCACATGATTGCAGTATATTCTGCTCTATGCTTTTAAGGTTGTTGGCTACATAAACAGAGTTTTTACGAATAGTCGAGGAAATAAAGCACTAAAACCTCCGAATTTTGTAACATAAGATGGTTCGGAATGCTTTTTTTGCACTGGATTCGTTAGAGTATCAGGAAATTTGTCGCTATTTTATATAATGTAAAAATAGGAAATTGCATTTCTGCATTCGAAAAGTAGATTCCGAACAGACAATAGAGAGAAAACTTACAACTCGGTAAGTATTGCTGAAAATGGGTTCAATTTATATACTCAGGGTTTTTGGAGTCGCTGAACACGAATATCATGATGCCGAAAGTCTCCGCGGCACTTGGTGCCTAGGGTGTTTACCTCTTCTCCTGGGGTTTTATGTAAATTATGTACGAAATCAGTGCACACTTTGTACTCGGCGGTTTTTTAAGTCGCGTAATACAATTATAATAATGGCGATGGTCTTCGAAACACCTGGTGCTTAAGACGGACCCCGCCTCCAGGAATTTTATGCAAATTCGATACAAAAAGAGTGTGCACACGGTACTAGAAGGTTTTTGGGGTCGCTTACCACAAATATCATGTAATGATTTTGCTAAATCATTCGCATACAAATTTATGAATCCATGCGCGTGCATGGAAGTATAACTTCTGCCGGCAGTCCTACTGACTGCCACACTAGTTTTTGTTTTTTTAATTTTGCCAGATTTTTAATTTTTTTTTCTAGTTTTTCTGTTTTTTTCAGTAGTTTTTTTCCATTTTTTATGCCTACTTGCTGATTTGTTTATTTATTTTCGATTCATTGTTTAAGTTTTTCAATTTTTTTTTATCATTTTTAACTTTTTTTAGGATTTATAAGAATATTTTAGGATTTTACACATATTTTAAGGTTTAACAACAAATTTTCACGATTGTTAACAGTTTTTGACGACTGAAATATTTCTTAATTATTTTTAAGATGTATTTAAGGCTCTGAAGAATTTTTCAAAATTTTTAACAAATTTTAAAGTTTAATGATTTCGTACATTTTTTCATCATTTTCAAGAATTTGTTTAAGATTGTCGACAATTTTTTGATTCTTAGTTACTTTTTACGATTTTCAAAATTTTTTTTACGATTATTAACATTTTTTTAGCATGTCCAATAAATTTTTACAATATTTAAATTTTTTTTAAGATGGTCATAAGTTTTTTAAATACTCAAAAATTTTCAAGATTCTCAAAAATTTTCTTTAAAATTTTTGACATTTTTTCAACATTATAAACAATTTCCCGCAAGTGCCAACAATTTTTTAAAATTCTGAAAAAACTATTCAACCCTTCAATGTTTTTTTTTTAATTTTCAACCATTTTTTTACGATTTTTGCATATCAGCAGGATTTTATTACAGTATTAATCATTTTTAACAATCTTTTTTTAATTTCTACTATTTTAAACGTTTTATCACGATTTCCAACAACCTTTTGGTTTTCCAACATTTGTTGAGACAAATCCAAATAATCTTTCTAGCTGTAGTATTTAGAAATCGCAATATATAACGTTATTTACCGAGTTTCTCAGCAACCCAGATTGTTAGAAGATAGTATATATTTTTCTGATTTATGAATTTACATCGCCATCTTTTAAAGATTTTCAAATCTAAATATATTAAATTCGACAAATGACATTTACAAATTATGACAGAGTGCATAATTTAAATTTGACAGGTGAAATCTGTCAACTTCGACCCATGATATCAAAAAACTATGACAGGTGAGATATTTCAAATTTAGTAAAGAAGATTTAAAAAGTGTAACAGGTAAAATGTCAATTTTTGACAAATATTATTTAAAATGTTGGACAGGCTAGGTATATATGTCAAGTTTGACAGGTGACATATGACAACATCGACAAATTACATTTGGAAAGTAGGGATGGATGACATATGTCAAATTCCACACATGACATTAAAAAAGTATGACAGGTGACATGTTTTAAATTCGATAGCTGATATTAAAAAGTATGAGAGGTGGCGTGTATCTATTCCGAGAAATGATATTAAAAAAGTATGACAGGTGACATATATCAAATTAATTAAATGAGGTTTAAAAAGTATGACAAGTAACATATATGAAGTTTAAAAGGTGACTAAAAGGTGACATATTATGTCAAATTCCACAAAAGACATTTAAACTGTATGGCAGGTGACATGTGTCAAGTTCGACAGCTCACCTTACGAAGTATGATAAGTGACATATGACAATTTCGAAAAAAGATATAAAAAATTATGACAGGTACATATGTCAAGTTTAATAAATTATTTTTTATAATTATGACAGGTAACCTGTCAATTTTAACAAATGATTTTTGATGTTTTATTTCTACTGTCGCAGAGTTGAATAATTCGAGCATAAAATTAATTAAATTATTCGGATTGGAATGTAGGAATAAATTGCTTTTTCTATAAAATTTATAGAGTTAAGTTCATCATATATTCCCATAGAGGTTGTTATAATGAGAGTAATTAAAAATGTATGTTTTCTGCATTGTTTACCAGTATAAAAAAGTAGGTCAGCTATTCCATGTATCGATTCTAACAAGTTTTAATAATTAATTTTTTGAACAATATTAATAACTAGCTGACCTATTATATCAGTGTTTTCTTATTTTTCGTTTATTCTATTTTTGAAGTGAAACTTCTTTAGAATCGTTGTGATTTCAAACCGGATGCAACGGAAAAACGACAGGTAAGAGACACAAATACAAAAATGTGTAGGATGAAGCCGGCAAAGAATGAGACAGAAATATACATACTATTTTATATTATCAGTCTCTCCTCTTTGTTCCATACTTCATAGCGTCCCCACTCCCGTCTTCTAAGCATAGTCGCCTGTACAGCTCAACAGATATAACTGCAACTTTCAAAGTCAATTCATCGATAGTGGGAGGAGCCGAGAGTCAGTTGCATTCAAGCGCCAGATGCGTAAACATCCGTATACTTAACATTGTACTTCAATTCTAGTGTGTTTGCTACGTTGTCAGATAACTTCGTAAATCGTGAAGTAGTTATTGTTTGTTAAATTTTCATATTAAAAACTAAGAGGTGATATAATTTTTTATTAAAATGAATCGCGTAAGTGCCGTAAAAAATCGGATTCTGAGTGCACAAGCTCGTGAAATTATGTACTTGGTTTTAAAAATTACGCAACAGGAAGCAGAAGGAAATGTTCTTCTTATACCTCTAAAATAATATTCGATGAGGCATCACCGCATCAACCAACGTCTGTCGTGTCCGGTCGTGTCAAATCGTCACGGTTGCAGTTATATCTGTTTAGCTGTAATTAGTGAGCCAAATCGAGAGAGCAAATGTCGGTGTGTATGTATATTGCACACTGTTTAATACTTTCTTGTTAAATAAAATATCTTTTAACATTAATCAATAGTTATTTGTGACACAAGGATGGAAAATGACATTTTGCAAGAGCGAGGAAGTTGTGTAGCCGAGGTGCGTAGCACCGAGGCGAAACAATACGAGCACTTGCAAAATATTTTTCGGACGTGTAACACACACTATTTTTTGGTCCGACTAATTTTTAATATTTTTAAAAGTTCTGTTATGTTCAAGACTTGACTGATTGTGCTACCTGAACTAAGACCACTGACTAGAAGACAGCTGACAGATATAAGCGCCACATTGGATGTTAAATATTATAGTTGTGTTGTTGTGTATTGTGTAATAACTTGTTTAATACTTAATATACGTGTTTAGCTTCAGCAGTTATTAGTGTTTTAATTAACATATGTTGCAAACACAACAAGTTCAAAAACTTTTTACTTTGTGACATAAAAGATTAGATGTTTATATAAAGATGAGAGAATGAACTATTTTCATAAATTGACATAAATGTCAAATTTTAAAATACAAGTTGTGAGAGAAATTAAATGTAAATTAGAATCCTGCTTATCTTTAGAAAAAGTTATAGGTAAGTTTAGTATATTATACGCAGTTTTTAAATAAATTTAATTAAAATTTGTATTATTCATTATGTATCTTTGATGACTTAAAATTTAAACTCATAGCGCCATCTCTTTAGATAATCTTAAAGCTACTTTGCCGGCCTAGGCCGGAAAATGCCATTTTCCAGACGATTTTGAAGTAATTAATAGTATTGTTTCTGGACGGAGGACCAAAAAATACTTTCATTTTAAAACAGATAAACTTTGTAATTATCCAACCTATGTTATATATATTCATCTCATTCTTTTGTCGATTTACTGAAGTTTCACTTTTATGGTGCGTAAATCGCACACACACCTTTTTTTTTGTTTTTTTAATTTTGCCAGATTTTGTTATTTTGTTTTTAGTTTTTCTGTTATTTTCACTATTTTTGACCCAGCTATTGCGGATCATTCAGCCCAAATTCTAAAGTGGGATAAACATACTGAGCCAGAAAAACATGTTGCTCTAGTTTCACGTAGATTTTTCAGTCAAGTACAGATATCAGAATTTAAATTTTTAATAAGTAAGATAAACATTGGTACTGAAAATTATAACTCAGTTGATGAAATGTTCAACATTTTCTGGGATAATCTCATGTTTGCCTTTAATGCATCATTTCCAGTAAAAACAGTCGAAGGTACAGAGAACAGAAATAGAAACAAAATAATATTTTCACCAGAGTTGCAAAATAATATTTCATTATTAAAGCACTCAAATTGGATAAGAAAAACGACCAATACTATTAGTAATGAAGAATATAACCAAAACAAAAAAATTGTCAATTCCCAGATAAAAATTGAAAAACAAGCTCACTTTTCAAATTTAATAAATAGATCTGAAAATAAATCAAAAACAATGTGGCAACTAGTAAATAATAAAATAGGTAAAACAAAAAGATGTATTATTTATTTCTTTATTCGGGGATCTTTTTGCCACTAAAACAAACTTATAAAAAATATAAATCAATATTATGAAAATGACCCTTGCTTGTTGATCTTGATAGATATGTCAAATTTGTCAAGGGTCGTCTTTTAAAACTGAAAATGCCTAACAAAAATGAAAATAATTTGTTTAAAAATAATTCTTCTGAGCTTTCGACAACCAGATCGGTTGTCGTTTTCAAAGATAAAAATTTTTTTACTATACACTTCTTTATGCGTTGAGATTTTAAAATTTTTTGATTTGTTTTTTTGGTAACTATAGATATATAGATTATTAACTTATTCTTTTTTTAAGGTGGTTAGCCAAGATCTAGATAAATCCAAAGTAAAATTTGAAATACATTCATTTGGATTTAATAAAATGTGTGCTGTTTCTTTTAATTTTCTTTTTATAGAATTTTCTTTTTTACATAAAATTTTTGTTTCAGTCCATTTTATTTTGTGATTTAGAAAATTAAAAGCATGTTCACAAATTTTAGATTTATCTATATCTCCTTTCTTAAGATAATTTTTGTGTTCATTGAGGCGAACTTCAAGAGGTCTTCCTGATTCCCCAATGTAGACTTTGCCACAATCACATGGTATACTATATACACAATTTTTTGTTTTTTGATCTAAATTAACCGGTTTTGTTTTGGATAAAATTGATCTAATTGTATTATTTGTTTGAAAAATTGTCCTTATATTAAAAGCATTACCAATTTTTTGAATTTTTTCAGAAATACCTTTTATATATGGAATTTTTGTTGTTTTTAAATTTTGTGTATGGTCAATTTGGTTATCCAATCTCTGAGGGTTTTCAATTTTATTAAAAGTTGATTTAATTAATTTTTCGGGATACCCATTATTCATTAAAACTGTTTTTATTGTTTCTTTTTCGTCTTTTAAAGAAGCAATATTTGAACATACTATTTTAGCTCTGTCATATAAACTTTTTATAATTCCTTTTTTAACCGTCATACTGTGATTGGAATTAAAATTCAAATATCTGTTAGTATGTGTTTTTTTACGAAAAATGTTAGTATTAATTAAATAATCGGTTTCCTTCGTAATTAATATATCAAGAAATGGTAATTTCTCATCTTTTTCAATTTCAATAGTAAATTTAATAGATGGTACTTTATTGTTAATATTTTCAAGAAATCTGTCTAATAAATTGAGATTGTAAGGCCAAATTGCAAAAACATCATCTACATATCTCCACCATATTTTTGGTTTAAAATATGATGTTTCAATAAAATTCTTTTCAAAAAATTCCATATAAATATTACTTAATATTGGTGAAAGACAACTTCCCATTGCCATTCCTGTTTTTTGTTTATAAAAATTATTTTTATATTGAAAATAAGTTGATTCGATACACATAGTTAACAATTCCATAATGGTATCTATGGATAAATTCGTTCTTTGATTTAAGCTATTATCATTTTCTAATAATTGTTTGACAATTTGTAACGTTTTATCAACAGGTACGTTTGTAAAAAGGCTTACAACATCAAAACTTACCATAAGATGATTTTTATTTATATTAATATTTGATAATTTTTCTAAAAAATGTTTATTGTTTTTAATGAATGAGTCAGTGTTATTAGATAAAGGATTGATGATATTGAGTAAAAATTTTGATAATTTACTGAAAGGAGAATTGATTGAACTTACAATTGGACGGAGTGGTATTCCTTCTTTATCAATTTTACTTAAACCATAAAAATGAGGTGGTTTACTATAATGTGGAGTTAGTTGTCTTCTTTGTAAGTCATTCAATTCGTTTTTATGTTTAAAAAGAGATTTATATATTTTATTTTCTAACGATTTTGTTATGTCGTTATTAATTTTGGTATAAGTTGGGTCTTCCAGTAAATTCTCTAATTTCATCTCATAATCATTTGTATTTAAGATAACTGTAGCATTTCCTTTATCAGCTGGTAAAATTTTTATTTCATCATATTTTTTTAAAGAATTTAGAGCCTTAAATTCATATGATGATAGATTTTGTTTTATTTTAATATCTAAATTCTCTAATTTCATCTCATAATCATTTGTATTTAAGATAACTGTAGCATTTCCTTTATCAGCTGGTAAAATTTTTATTTCATCATATTTTTTTAAAGAATTTAGAGCCTTAAATTCATATGATGATAGATTTTGTTTTATTTTAATATCTTTTTCTAATTCAATTTTGCATCGAATTCTGTACTCATTTCCTTCATCAAATGGTAATTTTTGAGCTGTTTCCTCAATAGATGTAATGAAATCTAATTTTGGAATCTTTTTATGGGTTATTGAAAAATTTAACCCTTTTGATAAAACTGAAATTTCTGAATTGGTTAGTTCTTTATTAGATAAATTTATAACGGTTTTTGATAATGTGTTGTTTTGTAAATTTTGAATTTCGATATGTTTTTCTTGAATTAAATCATTGAATTTTTTGAAATGAATTTGTTTATTTTTTGCAAAGGTATTTTTGAAAACTATTTTTGTGCAATTTATGATATGATTGTAGTCTATGTTATCTAAATAAAGGAGTTGATTTTCTATGTATTGTCCCAGAAAAACTTGAACTAACTGATAAAGTATATTATGTTGGTAAAAAGGAAGTTAGTAACGGTTTTGCTTCATTTCTTATAGACTCCGTCTTATCTATATTGCCACAACAAAAAAATGGACAATTTACAATAACAAAGAATACACCCAGTGACTCATTCTTCTTTAGACCACTAATAGATTTAGAAATAGTCCAGGTAATAAAAAGTTTAAAAAATAAAAGGTCGACAGGCTTTGATGACATTCCAATTTTTCTATTAAAAGACTGTGCAGATCTGTTGGCCCCATACTTTTCAAAAATAATTAATTTTTCAGTAAGTTCTGGAAAATTTCCAGATATATTGAAAGTAGCTAAAGTAATACCGATCCATAAAAAAGGTCCGTTTAACATACTCTCTAATTACAGAGGTATATCTGTTCTTAGTACTGTAACAAAATCTTTTGAAAAATCAGTTTTCAATTCAATTATATCCTATTTACATGATCAAAATATTATTACTAATAAGCAACATGGGTTTCGGCGCGGTTACTCCTGCGAAACGGCTACAGTAGACTTTATCCAAACAATACACGACAATATTGATAAAAAATTATTTACCTACGGTATCTTTTTTGATTTATCTCGAGCTTTCGACACTCTAGACCCAAAAATTTTAAGTGAAAAGCTAAATGCTGTAGGCATAAGGGATCCGGTAAATTCATGGATTCTTTCCTATGTCTCTCACCGTCCATTATTTGTTTTAGTTGAAAACACCTTTTCTGATATTTGTTACAACAATCTGGGAACTCCTCAAGGAGGAGTATTGGGCCCATTACTTTTTCTTCTATATATAAATGATTTGCCAGAATTTCTTAAAGACCATAAGAATATATTTATGTATGCAGACGATACGACATTAATAGTATCTGCAGCAACGTTAGAAGAAGTTAGAGAAAAAGTAAAACAAGTTATAATTTCATTTAAAGAATGGTGCGACTGTAATAGATTGGTATTAAACCTGGAAAAAACAGTTTGCATTCACTTTTCTTATGGGGATAGAAAATTTACAAATTCAGAGTTTACTGTACCGTTTGAAGATAAGAACATTTCAATAAGCCCTGCAACACAAACCAAATTCCTAGGCACAGTTGTTGATTCTAGCTTAAATTTTAGAGATCATATAAACTTAATTTGTAAGAAACTCAATAAAGCATATTTTATGATATATTCACTTAAAAACGATCTTGCAACAGAATCGCTGATGTCAATTTACTATGCTCATGTATACTCGATCATAAATCAAAATATAATTATTTGGGGTCAATCAACCGACAGTTCTCGTGTATTTATATTACAAAAAAGATTAATTCGTTTAATCTGTAACTTAGGCTATATGGACAGTTGCCGTGAAATTTTTAAAGAGAAAAATATTCTGACTCTTCCTGGACTATATCTATATAATTATTATCACTTTCACTAAAACAAATAATTTATCAAAGCATAGTGATATGCATGAATATAACACCAGAAATGCAAAAAACATCTACCTAACGCAACATAGCCATACCAATTATAAAAAATCACCTTATTACGCTGGTTCTGTACTATACAATAAGCTGCCCCCAAGTTTAAAAAATATAAAATCACTAAAAATATTTCAAAGAGATCTGAAAGCCTTGTTGGTAAATAGTGCTTTCTATTCCCTAGATGAGTATTACGCTCATTTCTCACAAATATAGATAATAAGATATGAGATTTTAAAATCTTTATATGTTTTATGAATGTTTTTAATAAGTATGTGATTATTTATCTTTTTTTCTTACTCTATTTTAACTATTTATCTATATTTTTATGTTAATTTTTTCTGACGTACCTTATTCATTTTTGTAAATGACAACAAGAGGTCAATAAAGATTATTATTATTATTATTATTATTATTATTATTATAATTATTATCCTAACTTTGCCGAATACATTTTAAAAGTATGACCGGTGATATGTGTCAAGTTCGACAGGTAACATTAAACAGTCTTATGTCAACTTCGACAAATGGTATTTAAAAAGTATGACAGGTGAAATATGGCAAGTTAAATAAATGAGTTTTAGAAATTATGACAGGTACCATGTTAATTTTGACAAATAAAGTGTGAAAAGTATGAGAAGTAACATATATTACCTAAGTTTAACAGGTTACATATGACAACTTCGACAAATTATATTTAAAAAATAATAAAAGGTGACATATTTCAAATTACACAAATGGAAATTAAATTGTATGACAGGTGACATGTGTCAAGTTTGACAGCTCACATTACGAAGTATAAGAGGTGACATATGACAACTTCGAAAAAGGTCTTCAAAAAGTATAACAGGTACATATATCAAGTTTAATAAATGATATTTTAACAAATAATGTTTGATTTTTTGTTGCTAGTTTCTACTGTCGAAAAGTTGAATAATTGGAGCGTGATAATTAATTAAATCTTTGTTTGATGGTTCGTTTTATTGTCTCTTTCAGACAGCTGAGTAGAGTCATCCGAATTGAAATATAAAAATAAATTTGCTTTTTCTATGAGTTAAGTTCATACATTCCCATAGAGGTTATTATAATTGGAGTAACTAAAATGTATGTTCAATGTATGTTTAATGCATTAACCTGTACAATAAAAGTAGGTTAGCTATTCAATGTATCGATTCTAACAAGTTTTAATAATTACGTTTTGACCATTTGACTAAGAAGAAACATCTACTTCCCGGGCTATGTGCCCCGACGGATATTGAATTACACTTCAAATTCAAACTGGGTTGGTATATCTACAAGATATTTAAACCAACGATTCTGGTTTGCAGTTAGAAGGGATAACATAACTTGTAGACCAGTTTCGCTGTATTTGCACCTCGTCAGTACAAGGTATATGTTATCCGTCAGCGAGCATAAAGCATAATCGCTGACTGAAGACTACACTAAAATCACAATCAATATATATCTTTCAATAACGAAAGTGTAAAAGATGTGATAGTAAAGACATCTTCACCTCTAAGGGTAAACGAAAATATTTTTTGAAAATAAGGCAATTTTTCAATTTAATGTTAAAATTTAAAAATTTTTAGGAAATGTAAAAAAATATACAATTAAATTTTAAACATCCCGTGATATTTATAATAAAAACACAATACGAATAAACTTGATTAGTCAATTATGTACATAATTGTTCGACTTCACGACTATTAAATTTTCAAAAATAGACCTAACTATTTAATAAATTTGTAGAGCCATCTCTAGGTTTTACTTTTAAGGCGGTTAAATTAGTGTAAAGAGTGTTGCATATTTTTCAGGCACTATTATTTACACAATAGTTAAAAAAACACAAAAAATACCATGGTGATCGTTCTTACGAAGTAAACTCCAGTCGCGTGTCGGAGCTGACACACACACTTTTTTTATTTTTTTTGTTCTCTATTTTTGACAATCTTTTACGATTTTTAATTTTTTGAACTATTTTACACATTTTTTAGGACTTACAACAAATTTTCACGATTGAAAACGTTTTTAATATAAATTTAAGATTGTCAAGATTTTTTTACAATTTTTAACAATATTTTACGTTTTCTAAAATTGTTGTTCCTAAATATATATATGCTTGTATTAAAGACAATGCTAAGACTTAAATCTTGAAAACTCCTGTCTTAAAAGTAAAAAAAAAATGATGTCAGTATCCGAAAACTGAATACTGATAGGTTAATCTCAATATACAGTTAAAGAAAGCGTTAGAATTCAGACGCCGTCCCTAAATTTCATACAAATGTCTTTATGATAAATCATCCTGCAGATGTGTTTAAAAAACTGTCACAAAAATGTGATTCTAGAAATATATTTAAAATTTAATGCAACCCAAGAAAAAAATCTAATGATGACTGACACAAGAGTGTTATCATTAAAACATTCCGTAACAATTTCTCCTCTGCTATTTTAACCAATTATATTGTGAAATTATTGACGAAGTTCTTTTAAATTTTGGCACACTTCCAATGAGAAATCTTTAAATTGACTTGACGAAAAATCAATTTACTCTTAAATAACTGACAGTGTAGCTTATCAGTAATGGACATGGAACAGTATTTCATTAATTTGTATTTTGAATAAAAATTCGTTCAAATGAGAGAGAGAGAGAGAGAGAGAGAGAATGAAAGAGAGAGAAAGAGAGAGAATGTCTTTATTGGTAACTATTACCAAAAGGCCACCGACCGGAGTCCTTTAGCCTGTACATTATACATAATGTTACATTATATTTCTAATTCCAAGTATAGTGGTAACTATATATTGGTATAATTTTTTTTTTGGTAAGTTGAGTTAGTCTTTGTTCAATAGGTTTAATTTTAGGTAATTTCATATAGGTAGTAAGGCATTTGGTGAATTATATGGAAGATTTCTGGGGTATCTAGTTTTAGTAATGCTTCTCAAAGTCAAAGATTCTACTACCCTTATGTTTTTCATCGTGGATGGTCGAACATGTGGATATAAAGGATGGCAGTATTACAGAATGGGCCTACATGATTAATATTTATTGTTGATGTACAATATGCGGCAAAATTAACAGTACACATGTTACAGCCTTGCAAATATTATTCACGACGACGTTTCTGATAAAACAGATGTTCCATGTGCTCTCCATTCAGTTTTAAGCATATTTCGTAGCGTTCACGAAGGTTCTAAATCATGTCTGTTAAAAAAGATTGTTGAATGGCACGACAAAAATATTGAATTTTAGTCCGCAATTCCGGAATGTCAGACAGTGGATCGGTAGAAAAAGCAGCCTCTTTCATCTGTACGCATTCAGTGGAGTCTGGTGAGTGCGATGCGTATAAAAAATTAGTTCCACGCGAAATAAGGCGATCTTCAAAATGATTGCGCAGCATTCAAAGAGACTCCCTAGTCGTGTGGCAGATTGCACTGTCTTGGTTAAACCATTGTTGATTAAGTCGTAGGTTCTTGGCACGATAAAATCATTGAAGATAATGTAGAATGGCGTAATAATCTGTTCTCAGTAACGCTCCTAATTAAAAGTTAATGGCGTTCCATCGTTTGCTTCAACAAATTACGGACTCAAGATGCCATGTGCGGATAAAGCACGCCAAATGGTAACATGATCGCTGTGAAGAGGTGAAAAAACCTGTATAAAAACTGTTTAAAATATGTTTAAGAACATTTAAACAAATCTAATGTTTTTTGTTTTGCTGTCAACGTAGGAAATATACTGACAAGAAGCAAGTCTGAACGCGTTTGAAGCAAATGTTTGTGTTTTAAAAGCAATTCAATTATAACCGACATGTTTTTGTCTTTACCCAACTCGTTTAAACATGCAAAAAAGTACTATACACAAATGTAAAAATGTTTTATTCACAATCGTTTTAAAATAGAAGATTTTTCATCCTACAAAACAGTTGGAAAGTAGACAATTGTTAACCAGGGTGGAAAGTGGTCACCATCCATCCGTTACCCTTGGTAACGCGACTCCTTAGATAAACATCATTAAAATTGGCCAACATGAAAAACGTTTTATAGCGGTAACAGTATATAGACAACCAGTATAACGAAAAAAAAAAACAAAACGATAATTTAGTAGAATAAAATGTAAACAATAAATGTTCCCAACTAAGTTTTGTAACGAATAAAAATTCCAGAATAATAACAACGAATTGTATTGTAGAATAAAGAAACGTAACAATAACAACAATAGTTAACAATCTTTTTATCTTGAGAAAAATGAAGTACCTACTTTCCACCCCGGTATGTTGTTATATAATATTGTTTGCTGGCAACTGTTTTCAAGCAGTGTTAATGAATTCGTTAAAATGAAGTTGGCTTTCATCGGAATACCAAATATTCGATAAGAACGACACGTTCTCATAATCCATATCCAACACACGTCCGCAGTATTCGACTCTTATACGCTTATAAACTGCACTGTTCGGTATGTAAGTATTCTGTATGCAAACCCACCAATACTCTTAAGAATTCATTGGAGCGACCGATCACTGATATTCAATTTTAATAATGTTCTTCTAAAGCTTCGATTCGGCAATTGCAGCACTCGATTAAGAACAGAACAGTGATTCGTAATGGGCGATCCATGTAATCTTTAGGTTGGCAAAGCACACTTTCCGTACTGCGATTCCTAGTACGGAAAGTAGTTGTTGACAAGTTTAATAGTCAACAAAAATTGTCAACAACTGCTAATATAACGCTGTTACTCGGAGTCTATTTCTTAAACCTAAGCATAAATGCGTCGGCAACTGATTTTAAGCTTGGACCGTTTTTGCGACCTTTTCCGTATGACTTAAAATAATACTTTACAATAAAAAATTTTCTGCAACACTTGGAACCATCTTGAAACGCCTAACCTGATACATACAGAAACAAAAACAAAACAAATTTAAAGCCTGGTGTACATTTAAGGTCGTAAAATAATAATTAGATTAATTAAGTTTCACATAAATTTGATTAAATAATAAATAGGCAAAATGATTTTATTACCCACATAAAAATTCAAACATTTTATCCAATATAGAATCATGTATAAGGTCTCTGGTCACGCAATAAACGTATTAAGAACAATTGTATGAAATAATATAGGTCAAACACAGTAGAGTACCTGAAAAGTTTCTTGTCGCTTATAATATTTTAAATATTTTATGCTAATTTCATTAGAAAGTTCTATTAAATGAAAGCCAGTTGCACCACAATAATTAGTAATTAACGGACTGCCGCTTGAAAATAAGATATTTAAAATTAACTTTTATGTTAAAACAAGTTTAATGATTAAAAGTTTTAAATTTTAAGTAATAAACAACCAACAACAAATTAAACTATCAGTTGGATCTTCCATATTGTGCCTAACGTTAAATTGTCGCCTTAGATTCATGTTATTCTATGTCGACAGTTTTTGGGGATCCGTAGCCAAATAGCAAAAAACAAAACCCTTAGAAATTCGTCATGTCTGTCTGTCTGTCTGCCTGTCAGTATGTCACAGCCAATTTTTTCCTAAACTTTAAGGACTATACTGTTAAAACTTGGTGGGTACATGTATTTTGTGAACCGCCTTAAGATTTTGCACAAAAATAGAAAAACATTGGGTGTTTTCCATACTTAAAACTGATACTCAAAAATTAGTTTTTTCATCAAACCCATACGTTTAGGAAATCTATGGATAGGTGTTCAAAAATGATATTTAGGTTTCCAATATCATTTTTTTCTAAACTAAATAGTTTGCGCGAGAGATTATTCCAAAGTGGTAAAATGTGTGTGGCCCCTGTAACTTCTGGAATAAAAAAATTATAAAACTAAAAAAATATATATGATGTTTATTACCGCCTTTTATATTGTTACTTGCTGCTACAGAACCCTTCATGGGCGAGTCCAAATCGCACTTGGCCGCTTTTATATACATTATACAGTAAACCGTTTTAAAACTTCTTTTTTACATTATATACCCCGTGTCAAATAGAAATGTCTTTTCATTGCCACCAAAGCAAATGAACCTAGACGTACTTAAAATACATACATTAATAAAAAAAAAAACAATTTCAAGAAAAATACATAAAATACAAAATAGTTATTTGTGACACAAGGACGGAAAATGCCATTTTGCAAGAGCGAGTAAAGTTGTATAGCCGAGGGGCGTAGCACTGAGGCTTAACAATACGAGCACTTGCAAAACATTTTTTAATATTTTCAAAAGTTCAAAAACTGTTTACTATGTGACATACAAGATTAGGTGTATATTGACATTATTGACATCTATTGCACGATTAAAAGAATTAGTAATAAGGAATGATTTTCTGATAATCGATTTCACGATCCTTAATTTTTTTACATACGAATACTGTGCTAATAAGCAGCACAGTAAAAATTGTTATATTGATAATATTAATATCTAATAATTTTATATAAAAATAGCAGAGACAATGAACTATTATAGTTCAATGAGCAATAATAAAATCGAGATATGTATTTTCATAATCGAATGATAAGTAGTTGTACATTGACTCATAGCGCCATCTTTTTAGATAATCTAAAAGCTACTTTGCCGGCCTAGGCCGGAAAATGTCATTTTCCGGACGATTTTGAAGTAATTAATAGTATTGTTTCTGGACGTAGGACCAAAAACAATATTGTAATGTTTGAACTAATTTATTTGATATAAAAACTCAAAAAATCTGGTATCGTCCATCTTAAGGAATTACGGCCTCTCGAGTCTTGTTTTCATCGTAGTATCCTCGAATTCCAGGAAGTAGGTATAAGAGAAGTTTCTGGTTTCCCTGTACGAAGATGTCGTCTGCTTAGAACGTTCTATTCTTAGTATTATCGCTGCTAGCTGATGTCGCCAGGATAAAAGAGGCGTCAGCGTGGGTATTTGTATAACACTGCCCCTCTCTTAAGAAATGATCCTCCGGAAACCCTGCTATGACGGAATCTGTAAGTGGGCCCCTTTGTACAATTCGCAGTCGCATTGACCCTTGCCTGCACATGGGGTGAACCCCAGCGTCTTGTGAGATGACCTCGACCATATTTCGGATGATTCTTCAGTCCAAAAAGTAGCACTCTATCTTTGGCATGGCTAACTTCTGCACGTGACATTCCAAAGCGTGCTCCGTTAGGCTAAGCATGGCTTCCCTCACATAACGATAGTTAAGCCGATGGTGGCACGTATCTCTAGTCGCCAGGTAGAAGAGGTGGTGTAGGTGTAGACCATATTGGAGCCTTACTAGTTGCGAACGGCACTCAGTTGGTTGATGGAGAGCGAGCGTGGATGGGACAAAAAAGAGAAAATGAAAGAGAATTTTTTTATCCTAAGGATATGAAAGATAAGAAACCCAGGTAAAAGATAAAATATTAATAAATTAGATAAGATAACCCGGCAGATTATTCTTTCCAGAATTGAAATAACACACTTTTATTTAGGAAACAAAAAATAATTATACTTACACTTTTTCTTACTTATCCTTATGGTTAAAATCAAAACTTGCAAGACAAGAAAATTTTTGATAAGTAACTCATAATTTAGTTACTTTAAAAAAACATTTTAGATTAACTGAAAATATTGATAAGAGTAACATGCTCTAGAAAGGAAAAGAAAATATCTAGTTAAACAATTAACAATTCTTATTATTTGTTTAAATAATAAACAAAACAAACAAACAAAAACATAGAGGCGAATACCTATATTAAAACAGTAAAAACATATTAAATAATCACCTTCGTGATCATTCCAAAATCATATTTTATTTATACATTAAGATAACAGCTATGAATATAATATTTGTTATCTACTTGTGTACTCTGTTAAGCTAAAATTGAAACAATTGAGTTGTAGACAAATAAATTATTAAAATTCACCTTATGCTTTCTTATTAACTCGAGTTAAAAGAGTACTTACCATGGATGTATAACTAAAGAAAGGATATGTCTATTTACATTTGTTATTGAAGCCAAGTGTACAGAGCTACATTGTTGTAGCGAGCATCAGAATAATGTATTAGCCCAAATTGTACGTGATTGAATTTAGCAGCTGAAATATATTTTGCTTTAGAATTAATAAATTTTGAGTTAAAATGTTATATGGCTGCAAGTTTTTAGATCACATATTTTCCTTTGTAAAAGTTTTCTTCTATTGAAAATAAAATATGTTTCGTTTAGACTGGAAATTCAGGACTATAGCGATGTGTTGGCAACAGCCCTTCTATCAAACAGCTGATCTTGTCTTAGGACTAATTTCAGCATTTTAGTCAATTTTAGTGATTTATTAGTCAATGTTACACAGTGAATGTGCCAAGTGATTTGTGACAAAATGCCTGATACGTGCTATTTGTGTAAAAAGACTTTTTAAGCGAAAATATTTTATTTCACAAGTAAGTAACAATTCTGCCATAGGCGTAACAAGAATTATATCATTTCATTTACTGTTATTTTGTAGAAGTACTCTGCATGTTTTGTTATTTTCATAGAAATCGATAATTTTCATGCCCTTATAGTAGTTTTTTTATATTCTAAATATAAATGCAAAAGACTGAAATTGGAATAAGTTTTGTCAACTATTATATTTTGTGTACATAGGGTCTAAATTAAAACCGCACGCCACTGAAAGATGCGTACCTGTCTTTCATTCCCTCCACCCCGCCTATCAGCTAGTCGGCTTCAAAACATTGCATGCTAGGAATATGTGAATCGCCCATCCCCTCTTTAGTTATACATCCATGGTACTTACATATCTAGTTTAAGTTATTATGCATACAAACAAAAGATACAGGTAAAAATGGAAATAAAAAAACACCGGCTTTTTTTCTTTAAAAAAACGGAATCACTCACTGTGTTTTGCGGCTCACTTTTAAATCTCGATACGTAGATATTATTTATATTGAATACAATAAAATTTAATCTCCAAAGAAATAAACAGTATTTTTTTTGTTGTAAATGTGGTAACGATACAATAAAAAAACTTACAATTGGCTCCGAAGTGTTTCTCAGGAAGAATATAAATCAGCAACCAGCTTAATCTCGAAAATACGGTTAAAATTCGACTATTCTTTAGTCTTATCCCCCAGGTAATTAAAGTGGTAGGTATTCATAAAACCATTTCAGAGAAATTACCAACCTTTTAATCGGCACTCGGAACACAATCACTTTGTAAATTTTAATTAAAAAGATAAAAACTAACTTTCTTTTACTCAGGTCGTACCTACTCAAGATCTAACCGCTTCTTTTCGAATTCTCTCTGGGGTGTGGTTTAAGTAAATTTTTTCGATAGCACGTAATTGAACACAGGGATATGAATGGTTAGAGAACAAATCGATAATCTCTAGAAATTTCTTTATCCTTTTTAATACAAATAGTACGCGTTTCTTGTCACGTAAGCCCTTTTTCTAGAACGTGGTAGAACTTTTAAACTGCAGAGTTGGCTTTTAAATATCTGGGTTTTTTAAAAACGCTACACTAGAAGATAAAATCTGATCTTGCAGTTCTTCCAGTCTAAAAGACATCAGCTAGTGTTTTGTGTCGGGCTAGGCGTAGAGTTCTCTGAATTTCGCCACTCACTTAACAGGGCGAATGTGCATCAATGTATCCTCCGAAAGAACTTGCAAAAAAAGAGTTTTTGAGTTTATTTTCCTCTATAATTTATCTATATTACGCAAAAATTATATGCTTAAAAATGGTTTAACGTATCAAAAGCTAAAACGGCAACATTTCATCTAGCATTTTAATTCCAGCTGAGTTTTAATTATAATACCTACTTAACGAATTAATTTATTTTCTTGTTTTTGTTTATAAAAAAATAAAAAATAATGTAAAGAGTTTTTTAATCTTCTTCGTAATAAAAACTTATCTCCTTAACTAATAGTATACGTAAATAATGAAAACAATCGTCAATAACCGACTAACATGGTTTTTAAAACAAAAAAAATTAATATCCCCATAACAAAGCGGATTTCGCAAGATCAGATAAACATTAGAGTACTTAATTTCACTTGAATCCGAGATTCACGAATATTTTGCATCCCAACAAGATGTAGCATCTATCTTTTTTGACATTTACAAGGCTTTTGACACGATACAACACTCAAAAATAAAAAAAAAATCTTAAAATTCGCCATTTTCAAGTTTAAATAGATGGTGTGCAATCACAAAAAAAAGAACAACAAAACCCCAAGGCTCTAAACTAAGTACAATATTATTATTCCTTATAAGAATAAATAAATTACTACAAGCATATCTATCACCTGTTAAAGCTATGATATAGGTACGCTAATGATCTAGTTGTATGTATAAAAGGAAAAAATAAAACATCTTTTTGCAGCAGTTTACAAAACGTTCCAGATAATATCGAAAAATGGTCACACCATACCGGATTACAATTTTTCCCAACTAAAACAAAGATAATCTACTTTTCCAAGAAAAAAATTATAATTTACTATATCTAACTAAATAAAATTACAAATAAACATGGAAAGCACAGATTCTTCGTTCAACATGTCAGCCTGGTCCAAACATTATGAAATCAGTATCACACAGTTCCTGAAGAGCCGATTTTATTTTAGTTTACTAATGGTAATTTTTGATCCAAACGAGACTATGGATGCATAGTATATAATTATACTCAAAAAATATTAAAAAGATACAATACACAATACAGCTATTCGAACTGTACTGGGAGCTTTCTGTTCCAGCCCCGTTGAGAGTTTTTAAATTCTGAATCTGATGAACCTTCCTTTACTAATCGCCGAAAATATTAAACCCTCCCTTACGCAGTTAAAATATCATCACATCCAGAAAATCCAGTTCACTTTCAAGTCTTTGCAAGAAGATTTCAAGAGACATTAATTTACTGAAAATTAATTGATTTTCCTTTTAATAAACGATTAAACCAAATACTCTCCGAACTTAATCTTACCTTAACCAAAACCATACATTTATCCAAAATTAAATCTCTTCTCCCATGGCAACATAACTTTATCTACGTACAAGAATTCTGAAACTCTTTCAACGATGTACAATCAGCTGTTTCAACAAACATTATCATCCTATAATAACGTAGCGATGAATATACACCGATGATTTCAGTTCCGAATCTTGAGTTGGAGCCGCATTTAGCACCCTGGAAGACCATTTTAAATTCCACTTGCTTAGTTGTACCTTAATATATACAGCTGAATTATTTGCTATTTTGAAAGCACTTGATTACATAAACACTGAAAACTCAAGAGAATGGTTGATCATATCTGATTCTTTAAGTGCAATAAAATCTCTCGATAACTTATTTTTCAGACACATATTTCTAATTAAAATTAAAACGCGATATTTTTCAACAATACAATGCAAAAATTGGGATTCCACATTGGGGTAAAGGGTAACGAGTTAGCCACTAACGTTTAAAACAAGCAATCATATCTAGATGGCAGGCTAAATGGGATAGTACCCAGACAAAGTTATATAACTGTAGTAAAAAAGTCTGTCCTCCCTTATGGAAGAACTTTCCCAGTCACCGAAGAACTCCTTATGTCAAAAGAACCAGTGCTTTGCTTGTGTTGTTCGGTTCAGTGTTGGATCATATTCTTGAGGAGTGCCCGTTATATCAAGTCAAAAGAATAAACAACTAGATTCCACACAACATCAAATCAATGCTAAACGACAGTGGCAATTTCAACAACTTATTACAAATTCTAAAAGACAGTAACATTTTACACAAAAATTAACAACTATTGTTTGCTACCACCAAATGTAGCTTTACATAAATGTACCTTATTCGCTAAATTTATACATTAACTTTAACCCAAAAAGGTTGAAGCCCATTTAAATAAAGAAATAAATAAAAAAAATGTGAAATTAGCTTTATATCGCGATTCATTAATTTATCTAGACAGCGCACAAAGTTACAGATCAAGAAACGTTATTTAATTCTTATAATAAACTCTCAAACGCGAGGTTGTGAATAAAAAAAAAACGGGTGTGGCAGTCAGTAGGACTGCCGGAAGAAGTTATACTTCTATACACGCACCCGGATTCATAAATTTGTATGCGAATGATTTAGCAAAATCATTATATGATATTCGTATTCAGCGAGCTCAAAAGTATCCTAGTACCGAGTGCACACTCATTTTGTATCGAATTTGCACTAAAATCCTGGAGACGAGGTTCCTCTTAAGCATCGCCATTATCATATTCGTATTCAGCGACCCAAAAAAAAACGCAAAGTTCCAAATGTGCACTGATTTTGAACAGAATTTACATAAAACCCTAGGAGAAGAGGTAAATACCATAGGCACCAAGTGCCGCGGAGGCTTGTAATATCATGATATTCGTGTTCAGCGGCCCCAAAGACCGAGTTCATAAATTGGACCGATTTTCAGGAATACTTACAGAGTTGTAATTTTTCTATCTATTGTCTGTTCGGAATGCACTTTTCGACTATTCTTAAAAACTCTGTTTATTTAGCAAACAACCTCAAACGCATAGTGCAGGATATAATGCAACCATGTGATGTTACTATGGACTACAATACAATACTCATTACTGAATATTATTATTAATATAAAATACTAAGCTTTATTTGTATAAAATAATCTGTCAAACACAATGTGATACGTCACTATGATATTCAAAACATTAGCTCAGACTGTTTTTTGTATATCTCTCTTTTCAATGTACTGAATGTTTAAACGGTATTCAAAGGACTAGTTATGACTAAACATGTGGTAATTATTTCATCTTTGTTTTTACCGACCAATATACCTGATAACTGTTTCTGTCTCTCTCTTACTCACACCATTACATATGTAATGATTTTTCTCATTTAACCCCACACAACCTTTCCGCCGGGTGCATGAATAGAAGCATAACTTCAATACGTTTGATTATAAACTTTTTTCTAAAAGAAGTGTCCATTATGTATTAATAATCATTGTTGGATATTTGAAAGTATTTGGTAAGTAAAACAAATTTTGGAATCTTGATCTGTATTTTAATCGTTGTGAATTACTCCAGTAATAGATTTTTAAGATATAAAATTTAACAGAAATCCATTGGTTGGTTCTGTCTTTAAAAGTTGGTTAATTAGTTATAAACAACTAAAATTTATCCAAAAGCAATTCCGGCTTCGTAGGGTCGGAAAAATCTCGGAAAATGCGAATTTTTTAATTTTAGAGAGAAAAGTCTTTATACAATTAAAATATTATCAATGGAACTTTTGCTTGAAAGAAAAAAGACCTACAAAATGACGTTTTGTAAAACTCTCTATCTGGATTTTCCTGTGTAAAAATGAGGAAAAACCACTTGAGTTTTACTTAAAAAAATACATAATACAAGTTGAAAATGTGGGGCATGATAGTTTCCAATTTCCTCTTTAAAATACGCTAATGATGGTTTGTTTCGAAATCGACGTTTGAAATTTTTTTCTTGTTTTTTTTTTTCGGTTCAACGTATCAACTAAGGTCATCGGCAAATAGTTTTCTTTACGGCATTTTAAATCTAATCTTTTACTTGTCTATCTTTGGGCGACTGATCCTAACACTATCCAAACCTTCCCATCCACTTTCTGAAAAGAACGTAAGTTCTACAACAGGGTCCTTGCACCCAACATTCCAACCAACACCACATTTCTGTGAACTTCTTTTTCGTTTGTTCTAATCTGTATCTTTGGTTTTCATATAATTTGGGGTAAACGCCAAAAAATCGTTTCAAAAGTCGGATTTTCCTTGAAGAAAATTAGGAAAAACCACTAAAATTTAACTTTTAATAAAAAATATTGCATGTTACTGTCTTCTCACCAGCCAACTTTCCCAACATCTTACTGAAAAATAGAAATCGCGTGTTCGGAGCGACTTTTGAAACAATTTTAGGTCTTTACTCCAAATTATATGAAAACCAAAGATTGATAGGAAAAGATTACATTTAAACTGCCGGAAAATGAATTATTTTTCGATGACTTCAGTTGACGTTGAACCGTAAAACAAACAAGAAAAAAACTGCAAACGTCGATTCGAAAGAACTAATCATCCAAAAGTAATCATCTTTAGCGTATTTTAAAGAAGTCATTGTAACTTGGATAGGGAAGTTTTTTAAGTGAAATTTTTGGTGTTTTTTTCCTAATTGTCTCAGCGGAAAATCAAGGTTGAGAATTTTACAAAACGTCATTACTGCGATTGGATTAGAACTTGCGTGTTTGATGTATTTTGACCTCCTGATTATTAATTCGGGGTTGATCCTCTGATAAGTCGTCAGGAAATTTGTTATAAACAATGTAATTGTATAAATGGCTATATATTTTAGAATAACGTTTTTTTTTTTAATGATGTTATTGTTACATACTTACAATAATACATTAAAACCGGGATCATCCAATATCGTGTTTGATAATGGAAACACCGTGTTTGCTAACATTTGCTTAAGTTGAACATCTGCCATAATCTTTTATTTCAACAATAGCGGGTATAACGATGGTATAAATTATAATTTTTTTATGCGAAGTGTACGTTTTTTCTTCATGACCACTGATATTGGAAGACTATAATAAAAGTTGTTTACTTGCAGAATTATGTCCTTAATAGGTTCATCCTTAGCATAGGTACAGATTGTCTATAATTTCTATTATTTTTTTTGTATTGGATAATGTACAGTCACTAGATAGAAGTAGGTTAAAGTTGCTAAAAAGGTTCCAACAAACCACTGCTTTAAATTATTATCTGTTTTTCAAGTAACTATCATAAAATCATCCAGGTTAGTTCTGTTAATAACTTAAATCCGATTATCACTAAAAAGAAAAACTACCACTATGTCTTGGGGGTGCAGAATTAAAAAAGGTGAAAAATGGGGTCACAGGTAAAACGCCGGAGGCAAAGATTTTTTGGGTGACAACGTAACACGAGTTTTTTTTGGGCTTATTAAAAGACAAACATGTTTATTGGGGAGTTAGTCCTAACTACATCAAAATAGGTAAAATAATTCCCTTTTTTAAAAAAGGTGATCCAAAATAATTAGTAATTATAGACCTATAACGATTCCTAGTATATTTTCAAAGTTATTTGAATATGCTTATTTGGAGAGACTAAATGAGTATCTGAGAAACAATAAAATCGTAACTATAAATCAGCATCGTTTTCAAGCAACTAGATCCTTTGATACGGCAATTCATTTATTTTATGCACACTTAACAAACTTGATTAATGCAGGCGAGTGCCCTATTGGGATCTTTTGTGATCTCAGTAAGGCGTTCGACTGTGTCAACCATGAAGTATTATTTCAGAAACTACAACGGGTAGGTATTGCAGGGAATTCACTACAATGGATTATGTCATTTCTGAAGAATCGACAGCAATATGTGAGTCTTCAGATGCGGATCGAGAATTGTTTAACCAGTTGTAAATCTAATAAAGTTACTTCAAATATAGGTGTTCCTCAAGGATCTATTTTAGGACCAACTCTGTTTGTAGTCTACATTAACGACATAATACAAGTGGACCCCTCTGTAAATTTTACTTTGTACGCGGATGATACATCAATTATTATATCTAATACATCTTGTGAAATCCTTCAACATCAATGTAATGATTTCCTTACGTCGTTATATACCTGGTTTTACAATAACTCTTTACATCTCAATGCTGGAAAAACGCAGGTAATACATTTTCGTAATAGACAGAAACAGCTGGAAAGCTGCCAGATAATTTTTGACAATAAGAAAATAGCTACAGTGTCTTCTGTTAAGTTTTTGGGTTTACTAATTGATGAACATCTTGATTGGAAGTTGCATTGTGGATCTGTTTTTTCGAAGTTAAATTCCATTAACTATCTAATAAGAAATTTAAAATATGTTTTAAGAGAAAATCAGATAATTATGATATACCATGCACTGGTAGAATCCAGACTAAGGGACGGCTTATGTTTCTGGGGTACCTCTAGTTGTGCTGATGAAGTTTTCGTTGCACAAAAGAAAATATTGCGTTGTATTGCTGGTGTCTCACGTATCACTAGTTGTAGAGAGTATTTTAAAAAATATAAAATTTTAACATTAGTATGTTTATATATTTTTGAAATATGTGTGTTTGTTTTTAAAAATTTGAATGATTTTAAAACGGGTGCTGACATTCATAGTATTAAAACTAGGTGCTGTAATAACCTCTATGTACCATTTTCTAAGGGAAACATTGTGTACAAATCTCCCAGGGTATTTGGGCTAAAGTTATTTAATCATTTGCCTTAGTTATAAAGTCGGCTAATTCGATAAATATTTTTAAAGATAAACTTAAGGATTTTTTATATGAGAGCGCATTATATTCAATCGAAGAATTTCTGAGAACTTAGATGTCTCCTAACTGTAATTGTTTTTTTTTTGTTTTAAGTGTGCTTTTTATTTTAATTTATTTGTTTAATTTTTAGTTATTACTTGTAACTCTATGACTAATTCTATACAAACCATGTTTGTCAAATAGAAAATAAAGTATTACTATTATTACTATTACTAAAAATTTAAAAAACCCATTTCTTGAGTAGGTACCAGTTTTTTCCAAAATGTCTATTTTAAAGGATCTTTTATAATCCCTTGTTTTTTCTTTACTTATTTTCAAAATTTTCAACCTCGGTTTTGGACGACCCACACTTTTTATTTTAATTTGTTGTTCCATTGTTATTAAATTAAATTTAATTGTCTTTAAATATTGAACGGTCACGTAGTCGCAAAACTTTTCCGAGTTCGACGTGACTTTCGCAATTCTAACAGTTATCTCGTGTTCGTAAAGTACGTGTTGATAAAGTCAAAAAAATGAACCACGGTATTTCTACTTTGACGAGAAATCACTGTGATCACAATTCCACTGTGCTTTCATAAATTTTACAACTTGGTCACTGTCGCAGGACTCATTAAGAGAGGGGAAGTAGCGTTTAAACGAAATAGATATCGTATTATATTGAGCACTGCACGCGGAAAACGGTATACTTTATTAATAGCCATGGAAGTAGCTAGAAAATGTGACTTTAAATAAATTTTAAAACATGAATAAAATAACATAACCGTTTTTTGTGTATTTTTTACGTTGAATAATAAATGTTTTCGATTTTTTTTATGTTGGGAGGTTACGTGCTGATGTGCTCTTATGAACAAACCGCCATTAGTTGTCTGAATATTTCTGATCGGTTTATTGACCATAATGAAAAATTTTGGTTAACTGTTTATAATCTACGTATAATTAAAAAAAAAAAACAATTTGGCTACATTTATTAAAATCTTCTATTAAAATGTGGTAAAAAACAATTTTGTTTCGAGACTATATTTTCTCATTACAAACTTCATAGCATGAAATAAAAAGCTCGTGAAATATTGTAATTATTTTTGAAATCCGCTTTCATTTTAATTTCATATCCCGTTTTATTTGTGCAAAAATCCAGGACATTTTTATGTTATTCTTTACAAGGGACTACATACTTACCTACCTATTAACATCATGGTTTTTGCTTTTGGATTAAATATGTCGTATATATTGTATAAGATGAGGTTATAAGTTGGTAGTTAAAACTTAACAAGTATATATTAATTTCTTCTTTTTAAAGCGTTTAAATAAAAATCTTTTTAACTGACTTTCAAAAAGGAAAGTCAAAAGTCTGAATTTGACCATATTTTTTATGTTTGTTACTGAATATCTGAGGTATTTATAATCGGATTTAAAAATAGGCTCGAATGGCAAATTACACTTAATTTTAATCTTAGCTATTAAATCTACTTAGATTTTGAATGTTAGTAACAAAAATCTTTTACAAAGATTATTTTTTTCACCTGTCAAAATATCACAATTTTGTGATTTCGTCCAATTAAAACGATTAATCTTCAATGTTTTATGCTGAATCTAGCCAATCATTCCGGTTTATATTGATAAAACCACTAGTGGTTTTACTAGTATTGATAAAATTATAGAACTATCAAAAATTCAATAACAATATTGAACAATCAATTTTCTTGTTTATAAGTACCTTACTATAAATCAACATTCATTTATATTATCTAAATATTCTGAAATATATTTTGTTATTATTATTATCACAATTCAATTCATCTAAACGATAATGAAAAATCAAATATGTAGGTACTTTAAAACTAACCTGCTTCCTGGTTCTGCATGCATTTAAAACTTTTATATGCCTACAGGCAAATGTGGTCTTGTAGGTAAACTTTAAATAGATATACCTAATAATTTTTATTTTGGTAATTTTCTCTTTAATAATATAATTGTATAAATAGGTATAAAAATAAATATTTATTCAAATTATAACCCTGTTTTCACGACGCTCACGACAACTGACAACTGTCAATACTATCTAGTGTACAGGATCAGTTACGAACTCGTGATTTTATCACATTTCAGTTTGTTTTCGTATTTTTGCCACATAAAAAGGTTTTCGTGGAAACTAAAAATTTATCGATAAAATTTTAAGCACTGGTGGTATTACCTTTGATAAAATTTTAAGGACTCGTGGTATTACCTTTGATTAACCATTGGAGCCGACGTTAAGGAAATCAAAATCAGATGCCTAGTTGCTTTCAATTTATTTAAGAAATAAATATTTTATTTCTGGCTTTTAAGTGCATTTTTCTATTTCTTCTTGAAGGCGGTTTAATTTTTTTTAAAAAAGATTTTATTCGAAAAAGTTTTTTACATTTAATTTATTTTTTACTTTTTTGTTATCGCTGGCTAGGATTCCTACTCTGTTCATCTAATTCAATGCATCACTTTTGCAGGAATGGTCCGCCATATTGGGTTTAGAATAACGTTACAATATTTGTTATTGAAATTTTGAAAATTTTAGTAAGTAGGTATACAAACAAAAATATATTAAATGACATTAAGAAGAAATTGAAAAAATGTCGCACCCAGCTATAGGTGCGCAACATTCAGCTCTACGCGCTGACGCTCTGACAACTAAGCTACAGGTGCTTAGCCATCAAATCGCCAAACGGTCGTTAAATTCAACTTATGCGACATGTGACACTTACTCACTTTTCTCCTAAAGCACATATAGGATGACATGAGTTGAATTTAAAGACCGTTTGGCGATTTGATGGCTAAGCACCTATAGGTGGGTGCAACATTTTTTCAATTTCTTCTTAATGTCATTTAATATATATTATTCTTGTTTGTATACTTTCTAAAATTTTCAAAATTTTCAAAAAATCCAATGAGAGAAATCTCAAATAATCGTTAACTAATTTATTAAGTTACTCTCAACAAACCCTTTTTGATAACCATATTATAGAAATCCATTAAAAATAACTATTCCGCTGTCTTGTATAGTTACATACATTGCAAGTTAAATAAAAGCTTTTAAAATTAGGTTAAATGTGCTTTTTACGTCCCTTTTTTAAAACATTCAACGGTTTTCTGTAAAATATCTCACGTAAATTAATTATCGTGAAAATTACGCTTTTTTTTTCTACGTTATGTGGTTATCGTAGAGCATTAAGGAAGTGGTTACTTAATAATTTCATTAAAGGCGAATCTCACGTCTGTTGATCAAAAAATATTGTCCTCTTACTCTTATAACACTACCTGGCAGCGCTCTAGGAAGTAGCTAACTATACATCAAATGTCTTATAGAGTCATAAAAAATATTACATACGTATCTTGTGCCATACTGTCAACGTGATCAAGATATAAAACCTGGGTTTGTGCGTGGGTTAGAATTTCTAACTTCCTAAGCACAGAATGCTGCGACGTAGATATAAGTATCAATCATACAACGGCAAAAGTCACAAGGCCACAAAGACGTATTATTTAATGAACAAGGGTTTAAGAGGAAAAAGAAAAATTTCACGAAAAACCAACATAAATGCATACAAGTCAATATTCAGATCAATTCTCACTTTCGGAAGCGAATCATGAGTATTAAAAAACAGGCAGAAAAGTAAACTTCAAGCCATTGTAATGTAATATTTGAAAAAATGAAAGAAATCCTAAGAAGAGACACGAGCAGAAATAAGGTAATACGGTAAGAGCTAAACATCAAACCCTTGATATCATTTATTGAACAAACACAGCTAAAAGCCGTTTTAGACTATCCAATTTCTTTTACAAGAATTCGTTACAATAAATTGTACAAGAACTGTTGTATGCTGATGTTTGAATTGTGTTTTAGACTAATACAATTTCTTGTGCTAGATATATATTAGGATTCGGCGCAATAGACATAATGTTTAATTTTCTTCTCCGTCTTCTTCTGTTTGTGGCCTCAGCAACCTAGGCTATTCGGCCTATATTTAATTTTGATTAGATCTTTTTGACAGAAGCTAGGTTAGTTGAATGTTTTATTGAATGTTTCAATCACGTTTTGATTATTTTTCATTTAAAAACAATTCAAAGGATTAAGCAAGCAGCTGTTCCCAGTGCAATTGCGGGTATATACGTGTTAAGCAGAGTTTTAAAGCGCCGTATAGAAATGTCATGTGCGCGCGCAATTCTTGGATGCAATATTGTGTTGAAAATAGAGCATGTTATATTTTCTTGTACAATAATATGAAAGAAACAATATTTAAAACAATCTCTTGTTTGAAACTACCCAATTCATCTTGTACAATATTTCTTGTACAAGAAATTGGATAGTCTAAAACGGCTTTAAGTTGGTGGGGACATCTCCAACGAATGGAAGACCAAAGACAGGTAAAGAGAGTTTGGAAAGCCAAAACATGGAAAAAGGCAAAGAGAATAAGACCTAAATACGTATATATATCTATACATATAATAAAACTGTAGAAATGAAATGTTTGTGCACGCATCACATGAAAACTACTGATCCGATTCGAATGCAATTTTCACATACGTATTTGTCTTCTTTCAGTTTAACATCTGGTGTATAAAAATTTCTCCACCCAGCCCTTGAACGGGGTGAGGAAAGAAATATTTATACAAAAATCAACACGCCACGCGAACGACTCGACGTCGCGAGTACATCAAAATAGAACCCAAAAATGTGGTTAGATTTTTTTTGTCTGTCTGTCTGTATGTATGTTTGTGCGCGCATCAGATGAAAACAACTGTTCTGATTCGAATGCAGTTTTCACAGATGTATTTGTCTTATTTCAACTTAACTTTTGGTGCATAAAAAATTCTCTCCCGTTCCTTTAACGGGGGGTGGGGGGAGCAATTTTTATACAACAATCACACGCCACGCGAATGACGTCGCGAGTACAACTAGTATATATATATATATATATATATATATATATATATATATATATATATATATTTATATATTTATATACCATACAGACGAAGAAAATTCCAAATAATCTTGTTTTATTTAGAGTTCTCAATATGACGCCATCTATCGAGTATGGTTTAAACGATGATATATGTTTTTTTATAAATAAACTTACACAATTTGCTTTAAAAAATAAATTAAGTAAAAAAATCGTTAGCACGTAAATTGTAGTTAAATTTATTACCCTGTATTTACTCTTTAAACGCAACCCACTCCTACTGTTGCGTGCAATTCTCTTGTAATAATAATTATTATTGTTTCAGGTAAGGCAAATAATATATTTTCCTTATTTTCACAACCGACACTAATGAGGTACTCTGGCTTGGTAAGTTTGAACTTTTATTGGGTCATGAAAATTCTGTTTAAATAGAATTTCATTGTAGTTTGTTAAGGTTTTAAATAAGCAGTAATATTAAGAACTGACTTTTCTCTATATTATTTAATTATTTGGTATATATAGGGTTGGCTGAAAAGTTTTGATACTGGCACCCATTAACCAATCTAAATTTATACGCAATTTAAAATTTCATCTTCGATTTGAATAATTTAATTTCATTTGTCAATTTATGCTTTTTTTAGAAGCCTTTTAAAGTTGATGTGTCAGTGTATTTTGTAACAATGGAAAAAACCGTGTACCTACTCTTTGTTTTGGAAGGTTTACCACCAACAAAAATTAATACAAAATTAACACAAAAGTGTGAAATGAAAATGCTTCTTCATTTCCAACTCTGCATCGATGGGTTTTAGAGATTAAACGTAATGGTGGAAGCAGCAAAGATGAACCACGTAGTGGACGTCCAAAAAGTGCAACAATTCCAGAAATCATTGAGCAAGTCTATCCTATTGTTTGTAAAGATCCAAGTTTGACTAAGAGTGTAATTGCTAATGCCATATCAATCTCAAATGAGCAAGTACTCCATATTTACACGAAGAACTATATATAAAAAATCTGTTCGAATAGTTAGTGCCGCATTCGTTAACAATTTAATAGAAACCGAATCGAAAACAAATAATTTGGAGTGTTTTAAGCAGAATAAAACCAATTTTGAGCGTCATCACATAACCGTGGATGAGACTTGGATCGACTGTCATCCTTACCTGAAACAAGAACGTTTACATTGTAGTAAAGCTTATTCTTCAGTTCCTAAACGGGTGAAGTCAGAACGGTTAGCAAAAAAGTTTATGGCATCAGTTTTTTTTGGGATGCAATGTGGGTTTTGTCTATTGACTGAGGGAAAACAATTAACTTTGAATATTATTGCAACCTTTTGGACCAGTTGGGTAAAAAAATCTTCCTGGTTTTTATAGAATCAGTTTTTATCAAGACAATACACGTGTTCACACAAGTTTGTTGACGATGGCTAAATTGACCGAATTAAAGTACGAATTGCTTAAACATTCACAGTACTATTGTAATATCATTGAAATAAGTGTGTTTACAATTAGGGAAATGATTTTAATTTAAAAAAAAATTATTAAAAAAATACAAATTATTTCATTTTTGCTTTCAAAACTTTACAACCAATCAGTATCAATACCACTATATCGATAAACCAATTTATAACATAGGTTTTTAAAAATTGAGTTCCAAAGTTACACAAATTCTTGTATTTTGTTAACTTATTGGTCGTAAATATATATTCTGTTGATTTATTTTTAAGGAGGCTCACTAGCGTTACGTCCTCCTTTCTCTCTCCACCGCTAATGTTCACAAAGGAACCTAAATAAACCATTTTAAGCAGTGTGTTATTTACCCTATTTTAGAAGCATAATAATAAAAGCATTTCTTTAATTGTTCAAACCGTTTAGAATCTTAAAAATGGATATTCGTTAGTTTATAATTTTACCACGAGAAGTCGTTAATTGATAAATTTAAAAAAATAATAACAATTTATCTCTCGTTTAGAATCATACGAAAGTTTATAAATTTTCTAATAAATTTATAAATTTTCGGAATTTGTTATTTTCCAGTGACATATACATACATTTACTTGTAGGACTCATTATTTATTTCTCTAATACATAGTATTACAAAGGAGGGATAAAAAACTGAAAGAGAGAAGAGAGAGGAGAAGAAGTAGGAGTCGCAAGATTCGTGTGATTACTTTTTTGTGTGTTTAGCTAGTATTACCTTACTTAAGAGTGTTGTTCACGCGGTATAAGAAGCAAACATTCACCAAATAGTTAAGTAATTGCTATTACCTTCTGTGACACTTTTATTAAACTAAAAATAAAAAAATAACTTACTCCACTAGTGCAGTAAATGAAAATATAACACAACTGCTCAATAATTTGACACTTACTGACAGAGATACAGGTTAAAAAATACGCAATTTACTTATGAGTCGTGGGTAAACATATGTTTTTCTGTTTTCCATAAGCAAACACATTTAGATACAGTAATACACAATACTTGTCACCTTATTCAACACAAACACGTTGCATTTCATAGTTTGAAACATAGACTCATACATTTCCTGTTAAATGAAGAAAATTAAAAAAAAAAAAAACAAATATAAGAAACCAATGTACAACAATGGTTATAATTTAATTAATAATAGATCAAATTCCAAAGGAAAAACAAAAAGTTGTATTAAAATGATTTACCCTATAGAAAAAAAATAACACGTAAGTACAAGTATTAACATATCACGGTAATTGTAGGAATGAGGTTAGAAAATTTCTTAAAAAACAAAACATTAAAATTGCATATAAAACTAATAATTAAATAGGAAAAAACAAAACAAAGTAAATTTAACAAATATGGTTTATAAAAATTAATATGCGCAGATTGTTGAAAAACATAATATATAGGCCAAACAGGAAAGAGTTTTAAAAAACGACTAACTGAACATTATACCAGTTATATACATAAACGGAATCCAATTAAGCTAATCACTTGAATTAAAAATAACCATAATTTCAATGATGATTTTAAAATATTACACACAGAAAATAATGGTATTAAATTAAATTGAAATAAATAAACTAAAACAGCTAAATGTACTTTTAAATGATCAAACAGATTTAGATAACTCACCATTACTAAATATCATTTTAATATAAATCCAAAAGTTGATAATTCTAATAAACTTTATATTAATAATCAACACCGGCTTTTGGTTATGCATTATCTATAAGACCTATAAATACTTTTGTTAATATATTATGATATCACTAGCTGACCCGGTGGACTTCGTACCGCATAAAACTGATGCCTTTTTTAGTTTTTTCAAATTTTTACGATTTTATTTTGTTTTCAATTATTTTTTTTGATTGTATCGTTTTTATCGTATTTTCTCGTAAATTATCAGGTGTATTTTTTATTGTATTTTGTAATTTATCGATTAGGTAGCAACTGCGACACCTTACGTCATATTATATAAACCTTAAGTAAGAATTGCTCGTTTAAATATATGTGATATTAACTGCTCCACCTTACGGTGGCGACATAGTACTTTATTAAGTCGTAATTGCTAGTTTAAATATATAAGATATTAACTGCGCCACCTTACAGTGGCCTACTCAAGGTTGGAACTTCATTAATGAACCGCTAGATGCCGTTAAAGAAGCTAGTTTTTGAGATTTTTTGACAAACAATTTTTTTAGTTTTCGTAAAAAATAAAAAATAATTTTTTTTAATAAAAAGTATCCTATGTTACTTCTAATACATCCAAGAATATGTTTACGAAGTTTCATGATGATCGGTTGAGTAGTTTTCGCGTAAAAGCGTAACAAACAAACTTACATTCACATTTATAATATTAGTAGGGATAGGGATTTTGTAACCACCTTTTTCCGGATGTTGAATTCTCATCATTGGTTATCAGAATGCGAACAGCACTCAGGGGGTAGGAGAAGAGCTAGTCGTGGATCTGAGAAGCAATTGGGCGAGTATTAAAAAAAGAGAATATTTAAAGACAAGCTAAAACTGTAATGAACGGAAATCGGTAAAGGGCGCCACTTATCTTCTCAGAAATAATTAGGAGAAAAGATAAGAAACCTATTTAGAAAGAATCTATTAGATTAGTAAGGGAATACACTTGAACTTACAAATATTATCAAAAAAGTGACCAAAAATTTCGTGGCGAGCAAAATGTAATTTTACCACAAATCATGTATATTGTGCTTTAAAAATTAGCACAACAGACTCAAAACGATAATTCACTAAACAAGTAAGTAATTGAACATTTGTCAAACACAAACTAAACTAAAAACAGCCGGGGATTGTATCAAATCAAAATCCCAAACCTGCCATTGCTAGTACGACCCCGTTCTCAGGTTGAACGCAAGTTCTCTGACGAAGGCCGATTACCTCGGACACTTTGCTAAAACGAATCGGACGTTTTCGAGGTGTTTCGAATCAACTAACCAATCAAAAACTGTAATTTCAAATCCTGGATATTTGAGAGACTAACCATGCAATTGTTGCCAACTTTAAAATACAAAATATACTAAACAAATATCAAAAATGTGCTTCTGGTTGCCTAGAGTTGGGGTTCATCTCAAAATAATTTCTAAATTGACTTGAAATCAAAGGTTTTTTTGAAATACTACAATTTGCCTGAAGAAAACGCTGTACGTTGAAACATACCGCGTTAGTAATAGTTATTTGTGACACAAGGACGGAAAATGACATTTTGCAATACGAGCACTTGCAAAACATTTTCCGGACGTGTAACACACACTATTTTTTGGTCCGACTAATTTTTAATATTTTCAAAAGTTCTGTTATGTTCAAGAGTTGACCGCTTGTGCTACCTAAAGTAAGACCAGTGACTAGAAAACAGCCGACAGACTGTCAGCTGGTATGACGTGATCTTCGGGTAGATATAAGTGCCACATTGGATGTTAATATTATAGTTGTATGTATAATAACTTGTTTGATACTTAATATACGTGTTCAACAGTTATTAGTGTTTTAATTAACATATGTTGCAAACACAACAAGTTCAAAAACTTTTTACTTCGTGACATACAAGATTAGATGTTTATTGACATCTATTGCACGATTAAAAGAATTAGTAATAAGGAATGATTTTCTGATAATCAATTTCAAGATCCTTAATTTTTATACATACAAATACTATGCTAATAAGCAGCACAGTAAAAATTGTTATATTGAAAATATTAACATTAATATCTAATAATTTTATATAAAAATAGCAGAGACAATGGACTATTTTCATAATCGAATGATAAGTAGTTGTAAATTGACATAAATGTCAAATTTTATAATACAAGTTGTGAGAGAAATTAAATGTAAATTAGAATCCTGCTTACCTTTAGAAAAAGTTATAGGTAAGTTTAGTATATTATAGGTATGCTGTTTTTAAATCAATTTAATTAAAATTTGTATTATTCATTATGTATTTTTGATGACTTAAAATTTAAACTCATAGCGCCATCTCTTTAGATAATCTAAAAGCTACTTTGCCGGCCTAGGCCGGAAAATGTCATTTTCCGGACGATTTTGAAGTAATTAATAGTATTGTTTCTGGACGGAGGACCAAAAAATAATTTTTTCTGTTATAAAAAGGTTACTTTTTGTTTACTTTTGGATTTTTTACAAAACAAGAATATCTGAATTAAAATGATTAAATAGCTAAAAGCTAACCCGATAATAAGCTGCCAAATTACCTTGAAACCTAATAACCGCTAACAGAATTTCACTCTGATTGGAATTAAAGCTTCAAAGTTGTGGCATGACACTGTGGTAAGTTTGGACAGATCTCGTTTTGAAATCCTTTCAATGAATATTTTCTACCTCTATGAAAGGGTGTTAATAAATAAATAAAACACGCTTTTAAATGACATCGATTTAATAATTAGTGTGTTTTTTAGTTTTTATTTATACACTTTTATTAGGTTCACTTACATGTTTGTTTGTTTGTTTTTGTGTGCAATGTAAATTATTGGCGTTAGATTAAGACCTTGTGCCTTATTACTAGAGATGAAACGGATATCCGGTAACTATCCGGTATCCGGCCTATCCGGCCAATTTTCACTATCCGGCCGGATACCGGATAACAACTATTCGGCCGGATAGGCATCCGGCCGAATTAAAAAAAATAAAAAAATATAAAAGTAATTATTTACTTTATTTAGTTATTCTTAAGAAATATAAGTAGTTTTAGTTTAAAGTAAAAAATGAATTAATTAGTACTCATACTGCACTAAGGGCAAATTATGGTGAATAAAAACTAATTTCTCTGCATTGAGAGGTAGCAGGCGGTTTCGCTTCTCTTCATAAATAAGGCCAGCTTCAGAAAAAAGTCTTTCGCTGTAAACACTGCTGCAAGGTGCTGAAAGATAGATTTTGGCAAACTTTGTTAAATTTGGGTATTGTTTGGCATTAGCTGCCCACCAAGAATAAGGGTCACAATTGCGATCAATTCGCACTGACTTGAGATAATGATCCAGCTCACAGGTTATCTCGTTTCGTTCTTCGCGTTGAACCTGGCCAGTATTGTTTTCATTTGCTACCTCATCAAAGCAATCCCAAAACGTGTCATGAGCTTTGCGAGATACAGGTAACTCTGTCTCCTCTCGTCTAATCTTTTTAGCCGGTGTTGAAGAAAAACTGCTACTTGAGGACTCTTCACAAGACATTTTTAAATATTCCAACAAGATTTCCTGTCGTGCTCTTTCAGCGTCAATCACCATCAAGAAGTTTGTTTTAAATCTCGGGTCTAGGTAAGTGGCAATCAAGTAGTTTGAGTCTTGACTTATGGAATTAAAACGAACTTTTAATCCAGCTTTTAACGAGGCTCGCATATGTGATAAATCAGGAGTTCTTTGCTCAGTTTCCGCTTTATCTAAGTATTTTTTTAAAGCAGTTACGTGTGGAATAACTTCCGACACGCAGGATAGTCCAGAACTTGTTATTTTTGTAATTTCTTCAAAGGGTTTTAATAAATTTATACACTGCTCCATTAAACTCCACTGTTGAGCTGTCAAATTCACGAGTGTATCGTGATCAGAAACATACAATGATATGGCCCGCTTTTGTTCTAACAAACGTTCAATCAAATAAAAAGTGGAATTCCACCTAGTGCTAATATCTTGCACTAATTGATGCTCGGGTAAACTTAGCTCTTTTTGAATCTGCAGCAGTTTTTCTTGAGCTAAACCTGAGTGATTGAAGTGCGTCACTAGTCGCCTTCCAGCAGCGATCATTGCTGTCACTTCAGTCTGGACTTTGAGTGACTCGTTTATAGCTCTTTGAAGCGTATGTATAAAACATCTAGCAGAATCGTACTCAGCCAAACGAACACCCTTTACCATATTAGCACCACTATCATGAATTAATAAATGTATTTTAGTACGCTCAATATCCCAGCGGTTTACAACAGTGTTAAGTTCCATTGCTATATTTTCTCCTGTGTGTGAACCTGAGAAAGGCTTCATTGCCAGAACTCCATGTTCTAGTTTAAATTCAGATGATATCCAATGAGCTGTGAAGCTCAGAAAGCTAGCATTATTGTGTAAGCAAGTCCATATATCAGATGTCACTGAAATAGCGAAGGCACTCGAAATGTTACGTTTGATTTTCTCGTAAATTCTGTCATATATATTAGGAACGATTTTTTGGGTAATATAAGTCCGGCTTGGCAATTTATAGCGGGGTAAAGCTTGTTCTAAGAGTTTGGTAAATCCGGTTCTTTCCACTATGGACACTGGCTCGTTGTCGAGTGCAATCATTTCGGCTACTAAGTAATGGTACTTTTGTGCTTTAGCATCATTTATATCCCAAAACAATTTTCTTTCGAAAGATTCTGTCACAGTCAATTGCTTTTTTGTTAATGAAGACGAACTTGATCCCGCATTGGTTAAAGAAATTGTAGTAGGCTCGACAGTCTTTATTCACTGCACGAAATTCATCTGGATGTTTTGATTTTAAATGATTTTTCATGGCAGAAGTACCTAGAAAAAAAAGTAAATACTTTAAACTTAAACTTGCACTTAAACGTGCAATATACTTTACTCTATAAATAAAAAATTGCAATAGATTATTATTGTTACATACATATTTTACATACCTGCTTTTTTCCCTTCGCCGCCACGTGAAATCTTAACATTGCATAATAAACAAACAGCTAACTTATGATTTTCACTGTTTATATCAAAGTATTCCCATAAGGGCGACTTTTTCTTCATCGATGTCATTTCTCGTTGCTAAATCTATATATGTATATATAAGTATTTTTATATATTTCAAATAAAAACAGCACAAATAAAATAATCTAAAATGACGCACGTGTCTGCACTGCAATCAACACAATAAGACAATGAATGAGAGAATTGCTAACTTCGCTAATAAACGAAAAGACCCCGAAACGAACCTAGGCCACCCGATCGTTCGCGCGCGTAAACGGCTAAGTTCCGCCGGATATTCGGCGGCCGGATATCCGGCTATCCGGCCATGTGGTTGGCCGAATATCCGGTATCTGGTATCCGGCCAAACTACTATCCGTTACATATCTCTACTTATTACTGTTAGTAAATCCCACCAATTTTAGTGCGTCAGTTTGCCGAGTGGGCTAAGGCACGGGTCTTCGTTGATGTTGTAACCTCTTTTTCGGAAGATGGTAAATGCTCGATTGGAGAGGTTAACTAATGCAAACGGCACTCAGTTGGTTGGTGGAGAGCGAGCGTGGTTTCGATCGCGCTAGATGATATATTATTGAAAATATAGAAAGGAATATATTTAATAAGATGATGAAAATTAAAAGGGACAAAAAAGAGAAAATGATAGAAATGAAAGAGAAAACAAAAAGAAAAATTATACTTGCACTTTCCTTTTACTTATCCTTGTGGTTATTACTAAAAAATTTGTACGATAAAGATATATTTAAAAAACAAAATCTAGTACTTTAATAAAATATAGATTAGATAAACAGAAAATATTGATCAGAGTAACAGGCTCTAGCTAGGAAAATAAAAATCTATATTTAACAATAACAGTATTTATTATTAGCTGTAATAATAAATAAGACACACAACAAAAATAATATAAAAAACATCTCCGTACGGTATAGTAAATACATATTACTAAACACATTTGTGTTTAGTTGAAAGACATAACTATTAATACACATAAAATAACAGCTAGGTATATTCTTTTGTTATTTTTGTGTACTCTGATAAGCGAAAAGTGAGAGAGATATGAAAGTTAGATAAAAAAGTTATAAAAAATCACCTTTTGCTTTTATATTAACTTGAGTTAAAAGAGTACTCATATGCGAAGGTATAAATCTTAATTAAATAGGTACGAGATAAAAATAAAAAAATATAAGTAAAACAGTTTACAGATAGAAGGTACAAGAAATATAAGTAATAAAAAATACAGGTAAGCAATACACAAAAAAAATCACATCCCGGTTCCTCTCATTACGACACTGCACTTTTTTATGGATGATACGGTAAATACCATTAATATAAAATGTTCCAGAGAAATAAATGATACTCGATAGAGGTATATAAAAAATTGTAAAAACTTACGTTAGCTTCTAAATGTTTCTGAGATAGTTTGTATAGCATATGGCTTCATTCTCTTGGTAAATGATCGAAACGGTAAGATATAATCTAGACCCATTCTTGTCTAGGTTTGTAGGTATTTAGAGAATAAACCATAAACTTACTCTTCATAGCTGCTGATTGGAAAAATACTGTAATACCGGCTAATTTGCCGCCATTATTACACGATATATGAAGTAATCTTAAAGATAGCACTGTCTGGAAATCTTCCGATAAACCTTTAGGTAGAATAAACGATAATAGGCACTAGAAACACTTAATTGCTGATAATTTTTAAGATAAAATAAGAGAAAAACCGGGAAATTGAAACTAGGGGTCTCGCGAAGGTGTTGACAGCGAGAGTACTCCACCCAGAATAAAAAATCGTTGATACCAAACGGACGCTGTAAGCAATCCCCACTTAAGTCATCTGATCTTAAACATGAGACCTGATTGGTCAATAAAAAAAATTAATACTGTTGTACCTAAAATGACGGTTACTTTCGAAAGTATTGGAAGCTTCTAGAATAAACTAGGACAGAATCGGCTTAGGTAAAAAGAAACTGTTAAAAAAGAAATTTTAATGAATCGGGTTTTTTAAAACGCTACAATGTTGACCGTCGGATTTTCTGGTCGAGAGTTCTAATAAATATGATTAAAAAATAAATAAAAAACACGCTTTTAAAGCACATAAAAAACCTTGAAAAATTGTTAAAAATATAAAAAAGATGGGTGGAAATAGTGAAAAAAAAACGTTGAAAATCGAAAAAAAATTAACAATTGAAAATAAATTTTTGAAATGAATAAAAAAAAATTAACAATTTCGATGAAATGTTAATTGACAAATTTTTGGGTACCATAAAAAAACTTTCAAATTCATGAAACATTATTGAAAAACATAAAAAAATTAGCAATGTTAAGAAATTGTTGAAAAAGATGAAAAATGTCCATAAATGTTAAAACATGTGAAATCTTGTTAAAATATGTACAAAAAAAAGGAAATGTTTATAATCGTAATCCTAAAACAATGTGAATAATTGAAATGGTAAAAAAATTATTACCTAAAAATCGTAAAAATTTGTCTAAAATCAAAAAAAAATAATGAATAATAATATACCTTTAATAAAAATTGTTGAAATTCTTAAAAAGCTGGAAAATTGACGATAATCCTAAAAAATATTTAAAAAACATGAAGATTGTTGAAAATCGTAAAAAATGTTAAAAATCGTGAAAATTCGTAATAATCTTAAAAAAATGGAAGAATTTTGAATATCTTAAAAAACGTTTAAAATCTTTAAAAATATTATAAAATGGTAAAAAATTGTCAAAAATCATAAAAAAAATGTTGAAAATCTTAAACAATTGTTAACAGTAAGAATTCTTGAAAATACTAAAAAAAGTGTAAAAGCGTAAAATATTGTTGAATAAAAAAATGGTTAAAAACATTAAAAAGAATTATTAAAAATCGTAAAACACTGTCAAAAATCGAAAAAATAAAAATATAAAAAGTAGAGAATTAAAAAAATTAGGTATCAAAAAAATCAAATAAAAAGAACCTTTATTCATATATATAGCCATAGAAAATAATATTTTAATTAAATAAATCCTCTGGAGTACTTAAAAACGTCAAAAACATAATTTATTTAAAATTGCCGCGAAAACAGCACTTCATGTCAACCTAGATCGCGTGACGTCATTTGTGAGGTAAACAAACTACGAGCCATATTACACGTGATCAGTGCTCGGATAAATTAAGTATTTTGTGTTTCTTAATCATCATGGACCGAAAAAGATATCGTTGGTGTGTTGTACCTCGATGTGGAAACCTATCAGTAACTACTCCAAATAAAATTTGCATTGATGTACCTCGAAAACCAGACATACGAAAGAAATGGACCTTGCAATTCGAAAGTGCGATGGAATGTCTGTTACTTCACCAATTTACTTTTGTGAATATCACTTTGGTGTAAGTACTGTACCTAGAGTGTTATTACACAGCCCATAATACAAATAATCATATTTAGTGTGAATGTGATGTAGGAAAATAACTTGGTAAATAATAGACTTAGTTTTAGGCTGTTTTTTTTTGTTATTTCTTTATCATTTCTATGGTTAAAATAAACAAAAAGAGGTTGAAATACTTACACAAATGTTCTCACATTTCTAAATTCAGCAGAACAAAAGTCGGAATAAGTGGCAAAGAAACTGCCGACCATGAAAATATCAACTTTTGGAAGATTTCTATTGTCGGCTTTTGTATAACCTTGTTCCATAATAAAAAATTAACAGAAGGCTTCAAACACTTCCGACAACTTCTGTTATGACTATAGTACTTCAATTCGTAACTAATTACAATTAAATATTTTTAGAAAAATGCAAATAAATTGTAGAAAAACGCGAAATAACATACAAAGCAGTGTTGTTTACTTATAGCTACTCACAAATGACGTTACGCACTGTGATTGGCGTTTGGGTTCTTACGCGGCACAGATAATTTACGCAACTTTATTTATTGATTTAAAATTATAAATCATTGTTATTTCTTAAAAATCTTTATTGAGTGATATTGTTGTATAACAACAAATTTTATTTTAAAACACATCTTAGATTTTTTTGATTACTGTCCGGTACCCTATTAGTTGCACAGTATAACCTATACTTTAACTTACTGAAGATAAAAAAATGAAAATTCTGAAAAAAATTCTCACAAAAAAAAACACACCAACCTTATGTTGCTCGTCGTAAGCCGATATAATGTTTGAAGTCAAATTTCTCATTATATCAATTATTATTACAATTATCATTATTCTCGAGTAACTTTCCATTCAGTGAATTTAGTCTAGTTCACAATTGCTTTTTTGCTCAACTTTTTTCAGCAGTCTCCGAAAATTATGAACGAGGTGTCATTCGATTTGGAATCGCATCTAGATGATTTTTGAAAAAAATGATGTTCCGCATGCAAAAACTGCAAAAGTTATTAACAATTAACTAAAACAAAAAGAAGAGGTTTTGATTTTTTGCAAATATCTTAAAAAGTAATAAAGATTTATTAAATTAAAAAAAAGATTCAAAAAGAGGAGGAAATTTCCTACAAAAAAGCTCTAACTCTCGGAACTGTAGTACTAATATTTATAATTTTCCCAGATGGTTGAAAATACGGCCGAAAACGGGTGCTCTGGCTTGCGTAAGCCACGACTGCTTTGGACATTTTTTTAATAAAAATTATTTTAACATATTAAATATCAAATTTAGGATATGAAAAAAATCAGGTGCTTACTGGATAGATAAATAAACAATAATCCGCCTGAATTTTTTTTTTATCACAATTTATAAATTATTTATGCAATTGTTAATTAAAATGTTTTTCTGCTTGAACATAAACATTGCAAGTGTGATAATTGTTGAACTATAAATTTGAGATTTTTTTCGTCTCTTGGAGCAATTCTTAAAAGGCTTTAGAATAGATCCCCGTTGGTGAAATTTAAAAATATATATTTTTCAGTTTTTTATTAATAATTACCGTTGTTGCAAAATTAAAAACTTAAATTAATCATTGAAAAAAGTTTTTTTTTAAAATATTATTAATGATCTGTTTTTATGTTATTAGAAGCTGCATAAAAATATTTTTATTAAATTTTTATTAGTTATTGTTTAAAAAATTGTTATAAACAAATGCGTTGTTTATTAGATAATTGAAATTTTTTTATCGAATTTTAATCTTTGATACAAATGATTTTTAAAACAAAAATTATTTCTTAAAAAACTTTTTTTTATTGTTTAAAAAACCATTTATTAATTACCAATAAATTTCTTCCACTTCTAATTATTAATATTAAGGAAGAAAGAAACAATTTTTTTAAAATCATTATTTGTTTGTGTTTTCGATATAAAAAAATTCGTTTTGTTTAATTTTTCATTGTTGATTTAATAAACAATTTGTTATAAACAAATAAATTTTTACCTTATTTTTTTTTCTTATTCTTCGTTCTGTCACAAAAACAAACATGAGTTTGTTTGTTTTTTATTTTTTTTTTAATTTTGTTTTTAATGAACAATTTCAGTCTCAAGTCTACTTTCGAGTTTTGCGTTTCTTTCAATAAATATAACATTGTGAATTTTGCTATTGACGTGAATTATTCGTAAAATGAATCCGAAAGTGAGTTATTTTATTTGTGAAAATCCATTGCAAATTTTGCCTAATGGAGAATAAATAAGTTTTAAGAATTTTTATCGTATCTCCATAAGTTTATAAATTATAATAATTGTAAGGATGAAAAACCAAATAAGAATGACGAAATTACTGAGACCGTATATTAAAAATTAAAAAATAGTAAAAAAAGCTGTCATGTCTCTTTTTGTGACAGTAAGTAGAATTAGAAAAAAAGTAAGGTAAAAATTTATTTGTTTATAACAAATTGTTTATTAAATAAACAATGAAAAATTAAATAAAACGAATTTTTCATATCGAAAAGAAAAACAAATATTGATTTTAAAAAAATTGTTTCTTTCTTCCTTAATATTAATAATTAGAAGTGGAAGAAATTAATTGGTAATTAATAAATTCTTTTTTAAGCAATAAAAAAAAGTTTTTTAAGAAATAATTTTTCTTTTAAAAATCATTTGTATCAAAGATTGAAATTCCATAAAAAAAATTTCAATTATCTAATAAACAACGCATTTGTTTATAACAATTTTTTAAACAATAACTAATAAAAATTTAAAAAAAATATTTTTATGCAGCTTCTAATAACATAAAAACGAAACATTAATAATATTTAAAAAAAAACTTTTTTTCAATGATTAATTTAAGTTTTTAATTTTGCAACAAAACTGAAAAATATATATTTTTAAATTTCACCAACGGGAATCTATTCTAAAGCCTTTTAAGAATTGCTCCAAGAGACGAAAAAAATCTCAAATTTATAGTTCAACAATTATCACACTTGCAATGTTTATGTTCAAGCAGAAAAACATTTTAATTAACAATTGCATAAATAATTTATAAATTGTGATAAAAAAAAATTCAGGCGGATTATTGTTTATTTATCTATCCAGTAAGCACCTGATTTTTTCCATATCCTAAATTTGATATTTAATATGTTAAAATAATTTTTATTAAAAAAGTGTCCAAAGCAGTCGTGGCTTACGCAAGCCAGAGCACCCGTTTTCGGCCGTATTTTCAACCATCTGGGAAAATTATAAATATTAGTACTGCAGTTCCAAGAGTTGGAGCTTTTTTGTAGGAAATTTCCTCCTCTTTTTGAATCTTTTTTTTAATTTAATAAATCTTTATTACTTTTTAAGATATTTGCAAAAAATCAAAACCTCTTCTTTTTGTTTTAGTTAATTGTTAATAACTTTTGCAGTTTTTGCATGCGGAACATCATTTTTTTCAAAAATCATCTAGATGCGATTCCAAATCGAATGACACCTCGTTCATAATTTTCGGAGACTGCTGAAAAAAGTTGAGCAAAAAAGCACTTGTGAACTAGACTAATTGTTTGTCGGTAAACTGTATCGTTAGAAAATTATCAAGTCAGCGAAGTGCTTGTCGGTAAATTGTTCCCGAGAAATTTTTCGTCAGAAAATTCTGTTACTAGGTAGAGTGCCCATCGGGATAAAAAGTTCTAGTAGATACTCTCTCCAATCTTCTTGTATAGCTTCATTAGACCAAACCTGACGCCGTTTTCCTTTAAGGATTTATTTGGTTTTGTGTTTTTTTTTCAATAAATTTTCCTAAACATGTCGTTTTTACAAAATTATTTTATTATTATTACGAATATCAATATTATCGGCTAACTTTCCATTCGGTAAATTGTTTGTCGGTAAACTGTATCGTCGGAAAATTAACCAGTCAGAGAATTGCTTGTCCGTAAACTGTTTTCGAAGAATTTTCCTTGGGAAAATTCTGGTACTAGGTAGAGTGCCCATCGGAATAAAAAGTTCTGATAGATACTTTCTCCAAACTTCTTGTATGGCTTCATTAGATCAAGTCTGACACCATTTTCCTTTACGTCTTTTTTGCTTTTGGGGTGTTTTCCTCTAAATATTCCGAAACATGTCTTTTTTACAAAAATATTTTATTACTTTTACGATTATTATTAGTATCGGGTAACTTTCCATTCGGTGAATTGTTTGTCGGTATCGTCAGAAAATTATCAAGTCAAAGAATTGCTTGTCAGTAAATTCCTCTCCGGAATTTTTCGTCGGAAAATTTCGGTACTAGGTAGAGTACCCATCGCGATAAAAAGTTCTGATAGATACTCTCTCCAAACTTCTTGTATGGCTTCATTAGACCAAGTCTTGCGCCGTTTTCCTTCAAGACTTTATTTGGTTTTGGGGTGTTTTTTAATTAATTTTCCGAAACATGTCGGTTTTACGAAATTATTTTATTATTACGATTATCAATATAATTGACTAACTTTCCTTTGGGTGAACTGTTTGTCGGTAAACTGTATCGTCGAATAAATATAGTTTAAAAAAACTAAAAAACACGCTTTTATAGCATATGAAACTAACAAGTAAAAAAATAAATGTAATTAAGGAAAACTAAAAATCATGTTTCTGAAAAACATCGAACTAAAAAGTTAAAAATAATTTTCAAAATAAAATTAAAACAAAAATAAATAAAAAATACTAGTATTATTGTGAAAAAAGCGTGGGCGCTTGAGATTCAAAAAATATGGTATGCAGCGCCCACGCTTTTTTCACAATAATACTAGTATTTTTCATTTATTTTTGTTTTAATTTTATTTTGAAAATTATTTTTAACTTTTTAGTTCGATGTTTTTCAGAAACATGCTTTTTAGTTTTCCTTAATTACATTTATTTTTTTACTTGTTAGTTTCATATGCTATAAAAGCGTGTTTTTTAGTTTTTTTAAACTATATTTATTTTTTACTTTTTAGTCCAATTTATTTTATTTCAATAGATTCGTTAATTTGCTGTGACGGTTACAAGACCCTCACTCAATCATTATTCGTTTATTTAGTTGGAAATGCTTTGAAAGCGTGTTTTTTTGATTTCTCAAATTATATTTATTGTATGTATTCATATTGTTGATCATTAAACATATTGTTTCAATCACTTGGAAAAAAAAATTATTATTGTGAAATCTAAAGAATTGTTAGATTAATTCTAAGACAATTTCATTCATATCGTTTATAATTAAACGTATTAAACGTGACTAAAAAAAAATAACGATACGGGACTCATCCGAGACAGCAGCCGCGGAGTGGAGAGTTACAAACAAATAAAATTATAATAAAATTTAAGTTAACGAAAAATAATTCAATTCAGAGTAAAAAACGTGGGGTGCATTTTACTACATTTCATAATTTTCTTCTCATAGGTAGTTGCCAATAGAATGATTGTAACATTCAATATATTAAGCACACCCCACGCTTTTTACTCTGAATTGAATTATTTTTCGTTAACTTAAATTTTATTATAATTTTATTTTGAGGTGATTAACTATAAATGATTGTTTGATCTTCTACTACTGTAATATAAACTCTTTGTAATTGAGAATTATTTTCTATTTTTTAGTTCGGTTAGCTATAAAAGCGTGTTTTTTAGTTTTTTAAAACTATTATTTATTTTTAACTTTTTAGTTCAAGTAATTTTAAAAGCGTGTTTTTTTAGTTTTTTTTAAACTATTATTTTATTCATATATCAAACCCCTGCTACACTATTTGGACACCTTGTATTTTTAGATTAAAAAATATATGTATAAGTATATTGCGTGTAGAAATTAAGTGGGACAATATTGACAATTTTATGGGACAACCATTTTAACAATAAATAATCAAAAATACATTTAGTTTTTTGGATAGTTTGTTTTTTAACGAATTTCTTATGACCACATTTTCTTTGGCGCACAGTGTATCTTAAATAATTTAAATAAGTATAGAACTTGTTTATATAGTTTATATCGGTATTACATCTACAATTTTATCGTGAATAAGTTTGACCAACTTCTTCACGATGGCGTTTAAAAGTTTATTGTGAACATATTCAATCCCCGAAATAAAAACTCACATCAAACTTCGAATATTAATTAACTATTAATAAATCAACCATCAAACACATTCGTGTTACAAAATTTGTTATTGTTGTCTTTTGTTAAAGTTCACAATAAAACTTGATGAATATTAAAACAACTGCTAATTCGAAAATTTGGATGAAACCATATGAAATAGCGACCTTGAATTTATTCGTCATCTTTTTTACGATAAAGTTGATGTAATACGGGTAGTCATATATATTTAATAGTATATTACTTTACGAGTGGAGTAAATTGCATATTACAGCGAGTGTGTTTGGCCCATGAGCGAGTTTGCGAGCGAAGGGGCTAAAGAAACGAGCTAAATATGCAATTTGTTCCTTGAGTGAAGTACTATGCTTTACCCACGACTTACCAAATGGTTTTTTATAAAACTAAAAATAACAAATATAAAATTTAAATTTTGGCATAAGTTGTCAAAAATATTTGATTTCGCAGACGGTCCTGTCTGAGAAATGTCAAAGGTTAGTTTAATTTAATGAAAACTGTCGGTAACCAGCATAATAATACAGGTTTCTATTTACTTACTTCACTAGTTTAGTAAATGAAACTATAACACAACTCCTCAATAATTTGACACTTACTGACAGAGTTATAGGTTAAAAAATACGCAATTTACTTATGAGCCGTGGGTAAAAATAATAATCACATCTTTACCAAATTAATCAGAACAAAAAAAAATGGAGTTGCCAGGCATCGATCCCGGTACCTCTCGCATGCTAAGCGAGCGCTTTACCATCTGAGCTACACACCCAGTTAATACAATTTGACGATAAGCGGTACATAGATTAAAGATTAAAAATATTGTTTTTTTATGTTATTGTATTATTAAATATCTTTTGTAATAATTTCTTGCAACATTTAAAATCATTTTGATAAGAAGCAAACAAGATGAGTACACAGCTGCCTTGAGTCTCTGGCTTCTTGTGCTGTGTCGAGTGTCCGAGCGAAATATTAACCCAAACTGCAGACATGCGCAAAGGAGTGGAGAGTTACAAACATACATACAGGTGAAGTTAATAAAAGCGTGTTAAAAAAAAAAGCGTGTTAATAATAAAAATTAACCAGTCAGAGAATTGCTTGTCGGTAAACTCTTTTTGGGGAATTTTTCAATGGAAAATTCCGGTACTAGGAAAGAAAGAAAGAAATTTATTTAACTTCGTTATGCTAGAGCGTAGGTAGAGTGCCCATCGGGATAAAAGGATATTCTCTCCAAACTCCTTGTTTGCCTTTACGACTTTTTTTGGTTTTTGGGTGTTTTTTCAGTAAATTTTCCGAAAATTGCAGATTCTTTTTTTTTTTTAATTAAATAGCTTAAAAATAATTTGTGAAACTCAAAAAAATTGTCTGGCGTCATATGAAGGTCATTTTAAGTGTCTGACACGTCAAACATGTCGGAAAAACGACTTTCGCAAAATTTTTTGGTACTCGTAAAATCGACCACTTTGACGAATCAGACAGAAATTTTGGAAATCTATGGCGTCTAATAAAGCCATACAAGGAGTTCGGAGAGAGTATCTATCCGAACGTTTTTTTCCTATACCGGATATTAGCAGATAAGTTTGCAGACATAAGACAAAAAATGGAAATGTCATTATTACGTCACATACCAAAATAAGACAAAATATTTCTCATTAAATAACAGTGCCTAAATATTCATAAAGAACGGTGTAAGTCTTTTTTTATAATTTTTCAAATTTTTACGATTTTATTTTATTTATCGATTAAATATAATTATTAGGTCGCAACTGCGACACCTTACGTCATATTATTTAATTTAGTAAGAATTTGTTGACATATGTGAGATGTAAATTGCGCCACCTTCTGGTGGCTTTAAAAACCTTAAGTATGAATTGCTAGTTTAAATATATGTGATATAAACTGCTCCACCTTACGGTGGGACCATAGTACTTTATTAAGTCGTAATTGCTAGTGTAAATATATAAGATATTAACTGCGCCACCTTACGGAGGCCTACTCAGGGTTGGAACTTTATTACTGAACCGCTAGATGGCGTTGAAGAAGCTAGTTTTAGAGATTTTTTGACAAACAATTTTTTTATTTTTCGTAAAAAATAAAATATATTTTTTTTAATAAAAAGTAGCCTATGTTACTTCTAATACCTCCAAGAATATGCGTACAAAGTTTCATAATGATCGGTTGAGTAGTTTTTGCGTGAAAGATTAACAAACAAACTTACATTCACATTTATAATATTAGTAGGGATGTTATAGTGTTTCTATTTTTTCTTGTTTATAAGCTGAATTTAAAAATAAAAGAGTTTCTCTATTTGAGAATAACACATATTTTTAATTTAAAAAAACTTTGGTTAGCTAAATTTTTTAGGTAGGTGTATCGAAGATAGGAGATAGGAGAAAACACGATTTTTTTTCTGGTGAATCGTTGAATTGAAAATATTTTTCCAGAAACAAACAGAATTACATCAGCAACTTCATCACACAATTTAATTTAAAAAAGTTTTGTTATTCTTTTTTGCTTTCATCTTTTTCATTCGGCTCGCAGTGCCGAATGGACTCAGTAGAAGTCAAATAATTTGAATTTTTTTAGTTTTTGTTTTCTCTCTGAATTTCAAAACTACTGTTTTTATATGTGGCAATAGGGAAATTATGATTCTCATTCAATTTATCTTCAAATAAAATATCACGTGTGCAAAGTATCTTTACACTTAATATTATTCTGAATATTTTGTTGTAGACTTTTGTATTGAGATAAAACAAAATTTTTTTAAGCTAAACTGAAACATTTAGAAATATAAGACTTGTCTTTTGAAGTACTACACAGCAAGTGGAAGGTTTTCATACGAAAGTTGTCGTTTTAGTTTTGCATATAGCCATTAACACAAAAAATATGTAGACTTTAAGTACTTTATTGCTTTTCAAAATATGTCCCACTAAGATCAATACACTTTTGCATCGTTCAAACCAATTGGTAAAACAGTCTCCAGTTGACACCTGCAAACCCACTGTTTTAAATGTATCGATGGCTTCTTTTGGCGTTTGGAATTGCTGCCCAAGGATTGAATTCTTTTTCTTTGGAAACGTGAAGACTTGGGACGGTGGATGGTCTAAGAATAAGATGTTTTGAAGCTCCAAAAACTCGATTGTTTTGGTCAGTGTGAGCACTTGCATTGTCCTGATGTAGGATATATTGCTGTTGTGTGTTGCGTTATCGGAGTTTCGCGATGACTTCTGTCTTCTAGTAAACAAACGTTAATATACCAATTGGAAGTAACCGTTCTTTGATCTTCTAAAGCAATTGTTGCCTTGTTGCCAAATGACCAGGTTTTTACACAAAAGTTGCGACCATTTTCTTTTACACACTTCGAGAACGGATCAGGTTTGTTGGTTTTTCCTTATCGTGAAACACCCACCAAGTTGATATTTGCAATACAAGCGGAAAAAAATTAAATGGTGTGATGCAAAACATTGCTGTTGGGATAATCAATTCGAAAAATTGTACAATAATATTTTTTCACAATGTCCGTGGCTAAGATCCATTTTTGGACCAACTTACCTACTAATTTCAAAAATTTACTGTATCGACAAAACTTGTTGTATCGTAATGAAACTCTGGATTTATGTAAACAAAGGATTTAGATTAGACTTGTGACTGAAGGTTCTATTAGTGGCGCCTTCTAAGCGGCGATAAGTAAAACTAAAAAGACATCCCTCGCATTATTTTTGGTATTTTGTTGTAGAATTAGTTGTTGAAATGAAACATATTTTTGTTTTAAAAGAAAGTTAAACTAAAACATTCAGAAAAATTTAATCAAATGATAGTTTGTTTTACATCATAACTATATGAAAAATTTAAAAAAGTTACCAAATATTCTACGAAATGTTTTTAGTAATTGATCAGATATTTAAATTTAAATAGCATTACTATTTCTTATTTGCAGTTTGCTAAAAAAAACTATTTATAGCTTAGTTGTTAGAGCGTTTCCGCGTAAAGGCAAAGGTTGTGAGTTCGAGTTTGGCTGGAAGCGACATTTTTTTGTCAATTTCTCCTTAATGTTAATAATTTTATTGTCTGTATACTTTCCAAAAATTTCAATATATCAAAAATCGCGTGAGAGATATCTAAAAAATAATTATTTACTAAAAATTCATGGTTTCAGTTTACTAACCGAATAAAAATATAGGACAGGGCACAAAAAAATGACTTAGAGTGTGTTGTTTCAATTGTCAATTGTCTCATTATTTTCATGCTATATATGCTAAAGGAGAAAGTGAGTAAGTGTCACATGTGACATAATTTTAATTTAACGACCAAAAAGCGAAATAGTTGTAGGAGCGTTGCCGCGTAGGGGCTAAGGATGCGGGTCGACCCCTGCTCTATGCGACATATTTTTCCCATTTTCCTTAATGTCATTTAAATAATATATTTTTATAAAATTTCAAATAACTGTTTATTAAAAAAAACTTTTTATACATTTTTTTGTTTTGCCTACATGCTGGACGAAGACAAATTCAAATACAACGCCACCAACCAAGTGGTTTTACAAACAATTTTTTCATTTTTTTTTTATTCGTTTTTATTGTTTTTTTTTTGTTTTTTTTTTTCATTTTTGCCTTATATATATATATATATATATAAAACGAACAGAGCGTTTGTGACAGTCTTATATAACAAGACGTAAAAGATGATAGTGCCGTGCTGTCAATAATAAATCCAGTTTTAAACTGGATTGGTGTTTGGTTAGATTTTCTAACTCAAGACACCGGTAGATGCTGCGAAATAAGACTATAAGGATATTAATCAGCCCATACAGGGGCAAAACCAACTACAGACACGTGTTTCGCTCTTTTTTTTGAGCTCATCAGTGTAGTATAGGTTATGTCTCTTCAGTCACTAATGAAGAGACATCCTCTGTATGAATCGACTAAATCCTTATAGATGTAAACTTGCGAAAGTAGAAACCATTCGCAAGTGGCGCCCCATCTTTACTCCAAAAATGGAACTACGACAGTCGCTTTGCATCTTAAAAGTACCTTCGGCAAGGTAATAACATACAACGAACAGAGCGTTTGTGACAGTCTTATATAACAAGATGTAAGAGATGATACAAACGTATCTAGTGCCATATCTATTTCGCAGCATCTACCGGTGTCTTGAGTTAGAAAATCTAACCAAACACCAATCCAGTTTAAAACTGGATTTATTATTGACAGCACGGCACTAGATACGTTTGTATCATCTCTTACATCTTATATATATATATATATATTGAGATGATATGAGTTACTATGCTATATTAAATAAGAATGTAGATTGAAAATCTTATGGAAAATAGAGAAAGGAAAATTTTCTTATTTCGGGTCAGAGCACAAATGCAGTAACAGTGGGATTAATTATCATCATCTTCTTCATAATTCCTAAAAAAAGAAAAAAAAGAAAATAGAATGAGAAAGAAGAAAATACAAAGTCATTTCAAAGATTTTATTTAAAGATTCAAAATGGATTAATCTACATTATATAAAGTTTCAATAATTATGAAATTGATAAATGGGAAAAGTAGATAATTAAAAGCTTATAAAAATTGCCAATACATTAGTAATTAAACATTAATTTTTAAATGAATTAAGGGTATAATTAAATAAGAAAATTAAATTATAAAAATATCACAAATAGTTAAAAGAAATATTAAAACTTCTACTTACTTTCAAAATATACAAATTCATCAACCATATTATAATTTATTAATAGTTCAAATGCCAAATGAAATATTCTGAAAAAGAGAAAATTATTAGTTTGTAGTGCTAGTAAATTTTATAAAAATAAAAAGAATCATCATTGTTTTAATTGTAATAATGAATCAAGAATTAGATTTTGTTAGTAATTTTATTTAAATAAGGAATTAGTAGGCGATTAGGTGTTAAGGATGTATAGATTTAAGTTTGTTGAATTTGTCAGTTGTTTTTTTGTTGATTTGATAGAAACTCTCTTGTTTTCGGGTTCTTGAAATGGAAGTTGTATTAAAAAATTGCTCCGTAGAAATTTTGAGTTTTTTTTGAAAATATTGATAAAAGAAAGTATTAAATCAGTTTAAAGTATTAATATTATCACAAGGTAACCAGAGAAAGCAATTGGTAAGAGAAACTTATATTATTTTATGAAGAAATAGATATTTCAATTGGGGATTGAGCAGTATATGGTATAACTGCATTTTAATTAAGTTAATGAAGATTAAACTAATATTTAACAAGAAAGAAAGTCATAATTACACTTACCAGAGGAAATAGCAGCAGTTTATCTTTTGGTTTGAAGGGGAATTGATTGTTTGATCTCTACAAAGTTTCCTGAAATCTTTGCTGTTCCGGGGAAGAAAGTAGATTGTCCTGAGAACTGAATCCTGGTTTTCCAGAAGAGGAGCGAAGCTTCGTACAAATGGTAACCACTTTTCACTCGTTACAATAAAGAGTTTTTATGTGTTTGATTTTTGTAATTTTGATGAACATTTTTATTTAACTGTTTTATGTAATTAACTAAATTATTATTATTATTCACTTTTTGATAAGTTTAATTTGAATCGTTTATTAACTCAAATCAGAATACTTCATTTCATATATTTGATGCATATTTGGGTTTATCAACGGTATCTTGAAGTGTGTCATATTTTGAATTAGTAAGGTTAGAAGTTTATATACAATTCATGCCTAGAACCATCATTGGTCTAGGATAGTGTGGTTTTACAGTCATTTTATTGAAAATTTTTTATATTAACTGATTTTGAATCTAATTTTGTTGAATATTTGGAACTCTGACCTTGATATAAGGGAATAGCCGGTAGCATATTTAAATAATAATATTGGAAAATAATTAAATTAAGTTAATTCTTACCTATTTAATATTTATATTTAACTTCAAAATTAATTCATGGTAAGGAATATTTTATAACATAGTAATTGATATAATCAAAAGAAGAAATTATTATTCATACACACTCCTATATGTTATAAATTTTGGCGCCCAACGTGGGGCTCTAAACAATCAAAATTAGAGCCTATTCAAATAATTAAAACTTGAGAATTTTGTTAAAAATTTTTTTTTTCATTATTTCGCTCTAAATAATCAAAACTAGAGCCTATTTAGATAATAAAAAAACTTGAGAATTTTCGGATATTAAAAACACGAGTCAAGAAAACTTTGTTTGGTATTTTTTTTTTGTGATTCTGATTGATCAGAATAATAAAATAATTAAAAGACATTTGCTTGGTAAATCTTTATTAAAATAAAGGTATTGTAAATAAAATTTTAAACATTAGTTATATTTATCTCAATAAAATAAATTATAAATATGGATGGAAAAATGAGATTGAGAGATGGTAAGGTAGTGGGAGATGAGAGTGAAAGTAGTGATGGAGGTGAGATTGAGATGGAAAGTGTGGCGGTACAAGTACATGAAGAGAGAATGTTAGGAGCAGGGGATTACCGAGTGGAAGAGCTGATTCAAACAGGCCAGACACAGGAAGAAGCAGAAACGGAAGAAGGTGAGAATTTAATAGAGATAGGGGGAGAACAGGATCGAACTATGGTAGAAATAGAGACAGAGACAACTGCTGGTGGAAATGAACAAGAAGAACTAGTGGTACAAGAAAAACCAAGAGAAAAAAGTCAACCTGATATGAACAGCATACTTGAAATCCTTATGATGAGATTTGATCAGCAGGATAAGAAATTGGAAGAGACTAATAAAAATATAAAAGATATAAAAGAAGATAATATGAAGATGAGAGAAGATATGGATAAGAAATTTGAAGAAAATAATAAAAAGTTGGATAAAATTAAAGAAGATAATGTGAAGATGAGAAAAGATATAGATAAGAAATTTGAGGAAATAAAAGAAGATAATAAGAAATTTAGAAGTGAAATGAAAATTATAAAGGAAGACAATTTGAAGACCAGAGAAGAAGTTAAAATAATTAAAAAGGAATGTGACAAGAAAATAGAACAGCAAAACAAGAAATTGAGAACGGAAATCCAGGAGACAGCAATTGAAATTAAGGGGGAAATTGAAAAAGGTATAGAAATTAAGATAAAAGAAGTAAGTAAATCAATTAAAGAAAATTTACCGGAGGAAATAGAACGTGAAGTCAATAAACATACTGATGTCATAAAAAAAAATATAGGACAAATACGATTACAAGAGCAAATTTATGAAGAGGTAGTGGACAATTTAAAAATTAATTTAGGAAAAGAATTTGAAAGACTAGAGGGAGAAGTAGAAAAACAAAAAGGAGTTTGTAGTAAGAATCAAGAATTAACCAAGTATAAATTAAATAAGGAAATGGAAGATATGCAAAAGAAGTTACAAGAAATTATGGATAATAATGTCAGAGGAAATATGGTGGGTGTTCTTCCTAATATGATGTCACACTACAACAATATCGGAATTAAATTTGATGGAAACATTAATCATATACATCCAAAAGTATTTGTAAATATAATAAAAAGTAAAACAAAGCATATTAGTGACTTTTCGGAGAAAAAACTGTGGATCCGGAATATGTTAACAGAACATTCATTATTATGGTTCAGTAACAAAAAAAATCAAATTTTGTATATGGATGATAAGCAGTTCTGTAGTGATTTCTTGGAGGAGATAAAACAAGAACTTCGAGAAAATTTGTCTATTTGTAAATATCATGAAAGGGGGAAGAAATGTAAATTTAAAGAAAGTCGTGGGTATATAGAAAAATACCAAGAAAGGGGGAAGAAATTTAAAAATATAGTAGGTATTGGGTATATTTGGAATTATCAGAAAAGAGGCAAGATATTTAGGTGTATGGGAAAATTTAATGTATAGGTATTAATATTTCATAAAAAAAAAAAAAAAAACAAGTTTATAAATATAATAAATAAAGTATATTTAAATAAATGTTAGAAAGAAAGAATAAATGTGATATTAAAAAAAAAAAAAATAGAAATAAAGAAATTTATAAAGAAAATGCATGGGTAGATGATATTTCAAGCAGTTTTGTAAATAGATATTAGTTTGTAAATAGTAGTTGTAGGTTTTTTTATTTATTATGAAAAATACTGGGATGTTTATGGAATAAACATTAAGACAGTTCCGGGAATGAAAAGATATTACAATTGAAACTAGTATGAATAATAAATTTAAATATTCTTGGTTAAAAAATTTTTTTTGAAGTGAATATGAGATAAATTAAATGTTTATTGATTTATAGTTTTAGAATATAAATAATCATTTACAAGCAATTACATCAAATAAACATTTTATAAAATGAAATGTAGAACAAAGAAATTTGTATTATTTTATTAAAATAAAGTTAAATTTTCTTTACAAAATAAACTAAAATATTGAAGATATAATGTATCAAGCAAAGTTACTTGACAGCAATGAAATTATTAAAGAGGGAATAGAAATTATAATTTTTTTAATCAAATATGGACATATGATTGATTAAAAAAAATTTTAATTGGGGGATTTGAGATGATATGAGTTACTATGCTATATTAAATAAGAATGTAGATTGAAAATCTTATGGAAAATAGAGAAAGGAAAATTTTCTTATTTCGGGTCAGAGCACAAATGCAGTAACAGTGGGATTAATTATCATCATCTTCTTCATAATTCCTAAAAAAAGAAAAAAAAGAAAATAGAATGAGAAAGAAGAAAATACAAAGTCATTTCAAAGATTTTATTTAAAGATTCAAAATGGATTAATCTACATTATATAAAGTTTCAATAATTATGAAATTGATAAATGGGAAAAGTAGATAATTAAAAGCTTATAAAAATTGCCAATACATTAGTAATTAAACATTAATTTTTAAATGAATTAAGGGTATAATTAAATAAGAAAATTAAATTATAAAAATATCACAAATAGTTAAAAGAAATATTAAAACTTCTACTTACTTTCAGAATATACAAATTCATCAACCATATTATAATTTATTAATAGTTCAAATGCCAAATGAAATATTCTGAAAAAGAGAAAATTATTAGTTTGTAGTGCTAGTAAATTTTATAAAAATAAAAAGAATAATCATTGTTTTAAATTGTAATAATGAATCAAGAATTAGATTTTGTTAGTAATTTTATTTAAATAAGGAATTAGTAGGCGATTAGGTGTTAAGGATGTATAGATTTAAGTTTGTTGAATTTGTCAGTTGTTTTTTTGTTGATTTGATAGAAACTCTCTTGTTTTCGGGTTCTTGAAATGGAAGTTGTATTAAAAAATTGCTCCGTAGAAATTTTGAGTTTTTTTTGAAAATATTGATAAAAGAAAGTATTAAATCAGTTTAAAGTATTAATATTATCACAAGGTAACCAGAGAAAGCAATTGGTAAGAGAAACTTATATTATTTTATGAAGAAATAGATATTTCAATTGGAGGTTGAGCAGTATATGGTATAACTGCATTTTAATTAAGTTAATGAAGATTAAACTAATATTTAACAAGAAAGAAAGTCATAATTACACTTACCAGAGGAAATAGCAGCAGTTTATCTTTTGGTTTGAAGGGGAATTGATTGTTTGATCTCTACAAAGTTTCCTGAAATCTTTGCTGTTCCGGGGAAGAAAGTAGATTGTCCTGAGAACTGAATCCTGGTTTTCCAGAAGAGGAGCGAAGCTTCGTACAAATGGTAACCACTTTTCACTCGTTACAATAAAGAGTTTTTATGTGTTTGATTTTTGTAATTTTGATGAACATTTTTATTTAACTGTTTTATGTAATTAACTAAATTATTATTATTATTCACTTTTTGATAAGTTTAATTTGAATCGTTTATTAACTCAAATCAGAATACTTCATTTCATATATTTGATGCATATTTGGGTTTATCAACGGTATCTTGAAGTGTGTCATATTTTGAATTAGTAAGGTTAGAAGTTTATATACAATTCATGCCTAGAACCATCATTGGTCTAGGATAGTGTGGTTTTACAGTCATTTTATTGAAAATTTTTTATAATAACTGATTTTGAATCTAATTTTGTTGAATATTTGGAACTCTGACCTTGATATAAGGGAATAGCCGGTAGCATATTTAAATAATAATATTGGAAAATAATTAAATTAAGTTAATTCTTACCTATTTAATATTTGTATTTAACTTCAAAATTAATTCATGGTAAGGAATATTTTATAACATAGTAATTGATATAATCAAAAGAAGAAATTATTATTCATACACACTCTTATATGTTATAATATATATATATATATATATATATATATATATATATATATATATATATATATATATAATAAACAAAGTGCCAAGAAAATGCGTATTAATATAAACAAAAGGGGAAAATTATTGGGCATGTACGCAAAAAGGATCATAGGATTACGAGTAAGAATGGTAACCGCAGACATGCATGTTTCTGGCTCATTAGCCGTCATCAGTGCGGTATAACCAAGTAGGGTATTGCACTTGGCTAGCAAAAGTGTTGGGTACTTGGGAGCAAAGGATGTTGGGGAAACATGTGTAAAGAAACATAAAAAACACAAAAACAACGAAAGCTCACACAGGAGTCCTATCGCCATTTTGTGCTTTCGGCCAGCTGTGCCAATGGGTTTTCGGCTAACAACCAGCGTCGCAACGTTGGCGAAACGGACTCATTGTGTTTGAGTCGTTCTAAGCCCAGGATATGAAATATGATCCTTTTTGCGTACATGCCCAATAATTTTCCCCTTTTGTTTATATTAATACGCATTTTCTTGGCACTTTGTTTATTTCATATCCTGGGCTTAGAACGACTCAAACACAATGAGTCCGTTTCGCCAACGTTGCGACGCTGGTTGTTAGCCGAAAACCCATTGGCACAGCTGGCCGAAAGCACAAAATGGCGATAGGACTCCTGTGTGAGCTTTCGTTGTTTTTGTGTTTTTTATGTTTCTTTACACATGTTTCCCCAACATCCTTTGCTCCCAAGTACCCAACACTTTTGCTAGCCAAGTGCAATACCCTACTTGGTTATGCCGCACTGATGACGGCTAATGAGCCAGAAACATGCATGTCTGCGGTTACCATTCTTACTCGTAATCCTATGATCCTTTTTGCGTACATGCCCAATAATTTTCCCCTTTTGTATATATATATATATATATATATATATATATGTATGTATATATGTATGTATATATATATATATATATATATATATATATATATATATATAGTTCGCTTTCGAATAAGTGAAAAAAACCGAAAACCCACTCTCGTGGGAAACTATAATCAGAAGAGGTGTTTCAGCTGTTAAACCTCAGTATTATAACTGGAATATTAACAGAGCAGTGCCGAGGATACATGCAGATACGAGGATTACTAGATGAAGCAAAGTGCAGATTCTATGAGGAAGAGGACGATACCTCAATACACATACTCTTAGATTGCATTGCCTTACGTAATTCAAGAGTTGAATTCCCAGGATCATAGGAAATAGAAGATCTACCTAACTTAAAGCCCAACGATATTCTAAACTTTGTTAAAAAAGATAGTACTAGAAGAGCTACTATAAGTCACGGAAAATATCAGAATTATAACAAAAAAACGAGGACACAATAAATTCTATAGGTCGCAGGAGAATCTGTCACCCCTGATTACGCTCATATAAACACATACAAAACGTCTCTGGTATTCTTATCTTTTCGCCAAATCATTGTGCTAAACACCAGCCTGTCTACGAAGCTTATTCCCGGAGTGAGTTTTTAACAAAGAAAGAAAAGAATCGGTGCAAGGAACGTATCTTAGGTTGCACACAACAAGTCGCAAATGTTAAAAAACTTCATTTTTAATCCGCTTTATTTTATAAATATCTACTTGCTAAATTCTATAAACTAAAGTTCAACTCGAGTAAAGTTAATAGTTTACAAGTATCACAAGTGTTTATAAGCCGGTTAGAAAAACGGCGGAAGCTTATTAGTGCAGAAAGACTTTTAAGCTTCCTATACTAGCTGTAATAAATTTAATTTAGGTTTATGTATAAAATATACATAAACTTAAGTCTTGCAGGCACTGTAATAAGTTAATTTTTCAATGCAAAATGTGTATTTATTATTTAGTCATATAAACTCCTAATAGATGGCGGTATACGTTTATTTATAATGAAAATCTATAAAATCTTTTAATATCTAGATTCTCGACGGTCAGGTGTCAATTGATTGCGCTCCTAAGTGGCGTATAGGGAATCCTCTAGGACAGTTGCTGAACAGCTTATGCAACTAACATTGCAATATGGCAGGGAAATTGCGATTCTATACTAACGGCGTTGGCTTAGAATGAGCAACTAATATCTGCAAAATTGCTAGGTTGGTCGTACTTAAGTTGCGCACCACGGACCCACACCACTAAGTCTAATGAATGGCCGCTGGGGCATTAGTTGTTGAGAGCGTTGCCCTGGGGGATCTAGCCAAAACTCCCTTGTAATTAGCGTTACTTTAGCATATGAAGCTCTGCCTAGGTGTACCGACAATACCTAGCTATTCGAGAAAACAAATACGGAAGAAAGAAAAAAGCAGCGGAAACACACCGCAAACCAAATAACAATGCAGAAGAAGGGAAGAGTGGTAGGCTCCCATTTTTCAGCTTCATTGGAAACTCCTTGGTAGACAACCATGTTGAACCTCGACACCTTTAATTTTTAAGTGGTAACAAGCTACAAAGGGAAACCTGAGAGGAGGAAAGCCCTTTAGCAGGCGTCAACATTTAAACAGTCACCTCCGCTGCCCTGCTTAGGAGGGTCAGGTACCTAGAACTAGAAATGGCACCTGAGACAGCTAGAAGGAAGACTATGGAACACAAATCTAAAGAGTCTGCACTCCAGCAAAAGCCTACTTTAAGTCCCGCTCAAGAGCTCAAGAAAAAGGAGGTGGGAAAAAAACACATCAGAGAAGAGTAACTACGCCACTGTTTTTAAGAAAAAAAGTTGCCATCCACCCCAAAGGGTTTGCTGATTATACCCTCAGTGCCGACGAGCAAACGTTCGCCTGATTGGAGAACAAACTCCAATTCGGTAGAATATATTTTAAACTGAGGCTAACCGTAGTCGATTATAAAACATCAGATACAGTACCTGAATTAAAGTTATGAAAAGGAGGGGAGAAGACGACATCATCAAATTCCATGTTATCACGGCCTTCCTTTCAATGAGCAAAGGACGGACCAATATAAAGTTCTCAGCCTAAAAGCAGAGGCTACAGGACAACTTTTGTATTAGCGATTTACCTTCTTCCTTCGGTTCAGGAAAATCCTCGTTTATGATTTTAGAAGAGAAAAAAAAAGAGAATGGGAAGCAAACCCAGAGATCAGGGAAAAAAAGGAGGAGCACGAGCGATGCCAAAAGCATCGGGTCGTTCCATTTCTCTAATTTTTATGGCCAAGACAGCCATAAAGGTCAGAGACGTGCAGGACATGGACGTCACCCTGATAGGTAAATTCGACAAGTGCGATACCATTGTTAGGCGTAAGAAAAGGGTCCTTAACTCTTCAGGAGAAAAGCGGTAGAAATGAGGAAAAATGTATAAAATCCATCGGTTTGTGAAGGATTTATGTCACTCACCTAATATGTACAAAGTAAAATAGAGCTTAGATCCGAAACATTAATCCTCACAAAAAAGACAGTAAACCTGATTCGCGGTACTCAGAGAGTTATGGAGTGGCGCATGTTGGGTATCTCTCTTAAAGACCGTATCACAAAAGAATAAATACGTTACAGAACAAAACCAACAGATGCTATCAAAAGAATCACAAGGCTAAAATGGAATTGGGTAGGACACATTGCGAGATTATCAGACAACCGATGGACATAACGTATTGTCGAGTAGAGACCAAGACAAGGAGCCGCCCACCAACCAGATGGACTAATGTTAGATAGATAGAAGGAGCTAAGTGAGACCTATGTCCAGCAGTGGGCGCATATGTGTTGTCGATGATGATGATGGAGTGCGGGAGGCGCGCGGACAACCCGATGGGCGTTGTTGTTTAACTTATCGAATTTACAAATCTTTCTCTGCTTTATGCAGCAATGTAAATTTGGTATTTGAGTCTTTGATTAAAAGCAATAGTTTTAACTAAAGGGATCACGTAAGTTTATTATATGTAATATTATGTCAGATGGCTGTAAGATCAGGGAATATTTTCATCTAAATTATCACGAGAAAGAAAGTCGCGGGTAAAAGTTAGTAACAAATATATTTACATTGAATAAGTTTTACATAGAAATACTATTTAAGTTGGTAATTAAATAATTTGTAAATCAAACTCGAAATGACTAGGATAAGACAACAAAACCAAAATTTACAAATAGCTTTTCAGATCGCATGATTAAGTATGACTAAATTGGCTTTAAAAAGTTTCGTGTCTCTTAAAATAACAATGAGTAATTTCATCTACTGACGGTATAACTTTTTATTTTTGTCTGTGGTAAAAACTTCCCCTTACAACCGGATACGTAATACTTGAGGGTAGATATTCCAGGTTAGGGTTAAAAGCTATTTACTGTTTGTTATTGACCAAACGTCGGAGAGGGTTAATAAACTAGTCGGTACAGTTGTAGGAAAACTAATAGGATATAAAATGCAAGTTATTAAACTTCTATTCAATATGGACAAAATTATTAACTGGTTTTCTAATATAAAGGATTTTTCATTAAAGCTGGTTTGCGGCCATAACTTAGAAACTACTGGATATTAAAAGTTGAGATACAAATTAATTATAAAACCGACCATAAAAAAATCTTGGAGATAATTCTTCAATTCACCACGAGAGGGCGCAATTATAAGTCAAATATTAAAATTTTTAATTAAGGTATAATTTTGATAATATCATTACATAGCTAAGAGAATTCTAAGGCTCATTAGTATATCGACGTTAATAAGAAAGAGGAAGCTATTGAAAGCTTAATACCTACTTAAAATCGTTGTAACCACTAAAAACTAATCCGATTTTATAGAATAAAAAAGTGAGTGGTGTCAAGGGACACCTAGAAGGAACGAAGTTCCTTTCGATTAATTAGTGAAGGAATTAGTAATTTGTAAACACAACAGAGTGTTTATACATACATATAAGCATTTATTATTGTCTGTATTAAATTTCTTCTTACCTAAATCCATCAGCAATGTCCGGAACTTGTGCAGAACAGAAACACTGTCAGGATTCATTATTGTTATTATTTATTATCTCCAAAAAACCTGCATAAACTTAACAAAGTCACCACACTACACTGTTCAAAGCAAAATAGAAAATAGTAAATTCATTATCACCTGAATATTTTCAACCGTTCGTTTCTTTTTACAAAAGTGTCCATTCATACAATGCCAGAGGTTTAGATGACATACATGTACCTAGTATTACTTTTTATTTTAATTTACAACAGGAATTAACAATTAATACAAAATTTTAAAATATTTGACAGTAACTGACAGTTAAGGTAATTTGACGTACCTATACCTAACTAGTCAGGTTACGAACTATTTTTAAAATGTTTATGAATTTATTAATTTATAAAAACAGGATGAAATAAAATATAATACTATTATAGGTACTTATTTTTTTCTACAGTATTTTCTTTTAATTTAAATTAGTGTCTTTTTAATAGGGTACCGGACAGTAATCGAAAAAAAATCTAAGATGTGTTTTAAAATAAAGTTTGTTATACAACAATATCACTTAATAAAGATTTTTAAGAAATAACAATGATTTATATTTTTAAGTCAACAAATAAAGTTGCGTAAATTATCTGTGACGTGTAAGAAACCAAACGCCAATCACAGTGCGTAACGTCATATGGAAGTAGCTGTAAGTAAACAACACTGCTTTGTATGTTATTTCGCGTTTTCCTACGATTTACTTGCATTTTTCTAAGAATATTTAATTGTAATTAGTTACGAATTGAAGGACTATAGTCATAACAGAACTTTAGTTATACGTTATATCTCTAGTATAAGTGAATTTTGGAAAAAAAATATATTCCTCATTTTATATGAAAGCACTAAATAAAATAATTATACACAATTTGTCAATGGTTTTATTTATTAACATTCTCAATATAAAGTAAAATAAAATATATAATTAAGTTTAAATATTCTATATAGCTTCTTTGGCAGCTAAAACACAAATACAAGATTCTTTATGCACACGTAAAACATTCTAAGTAAGACATAACCTATAACACCTACATTATATACACACTAAATATGATTATTTGTATTATGGGCTGTGTAATAACACTCTAGGTACAGTACTTACATCAAAGTGATCTTCACAAAAGTAAATTGGTGAAGTAGCAAACATTCCATCGCACTTTCGTCTTGCTAGGTCCAATCATTTCTTTCGTATGTCTGGTTTTCGAGGTACATCAATAAAAAAATTATTTGGAGTAGTTACTGATGTATTTCCACATCGAGGTACAACACACCAACGATATCTTTTTCGGTTCATGATGATTAAGAAACACAAAATACTTAATTTATCCAAGCACTGATCACTTCTAATATGGCTTGTAGTTTGTTTACCTTCCATATGACGTCACGCGATCTGAATTGACATGAAGTGCTGTTTTCGCGGCAATTTGAAATAAATTATGTTTTTCACGTTTTTAAGTAATCCAGAGGATTTATTTAATTGAAACATTATTTTTTATGGCTATATATATGAATAAAGATTATTTTTAAACACTATTTGAAAAGTGGTCCGGTTCCCTATTGTACTTTTATTAGTATTTATTTATGTATATTGGGGTTTCCTATTTAAATAAAGATAGGTATATCTATCTATGAGAGAGAGAGAGAGACAGACAGACAAACATGCGTGTGTCGTGTCGTGACAAATTTTGGTCTGAATTTTTTTCGGCTAGCCTCAATCCACAAATCAGTCGTACCTAACGCGCGAAAAGGAACTCCGTTCCAAAAGCTTGCTTGGTAAGGGAATATAGATATTTTAAACTGACGTATTCATTTGTAACTTAAATTTTTTATTAATTTTCCTAGAGGGCGCAATTTGTCAAAATAACAACAAAAATTTATACCACAATTCGAAAGCTTTTTTTGTTTCGTTTTTCAGTATAGACATACATGTTTTGTCTATTATCTTGAAGTTATGTAGTGTTTTTTTAATTTAAAAACTAAAATAACAAAATGAGAAAATTGGTAGGTACTATTCAATTTTTTTTTTAATTTTATAGCAAAATTGTGTTACCGTCAAAATATCAAGACCACTTACATATTGGTTATTGTGTTGCTTTATCTGTACTGCACTTTGAAAATTTCAACCTTAACGTATGATTTAGATGTCATAATATATCACCCCCAAGTGCTGACTCGTGACGAGAATACAAGCTCAATAAATAAGAAGTTGAGCAGTTATCGAGGGCTAGTGCAAAAGACGAGAGGGGCTGCTCAAAGCATCGCCATCACTGGAGTGTAAAGTTGTTTGTTCAGTTCCTTTATTACTTCAGCGATTCAGCGAAGCTGTCGCACGAACAAGAAAAGCGGCCGACAGGGGGCAGCTTCAGCGAAAATTGTCACTTTGAACTTTTATCGGCTTTGTTTCAACCATTTGTCGTTTTCCTGATCACGTCAAGCCAAAGGAGTAAAATTCAATTTACTGTGGGTACAGATATGGTTTGTTTATATACTTATTTAAAAGTTTAATTTAAAATTTATATATTTTTATTTAACGAACTATATTAATTTAAACAAATTACTATTTTTATCAAATTTAATTTTACATGTTTTTGGTATAGTAATAAATAATCAGAACTGATTTTCATTAGATTTCATAGGATTTAAGAACCTTGTCCAGCCCTGCCCTCTTAATGAGACTTAATAGCCTTGACAGTGGCCACTCCGCATAACTTGGAGCAGCCGGTTTCTCCTCTCCTAGTACTAGATACCGCGTCCTTGCAAGGCCTTCGCATTGGCATAGGACATGAAATGCGGTTTCCTCCTCCTCTTTGCAGTATCGACAGATGTCTTCAACTGCTAAGTTCAACTGACTCATGTGTTTCTTGAGCCTACAATGTCCTGTCAAAAGACTGACAATCATTCTGACATCGTGTCGCCTTTGTGATAGCAGCTCTGCAGTAAACTTCGCCGAGTGTCCCTTTATGAAGACTTTGGCTTGTCGCTTGCCCGGTGATTTTTCCCACTACTCCTGGGCCTTCTCTAGCCTCCATTTCTCAATGGCTGCCTTTCTGAATGTGTCAGCAACTCCGCCGAATGGTTTCGAGCCAATCATTGGGGTATTAGCTCCCGCACGGGCCAATTCATCAGTCTTCTCATTGCCTCGAAACCATGAGTGTCCTGGTATCCATGCCAATGTCAGAGAATTTTGACTTGCGGCATGTGTCAGGGCCCCAACGCAGTCCCACACCAGCTGTGAGCTTATTTGTGCTGAGACTATCGCCTTTAGAGCTGCTTGGCTGTCCGACTATATGACTACGGTTTTACCCGTTATACCCTGACTTACGATCTCCGTTGCACAGTCTTGTATGGCAATTACTTCAGCCTGAAACACTGTGGCATACGCACCTAGACTTAGTTGGACTTTTATCCTGTGTCCTCAACTGTATATACTTGACCCTGTGCCTTTCTCAGTCTTTGAGCCATCGGTATACCAAACTGACTCCCCTTGGATTGGGGGGCCACTGTTCCATGAGTCCTTTTCCAGTATTTCTACTCGAAAGTTTCTCACTGAGTAAGTTAATCATGTTTTGTTTTTTAAAAAAAAATCGTTGTAACCCGTTTTTAAAGATATTTTAAATATTCAAAACGATTTGTGATCTAGATGACATTATCTATCATTTAAATAAAAAACGCAACTCAATATCTTGATTTTACAAAGTTGATCGCGTTTTGATGTGAAACATCTATAGCCGTACGTGAATCAGATTTCTCGCGTGGCGACGGTGACGTATGATTCGTATGACGTAAAAAACCTAACGCATCGATAATATATAATAAAGAGATGTACTGATACCTTATATGAAATTGGTCTCATGTTTTGAGCGACGCGACGGTGGCGCGCCAACAATAGGGGGAAGAAGCTCATTGATTCAAAAATTTGGCGGGACAGGGTATGAATTGTTTCATAAAAACCTAACTCGATTCCGCCTACTATCTATTCTATATATCTAAAAATGTTTGTTTGTATAGGCAACATAATATACCTACATATTTTGCTGACCTGTAAAATTGACAGCTAGTCAATCAAAATTGATTGTTGGTGAATAGTTGTCATATAGTTGTCCGCGTAAAATTTGTGTATAAGTTTTAAATATGAATAAACAAAGTGTTAATAAAGAAAGTGATGAAAAAATATTGAATAAAAATGAGTGAGTACCTACCTGCTCTATATACATTAGGGTGTCCGTTATTTCCCAAATTTGGTTTTGTTCTCGAAACACCCATCATCAAATTTTTAGATTATGACCTAACAAAAATTATCAGACCCAAACCAGCCCTTAATATTCACATTAACCCGTGCCTAAATCATAATACATTTCCCATTTAAATACCGTTTAAAAGTTATTCAACGATAAAGTTGTATTCATAGTTAAATTCATCATTTTCCTATTTTTGATGTGAAACATCTATAGCGGCACGTAAATCCGATTTCTGGCGTGGCGACGGTGACGTATGAGTGTATGACCTAACGCATCGATAATATATAATAAAGAGATGTACTGATACCTTATTTATATGAAATTGGTCTCATGTTTTGAGCGACGGTGGCGCACCAACAATAGCGGGAAGAAGCTTATCGATTCAAAAATTTAGCGGGACAGGGTATGAATTGTTTTATATAGAAATACACTTTTAAAGCTCATATTTTAATTTTTAATATTTTTACTGATGTGTAAAAATATTAAAAATTGAAATATAGACTTAAAAGTGCATATTATCTTATAATATTTAGGTAAATAAATATAAAAACTAAATAATCAACAAATCAGATTTCTGGCGTGGCGACGGTGACGCAAAAACCTAACACGATTCCGCATACTATCTATTCTATAAAAATGAATGTTTGTCTGTATGTTATCGATGAACTCAAATAATACTGGAAATATTATGAAAATTGGCATATATATGTATTTTTCCACGGAAAAGGTATTTTCAAAATTTTTAAAATTTTTAAAATTTTCAAAATTGTGAAGATTTTTTGGAATTTATAAATTTTCAAAATTTTTCAAAAATTTGAAAATCATGATAATTTTGAAAATTTTCAGAATTTTCAAAATTTTGAAAGTTTTTAAATTTTTCAATGTTTACTTTAATCGCGCGTAAAGGTTACACACACACACTCTTTTTTAGAAAGTTTTTTATATTTTCGCCGTGTTCTGTGTCTCTGTGTCATTCCGTGGAATTTGTAATCGAATTTAAACCTATTTCCCGACTACCTAGAGCTCTGAAATTTTCAGGATAGCTAAGAACTGGATGACAATGCATTTTTCAAGTGTGTTTAGGCATATACATAGATTTCGAAATTTATACCGAATTGATATTAAACATGATCTAAGTTGTGTATAGATAATATTATTTTGAAAGTTATTAAATAAATCGTTCGTAGCGTAGTTGGTTAGGCGGCGGATCAGTCCACTTGTGACAGTTCTGTTATGTTATCATAATGGGATCGATTACGCGACAAAGAAGTTTTTTTTTCTTTTTTTTTGTTCTTACATGTGAAAACAGTAATTATTATTTTAACTGGTAATAAAATAAACTGTTTTAGAAGGTTTTTAGATACAACTACCCTTGATTTTGTTAACAAGGAAACAATCTTCTCTATGATCAATCACAGCGTTGTATGACTTAATATTTTTACAATGTCAGGGATGCTGTGCATTGTTGAGATGACACAAAATATGACCTATAAATCAGTAAAAAACTTTCTATTATAAAAAGTTCTTTTTGTAAATTTTGCTTATTTTATTGAATACTGCATATACTTTTACAAAATAATGTTGATGTTTCACATCTGCCAGGCTTCCCGTGACAGCTCACATTTTTTTTTAATAATATCGCTTGTCTTTAAAAAATTCAATATTCACGTTTCAACCGTTGATTTGGACTTTTTCAAAGCACTTTTCAGAATTTGAAGAGTCTTGAAAAAGACCGAACGGTCGAAACTTCGGCCAATTTTCAATAAAAAGACTTTTATTTACCTTCCTATACCTGTTAGATCTCTACTGCATTACTTACATTAGAACGTTAACTCTAATAAACTGGTTAACATCACGTTTTGTAAAGTACTTCTTTTATTTAAAAAAAAATATTAATTTTAAAAAGATGAAAAAACAGCAAGAATATTAAATTTTCTATAAAACAGGCTTCTTGTAAAATACAAATATTGTCCATAATTTGATTAAAATTGCCGACAGAAAACAAACTAATCTTCGAAAACTGATAATAACGTTTAAAAATTTGCTAAATTTTTTTTTATACTGACTCTTTATTTTAATAAAAAAACTGTTTTAAGTGGCTTATTAAGCCATTCGTCCCGAAACATGTTTAAAAGTTGTTTTAAACTTTTAGGATGCAGATCTTCTTTTATTTTTGTTTAAAGAGCATTCCAAATATACTCAATAGGGTTAAGATCAGGAGAGTTAGCTGACCAAACCAATACCTCATTATTGTGGTCTTCAAAGAATTGCGTTAATACTATCCTGGCAGTTTAAGGTATTGCGTTATCGTACAGTAAAATGATTTGTGGCCCCTCTTTTTTAGCAAATGACAATATATAACGATGTCATCTAAAGAAATGCTGCTTCAGACCATTAAAGTGCCTCCTCCAAAATGTTCCAAAAATTGTTCGCTTCTTCGTCGCCAAGCACAGACTTGTGCGTCATCGTGGCTTAATCTAAATTTGGATTCATATGTGAAAAGAACGAGACTCTAATGATCCATATTCCAATTAAAATAATTGCAGGCAAAGTCGAGCTCTGCAGTACGCCTGGATTGCATACCACCTTCATGAAGTCTATTTCTTACATTTTAATTTGAAATTCGTAGTCCCGTTGCATTAAAATCTAAATTTTTGATGTTCATTGCTGTCCTTAGCGTATTTTGTGTAGCAAATCTCACTAAACTCCGGTCTTAGCGGAGGATAAGGTCTCCTTGTTACAGTTCCCTGTATCTGTTTTTAAATCTTAAGATCACTGAGTGACTAGTCCAAAGACTGGGTGCAATATTTTCTATGAAAAAACTCACTTTATGTAAAGTAACCATCCTTGTTACTTCCATTTAAGTCAAATACCTTTTTTGGCAAATATATTTTCCCAACTCATCAATGTTCATGATTATTTTTGTATAAAATCCCAACAAACTTATTTTACGTACTACGAATGCCAAATTATTAATGTGGGAGTTTCTTAAAAAACATTTTTATCAAATAAAAAAAATTGACTTATTTATTGACTATTTTCACTTATCCCGAATCCATGAAGAGAAAAATATAAGAATAAGTATGTAAAAATGTTAAAATTGTTATGTTTGCCACCTCATATGTCAAAAAGTGACATATAAATATGTCAAATGTCATAATTGTATCGTCAAATGTCAATAAATAGCATATAAGTATTTAGAATTTCAAAATTATCATATTTGTAACGTCAAATGTTGAAAATTAATACTTATACAAAAATGAGAAAATATCAAAATTGTCATATTTTCGGTGGCCAAATTTCAAAATTGTAATGTCAAATGTCAAATATTGATATATACTTAAGTATGTTCTTAACAATTGACCTGTTAGAGTTCAGACTAAATCATATCTCTCAGTTACCAATTTACATTTGTATTGTATTGATTATTATTTTTTATCTTGATTTTGGATTACATTGATGATTGAACAGTACCAATTTGTAAGTTGTATCTGTGTAGTGTAAAGTGTGCTAATTGAAAAAGCTCTCTATTAACATTATACACACTTACATATTCCTCACTCTTAAAATGCCTATAAAGCAATGTTGTTATCTTGTTCAGGGTAGAAAATTAATCAGTGTGTATGTACCTTTGTAAACTTCCTCTAACTGTACGTAGATAAACATACACAACTCTATCCCTAACCGTAATATATTCTGGAATTAACTGCTACTGCCAAGGAGGAGGTGCAAAATCACTGGGCACGTAATGTAATCACCTATTCTGAACACATGACTTATACCATTGACAGTTAATTGTGATTAAAATTATTACACTCTAGAGCGTGACTGTCAGAGCAATTATATCTGACTAGCTGTTGCGGTGGACTTTGTACCGCATAACACTGTCGTATCTTTTTATCCATTTTTCATTTTTTCAAATTTTTACCATTTTGCTTTTTTTTGTTTTCAATGATTTTTTTATATTAGATATTTTATATAAGATATCCACTGCACCACCGTACGGTGGCTTTATAGTAGTTAATTTACTAAGAAATTCTCGTTTAAATATATGAGATAATAACTGTGCCACCTTACGGTGGCGTCCTAGTTATTTTAAAATTGTAATATCTTCTAGGATGTTCATTAAAATTAAGTGATGTCAAAGACAATTTTGTTCACAATTAAATACTCTTAATCAACAACACATTGATTTGGATAAAGATTAATATTATTACGTTGATACAACTCTTAACAAATAATGCATTTATTTCGACAAAATTTGATTACCATAAAAACGTACTAGTGAGTTAATCTTAAAATATAGACATATACTGTTGCGGACATTTTTTTAGATCATTTCAAGAGGAATTATTCTTTCATACATATATTTTTGGTATCTTGAACCGTTTTCGCAGCGCACGCAATGGAAACCCTCAAAGATCAATAATTTTCCCCGTTTTTTTCACATTTTCCATTACTTCTTCGCTCCTAATAGTTGCATCGTAATGTTATATAGCCTAAAGACTTCCTCGATAAATGGTCTATTTAAAACAAAAAGAATTTTTTAATTCGAACCAGTAGTTCCTGAGATTAGCGCGTTCAAACAAACAAACAAACAAACTCTTCAGCTTTATAATATTAGTATAGATGGGTGTACTAACTTAAGACTGCGTGCTTACTTCTAAAAGATGTTTTGCTTTACATATACTGTAAATGATTTATTCAGGGTTAAATTGCCAAATTATAAAAATGATTCATTTTAAAAATGAGTTAATATTGAAATATACATAGTATACGAATATTTTTGAGATATCAGAACTATAAAATGTTAAAAATCAAAGATCATTAATATCAAATCTAAGAAATATCAGCTGTTATCTTACAAATTTCAAATGTCAGCTGTTTAATTTTAAGAGTTAACTGTTATGTCATATGTCCAATGCGAAGTAACAACTATTAAATTGTCAACACTTATATGTTATCTGCTAAATGTCATCTGTCCAATGTGAATTGTCAACTCTCAAATATTTATTTTTAAATGTCATATGCCAGAAGTCAACTATCTTATGAAAACTGTTAAACATCAACTGTCAAATGCTGAACGTAAACTGTTAGCTGTCTACTGTGAAATGCATTCCGGTGTGTGACGTAGGGGAGAACAGGGCAATGAGAGCCTACTAAGGGAAAGTTTTGATAAAAACCTTGTTTGTCGAAATTCTTGTAATTTTTAATTATCAACGCTTACCTTTATTATTAAGGAACACTTTAATCACAGTTATAATCAACTACAGACATGTATTAAGGTACAGTTACAGTTTTAGAAAAAAAGTCAGTCGCTCCTATTACCCGACAAATGCTGCTAATGAGAGCCATTTTAACACTCATATGGGAAATGGGAGCTATTATAATTACTCTTTAACTAAAACATTAACAAAACGTAATCTAAGTGCGATCTTAGTTATTATAATTAGGTATTAATAAAATAAAACTCTTTGTAATACAAGTTATAAAATCAAACAAAACATAGAAATAAAATATGAAATTATAAAGATCCAGACTATATGGATTAAAAAAAATGCACAATTATAAGAAACTGGACTATTACTGCCAGAACACTCTTTGTGGGTCCAGTTTCTGCAGCGGTACCACATCTCTCCACTTTTTCCAGTGTCTAAACAAATTGCACATAAATTATCTTCTACAGAATCTTCTGACTCATCATCAGAGAGAGCATTTTCGTCTATTTGATCAGTAGATGAATCTTTATCATCACTTTTAAATAAATATTTTGTACCCTTTCTGATCCTTGTATTTTTGGTTGTAGTCTTCTTACTTGTTTTTCTCTTTATTTTTGGAATTTTTCTTCTTAATATACATTTGCCTTTGGTATATTTTTCCTTGACACAGTTTCTTTTATTTTTAACTTCCCGCTAAAAAAAAATTAAAAATTTTTTTAAAATCGGGAAGTTATTGGTTTCACCCCGTTTTTCGAAAATCGAGTTTTCATCGGATCTCAACGTTTTGAGGTCTTAGAAACCTCCCCTGACTATTTTTACGAGAATGTCTGTATGTCTGTATGTACGTGTGGATGTGTGTGTGTGTGTGTGTGTGTGTGTGTGGATGTATGTAAACCTCTTATAACTTTTGAACGGCTTGACCGATCGGAATGAAATAAAAAGCATTCCAAAGAGTTCCATCTCACTTAGACTCCCTGTAAGTTTGAACCGATTCGAGCCGGTAGATTTGGAGAAATTTCAAAATAACCGAAAAAAACAATTGGTAAAAATAATGTTTTTTGGGCATATCTTTTTGGCTATTGCATCGGTCAATTTCATAACCTAATCAGCTCTCAAGCTTAAAAAGCCACGTCGAATGCCGTTTTGCAAATTAAAATCGGTTGATTCGTTTGTGAGATATCGTTGTCGAAAAATTTCAAAAAAACTGTTTTTTTTTTCAATAACTTAGAGATTTTTTGACTAACCGATTTTGCACTCCCGGTAACATTTTTAGGTCTCAAGAAACTGCGTCGAATGCCATCTTGAACATCAAAATCGAATAAGGCGTTAAAAAGTTATGGCTTTTTAAACATTTCAAAAAAAGTCAAAAACGTCAAAATACGTCACGTTTCTATAGCTTTGCGGTTAAAACACTTAAAACTAGTGGGAAGTTGCAAGGATGGCCTTTAAGGTCAACCTCTTTCCGATTTTTTTTTAATTGTCTTTGTCTTATTCTACTTTTCAGTTCTTTTCCTCTTCTTTTCTTCAAACACTGCTTTCATTGGACTGCTTGTTATTTTTTTTGAATGCTGTTTGATTTACTTGGTTAAATCGATTCTCAATACCTAGTTGTTTAGGTACACTGTAAGATACTGTGCGAAACTGTTCCCTTGTCAAACCATATTTTTTTTAACATGGTCCAAAGATGGTTATCCAGTATTTTTTCTTGGTCAACATTGCATACAGTACGTCTTCCAGCTTAGGAGAGTTTTTGTAGCTTTTATCGTTAGCTTTCGCTTAATTGTATTTTTTCTTTAAAGTGCTGTAAGGAATGCCGGTTTACTGAGATACTTTGTACACTGATATGCCTCCCTTTTTGAGAACAGATACCACATTTTCTAATGAATCCACCGTTAAAGAGGCATTTGTGGTTGTTTGATTTTTTTTGCGTGGCATCTAAAATAAAAAATAAGGTATTTTATGTCTCCAAAATGAATAATACGGTAATAGGAGCTATGTCGGGTAATGGGAGCCAAGCTAGGCTACCATTACCCGTATACCACCACTTAGAAAAAAAATGACATAGGTATGTAATTCCATTTTTAATCACAATTCAACTAATTGTACTTGTTAGTTAATAAATCTAGGGTTATAATAAGCATAAATACAATAAAATAAGAATATAATTTTAAGCTTACCTGGATGCTGGCAATTGGCAATTTTTTGTAAGCGCGGAGCGAAAAACACACAAACGTCCCTCGTGACTAAACGAATGGCATTAACAAATCGAGCGCATCAGGCGAAGTTTGCCGATAGTTGACGGAAGCAGCAGAGTGTTTACGATCGCTCGAATGTGCAATGTGCATGCATTTTTTTCAATCGTCATAGCTCCCATTGCCCGACTGCTTCCATTACCCTGTTTTCCCCTATATATATAAAATACCTTTGAAATTAAATCTATATACATATGTTTTTTCTTTACGTGTGTATGTCACCGAAATCCTCCTAAACGTCTGAAACAAATTTCATGAAATTTTTTATATATGTTAGAAATTCTAACCGACACCACACCAATCCAGTTCAAAATTGGAATTATTTTTGACAGTACGGCACTAGATACGTTATATATATAACTGTAAAAGATGATACATAACGTATCTAGTGCCGTACTGTCAAAAATAATTCCAATTTTGAACTGGATTGGTGTGGTGTCGGTTAGAGTTTCTAACATATATAAAAAATTTCATGAAATTTGTTTCAGACGTTTAGGAGGATTTCGGTGACATACACACGTAAAGAAAAAACATATGTACAAGTACAACCAGGATCTCGTGAATTTTATGGTAGATGCGCCGTAACAAAATTGAAAGTGGGGGTATGGTGGGTTGTGCTAAGAGCATTTCGATATTGTGCACTGTTGCATTATTTCATTTACAAGTGTACAAACCAGCGTTATTTAAGTTTGATGGTGGATTTGTGTATTGTATTTAATTATTTTTGTTTTATTCATTTTATAAAAAAGTTCTTTTTAGAACTCGACTGAAATTAAAAACTGCAAAGGTAAGAAAATAATTGTTATATAAAAAAGTAGGTATACCTAAATTAGTGTTTTTTAATTGTAGCATGGAGTTTAAGAGCACATTATCTGGCCGGGCTGTTAGTAGTCAAAGTCGAGAAATAATTGCTAATGTGTCAGCCTTTATGAAACGGGAAGCTGAAGAAGGTGTCACAATACCTCATCACCACATAAAAGAGCGTGTGGCAGCAGCGACAGGTGTTTCCGAAAGTACCATTTACCGGGTATCAGTAGAATCTTTTAAAATGAAAATCGCTTAATTGTATTTTAATGACCTTCTATGTATTGTTTGGTATATACTATATTTTAATCAAATCGTTATTTTTGTTAGGTAGGATCTCTTAAAATGATAGGATCTCTTAAAATGAAAGTCCCTTAATTGTATTGTAATGACATTATAACTCTCTGTATTGTTTGGTATATATTATATTTTAATCAAATTGTTATTTTTGTTTTTCTTTTAACAGTCACGTTCAAAAATAATTTACATAACATTTTAGTCAATCAATTGCTGTGTTAATTATTTCATACTCATTTCTTAAAATATTATACTAAAAAATACCCAATATTACTGAGATCATCTTCGTATTGACAACATTGTAAAAATTGTAATATCTATCAACCATTAAATGTTCAGGTAAATTCCATCCTACTCTGACCGAATGCTTTCTCTCTCTGCGCACTGCAAGGACCGCCTAGTCACGAGATACTTGTCGGACGTATATACTTAGATTTAATTTCAAAGGTATTTTTATATATTTTTTTATTTAGTATAGAACCATGAAAATTTAAATAAATCTTTAATTGTATAAGTTACGGAACATAATTTTTAAATTTCTGGTTTTTATACGTTAATCTATTATTAAAATTTTTTAAAACCCTGATTAGTTCACTGAGTTAGAAGAATAATAATAAGAGAGTTCCCGACACTGTGTCTGAAATATGTGGAACGTTATTAAAGCTTTAAGATCCTTCAGATTCGTATTCATTGGAATCAGTACACCGTGTATAACTAGCATTCGACAGAAAGGAAATTGTAAAATGTTAAAATTTTCCTTGCTTTATGTTCTCCCAATTTGTGTCATAGAGTTACACACTGCTTGTCCAAATTGATGAAAATTTATTTTCAAATCTTTATAATTTTGGCTACTAACAAAATAATTACACATAAAGCAGTTTTTAATAATTAATTTTTGTTAAACTCTTTTCTACAATTTTCGTGCAAAATATATAAACACAAAACTAAAATGTCAAAAATATCAAACGTTAAAAATGTCAACTGTCCAAAATGTCAAATGTCAAAAATGTTAAATGTCAAAAAAACATGTGTCAAAAATATCAAATGTCAAATTTCTTCAGACTACTGTTACCGTGTCTATATTGGTGAGAATTATTTATTTTAAGATTTGTAGTTTAAAAATTTGCTGTGAGCGGTGTTGCAGTAAAATAATCGACACTTCTTTTTATAATTGTTAAAAATAAAATGCTGTTCGTTAGTTTCGCTAAAACTCGAGAACGGTTGAACTAATTTTGGTTTTAAATTATTTGTGGAAGTTCAGGGAAGATTTAAACGCTAAGAAACAAATAATAACTAACGAAAAATATTAAAAGCAAAAATTTAATTTTCCTATAAAATGTGTGTATTTAGTTCTATGAATATTACTAATAGATGGTAATGTAAGTTAATTTTTTATATAAATTTAATCCATCACTTGACATATAGATTGCGGAGATACCTGGTAGATGGCATTGTTTTTCGATATTTAAATAATCCAGTTAAAAAGCTTATTTGGATTTGTCTTTGTTCGAAATAAAATAATTATATTAAAATATGAAAATAAATGACAACACAAAAATTAAGATACTAGGAGAAAAAACAAAAAAAAAATAAACTAAAAAAAAGAAAATATCACAAAAGTTAAAAAATTAATGAAAAATATAGAAACTCGTTAAAAACGATAAACTGGAAAAATTTCAAAGTACAACCATAAATAATAGTGAAAACTTGTAAACAAACGAGAAAATATGACGAGATTAACAAAAACAGAATAAAAAGCATTTAAACAATAATGGTGTAAATCAAGGTGTTGCTATCATCAAACACGATATCCCACATCAAGACAGACCTATAATTTTTATTTTAAAAATAGACTTCTACGGACCTAAAAAGCCGATAACTAACTAACAAAAGTTTAATTTTATGAGCAAATGTTTTTAAAATGATTTAAATTAAGTTTGTTTCCATGTTTGAGTTGAAATTTACTGCAGCTTTAAACAATTCTGTTTCATCAATCACATTTCCACATCCCCACAAAACCCGGTTCTATATACATAAAAACGTATATTGGTAAAGTATATTATCATACTAGTGTATTTTGTATGGTAATAAATACTCAAGGAAGCATGAAGACTGGTCGGCTATGATTCAATCAGGTCAGGGATTGCAGCGTTTATTATTGGAGTTTATGTATGTAATCGGCTTTATATACCAGATGAAAATTGCTAAAAGCTAAATCACATAATAGCCTGCTTTTTCCAAAATTTGTTTTAAATTTTAGTTTATCAGTAATATTTATCATAGTTGCACAAAAAGCATAGTTATCTATATAAATAAAAAAAATGAATTGCTATTCGTTAGTCTCGCTAAACCTTGAGAATGGTTAAACCGATTTGGCTAATTCTGATGTTAAAATATTTGTGAACGTTTAGAAACGACCCATAAGGGGATAAAATAGGGGATGAAATTTGGTATGAAACTGTGTCAGTTTTAAACCGATCGGGCTGAGATTTTGCATGCATATAGCTACTATGACTTAGGCATCTCCTAAAAAAGAATTTTGATTAATTCCACACCTAAGGGGATAAAATAGGGGATAAAAGTTTGTATGAAACTTTGTCAATTCCGGCTGAGATTTTGCATGCATGTAGCTACTATAACGTAGGCATCCCTTAAAAAAGCATTTTGATAAATTTTACCCCTAAGGGGTTAAACTGGGGGATGAAAGTTTGTATGGAACTTTCTAAATTTTAAACCGATCAGGCTGAGATTTTGCATGCATATAGCTACTATGACGTAGGCATCTCCTAAAAAAGAATTTTGATTAATTCCACACCTAAGGGAATAAAATAGGGGATAAAAGTTTGTATGAAACTTTGTCAATTTTAAACCGATTGGGCTGAGATTTTGTATGCATATAGCATGCAAGTTTTTAAAGTTTTAAAATAATAATAGTCTAATACCACTCGCGCTTTACTGAGCGGTGTGTGTGGAGCGGTGAGACGGTAGCACGCTGCTGCTAGCCGACATAAAACTGTGGATAGACGCGTAGAGTCTTGAAAATTCGAGAATAAATTTGTTTTATTATGTAGTGGTGTACTTAGAAATTACTTTTTTAAGTTCCATCTCTAAGGATTTAAAATAGGGGTTGCAAATTTGTATGAAACTCGGTGGCAAAAAACTAAAGTCCACGCGGATGAAGTCGCGGGTGGCCGCTAGTTTATTTCTATAAGTTCCGAATAGATCGAAAGTTAATTTATCGATATAAATCTATTCCCTCATTTGTGGAGACACTTGGTGGATGGCGCCGTAAGTCAGAAAGATTATTTGGATGTCTTTGTCCTGAATAAAAATAATACCAAATAAAATATGTGAAATATGGCAAAAAATTTAAGATCGTTAAAAAACAGTGGGAAAAAAAGGAAAAGGAAACAAATAGTAAATATTTATTTCTATAAGTTTCCAATAAATGGTAGTATAAGTTAATTTATCGGTCGATAATATTTCGATTGCTACTTAAAAAACAGGAAAAATTAGCAAAATCTGGAAAACCGATAGAATTGGAATAAAACGAAATAGGATAAAACAAGAAAAAAATCTCAAAATTTAGGTGAAAAAACGAAAAAGATGTAACATCAATAAAGAAAACAAGAAGAATTGAAAAAAGTTAAATTGTTGCAAATGGGTGAAAACTTGGTAACCAACAAGAAACTAAACTAAAATGGAAAATAATCGAAAATAGCTTAAAAAAGAACAATAAGAAAATCCCAGAAAATACCACAAAAATAAAATAAAAATTGGAAAAGGAAATCATTAATAAGTTCGTTGGGTCAGCTAGTCTATATACTTATATAAAAATGAATGTTTGTCTGTATATCTGTATGTACTCAATGAACTCAAAAACTACTGGACCGACTATTATGAAAATTGGTGTAGGTATATGTATTTTTCCACGGAGAAGGTTTGTATGATATGCTCATTGATGCCACTCGCCACCAGGTAGCGCTGCAGACTAGCAACTTACGTCCCGTTCAACCGATTGTCATGAAAATTGGTATGTATATGTATTTTTCCACGGAAAAGGTTTATATGATATGCTCATTGATGCCACTCGCCACCAGGTGGCGCTGCAGAGTAGCAACTTCTGTCCCGTTCAACCAATTGTCATGAAAATTGGTATGTATATGTATTTTTCCACGGAGAAGGTTTGTATGATATGCTCATTGATGCCACTCGCCACCAGGTGGCGCTGCAGACTAGCAACTTCTGTCCCATTCAACCCATTGTCAGGAAAATCAGTACGATGATGTATTTTTAACGGGTAAGATGAATATGATATTCGTATTAATGGAAGTTACCACCAGATGGCGCTTCCATGTATCCAATTCAATACTGATTAATAGATATCTACACGAATTCGTATGAATATAAGTTTGAAAAATATATTTTTGGTGCGATAAGTAAAACAAAACTATAAACTTTCTTTCCTTCTCTATCTCTTCTTCTCTTTTATTTTTCTTAAATTTATTTTAGTTGCTGGCGTAGCAACGGGCTCCTGGTACAGCTAGTTTATTAATAAAAAAAGTTATTTTGACAATTTGTAATCTTTTATTAATTAAGAAACTTCTAAATAGTAGAAGCAAGTCAATGTAAGAAGTCAGGAAGTATAAAAAGTAGGTGACAAATTATAGTAGAAAAATTATGGGAAGGTTCTTATAAAAGTCATTTGTGGTTGAAGAGGTAATCCAAGTTGTAGTAAATATTTATTTATAACACTTGCAGGTAGATAGACTCACCAATAGGCCAGTCAATGATTTCACTCGATTTATAAAACTCATTTTACAATACTGTATTAAAGCATCATAAATAATAATAAAAAGGTAAATAATTCAGTTAATATTATTATGAAATTTCCAGTCAAATGACTAAATAACATTCGCCCACCCCAGATACAAGTATAATATCAAAGGGGTTGGGCTCCAATATCATACCTGTAAAAATTGTCTTAAGTGTTAAGAATAACCGCTTTTTGGAGGTCAATGTAGGTGTTTCTGTGAAGTCCCATTTTTAAAATGCTAGTTCCTAGTTAATATAACTAGGACTACTTCGACTTAACTTGGATGCCACATTTGTCGAATCTCGAACGCTAGATCTGCATATTTACTTACTTTCTCGTGATACTTACGTAATATGTTGTAGTTATTTCGTATCGCGATGTCTACCAAAAGAACTGAGTTGACAACTTTATCCACCACTACTATGTCAGGCTTGTTATTCGTCACCTGTCTGTCGATGATAATGGGCTTGTCGTGACAGAGTTTAAAGTTGTCATTTTCAAGTACTTTTTTAACGTATGGATTGTATGTACTAATAAGTCCAAATTTTGATGGATACTATTGCAGACCTGATTATGTCGTTGGAAATAATCGGTATTTGCCAACAAGCTGAAATTGTTTTCGACAAGTGATGGTATTTTCTGCATTTATCTGTCTGTGTGTTTGGCTTCCTTAAAATAAATTTCAGTTAGTTATTATTACTGATCACTTGGTCTTAAATTGCCATCATCTGATTTGGGAAAATGCTCGCCTCTGGTGAGCCACCTGTTGGATGATTCCTGATCAATATGAAGCTGATTAAGGTGGTGATAAAGTCGACCGTGTAATTCCTTCTGACCTTATTCCTCCTTTTAAATAGTAACTGATTTAACGCAAGGTAAGTTTAAAAGTCATATAGTTTTTATCTGCCTTTGCAATGGTGTTATGGAGGCTTGAGGTTTGAGCTTTCGTGTAGAAAAACTCACGTAACTTACCTATTTGTCCATAATATTGGTTTTTTATTTCAATCAAATCTCTACCTCCCTCACTTCACGTCAATGTCGTTCGAAGCATTGATAACTTTGGATGGTGATATCTGTGTTTCGTCATCATGGTTCGTGTAAGCGAGCCTTTGAATTTCTTTTAGTTTTGTTATAGTTCATTTAAGAATGCCAAATAAATAAGTTAGTGCAAGTATCGCATATGTGTTAATTGCCTGAAATAAATTATCTGCGTTTAGTTTTGATTTAAGTAGGAGCCTTACTCGTTGTGTATTATACTGATTCTTTATCCTGGTTTTTTACTTAATTGAAACCATATTTTGTGTGGTTAAGCATGGAGAAAAGTAAGTTTAATGTAAGGCAACACCACAATGGACTTAAACAGTCGCCCTGGTAGATTCCCCTACTAATAAGTTGTTGTTCTTTACACCCCTGGTGCTCTAGATTACAACCTTTCTGCTCTTCTGCTAAAATGTTGTTTTGCTCGACATGATTTTAAATGCGCTTGGTTAAACATGAGGTAAGCACGAAATTGGTCTATATTGAGTAGGATCATCCTTTTGTACACTTTTAGATATCATATCATAACCAATGTAAGGAAGTTAGAATAATATGAGTAAATGGAATTGCTAAAGAGGAACGTATACTAGTACATTTTTTGTACCACTTCAGCAGCTTTCCAAATGCTGGAATATTTAATAACTTCCGAAACCTCTTTGACCGTTATTTCGTCAAAAGGCATCTGGGGTGTACTCCCGTTTTCCATCTCTTACACAATCCAGGAATCGTTTCCATAATGTTCTTTTGGATCTGATCATAATATTAACCAATAAGTTTCTGTTTGCTTTGGCAAGGTGGTGTTGTTACTTTGAGACCTCAATGTTCTATATACCATTTTTGGGTTGTTGTTAAACATCGCATTTTGCTTTTTCGTGCATTTTCGTGCAATTTACACACCTTGATACCCGCTTAGCTTTAGCCTTAAATTTTGTTTAAGCAGATCCATATACCCACATATTTGCTGTCTGTGCTGTGGGTGATTTGCATTATTATTATTAGGTATTGGTTAGAGATATTAATAATAATTTAAAATGAATACCGTATCTATGTTTTTTAAATATTCTTTGAATTATATATTTTTTCATATTTCCATTTTTGAAAATAGGTACACATTTAAAGTTAAAGGTATGGTTATCGTTGTAATTTTCTATTCGTCATATACAATTTCTTTGTGAAGTAAAAGTTCTAAGTGTTATTTAGGTCCCTGATTCGTTACAAATATTCCTAAAATGTCTAAATTACATGATCTAGAGATAAAGGAAATAGTTTCAGTTGATCTTTTATTCAATTAAAAAAAAAAACCTAGGTTGGTATGTTAGTTATTGTGTATATTGTAAATTACGATAATATGTGGCGTCTTTGGATAGTTGATAACTAAACAGATTTTTAGGCAAGAAAAATTTCTTAAACAAGAAGAGACTCTTGGACAAGAAGAATGTACTATTCAAAATAAATCCAACACAACTCGTATGCAGTTATCAGCAGATGCAAAACAAATTGTCAAATATGTTAATAATGAACTTTGTTTAAAATTAAGTAGGTCAGAAACAATAAAAGAAATAGTGCATTTAACTAAGATCGCTCAATCAACTGCCTACTTGAATTTTGAATAAAGAAATTACGTCTAGAAAGAAAAGAAATGATAGTGGACAATTTCGAGTCATATTGAATCCTATCTTTTAAAACCCATCACTAAAAATATTTATGAAATGTATGATGGCAATTATTTTCCTACTGTAGAAAGTTTGTTTGTTTGGTGAACTAATTGGAAAACATATTTTACAATGGTATTCACAAAGGACTCTTCGACGCTTTCTAAAAGCCAATTACTTTAAATATCAGAAAATTGATAAACGAATGTACACTGTCTTTAAGAAATGACTACACACGATGCAGTTGTAAATAAAGGCAGGAATATAGAATATAGAAAAATTCCAATTTTAAATTCGGTGAAGTCGGAAAATCATGAATTTTTATTTCACGAAAATTTATACTTTGAGGTCATTTGAGGACATACGGTTTTAGAATTACCCCCGTATTATTGTGTATAAAATCCAATTAAACTCATATGGGCTGAGTTAAAAAACAAAGTACGCAAGTTAAACTTTTCACCAAAGTTTTTGTCGGGTGTGTTATATTTAATTAAGTAACAAATAAAAAAATTGGTTTGTCAAATTATCAAGCAGCAATTAAATACGTTATAAAAATAAAAAAATAATATAACAAACGCAAACTTTTAATTAATAGTTTAATTATTAATTTAGATAATAATAATGAAGTTGATTTGAACACTGATGATGAAATCGACGTAGATGATTAGGCAGGTAAATTCCAATTGGTAGTTCAACCTGCATAGTTGTTAATAATTTTTTATACATATAATAAAACTGTAGAAATGTATATGTTTGTGCGCGCATCACATGAAAACTACTGATCCTATTCGAATGCGGTTTTCACAGATGTATTTGTCTTCTTTTAACTTAACATCTTGTGTATAAAAATTTCTCCTTCCACCCCTTTAACGGGGTAAGGTGAGAAATTTTTATACAAAAATCAACACGCCACGCGAATGACGTCGCGGGTACATCGAAATAGAACCCAAAAAGGTGGTTAGATTTTTTTGTCTGTCCGTCTGTATGTTTGTGCGCGCATCACATGAAAACTACTGATCCGATTCGAATGCGGTTTTCACAGATGTATTTGTCTTCTGGTGTATAAAAATTTCTCTCTCATTCCTTAAATGGGGTGGGGTAAGAAATTTTTATACAACAATCACAAGCCACGCGAACGACGTTGCGAGTACAACTAGTTCAAAATAAATAAATAATATTGTGTAATATTTTTTATTTTCTTTAATATTTCGTACCGCCTATTTAATCAATGATTTCTTTTTCCCGTTTTTTTTAAGATTATTTTTTCATGTATTTGTTAATCTTTTTGTATTTTCTCGTTTGTATCCAAGTTTTGTCGTTTTTTTTTGATTTCTCACATTTTCTTCTTTTAAATTTTGTGATACTTTCTTGTTTTTTTTTTCTTTCAATTTTTTCTATTCTAATTTAGTTTCTCGTTTTTACCCATTTTCCTTTTATTTCAATTCTTTTCCGATTCTTTCGTTTTGACAATCTTGCACAATTTTCGTTTCCTTTTTCCCTATATTTTTTTTCCTTTTTTTATTTTTCCGTGTACTCTACTTTTTTTGTTTTTACTATTTCTATCGTTTTGTCACAGTTTTGATAGTTTTTCCTTTTTTTATTTTTTTTTACTTTTTGTCGCTATTTGCAGATACATTTTAATTTTTTTTCCGGACAAAGACAGATCCAAAAAAGCTTTTTAACTTTATTACCTAGCAATCAAAATACAACGCCATCTACCAAGTGTTTTTGCAACCAAGTTTTTTATCGTTATTTCTGATGTATTATTCTTTTTTATCGTTTTTTTTGTTATTTTTTCCCTTTTTTGTTCAAAATTTAAATCATTACATTTTGTTTTTTCCAGTTTTTTTTCAGTTTCGTAATATTTTTTGCCTGTTTCAGGTTTTTTTATCCATTTTTCAATTATTCCTGTTTTATTTTTTCATTTGTGCGAATTTTTTTAGATTGTTTTCCATGTATTTTTTTTGTTGATTTAATTATATTTTCTTGTTTGCTTTAATGATTTTGTAATTACCGGATTTGTCATTTTTTTCCAGTTGGTTTTTGTTTCCTTTCCTTTTTTTTTAGTTTTTTCTATTAAGTTATATGATATATTTCACTAATATTACTCGTCGGTAACCAGTTTTTTACTTACTTACAACCATTTTTTTTTCTTTAATTTTTCCTATTTTTTGATCTTTCTTGTTTTGTATTTTGACGTATATTATTTTTTTTTGTTTTTTTCTGGATCTGGATCTGGAAATTTGGGGAGGGGCGAGCTAGTGCTCAGCCAGCACTGAGGCCACATATGACCCATTGTGCATCCTCCCGTGTGTAGGGATATCCTCACCTCAGGCTGTCACCAGGCCTAGTGATTTAAAATACGTGATGAGGCTCCCGAGGGGGATCTCCCTGACATCGGCTGGTGTAAGCCAGTACTCGCCCAACACGGATCTTCTGATTTCAGAAAAAGCAGAGCAGTTATACATTATGTGTTCTACTGTTTCCTCTTCTTGTTCGCAGCCTCTGCATAGCGGCGATTCTGTTAATTTCATCCTAAAGAGATGTTGTCGCAATTGGCAGTGACCTGTCAAGATTCCCACAGCTGTTCGGAGATTTTGTGTGGTCAATGCCTTAAATTTTTTTGCTGTTTCCTCGCCAGGATGAGGTAATAACTCTCTGGCCAGTCTACAGTTCGTAGTTTCATCCCAGCACTGTATAAATTTTTGGTGAGAGTGCTGTTTGATAAGGTCCACGACTCCGGACATTGTTAGCTTGGTAGATGGGCGAGGGCTAACATAAGTATTTGTTTTTTTCTATTTTTTGTTATATTTCGTCTTTACAGTTTTTTTGAGTCATTGTTCTCATTTTTTCAAAAGGTTTCATTTCGTTTTTACGATCTTTAACATTTTTCGTCTTTTGCTAACTTTTTCCAACTTTCTTAATTTTTTATTTCCATCTTTTCATATTTTGATAGTCACAATTTTATTTAAGACGAAGACATATCCAAATAATCTAGCTGTATTATTTATTATTATCGAAATACAACGTCATCTATCAAGTGTCTCCGCAACTAGAAGTCAAATGATGGAATAGATTTATGTTGATACAATAACTTACACTGCCATCTAATAACAATTGATGGAACTAAATAATAAATACACACTATATTGGGAAATAAATTTGTGGTTTTTAGCATTTTAATTAATAATTAATTATGTTTTTACCGTTTAAACCTTCCCTGAACTTCCACAAATAATTCAATTTATGACTTGCCTATTTGTTGCTGATACCTGATTGGCCTATTGATGTACACAATCTACCTGAATGTGTTATAAATAAATATTTACGACAACTAAGATTACCGTCCCTATCAACGAAAAATTATTTTTCGCTAAATTTTTTTACTATAATTTGTCTCCTACTATACCATCGAATGTATTGTATACACGAGTTTCAAAAACCATTAAAATTTTACCGTTAAGGTTATTTAATCTGAGTCAAAATCAAAAGTGTTCTTCTTCATGATACGATTTTATATACCACATTCCATAAATCTATATTTTTCAGTTCAAGAGTTATAACGCACACAAATGGAGGGAATAAGTTTAACGTTTTTCCGAAACTCATGTATATACCTACATGAGTTTCGGAAAAACGTTAAACTTATACCGTTGGAATTATACGATCAGAACCAAAATCAATAGGGTTCTTTAATAAGACATAAGAATACTATATGACTTTTGATTTTCCGTTTTACACCAGTTTAACCATGGTGACTAGACAAGGAGTACGCACTCGACCGGGGCAATTGCCAAAATCTGTCCACGGTATCGTACATATTAGGTTTACTTTTTTCACCACTAGCGTCGCTAGTTTTCCTTTTGTACCGGTATGAATATAGACAATTAAATAATCGTGAATTATTAAATTGGTTTTTATTATTTATATCTGAAAGATCAAACTATTTTTTTCATTGTGTAAATAAATTAATAATGAAATAATTAAAAATTATTTATTTTATTTCAAACTAAGTCCTCATTGGTCGCCAATTTGGTACAAATGGAACACCAGCGCCCTCTTATTTTGGTAGCCCTATTTGCATACATGGAGTTCGTACTCCTTGTCTAGTCTCCATGAGTTTAACATTCCTGTTATTGGAACGAAGTTTCCTTTCGGGCGTTACGAACAGTTACGACTGACGCTAGGAGCTAGCCAAAAAAAATTCATACCAAAATTTGTCACGACACGACACGACATACGCATGTTGTCTCTCTCCCTCTCTCATAGATAGATATACCTATCTTTATTTAAATAGGAAACCCTAATATAATAAATACTAATAAAAGTACACTAATTTAAATTAAAAGAAAATACTGTAGAAATAAATAAGTACCTATAATAGTATTATATTTTATTTCATCTTGTTTTTATAAATCGATAAATTCATAAACATTTCAAAAATAGTTCTTAACTTGACTAGTTAGGTACCTACGTCAAATTACCTTAACTGTCAGTTACTGTCAAATATTTTAATTTTAAAATTTTGTATTAAATTGTTAATTCCTGTTTTAAATTAAATTGAAATAAAAAGTAATTCTACTTAGATGTATATCCTCTAAACCTCTGGATTGTATAAATGGACACTTTTGTTAAAAGAAACGAACTGTTGAAAATAATGGATTTACCTACTTACTATTTTTTTTTTCTATTTTGCTTTGAACAGTGTAGTAGTGTCGCGACTTTGGTAAGTTTATACAGGTTTTTTGTAGATAATAAATATTAAAATAATAGAAAATAAAAACAATAATGTATCCTGACAGTATTTCTGCACAAGTTCCGGATATTGCTGATAGAGTAAGTAGAGATTTTATACAGACGATAATAAATGCTTATGTATGTACAAACTCTCTGTTGTGTTTACAAATTACAATTCCTTCACTAGTTAATCGAAAGGAACTTCGTTCCATCCGGGTGTCCCTTGACACCTCTCACTTTTTTTTAAAACATAAATATTTTGTAAACTAGGCTGTTCTTTAGATATATATTCTTTTTAAACATAAAATAACAGAAGTTTTACATTTTAAGGCAATTTTTTTATTAGCATTTCCTTAAAACTCACATAGAAACAATTTCATATTCTTCTATAATTTTAAAAGCAGGATCCTACTAACAACATTCTTAGAAAACTTAAAACCAAAGTTTCTTATGTGTTGGTTCTTCACAACGAACAAAGAAAAGTTTGACAAAGAGTTGTATGAAGTTACACCGGAGTTCACGGAGTAAAATACGGTAAACAATTCTGCGGTGTTCATTAACTTGATAATACAACTGGTATAGTGATTTTAAAAATAAAGCATTATAATAAACTTTACTTACAGCCTAATTAAAAATTGTGTAGATAAACAAGAGTTACTGTATTCTTTTTTTAATATCAACTAACTGGGGGTAAATTGTACTACAATCTGATCAGGGATGATCGATGAACAGTATCCATTCTAGTCTAAATTGTCACTTTAAAAAACTATAGTTCCACTCAGTAATGTTTCTATAAGTACTAACTTATTTATAGTAATATTTAAATTTTACACAGGTATATTAAGCTCGAACAATGCTCTGCTTTTTTTTTTAATTTACTAGCTCGAAAGGTATTGTCCTCTTGAGCCTTTTTTCTATGTCTGCGGTAACGACGAGTAGGATGGCTTCGATACTCACTTGTTGTAGTAGACGTACTTTATGTATGCTGGCACATTTGGCTATTATTTGTTCCATTGGTTTCACCTTCAGATCTCGATGGATGCAGCTGTTTTTTACGTACCATGGAGTGTTAACGCTGCTTCTTAGTAACCCATTTTAAAATCTCTGTATTACTTTAATGTTGCTTTTATTGGTACATTTCAGGACCTGTTTGGTATATGTCCACACTGGTCTTAGTAACTGCTTATAAATCAGTAGTTTGTTGTTAATGGATAGTTTTGAATTTCTTCCCAGCATCCAGTACATCTTCCTTAATTTTATGTTGAGTCCATGTCTCTTTTTTTTTTAAATGGACTTTCCGAGTAGGAATGGTAACCGCAGGCATGCATGTTTCTGGCTCGTTAGCCGTCATTAGTGCGGCATAACCAAGTAAGGTATTGCACTTGGCTAGCAAAAGTGTTAGGTTACCATTCCTACTCGGAACCCTATGACTCTTATTGCGTATATGCCCGTTAATTTGACCCTTTTGTTTTATATATACATATATATATATATATATATATATATATATATACAAAAGGGAAAAATTATTGGGCATGTACGCAAAAAGGATCAATAAGGCAACGAGTAGGAATGGTAACCGCAGACATGCATGTTTCTGGCTCATTAGCCGTCATCAGTGCGGCATAACCAAGTAGGGTATTGCACTTGGCTAGCAAAAGTGTTGGGTACTTGGGAGCAAAGGATGTTGGGGAAACATGTGTAAAGAAACATAAAAACACAAAAACAACGAAAGCTCACACAGGAGTCCTATCGCCATTTTGTGCTTTCAGCCAGCTGTGCCAATGGGTTTTCGGCTAGCAACCAGCATCGCAACGTTGGCGAAACGGACTCAATGTGTTTGAGTCGTTCTAAGCCCAGGATATGAAATAAACAAAGTACCAAGAAAACGCGTATTAATATAAACAAAAGGGAAAAATTATTGGGCATGTACGCAAAAAGGATCAATAAGGCCACGAGTAGGAATGGTAACCGCAGACATGCATGTTTCTGGCTCATTAGCCGTCATCAGTGCGGCATAACCAAGTAGGGTATTGCACTTGGCTAGCAAAAGTGTTGGGTACTTGGGAGCAAAGGATGTTGGGGAAACATGTGTAAAGAAACATAAAAACACAAAAACAACGAAAGCTCACACAGGAGTCCTATCGCCATTTTGTGCTTTCAGCCAGCTGTGCCAATGGGTTTTCGGCTAGCAACCAGCATCGCAACGTTGGCGAAACGGACTCAATGTGTTTGAGTCGTTCTAAGCCCAGGATATGAAATAAACAAAGTACCAAGAAAACGCGTATTAATATAAACAAAAGGGAAAAATTATTGGGCATGTACGCAAAAAGGATCAATAAGGCCACGAGTAGGAATGGTAACCGCAGACATGCATGTTTCTGGCTCATTAGCCGTCATCAGTGCGGCATAACCAAGTAGGGTATTGCACTTGGCTAGCAAAAGTGTTGGGTACTTGGGAGCAAAGGATGTTGGGGAAACATGTGTAAAGAAACATAAAAACACAAAAACAACGAAAGCTCACACAGGAGTCCTATCGCCATTTTGTGCTTTCAGCCAGCTGTGCCAATGGGTTTTCGGCTAGCAACCAGCATCGCAACGTTGGCGAAACGGACTCAATGTGTTTGAGTCGTTCTAAGCCCAGGATATGAAATAAACAAAGTACCAAGAAAACGCGTATTAATATAAACAAAAGGGAAAAATTATTGGGCATGTACGCAAAAAGGATCAATAAGGCCACGAGTAGGAATGGTAACCGCAGACATGCATGTTTCTGGCTCATTAGCCGTCATCAGTGCGGCATAACCAAGTAGGGTATTGCACTTGGCTAGCAAAAGTGTTGGGTACTTGGGAGCAAAGGATGTTGGGGAAACATGTGTAAAGAAACATAAAAACACAAAAACAACGAAAGCTCACACAGGAGTCCTATCGCCATTTTGTGCTTTCAGCCAGCTGTGCCAATGGGTTTTCGGCTAGCAACCAGCATCGCAACGTTGGCGAAACGGACTCAATGTGTTTGAGTCGTTCTAAGCCCAGGATATGAAATAAACAAAGTACCAAGAAAACGCGTATTAATATAAACAAAAGGGAAAAATTATTGGGCATGTACGCAAAAAGGATCAATAAGGCCACGAGTAGGAATGGTAACCGCAGACATGCATGTTTCTGGCTCATTAGCCGTCATCAGTGCGGCATAACCAAGTAGGGTATTGCACTTGGCTAGCAAAAGTGTTGGGTACTTGGGAGCAAAGGATGTTGGGGAAACATGTGTAAAGAAACATAAAAACACAAAAACAACGAAAGCTCACACAGGAGTCCTATCGCCATTTTGTGCTTTCAGCCAGCTGTGCCAATGGGTTTTCGGCTAGCAACCAGCATCGCAACGTTGGCGAAACGGACTCAATGTGTTTGAGTCGTTCTAAGCCCAGGATATGAAATAAACAAAGTACCAAGAAAACGCGTATTAATATAAACAAAAGGGAAAAATTATTGGGCATGTACGCAAAAAGGATCAATAAGGCCACGAGTAGGAATGGTAACCGCAGACATGCATGTTTCTGGCTCATTAGCCGTCATCAGTGCGGCATAACCAAGTAGGGTATTGCACTTGGCTAGCAAAAGTGTTGATGTGTAAAGAAACATAAAAACACAAAAACAACAAAAGCTCACAAAATGTATCTAGTGCCATGCTGTCAGAATGATCTAGATACACAACCTGGATTTGTCCTGGTTAGTATTTCTAACTCTAGGACACATCATGCTGCGATCGAGATTTAAAAATTAATCAGTCTATACAAGGACAAAACCAAACTGTAGACACGTGTTTCGATCTATTAGATCTCGTCTGTACAGTATAGGTTTGTCTCTCCAGTCACTAATGAAGAGACACCCCTTGTATAGAATAATCAAAATATGTTATATAAGGGTTACGAAAGTATAAAACGATCAAAACTGGCGCCATCTCTACTCCAAAAATGGCTCTCAAGTGGTCGCTTTGCATGTCATATAAAACCTTGGGCAAGGTAAGTAAACAACCAATAATGGAGTGTTTTTGACAGTCTCATACAAACTGATAAAAAAAAAGATACAAAATGTATCTAGTACTATCTAGTGCCATGCTGTCAGAATAGATAGTTAACCTACCAAAAGAGCATATTAGTTCAATTTAGCTGTTACATAATTATTTTAAGTTCGACTCTGTACGCTATTTTTGCTTCCAAATTTGCAGTCATGTTGAGGACATGTTAGGCTATTAGCCCTGCAAAAAGAAATTAAATCGCCCAATTATTTTCAACTAAAAAATGTACTCCTTGATTTCGGAACACAGTGTATATATATACACCTAATACTAAGACACCACTTTCATATCAGGGTTTTCCAAAATAAGCCCTTAATAAGCATTTGTCAATGCTGGGAAATTCTTGTAATTAGTATTAGGTTACAGAATAACTGTTTACTACAGTCAGGTAAACATTTACTCTTATACATTCGACTATATTTATTACACAGGATCAAAAAATTGCAACATCTTATTGCCTCTTTCTTTTATATTAAATAATTGTGTAACTGAATGCCTTAAGAGTAGGTGTCGGTTAAGAACTACATTTTAAATAATTAAAAACTTTGAAATCTAAGAAATTATTTTTATATTTAATTATATATTTTATTCGTACGCCCATGAACCCTGTAACCATAAAAGTACCCCAAGGCTAGCTCCTGAGGGTCGTGGCTTTCCTTCTGTGTTTTTGCTTAATTCCCCCAAACAAGTTTTAAAGGGCGCCAAGTACAGACACACAAATAAAATACTTTAGATCAGTTTAAAATGGTTTATTCCTTTAAAAATTGGATTAGTAAGGTTTGGCAAATATGAAAATTAATTAATTCTCTTAACTTGGTTTTTATCTGTGGTTTTGGACGGAGATTGATCCTAAAGCACGTGCTGTAGAAGGATGGTTTCCTTTCGAGGGACTTCTAGACTGAATTTTCCACGCTTCTACGCAGTGGACTTGGAACAGCATCGGAAATGGAATTTCACTGTAGAAATTTCTTTTCGGTTTTTCTAACCGAGGAATCGGACCCACAACGGAATATCTCTGAAGAAACCTCTTGTCGGAATCTTCTAACAAGAGGAAAGGCACAGCAAAATGGCGTCGGCCTCACCGGAAGATGTCGAAAACGTGTAGATTTTATATAGCAATTTGTGGACCTTAATAGGGCCCTTCTTCTAGTTGGCAATAACTCTGTCAATAAAATTGGAATCAAAACTCCGAATTTTCAAATACTATTTTTTTAACACAATCGCTATAAGTCTCTCCAAATTTCGAGAAAAAATTAATTATCTTTCATGTATAAATAATAAAATACCACAAAAACTGACCTTGAATTGAATTAGCAATTGTATTCGAAAATTTAAAATAGATAAAATATTATATTCACCGCATTTTGGATTAATTTAACTATTAAACTTAAAACCAAGGCAATAAGGAACTTACCAGAGACAGAAGGGCAAAGATGGTCGGAAGCTCTGAATTACTTAAAATTCAACGATAAAATGAACGAAATAAAATCAAAAACTAACTACGAAACCATAACTCTCCTTCCAAATAGCAGTCCCCACTCGTCTCAACGCGGAAACAATAGATAATTTAAAAATATTTACAGTCCGGGAGGATTGTTCGAAAAATAACGATACAATCGTTACAACCTTGACTAGTAAAGGACAACGTGACGGTTTTATAATACCAGCTTAATTAAAAATAGACTGTATTTTTATATAAAGTAGTCATAAAAATCCTTAAAAGGTTAGCAAAATATATTCACTTAATTTTAATTGTATAAATTTTGTTGTATAAATTTGCAGAAATAGAAATCCAAAGTGCAGGGAATATACATAAACTAAAACATTTTCTGTCGTAGTAATTACAATTTAGATTTACCTACACAGACGTTTAATTTCTCGACAGATTCAAGACGAGTTAACATAGTTTTGTAGTGGTTAAAAGCAGTGCTAAAAGCAACGAAAGCTGTGCTACGGTGCTAGCCAAACAAGTTATTGTTTGCACAGTCCGCCTGACGATGTTTTTCACAAAAAAAAACAAAAAAGGAAAGTTGTTGAAGTCTCTATTCGACTATTTTTTCTCCTTTGATGTCTGAAAATGAGTTGAGAACTTTCCGAGACAATTTCTTTAATGACATACGAACGAGCAAGGCGTTCTAATGTCTTTGTACACTTTCTTTTACAGTTATGTTTTACTGGAATCAGAAAACAGTTAAAAACCAAGCCATTAGTATATGCTTAATAACTGAAAATATTTATTCATTAAATGACTACGCAGAATCTTAATGGGAAATGGCTTTCGGTGGATTTTTTTGAATCTCTAAAATATTTAACATTTTTGATATATCTCGCATTTGAGTTATCATATTTGTTGTTTTAGGCGTTTGATATTGTTGAAATGAGACATTTTGAATATTTGACATTCTTAAAGTTGAAAAGTTCAACATTTTTAATATATTGAACATTTTTGACATATCTGGCATTTGACATTTTTCATATTGAACGTTTAGGTATATTTGGTATGTTAGTCATTAGTCATTTTTGATATTTAGCATTTCTGACGGTTTTTATAATTAACATTTCAGGTATTTGACAGTTCTGGCATTTAATATCTCTGACATTTGTCATTCCTGACATTTGACATTCTCAAATTTCAAAAGATTTGAAATTTTTGACAATTTAACATTTGACATTTTTCATATTAAACATTTTTGATATTTAGTATATTGGGCATTTGACGTTTTTGATATTTATGATTTCTTACATTTGGCGGTTTATATATATATATATACCTATAACATTTCCCATATTTGACAGTTCTGAAAATTAATATTTCTGACATATGTTTTTTTAATAATTGACATTTCTGAAATTTAATGTTTGAGATATCTCAAACTTAACAATTATAACAGTTTCTATTTCAAGTATTTGACGTTTTTAAATTTGGCATACCTGACATTTGAGATTTTAAAAATATTTAAGATTCGACAATTTTAATATATTTAACATTTTTGACATATTTGTCATTTTTTATATTTAACGTTAACGATATTTGGAATTTTGGGCATTCTGACGTTTTTGACATTTAACATTTCTGACATTAGATGGTTTTTATATTTAACATTTCTGATAGTTGACAGCGTAATATTTCTGATATCTGATTTGTTGTTAATATTTAATATATCTAATATTTCAGATTTTTAATATATCTCACATTTGAAAGTTATAAAATTTGCTATATTAGACGTTTACCCAACGTTTTTGACATTTGACTTTTTTGATATATCCCACATTTGACCATTTTCATTTGGTACGTTTCTAATATTTGGTATGTTAGGTATTTGACGTTTTTGACATTTAACATTTGACGGTTTTTATATTTAATATTTTTCTTACTTCACAGTTCTGACATTTAATATTTCTGACATCCAAGTTTTTTAACATATTTAACATTTCCGATATTTAACGTTTCCAAAATATCTTACACTTAACAATTATACATTTGCTATTTTATTTCTTTGAAGTTTTTGAAGTTTGACATTCCTTGCATTTGATATTCTTAAAGTTCAAAGATTTGTCATTTTTGAATTATTTGACTTTTTTGACATATCTGACATTCGACATTTTTGATATTTAACATTTCCTACATTGGACGGTTTTTATATGTAACGTTTCCGATATATAAACAGTTCTGACATTTAATATCTGACATCTCTTTTTTTTAATATTTAACATTTCTGATATTTAACATTTTAAGATAGTAGTAGTAGTAGTAGTATTTATTTCAGTTAATACACAGTTGTATTTACAATCGTCAAAATATTTTATATATATATATTCCTATTTTAGTCACATTCATAGAATTAATAAAAACAATATAAAATGAAATAAAATAACTTTAAAAAGACGGGGAAAACAGTTAAACAATATACAACACTTTAAAATACTAATAAAACAAAATTTGTTAAAATTGAATAACCAGAAATTCAATACTGGTTCAATCCTTTCAAAAAAATCATTAATATTGTAAAGACACATGTCCTGCATTGTGGATTTTAATATATGTTTAAACTTTCCCACAGGCAAATTTTGAATTGCCGGTGGGAGAGCATTAAAAAATGGGACTCCTATAACACGTGACTTGTTTATTCTTGTCCTCGTAGGTACAATTTGATGTTTCCCTCTTGTTTCATACGTGTGTATATCTGAGTGATTAGTAAAGCTGCTTCTATTAGTTTTTACAAATATCAAATTTTCATAAATAATTAGTGAAAAAAGAGTCATTAAACGTAGTTGTTTAAATAGAGGCTCACAAGAGTCCTTAAAATTTGCCCGTGCAACTGAACGGACTGCAGCTTTTTGAATTAAAAAAACTCTTTGTAATAATGTGAAGCTGGCATTACCCCAAGCTAGAATTCCATATTTCAAGTTTGAATAAAATAAAATATAGTATGCAGTAAGTGCGGCGTCTGTATTAATTATATTTGATATTCTACGTATAGCATATACTGTTTTAGACAATTTGTTACATAAGTTGTTTATTTGAGAATTCCATGTGAGTATATCTGACACAATTATAATATTTTTTATTTCAACCATTTGACGTTTTTAAAATTTGACATTTTTTAAGTTTAAAGATTGGACATTTTTAATATATTTGACATTTTTGACATATCTTACATTTGACATTTTTCATATTGAACGTTTAGGATATTTTGTACATTTATTTATCGTTTTTGATAGGTATTTAATATTTCTGACATTTGACGGTTTTTATATTTAACATGTCCTATACTTGACAGTCCTAACATTAAATATTTCTGATATTTGATTTTTTTAAATATTAGACGTTCCTGATGTTTAACATTTTTGAGATATCTCACGCTTAACAATTATGACATTTGCTAATTAAAGCGTTTGAGATTTTTAAAACTTGACATTCCTGACATTTGACGGTTTTGATATTTAAGATTTTTGAAATTTGACAGTTCTGACATTTTACATTATTGACATATGATTTTTTTTAATATTTGATACTTCTGATATTTAATATTATAGAGCCTTATAAGAACCGATGTTTATATGACATTTAAATTTCTCGAAATTAAATTCAATATATAATATTAATTTATTTATTTTAAATTAGTTGTCATATAAGCTGTCAATAGTAACAAAACTTCCCGCGTAAGTATTTAAACGAGTATCTTAGGAACACGAGCGCACTCTACCGGCAATAGTTCTGTCCCCTAAATTGAGACCATTTTTTTAACATTACGTTTTAACTCCTGTTATCTATACTTCGTGTGCCTAACAATTATGACATTTGCTATTTCAAGCGTTTGTCGTTTCTAAAATTTGACATTTGAGATTTTTAAAGTTTTTAAGATTCACCATTTTTGATACATTTGACATTTTGAACATCTGACATTTGACATTTTTTATATTTACCGTTAATGATGTTTGGTATCCTAGGTGTTTGACGTTTTTGACATTCAACACTCCGTGAGGTGGCGCAGTTAATATCTCATATATTTAAACAAACCACCGTAAACCACCGTAAGGTGGTGAAGTTAATATCTAATATAGGTAATCGAAAAAAATTTGTAAAAACCGGGAAACTAATAGAAAAAGGAGCAAAACATTAAAAGTAATAAATAACAAATGAGATAAAATGGTTAAAATATAAAAATACGAAAACTAAAAAAAAGGTTTGACGGTAGTATATAGTATACAGTATGTACGATAACCATTTGTTCTTTTTAAAAGCATAAAGCAGGCTCTTAAACACAAACAACCTAATTGCATCTTTAAACAACTAAAAAGTGTCTGGCTGCCACCACATTGCCATCAAATACTGAAGAAGGTATTCCATCGTCTCAATGAATAAAAGATAAAAGTAAATTTAAAATTCAACTATGCTGAATCGAGCTTTACTGCACCTGACGATCCATTTGGAAAAGTAGTTTTTGTTTTCAAAAAAAAATTTCATTAATTCACTTTTATTCTCTGCTACTAAATAGATGAAAAGATCTTAGAGTATACAAAACAAAAAATACAAAATAATAAATTATAAAAGGTTGTATTTTAAAATTAAAGTAGATCTAAGAAAAACTTAATTGAATTTTAAAGAGATTTCTTTTAGAAAAGTTTAAATAACAAAACGTTGCCTAAGAAATATCGTTTTATCGATAATTATATCTAAGAATTTATTTTCTTATACCTTCTTAGTGAAATTTTTCTCGAAAAACGTCGTTTTGATTCTTTTTAAAATAAAATTGAGTTATAAATTGATAGAACAAAAAATTATAATAAAAAAAAGAAAAGAAAAAAAAAAGAAGAAGATGTCTACTTTTATTTGTTTTTGTATAAAAAAAGGATGTGGCAGTCAGTGGGACTGCTGGCAAAAGTTATACTTCTATGCACGCGTCCGGATTCATAAATTTTTATGCGAATGATTTAGCAAAATCATTATATGATATTCGTGTACCGAGTACACACTCATTTTGTATCAAATTTGCATAACATTTCCTGGAGACGAGGTCCGTCTTATGTATCAGGTGTTTCGGACACCATCGCCGTTATCATATTCGTATTCAGCGACCCAAAAAATAGCCGGGTTCCAAGTGTAATTTTGTACAGAATTTACATAAAACACCACGAGAAGAGGTAAATACTTTAGGCGCCAAGTTGCCCGGAGACTTTGGACATCATGATATTCATGTTCAGCGACCCCAAAAACCCCGAGTACATAAATTGAACTCATTTGGAATACTTAACGAGTTGTAATTTTTCTATCTATTGTCTGTTCGGAATGCACTTTTCGACTATTCTTAAAAACTCTGTTTATGTAGCCAACAACCTCAAAAGCATAGTGCAGGATATAATGCAACCATGTGACGGTAGTATGGACTACAATACAATACTCATTACTGAATATTATTATTAATATAAAATACTAAACTTTTTATGTTTACTTACGTGACAGACTGTTTTTTGTATATCTATCTCTTTTCAATGTACTGATACCTTATATGTGTTTCTGTCTCTCTCTTACCCACACCATTACATATGTAATGATTTTTCCTATTTAACCCCACACAAATCAAGTCCATGATAAGAAGTATAACTTCAAAAATGAACAATGCCAAAAAATATAAGTAACACAAGTTTATAAGTATGTCATTGCAGCATATAAAAAAACAAATATTATCCTTTCGAATTCAAGCTATGTAATAGGGTTAAAAAGAGGTTTAGAATAAACCAATACAAGACATAAGCAGATTTCGTAAAGGAATCCATTACAGGTCTCTCTTGGAAACTACTTGAACGAATTTGGGAATTGGAATCGATTGAAAAGTAGGATTGCTATTAGGGACTTTCTTGCTCCGGTAAAGTGAGTAGAAACGTTTTCGTGAAGTAATTCTCGTAGTCTACTGGAAGTTTTGCAACTTGCAACTTTCATTCGAGTGCTTCAAACCCCTACCTGCAACTCACATAAAGTATTAAAGTAATTGATACGTTTTAAGAGTTTTGGAAGTGTGGGACTCTTGTCCGGTTTAAAGAGTAATGATATAACTTTTGACTTATAATGTTAAAATTTATATTTGCCAACATGTTTTTATATAATAATTTTAGGTGTAAAAAATTTGGTTATGTTAAACCAAGGTTAATGTATTTATTTGATCATCATCCAAAACTGCTGATTTCTTTGGTTTATAATGCTCGCTCACCTTTTTTATATAAGCAATTAATTTGGCATATTTGGATATATCTATGTTTTTTTTATGTTAATAAACATAATTTGAGCATTAAATAAATGCTCCAGAGAGAGCTTATACTATTTGCTGGTCAACAAAATAGGCTAGCTTTTTTTGTACCTCTAGGGTGTAAATTCCAATAAACCATGAAACACGTGTTCAATGAAATATTTTGAAGAGTCTGAATTTCAATGTTTATAAAAATCGGTGAAGATTTTAAGATTTTTCAATATTTCACCTTTTCTGGATTATAATTTTTTAAATTCCTTCGTAATGGGTGTTCAAATTATGAAAGAAACATCTGTCCAAATATCACGTTTCTATATCAGCGATTACGGCTCCTTTTATGTATCTTCAGATACAGGTCTCTGACACATCGCATTCTTATTAGTGTGTAAAACGCTATAACCTCATTCAAATTTATTAACAATTAAAAATATCATCGTCACAATAACCATTTGTAAATAATCAAAATTAGTTACAACAGTAGTTAACATTAGATGTACCCAGCCAGTATTTGAGTTAATTTACACAGACGTCTTTTTCTGACAACTTTCATTAAACTAAGTTCAGCACTGGCTATTATAAATTCATTCTACTGCAGTGTAATCAAGAGAGTCGACTGTTAGAGAGTGGTGTCTTTGGACAAGGGTTGATTCGACTGTGTGTAAAGAACTTGATGATAACTCTAAAATGTATTTGCGGGCCCGTATAATACAAAAGGAGTCACCCCTTTCTGTATTTACTGTTGAGAATCATTGATACTTTTTGGCGAACTGTTTTAAAATGTTCTACAAGCACAACACCAAATTATCGGTGTGTTTCAAAGATTTATATGCATACTTCTTCGAAAGGAACTTGAAATGCCAATTATGTTTACGATTTTACTAAGGTTAGTTAAAGAAAACCATATTATTTAACCGAACCTAGCGAATTCTATTTAATTCCGCTTAGAAAGAATAGTAGTGTCTCAAAGACAATTGGAATGACAATCCTGCTACTGAAGGGTTGACAATATTGTTCGTTGCCAAACGATTACTTAATGAGATCTAATTTGTTTAACTAGATGGTCTGTTCTCGAAAGTAAAACTGTAAGAGTTATAACAAGTGTTTCAAGGTTATGATAAAAGTGACAGGTGTATGAATTAATACATATTTTCATCACACCGTACGGAAAGCAATGCTTCCTTCAACGTTACGAAATATAAAACTTATCACTCTGTGCGGAAAGCGCTGCTTTCGACCATGCAGGACCGTGCGGAAAGCAATGAATGACCGAAACAGAGTTGATAAGTGTTTCCCAATCAAAAATAAATGAGGTAAAAAGTGAATTAAGAGAAATTGAGGATGAATTTTTTAATATTTTTGCATCTGATAACGCGGTAATAAATGCACCACGGTATAATCAATCAAACGTTTTATTACTAAATAAAGATTTTGTTGATTCTCAATTATTATCTAATATAATTAAGTTGAATAAGAAAAATTATGTTTATAGAATTAGGCAACTGTTCAAATATTACATTAATGTATTTAATAAAGATTCATAACTATACACAATTTTGTAATAAAAATCTTCTTTCCTTTTATTTTAGACAAATTCAAGAGCTTTCCTCACGGAGTGATGACAAATAGAATACGCAACTCGTGCGGTGCGCAGGTAATCCCATCACTCGTGCTTTTTATCGCGCTCGCCTTCGGCTCGCGCGACAAACGCATTGGTGATGGGATCACCTGCTTTTCGCACTCGTTAGGTAATGTACTATTGTTTTGTTATAAAGACAAATAATTAAGCTACAAATTGATTTACGGTATTAAACTTTAAATTTGGTCAACATTTCAAAGTGCCTGGTTTTCGTGCCGATGAGTGTATAAATTGATGTAGTTAGTAAGCGTAGATTTTTCATTATCTTTATATATTTCGCCATAAGTTCAACCAACCACTCTAATACTATACACGGAGTTTTATTTAAAAACATAAATAAATTTCTCTTTAACACTAAAGCCTAAATCTTAATAGGTACTTTTTATTTTTTTGGAATTCCATCTGTTTCCTAAAAAATACTACAAACAAACCATCAACAACTGAAGTGAGTTCTCCAATTTTCCTTTAAGATTACAAACGTTTCGTATCAAAAACTTTTGATTCGGTAATAATAAAGTTTAAATTTCCTATTAACCAAGTTTTCGAGTTAGTTTTTTTACGAAACTTTTTTATTTCCAACCAACATCAACAGCTAACTCCAAAGTTATTTAAACTATCTTTAAATCAACAGTCAATTAATTAAGTTTTTTGCTTATAACAATAAGGTAGAGGAAATGATTTGTTTTTAAATCAAATAGAAATAAGTATTATTTCTATCAAGAACCTAATATTTGAGTTAAATAGTTTTTCGACCAATTTGGCTAATTTTTGTTTTGAATTATTTGTTAAAGTTTACGGGAGGTTTAAACGGTAAAAAACATAAATAATAATTAACGGAAAATACTAAAAATGGAAATTTGATTTTCTTATACAGTGTGTACTTATTATTTAGTTCTATAAATTTAAGTTAATTTATCGATATAAATCTATTTCATCATTTGACATCTAGGTTGCGGAGACACTTGGTAGACTGCGTTGGATTTCGATTTATAAATAATACAGGTAAAATGATTATTTGGATTTGTCTTCTGCGTTAATAAAATGAAATCAATGGCAATAAAAAGTTAATAAAAAAAATAAGTTGAAAAAGATTTTGTGAAACAGAAAATGATAAATATCGTCAAACATAAATGCGTGAAAATTAAAAAAAAAATTGAAAAATCAGTAAAAACCAGTAAAGATAAAAAACTAGCACAAAAATATACGTTAATATTGGAAAAATGAATCTAAAAGCGAAAAAACAATAAAAAAGAAACTTAAAAAAATATAATATACAAAAAATAGAAAAAATAAAAAAAGATCAACAAAACTATAAGAAAAAAAAACGAAATATATGGAAAATCTAAAAAAAAAGAAAAATTAAAAAAAAATGGTTTAAATGGGTAAAAAACATAAAAAAACAAAAATGAAAAAAAAAAAGAAAAATTAAGAAAGTTTCCTGAAAGAATGTAGTAATTTGTGGTAAAAAACATCAAATGCGAAAAATTACAAAATATAAGGAAAAAAAAATAGTTTTTGGTTTTTGCTTGTTTCCAGTTTCTTACACATTTTTAATTGTCATTGTTTTTTGTCTGTTGGTTTTTTCGATTTTTTTTGTTTTCTTTATGTATTTTTTCAAGTTGTCACTCTTTTTTTTCGTTGTATTTTGTAATATTTCTAGCCTTTTTTCAGTTGTTTTTAATTTCCTACATTTATAATTTTTTTTACTTTTGTAACATTTTCTTGGATTTTTTTACTTTTTTTTAGCTTTACCGTTTATTTTTTCCTTTTTTTTTATCGATTTTACACATTTTTCGTTTTTTTCCTAATTTTTTATCTTCTTTTTTCCCTATTTTTTTTTAATTTTTTGTTTTTTTAATTTATTTTTCCCAGTTTTGCTAGTTTTTGCTGCTTTTTAATTTTCTTTTCGAATTTTTTGTTTCCATTTTTTTATTTTTCCTACATTTTGGAAGAAGACAAATCCAATTTTTAACTCTATTATTTAGCAATCGAAATACAACGCCATCTACCAGGTGTGTTCGAACCAAGTTTTTTTCTTTTTTTTCTTATTGTTTTTTCTCAATTTTTCCCTTTTTTTAAAAATTATGCGATTTTTCGATTTTTTGAAGTTATACTTCTATTCGTACACCCTGTAGAAAAAGATTGTGTAGAGTTAAATGGAAAAAATCATTACATATGTAATGGTGTGAGTAAGAGAGAGACAGAAACACTTACAAGGTATATTGGTCGGTAAAAACAAAGATAAAATATATACCACATGTTATTAGTCATAACTATATGTCCTTTGAATACCGTTTAAACATTCAGTACATTGAAAAGTGATAGATATACAAAAGCAGTCAGAACTAATGTATGAATATCATAGTGACGGACCACATGATTATTTGACAGATTATTTTATAATTCTGTCACGTAAGTATACATATAAAGTTTAGCATTTTATATTAATAATAATATTCAGTAATGAGTATTGTATTGTAGTCTAAAATACCGTCAGATGGTTGCAGTATATTTTGATCCATGCTTTTAAGGTTGTTGGATACATAAACAGAGTTTTTACCAATAGTGGAGGAAATAAAGCACCAAAACCTCCGAATTTTGTAACGTAAGATGGATCGGAATGCGTTTTTTTTGCATTGGATTCGTTAAAGTATCAGGAAATTTTTTTGTCGCTTCTTTCCCATTTTTTTTAAGTTTTTATTTTGTTTTCACGATTTGTGTCATTTTTGTTTTCGTACTTACTGCCATTATTTTTATATTTGTATAGTTTTTATATTATACAGAACAAAGACAAATCCAAATAATCTTTCTAACTGCATTATTTACAAATCAAAACACGCCCCCATCTACAAGGTGTCTCCGCCACCTAGATATCTGATGATGGAATAGATTTATATGGATAAATTAATTTAAACTTTAATCAATAACTTAGTCATAGAACTAAATAATAATAATGGAAAATTAAATTGTAATTTTTAGTATTTTCCGTTCATTATTTTTTATGTTCTTTACCGTTTAAACCATTCCTGACCTTCCACAAGTAATTCAAAACCAAAATTAGCCAAATCTGTCCAGTAATTCTCGATTTTTAGCGAGACCAACGAACATCAATTCATTTTTATTTATATAGATTATTAATTATTAAAATAAATGTACTGAAAAAAATAACTTTATGAACGATCTGCAGCTTAAGAGAGTAAACGCCGTAGAAATTGATCTATAGACATTTTCGCATACATTTCCCTTCCCCAGAAAACCATTAATCTGACTCTTAACTGGATGAAAATGTAAAACATGAGGGCAGAAACTCACAACGAACCACTACAGACCAAATATAAATAACAATAAGGGCGCGAATAGGATAGAATTAAATGGGGTGGTCATAGGCGTCACCAAGATAACTTAGATTGATACATCATTATTTTATGAAAATTTTTGTAATTTTTGGAATTATTTTAGAAAGTATACCAACAAGAATATATTAAATGATATTAAGGAAGAATTGAAAAAATGACGCATACAGCATGACTCGAACATGTAACGTTTAGCTCTACGAGCTAACGCTGTAACAGCTAAGCTATGAATGCTAAGCCATTGTTTTTTGGTCGTTAAATTTAAATCATGTCACATTTGACACTTACTCACTATCTCATGACGTTAATAAGAGAGAAATTCTGTCAAATCGACAATTGAAACATTAAACTCTAAGTCATTTTTTTTTGTTCCCTGATTTATATTTTTATTCGATTAGGAGACTGGAACCATAAATTCTTTAGTAACCGATTATTTGAGATAACTCTTATGGGATTTTTGAAAATGTTTTTTTCAATAAGATAAAAAGTAAATTTATAGTTTTATCTATATATATAAAAGCGAAAGTTCACTCATCACCGTATCTCAGAAACTACAAGACATACAAACTTGAAATTTGGCAAGTAGGTTCCTTATAGGGTCTAGACGTCCGCTAAGAAAGGATTTTACGAAACTCTACCCCTAAGGGGGTAAAACGGAGGTTGGAAGTTTGTATGAAAGTCCTATGTTTTTGATATAAGGGACTTGAAAATTTAAATGTTTTCTTTAGAGGTTGTGGAGGTGTATAAGTTTCGTTCCAAATTAGTTAGTAATATTTGTTTTTTTCTTCGTTGATTAAAATTATGTTTATTTCAAAGTTTCATGCCAATTAGGTGCTAGCTTAGATTTGTTTATTTTTCATTGATTATACTGACGTTTGTATCAAAGTGTCATATTGTATTTAAGTTTGTATTTTTCGTTAAGTAAACTTACGTTTGTTTGAAAAATGGATGGAGAAATTGTAACCGTCACAGTTGAAGGATTACTGTGAAAGAGATACCTGGCGATGGAGCGTGTTTATTTTCATCTCTGTCTTATTTGCTTTATGAAAATATTTTAATGGCTGCTCAAGTTAGAGCTAATATAGTAAGCCACGTGTCCAACGATTAGCAAAGATTTGAGTGTTTTACTATGGACCGACCTGGGACCCCTTACGATACAAAACGCCTTTATGTAGCCAATATGGGTAGGTTGTATACTTATGGCACAACTTTCGAACTGAAAGCAGCTGGAGAACTATTTCCATTTGAATTCCAACTGTTTCAAGGTAGCAGACTTATTGCCAGATTTATAGAGTCGATACAAGGGATGAAAAGAATGCGTTTTAACGGACATTTTAACGAAGGACATTTTGACGTATTGATTCTTAATAATTATAAAAGCGAAAGGTCACTCATCACCATATTTCAGAAACTATAAGGCCTAAAAACTTAAAATTTGGCAGGTAGGTTCCTTATAGGGTCTAGACGTACGCTAAGAGATTTTACGAACCTCTACCCCTAAGGGGGTCAAACGGGAGTTGGAAATTTGTATGAAAGTCCTATTGAAATAAGGGACTAAATTAAAATGTGTGTTCTTTAGAGGTTGCGGAGGTGTACTTATATTGTATTTTTAGAAATCAACGGGGATCGGATACTTTTTAAACAACAATCAACACGCCACGTGAACGACATCGATTTAGAACACAAAAATGTGCTTAGAATTTTTTTGTCTGAAATAGGTGACTTTTTATACAACAATCAACACGCCACGCGAACGACGTCGCAGGTACATCGATATAAAACTCAAAAATGTGGTTAGATTTTTTATTGTCTGTCTTTCTGGATGTTTGTGCGTGCATCACATGAAAACTACTAATTCGATTTGAATGCGGTTTTCACAGATGTATTTGTCTTCTTTTAACTGAACATCTGTTGTATAAAAATTTCTTCCCCAGCCCATTAACCGGACAATTGAGGAGGTCAGATTTTGTATGAAAGTATCTCATTAATACATTTAAAAATACCACTAAAATAATACACAACATGCATACATACGTGTTATAATTTAGTTTTAATTTTCGAAATTAGATGACGCAAGAAGTTATTAAAACGCGCTATCGTTGTTTTTTATCGCAAGTACACAAATTACTATATCTTACAGATAATTAGGTCCAATGTAGAACTGTCACAGATCAATATTATAAGATAGTCATAATCGGTGTTGTATGATTTATTATTATCGAAATCTGTTCAGTGGTTGCAGCGTGATTGATTGACAAACATGAAATTTTTAATAAAAAAAAAATAATAAAAGTAGTTAGGCCAGAGTTTTACTAAGGATATACCTACCCACAGAATGATTAAAATTAAATTTTTATATGTAAAATAGACAGTCATTAAATCATTTGTGAATGTCCCAATTCCACGCGAGCAAAGCCGCGGGTAAAAGCTAGTATGGTTAATATTATTAATTTAAATAACAAATGTCATTTTGTATCTTTGTAGACCAAGCAATATTTATTCTTAAACAGACTCATTTGGGTAAATCGTATATAATCCTTTTTTTGCTTTACTCGCTTCGAAATACCATTGTATTCGCCTCGGCATCTGTATTCCACCCGCCAGAAAATCAAACTTTTTGGCCAAGGGTCGTAGACTATTTCTTGATCCCCTACGCACTTTCTGGCAGTTCTTCGCTCCAGAAAGCCCAACTTTTATGGCTTGCTTGAATTACAGATTTTCTTGATCCCCTGTCCGAAAATACGCACTTTCTGGCAGCTCTTCGCTCCAGAAAGTGCAACTTTTATGGCTTGCTTGAATTACAGCGCGCTCTGGCGGACTATGTTCGGATGGGGATCAAGAAAAATAGTATACAACCCATAGCCAAAAAGTTGGATGCTCTAACGCGTGGAATATACTATTTTTACATATAAAAGAGCATTTAAGCTGTCAAATAAAATTTTAATCATTAAAATCCGGAGAAAAGGAGAGTCTAGGGAATTTTTTAAACATTTCTAGAATTTTTAAGCTAATATACAAATAGAATAACTTTTTTAATTTCCACTAAAAATTTTTTTAAATGAAATAATATAAAATATTTTCCCAAACAATAATTTAATTTAATAAAAGTAATGTAACAAAGTAGCGATTAGTTTCGGCTCCACTGAGCCATCCTTAATAATTTTAATAGATGTAAAAATGCGTTTTTTATTTAAAATTTAAACGTAATTGAGCAATGACGCTTTTTCAGCCTAAGCTTAACCATATTTGATATAATTAATTATATAGATCCAAGCTATATTTTATTTGTTACATATTACGTGACTGACATAAAATGACAAAACTTTTTTATTTGCTAACCGATTTAACGAAAATAACACTTAATGTTAAATAAAACCCTTTATTAGAGTTTTCATCGCTGCTCACCAGTTCTTACAAAACTGCACAAAAGACGTCGGAAAACTAGGGCGAAATGTGGTAAAAAGAATTTCAAAGGCGATTCGAAAAGTGATCCTATTTTTTCTTCTTCTTGTGACTTGCGCTTAGCCGCGCATTGGTGTTTGTCTGTACTCTTTAGATCATGTGCATTTTTGGCTCTTCGAAATATGGTGGCTTCCTCTCTGTTGTTACACCAATTTCTTAGCCAAGAATGCTGCTTTCTTCCCTCTATTTTCCCTTGCAAAATAAATTTGGGAATATGGTCCAGGTAGGAAATGTTTCTTTCTTTAACGATGTTCAGTAGTTCTCGTTCGCAGCCTATAGTTCTTAAAACTTCTTCGTTCTTGGTATGTGCGGACCATGTCACGCAAAATCCACATCTCAAATGCTTCGATGTGGTTTAGAGTTCTGACCTTGAGAAACCATGTCTAAACGCCACATAGTAAAATGGGCCACTTAATAACGCACAATCTAAGTGTTAGTGGAAGGCTGCCACCCAATAAGAAATTTTTAAGTTTGAAAAATTTTGTTTTGGCGTAGTTAACTCTAAGTTTATCGTCTTCATCGAAATCCCATCTTTTGTTTATCGTGGCACCCAGATATTTGAAACGTGATAGACGCTCTAAAATATTTCCATTAATCGTCAAAACGGTGTTAATTGTGGGCTGGCGACCTATTACCATAAGTTTGATCTTGGTGGCGTTAATCGTGAGTCCAAATCAATCCTGTCTACCATGTGTTGTAGATTCTCCAAAGTTAATGCTAGAATTGCCGTGTCGTCTGTATATCGAATGTTCTCTATTGGAATAATGGTAGCTTATCGCCTACTATTAAAATTACAACTACTTAATCGCTATGTATCGCCAACTATTACCATAACAACTATTCTTCCCTCCATCCAAAGGGGTCCCTTATATACCAAATTAATTCCTTCTAGAACGTGGCTTACGTTGCATTTCTAATAGAATCGAACAAATCGAACATTCCAGAGCTACTCGAATTAGTCGAATAATCCGCAGCGTAGTCGAGTCTTCGTAGCTTTTGAGAATTCACTTTCGCACACCTGGTGTCTGGTCGATAGGTCAGGACTGACTTGTAACAAAATCTTTAAAAATCCTTTACTTGCTTTTTTTAAGTTTTTTCTAGGTGACGATAAGATTTTAAAAAATAAAATACGAAGAAACTTTATGAAATAAATAAAATATTAGAAAGTCGAATTATTATAATTTCTAAAATTTATAAATTGTTGACGTATAATTTCAAAATTTTTCTTATTCTCATTAGTATATCTAAAAATCTTAACATATTAAAGAAAAGCAAATAATTTCCATACGCCAATGACTTAAAGTTCTTTCAAACCATTTTATGCATTCTGGGGAAATTTTAATAAAGGACTAAATGCATCTGTTCAGGGGGTTGGGGTTAGAACGGATTTTCATAAGCCAATTTCCTCCAATGCACGCCACATTTCACTTGTATCTGCGGCCTTTGCGAGCTTTATGCTGCGCCATGCTGTTCGTTTTTTTGGCCGCAGGACTTCATATGTCGACTTGTTTGTCTAAGATCCATTTTAACCGGTCTCTTTCTACATTCGTTTCTATAGAAAAATTCCATATATAGTGTATTAAATTCTTGTTTAAAATTGTTAACTCTGTCTCGTGTTGCTTTATAAAATATCCAAAATTTGGTGACACCAACATATAAGTACACTATTTATTATTAACATTTTATAGCCAGTACCACAAAATTTGAGAATTTCTTTATACAGAGATTCTTGAAGACAATTTTTAAAAGTTTTATTTCGAAATGAATATGAGTACTTAATTATTTTAATACATTACAAAGTAATAAAAAATGCGCGTTAAGATGTTTTATTTTTTTTGCATAATAACGGCGCCCCATACGACAAAAAGATGTAAGGGATATTTTAGCACAAATTAACCGAGGATTTCCAAAATGATTTTTAGTTTAAAATATCTTAGTGGCGTACCATTTTTTCCTTCAAAAACATTGAGATCATTACCCGTATGCGCGCCAATGATGAACATAAAATTTTTAATTGCATGTTATACTCTTTCCAATCTAAATGTGAAATTTTTTGCTCTTTGGCGGTTTTTAAATGCCTTTGATGGCATTGCCGACCATTGGCGTGGAATTAAATAAAAAGGGTTCATAAATTTTTATTAATTTTTGTTTTAAATTTCAAAAGAAAAACGGTTTTTATATATTTGTAAATTTTGTATCAATTTGAAAATTGTCAAATAACAAATTAATTCTTTTAAATTAAAACTTGTTAATTTTAGTTATTAATAAGAACATTTGACTCATTATTCAAATAGTACATAACTCATAATATTTTTATAACAATTGTCTACAAATAATACTCATTTTGTCAGACAATCTTAAAAGATTGTCTGTCCAGCAAGGACCACGAGGAGGTATGAGCCTTCCTTGCCTGGAAAGGAAAGGGTTGGATATGTTAGTAAGAATATAAAATTAGTTTGTTTTTGAAAACAAGTTTTCAAGATACATCACGATAGCTGTAAAGGAAATTGGTTGGAATGACTAACAAGAATTGTCAGAGTCTTTTGAAGTAGAATCGTTTCCAGATTAAATAACTAATGGTGCTATTGGCGGTAAAACAGGATATTCCCTTTCTATTTTTATAACATGTGTTTCGCAATTTTTCCATACATGGCTATTAATGCCACTAATTACCTGTCGAATATTATCAAGAACAACTGCGCTTAAGGTTGGTGACTGATTATATTTTCGTAAACGTTTCTTTACAGTACTCCAAACCATTTCGATTGGATTAAAAATACAGTAGTAAGGAGGTAAACGCAAAAGGGTATGACCATGTCTGCTGCAAATGGGGTCAATGACGTATTCATTTTTAAAATTCTGACTTTTGATCATTCTTATTAATTCCTTCTTTACTGGAACCTGTTTAGGAACATCGATATTTTTGATTGCCATAAGTCTTAAAATTTCATTCTTTTTTTGTGTTATTAGGTATTTTGTTTAATATGCGGAAATGATACGACGCATTGTCCATAACAATTACTGAATTGTAAGAAAACCCAATAGATAGTGTTGAATTTCGATTCATAAATAAATAAACGAAAAACTAAAAGAAAGTGGAAAATTAAAAACAGAAAAAATGCGAAAAAAATAAAGTCTAAAAAAAATACCTTTCTAAAGCAAATAATATAACGCCACCGTAAGGTGGCGCAGTTATTATCTTATATATTTAAACGAGAAATTCTTACTATATTAAGTACTATCAAGCCACCGTAATATATAATATATCTAATATAAAAAATCAATAAAAATCAATCACGCTACTAAGTACCTGTAATGGGGAAGAAGACTATTGGCGGTATTTGACTCTTGTCGCATTTTGCAATTTTCCTCTTTGAAGTTTCGTTTGATGTACAGCGCGCCGTCGGCATTTGTTTACGTTAATATCAATGGGTTACGAACCGACTTGAAAATCGGACAGTAAATACACAATGTTGCCGGTATTTAAAAATGTCTTTAAGTATAAGTAATATATACAAAATTGATATCATTAGTAGTGAAAACTGTTTAAATATGAAGAACCTAGTTAATTAATTTAAGTATATATTTTGTAAGAATATTTTTATATTATCTTTCTAAGAGTCATTGACGAACAATTGAATAGTAAAGTAGAGATAAAATTTTCAAAATATATAAACTTAGGAATATTCGGAAATACATCTGGCAACCTAGATTCGAAAGTCGGTTCCTGTGTTGAGGTTAGAAGGCGTGGTTGTCTTTTCACATTGACATTAGTTAAACCATAACCAATTCGGAATAACTACCTTTTAACAACCACCAAATTTCATTTAAATATCTTCACCGGTTTCATAGCAATACATAAATAGTTAGTTTTTAAGAAAAACTTTAACACTTCGTATCTCGGAAACGAAGAATTTGCGGACAAATGTCATAGAGCAAACTGTCACTATTTTTTCATGCAGAATCACCCCCTGAAGTTTTTCGCACTTATTCACCAACACCCTGTATATTCTTAATGCTGTTGTTAAAATAATTAAACAAATTATTGTGTTTCCATTAATATCTTTTAAATTATTTTTATGATTTTATTGAATTTTTTGTGAATTTATCTCGATCAAGGTTCATAGTAATTAAATACTGACATGAAATCAAAAAATAAACCCCTATTTAAAAGCTTTGATCACATAAATTCGTTTTCTGTCGTTGACACTTTGTTAGTAGCTTAAGGAAGATTTTATTTGCTGTGTCGGGAGAGAATTTTATTTGATACATTCAAATTCACATAATTTGATTTTTTCAATCACTTAAGATTTAGAAATATCTAAAGATTCCAATAAAAAGTCGTGATATAAGTTACTGTAAAATAGGGCAGGTGTGGCTAATAAGGCTTCCGTAAGGGAGAATCTATATAAAATAAAAAGTACTTAACCGAATCAACAAAAATTTATTTTAATAAATTAACCTCACAAGCGTAAAAATACTAATAACGCGTTTTTTTTCGGTTAAATCTGCCTTATTAATCGCTAGCATCGTGTATAAAGAAATACAGAAAACCACAATAATCAATTATTTTGATATAAGAGGTTGATAAAGTATGAAAAACAAACAACTGTAGTGCAAAATTGTTACAGATGTGCCAATTTAATTCAAACGCATTCAATTCCCAATTTGATTGACATTTGCAATGACAATCAATAAGTCACAACAAGGCCAAACGTTGTGTGTATGTGGCTTAGATTTGGAAACTCCATGCTTTTCCTACGGACAACTTTACTATGTGTGGCATGTTAGGAATACCTATTATTGATGTTTAAACAGCTATAAAGAATTGTCCCTTAAAATATATTCGTTATATAAATAAAAAATAATTTATGAGCCCAAATAAAGTATACTTTCATTGTCTACAACGATTTCGATTATAAGTACATCCCCATACGCTTATAGAAAGTTAATATTTTTACTGAATATTCCCCACAAATAATGTATATGGAAAAACAACGTTCGCCGGGTCAGCTAGTTTTATTTAAATGTCTCATATTACAAAAAGTACTTAAGGTTTAATCGGACGATTTTTCATTATTCGTGCTGTACAACTGCTCCTTACAAACGAATCAGTGACAAGTCATAAAAAATTTGAAGATCCATATAAAAGTAGTAGTTATACTCTTTCCAATCTAAATGTGAAATTTTTTGCTCTTTGGCGGTTTTTAAATGCCTTTGATGGCATTGCCGACCATTGGCGTGGAATTAAATAAAAAGGGTTCGTAAATTTTTATTAATTTTTGTTTTAAATTTCAAAAGAAAAACGGTTTTTATATATTTGTAAATTTTGTATCAATTTGAAAATTGTCAAATAACAAATTAATTCTTTCAAATTAAAACTTGTTAATTTTAGTTATTAATAAGAACATTTGACTCATTATTCAAATAGTACATAACTCATAATAATTTTATAACAATTGTCTACAAATAATACTCATTTTGTCAGACAATCTTAAAAGATTGTCTGTCCAGCAAGGACCACGAGGAGGTATGAGCCTTCCTTGCCTGGAAAGGAAAGGGTTGGGTATGTTAGTAAGAATATAAAATTAGTTTGTTTTTGAAAACAAGTTTTCAAGATACATCACGATAGCTGTAAAGGAAATTGGTTGGAATGACTAACAAGAATTGTCAGAGTCTTTTGAAGTAGAATCGTTTCCAGATTAAATAACTAATGGTGCTATTGGCGGTAAAACAGGATATTCCTTTTCTATTTTTATAACATGTGTTTCGCAATTTTTTCATACATCGCTATTAATGCCACTAATTACCTCTCGAATATTATCAAGAACAACTGCGCTTAAGGTTGGTGACTGATTATATTTTCGTAAACGTTTCTTTACAGTACTCCAAACCATTTCGATTGGATTAAAAATACAGTAGTAAGGAGGTAAACGCAAAAGGGTATGACCAAGTCTGCTGCAAATGGTGTCAATGACGTATTCATTTTTAAAATTCTGACTTTTGATCATTCTTATTAATTCCTTCTTTACTGGAACCTGTTTAGGAACATCGATATTTTTGATTGCCATAAGTCTTAAAATTTCATTCTTTTTTGTGTTATTAGGTATTTTGTTTAATATGCGGAAAATTATACGACGCATTGTCCATAATAATTACTGAATTGTAAGAAAACCCAATAGATAGTGTTGAATTTCGATTCATAAATAAATAAATAAATAAATAAATAAATAAATAAACGAAAAACTAAAAGAAAGTGGAAAATTAAAACCAGAAAAAATGCGAAAAAAATAAAGTCTAAAAAAAATACCTTTCTAAATAAAATCATATAACGCCACCGTAAGGTGGCGTAGTTATTATCTTATATATTTAAACGAGAAATTCTTACTATATTAAGTACTATCAAGCCACCGTAATATATAATATATCTAATATAAAAAATCAATAAAAATCAATCACGCTACTGTGTACTGTAATGTAATGGGGACTATTGGCGGTATTTGACTGTTGTCGCATTTTGCAATTTTCCTCTTTAAAGTTTCGTTTGATAAACAGCGCGCCGTCGGCATTTGTTTGCGTTAAGATCAATGGGTTACGACCCGACTTGAAAATCCGGACAGTAAATACACAATGTTGCCGGTATTTAAAAATTTCTTTAAGTATAAGTAATATATACAAAATTGATATCATTAGAAGTGAAAACTGTTTAAATATGAAGAACCTAGTTAATTAATTTAAGTATATATTTTGTAAGAATATTTTTATATTATCTTTCTAAGAGTCATTGACGAACAATTTAATAGCAAAGTAGAGATAAAATTTTCAAAATATATAAACTTAGGAATATTCGGAAATACATCTGGCAACCAAGATTCGAAAGTCGCTTCCTTTGTTGAGGTTAGAAGGCGTGGTTGTCTTTTCACATTAACATTAGTTAAACTATACCTACGACTATATCTTGGAGCGGAATCGAACATTTTAAGTTGTATTTCTGATACCAAGGCCTTATTACCTGCCTTTGCTTAAATTGTAAGACTATTAATACTCTTTCGTCTGCTCCAAAGTGAGACATATGTAAGTTTAATATGTTTTCATTTCTAACCTTCTTTTGCTCTAATTTTTGTCAGAGAGTCAGATGTTTTTGAAGTTATAAATAGTTTAAAGAACTCAAAGTATCTAAATAGCCTAATTTTAAAGAAAAGTTTAAAATTTTTAGTTAAACTACTTACACTTCTTGTTAATCATATTTTTTTAACAAGAATATTTCCTGACATTTTTTAATGTCTTGCTTCTATTTAAAAAAGGTGACCTATAACAACTTGAGAGTTATCTTCCAATCTGAATATCCTCTATTTTTACCAAGGTTGTAAACATATTGTTAAAACAACATCTTCAATATTATTTTAAAAGTTTTTATCCGAGTCACAGTTTGGTTTTTAAGCAGGTCATTCTACTATCCTTGCAATTTCAATTATTGTGAACTAAATTGTGGAAGAAATTGAGCGTGAAAGATTTCCCTTTGTAACCATTCAAAGACATTTGAGTGTGTGTCCCAGGAAACCTTACGACAAAAATTAGAAAATTATAGAGATCGTGACATTCTCCTTATTTTTTTAAAAGTTATTCCAACAATCGCTGTCCAACATCCTCCTTTATGCAAATAAAACATGGCGTTCCCCAAAGTTCGGTTCTCGGGCCGCTGCTCATAATTTATATCAAGGATTTATGCTTCCACATGCAATCTTTTAATATTACTTTATTTTCTGACGATTGTACATTTATTAATTCGAAGAGGACTATGACAGATTTAATAACTGCATCAGACTGATTTTGCTGGTCTGTAGTTCTTAGAGAATGGTTTAAAACTTAACAAGGATAAAACACAAAAGATGTTTTTTTTATTGTATCTCATGGAATAGAAAGTTGTAACTTGCTTGGAATAATACTTGATAATAAATTGACATGGAGTTGCCATATTCAGCAATTGAACTTTAATCGCCCCAGTATCTTATTTTTATTGCGCAGGCTTAAACTGGTATTCAATTTTAACACGCCAAAAGTTCTTTATTATTCTCTTTTTTATTCAAAAATTAGTTTTGATATTCTTTTTTGGGTAATTTAATAAATTTTATCAGTAAAAAGCCATAAGATTTTCGGTAAACTTAGGTCCCAGAGAACACTGTCGTCCTTGGTTTGTTAAATACAAAATACTGTCGTTGCCATCCCTTCACTTATTTTATTCATTTATTAAAATTCATAAAAAACCTTTTATCGCATTTACAACTACATTAAACTATATTAAAAAAAGAGAAATCGAAAGGTTCTCCGTGCGAGTTTCACAAAAGAGGTAAATCAGATAGAACGGTTTTTATGCAAAGAGTATATTGAGGTCATGTGGGAACTAGTAAAACAAAAACATAAAGCGCTTCAGTTAGCGGATGAAGAAATATATAGTTCTATGCTGGAAAAAGACGCATCCGAATAAGAGTTACTAACAGAGATGGATTCAATAGATAATTATTATCCACAAAATGTTTAGTCCCTTAATTACGTATTGAAATGGGAAATTAAAGAAGCCCAAAGAAATTCCAGCAGATCGTAATTCTATTATTGCAGACAGATATAGAACAGGTAAACAAAAATTTAAATGACCAAGAATCGAATTTAAACAATTTGATGGCACCATTTATAATTGATTGTCATTTTAGTCTCAATTCCGTAAAATAAATAAAGATTCTGATTTAGACGATAAAATAGAATATTTATACAAAACTACAGTTAAAGTTAGTAAGGCCAGATAATTGGTTAAGAGTTTCCAGGTCATTGTAGAAAATTATTCAAAATTGATTTCTAGTTTCAAATCAAGATTCAGCAGAGAAGATTTACAAATCGAGGATTATATTCGTGAAATTAATTTAGTTGTAAGTAATGACAATCCTTCTAATAAAATAGAATTGTCTGTTTTATATGACAAGATCGAAAGTCAATTACACAGTCTAAAAACTTTTGGAAAATATGCCGATATATTATTCCCCTTACTTAAGTCATATATCTCACTTAGTGAGAATTTGAGAACGGTATTTAGCTACTTTAGGTATTAAACATGCTTTCTTAGATAACAAGTGAAGTTTCTAAGTAACGAAGTTCGGAACATGCAACATGTTTCACTCAACGTTGAAGGGTTTTGAGTTTCTAAAAAATTTAGGAAGCAAAAGTCAGATATAGAACCTTATCAAATTTTTGACGCCTAAACACATTTAAAAAAAAATTATTTAGCTCTAACGAACACACGACTCGTTCTCCACCAAACATCTTAGTGGCCTAAGTAAACCTTTAAAGGGCAAACTACTTGATTGCAGTTTCCTGCTAAACAATTGTCAAATAGATGTCAAAGATAATAATAGTATACCTAATACTATTATGACGTTTTACAGAGTCTAAAAACTTTTGAATAAAATGCCGATATATATAATTTCGAATTGCAAACTAAAATGGTTAGTTCTATCTTGCAGATATACTAACCCCGTTTAACTTTGAACTGTAATTCAATGTCCGTCGTGGCATATAGCCAGGGAAGTAGTTGTTGGTTCTTAGTAAACGGTCTATATGTTCTTTGATTTTCAAAGACTCTGTAAAACGTCATAATAGTATTAGGTATACTATTATTATCTTTGACATCTACTTTAAAGGGCAATTAACATCAGTATAAAAGATGGTTACAGTATAGATAGATGTATGTAATTGTCCATGTATTATACAATTTTTAAGATTATTTTAATTAATACCACAATATTGTTTAATTGTTTACGTACATCTTAGCTACGATTTTCTGAGACTCTCCGTTAGTTGTGAGCAAAAGGGATTCCAACAATAACTTGGATAGCAATATCATACAAGTGGAATAACATCGTCATCTTCACGCAATCTTGGAAATTTACTAAGGCTCTTTGAGGGTTTGAGACAATGGCAGTGAATTCTGAAATACATCCGTGTCCAGTTTGTGCAGTGATTATATTATTTAACCAGCTTACACTGTGAATAAGGAGTAAAGATAGCTTGCAGCTACAAACGGCCTGTTGATGATACACTAAATTAGTAATTAGTTTTACATGTCACAACCAACTTACAAATGTCTCTATTTTAAACATAACAGATGGTCTAGTAGGAAAATATAATTTAATATACTCTTAAATATAGAATGCTACTTATTTCTTTTAAAAAATTAACTAAATAGTTATTTATGAAACAGTTCGTGAAATATGCTTTTTGGGCACGCGCGCGATGTTTAGAGCACGAGCAAAGCGAGTGCTATATATCGCATAAATGCGCAAAAAGCACTTCACGCACAGTTTCATACAATATTTTATCTACGATATTCAAATAAAAAATAATTACAAGAAAGCAATTTATTTTCAAATCATTAACAAGATACTAAAAAAACTAATGCTCTCATAGCAACACCATGGCAACGCGAATGCTAAGGATATTTGATTATATGAAGAGAGTAATGCAGTAATAAACAATTCGTGACCTAAAACGTAGATGTCAGTTAAGATTTTTGAAATCCAAGAAATTATTTTATATTCAAATATATATTTCATTCGGACGCCTATGAACCTTCACTAGTAAAGGACACCATGACGGTTTTAGTTCCCAGCTTAATAACAAATAGACTATAAAGACTTCTATTAAAGAGATACAAGAATAATTAAAACTTTATTTAATATAAGTTATTTTTCTTTAATATAATATTTAAGTTATTATCATTTTTAATTTAAATAATTTGTTTTTGAGATAATTAAATTTGTAATAAATCTTTTGAAAGCGGGTTTTTAAGTATAATTTGTAGAGTTTGTACTTTGGCGTTGTTAATTGCATGTTTGGGGAAGAATGGTAATACATACTCTTAAAAGGTAACCCAAAACTTAGTGAGCTAATTTGGGAAATAACGCCTTTTAGGAAGTTTTAACGTTACAGAACTTTCCTAATAAGTCTTCTGGAGTTTTGTGATACCCTATATTGGCCTCTGTTTATTAATTATTAGCCCTCATTTCCGAACTTATTTTTTCTTCTCAAAAATTGAGCAATATACAATTTCTGCTGACTCAATAGTTGAATTTTTTATAATATTCAAATTTCTATACTTGCATAACTTATTTTGTACTAGATAATTCAATACTTGAACGCTTCAGATAAGTAGGTACCTAAAAACTATTTCAGCAAGCTGCTATTTCGTCCACCACTCAAGATTTCTGAGCCTGACAGTTTTTCGTTTTTAGGACAACTCGACAGAGGGCAGACTTGAAACATGTTTTTCACAAGGAGCTGTTTAATAACGATCAGAATGCTAATTTAATGTTTTACTAGAAAAAATTCTAAATAAAGCATAGAATTTGTCCGACATTTTCTTTGAGTGTTTTAAATTTGAACCTACTTTAAACATGTTAATTTCAGACATGTTAGGCTAACGGAAACCAACAATCTTATTTTTTTCAGAAATATTTAAGACAACAGTAAAAATTAATAATATATCTGTCAAAGAAAATTTATAAAATTTTTTAGTTGTCCGACGCGACGGCAACGGTCTAACATTGTTAATTTAATAGACTTTACTTGTGATTAGCTGTCGGAGAAAAACGGCGAATGCGAAAAAAGGCTTCACTGTATTTTTCAGACAAAAAAGGCATTAGGTGACTGTGCTAAAGCAATACAAATGGGTTATTTTAAACCGAAAATGTTAACACTTAAGTAGATAAACAAATAAAGATTTTGTATAAAAATTAAAATTTTGTAGTCATAAATAACTATTTAACGAAGAATTTCATGGATAAAAATAAATTATATATTTTTAATTAAATTGTTAAAAACTATATTTAAAAGTTTTTAAATAAATGCACTGTAAAAAAAATACAAATTACTTAAAAAATTATATTTTTATAATATATTTTTCAGTATACAAACAAGTCTGTGTTAAATGATATTAAAGAGAATAAATATAAATGTCGCATCCAGTAGGACCTGAAAAATGTTACATAAAATATTGTTATGTCAAAATTGACGTATAAAACCATAACAGGTGTTAATAATTACATCAAATAATGACACTATGTCAAAAATGGCATATATGACATATAAAATACTGATGTCAAAATTGACGTCTAAAACAAAAATATTATTGGAGGAAGATTTAACTTGGTTACAAAATTTAGAAATTATTCAGCCTTTTAGTCGTTTTAATTTTTAATTTTTTTGTTTTTTTCCAATTTTGTTAGTTTTCCACCTTATTCTTGTTTTTACTGTTTTTTTGTTACTTTTATACTTACTCGTTTTTTTTATTTACCCACTATTTATTTTTTAAGATTTTTCACAATTTTTATTTTTTTTTTTACTATTTTCAACATTTGTTTCCTGACGTTTAACAATTTTTATGATTTTATATATTTTTCTAGAATATTCTTCAATTTTTACTATGATTATTTTTTTCACCTGTCAAAATATCACAATTTTGTGATTTCGTCCAATGAAAACGCATAATCTTCAATGTTTTATGCTAAATCTAGCCAATCATTCCGGTTTATATTAATAAAACCACTAGTGGTTTTACTAGTACCTATTGATAAAATTATAGAACTGTCAAAAATTCAATAACAATATTGAACAATCAATTTTCTTGTTTATAAGTTCCTTACTATAAATCAACATTTATTTATATTATCTAAATATTCTGAAATATATTTTCTTATTATTATTATCACAATTCAATTCATCTAAACGATAATGAAAAATCAAATATGTAGGTACTTTAAAACTAACCTGCTTCCTGGTTCTGCATGCATTTAAAACTTTTATATGCTTACAGGCAAATGTGGTCTTGTAGGTAAACTTTAAATAAATATACCTAATAATTTTTATTTTGGTATTTTTTTCTTTAATAATATAATTGTATAAATAGGTCTAAAAATAAATATTTATTCAAATTATAACCCTGTTTTCACGACGCTCACGACAACTGACAACTGTCAATACTATCTAGTGTACAGGATAAGTTAATAGGTGGGGTAACGGCATTTCGTTTGTGTTCACTATGAAATATAAGTTGTTCTAGGAAGTTTTTTAAATAAAGTAGTTTTTGTACAGAATGGTTCAAAAAATAATCTTCTCAAAACCACTCGTCCTGTAATATTTTACTAGATAAATTTTTATTTTCCAGACTCAAACTTTTTTATTTTAGGCAAAACTACTCAAACAACATGAATATGATAAAATCACACGTCCTACGATTTTTTTATGATTTTCAAAATTTTTTTTACTATTTTTTACCAATTTTTTGGAATCTCATCAATTTTTTACGATTTTTTTTAACAAGTTTTTAATGAATTTTTACATTTTTTTACCATTTTAAATAATGTTTTACGATTTTCGAAAATTTTTAATGATTAATAAGAAAGGTCATCGGCATACTAAAAGTTCCTAAAATATTGTCGAACTATAATACACTATTAAAAAAATGTTTTGTTTTAATAAAACATCCGCGAAAAATCAGACTGTTGCTTTTTATCAATGTAAATAGATAGATAAATATTTAGTGAGTTAGCTGTTAGCCTGTATCACTGCGACCTTTACGGATCTATTGTGAACACCCATCTTGTCTTGGATAGGATTAGAGTATCTTTTCTAGCCCAGCCCTCTTAATCAGACTTAATATCCCTGACAGTAACTTGGAACAGCTGGTTTCTCCTTTCCCAATACTAGATACCGCGTTACATTGGCATAGGACATTAAATGTGGTTTCCTTCTCCTCCTCTTGGTAGTATCGGCTGATCTTCATCTACCAAGTTCAGCTTTACCGTAAATTTCGCTGAGTGTCTTTTTATCAACACTTTGGATTGTCACTTGCCCGGTCATTTTTCACACCACTCCTGGGTCTTCTCTAGACTCCATTTCGCAATGAATGCCTTTCTGAATGTATCATCAACCCCTCCGAATGGTTTCGGTCCAAATCATTGGAATACTAGCTTCCGCTTTTATTAATCTAACATTAGTTAAACAAATATGTTTAACTTTAATGAAAACTCTTTAAATTTCTCTTAAAAATTTGTAAACAAAATTATTTTCTAGGGTATAAACTGTTTTTTATGACCTTTTAATCGATAAAACGTTAACGATTTCACTTTACAAAATTGACTAATGTTTATTATTGTTTCAGGTAAATACTAAATTCATATAAGGCTATAGTTTTTAAACTTGTGTGGTAAGTAAATACTGATATCTATAATTTATATTGTTTTTACTATGTCTTCATCGTTTTTCATAATTAAAGTTGTTGTCACATATGCATTATTGGTGTGGCAACCAAATACTCAGTAATGAAATACCATCATTAAGGTGTAAAGAGTTGCCTGCGCGTAAAGAAGCTAAAGGAGTAGTCTATCAACAATTATTATAGAAGTTCTATTAAACCTTCTTCTTGCCCATATTGTTATGATGGGTATGCAACGATGGAATTCTACAGGCTTCAATGTAATCTGAGCATTATTCTTTAACATGCATTTAAAATTTTTATGTGTATCAGTGAAGCGCATACAGGTAATCATTTCAATTAGAAAGAAAACGATTCGCCATTGAAATATTTAAATTAAAAATTATTTTTATTGTCTAATTTTTACGACAAATCTTTCTTGGCTTGCTGATTTTTTAAATAATAGATAATCTAATTTAGATCATAAATCTCCTTGAATTTGGAAAATATCCCAATAAAAAACCGACACACATCGATTTTTCTTATCTAGATTACAATTTTTTTAAATTTTGTGAATATCTAAATAATCAACCAAGACTTTTCTCAATAAACTATACACTAGCAACTACATATTTTGAAAATGAAAATAGCGAGTTGCGGCCTAATCTTGTGTGTTAGATAAAATCTTATCCAGAATACAAATCTTTTTAAAATTTTCAAATATATCAATAAACAACCGAGATACAGAGATTTTTCTAAAGAAACAAAACACGACCAATTTTGTTAAAAAATAGTTTCTGTTATAGGTAAATATCTCAAAATCGATTTGTGTTAAATGTGTCATTTTATTTTTAGTCTATCCTAATTTTTCTAATAAATAAATACTGTTTTATTCTAAACAGAAACATCTCAATGTAACTTCTAATGTAGAATTTTAAATTTTAATTTCTGTCACTAACTGTTTGTTATCGAAATAAAAAATCTATTTTGTTTGCAATAATCTAAAACGACATAAGCATAAAATGGAGTAGCTTGATACATAACAACATATAATATAAAGAACTAATATCAAGTGTCCCAGTTTGAAAGCTGCAGATACAATTTGTTCGATATGAGCTTCGCCGACAATCCGGCTCGTTATTACACAGCTTTACGAAGCTTTTCTTAGATAACATCGTCTAATGTGCATCGTTCTTAAACGCCAGAATTTCCCTCTAAAGTTCTAAAAAGAATATTACAACATATTTTAAAATGTTATTGTATTTATTCATCTTCTAATTAAAAATACTCGGTTATGTTTTTACCAAAAATTGTGTAAACTTAATAAAGACATAGTCGTAAATCTAAGTTATTATTATTGTGTGTAACATTAGTATTCTCAAAAATGGGATAAATCGTCTAGCCAGGTCAGTAGGTCGAGGGTTTTTTAAAGAGTTCTACCAGTCTTTCCCAAACATGAATTTTATGGGCGCCATAGTACAAACTAAACAAGTTATACGCAAACGCCCGTTATCTAAAGTTAATTTTTAAATAATAAAGAATTATTGAAATTAAAAAAATAAGTATGGTTTATCCGAATATTAATTTGATTAATATAGTTTCGAAATTAATTTATCTCTTATCTTTCTTCTGGAGATCTGCCTCGGTTGTTTTTTGGGTTGTTCTATCAGGAAGAATTTAATTTAATTTCTTTAGTAGTCGTAACCAGGGTTTCCAATTTGTTCTGCTTTCACAAAAAACTGACCGAAATTTGGTGTTACCTCAAAAAAATATGTAACTCTAACGTGGTCCTCTTGACAGATATGGATTGACCCTAATGATAAAATTAATAATCGGAAATCGATCCCTTAATGAAATTACAAGTAAATTAATTCTTAAAACACGTGTAAAAACCGGTCTAAAATTTATTCAAGATTACAAAAACTGATGTTTGGTGAAAGTGAAACTACTTAAAAATTAGTTGTTAGTAATAATAAAATATCACCCCAATTTAAGACACTTCTACAAATAAAATAATTTAATGAAACAATAAAATCGACCAACTTGTATTTGAAGAGGAGGTACCACCGAGCAATCGGATAGTAAAATAAACTTTAAATTCTGATCGCAGCGCGATGGACAGTTACACAGTAACACTACTAGTGGTATAATTTATAATTAAGGCGATTACATTCGAATAAAACTCACCGAATATAGGCTCGGAAACAATGCTCTGGTGAATTCTTTAACTAAAACGATCCGATAAAACGTTATATGTGTCGTAAATATTACGATCTAAGGAAAAATATTAATTACTCATTCAAGTTATTTATTAAAAGTAATAATAATAATAATAATAATAATAATAATAAGAATTTTTGTGACACAATAACGATGCTTAAAAGATGTTACTTCTGATTACTCTAGAGAGCATACTCTGCAGATATTACCACTGTGATTGCCACAGATAGCGCAGTTGCACTACCCACAATAATTGGTTCTCATTCCTCTTAGTCAAAAATTAAAAGTAAGTAGTGCTTTTTGCTCTAAGGGTTTAAGGTTGGATATTGGAATATTGTGCCAAATGGAATGTCTTAAATTTTGAATTGTCAGCCTTTGCGCATGCAGGGCTCTGCCTAACATTTACTCAGTTCTATCATAAATTGATAACGGGAAAGAGGTTTATTATTGTTTTAATGTATTATAGCAAAAGATTATATATGAATAATAAATAGTAGCAAAATAAACCACTCCGAAAAAGACACACAGTTACCATCTACGCGTGTTTCGGTTACATCCCATACTGCTGCACAGCTGATCGAATGTGTCATTTTCTAATTTTAATATATATATATATATATATATATATATATATATATATATATATAATACAGGGTGTCTCATTATATTCTGACTGTTTTTAAAAGCTTATATCTTCGAAACTGTTGTAGATAATAAGATGCGGTTTTCACAGTTAGGTTTATAATTATCTTAAGTTTTGTTGTGACACTTTTATACAAAATGGCCTAATTCCGGTTTACCTGATAGAAAAATGGCGTATTTTTAGAATACAGTAGATGTAATTTTTTAATTGTAAATATCCTTTCTGTGCACCGATTTAAACTTTATGGTATTGTTATAAAGTAAAAATATTCGTCTTTTAGGAAATTGCTAAATACACAGGGTCTCCCATTTAAAAAATTACATGTACTGTTTTCTGAAAATACGCCACTTTTCTAGCGGGTAAACCGGAAGTAGGCCATTTATATAAATGTGTCACAACAAAACTTACGTAATTTTAAACCTAACTGTAAAAACCGCATCGTATGATCTAGAACCGTTACGAAGATATAAGCTCTTAAAAACAGTCAGAATATATTGAATAACCATATCTGGTTTACCATTATTAGGTATTGCTGCACCTTCATGAATAGTAGATAGCAATAGTTTGTTTGGTTTGGAATTGTAATACACTAACGGTTTCATTTTATTGAAACAGAACATCGATAATTCACACTCTCTACATTTGATCTTTAGTAATTTTTGAGGTACTTCTTTTTAATTTTTTGAATACCACCTATTTAGACTATCCAGATACTCTTGAACAAGATACATATCTTCAAATGATTAAATCTGTCTATATAAAACTTCAGACAAAGTCCAAATTATTAACGGAAAAAAATGACCAAGTATACTGAAAAGGTAAATGACTGGTTTACGGCAAATAAACTTACTTTAAACCGGGAGAAAACTGAAAAATTCATTTTTTCATTAAGGACACACGATATCACTGAGAATATCAATAATATCAAATTTCTTGGCATGATAATGGATTCCAAATTAACCTTTAAAAGTCACATAAATATGATAGCGAAGAAAATGTGCTTATCAACTTTTGTTCTTAGAAATTTGATTAGGACAGTGGAAGTAGAGGTGTGCAAGATTGCATATCATGCATTGATATACTCGTCGTGTATGTATGGTCTCATTGCTTGGGGACATTCTGCACATGCACCTAGGATTTTTGGCTTACAAAGGAGGGCATTTCGAATCCTGGCTAAAGTGGGGTACAGGGAAGATACTAGGCAACATTTCCAAGGTTTGCAAATACTTACGCTTCCCTGTCAGCATATCCTTGATACACTGATTTACGTACATGTAGGTAAGTAGATAGGTACGAATCAGGGGTTGACATTCACCAGCATAACACTAGGCATCGTAAGGGTGTCTTATCTAAGATTGTACAGATCGCGGAATGCCACCCTGCATTTCGCGCCATTATTTTTTAATAAACTGCTTGTCGGCGTCCGATTGCTTCCGTTATTGCCTTTTAAAGCAGTAGTTAAATCTTACCTGCTCAAAAAAGTATTTTTTAATATATATGAATTTTTAAACAGCGAACATACTGAAGAGGATTTCTGATGTCGTTATTTTGTATTACTGTGGTTAGTGTGTAATTTTTGTAATTTTTAAATTGGTATATCTACATAATTTTCTTTTTTACTTTTTTGTAACTTTTTCAATTCGTGTGGATATGTGTTTATTTTATTTTATACAAACTTTTAAATAACTGTATTTTGTAGGTTTTTTGTTTGAGGAATGTAAAATACTATTTGTATTAGCATGACTAAAATCTATTGTCTATTGTCTATTAAGTGAATGCCTTCTGAGGTTTCTTTCTCTTTCTCACAGCACTTTGCTTGATCTACGAATCCTAGTTTCTTTATATGTCCTCTTAGTCGGCAGTGCCCGGTTAATATTTCCGTTATAATACGCAAGTTTGTCTTACTGAGGTTTAGACAGCTAAAAGATCTCTTCTGGTTATAGCGTATTCGTTTGTCTTAGTCTTTCTAGATCGCTAGAGCACTTAGCTTTTTCTCTATCCACTTTTTTCTTAATTTTTCTAATACTGTTCTACTGCTGATTCTACAAGATGGTTCTAGTCCCAAACATGGGGTTTTAGCTAATTTTTTTGTCAGCTCATCTGCTGTTTCGTTTTCTTGTATTCCTATGTGTCCTGAAACCCATAGGACAGTAACAATATTTTTTTGTGTTAGTTCAGTTAGTTTTCTTAGGCATTCCCAGACCATCCTTAAACTGATTTTGTGTGAGTTCAGTGCTTTGATGGCTGCTTAGCTATTTTACATGATTACAATCTATAGTTCATTTTGATATCAAATTCTACACATCTTTCAATGGTGCGGATTTCCGCTTATAGAATTCTTGTGTATGCACCCAAGCTTTCTGGGTATTTAGCTCTAGTTTTAAAAAAAAAACCCTGCTCCAGTTCTTTCATCTGTCTAGGAGCCATCTATATAGCACTTTATGGCATGTTGGTTTTTTGAGACAGGAGACCGATACAACCAAACAACCAAAAAAGAAAATAAATAAATAGAGTGACAGACAAGTGACGTTTAATCTAAATAATTTAGGACTGAAATTGGATAAGATTTTTTATCTACGACTGCTTAGATAAGTGACGAATTTGACATTCATTTGAGTTACGTAATGAAACTCATTACCTAACTAGTGAGGTAATGAAATCAAAAACACACTCATTTTTTAATACCAACTAACGATCAAATTTGTTAAACAATTATTTATGAACATTAATAATAACATGTTTACATTTATTCAAGTGTATACCTGAGGACATTTCTGTTTTAGAAATTTCCAAACTACTGCGTTTACTGGTTGAAGCTTCTACAAGTACATTCTTTTCTCCAAGAATATTCGTTGCGATACGTTTCTTATTTTCAACCGAAGTTTCTATGTATCCTTCGGCTACTCTATTGCTCTTCCAGCCCCCGTGCCTTTTTATTGTTAGCAGGTCCGCCCCTGAGTGAGGTTGACGATCTTCTGAAGCAGTGACCAGTGTACTCTTTAGCATTTGGTAATTTTAAAAAAGAAGCAATATTTTTCGGCATGCTACCAATCGTGTTAATGCCAACGGGCTGTTTTATACATTTGCCATTCCTGTAACCAACAAAAAACCTCTCTACGGCATTATGTGGACGCAGTGCCATGTATTTTTTTATAATGTCTAGGAAATTGATCCCATCAATGTCTCCTGATGTTATAACAAACTGTCGCGAAATTTGGGTCTTTGTATTTGGTATTGTGACGCAGAAGACCTGCCCTTCGTTCCTAACGTTGGTCACTTGCATGTAAGTGAGTTCTTCTTTTCTACAGGCTCCACCAATTCCAAAGATCAAAACTACCTGAAAATATTTCTTAATCTAAAATTTCATGCCTTGTTCTTATTTACCTTTGTTAGTAGCCACTTTTCATTATCAGCTTCTTGTAAAAATCGGGTTATATGTTGTTTTGTTAAAATATTGGATTTCTTCGGTTTATATCCTTCCGACTGCCTCTTCAGAAATGCGACCAATTGAATAAATTTACTGATATCTACATTTTTCTTTATGGATATCATCGCACGTATCATCGAGTAATATGCCCACAGACAGACTCGAAGGTTTATAGCGTTTCGAAATATTTTCAAAATATACTAGAAGTACCTTTTCACTTGCTTCATTTTTGATTTTCTACTTATCGCACCATTTCCGCAAACGTTCATAAGCTTGCTCATATTTAATTTTTGATTTTTCCGGCAATAACTTTGAAACTACCTGCGTGGCCAATTCTTCGATATCCGAAGGCAGAGATTATTTCACAGAAAACAGAAATTAGAAAATTAATTCTTGAAGTTTAAATTGTTGACATTAAATTACATGTTGCTATGGTTACTATGATATACTATGATATTCCGATTTTTCGTCGAATTCAATTCAAAAGTATAATTTCCGTAATTCTGAGCAGTCGTAGATAAAAAGTTGTATCTAATACGTGGGATAAGGCATATTAACTGAGACTCATGCTCTTACTTCGAATCGGGCTACGCAACTCTCCGCATTCGTCAGTTAATGATGCTTTTATCCCACTAATTAAATAAATAACTATTATTGATATTATTAGAAAAACAGTTCATATTAGCTATCCTGTATAAATCCACTTCCGAGAGGACAGTTATCAAAGCAGGTTATTATCTAAAATAAATATAATTAAATTTGCGCGAGTTATTTTAGTATAACATTCTGTTTGAATAAAGCAATTAATGTACTTCCAAATTGGTAACACATTTTTAAAATAATAAATAATTTATTACGGCACCGGAAGGCATCATTTTAATTTCAACCTGCAGAACCACATCCGGAAATAAAACTATGAACAAAAACATAATATAAAGGTATTTCTAATCAAAATTTAATAATTTGCTACATCTATACATTTAACAAAAATGTAACTGATCGTTGTCTGTTTATGGCAAATATATTTAAAACTACATAATGAAGGCAAAAGAATCCAAAACAATGTTTTTTTATTTCGTCTGTATGTCTGTACGGCTGTATGTCTGTATGTCAGTATGTCTATATGTCTGTATGTCTGTGTATGTCTTTATGTCTGTGTATGTCTTTATGTCTGTGTATGTCTTTATGCCTGTGTATGCCTGTATGTCTGTATATGTCTTTATGTCTGTATGTCTTTATGCCTGAATGTCTGTATGTTTGTTAACGTTAATCGTTAACGACTTAACCGATGGGCTTCACTTAAATTTTTTTGTTTTTTCCATTTAAATCAGTAAATTAGTAAAGAGGTTATGTCAATTTCGTTCAAATAAGTACCAATTTCAATTTAATTGCAGCCTTAATTGTGAATTAAACAAAAATGATTTAACATAATTCCTAATCCCTGTAATTCTGTATAAATATGCATATACGTAGACATATTTAGGTAGGTACTTGTAGCTGTGTAATAAAAGTGCTTCATGCGATAAACTCTTGTATGCGTGCGGATTTTTCTATTATCACACGAGTGGGATATATATTATTTAAAACTTTTTTTATGTTCAGTCTGTCTGACAAAAGGTCCCATAGGAAGCATATCTTCAAAAAGATAATACCGAATCATATATTTATTTTCGTTTATTTGTATTGGTATTAATATATTATGTTTATAGTCACATTTTATTGTTAATTAATTTAACAAATGAAACTATAATTATTTATTATTGAGTAGTTATTAACAAAGTAATAATATCTACGTATAAATAGGCTATTTTGTATAGGTTCATATTTTATATATGGATAGTCAATTGTGTATTATATAGTTAGGGAATTGCCAATACCTTCCGTGACACTTTTAGGGCAACGTGACTATGATCAAAAGTAAACTTGCTTTTTATTTGGACATTAGAATGCAATATATATAATATCGAAATATACAATTAGGACTAGTTTCTGTTAAAAAGGGTGTACCACAGGGTTCTGTACTGAGTCCCTTACTGTTTCTAGTATATATTAATGATTTACCCAATGTTTCTAAACAAGCCATTAGTGTTCTCTTTGCAGACGATACTACAATATTAGGTATTACGGGAAGCTTCAGATATGGTTTGTCCATAACACAGAGATTCAAAGTTTTATCAAATAATTTAATTTGATTTTATGTTACATCGTTTATTTGTTTTTTTTTGTATTTTTATATGTAATACTGACTGAATTCACCTAAAAAAAGTCTAAAGTTTTATATCTATCTATCTGTAGGTAAATAAAGGTTGTATTGATTGTTCCCATAAACATAAAATCGCTTGTGCTTTAACAATATCTGATACCACTCTATATATTGCGTCTGTATTGTCAGGTTTATTTTAATTCATTTCATTAAGTAAACAAGAATATACCTATGTTAGAGGCAAACAACACTTATTTAAATAAATAGTAGTTAAAAGTAGACCGGTCTCCAATTAATTACCTGCACTATTTGAAACAGAATCTGGACAAAGCTTTAGTTTACATTAGATCGGTAAATAGTTCTATGATTAAATATTTTATGTTGTTTTCGTATTATGAAAGTTAAATTTACAAACCCGTAATCGGTTTAAATTAAAATATTACATTTATTGATATTGATATTGGAATATTTTTGAATAACTTGTTAAATATAAAACAAAATAAACCACAAATAATAAATTATTTTTCTATACATACCTATACGTATTTGATTGATATCTGTACAAGGCAAATATATTTAAAAATGCATTTATATCCACAAGAGAACCCAAAACAATGCTTTTTCATTTCGTCTGTTTTTCTGTACATGCATGTTTATATCTCTGTTAGTTCGAGAATTTGCGATAAATTATTTTATAAAAATTAATTGGACAAGTTGGAACTTCGGTTTTATTGGTTACTGTTTTTGTATATTTTCGAAGTACGTATTGCACTGCTTGTTGTTTTGTGAATGCGTATTTAAATAACTTTGCATTTAAAAATTTAAATGCAATAAATCTGATCTAGCGTCGCAAGTTTCCGGTATTATTTCACTTAGTAATTGCTTGGACATGATGGTGGCGAATTCCAAATATTATGTAGCTTATTCCTGTTGCAAGAAGTCTTAACGTAGCATTAAGACATTCATGAGCTGACATGACTTTTGTCATGCATTTATTTTGCCTTTTAATAAAAGGAGTCACTGATTTTAACAAATCATTACATATAATTTCCAGTGTCTATTCTCATGTAATTACGCCAATGATCTGGTTCAAGTTCGTGCAATAAGTTTACATGAGACTTTACATCAGTTTACATCAGTCTCTTTTATTGACCATTTTAATCTTCTATTTTTTTCATTTTCATTTCAATGAAAATAGTACAGAATGACCAAAGAAGCGCTTTTTCCATTACCAAATACGATTAGCAACTATAATTTGACCGATTAGTTGGAAACTCGTAGACGCGTTATCTTTTGTACTTTTTGCCGAACGACTTGCATTAACGTTTAATCGTTTGGATAAGACGTTACGTCTAAATTGGGCTTTACACACTGTGTTTATTTTTTTTGTACTTCCGAATACTTCCTATGAATTCGTCCTGTCTGTATTTTGTCATTAATAACGATGGATAAAATCGATGTAATTTGCTAAAACCCTCACTCTACAAAGAGAATCTAATTTATTTTTTACATTATATACCTATTATATATAAAATAAAATCTAGGTTAGTAGGAATCAATATTCGATACGATAAACATGCCTTAGAATGAAACAGAACATTTCGCTAACCGAAGACTGAACAACCCCATTTTCGTTGTTATATTAGAGTGGTTCGTAGATTCGCATCCTCGACGCCACAATGTGTAGTTTTGTCTGGCGGTGGCGTCACGACGCCTGGCGCCAATATGACGCGTTGGCGACTTGCCTGCTTTCATATCGATTGCTATTTTTTGGAGCAGAGTTTCAAAAAGACGTCAACTATGCGGGTTTGGGATTATTTTCTATACCTGTTTACGTAACTTTCGTTTTCTTTTGAACATTTTTATGATGTCATTCCCTATGTTCCTGTTTATTTTTAATCTCCTAAAACAAACAAAAGCTCCTTAGAAAACAAGTTTATCCAGCCAATTTATATTAAAACGAATATTTAAAACATGATATAAAATCAAACAAATAATCATAGCGTTAAATACACTAACGCAATGAAATAATTATTATTTAAAAAAACGTGGGTGTGTAGTTTTGAACGCACGTAAGAAGTTATACTGTGACCTTTTTTTAGATGTTAATTGCTCGATAAGAGGTAAACTTTTGTGAACGGCACTCAGTTGTTTCGTGGAGAGTGAGCGTGGGTTCATTCGAGCAAAATAAAAAGTTGGTAAAAAAGGGCGTCACATAAGTACCTATTTTAAAGTTAAGTTGAATATTACTGTTACAAGCCGGTCCGGACCTGTCGCCCAGACAGTGGTATGAGTGAGTCGCTGTTCTGAGAATCTTCGAATATTCTAGTGGCTTTTGGTACGTTCGGAAGAATTCGAGAGTTAGGAAATTTTTGTTGAAAATCGTGAAAAGTTGAAGATCTTAAAAAATAAAACAAAATTGTTAAAAATTGTAAAAAAATATTGACTATCTTGAAAAGTTCTTGAAAATGATAAAAATATGTTAAAAATCATAAAAAATTGTTATATACTTCAAAAACAATGATTATTGACAATCGTGAAAAATTGTCTGAAAGTTAAAAAAACATAAATAAGTGGGTTTATTAAAAGACAACAAGTAAGTATCAATAAATAGAAAAATCAAACGGAAAACCCGAAAGAGTCGAAAATTAGCAAAATTGGGAAAAAAAATGTCAAAAAAATAACAAAGAAAAAAGAAACACAAAAAACAGATCATACCAAAAATAAGAAAAGAGAAAACAAAATAACAATAAGCAAAAAATGAGTCTTAACAGATAAAATAAAATATATGAAATAATTCGAATAAAAAGGAAAAAAAAGTAAAAATTAGATAAAAAAAATGTATAAAATCAAAATAGGAAATAAAAAACAGAAAAAAAATTAAGGAATAAATGGTTACCAAAAAACTAAAGTAAAATGGAAAATAACCAAAACAGCAGAAATAAGAAAAAACAAACGAAAAAAATATAAAAATTGTTAACAAAAGAAAAATGAAAATACCTGACAATTTTTAACGCAAAAACTACTGGATGGATTTTGTTGAATTTTTTTTTGTTATATAGCTATTAGTCCTCGGCAACATCTAAGCTATAATTTAGAACTAAATATTTTTTATAGTTATTTTAAATTGACAATTTAATTGTCAATGCAAAATGACTATTTATTTCTATGAATGTCTTATAGATGTCATTGTTATCAAAACGAAACTTGGTAGATGCCATTATATGTTAATTTCTAAATAATACAGTTAGAAAGATTATTTCGATTTGTCTTCGTCCGCATAAAATATTTTTCAAAAAATAGTTGACAGTCTTTAAAAATCGTAAAAAACAATTAAAATCCTTAAAAAATTCTGAAAATTCTGAAAAATTGTTAAAAGTGTCAAAAATACGTTGAAATTCGCAAAAAGTTAAAAATCTTGAAAAACGAAAAAAATTGTTAAGAATTGAAAAAACGCTGGACTATCTTAAAGTTCTTGAAAATGGTAAAACATGTCAAAAATCATAAAAGTAATGCAAAAAAAAAATGTTGAATAGTAATAATAATATCTAAAGGAAATCTATAGCATCGTTTAACATCTAGATTGAGGGGAAACTCGGTAGATGCCGTTATATATTAAATAATACAGTTAGAAGATTATTTGGATTTGTCTTCGTTCACATAAAATAATTATTATACAAATAATTATAATATATAAAAAGAACTTTTTATAGACCACCTTTTTATGGTTTATAGAACACACTATAAAATTATAAATTAGTTTGGTTTTAAAAACCGTGTATAAGAAAATAATTTTTTAATCGATTTTAAACCTACTTCCAGTAGTGCCATCTTTTGAGAAAAGTTTGAACTGGTTTACTAAATAAAATTAAAATTTAGCAAAAATTTTAATTAAACCTCAATACATTTGTTCACAAACAAGTAAACCATGCATTGTCATCGAGTTCTAAGTGAAGTCGGGAAGTAAGTTTAAAATCATTTACAAACTGTCACCCGGACAGACAGAGAGAAAACAAGCGTGAAAAGTTGTAAATCGTAAAAAATTCTTGACAATCTTGAAAACTTGTTAAAAATTGTTAAAAAAACATCGGTAATTATAAAGAAATCTTGAAAACCGTGGATATTCTAAAAAAATTAACTATCCTATAAACAAAGGCTGTTAAGTTAGATGTAAACCGGACTTTATATTTTAATTCCATATAAAAACCACATCAAATCCTAATCATTTCTAGTCTCACGGCACTCAAATTACAGTCTAGGGTAGAGTGGGGGAATGGCGGTCAGTGGGAAATGCCGGTCATCATAAGATATCCATCTTTCCAAAACATTTTATTTAAAATATCAGTGCTGCCATCTAGTATAATTGCAAGTAGGCTTATATACATGATGCTATCATGTTAGCGTTAGCACACCTGTAGTGATCGTGCCAGCCATTAATGTGTGAAGACGTGTTTTCTTGTTAAATTTTGGAATTTTTAACTAAAGGTGCGTCATTTAATACATTATACGAAAAAAAAGAGTTAACTACAAACTATTGCATGCGTATTGAGTAATATAATATCCCAATATTGATTTTGGAAAGAGTATTTTATCATTTATTTTGTCGACTGAAACAAACGTTTGTACTTTTGGGGTTATGCCAGTCATTAGAAGAGGGTAATGGCGGCCGCTGACCGGTATTACCCTATATGAAAATATAGGTAAAATTTTTGACTAATTTTCAGATATCTTTATCGCATATAATGATGCAAAAATAGTATCTCATAATTGTCTTTTATGCACAGATGCCAAGGAAGAGACCTAGAACAACGACAAAGGCGTCGTGGAGTAAAGAGGCGTTAGTAAAGGCTATAGAAGCAGTAGGTGAAGGACTATCTATTCGAAAAGCTTCGAAAACCTATACCATACCTTTCAGTACATTACAAGAACGGATCAAGAAAAATCTACCTGCTTCTGAACCTCGTCTAGGAAGACATTCCACTTTCTCGTCAGAGGTGGAAAAGTCTATGGCTGAGAATATAAAAATTCTAGCAAAACTATTTTATGGTTTGACTCCAAGGCAAGTTCGCCAGGCAGCCTACGTTTATGCTGAGGCAAATAATATAAAGCACCGGTTTAACAGAGCAGCAGAACTTGCTGGAAAAGATTGGCTGTTTGGATTTTTAAAAAGAAATCCATCAATGTCTATCCGCCAACCCGAGGCAATCAGCATAAATCGCGTTACAGCATTCAATAAGGCAGAGGTTAGCTTGTTCTTTAAAAATTTGGAAGATATTATGGAAAAATATCAGTTTCCGCCTTCAAAAATTCACAACATGGATGAAACCGTGGTCACTACCGTGCAAGATCCTGGCACAGTTATAGCTGAAAAAGGACAGAAGAGAGTAGGCTCTGTCACAAGTTATGAAAGAGGAAAAAATATAACTGTCATTTGTGCAGTGTCCGCTTCTGGGTCCTACATACCACCTATGTTCATTTACCCAAGACAGAGAATGTCACCACAATTATCGAAAGATGGTCCGTCTGAAGCCATTTATCACTGCTCCAAAAATGGTTGGACAAACCAAGAACTGTTTGTGACATGGTTAAAGCACTTCGCCAAATTTGCAAAGCCATCTGCGGACGAGCCAATCCTTATTGTTTTGGATAATCATTATAGCCACGTGTCCTTAGAAGCATACAGGTTTTGCCGAGAAAACAATATCGTCGTTCTTTCTATTCCACCCCATACATCTCACAGAATGCAACCGCTAGATGTTGCATTTTATGGCCCTCTAAAAGTTGCTTTCCGGAAGGAATGCGATTTGTTTATGAAAAGCCACGCATTACAGAAAATTACCCCATATGATGTAGCGTCTCTATTTAACAAAGCCTACTGTGACACAGCTACGATTCAGAAAGGAGTTTCAGGTTTCAAAGCGTCAGGTATCGTGCCAATTAATCCTACTATTTTTGGAGAAGAAGACTTTTTCGCTTCAGACTATCTGTTAAGTAATAATTCCGACCTTCTTATTAATGATACCATCCCTAACACTTTTCATGAATATAGAGAAACAGGTGAAGATACTTCTGAGCCTCGTAATTTACCAGTAGCCAAGTACAGAATACCACATCTCCCTCTGTATTGGATAATTCACTTCCAGGACCTAGTAATATTTTGACGCCAAGTAAAACTATATTGTCTCCCTTGCCACTTCAAACCGGAACCAAAACTACAAAACGTATGAAAACCAAGCAACACTCTGCCATACTGACAGCAACACCAATAAAAGAAGGATTAGAAGAAAAGGAAAAAAAAACGACAAGAAAAACTGATGAAGGAGAATAAGAAGACTGACAATAAATTGGACCAGAAGAAAACAAAGGTCACTAAAAAAAATACTAAAGAAGCCAAGAATATCAAGACATCAAAGACCAGTCCAGAATTTTCTTCTTCGGATGAGGAACTTTTGTCTTCTAAAAGGAAAAAACGTTATGCAAACATTTGTGACGACAATAGTGATGACGGTATTTCTCCAGGAAATGAACAAGATATATGTTGCATCTGTAAAGAGTTTGGAAAGAATGAGGTTTGGTACAGATGCAGAAGTTGTGGGCAATGGGCTCACAAAAATTGTAGCGGTTGCGATTCCCCTGATAATTATGAATGTGATTATTGTGAAAAGAAGTGGAAGGTTGTCAAGCGTCTTGATTTATAATTGTTTATAATGCGAACATTTATATTTTTTGCAAACTTTAAATTGCATACTTTGTAATACATTAGCACCTACTTATTTTTTTTTATTTTAGTTTAGAATCAATCCTTAATATAATCTTGATATGAATAAACCTTACATTAAACCTTACAATTTTTAACTGACTGTCATTACCCCTACTGGTGACCGCCATTACCCGTAAGTTCGGGTAATGGCGGTCAATGTAAGCTTTACTGAAATGTATCAAAATATGCCAAACTATAAGAACCTTTGCGTTTGTATTTTTTATACACAAAGTGAAGTTAATGAGCTATTCAGTAACTCAACTACTTTGGTCTTTAGTCATGTAAAAAAGCTATTATTCCGATACCTGCTTAAGTGACCGCCATTCCCCCATTCTACCCTACTCTCAATCAAAAACTTAATCCAACATGGACTCGATCTAAGAGGTAGTAAAGCTACTCTAGTTTTATTAAAAATCAAATAAATTTAAGTCGATTATAACATCTTCATTTAGAATCGATTTTTAATACTGAGCGAAATTAAAGAAAATATTAAACTTTCAACGTTATTAAAAACTTAATGGAAAGCTTAATTTAAATTTTAAAATATATATATTTTTTGTTTTAATTTTTTTTACACAAATCGATTGAATTTAGTTATAGTTATTGTAAGCTTACTCTTAGAAGAGTCGTTCGGATAATATGGCGAGTTTTAAAGTACGTCTATGTACTTAGGAAACTAAAAGTCACAGTCATGAAATTTGGTATATAGAATCTTTATGTTATGAAAAAAAACACTATTAATTTTGTACTAGATCGTATAACACTAACGGTAAAATTCTGACGATTTTTCAAAACTCGTATATACAATGCATATTTCTCTTCGTTTGTGTGCGCTATAACTCTTGAATGGTAAAACGTCTGTAAAGCTAGCAGTGCAGAATGAGCAAAATCGCTAAATAGTTTGCTAATTTGGTGCTAATTTTATACCAGTATCGCAAATTTTGTGCTCTATCAGATTTGCAGAATTTGCAAAAACTGCTAGCTATTTGTCAAGCTAGCAGTGTATATGTCTAGAATCCTACATTAGGATGGTTCCAATTTAGTGCTCTTGATTTGTGCGAAAAATATTTTAATTTTTTATAAATAATTTATTTTTTATTTTTTATTACTTAACTGCCACCTTAACAAAGTAATGTCTTTAAGATAGAATATGTAGGAGGTTAACCGGAGCATAAGAGTACATAAAAATTTGGTGTCCATTTAGTGCTCTTAATTTATGCAAAAAATCATTTATTTTTTATAATTTTTTTTGCACATAGCTGATTGCTTCATCCCGATATGATGTTTTTGAAGACCTGAATAATTGAAATTATTTAGAACAAATACTTACATGCACACATCCTTGGTGATATTAGTTGATTATTGTAAGGAAAAACACTAGTACCTAGTTGTTTTGCTCCTTACGAATAAAGAATGATTTGACAAGTTTACCTATGAAATTAACGTCTGTAAAGCTAGAAAGGTCAAGTCGGCAGAATCACTCGTATTATATCTCAAAATTTAGTGCTCATTTAGTGCTAACTTTTCATTAAGCTAGCAGTGTACCATTCGTGACCGCGCTAAAACGGAAACTAATGGAATTAAAAGACGTCACTATTTAGTGCTCAATTAGGGCTGCCAGTACAACAAAAGATTTTTGAAAAATATATTTTTTTATTTTTTTCCAATCAACTACTGCTAATATAACGACGCCTGCAGTCTTGAGAGCTAGAAGAAGACTCTAAAACGGAAACTAATGGAATTAAAAGACGTCACCATTTAGTGCTCAATTAGTGCTGCGAGTACAGCAAAAGATTTTTGAAAAATATTTTTTTTTTTTTTTTTTTTCAAATCAGCATTCTTGAGAGCTAGAAGAATACTCTAAAACGGAAACTAATGGAATTAAAAGACGTCACCATTTAGTGCTCAATTAGTGCTGTCAGAACAGCAAAAGATTTTTGAAAAAGAATTTTTTTTATTTTTTTTTTCAAATCAACTACTGCTAGTATAACGACTTCAGCAGTCTCAAAATTATTACTTGAATTATATTAAACTCCAATGTTGTATGAAAAAAATATTATTTTCAATGATAAAAATAATATTTACTTTTGTAAAAAATGTGTTTTTAAACTAAGCTAACGACTCACCGAATTTTATTTTAAGATTTGTAATTAGAAAATATTAAGATAATTTATATTTAACCATGAGTAAAAATTATTAAGGCTGCTAGCGTAGTTATACTAGCAAGAGTTGATTGGATAAAAAATAAAAAATATATTATTTTTCAAAAATCTTCTGCTGTACTGGCAGCACTAATTGAGCACTAAATGGTGACGTCTTTGAATTCCATTCGTTACGTTTTAAAGTCTTCTCCTCGCTCTTGAGACTGCTGGAGTCGATATACTAGCAGTGGTTGATTTGAAAAAAAAATCAATCTTTTGCTGTACTGGCAGCACTAATTGAGCACTAAATGGTGACGTCTTTTAATTCCATTAGTTTCCGTTTTAGAGTCTTCTTCTAGCTCTCAAGACTGCTGGCGTCGTTATATTAGCAGTAGTTGATTTGAAAAAAAAATCTTTTGCTGTACTGGCAGCACCAATTGAGCACTAAATAGTGACGTCTTATAATTCCATTAGTTTCCGTCTTAGCGCGGTCATGAATGGTACACTGCTAGCTTAATGAAAAGTTAGCAGTGTTCTCATTTTTAGTCCCCCTATCACAGCACCAAATATCTGTTATCAGCACTAAATTAGCACTAAATGAGCACTAAATTTTAAGATATAAAACGAGTGATTCTGCCAACTTTCTAGCTTTACAGACGTATGAAAAAGAAAACAAACTCAGAGTTCAAAATAAGTTTTATTATGGGGATCAAAGTTAGTTCTATTTAATGGTAAATATAAATACAAATTTACGTTTCTAAACTCAGACAAGCAAAATTAGTTGCGAGGAAAACGCCCAATCTCAATAAGTCAATTCTTAGCAAATTTGGGCCTTTTTGCCTTAAGAAAGCCAAGTTCCATTGTTTTAGAGTCGAATAATGTCGATAATTCACACTTTTACTAATTAATCTAAAAGCATAATAATTCTTTTATCTTTTACTTTCCGCTAAAACCATTCATCCACCTATTTTTGAACACTGTCGTCATGCTATGAATGTTTTTTTTTTCATTCTGTAAATCTATTTTTTTCCTTATATTTATTTTTGTAATTAATTACATTATTTGATCTCTTGTTGCAAACTTTTGTTCTAGAAATAGATTGTTAAAATGCATTTAAGAGAAGTAATTATGATAATGAGTTTTTGATATCGTTACGGTTACATATTCTTTGAGTTTTCACACCAAGTAACCATGGAGGAAATTGCTTATTATTATTTACCACCAGCGTAACACTTTCTAATACTTTTTATTATAACTCGGGAAGTATTCAAAATATAATTTAAATTAATTACGAAGTTACCAACTTTTATTTTTTATTTTCTACCATAATCAATCTTTATTCGCTTATCAGGGACTCTTATTAAAACCTATAGAATTGCTTTCAAAACTTATAATTAAACTTTATCTTTCAACTTCTTAAGTGAACTTACCTGAGATTACTTGAAAATCTTAATTGGGTATCTTTACTTTAACTGTAATTGTTTTTAACTGGTATTTACAAAAAGATTATAAGCCAGTATTTTAACAGATGTTCAAATTCGCTTTACTGAAAAGAGCTTCTGCGAGGATCTCCACGTCCCCACCTTTGTTTAAAGTGTGCTGGAATACACTTTTAAACAATGGAAAAGAAAATGTAAAGGAAGTATGTGTCAAAAATCAATGTACCTATATATATATATATATATATATATATATATATATATATATATGTGAATTGATTGGTTCCGGGACATTTATGAAGGTGTATATACAGTTCAATAAATTGATATACATTTTAAAAGTATATCGTAAAAAAATATTATTTATTACCAATTTATTATAGTTTTTTAGAAACGATGTATAGATTAGTTCAAGCCCATCTATATCTACGTATTGATTACTTTGGGTACTTAAAATTTTATGTATAATGATCACTTAAGGGTCATTGTTAAATTTAAAATCTAATTAAATAAATTGTAAAATAATGCCAAATTAATGTATAAAAATTATATACTTTTTCGATGTATACATTACTTTACAACATTCAATGTATAGGCAAATTCCGGGACATATAATGATAATTTATGAAGTGCATCGAAAAAGTAACGTAGATAGTTCACTATATAACATTTAAATCAAAATAAGAATTTATCTAAAACAGTACCTAATAGAGTCGGTATAATTTTAATTAATTTATTTTGGCCCAATTTTGATTTTCTACAAATTTTTACTGATACTGAAACTTTGTATACTTATAAATAATTTTTCGTAAATTTGAATAGACGAAACGGATAATCTTTAATTGTAAACATTAAATATATATTTTTTTAATTTCACAGATTATTAGTACTACAGTACTAGACTTTGAGAAAGCTATATTATCGCAAAACACATCAATCACAAGTATTACAAAGTAATATATTACGGATACCGTAAAAACGTTTCTGTTTTATTTACTTATTTGCAGTTTTTTTAATTAATGCAGTTGTAGGATGTGTATTTTCAAAGCAAATAAGATACAGGACCTTTCACAGTTTGAGCAAAACTGATTCTTATTTCTAGATATCACATGTTAATATTTCTGATAGTTGACACTTAAACACATGCAAAATAGCTATTTTTCTATGATCAATATGGAAAGTTGGCTTTTGTACATCCAACACCCAAAGCGGGATTTACATTAAGCGGGATTTACATTACGAAACTAGTGTCATGCATGATAAATTTAGTTTCTTGAAACTAATTGCAGCACATGTGAAACTTCTTTCGTTGAAAATTTAGTTTCATGAAATCATCAGTATTGCGTAGATAATGGCCCTGTCAATATCAGAGCTATTTGTCTGCTATCCAACAAAAAAACCACACGTTTAAATCTGCACAGGCGCTGTCGCGACACTAGTTTCGCGTCGCATTTTACATCGTGAAATTAGTTGCATGACATTTGTTTCAGTTTCACTAAAAATATGCGCATAGCACGAAACTACTTCAGTGTCGTAAAAGTAATGCATGCATTGTAAAACTGAACGTTTACACGTGAAATTACTGGTAAAATTAGTTTTATCAAACTAATTTCAAGCCACTAGTTTCGTAATGTAAATCCCGCTTTACGAAACTAGTGTCATGCATGATAAATTTAGTTTCTTGAAACTAATTGCAGCACATATGAAACTACTTTCGTTGAAAATTTAGTGTCATGAAATCATCAGTATTGCGTAGATGGCCCTGTCAATATCAGAGCTGCACCACACGTTTAACTCTGCACAGGCGCTGTCGCGACACTAGTTCGCGTCGCATTTAACATCATGAAATTAGTTGCATGACATTTGTATCAGTTTCACTAAAAATATGCGCATAGCACGAAACTACTCCAGTGTCACAAAAGTAATGCATGCATTGTAAAACTGAACGTTTACACGTGAAATTACTGGTGAAATTAGTTTTATCAAACTAATTTCAAGCCACTAGTTTCGTAATGTAAATCCCGCTTAATATAAAAATGGCGTCTGCCACTATTAGGTATCTGTCACTTTCCGGTCTAGAGCTTAAAATTGTTAACTTTTTGATTACTAATTTTAATTTAAAATTAATAACTTAAGAAGGTACCTATTACGGCATATTAAAATAAAGCTTAGAATACTGAATATTTTATTTGACTATGTAATATTTTAAGAAATGAAAATACAATGATTTAATAAAAAAAACTAAAAAATGAAACTATTGAATTTGTCACCTTAATTTGACTGTCAATGTAGACAACACTTTATATACATATATAATAATAAATGTTTTTTTTTGTAATTTCATGTGATTGCGATTTCTTTAAATATCAGATAGTCTAATCGAATAAAATATTCAGTAGTCTAAATTTTATTTTAATAGTAGCTGACCCGGCGGAGTTCGTACCGCATAAAACTGATGTCTTTTTTCGTTTTTTTCAAATTTTTACGATTTTATTTTGTTTTCAATTATTGTTTTTTGATTTTATTGTTTTTATCATATTTTTTTGTAAGTTATCAGGTGTATACTATTTTTTGATTATATTTTGTAATTTATCGATTAAATATATTAGGTAGCAACTGCGACACCTTAAGACCCTTACGTCATCTTATTTAAGTAAGAATTGCTCGTTAAAATATACGAGTATTTGATATTAACTGCACCTTACGGTGGCGCCATAGTACTTTATTAAGTCGTAATTGATAGTTTAAAATGGTTTAAATATATAAGATATTAACAACGCCACCTTACAGTGACCTACTCAGGGTTGGAACTTCATTACTGAACCGCTAGATGGCGTTGAAGTTTTTGAGATTTTTTGACAAACAATTTTTTTAGTTTTCATAAAACATATTTTTTTTAATAAAAAGTATCCTATGTTACTTCTAATACCTCCAAGAATATGTGTACAAAGTTTCATGATGATCGGTTGAGTAGTTTTCGTGTGAAAGCGTAACAAACAAACTTACATTCACATTTATAATAATACCATAATTTTACCTTTTTGATTTACTTTTTTTTGAATTAAAATTTTTAAGCAAAAAATTACTAAAATAATCTTCTGAGGAGTTGTCTGAAAATTTCACCAGAGAAATCATATTTACCATGTGACACTATACACTGCATTGAAAAAAATAAACGAAATAATCGTTGTGTGTGACAAAGGAATATTTTGACCGTTAAATTTTTTAAGGGTTGTATGCAAAAAAAGACTTAAAGCGAATATGTTAGCTTATGGATTTTATAGTTGTTCTTAAAGATGGGTTTTTCGTGATCAGATAATGTTAGGCTGAGATTTCGCCTGTGACAGCGAGTCCCGGAACTTATCTTAACACAGTTTACAAACTGTTCTATTGCTTTAGGAACTAAATATTGAAAATAATCTAATAGCTTTTAATTATTTTTATTTTCTCTTGGCTTAAAAATATTACTAACAAAATTTTTATATCACATTTTCGAAATTGTTAAATACGATCCTAAATACTCAAAGCTAAAAAAAATTAATTAATATTAACAGTTTAGAACAAAGAAAAAACTTAAAACTTTGATTTGGTAAAAAATATTTTACAACAGATACAGGTGTTTGAGTATGACAGTACATTAGTACAAACTTATGCTGTATAATATATCTGGATATTTATTAGAAAGTAATTATACCTACTACAGATTACAATAACTATGGTATGGGTTGCTAGTGGAATTTGAGTACGACGATTCCATAAGCCAAGAATAGCAATCCGTACCCCGTATAATAGGTAACAAATTATATAAAAAAAAACCACGAGATAACTTGTGCCGAATTTTTACGTGCGCTTTACAGGCTTCGTTAGTTTTTGGTCTTTTCTTCATCATACCTTTGGTAGGACAACCAAGACAGGAGAACCACGTTTTTTGAAAATTTTGAAATATCGAAAATTTTAGAAAGTACACAAACAAGATTATATTAAATGACATTAAGGAGAAATTAAAAAAATGTCGCACCTAGCGAGACTCGAACTTGCAACCTTCAGCTTTACGCGCTGACGCTCTAACAACTAAGCAGAACCACGTGTTTAGACTGTCTAGTATCACTGTTGAGTTATCGTGCCATACAGCTGTGCGTCTTTTGTGTATTTTATTGGTGAATTCGTTGTATCTTCCTCTTTTTTTATGCAATATGTCCAGAAAACGAAACTTTAGAGAAACACGAAAATTATGTGAACATGAATAAGTCTTAATGAAAAGAGTTCCTGAAGGATAATTCAGATAACGACACAGACTATGAATTATTTAATAATCAGGGTGCAACAAGTAGTAAAGCTAGCGATCAGAAATGTTTATGACAAATAGAATTGGACTAACCTACTCTAGAGCCAAACGCTGAATTATTCAACGAAGTAGATTGATATGATGTTGAGAATGACTCACCAACTTTTAATTTTTCTGGCACCAAATATTGGGATAAATCATCAAGGTCAACTAACTATGGACTATCTGGTTCACTTGTTTTCTTCCAATAAATTTTTGAACATCTTGGTTCAACAAAAAAATTTACATCCCGCCTAAGAAATTCAAAAACATCCACTTACAAGGTCACCTCGACTGACTAGATGGGTTGAAACTGACAAAAATAAACAACAAGTTTTTATTACCCTCTGTACATATGAACCCATGCACTTTACCATCAATCAAACATTACTGGTCTCAAAATATTATTTATAAAATGCTATTTTGGGGATAAGTAATGAGTAGAAACAGATTTCAGGTAGGTACTTTTACTTTTTTTGCATTTTGCTGACAACTCGGAACAAACATAATAAGGCCAGTAATTTTAAAAAATAATGAAAGAACATTATATTCCGGATATATTCTAATGACTTGATGAATTAATGATCTTCTGGCGCAGTAGAATATTTTTTCGTTAATATATAAAAAACACAAAACAAAAGTACGGCATGAAGCTATACGAACTGTGTTAATCCAATGAAATGGTTCTGAAAATAAGAATATATTGCGGCAAATCTCAAATCTTAACCCAACGACGCCGCCACCTGATTGTTGGATTTAATTTAAATATTGGAAATCCAAAGAAAAAACGTGAAATTTTTTATAAAATGCAATATTCTTTCATTTCACTAAACGTCACTAAAAGTAATTGTAATTATGGTACTTTTACTAGAGTCCAAACTACAGCTGCTCGTAGTAGTATCACTATTTTAAAATCCATTGTAAAAAGTTTTAGTTACCACAAGTACCTGAACTTTTGACCGATATATTAGTTTGTCTGATATGTATTTTGTTTAGATTAATTTAAAACACATCGTAAACTAAAAAAATGAAGAAGACCCCAAAGACATCATTCTACGAAAAAATTTATTAATTTAAAATATGAACCAGATGCTTTTTATTTCGGGTATGTGCATTGTAACATCACATTAATTTTAACAATATGTATAAAATAAGTTTAAAAATAAGACAAACAAAAAAAAAAACAGGGAGGAATCGAAATAATGTCACAACCTGCAAGACTCAACTCGATTATAAGTAGTCGGTAGTGCCTTTTAGCATTTCAGCCACAGATGCAATATGAATTACTTGGCGTTTCTGATCATATCTTGTTTCAACTCATGTCGAATATGACACTTACTCAATACCTTCTTAAGCACATAAATATAGAAAATATTTGTCAAATCGACAATTGAAACATTAAATCCCATGAAAGATAATCGTGAACTAATATGTATAATAGTTTTTAAATATGGGTCAGTTTACAAAAAACAAATTTTAAAATTAAAAGTATTTATTCCAGTAATAGGTAAAATGCTATATTTCCATGTACCTATTGTATATATTATCTTCTTTATCCGCTAAATGTAAATAATTTTTATTTTCTTATGAGAAAACAAATCGTTTTCAAGATTGACCCGGAATGAGTCGTAAAATATACTAAAAAGTTTGTTCCGGTACCGACCCGGAATACAACGTAAAACATATAAAAATTTCAGGACCAGACCCGGTAAACACCAAAAGTCGTCGAAGTTACCATTACATGAAAAAAAATGTCCCGAAACATGTCAATTCACATATATATATATATATATATACATAAATATGTATCATCTTTGACATTATATATATATACCGTAGAGCGGTGTTACTTTGCCACGATTCTAACATATTTTTCTAAATAGTTAGTTTAGTTATATATATTTTTTTGTGAAATTTATATATGTGATATTTTTATGTTTTGTGTAACGATTTCTAACATTATCTTTTACCAAAGTTTCACATTATATATTTTTTTTATTTTTTAAAATCTGGGCAAAGTCACCTCGTCATCGGTGTGAAATTACCCGATGCTATAAAATGGCTTAGAAGCAATGCCAGCCGTCTAAATTGGTGTCTTTACACACAAAAAATAATGTTTTTTAAAGTGCGTACCTACTACTTGAAAAAAAAAATCATATATAACAGTCAAAACTATTTATTTTTTAGAAAAGTACACAAACATAAACGCATTCTTAAAAGGAACTAAAATTTAGTCTTAACTGATCAGGTACATTATTACAAAAAATAGAAACATTAATACATATCAAATTTACTAAAATCTTGTCAGTGGACAGCCATATTCACTAGCTACTAGCAAAACATCGACAAAATGACGCTCCTCCAGTTCTTCTAGGCTTTGCTGCCCACCAGGCTTTTTTTGGTGTTTTTTGTTTACTTTATTCCATATTGTTTTTTTAGGAATATTGTATAAATCAGCAGCAGCATTATAGGTTAAATTATGAAATTTAACTGCCCGAATTGCCTTGTCTAGCTGGTCTTGGCTGTAGTTCGCATATTTCCTCGAACCCAACTTTTTTTTATAGATGCGCCCCATGATGGACGGCCCAAAATCTGTAATTAAACACTTTTATTACCTAACGGAGCGACATTACGTTAAATAAGCATTACCTACTAAAAAAACAATGCAAATAACCTTCGGGCAAAGTCACCCCGAAAAATACACGTGTTAATAAAAACCCTCGTATGTCAAAAACAACAAGTTCAAACAACAAGATTTTTTAACCCAGTTTTCTTAAAACTTTATTAAAGCGAAATATTGCTGAAAATAGTTTCAAAATATATAACCCTTTTGTCCACTTACCTTAAAAGTTGAATAACAAAATTGTGCACAATTTTTACTAAAAAAATAAACGTAATTTACAAGTAAACCGTTAGCTTGTTTGCTTCCAAATCCCGCCAAGAATAAAAATATAACCTCAAATTTGTTCACCTGTGCTCAATAGACATCCAATGTTTCCGGCTTGGAATAAATAAAATGTATTTTAACTTATTGCGCGTTTGGGTAAAATCACCTCGCGCGGGCAAAGTAACACCGTTCTACGGTATATATATATATATATATATATATATATATATATATTGTTATGATCTCTATACTCATATAATTGTATTCTTGTGACTCTTCAAGGTTGGGTTCATCGATAATATTAAACTAAAAAGTCCATCTCAATTTTAACATCATTTAATATATAAATATATTAATTCTTTACAACACTTTAAAAAACAATATAACATTCATCATTTATCCTGTCATAAACTTAACACTAATTACTTTTAAATGAAATTTTGCCCTCTTTTCCTAAAATTCCCGAATAACTATTTCTAATACACCTCTATTACCAGCTGATAACAAATCATACCAGAAATACTTATCTTTATAAACTATGCTTATTTTATTTTGAAAATCCAATCTATGCAAATATCCAATTAATCTTCTATATATATATCCATTTTATTCCATATTTAACTCTACCATATAGTTATTATAACATTCTATTCATACATTAATCTTCTTTTATAATTTTTATATTTATATTCATTAACATTCAGTATTTATTTTCATTTTCAATTTCTATTATTATTATATTTACTTTATAATGGTTTTAAAATTTTTAAAATTCTATATAATTCCCTAAACTTTTTCTCTGACTTTACTCTCCAAAATTCTCTGACATTCTCTCAATAATTTTTTTTTTTTATCCCCCTAGAAACCTCGCAACCCAAATTTTTTTTTTATTTATGATTCCTTGATAATTTGCATAAATTGATTATTCAATTCTAATATCTAGTTAGTCTTAATTACACTTATATTACATATAAAGACCAACTATTGAATACCATAACAATTTCCCAAATTTAAAATTTTATAAATTTTAGAAAAAAAAATTTTAATAATTTAAAATTTAAAGTATATAACAATTAACATATTAACACAAATTCTGAATACTCTAAGTTTCTTCAAAATACCTATATAGGCTTTCAATATTAAATACTCCTCTAACATTTCTTGTTATCGGATCTTCAACAATATAACTATTAACACCTTCCTCATTTACTATTCTATATGGTCCTTCAAATATAGCTTTTAATTTCCCTGATTCATTTTTCTTTAAATTTCCACTTATATATGCTTTTATTATTACCAAATCTCCTTTCTTAAACCTTACAGGATATTTCACTTTTTTCTTAATTTTTTTATAATATTTTTCCCACGCATCCATTAACCTTTTTCTTACTTTTTCTATAATTTCATCATATTTTTTTCTTTCTTCTTCTTCTTCCCAATTTCGTTTTGGTTTTTGACCTAACATTAAATATGTTGGTGTTTCTTCTGTTATTACATTTGGAATATCATTTATATACATTTCTACTTTATTAATATAATTTTCCCATTCTTTATGTTTCTTTCCATTTAAACTTATTCGTAAAAATTTTATCACTTCTTTAATATATCTTTCTGCAGGATTTGCTGCAGGATGTCTTATACTAATACAATTCTTTTTGATTCCTTTCCTTTTTAAAAATTTTTCTAAATTCTGTCCTTGAAAATACGTTGCATTATCCATTACACATGTCCTTGGTTTACCTATTTCTTCTATAAATTTTTGTAAACAATTTTTAATACTTTTATAATTTGTCCTTCTACATGGGTATAATTTTATAAATTTTGTAAAAACATCAACAATTACCAATATATGTTTATTATTATTTTTACTTCTTATTAGATTACTAATGAAATCTATTGCTATTATTTCCAATTTTTCCATTGCTGTAACACTTTTCCCAATATTTTTATTCACTTTATTCTTATTTTTATTCAATTGACATATCTTACATGTTCTTGTTATTCCTTTTGCTATCTTTTGATCTTTTTTCATGATAAAATTTTCTCTAAATAATAACCATAATTTTCTTGAACCTATATGTCCATATGTTACATGTAAATTTTTTAATATTTGTTTTCCTAAATAACTCTCAATTACATAAACTTCTTCATTTCCTATTTCCTTTATATAATATCCATCTTTAATTAAAGTATTCTGTTTTTCTTTTTCTGTTAAATTTTGTTGACTTCTTATTATTTCTTCTTCCGAAAACATACCTTCATCTTCTATTAATTTGTTCATTCCAATTTGTATTATTCTTCCTTTATCCTTATTTTCACTACTTTCTCTTGATAATGTATCTGCAATAATATTTTCCTTTCCTGATAAATATCTAATTTCAAAATCATATTCTTGTAATAATAAACTCCATCGATATATCCTATTATTATTAAATCGATTGACCATTACATTCTTCAAAGCCATGTGATCGGTTTCAATTATAAATTTTTTTCCAATTAAATAAAATCGACATTTTTGCACACAAAAAACTATACTCGCAAATTCCAATTCTGATACACTATAATTTCTTTCATACATTTTTGTGACTCTAGACATAAAACATATTGGTACTTCTATTCCATTTTGTACTTGTATTAAAACCCCTGCTAACTTATTAATTGATGCATCTGTTCTTAATATAAAATCTAATTCATAATTTGGATGATATACCTTCAAATTATTAGTAAACATTTTTTTTAAATCATTGAATGCTTGTTCTCTTTCTTCATTCCAGTTCCATTTTACATTTTTCTTTAATAATTCTACTAATGGAATCTGTTTTTCTGATAGATTTGGTATTAACTTTTTATAATAATTCATCATTCCCAAAAATCCCCTTATTTGCTTTAAACTTTTTGGTTTCTCAAATTTTAAAATTTTATCTACTCTTTCCGTATCCATCTCTACTCCATTTTTATTAATTTTAAATCCTAAATATATCACTTCTTTTAAGAAAAATTGACATTTTTCTTTATTTACTTTCAATCCCGCTAAATCCAATTCTTTTAACACAATATTTAAGTGTTTTTTATGTTCTTCTTCACTTTTTGAATAAATTAATATATCATCTACATAATGAACAACAAAATTTTCATATTTGTTTAAAATTTTATGTAATGCTTTAACCAAAGCTGCACATGCACTTTGTATACCGAATGGTACTACTTTAAATTGATATACTACACCATCAATACTAAAACCAGTATATTTCCTACTACTTTTATGTAGAGGTATTAACCAAAAACTATGTTTTAAATCTATTTTACTAAAAATTTCAATTCCTGTTATTCTACCAAATATTGCTTCAATATGCATAGGTTTCTCATATTGTGGTATTGAAAATTTGTTAATATTTCTAGCATCTAGACATAACCTTAACTCTCCATTCCCTTTTTTCACAACTACAATTGGATTAATGAAAGATGTATCACTTCTCTCAATTATATTATTTTCTAGCATTTTATCTATTTCTATAGCTACTTGTTTTCTATATTGATATGGAATTGGATAAGTTTTAACTCGAAAATTTTCTATATTCTTTACTTCAAATCTGTGAGTATATTCTTTGGCAGTATTATTCTCTAATGTAATTAAATTTTGATATTTTTTAAATAACAAATTAATTTCATCTTTATATTTATCATCACTTTTTATATCTTCTCCTTCTTTCATCATTTCCCCATTAATTCTTAGTTCATTTATATGTATTATCTCCTCATTATTGTTTATTTTATTTAATTTGATTTGTTCTTCTTTCAATTTTATCCAACCTTCTTCATAATTAATAATAACATTCATTCTTTCTAATTCATCAGTACCTAATATTATATCATACTCCATATTTCCTATAATCAAACCTTGTATTTTATATATACTATTTCCAATTTTAATACTAATATTTATAGTCTTATTAATTTCCCCTAATTTTTTTCCATTAGCACCTATTAACTTAATTCTTGGAATTTTAATCATTTCTTCTAATTTATTATCCTCAATAATTTTTTCATTTATCAATGTTGCTTCTGATCCGGTATCTATTAAAATTCTAATTTTCTTATTTTCTAAATTTCCTTCAACAACTACTAATCCAATTTTATCTTCTAATTTATTATTATTTTCTTCTAATTTTATAAATTCACTAGGATGTATATAACAACATTTAACATTAAAATTTTGTAGGTGCTTATTTAAAAATTTTCTTGTTCTGGTTCTACCCTAACATTTTCTACATTTTCTTCTATTTCTCTACTTTGCATATTAATTTGATTTATTCTTCTAGGTACATTATTGTTTCCATTTCTATCTTCTCGATTATTATTATTATTATTATGAATTTCATTTATATTTCTATATCTTGATCTTTCATATCTTCCATTATTTACATTTTGAAAACCATTTTCATTTCTGTTATTTCCATTTCTTATATTATTATTATTATCCATATTATTTCCATTTCTATATGTATTTCCGTTTATACGATTTCCATTTTCTCTCCCATTATATCCATAATTATAATTTCCATTGTTTCTATTACGCATTTCTTCTCTTACTCTATTATATCCATTTCTGTTTTGATAATTTCTAAATCTATCATTTTCATAATTTTGTGATCTATTTTCATTAATCTTTAAATTTCTTTCAACTCGATTTAAATACTCAATCAATTGTTCTTTTTTTTTAATATTTTGTATAACTATTGTTTCAGAAACTGTTATATCATAATGTCTAGAAATATATAAAATTATTTCCTCTTCTCTCATAGGAGGTTCCAAATATTGTGCAACATTATATAATTGTAACGCATAATTAGTTAAATTATTCCCTAATCTATAATTGAATTTTCCGAAATATAATTTTTCCCTACTCACCCCTTGTTTTGATTCACCCCAGAAATATTTACGAAATTCCTTTTCAAAATCATTAAAGGTTAATATTTCATTTTCCTGTGTTGCATACCATAATGCAGCATTATCTTTCAAAGAACTTCTTATAATTTCTTTCCAATCTCTTTTGTTCCTAGTCTTAGTTTTAATCATATTCATATACGTGCATGGATGTAATATACTGATATTCCCTGTAAATTTTACTGCTCCTTCTCCTCCATGTATTATCATATAGGAACCATCCTCAGTTCTTTCATTTTGCATTTCTTGTAATTTTTTTGTTTCATCTTCAAATTTCTTTGCTACTTCCATTACATTCCTTTCCATAGTTTGTAGTATTCTTTCATTTTCTTTCTTATTTTCATTTTTCTGCTCCTTCACAATTTTTTCTATATTATTAATCTTCTCCTGGTGTATATTACCCATTTCCTCCATCGCCTTAATTCCATCTTTCAATTGATCGACTTCTTTTTGTATTTTGATATTTTCTTCTTTAATAATATTTTTCATTTCATCTTTAAATGTTTCCATATTCTTGTTCATATCTTTTATTTCTTTTTTTATATCTTCTCTTATTTCTTTTTTCATAGAATCCATTTTTCTATTATTTTCATCAAATTTATTTTCCAAAAATTTAAACATTTTCTCCATCTCTGTTTCTTGATGTGGTTTTGAACTAGTCGCATCTCCTATCACATCAGCTTGTACCACTTGAAACATTGTTTTTTCTTCTCCTTCCGACGATCCATCATTACTTTCTGTTTCATGCATATTTTCATTAGATTCCTGTATTCCATCTTCTCTCCTTCTATTTCTTCTATTTTGTCTTGTATTCATTTTATTCAAATCTTTTAATTATTTTATATATTTATTTAATTTATAATGTTAACTTATTATATTACTTTATTATATTTATTCGATTTGTATTTAGTTTTAAAATTTTCAAAATTTTATGGTCTTTATATATAAATATAAATATACTTAAAACTCTCACCTAATCCTCTTATTTCTATTATAATGTATTTATGTTTTATTTCAATTCTTCACTGTTCTAATTTTCTAATCACTTCAATTGTCTATATCACCCTCTCAATTTCAATATACTGTTCTATTTTAAACTGGATTCTTGTTTTATTCACGCCACACGTTGGCTCGCCATAATTGTTATGATCTCTATACTCATATAATTGTATTCTTGTGACTCTTCAAGGTTGGGTTCATCGATAATATTAAACTAAAAAGTCCATCTCAATTTTAACATCATTTAATATATAAATATATTAATTCTTTACAACACTTTAAAAAACAATATAACATTCATCATTTATCCTGTCATAAACTTAACACTAATTACTTTTAAATGAAATTTTGCCCTCTTTTCCTAAAATTCCCGAATAACTATTTCTAATACACCTCTATTACCAGCTGATAACAAATCATACCAGAAATACTTATCTTTATAAACTATGCTTATTTTATTTTGAAAATCCAATCTATGCAAATATCCAATTAATCTTCTATATATATATATCCATTTTATTCCATATTTAACTCTACCATATAGTTATTATAACATTCTATTCATACATTAATCTTCTTTTATAATTTTTATATTTATATTCATTAACATTCAGTATTTATTTTCATTTTCAATTTCTATTATTATTATATTTACTTTATAATGGTTTTAAAATTTTTAAAATTCTATATAATTCCCTAAACTTTTTCTCTGACTTTACTCTCCAAAATTCTCTGACATTCTCTCAATAATTTTTTTTTTTTATCCCCCTAGAAACCTCGCAACCCAAATTTTTTTTTTATTTATGATTCCTTGATAATTTGCATAAATTGATTATTCAATTCTAATATCTAGTTAGTCTTAATTACACTTATATTACATATAAAGACCAACTATTGAATACCATAACAATATATATATATATATATAATGTCAAAGATAATACATAACGTATTTAGTGCCATACTGTCAAAAATAATAATATCAGTTTTGGACTGGAATGGTGTGGGTTAGAATTTCTAACACTTTAAAAGACACCTGGATGCTGCGATATAAATAGATATAAATATCATTCAACTCATATCAGGGCAAAACCAAACTACAGACACGTGTTTCGCTCTCATTTGAACTCGTCAGTGTAGTATAGGCTATGTCTCTCCAGTCACTAATGAAGAAACATCCCCGCTATAAATTGAACGATATCTATAGATTTGAAATCGCGAAACTGAAAAATAGTCGCAAGTGGCTCCATCTTCACTCCAAAAATGGTACTTCAGTGGTCGCTTTGCATCTTGTATATAACCTTAGGCAAGGTAAAATGATAAAACGAGCAGAGCGTTTTGTGACAGTCTTAACGGCAAAACCAAACTACAGACACGTGTTTCGCTCTCATTTGAGCTCGTCAGTGTAGTATAGGCTATGTCTCTCCAGTCACTAATGAAGAGTCATCCCCGCTATAAATTGAACGGTATCTATAGATTTCAAATTGCGAAACTGATAAACATTTTATATCATTTTACCATAACCCTAATTCAAATTGTTTTAAAAACACTAACGTTTTTTTTTACAAAAAAAAATGAAAATGGCTTTGTTTTAAAAAACGAATTATTTTTAAAAAAAAATTCAAATTTTTGTTGTTTAGGGTTTCAATGGGCCTTTGAAATCAGGCTTATTTTTGTTAAAAAAAAAACGTATAATTTGATTTATTTATAAAAGCTTATAGTTAATTAATTTAAGTATAAATTTATTTAAAAGAGATTTACATATAAATTGAAAATTAATTAGAATTTTGATTGGTTTAAATTTGGTTTATGATTTAGTTAGGGAATTGGATTGAATTTTAGATAGGTTTTTAAGCTATTAAAAATGTCTATATACCAAAAATTTGAATTAGGGTTATGGGAGACCTTGATTTTGATTGGTTTAAATTTGGTTTATGATTTAGTTAGGAAATTGGATTGAATTTTAGATAGGTCTTTAAGCTATTAGAAATGTCTATATACCAAAAATTTGAATTAGGGTTATGGGAGACCTTGATTTTGATTGGTTTAAATTTGGTTTATGATTTAGTTAAGGAATTGGATTGAATTTTAGATAGGTTTTTAAGCTATTAGAAATGTTTATATACCAAAAATTTGAATTAGGGTTATGGGAGACCTTGATTTTGATTGGTTTAAATTTGGTTAATGATTTAGTTAGGGAATTGGATTGAATTTTAGATAGGTCTTTAAGCTATTAGAAATGTCTATATACCAAAAATTTGAATTAGGGTTATGGGAGATCTTGATTTTGATTGGTTTAAATTTGGTTTATGATTTAGTTAAGGAATTGGATTGAATTTTATATAGGTCTTTAAGCTATTAGAAATGTCTATATACCAAAAATTTGAATTAGGGTTATGGGAGACCTTGATTTTGATTGATTTAAATTTGGTTTATGATTTAGTTATGGAATTGGATTGAATTTTAGATAGGTCTTTAAGCTATTAGAAATGTCTATATATCAAAAATTTGAATTAGGGTTATGGGAGACCTTGATTTTGATTGGTTTAAATTTGGTTTATGATTTAGTTAGGAAATTGGATTGAATTTAGATAGGTCTTTAAGCTATTAGAAATGTCTATATACCAAAAATTTGAATTAGGGTTATGGGAGACCTTGATTTTGATTGGTTTAAATTTGGTTTATGATTTAGTTAAGGAATTGGATTGAATTTTAGATAGGTCTTTAAGCTATTAGAAATGTCTATATACCAAAAATTTGAATTAGGGTTATGGGAGACCTTGATTTTGATTAGTTTAAATTTGGTTTATGATTTAGTTATGGAATTGGATTGAATTTTAGATAGGTCTTTAAGCTATTAGAAATGTCTATATACCAAAAATTTGAATTAGGGTTATGGGAGACCTTGATTTTGATTGATTTAAATTTGGTTTATGATTTAGTTATGGAATTGGATTGAATTTTAGATAGGTCTTTAAGCTATTAGAAATGTCTATATATCAAAAATTTGAATTAGGGTTATGGGAGACCTTGATTTTGATTGGTTTAAATTTGGTTTATGATTTAGTTAGGAAATTGGATTGAATTTAGATAGGTCTTTAAGCTATTAGAAATGTCTATATACCAAAAATTTGAATTAGGGTTATGGGAGACCTTGATTTTGATTGGTTTAAATTTGGTTTATGATTTAGTTAGGGAATTGGATTGAATTTTAGATAGTCTTTAAGCTATCAGAAATGTCTATATACCAAAAATTTGAATTAGGGTTATGGGAGACCTTGATTTTGATTGATTTAAATTTGGTTTATGATTTAGTTATGGAATTGGATTGAATTTTAGATAGGTCTTTAAGCTATTAGAAATGTCTATATACCAAAAATTTGAATTAGGGTTATGGGAGACCTTGATTTTGATTAGTTTAAATTTGGTTTATGATTTAGTTATGGAATTGGATTGAATTTTAGATAGTCTTTAAGCTATCAGAAATGTCTATATACCAAAAATTTGAATTAGGGTTATGGGAGATCTTGATTTTGATTGGTTTAAATTTGGTTTATGATTTAGTTAAGGAATTGGATTGAATTTTAGATAGGTCTTTAAGCTATTAGAAATGTCTATATACCAAAAATTTGAATTAGGGTTATGGGAGACCTTGATTTTGATTGGTTTAAATTTGGTTTATGATTTAGTTAGGGAATTGGATTGAATTTTAGATAGTCTTTAAGCTATCAGAAATGTCTATATACCAAAAATTTGAATTAGGGTTATGGGAGATCTTGATTTTGATTGGTTTAAATTTGGTTTATGATTTAGTTAAGGAATTGGATTGAATTTTAGATAGGTCTTTAAGCTATTAGAAATGTCTATATACCAAAAATTTGAATTAGGGTTATGGGAGACCTTGATTTTGATTAGTTTAAATTTGGTTTATGATTTAGTTATGGAATTGGATTGAATTTTAGATAGGTCTTTAAGCTATTAGAAATGTCTATATACCAAAAATTTGAATTAGGGTTATGGGAGACCTTGATTTTGATTGGTTTAAATTTGGTTTATGATTTAGTTATGGAATTGGATTGAATTTTAGATAGGTCTTTAAGCTATTAGAAATGTCTATATACCAAAAATTTGAATTAGGGTTATGGGAGACCTTGATTTTGATTTTTAGGAACTTATTTGTCATTTTACTTGGTAAATATATTAAAGCTAAATTTTTAATTAAATTTAGATGAAACTATAAATATTTAGTTTTTCAAATTATTATTTTAGTCTTTAAAGGGAGGAACGGTAATTATATGTTTATTAAGTTTTAAATATTTATAAAAATTTTATTTTGGTTTAGAAATTAGGTTTAAAATTTTATTATATATAAATTTTTTTAAATAATAATTGTATAGTAATTAAAATTAATTATTTAATAGTTTAAGAATTAGAAATTTTTATTATTGTTAACAAAATTTGTGCCAGCAGTTGCGGTTACACAAATAGCAAAATTTAATAAATTTAATTAAAATTAAAGGAAATTGATTTATTAAAAAAATAAATTTGTTAGGTGGAATTTTAAATTTATTTTTGATAAGTTTTTATATTGAAGTTTAGAAATTTTTGTTATAAACTAGGATTAGATACCCTATTATAAGAAATGTAATAAAAAGATTAGATTAGTATTAGTTAAGTTCTTGAAAATTAAAAATTTTGGCGGTATTTTAATCTATTCAGAGGAACCTGTTTAGTAAATGATAATCCACGATTTTATTTACTTTTTGTTTTAGCTTATATATCGTCGTAAAAAATATTTTATTAGAATTCTAATATTTAAAATTTTTAATAAAAATATAATTCAGATCAAGGTATAGTTTATAAGAAAGATTAAATGGGTTACAATTAATTTATTAAAGGATTTATAATTTTAAATTATAATGAATTTGGATTTGATAGTAATTTTAATAATTTATTAAAATGATTTAGTTCTAAAATATGTACATATCGCCCGTCGCTTTCATTTAATATGAAATAAGTCGTAACAAAGTAGGTTTACTGGAAGGTGAGTCTAGAATACAAATTAAAGTTTTAAAAATATTTTATTTACATTAAAAAGTTAATTGTTAAATCAATTTAATTTGAAAATTATATATTATTAAAAATTTAATTTTATTGTTATTAAAATAAGTATATTTTAGTTTTATTAAATTTATTGAAATAATTTTGTTAATTATAGTGAAATAGTATTGTTAAAGAATTATTGAATTTTTTAATAAGAAAATTTAATTTGTTGTACCTTGTGTATCAGGGTTTATTAAATAAAAATTAAAAATTTGATATTCTCGAATTTAAAAGAGCTAAAAAGTTAAATTTGTTAATGTGAAAAAATTAAATAAAATTATTTTTTAGTAATGAAATGTTATTCGTTTTTAAATATATCTAGTTTTTAAAGAAATAAATTTAATTTAAAATATTATTAATATAGTTTTATTTATTTAATTTTATATTAGTAATAGAAAATATTTTTAGGGATGAGCTTAAAAATAAAATATTATTAGAATTTTGTAATTAAAATAATTTAGGATTAGAAATTTTCATAATTAAAAGTATGTTATAATTTAATTTAAAATTAAAGATTTATATATATTCTATAATTTTTTTATTTAAATTTAGTTTAAAATTTATAAAAATTAGTAATAATGATAAAATTAGTATAATTAAATTTAAAAATAGAATAAATTTTTAGGTTATTATAAGGAATTCGGCAAAATTTTTTTCACCTGTTTAATAAAAACATGGCCTATTGAAAGTTAATTTTAGGTCTTACCTGCCCACTGAGAATTTAAATGGCCGCAGTATTTTGACTGTGCTAAGGTAGCATAATCATTAGTTTTTTAATTGAAAGCTAGTATGAAGGGTTTGATGAAAAAAAAACTGTCTTTTAATAATTAAATTAAAATTTTATTATTAAGTTAAAAAGCTTAAATTTTTTTAAAAGACGAGAAGACCCTATAGAGTTTTATTTTTTATTTTATATAATATTTAGAATTTAAAATTATATATTTTATAAGAAATTTAATTGGGGTGATTGAAAAATTTAATAAACTTTTTTTATTTTTACTTATAAATTTATATATTTTTGATCCATAATAAATGATTATAAGATAAAATTACCTTAGGGATAACAGCGTAATTTTATTGGAGAGTTCAAATCGATAATAAAGATTGCGACCTCGATGTTGGATTAAAATTAAATTTTGGTGTAGCAGCTAAAAGATTAAGTCTGTTCGACTTTAAAAATTTTACATGATCTGAGTTTAAACCGTTGTAAGCCAGGTTGGTTTCTATCTTTAAATAGTTAATATATTTTAGTACGAAAGGATTTAATATAAATAAAATTTATTTATTTTTGAATAAGATTATTATTTTGGCAGAATAGTGCGTTAGATTTAGAATTTAAATATATAGGTTTCTATAAATAATACTTGATTTTTTTAGATTTAATTTTAATATTTTTATCTACTTTTATTTTAATTATTAGAGTATTAATTGGTATTGCTTTTTTAACTTTAATAGAACGAAAAATTTTAGGTTATATTCAAATTCGTAAAGGTCCTAATAAAGTTAGTTTTATAGGAATTTTACAACCATTTAGAGATGCAATTAAACTTTTAGTTAAGGAGCAAAATTTACCTTTATTATCAAATTTAAGATTGTTTTATATTTGTCCAATAGTAAATCTTTTTTTATCTTTATTATTATGATTTTGTATGCCCTTATTTTCTAGTCATCTAAGATTTAACTATTCAATTTTATTTTTTTTGAGAATTTCAAGGGTAAATGTTTATACAATTATATTAGCAGGTTGGTCTTCTAATTCTAATTATTCTTTATTGGGATGTATTCGAAGAGTTGCTCAAACTATTTCTTATGAAGTTAGTTTGGCCTTGATTATGTTATCTTATTTATTTTTAATTTTAAGATTAAATTTATTAGATTTTTTAAAGTTTCAAGAATATATTTGATTTATTTATTTAATATTACCCCTTTGTTTTATATGGATTGTAAGAAGTTTAGCTGAGACAAATCGTACTCCTTTTGATTTTGCTGAAGGGGAATCAGAATTAGTTTCAGGTTTTAATGTTGAGTATAGGAGAGGTGGTTTTGTAATGTTATTTTTAGCAGAATATGGAAATATTTTATTTATAAGAATATTATGTGTAATTATATTTTTAGGGGCTAATTTATTTAGTTTTGTATTTTTTATTAAATTAGTAGGGTTATCTTTTTTTTGAGTTTGAGTTCGTGGTACCTTACCACGATATCGTTATGATAAGTTAATATATTTAGCATGAAAAGGTTATTTGCCTGTTGCTTTAAATTATTTAATTTTTTTTTATAGGATAAAAATGTTTATTTTTATCCTATTCATTTAGTTAATTATTTTTAGTACAAGTTAATAGAGAATTTTTATCTCTTTTTTATATTTTCAAAATATAGACTTAAATCAAGTTCATTAACTATTTAAAAATAATTTTATCTCATATTTTAGTGATTATTGGGTTTATAATAAAATATAAAAAATAAATGATAGTTAAAATTTGTCCTAATAAGATATAAGGATCTTCAACTGGCCGAGCCCCAATTCATGTAAGTAAAATAATTGTAGAAAATAATGATCAAAATATTAATTTATTAATTGGATAAAAGTTATTTCTTAAAAATTTTTTTTTGTTTGTAAATGGTATAATATAAAGAATTGCAATTGATATAACAAGAGCAATTACCCCTCCTAGTTTATTGGGGATTGATCGTAAGATTGCATATGCAAATAAAAAATATCATTCTGGTTGAATGTGAACTGGGGTTACTAAAGGATTAGCAGGAGTAAAATTGTCAGGGTCTCCTAATAAATATGGATTAAAAAGAGTTAAGAAAGTTAATAAGAATAAAACAATTAATCCTCTTAATAAATCTTTAAAAATAAAATATGGGTGGAATGGAATTTTATCTAAATTTGACTGAGTTCCTAAGGGATTATTTGATCCTGTTTGATGTAAAAATATTAGGTGAATAATTATTATTGCTAAAATAATAAATGGTAAAATAAAATGAAAGGTAAAAAATCGATTTAATGTTGCGTTATCAATAGCAAATCCTCCTCAAATTCATTGTACTATTATTCTTCCTAAATATGGGATTGCAGATATTAAGTTTGTAATAACGGTAGCACCTCAAAATGATATTTGGCCTCAGGGTAGTACATATCCTAAAAATGCTGTTGCTATAGTTAAAAAAAAAATAGTTACCCCAATTATTCAAGTTTCTAAAAGTTTATAAGATCTATAGTAAATTCCTCGTCCAATGTGAATATAAATACAAATAAAAAAGAATGAGGCTCCATTTGCATGTAGGGTTCGTAATAGTCATCCATAATTTACATCTCGACAAATATGAATTACTCTGTCAAATGCTAAAGATACATTTGGGCAATAATGTATAGCTAAAAATAATCCTGTTAAGATTTGTACAGTTAAACATAACCCTAGTAGAGATCCAAAATTTCATATTGTGGAAATATTTCTTGGAGCAGGGAATGTAATAAGGGAATTATTTATAATTTTAATTAGCGGAGAAGTTTTTCGAATTGGTATTTTCATTAAAATTTTTGACGTAGTGGTCCATAAGAAAAGTGAATAATTTTTATTACAGCAATTAATGTAATAAATAAGTAAATAATTATTATTATAAAAATTAAATTATTAGGGTAATTTAAATACTTTAGTATTGATGTTTGAAAAAATTTTTGTAAAAAAAAATTTTTTATTTCTTGAATTTGGGCTATATCAAAATATAAAAAATTTATAAAATAAATAATAAAAATACTAAGAATTGTTAATAATATAAAAATTCTAATTATATTATTAAATTTAAATTTTTCATTAGAGGCGATTCTTGTTATATAAATAAATAAGATTAATAATCCTCCAATTATAATAAGAAAAATTATATATGAGTATCAAAAATTTAAATTTAAAAGTCCTGAAAGTAATGCAATTAAAATAGTTTGAATTAATAGAATACATCCATTTGTTAGTGGGTGAGAAATAAATAAAAATATGAAATTACATATTAAAATTAATATAATTATATCAGATATTAGTTTAATTAAAATATTAATTTTGGAGATTAATGATGAAAAATTTTTTATATCTGAAGTTTTAAAAGAGTAATCTTAAAGATGATTTACAAAATCATTATTTTTATTTAAATTATTAAAACTATAATGTTAATATATTTTCAAATTATTTTATTTTTAACAGGAATTTTTATATTTGTAATAAATCGTAAACATTTACTTTTAATATTATTAAGATTAGAATACTTAGTAGTAGTTTTGTTTTTAAATCTTTTTTTTTATTTAAGAATTTTAGAAAATGATTATTTTTTTAGTATAATTTTTTTAGCAATAAGAGTTTGTGAGAGTGTTTTAGGTTTATCAATTTTAATTATTATAGTTCGAGTTCATGGTAATGATTATATTATAACATTTTCTAATTTATGATAAAATTTTTAATTAGATTAATTATATTGATTCCTTTAGTTTATTATATTGAATATTGATTTTTTCAATGATTATTTTTAATTTTTAGATTTATTTTTATATTTAGGTATTTTAGTAGTTTAATTTATTCTCAGATTAGAATAAATTTTGGGTTAGATTTAATATCTTTTAGATTAGTATTGTTAAGCTTTTGAATTTGTTCTTTAATAATTATGGCTAGAGCTAAAATATTAAAAGATACTTATCAAAAATTTTTTTTATTGATAATAGTAGTTTTAATAATTAGATTATTTTTAACTTTTGTATCATTAAATTTATTTATTTTTTATTTGTTTTTTGAAGTTAGTTTAATTCCTACATTAATTTTAATTATTGGATGAGGCTATCAGCCAGAACGTTTAGAAGCAGGTATTTATTTATTGTTTTATACATTATTGATATCATTACCAATATTAGTGATGGTATTTTTTATTTATAATAATCAAAATTCTTTAAATTTTTTAAGTTTAAAATTACTTATGTTGAATTTTGGTTTTATATTTATTTGTTTAAATATAGTTTTTTTAGTAAAAATTCCAATATTTTTTTTTCATTTATGGTTACCAAAGGCCCATGTAGAAGCCCCAATTTCTGGTTCTATAATTTTAGCTGGAATTATATTGAAACTGGGGGGTTATGGTTTTTTACGAACAATTAATATATTTAAGAGTCATCTTTTAACATTAAATACTTGATTTATTTCATTATCTTTAGTAGGTGGAGTAATAGTTTCTTTAATTTGTATTCGACAAAGAGATATAAAATCATTAATTGCTTATTCTTCTGTATCACATATAAGATTAGTTTTGAGAGGTTTATTAACTTTAAATTATTTAGGTATCTGAGGAGCCCTATTGATAATACTAGCTCATGGATTATGTTCATCAGGTTTATTTTGTTTAGTAAATTTAATATATGAGCGAACTCATAGTCGTAGTATTTATTTAAATAAAGGCTTACTAAATTTAATTCCTTCATTTAGTTTATGATGATTTTTATTATTATCTTCTAATATGGCAAGGCCTCCTTCATTAAATTTAGTCAGAGAAATTATTTTGATTAATTCTTTAGTTGGTTTTTCTTTTTTTAATATATTTACTTTATCATTAATATCTTTTTTTAGAGCAGCTTATTCATTATTTCTATATTCTTATACTCAACATGGTAGATATTATAGGGGTTTGTTTACTTATTTAAATTGTTCAATACGAGAATTTTTACTATTATTTATACATTGATTTCCTTTAAATATATTATTTTTAAAGTTAGAAATTTTAACTAAATGATTATATTTAGATAGTTTAATAAAAATATTGATTTGTGGCATCAAAGTTATAGGTTTATTCTAAATTATTTGTTATATTTTTAGATTCATATTTTTAATTTTTAGGTTAATTATATTTGGGCTATCTTTTATGTTTTTAATAAATGATATAGTAAATTTAATTGAAATTTGAGGATTAACTTTAAATTCTATAAATTTTGTTTATATTATTTTATTAGATTGAATATCTTTATTATTTATATCAGTAGTAATATTTATTTCTTCTATAGTAATTTTTTATAGTGAAGAGTATATAATAGGAGATTTAACAAAAAATCGATTTATTTTGATAGTAGTAATATTTGTTTTTTCTATAATATTTATGATTTTATCTCCAAATTTAATTAGAATTTTACTTGGTTGAGATGGTTTAGGATTAGTTTCATATTGTTTAGTAATTTATTATCAAAATGTAAAAAGGTATAATGCAGGCATACTAACTGCTTTATCTAATCGGATTGGAGATGTGGCTTTTTTAATGGCTATTGCTTGAATAATAAATTTTGGGAGATGAAGATTTATTTATTATTTAGATTTTCTTTATAATGATGAAACTATAATATTAATTAGGAGTTTAATAATTTTAGCTGCAATTACTAAAAGAGCTCAAATACCTTTTTCTTCGTGATTACCTGCAGCTATAGCTGCTCCAACCCCAGTTTCTTCTTTAGTTCATTCATCAACTTTAGTTACAGCAGGGGTATACTTATTGATTCGGTTTAGAAATTGCTTAAGTTTTATACATTTATACTTTTTATTATTTATTGCCTCTTTAACAATATTTATGTCGGGATTGGGAGCTAATTTTGAATATGATTTAAAAAAAATTATTGCTTTGTCTACTTTAAGGCAGCTTGGGCTAATATTAAGTATTTTAGCTTTAGGGGAGTCAAAGTTGGCATTTTTTCACTTAATTACACATGCTTTATTTAAAGCTTTATTATTTATATGTGTGGGTAATATAATTCATAGATTAGGGAATTGTCAAGATATTCGATTTATGGGAGGTTTAGTCAATCATTTACCTTTAACTTGTATTTATATAAATATTTGTAATTGGGCTTTATGCGGGATTCCTTTTATGTCAGGGTTTTATTCTAAAGATTTAATTGTAGAAGTTATATCAATATCAGTATTAAATGTTTATATCTATTTAATTTTTTATATTTCTATTGGATTAACAGTAGCCTATAGATTTCGTCTTTCTTATTATATCTTAATTGGATCATTTAATTTTTTATCTTTAAATATAATTAAAGAGTCTAGATTAATTATATTAAAAGGAATAAGGGGATTAATTTTATTAGTGGTTTTTATAGGAAGATGTTTTAATTGAATATTATATTCAACTCCTACATTAATTATTTTACCTTTTTATATAAAAATTATAACATTATTAATAGTTTTAATTGGAATAGTATTAGGTTTAGAATTTTCTAAATTTAGTTTAACTTATAAAATAAATTTTTTTAATTTTACTTTTATAAGGTTTTTAGGGTTAATATGAAATATACCAATAATTTCTACCTTAGGAGTTAATTTAAATTTTCTAAAAATAGGTAAAGTTTATATAAAAACCTTTGATCAAGGATGGATTGAGTATTATGGAAGAAAATCTTTATTTGTTTTATTAAAAAAAATATTAAATATTCAAATTATTTCTATAAATCATTTAAAAATTTTTATAATATTATTATTTATTTGATTTATATTTTTATTAGTACTAATTTATCTAAATAGCTTAATTTAGAGCATAATATTGAAGATATTAAGGTAGTTTTAACTTTTAGATAGTTATTTATAAGATAAAATCTAATTTTACATTGAAATTGTAATGTTTTTATTAAACTATATAAATTTATAGAAGTAAAAACGTATTTCAACGCTTAAAAAGTAAGTTAGAAGCTTATTTTTGAATTCCTTACTTCTTTAATTGGGAAAATCCATTTTTATCATTAACAGTGATATACCTCTAATTTGGTTTCAATTAAAAATAAGGATTATAAATCAAATTTTTAGGTCGAAACTAAATGCAAATTTTTTTGCTTCTTATTTATAAGATAAATTGAAATTCAATACTTTTTAAATGCAACTTAAATGTTATAATTAACTATTATCCTATTTTTGTCAAGTTAAAGCTCCTTGATTTCATTCATGATAAATTCCAATTAAAAGAATTGCAATAAAAATTAAAGTAATTAAACTATAATTAACTAAATTAGTAAATTTTAATGTTAGAATTAAAGGAAATAGAAGAGTAATTTCTACATCAAAAATTAGAAAAATAACAGTAATAAGAAAAAAGTGTAATGAAAAAGGTAATCGGGAAGAAGTTTTAGGGTCAAATCCACATTCAAATGGTCTATTTTTTTCACGGTCATAAAAACTTTTTTTAGAAATTAAATTTAATAGTATTGTTAATGCAAAAATAATTAAGATAATTATAAGGGATAATTTAAAGATTAAAAATATTACTTATACTAAAAATTTAGATTTTTTAATTGGAAGTTAAATATAATTATTTATATTATATAAGTAATTAATTACCTCATCAGTAAATAGAAATATAAAGGAAAAGTCAAATAACATCAACAAAATGTCAATATCAGGCAGCTGCCTCAAATCCAAAATGGTGTCAGTATGAAAAGTGATTAAAAAAATGTCGAATTAAACAGACTCCAAGAAATGTTGAACCAATTAATACATGTAATCCATGAAACCCAGTTGCCATAAAAAAAGATGAACCATAAACAGAATCTGCAATAGAAAATGGAGCTTCTAAATATTCATATCCTTGAAGGATAGAAAAATAAATTCCTAAAAGTACTGTAAGGATTAATCTTTGAAGTGATTGGTTGTAATTATTTTCTATTAATCTATGATGGGCTCAAGTTACTGTAAGACCTGATGTTAATAAAATAAGGGTATTTAATAAAGGAATCTCTGAAGGATTAAATGTAATAATTCCTTTTGGAGGTCATTGTAGTCCAATTTCAATAGAAGGTGATAAAGATCTATGAAAGAACCCTCAAAAAAATGAAAAGAAAAAAAGAATTTCAGAAGTAATAAAAAGAATTATTCCTCATCGTATTCCATTAGTAACTAATAAAGTATGTAATCCTTGATAAGTTCTTTCTCGAGTAATATCACGTCATCATTGAAATATAATTAATCTTGTAGTTAGTAATCTAATTATAAGTAATGTGTTATTATAAAGATGAAATCATTGAATTAACCCTATTATTGTTGTTATAGCTCTAATAGCACTTAAGATTGGTCAGGGTCTAATATCTACTAAGTGGTAAGGGTGATTTTTATGTATTAACATAAGTTTCTCTAGAGTATAAAGCTCTTAAAACTGCAAATACATATGATTGGATAATTGCTACTGCTGATTCAAGAGTTAATAGTAAAATTTGTGTAATAATTAAAATATTAATAGTTAAAATTGATAAGAAACTACCAGTTTGTCCTAATAAAGTTAAAAGAAGATGACCTGCAATTATATTAGCAGAAAGTCGAATTGCTAGAGTTCTAGGTCGAATAATATTTCTAATAGTTTCAATACATACTATAAAAGGTATCAAAACAGCAGGAGTTCCTTGTGGAACTAAATGAGCTAATATATATTTAGTATTTATAAATCAGCCAAAAATTATAAATCTAGTTCAGGTGGGCAGGGCTAATCTTAGTGTTATAGATATATGACTTGTCCTAGTAAAAATATATGGGAATAATCCTAAAAAATTATTAATTAGGATAAAAGAAAATAATGTAATAAAAATTAAAGTTCTTCCTTTGTTTTTATTATCATTAATTCCAATTAGTATTTTAAATTCTTGATGAAAAGTTAAAAAGATTTTTATTCATAAAATTTGAATACGAGAAGGAGAAATTCAAAAAAAAGATGGGATAATTAAGAAAATAATAATTGTCCTTAATCAATTAAGGGAAAGTCTAAAATTTGAGGTTGGATCAAAAGAAGAAAAAAGATTTATTATCATTTTCAGTTAAAATTAAGTTTTTTAATTTTTAATTTATTTTTAGATTTATTAATTAAAAAAGAGAAATAAATAAAATTATTTACTAAAAAGTAGGTTACATTAAAAAATATAAATAGTAATATTCAGTTTAATGGTATTATTTGTGGTATAGAAAATTATTTTAAGAAATTATTTTAATTTGACAAATTAATGTTATGTATTAACTAAATTTTCCATTAGAAATAATCGTTAACTTATTATATAATGGTTTAAAATTCCATTGCAAACTTTCTGCCATCTAATGAATTTAATTTAGAAATTCAGTTAATAAAATATTTTGGTGAAATTCTTTCAATAACAATTGGTATAAAGCTATGATTAGCCCCACAAATTTCAGAACATTGTCCAAAGAATAATCCTGATCGATTAATATAAAATCTTATTTGGTTTAAACGTCCAGGAGTTGCATCAACTTTAATTCCTAGAGATGGAATAGTTCATGAGTGGATTACATCTGCTGCAGTAATTAGTATTCGAATATTAGTTTCATAAGGGATAGTTATTCGATTATCTACATCTAGTAGACGAAAATTAAATTTTTCTAAATCTATTGTTGGAATTATATAGGAGTCAAATTCAATGTTTGTAAAATCTGAATATTCATAGGATCAGTATCATTGGTGACCAATAGTTTTAATTGAAATTATTGGATTATTAATTTCATCTAAAATATAAATTAATCTTAGTCTTGGAATTGCAATAAAAATTAAAGTAATTGAAGGTAGAATTGTTCAAATAATTTCAATTATTTGTCCTTCTAATAATATTCGATGAGAAAATTTATTAAAAAATAATGAAATTAATAATTGTCCTACTAATATAGTGATAATTACTAAAATAAGTAGAGCATGGTCATGAAAGTAGGCTAATTGTTCTATTAATGGAGAAGCTCTGTCTTGAAGTATAATATTTTTTCAAGTTGAAATTTCTAAAAAAAGAAAATCTTTATTTTCGGGGCTTAAATCCAATGCACTATTCTGCCATATTAGAAATTTGTTAATTGTGGCAGTTCAGAGTATGAGTGTTCAGCCGGGGGATTAAATTGAAGTCATTCAATTGATGAAGGTATTCTTAATGGACAAATTCTTTTTCGTTGTACAGAAAATGCTTCTCAGAAAATAAATAATATATATAGAACTCCAATTAATGAAATGAGTCTTCCAATTGAAGAAACAATATTTCAGAGTAAATATCTATCTGGGTAATCAGAGTATCGTCGAGGTATCCCTATCAACCCTAAAAAATGTTGTGGGAAGAATGTAATATTTACTCCAATAAATATAATAAAGAATTGGATTTTTAAATAGAAGTTATTTAAGGTTAAACCTGTAAATAATGGGAATCATTGAATTATACCTGCTATAATTGCGAATACTGCTCCTATAGAGAGCACATAATGAAAATGGGCAACTACATAATAAGTGTCATGTAATACAATATCAATTGAGGAGTTAGCTAATACTACTCCAGTTAATCCTCCAACAGTGAAAAGAAAAATAAAACCTAAGGATCAAAGAGTAACTGGTGTGAAGTTAATAATTGTTCCATGAAATGTAGCTAATCAACTAAAAACTTTAATCCCTGTTGGAACTGCAATAATTATTGTTGCTGATGTAAAATAAGCTCGAGTGTCAACATCTATTCCTACTGTAAATATATGATGTGCTCATACAATAAATCCTAATAGTCCAATTGCTATTATTGCATAAATTATTCCTAATGTTCCAAAAGCTTCTTTTTTTCTTCTTTCTTGTCTTACAATATGGGAGATTATTCCAAATCCCGGAAGAATTAAAATGTAAACTTCAGGATGCCCAAAAAATCAAAATAAATGTTGATAAAGAATTGGGTCTCCTCCACCGGCTGGTTCAAAAAAAGATGTATTTAAATTACGATCTGTAAGTAATATTGTAATTGCACCAGCTAGGACTGGTAAAGATAAAAGTAAAAGGATAGCCGTAATAAATACTGCTCATACAAATAAAGGTATTTGGTCTATTGATATTCCTTGTGGTCGTATATTAACTATTGTTGTAATAAAATTAATGGCACCTAAAATTGATGAAATTCCAGCTAAATGAAGACTGAAGATAGCTAAATCAACAGATGGTCCATTATGTGCAAGATTTGAAGATAGAGGAGGATAAACTGTTCATCCAGTTCCAGCCCCTCTTTCTGTAAACCTTCTTATTAATAATAAAAAAATTGATGGCGGGAGTAACCAGAATCTTATATTATTTATTCGAGGGAAGGCTATATCCGGGGCCCCAATTATTAGTGGGACAAGTCAATTTCCAAATCCTCCAATTATTATTGGTATTACTATAAAAAAAATTATAACAAAGGCATGAGCAGTAACAATTACATTATAAATTTGGTCATTTCCAATTAATGACCCTGGTCTTCCTAATTCGGTACGAATTAAAAGCCTTATGGAGGTACCAATTATTCCAGCTCAAATTCCAAATAGAAAATATAAAGTTCCAATGTCTTTATGATTAGTTGAAAATAATCACTTGTTCGATGAAATGGCTGAGCCTAAGCAATAAACTGTAAATTTATTTACGAATTTTAATTCTTTCATCAAAATAGCCTTATATTCATTTTATGATAATAAATTGCAAATTTATAGGTAAATTTTTTAATTTTAAGGCTTAAAGAATCTTCTCTATTTTTAACTTTGAAGGTTAAAGGTTTACTTAACCTAAATCCTTAAAGATAAAAGAAAATATTTGTACAGATAAATAGACTAAATAAGGTAATGAAATTAAAAAAAATAATTCTAGATGTTTTTCATTCATTGTTAAAAATTAACATTTCATTTGAGGTGAATATTAAAGTAGAAAATGTTAATCGAAGGTAGAAATATAGAGTTACCAAAGTTATAAGGATTAAAATAATTCTTAATCCGTAAGAATTATTAGAAACTAGAGTTTCAATTACTAATCATTTAGGTAAAAATCCTAAGAAAGGAGGTAGGCCCCCTAATGAAAAAAAACTTATTAGAAAAAGAAGCTTTAATAATTTATTAGAATTAAGACTAATAGAAATTTGAGAAGAAAGAAAGATATTAAGTTGTGAAAAAATTATAATAATAGAAATATTGATAGTTGTATAAATAACAAAGTAAATTCCTCATAAAGTTTTTATATTAAATAATCTTGCTAGTATTCAGGCAATGTGATTGATTGAAGAATAAGCTAAAATTTTTCGTAATCTAACTTGATTAAATCCTATTAATCTACCAGTTAATCTTCTAAAAATAATAACAATTGAATAGAATACAAAATTAATATTATACATTAATAAAATTATGGGAGCTAATTTTTGTCATGTAAAAATAATTAAATTATTTAGTCAATTTAATCCTTCAGCTACTTCTGGGAATCAGGTATGAAATGGGGCTGCCCCTAATTTAATAAAAATAGCAGAATTAAGAGTTATTATTATAGAATAATTTATATACTGTGGGAGAAAGTCATATAAATTTAATCTTCTAATAATAGCAAATAAAATTAAAGAGGAAGCTAAAGCTTGTGTAGTAAAATATTTAATTATTGCTTCTGTTGGATATTGATTATTGGGAGATTTTATTAATGGGATGATTCTTAATAAGTTAATTTCTAATCCAATTCATATTCTAAATCATGAGTATGCTGAAATTGTAATTAAAGATCCAATAATTAAAGTAGTAAAAAAGAGAATTTTATAAGATTTAAAAATTAAAAAGAAAAGGAGTAAAACCTTTATAAGTGAGGTATGAGCCCAATAGCTTTATTTAGCTTATCTTTTTATATTTTAGTATTTAATGTACATTAAATTTTGATTTTAAAAGAAGAGATCTTAAGTCTCTAGATATAGTTCGGTTTATAGAGGTGGGGGGCACATGATTAATCCTATCAAGATTATCCTTTAATCAGGCACTCTATATAAATATATAATAATAGAAAATTCTATTATTATATTAATATTTTAATTAAGTTTAATTTTCAATAAACATGTTTAAAATTTTAATAGGGAATTATATTGCATTTAATGTCAATTTGGTTGAGCGAAAAATGACCAAATTTTGTCATTTTTTTTCATCGTTTTTTTGGCGATTTTTTTAGTGAATTGTTATTAATTAAATGTAATTAAAATAGTATAAGGTAATGTCTCCCTAGGAAAAACGTTATATTTTTTTATTTAATAAATGTTTAATGAATTAAAATAATATAAATATATATATATATAATAAATTTATTTTATAATATAAATGTATCTATATTAATTATTTATAATAATAATAATAATTTATTTAAAATACCATATTTATAAATTGTTAGTGTATTTAATCCATATATAAAGATAACTTAATATACCACATTTATGGATATAGGATCGTTTACTAAGAAATTTAGAGAAATAATATAAAGATTTACTTATAATATTAAGATAAATTCTAAATCAAAAGAAATATAATATATATATATATATAAAATAAATCTTTAACAATTATTTTTAATAATATAATTATCTATTTAAAATTAAAAATTATAAACTTTAATATAAATAATTATATATATATAACTATTTATTATAAATATTAATAAATATAACTTTTATATATATATAAATTTAAAAAAAAAAAAAAAAAAAACTACTTAAATTAATTAACTATAAGCTTTTGTATAAGTAAAAATAAAAAATTATAAAATTTTTTATTTAATTATTTTGTTAATTACTTTTATATTTTTATATAAAATAGAAGGGCGCAAAAATAGAGGTTTAATTACATGTTTACAGAAAAAAAATATTCATAAAAGTTTTGTTTTACAGGCTAAATTTAAAAAAAAAAAATAATTCGAAATTTAAAACAAAAATTGTTTTAAAAACACTAACGTTTTTTTTTACAAAAAAAAATGAAAATGGCTTTGTTTTAAAAAACGAATTATTTTTAAAAAAAAATTCAAATTTTTGTTGTTTAGGGTTTCAATGGGCCTTTGAAATCAGGCTTATTTTTGTTAAAAAAAAAACGTATAATTTGATTTATTTATAAAAGCTTATAGTTAATTAATTTAAGTATAAATTTATTTAAAAGAGATTTACATATAAATTGAAAATTAATTAGAATTTTGATTGGTTTAAATTTGGTTTATGATTTAGTTAGGGAATTGGATTGAATTTTAGATAGGTTTTTAAGCTATTAAAAATGTCTATATACCAAAAATTTGAATTAGGGTTATGGGAGACCTTGATTTTGATTGGTTTAAATTTGGTTTATGATTTAGTTAGGAAATTGGATTGAATTTTAGATAGGTCTTTAAGCTATTAGAAATGTCTATATACCAAAAATTTGAATTAGGGTTATGGGAGACCTTGATTTTGATTGGTTTAAATTTGGTTTATGATTTAGTTAAGGAATTGGATTGAATTTTAGATAGGTTTTTAAGCTATTAGAAATGTTTATATACCAAAAATTTGAATTAGGGTTATGGGAGACCTTGATTTTGATTGGTTTAAATTTGGTTAATGATTTAGTTAGGGAATTGGATTGAATTTTAGATAGGTCTTTAAGCTATTAGAAATGTCTATATACCAAAAATTTGAATTAGGGTTATGGGAGATCTTGATTTTGATTGGTTTAAATTTGGTTTATGATTTAGTTAAGGAATTGGATTGAATTTTATATAGGTCTTTAAGCTATTAGAAATGTCTATATACCAAAAATTTGAATTAGGGTTATGGGAGACCTTGATTTTGATTGATTTAAATTTGGTTTATGATTTAGTTATGGAATTGGATTGAATTTTAGATAGGTCTTTAAGCTATTAGAAATGTCTATATATCAAAAATTTGAATTAGGGTTATGGGAGACCTTGATTTTGATTGGTTTAAATTTGGTTTATGATTTAGTTAGGAAATTGGATTGAATTTAGATAGGTCTTTAAGCTATTAGAAATGTCTATATACCAAAAATTTGAATTAGGGTTATGGGAGACCTTGATTTTGATTGGTTTAAATTTGGTTTATGATTTAGTTAAGGAATTGGATTGAATTTTAGATAGGTCTTTAAGCTATTAGAAATGTCTATATACCAAAAATTTGAATTAGGGTTATGGGAGACCTTGATTTTGATTAGTTTAAATTTGGTTTATGATTTAGTTATGGAATTGGATTGAATTTTAGATAGGTCTTTAAGCTATTAGAAATGTCTATATACCAAAAATTTGAATTAGGGTTATGGGAGACCTTGATTTTGATTGATTTAAATTTGGTTTATGATTTAGTTATGGAATTGGATTGAATTTTAGATAGGTCTTTAAGCTATTAGAAATGTCTATATATCAAAAATTTGAATTAGGGTTATGGGAGACCTTGATTTTGATTGGTTTAAATTTGGTTTATGATTTAGTTAGGAAATTGGATTGAATTTAGATAGGTCTTTAAGCTATTAGAAATGTCTATATACCAAAAATTTGAATTAGGGTTATGGGAGACCTTGATTTTGATTGGTTTAAATTTGGTTTATGATTTAGTTAGGGAATTGGATTGAATTTTAGATAGTCTTTAAGCTATCAGAAATGTCTATATACCAAAAATTTGAATTAGGGTTATGGGAGACCTTGATTTTGATTGATTTAAATTTGGTTTATGATTTAGTTATGGAATTGGATTGAATTTTAGATAGGTCTTTAAGCTATTAGAAATGTCTATATACCAAAAATTTGAATTAGGGTTATGGGAGACCTTGATTTTGATTAGTTTAAATTTGGTTTATGATTTAGTTATGGAATTGGATTGAATTTTAGATAGTCTTTAAGCTATCAGAAATGTCTATATACCAAAAATTTGAATTAGGGTTATGGGAGATCTTGATTTTGATTGGTTTAAATTTGGTTTATGATTTAGTTAAGGAATTGGATTGAATTTTAGATAGGTCTTTAAGCTATTAGAAATGTCTATATACCAAAAATTTGAATTAGGGTTATGGGAGACCTTGATTTTGATTGGTTTAAATTTGGTTTATGATTTAGTTAGGGAATTGGATTGAATTTTAGATAGTCTTTAAGCTATCAGAAATGTCTATATACCAAAAATTTGAATTAGGGTTATGGGAGATCTTGATTTTGATTGGTTTAAATTTGGTTTATGATTTAGTTAAGGAATTGGATTGAATTTTAGATAGGTCTTTAAGCTATTAGAAATGTCTATATACCAAAAATTTGAATTAGGGTTATGGGAGACCTTGATTTTGATTAGTTTAAATTTGGTTTATGATTTAGTTATGGAATTGGATTGAATTTTAGATAGGTCTTTAAGCTATTAGAAATGTCTATATACCAAAAATTTGAATTAGGGTTATGGGAGACCTTGATTTTGATTGGTTTAAATTTGGTTTATGATTTAGTTATGGAATTGGATTGAATTTTAGATAGGTCTTTAAGCTATTAGAAATGTCTATATACCAAAAATTTGAATTAGGGTTATGGGAGACCTTGATTTTGATTTTTAGGAACTTATTTGTCATTTTACTTGGTAAATATATTAAAGCTAAATTTTTAATTAAATTTAGATGAAACTATAAATATTTAGTTTTTCAAATTATTATTTTAGTCTTTAAAGGGAGGAACGGTAATTATATGTTTATTAAGTTTTAAATATTTATAAAAATTTTATTTTGGTTTAGAAATTAGGTTTAAAATTTTATTATATATAAATTTTTTTAAATAATAATTGTATAGTAATTAAAATTAATTATTTAATAGTTTAAGAATTAGAAATTTTTATTATTGTTAACAAAATTTGTGCCAGCAGTTGCGGTTACACAAATAGCAAAATTTAATAAATTTAATTAAAATTAAAGGAAATTGATTTATTAAAAAAATAAATTTGTTAGGTGGAATTTTAAATTTATTTTTGATAAGTTTTTATATTGAAGTTTAGAAATTTTTGTTATAAACTAGGATTAGATACCCTATTATAAGAAATGTAATAAAAAGATTAGATTAGTATTAGTTAAGTTCTTGAAAATTAAAAATTTTGGCGGTATTTTAATCTATTCAGAGGAACCTGTTTAGTAAATGATAATCCACGATTTTATTTACTTTTTGTTTTAGCTTATATATCGTCGTAAAAAATATTTTATTAGAATTCTAATATTTAAAATTTTTAATAAAAATATAATTCAGATCAAGGTATAGTTTATAAGAAAGATTAAATGGGTTACAATTAATTTATTAAAGGATTTATAATTTTAAATTATAATGAATTTGGATTTGATAGTAATTTTAATAATTTATTAAAATGATTTAGTTCTAAAATATGTACATATCGCCCGTCGCTTTCATTTAATATGAAATAAGTCGTAACAAAGTAGGTTTACTGGAAGGTGAGTCTAGAATACAAATTAAAGTTTTAAAAATATTTTATTTACATTAAAAAGTTAATTGTTAAATCAATTTAATTTGAAAATTATATATTATTAAAAATTTAATTTTATTGTTATTAAAATAAGTATATTTTAGTTTTATTAAATTTATTGAAATAATTTTGTTAATTATAGTGAAATAGTATTGTTAAAGAATTATTGAATTTTTTAATAAGAAAATTTAATTTGTTGTACCTTGTGTATCAGGGTTTATTAAATAAAAATTAAAAATTTGATATTCTCGAATTTAAAAGAGCTAAAAAGTTAAATTTGTTAATGTGAAAAAATTAAATAAAATTATTTTTTAGTAATGAAATGTTATTCGTTTTTAAATATATCTAGTTTTTAAAGAAATAAATTTAATTTAAAATATTATTAATATAGTTTTATTTATTTAATTTTATATTAGTAATAGAAAATATTTTTAGGGATGAGCTTAAAAATAAAATATTATTAGAATTTTGTAATTAAAATAATTTAGGATTAGAAATTTTCATAATTAAAAGTATGTTATAATTTAATTTAAAATTAAAGATTTATATATATTCTATAATTTTTTTATTTAAATTTAGTTTAAAATTTATAAAAATTAGTAATAATGATAAAATTAGTATAATTAAATTTAAAAATAGAATAAATTTTTAGGTTATTATAAGGAATTCGGCAAAATTTTTTTCACCTGTTTAATAAAAACATGGCCTATTGAAAGTTAATTTTAGGTCTTACCTGCCCACTGAGAATTTAAATGGCCGCAGTATTTTGACTGTGCTAAGGTAGCATAATCATTAGTTTTTTAATTGAAAGCTAGTATGAAGGGTTTGATGAAAAAAAAACTGTCTTTTAATGATTAAATTAAAATTTTATTATTAAGTTAAAAAGCTTAAATTTTTTTAAAAGACGAGAAGACCCTATAGAGTTTTATTTTTTATTTTATATAATATTTAGAATTTAAAATTATATATTTTATAAGAAATTTAATTGGGGTGATTGAAAAATTTAATAAACTTTTTTTATTTTTACTTATAAATTTATATATTTTTGATCCATAATAAATGATTATAAGATAAAATTACCTTAGGGATAACAGCGTAATTTTATTGGAGAGTTCAAATCGATAATAAAGATTGCGACCTCGATGTTGGATTAAAATTAAATTTTGGTGTAGCAGCTAAAAGATTAAGTCTGTTCGACTTTAAAAATTTTACATGATCTGAGTTTAAACCGGTGTAAGCCAGGTTGGTTTCTATCTTTAAATAGTTAATATATTTTAGTACGAAAGGATTTAATATAAATAAAATTTATTTATTTTTGAATAAGATTATTATTTTGGCAGAATAGTGCGTTAGATTTAGAATTTAAATATATAGGTTTCTATAAATAATACTTGATTTTTTTAGATTTAATTTTAATATTTTTATCTACTTTTATTTTAATTATTAGAGTATTAATTGGTATTGCTTTTTTAACTTTAATAGAACGAAAAATTTTAGGTTATATTCAAATTCGTAAAGGTCCTAATAAAGTTAGTTTTATAGGAATTTTACAACCATTTAGAGATGCAATTAAACTTTTAGTTAAGGAGCAAAATTTACCTTTATTATCAAATTTAAGATTGTTTTATATTTGTCCAATAGTAAATCTTTTTTTATCTTTATTATTATGATTTTGTATGCCCTTATTTTCTAGTCATCTAAGATTTAACTATTCAATTTTATTTTTTTTGAGAATTTCAAGGGTAAATGTTTATACAATTATATTAGCAGGTTGGTCTTCTAATTCTAATTATTCTTTATTGGGATGTATTCGAAGAGTTGCTCAAACTATTTCTTATGAAGTTAGTTTGGCCTTGATTATGTTATCTTATTTATTTTTAATTTTAAGATTAAATTTATTAGATTTTTTAAAGTTTCAAGAATATATTTGATTTATTTATTTAATATTACCCCTTTGTTTTATATGGATTGTAAGAAGTTTAGCTGAGACAAATCGTACTCCTTTTGATTTTGCTGAAGGGGAATCAGAATTAGTTTCAGGTTTTAATGTTGAGTATAGGAGAGGTGGTTTTGTAATGTTATTTTTAGCAGAATATGGAAATATTTTATTTATAAGAATATTATGTGTAATTATATTTTTAGGGGCTAATTTATTTAGTTTTGTATTTTTTATTAAATTAGTAGGGTTATCTTTTTTTTGAGTTTGAGTTCGTGGTACCTTACCACGATATCGTTATGATAAGTTAATATATTTAGCATGAAAAGGTTATTTGCCTGTTGCTTTAAATTATTTAATTTTTTTTTATAGGATAAAAATGTTTATTTTTATCCTATTCATTTAGTTAATTATTTTTAGTACAAGTTAATAGAGAATTTTTATCTCTTTTTTATATTTTCAAAATATAGACTTAAATCAAGTTCATTAACTATTTAAAAATAATTTTATCTCATATTTTAGTGATTATTGGGTTTATAATAAAATATAAAAAATAAATGATAGTTAAAATTTGTCCTAATAAGATATAAGGATCTTCAACTGGCCGAGCCCCAATTCATGTAAGTAAAATAATTGTAGAAAATAATGATCAAAATATTAATTTATTAATTGGATAAAAGTTATTTCTTAAAAATTTTTTTTTGTTTGTAAATGGTATAATATAAAGAATTGCAATTGATATAACAAGAGCAATTACCCCTCCTAGTTTATTGGGGATTGATCGTAAGATTGCATATGCAAATAAAAAATATCATTCTGGTTGAATGTGAACTGGGGTTACTAAAGGATTAGCAGGAGTAAAATTGTCAGGGTCTCCTAATAAATATGGATTAAAAAGAGTTAAGAAAGTTAATAAGAATAAAACAATTAATCCTCTTAATAAATCTTTAAAAATAAAATATGGGTGGAATGGAATTTTATCTAAATTTGACTGAGTTCCTAAGGGATTATTTGATCCTGTTTGATGTAAAAATATTAGGTGAATAATTATTATTGCTATAATAATAAATGGTAAAATAAAATGAAAGGTAAAAAATCGATTTAATGTTGCGTTATCAATAGCAAATCCTCCTCAAATTCATTGTACTATTATTGTTCCTAAATATGGGATTGCAGATATTAAGTTTGTAATAACGGTAGCACCTCAAAATGATATTTGGCCTCAGGGTAGTACATATCCTAAAAATGCTGTTGCTATAGTTAAAAAAAAAATAGTTACCCCAATTATTCAAGTTTCTAAAAGTTTATAAGATCTATAGTAAATTCCTCGTCCAATGTGAATATAAATACAAATAAAAAAGAATGAGGCTCCATTTGCATGTAGGGTTCGTAATAGTCATCCATAATTTACATCTCGACAAATATGAATTACTCTGTCAAATGCTAAAGATACATTTGGGCAATAATGTATAGCTAAAAATAATCCTGTTAAGATTTGTACAGTTAAACATAACCCTAGTAGAGATCCAAAATTTCATATTGTGGAAATATTTCTTGGAGCAGGGAATGTAATAAGGGAATTATTTATAATTTTAATTAGCGGAGAAGTTTTTCGAATTGGTATTTTCATTAAAATTTTTGACGTAGTGGTCCATAAGAAAAGTGAATAATTTTTATTACAGCAATTAATGTAATAAATAAGTAAATAATTATTATTATAAAAATTAAATTATTAGGGTAATTTAAATACTTTAGTATTGATGTTTGAAAAAATTTTTGTAAAAAAAAATTTTTTATTTCTTGAATTTGGGCTATATCAAAATATAAAAAATTTATAAAATAAATAATAAAAATACTAAGAATTGTTAATAATATAAAAATTCTAATTATATTATTAAATTTAAATTTTTCATTAGAGGCGATTCTTGTTATATAAATAAATAAGATTAATAATCCTCCAATTATAATAAGAAAAATTATATATGAGTATCAAAAATTTAAATTTAAAAGTCCTGAAAGTAATGCAATTAAAATAGTTTGAATTAATAGAATACATCCATTTGTTAGTGGGTGAGAAATAAATAAAAATATGAAATTACATATTAAAATTAATATAATTATATCAGATATTAGTTTAATTAAAATATTAATTTTGGAGATTAATGATGAAAAATTTTTTATATCTGAAGTTTTAAAAGAGTAATCTTAAAGATGATTTACAAAATCATTATTTTTATTTAAATTATTAAAACTATAATGTTAATATATTTTCAAATTATTTTATTTTTAACAGGAATTTTTATATTTGTAATAAATCGTAAACATTTACTTTTAATATTATTAAGATTAGAATACTTAGTAGTAGTTTTGTTTTTAAATCTTTTTTTTTATTTAAGAATTTTAGAAAATGATTATTTTTTTAGTATAATTTTTTTAGCAATAAGAGTTTGTGAGAGTGTTTTAGGTTTATCAATTTTAATTATTATAGTTCGAGTTCATGGTAATGATTATATTATAACATTTTCTAATTTATGATAAAATTTTTAATTAGATTAATTATATTGATTCCTTTAGTTTATTATATTGAATATTGATTTTTTCAATGATTATTTTTAATTTTTAGATTTATTTTTATATTTAGGTATTTTAGTAGTTTAATTTATTCTCAGATTAGAATAAATTTTGGGTTAGATTTAATATCTTTTAGATTAGTATTGTTAAGCTTTTGAATTTGTTCTTTAATAATTATGGCTAGAGCTAAAATATTAAAAGATACTTATCAAAAATTTTTTTTATTGATAATAGTAGTTTTAATAATTAGATTATTTTTAACTTTTGTATCATTAAATTTATTTATTTTTTATTTGTTTTTTGAAGTTAGTTTAATTCCTACATTAATTTTAATTATTGGATGAGGCTATCAGCCAGAACGTTTAGAAGCAGGTATTTATTTATTGTTTTATACATTATTGATATCATTACCAATATTAGTGATGGTATTTTTTATTTATAATAATCAAAATTCTTTAAATTTTTTAAGTTTAAAATTACTTATGTTGAATTTTGGTTTTATATTTATTTGTTTAAATATAGTTTTTTTAGTAAAAATTCCAATATTTTTTTTTCATTTATGGTTACCAAAGGCCCATGTAGAAGCCCCAATTTCTGGTTCTATAATTTTAGCTGGAATTATATTGAAACTGGGGGGTTATGGTTTTTTACGAACAATTAATATATTTAAGAGTCATCTTTTAACATTAAATACTTGATTTATTTCATTATCTTTAGTAGGTGGAGTAATAGTTTCTTTAATTTGTATTCGACAAAGAGATATAAAATCATTAATTGCTTATTCTTCTGTATCACATATAAGATTAGTTTTGAGAGGTTTATTAACTTTAAATTATTTAGGTATCTGAGGAGCCCTATTGATAATACTAGCTCATGGATTATGTTCATCAGGTTTATTTTGTTTAGTAAATTTAATATATGAGCGAACTCATAGTCGTAGTATTTATTTAAATAAAGGCTTACTAAATTTAATTCCTTCATTTAGTTTATGATGATTTTTATTATTATCTTCTAATATGGCAAGGCCTCCTTCATTAAATTTAGTCAGAGAAATTATTTTGATTAATTCTTTAGTTGGTTTTTCTTTTTTTAATATATTTACTTTATCATTAATATCTTTTTTTAGAGCAGCTTATTCATTATTTCTATATTCTTATACTCAACATGGTAGATATTATAGGGGTTTGTTTACTTATTTAAATTGTTCAATACGAGAATTTTTACTATTATTTATACATTGATTTCCTTTAAATATATTATTTTTAAAGTTAGAAATTTTAACTAAATGATTATATTTAGATAGTTTAATAAAAATATTGATTTGTGGCATCAAAGTTATAGGTTTATTCTAAATTATTTGTTATATTTTTAGATTCATATTTTTAATTTTTAGGTTAATTATATTTGGGCTATCTTTTATGTTTTTAATAAATGATATAGTAAATTTAATTGAAATTTGAGGATTAACTTTAAATTCTATAAATTTTGTTTATATTATTTTATTAGATTGAATATCTTTATTATTTATATCAGTAGTAATATTTATTTCTTCTATAGTAATTTTTTATAGTGAAGAGTATATAATAGGAGATTTAACAAAAAATCGATTTATTTTGATAGTAGTAATATTTGTTTTTTCTATAATATTTATGATTTTATCTCCAAATTTAATTAGAATTTTACTTGGTTGAGATGGTTTAGGATTAGTTTCATATTGTTTAGTAATTTATTATCAAAATGTAAAAAGGTATAATGCAGGCATACTAACTGCTTTATCTAATCGGATTGGAGATGTGGCTTTTTTAATGGCTATTGCTTGAATAATAAATTTTGGGAGATGAAGATTTATTTATTATTTAGATTTTCTTTATAATGATGAAACTATAATATTAATTAGGAGTTTAATAATTTTAGCTGCAATTACTAAAAGAGCTCAAATACCTTTTTCTTCGTGATTACCTGCAGCTATAGCTGCTCCAACCCCAGTTTCTTCTTTAGTTCATTCATCAACTTTAGTTACAGCAGGGGTATACTTATTGATTCGGTTTAGAAATTGCTTAAGTTTTATACATTTATACTTTTTATTATTTATTGCCTCTTTAACAATATTTATGTCGGGATTGGGAGCTAATTTTGAATATGATTTAAAAAAAATTATTGCTTTGTCTACTTTAAGGCAGCTTGGGCTAATATTAAGTATTTTAGCTTTAGGGGAGTCAAAGTTGGCATTTTTTCACTTAATTACACATGCTTTATTTAAAGCTTTATTATTTATATGTGTGGGTAATATAATTCATAGATTAGGGAATTGTCAAGATATTCGATTTATGGGAGGTTTAGTCAATCATTTACCTTTAACTTGTATTTATATAAATATTTGTAATTGGGCTTTATGCGGGATTCCTTTTATGTCAGGGTTTTATTCTAAAGATTTAATTGTAGAAGTTATATCAATATCAGTATTAAATGTTTATATCTATTTAATTTTTTATATTTCTATTGGATTAACAGTAGCCTATAGATTTCGTCTTTCTTATTATATCTTAATTGGATCATTTAATTTTTTATCTTTAAATATAATTAAAGAGTCTAGATTAATTATATTAAAAGGAATAAGGGGATTAATTTTATTAGTGGTTTTTATAGGAAGATGTTTTAATTGAATATTATATTCAACTCCTACATTAATTATTTTACCTTTTTATATAAAAATTATAACATTATTAATAGTTTTAATTGGAATAGTATTAGGTTTAGAATTTTCTAAATTTAGTTTAACTTATAAAATAAATTTTTTTAATTTTACTTTTATAAGGTTTTTAGGGTTAATATGAAATATACCAATAATTTCTACCTTAGGAGTTAATTTAAATTTTCTAAAAATAGGTAAAGTTTATATAAAAACCTTTGATCAAGGATGGATTGAGTATTATGGAAGAAAATCTTTATTTGTTTTATTAAAAAAAATATTAAATATTCAAATTATTTCTATAAATCATTTAAAAATTTTTATAATATTATTATTTATTTGATTTATATTTTTATTAGTACTAATTTATCTAAATAGCTTAATTTAGAGCATAATATTGAAGATATTAAGGTAGTTTTAACTTTTAGATAGTTATTTATAAGATAAAATCTAATTTTACATTGAAATTGTAATGTTTTTATTAAACTATATAAATTTATAGAAGTAAAAACGTATTTCAACGCTTAAAAAGTAAGTTAGAAGCTTATTTTTGAATTCCTTACTTCTTTAATTGGGAAAATCCATTTTTATCATTAACAGTGATATACCTCTAATTTGGTTTCAATTAAAAATAAGGATTATAAATCAAATTTTTAGGTCGAAACTAAATGCAAATTTTTTTGCTTCTTATTTATAAGATAAATTGAAATTCAATACTTTTTAAATGCAACTTAAATGTTATAATTAACTATTATCCTATTTTTGTCAAGTTAAAGCTCCTTGATTTCATTCATGATAAATTCCAATTAAAAGAATTGCAATAAAAATTAAAGTAATTAAACTATAATTAACTAAATTAGTAAATTTTAATGTTAGAATTAAAGGAAATAGAAGAGTAATTTCTACATCAAAAATTAGAAAAATAACAGTAATAAGAAAAAAGTGTAATGAAAAAGGTAATCGGGAAGAAGTTTTAGGGTCAAATCCACATTCAAATGGTCTATTTTTTTCACGGTCATAAAAACTTTTTTTAGAAATTAAATTTAATAGTATTGTTAATGCAAAAATAATTAAGATAATTATAAGGGATAATTTAAAGATTAAAAATATTACTTATACTAAAAATTTAGATTTTTTAATTGGAAGTTAAATATAATTATTTATATTATATAAGTAATTAATTACCTCATCAGTAAATAGAAATATAAAGGAAAAGTCAAATAACATCAACAAAATGTCAATATCAGGCAGCTGCCTCAAATCCAAAATGGTGTCAGTATGAAAAGTGATTAAAAAAATGTCGAATTAAACAGACTCCAAGAAATGTTGAACCAATTAATACATGTAATCCATGAAACCCAGTTGCCATAAAAAAAGATGAACCATAAACAGAATCTGCAATAGAAAATGGAGCTTCTAAATATTCATATCCTTGAAGGATAGAAAAATAAATTCCTAAAAGTACTGTAAGGATTAATCTTTGAAGTGATTGGTTGTAATTATTTTCTATTAATCTATGATGGGCTCAAGTTACTGTAAGACCTGATGTTAATAAAATAAGGGTATTTAATAAAGGAATCTCTGAAGGATTAAATGTAATAATTCCTTTTGGAGGTCATTGTAGTCCAATTTCAATAGAAGGTGATAAAGATCTATGAAAGAACCCTCAAAAAAATGAAAAGAAAAAAAGAATTTCAGAAGTAATAAAAATAATTATTCCTCATCGTATTCCATTAGTAACTAATAAAGTATGTAATCCTTGATAAGTTCTTTCTCGAGTAATATCACGTCATCATTGAAATATAATTAATCTTGTAGTTAGTAATCTAATTATAAGTAATGTGTTATTATAAAGATGAAATCATTGAATTAACCCTATTATTGTTGTTATAGCTCTAATAGCACTTAAGATTGGTCAGGGTCTAATATCTACTAAGTGGTAAGGGTGATTTTTATGTATTAACATAAGTTTCTCTAGAGTATAAAGCTCTTAAAACTGCAAATACATATGATTGGATAATTGCTACTGCTGATTCAAGAGTTAATAGTAAAATTTGTGTAATAATTAAAATATTAATAGTTAAAATTGATAAGAAACTACCAGTTTGTCCTAATAAAGTTAAAAGAAGATGACCTGCAATTATATTAGCAGAAAGTCGAATTGCTAGAGTTCTAGGTCGAATAATATTTCTTATAGTTTCAATACATACTATAAAAGGTATCAAAACAGCAGGAGTTCCTTGTGGAACTAAATGAGCTAATATATATTTAGTATTTATAAATCAGCCAAAAATTATAAATCTAGTTCAGGTGGGCAGGGCTAATCTTAGTGTTATAGATATATGACTTGTCCTAGTAAAAATATATGGGAATAATCCTAAAAAATTATTAATTAGGATAAAAGAAAATAATGTAATAAAAATTAAAGTTCTTCCTTTGTTTTTATTATCATTAATTCCAATTAGTATTTTAAATTCTTGATGAAAAGTTAAAAAGATTTTTATTCATAAAATTTGAATACGAGAAGGAGAAATTCAAAAAAAAGATGGGATAATTAAGAAAATAATAATTGTCCTTAATCAATTAAGGGAAAGTCTAAAATTTGAGGTTGGATCAAAAGAAGAAAAAAGATTTATTATCATTTTCAGTTAAAATTAAGTTTTTTAATTTTTAATTTATTTTTAGATTTATTAATTAAAAAAGAGAAATAAATAAAATTATTTACTAAAAAGTAGGTTACATTAAAAAATATAAATAGTAATATTCAGTTTAATGGTATTATTTGTGGTATAGAAAATTATTTTAAGAAATTATTTTAATTTGACAAATTAATGTTATGTATTAACTAAATTTTCCATTAGAAATAATCGTTAACTTATTATATAATGGTTTAAAATTCCATTGCAAACTTTCTGCCATCTAATGAATTTAATTTAGAAATTCAGTTAATAAAATATTTTGGTGAAATTCTTTCAATAACAATTGGTATAAAGCTATGATTAGCCCCACAAATTTCAGAACATTGTCCAAAGAATAATCCTGATCGATTAATATAAAATCTTATTTGGTTTAAACGTCCAGGAGTTGCATCAACTTTAATTCCTAGAGATGGAATAGTTCATGAGTGGATTACATCTGCTGCAGTAATTAGTATTCGAATATTAGTTTCATAAGGGATAGTTATTCGATTATCTACATCTAGTAGACGAAAATTAAATTTTTCTAAATCTATTGTTGGAATTATATAGGAGTCAAATTCAATGTTTGTAAAATCTGAATATTCATAGGATCAGTATCATTGGTGACCAATAGTTTTAATTGAAATTATTGGATTATTAATTTCATCTAAAATATAAATTAATCTTAGTCTTGGAATTGCAATAAAAATTAAAGTAATTGAAGGTAGAATTGTTCAAATAATTTCAATTATTTGTCCTTCTAATAATATTCGATGAGAAAATTTATTAAAAAATAATGAAATTAATAATTGTCCTACTAATATAGTGATAATTACTAAAATAAGTAGAGCATGGTCATGAAAGTAGGCTAATTGTTCTATTAATGGAGAAGCTCTGTCTTGAAGTATAATATTTTTTCAAGTTGAAATTTCTAAAAAAAGAAAATCTTTATTTTCGGGGCTTAAATCCAATGCACTATTCTGCCATATTAGAAATTTGTTAATTGTGGCAGTTCAGAGTATGAGTGTTCAGCCGGGGGATTAAATTGAAGTCATTCAATTGATGAAGGTATTCTTAATGGACAAATTCTTTTTCGTTGTACAGAAAATGCTTCTCAGAAAATAAATAATATATATAGAACTCCAATTAATGAAATGAGTCTTCCAATTGAAGAAACAATATTTCAGAGTAAATATCTATCTGGGTAATCAGAGTATCGTCGAGGTATCCCTATCAACCCTAAAAAATGTTGTGGGAAGAATGTAATATTTACTCCAATAAATATAATAAAGAATTGGATTTTTAAATAGAAGTTATTTAAGGTTAAGCCTGTAAATAATGGGAATCATTGAATTATACCTGCTATAATTGCGAATACTGCTCCTATAGAGAGCACATAATGAAAATGGGCAACTACATAATAAGTGTCATGTAATACAATATCAATTGAGGAGTTAGCTAATACTACTCCAGTTAATCCTCCAACAGTGAAAAGAAAAATAAAACCTAAGGATCAAAGAGTAACTGGTGTGAAGTTAATAATTGTTCCATGAAATGTAGCTAATCAACTAAAAACTTTAATCCCTGTTGGAACTGCAATAATTATTGTTGCTGATGTAAAATAAGCTCGAGTGTCAACATCTATTCCTACTGTAAATATATGATGTGCTCATACAATAAATCCTAATAGTCCAATTGCTATTATTGCATAAATTATTCCTAATGTTCCAAAAGCTTCTTTTTTTCTTCTTTCTTGTCTTACAATATGGGAGATTATTCCAAATCCCGGAAGAATTAAAATGTAAACTTCAGGATGCCCAAAAAATCAAAATAAATGTTGATAAAGAATTGGGTCTCCTCCACCGGCTGGTTCAAAAAAAGATGTATTTAAATTACGATCTGTAAGTAATATTGTAATTGCACCAGCTAGGACTGGTAAAGATAAAAGTAAAAGGATAGCCGTAATAAATACTGCTCATACAAATAAAGGTATTTGGTCTATTGATATTCCTTGTGGTCGTATATTAACTATTGTTGTAATAAAATTAATGGCACCTAAAATTGATGAAATTCCAGCTAAATGAAGACTGAAGATAGCTAAATCAACAGATGGTCCATTATGTGCAAGATTTGAAGATAGAGGAGGATAAACTGTTCATCCAGTTCCAGCCCCTCTTTCTGTAAACCTTCTTATTAATAATAAAAAAATTGATGGCGGGAGTAACCAGAATCTTATATTATTTATTCGAGGGAAGGCTATATCCGGGGCCCCAATTATTAGTGGGACAAGTCAATTTCCAAATCCTCCAATTATTATTGGTATTACTATAAAAAAAATTATAACAAAGGCATGAGCAGTAACAATTACATTATAAATTTGGTCATTTCCAATTAATGACCCTGGTCTTCCTAATTCGGTACGAATTAAAAGCCTTATGGAGGTACCAATTATTCCAGCTCAAATTCCAAATAGAAAATATAAAGTTCCAATGTCTTTATGATTAGTTGAAAATAATCACTTGTTCGATGAAATGGCTGAGCCTAAGCAATAAACTGTAAATTTATTTACGAATTTTAATTCTTTCATCAAAATAGCCTTATATTCATTTTATGATAATAAATTGCAAATTTATAGGTAAATTTTTTAATTTTAAGGCTTAAAGAATCTTCTCTATTTTTAACTTTGAAGGTTAAAGGTTTACTTAACCTAAATCCTTAAAGATAAAAGAAAATATTTGTACAGATAAATAGACTAAATAAGGTAATGAAATTAAAAAAAATAATTCTAGATGTTTTTCATTCATTGTTAAAAATTAACATTTCATTTGAGGTGAATATTAAAGTAGAAAATGTTAATCGAAGGTAGAAATATAGAGTTACCAAAGTTATAAGGATTAAAATAATTCTTAATCCGTAAGAATTATTAGAAACTAGAGTTTCAATTACTAATCATTTAGGTAAAAATCCTAAGAAAGGAGGTAGGCCCCCTAATGAAAAAAAACTTATTAGAAAAAGAAGCTTTAATAATTTATTAGAATTAAGACTAATAGAAATTTGAGAAGAAAGAAAGATATTAAGTTGTGAAAAAATTATAATAATAGAAATATTGATAGTTGTATAAATAACAAAGTAAATTCCTCATAAAGTTTTTATATTAAATAATCTTGCTAGTATTCAGGCAATGTGATTGATTGAAGAATAAGCTAAAATTTTTCGTAATCTAACTTGATTAAATCCTATTAATCTACCAGTTAATCTTCTAAAAATAATAACAATTGAATAGAATACAAAATTAATATTATACATTAATAAAATTATGGGAGCTAATTTTTGTCATGTAAAAATAATTAAATTATTTAGTCAATTTAATCCTTCAGCTACTTCTGGGAATCAGGTATGAAATGGGGCTGCCCCTAATTTAATAAAAATAGCAGAATTAAGAGTTATTATTATAGAATAATTTATATACTGTGGGAGAAAGTCATATAAATTTAATCTTCTAATAATAGCAAATAAAATTAAAGAGGAAGCTAAAGCTTGTGTAGTAAAATATTTAATTATTGCTTCTGTTGGATATTGATTATTGGGAGATTTTATTAATGGGATGATTCTTAATAAGTTAATTTCTAATCCAATTCATATTCTAAATCATGAGTATGCTGAAATTGTAATTAAAGATCCAATAATTAAAGTAGTAAAAAAGAGAATTTTATAAGATTTAAAAATTAAAAAGAAAAGGAGTAAAACCTTTATAAGTGAGGTATGAGCCCAATAGCTTTATTTAGCTTATCTTTTTATATTTTAGTATTTAATGTACATTAAATTTTGATTTTAAAAGAAGAGATCTTAAGTCTCTAGATATAGTTCGGTTTATAGAGGTGGGGGGCACATGATTAATCCTATCAAGATTATCCTTTAATCAGGCACTCTATATAAATATATAATAATAGAAAATTCTATTATTATATTAATATTTTAATTAAGTTTAATTTTCAATAAACATGTTTAAAATTTTAATAGGGAATTATATTGCATTTAATGTCAATTTGGTTGAGCGAAAAATGACCAAATTTTGTCATTTTTTTTCATCGTTTTTTTGGCGATTTTTTTAGTGAATTGTTATTAATTAAATGTAATTAAAATAGTATAAGGTAATGTCTCCCTAGGAAAAACGTTATATTTTTTTATTTAATAAATGTTTAATGAATTAAAATAATATAAATATATATATATATAATAAATTTATTTTATAATATAAATGTATCTATATTAATTATTTATAATAATAATAATAATTTATTTAAAATACCATATTTATAAATTGTTAGTGTATTTAATCCATATATAAAGATAACTTAATATACCACATTTATGGATATAGGATCGTTTACTAAGAAATTTAGAGAAATAATATAAAGATTTACTTATAATATTAAGATAAATTCTAAATCAAAAGAAATATAATATATATATATATATAAAATAAATCTTTAACAATTATTTTTAATAATATAATTATCTATTTAAAATTAAAAATTATAAACTTTAATATAAATAATTATATATATATAACTATTTATTATAAATATTAATAAATATAACTTTTATATATATATAAATTTTTAAAAAAAAAAAAAAAAACTACTTAAATTAATTAACTATAAGCTTTTGTATAAGTAAAAATAAAAAATTATAAAATTTTTTATTTAATTATTTTGTTAATTACTTTTATATTTTTATATAAAATAGAAGGGCGCAAAAATAGAGGTTTAATTACATGTTTACAGAAAAAAAATATTCATAAAAGTTTTGTTTTACAGGCTAAATTTAAAAAAAAAAAATAATTCGAAATTTAAAACAAAAATTGTTTTAAAAACACTAACGTTTTTTTTTACAAAAAAAAATGAAAATGGCTTTGTTTTAAAAAACGAATTATTTTTAAAAAAAAATTCAAATTTTTGTTGTTTAGGGTTTCAATGGGCCTTTGAAATCAGGCTTATTTTTGTTAAAAAAAAAACGTATAATTTGATTTATTTATAAAAGCTTATAGTTAATTAATTTAAGTATAAATTTATTTAAAAGAGATTTACATATAAATTGAAAATTAATTAGAATTTTGATTGGTTTAAATTTGGTTTATGATTTAGTTAGGGAATTGGATTGAATTTTAGATAGGTTTTTAAGCTATTAAAAATGTCTATATACCAAAAATTTGAATTAGGGTTATGGGAGACCTTGATTTTGATTGGTTTAAATTTGGTTTATGATTTAGTTAGGAAATTGGATTGAATTTTAGATAGGTCTTTAAGCTATTAGAAATGTCTATATACCAAAAATTTGAATTAGGGTTATGGGAGACCTTGATTTTGATTGGTTTAAATTTGGTTTATGATTTAGTTAAGGAATTGGATTGAATTTTAGATAGGTTTTTAAGCTATTAGAAATGTTTATATACCAAAAATTTGAATTAGGGTTATGGGAGACCTTGATTTTGATTGGTTTAAATTTGGTTAATGATTTAGTTAGGGAATTGGATTGAATTTTAGATAGGTCTTTAAGCTATTAGAAATGTCTATATACCAAAAATTTGAATTAGGGTTATGGGAGATCTTGATTTTGATTGGTTTAAATTTGGTTTATGATTTAGTTAAGGAATTGGATTGAATTTTATATAGGTCTTTAAGCTATTAGAAATGTCTATATACCAAAAATTTGAATTAGGGTTATGGGAGACCTTGATTTTGATTGATTTAAATTTGGTTTATGATTTAGTTATGGAATTGGATTGAATTTTAGATAGGTCTTTAAGCTATTAGAAATGTCTATATATCAAAAATTTGAATTAGGGTTATGGGAGACCTTGATTTTGATTGGTTTAAATTTGGTTTATGATTTAGTTAGGAAATTGGATTGAATTTAGATAGGTCTTTAAGCTATTAGAAATGTCTATATACCAAAAATTTGAATTAGGGTTATGGGAGACCTTGATTTTGATTGGTTTAAATTTGGTTTATGATTTAGTTAAGGAATTGGATTGAATTTTAGATAGGTCTTTAAGCTATTAGAAATGTCTATATACCAAAAATTTGAATTAGGGTTATGGGAGACCTTGATTTTGATTAGTTTAAATTTGGTTTATGATTTAGTTATGGAATTGGATTGAATTTTAGATAGGTCTTTAAGCTATTAGAAATGTCTATATACCAAAAATTTGAATTAGGGTTATGGGAGACCTTGATTTTGATTGATTTAAATTTGGTTTATGATTTAGTTATGGAATTGGATTGAATTTTAGATAGGTCTTTAAGCTATTAGAAATGTCTATATACCAAAAATTTGAATTAGGGTTATGGGAGACCTTGATTTTGATTGGTTTAAATTTGGTTTATGATTTAGTTAAGGAATTGGATTGAATTTTAGATAGGTTTTTAAGCTATTAGAAATGTTTATATACCAAAAATTTGAATTAGGGTTATGGGAGACCTTGATTTTGATTGGTTTAAATTTGGTTAATGATTTAGTTAGGGAATTGGATTGAATTTTAGATAGGTCTTTAAGCTATTAGAAATGTCTATATACCAAAAATTTGAATTAGGGTTATGGGAGATCTTGATTTTGATTGGTTTAAATTTGGTTTATGATTTAGTTAAGGAATTGGATTGAATTTTATATAGGTCTTTAAGCTATTAGAAATGTCTATATACCAAAAATTTGAATTAGGGTTATGGGAGACCTTGATTTTGATTGATTTAAATTTGGTTTATGATTTAGTTATGGAATTGGATTGAATTTTAGATAGGTCTTTAAGCTATTAGAAATGTCTATATATCAAAAATTTGAATTAGGGTTATGGGAGACCTTGATTTTGATTGGTTTAAATTTGGTTTATGATTTAGTTAGGAAATTGGATTGAATTTAGATAGGTCTTTAAGCTATTAGAAATGTCTATATACCAAAAATTTGAATTAGGGTTATGGGAGACCTTGATTTTGATTGGTTTAAATTTGGTTTATGATTTAGTTAAGGAATTGGATTGAATTTTAGATAGGTCTTTAAGCTATTAGAAATGTCTATATACCAAAAATTTGAATTAGGGTTATGGGAGACCTTGATTTTGATTAGTTTAAATTTGGTTTATGATTTAGTTATGGAATTGGATTGAATTTTAGATAGGTCTTTAAGCTATTAGAAATGTCTATATACCAAAAATTTGAATTAGGGTTATGGGAGACCTTGATTTTGATTGATTTAAATTTGGTTTATGATTTAGTTATGGAATTGGATTGAATTTTAGATAGGTCTTTAAGCTATTAGAAATGTCTATATATCAAAAATTTGAATTAGGGTTATGGGAGACCTTGATTTTGATTGGTTTAAATTTGGTTTATGATTTAGTTAGGAAATTGGATTGAATTTAGATAGGTCTTTAAGCTATTAGAAATGTCTATATACCAAAAATTTGAATTAGGGTTATGGGAGACCTTGATTTTGATTGGTTTAAATTTGGTTTATGATTTAGTTAGGGAATTGGATTGAATTTTAGATAGTCTTTAAGCTATCAGAAATGTCTATATACCAAAAATTTGAATTAGGGTTATGGGAGACCTTGATTTTGATTGATTTAAATTTGGTTTATGATTTAGTTATGGAATTGGATTGAATTTTAGATAGGTCTTTAAGCTATTAGAAATGTCTATATACCAAAAATTTGAATTAGGGTTATGGGAGACCTTGATTTTGATTAGTTTAAATTTGGTTTATGATTTAGTTATGGAATTGGATTGAATTTTAAATAGTCTTTAAGCTATCAGAAATGTCTATATACCAAAAATTTGAATTAGGGTTATGGGAGATCTTGATTTTGATTGGTTTAAATTTGGTTTATGATTTAGTTAAGGAATTGGATTGAATTTTAGATAGGTCTTTAAGCTATTAGAAATGTCTATATACCAAAAATTTGAATTAGGGTTATGGGAGACCTTGATTTTGATTGGTTTAAATTTGGTTTATGATTTAGTTAGGGAATTGGATTGAATTTTAGATAGTCTTTAAGCTATCAGAAATGTCTATATACCAAAAATTTGAATTAGGGTTATGGGAGATCTTGATTTTGATTGGTTTAAATTTGGTTTATGATTTAGTTAAGGAATTGGATTGAATTTTAGATAGGTCTTTAAGCTATTAGAAATGTCTATATACCAAAAATTTGAATTAGGGTTATGGGAGACCTTGATTTTGATTAGTTTAAATTTGGTTTATGATTTAGTTATGGAATTGGATTGAATTTTAGATAGGTCTTTAAGCTATTAGAAATGTCTATATACCAAAAATTTGAATTAGGGTTATGGGAGACCTTGATTTTGATTGGTTTAAATTTGGTTTATGATTTAGTTATGGAATTGGATTGAATTTTAGATAGGTCTTTAAGCTATTAGAAATGTCTATATACCAAAAATTTGAATTAGGGTTATGGGAGACCTTGATTTTGATTTTTAGGAACTTATTTGTCATTTTACTTGGTAAATATATTAAAGCTAAATTTTTAATTAAATTTAGATGAAACTATAAATATTTAGTTTTTCAAATTATTATTTTAGTCTTTAAAGGGAGGAACGGTAATTATATGTTTATTAAGTTTTAAATATTTATAAAAATTTTATTTTGGTTTAGAAATTAGGTTTAAAATTTTATTATATATAAATTTTTTTAAATAATAATTGTATAGTAATTAAAATTAATTATTTAATAGTTTAAGAATTAGAAATTTTTATTATTGTTAACAAAATTTGTGCCAGCAGTTGCGGTTACACAAATAGCAAAATTTAATAAATTTAATTAAAATTAAAGGAAATTGATTTATTAAAAAAATAAATTTGTTAGGTGGAATTTTAAATTTATTTTTGATAAGTTTTTATATTGAAGTTTAGAAATTTTTGTTATAAACTAGGATTAGATACCCTATTATAAGAAATGTAATAAAAAGATTAGATTAGTATTAGTTAAGTTCTTGAAAATTAAAAATTTTGGCGGTATTTTAATCTATTCAGAGGAACCTGTTTAGTAAATGATAATCCACGATTTTATTTACTTTTTGTTTTAGCTTATATATCGTCGTAAAAAATATTTTATTAGAATTCTAATATTTAAAATTTTTAATAAAAATATAATTCAGATCAAGGTATAGTTTATAAGAAAGATTAAATGGGTTACAATTAATTTATTAAAGGATTTATAATTTTAAATTATAATGAATTTGGATTTGATAGTAATTTTAATAATTTATTAAAATGATTTAGTTCTAAAATATGTACATATCGCCCGTCGCTTTCATTTAATATGAAATAAGTCGTAACAAAGTAGGTTTACTGGAAGGTGAGTCTAGAATACAAATTAAAGTTTTAAAAATATTTTATTTACATTAAAAAGTTAATTGTTAAATCAATTTAATTTGAAAATTATATATTATTAAAAATTTAATTTTATTGTTATTAAAATAAGTATATTTTAGTTTTATTAAATTTATTGAAATAATTTTGTTAATTATAGTGAAATAGTATTGTTAAAGAATTATTGAATTTTTTAATAAGAAAATTTAATTTGTTGTACCTTGTGTATCAGGGTTTATTAAATAAAAATTAAAAATTTGATATTCTCGAATTTAAAAGAGCTAAAAAGTTAAATTTGTTAATGTGAAAAAATTAAATAAAATTATTTTTTAGTAATGAAATGTTATTCGTTTTTAAATATATCTAGTTTTTAAAGAAATAAATTTAATTTAAAATATTATTAATATAGTTTTATTTATTTAATTTTATATTAGTAATAGAAAATATTTTTAGGGATGAGCTTAAAAATAAAATATTATTAGAATTTTGTAATTCAAATAATTTAGGATTAGAAATTTTCATAATTAAAAGTATGTTATAATTTAATTTAAAATTAAAGATTTATATATATTCTATAATTTTTTTATTTAAATTTAGTTTAAAATTTATAAAAATTAGTAATAATGATAAAATTAGTATAATTAAATTTAAAAATAGAATAAATTTTTAGGTTATTATAAGGAATTCGGCAAAATTTTTTTCACCTGTTTAATAAAAACATGGCCTATTGAAAGTTAATTTTAGGTCTTACCTGCCCACTGAGAATTTAAATGGCCGCAGTATTTTGACTGTGCTAAGGTAGCATAATCATTAGTTTTTTAATTGAAAGCTAGTATGAAGGGTTTGATGAAAAAAAAACTGTCTTTTAATAATTAAATTAAAATTTTATTATTAAGTTAAAAAGCTTAAATTTTTTTAAAAGACGAGAAGACCCTATAGAGTTTTATTTTTTATTTTATATAATATTTAGAATTTAAAATTATATATTTTATAAGAAATTTAATTGGGGTGATTGAAAAATTTAATAAACTTTTTTTATTTTTACTTATAAATTTATATATTTTTGATCCATAATAAATGATTATAAGATAAAATTACCTTAGGGATAACAGCGTAATTTTATTGGAGAGTTCAAATCGATAATAAAGATTGCGACCTCGATGTTGGATTAAAATTAAATTTTGGTGTAGCAGCTAAAAGATTAAGTCTGTTCGACTTTAAAAATTTTACATGATCTGAGTTTAAACCGGTGTAAGCCAGGTTGGTTTCTATCTTTAAATAGTTAATATATTTTAGTACGAAAGGATTTAATATAAATAAAATTTATTTATTTTTGAATAAGATTATTATTTTGGCAGAATAGTGCGTTAGATTTAGAATTTAAATATATAGGTTTCTATAAATAATACTTGATTTTTTTAGATTTAATTTTAATATTTTTATCTACTTTTATTTTAATTATTAGAGTATTAATTGGTATTGCTTTTTTAACTTTAATAGAACGAAAAATTTTAGGTTATATTCAAATTCGTAAAGGTCCTAATAAAGTTAGTTTTATAGGAATTTTACAACCATTTAGAGATGCAATTAAACTTTTAGTTAAGGAGCAAAATTTACCTTTATTATCAAATTTAAGATTGTTTTATATTTGTCCAATAGTAAATCTTTTTTTATCTTTATTATTATGATTTTGTATGCCCTTATTTTCTAGTCATCTAAGATTTAACTATTCAATTTTATTTTTTTTGAGAATTTCAAGGGTAAATGTTTATACAATTATATTAGCAGGTTGGTCTTCTAATTCTAATTATTCTTTATTGGGATGTATTCGAAGAGTTGCTCAAACTATTTCTTATGAAGTTAGTTTGGCCTTGATTATGTTATCTTATTTATTTTTAATTTTAAGATTAAATTTATTAGATTTTTTAAAGTTTCAAGAATATATTTGATTTATTTATTTAATATTACCCCTTTGTTTTATATGGATTGTAAGAAGTTTAGCTGAGACAAATCGTACTCCTTTTGATTTTGCTGAAGGGGAATCAGAATTAGTTTCAGGTTTTAATGTTGAGTATAGGAGAGGTGGTTTTGTAATGTTATTTTTAGCAGAATATGGAAATATTTTATTTATAAGAATATTATGTGTAATTATATTTTTAGGGGCTAATTTATTTAGTTTTGTATTTTTTATTAAATTAGTAGGGTTATCTTTTTTTTGAGTTTGAGTTCGTGGTACCTTACCACGATATCGTTATGATAAGTTAATATATTTAGCATGAAAAGGTTATTTGCCTGTTGCTTTAAATTATTTAATTTTTTTTTATAGGATAAAAATGTTTATTTTTATCCTATTCATTTAGTTAATTATTTTTAGTACAAGTTAATAGAGAATTTTTATCTCTTTTTTATATTTTCAAAATATAGACTTAAATCAAGTTCATTAACTATTTAAAAATAATTTTATCTCATATTTTAGTGATTATTGGGTTTATAATAAAATATAAAAAATAAATGATAGTTAAAATTTGTCCTAATAAGATATAAGGATCTTCAACTGGCCGAGCCCCAATTCATGTAAGTAAAATAATTGTAGAAAATAATGATCAAAATATTAATTTATTAATTGGATAAAAGTTATTTCTTAAAAATTTTTTTTTGTTTGTAAATGGTATAATATAAAGAATTGCAATTGATATAACAAGAGCAATTACCCCTCCTAGTTTATTGGGGATTGATCGTAAGATTGCATATGCAAATAAAAAATATCATTCTGGTTGAATGTGAACTGGGGTTACTAAAGGATTAGCAGGAGTAAAATTGTCAGGGTCTCCTAATAAATATGGATTAAAAAGAGTTAAGAAAGTTAATAAGAATAAAACAATTAATCCTCTTAATAAATCTTTAAAAATAAAATATGGGTGGAATGGAATTTTATCTAAATTTGACTGAGTTCCTAAGGGATTATTTGATCCTGTTTGATGTAAAAATATTAGGTGAATAATTATTATTGCTAAAATAATAAATGGTAAAATAAAATGAAAGGTAAAAAATCGATTTAATGTTGCGTTATCAATAGCAAATCCTCCTCAAATTCATTGTACTATTATTGTTCCTAAATATGGGATTGCAGATATTAAGTTTGTAATAACGGTAGCACCTCAAAATGATATTTGGCCTCAGGGTAGTACATATCCTAAAAATGCTGTTGCTATAGTTAAAAAAAAATAGTTACCCCAATTATTCAAGTTTCTAAAAGTTTATAAGATCTATAGTAAATTCCTCGTCCAATGTGAATATAAATACAAATAAAAAAGAATGAGGCTCCATTTGCATGTAGGGTTCGTAATAGTCATCCATAATTTACATCTCGACAAATATGAATTACTCTGTCAAATGCTAAAGATACATTTGGGCAATAATGTATAGCTAAAAATAATCCTGTTAAGATTTGTACAGTTAAACATAACCCTAGTAGAGATCCAAAATTTCATATTGTGGAAATATTTCTTGGAGCAGGGAATGTAATAAGGGAATTATTTATAATTTTAATTAGCGGAGAAGTTTTTCGAATTGGTATTTTCATTAAAATTTTTGACGTAGTGGTCCATAAGAAAAGTGAATAATTTTTATTACAGCAATTAATGTAATAAATAAGTAAATAATTATTATTATAAAAATTAAATTATTAGGGTAATTTAAATACTTTAGTATTGATGTTTGAAAAAATTTTTGTAAAAAAAAATTTTTTATTTCTTGAATTTGGGCTATATCAAAATATAAAAAATTTATAAAATAAATAATAAAAATACTAAGAATTGTTAATAATATAAAAATTCTAATTATATTATTAAATTTAAATTTTTCATTAGAGGCGATTCTTGTTATATAAATAAATAAGATTAATAATCCTCCAATTATAATAAGAAAAATTATATATGAGTATCAAAAATTTAAATTTAAAAGTCCTGAAAGTAATGCAATTAAAATAGTTTGAATTAATAGAATACATCCATTTGTTAGTGGGTGAGAAATAAATAAAAATATGAAATTACATATTAAAATTAATATAATTATATCAGATATTAGTTTAATTAAAATATTAATTTTGGAGATTAATGATGAAAAATTTTTTATATCTGAAGTTTTAAAAGAGTAATCTTAAAGATGATTTACAAAATCATTATTTTTATTTAAATTATTAAAACTATAATGTTAATATATTTTCAAATTATTTTATTTTTAACAGGAATTTTTATATTTGTAATAAATCGTAAACATTTACTTTTAATATTATTAAGATTAGAATACTTAGTAGTAGTTTTGTTTTTAAATCTTTTTTTTTATTTAAGAATTTTAGAAAATGATTATTTTTTTAGTATAATTTTTTTAGCAATAAGAGTTTGTGAGAGTGTTTTAGGTTTATCAATTTTAATTATTATAGTTCGAGTTCATGGTAATGATTATATTATAACATTTTCTAATTTATGATAAAATTTTTAATTAGATTAATTATATTGATTCCTTTAGTTTATTATATTGAATATTGATTTTTTCAATGATTATTTTTAATTTTTAGATTTATTTTTATATTTAGGTATTTTAGTAGTTTAATTTATTCTCAGATTAGAATAAATTTTGGGTTAGATTTAATATCTTTTAGATTAGTATTGTTAAGCTTTTGAATTTGTTCTTTAATAATTATGGCTAGAGCTAAAATATTAAAAGATACTTATCAAAAATTTTTTTTATTGATAATAGTAGTTTTAATAATTAGATTATTTTTAACTTTTGTATCATTAAATTTATTTATTTTTTATTTGTTTTTTGAAGTTAGTTTAATTCCTACATTAATTTTAATTATTGGATGAGGCTATCAGCCAGAACGTTTAGAAGCAGGTATTTATTTATTGTTTTATACATTATTGATATCATTACCAATATTAGTGATGGTATTTTTTATTTATAATAATCAAAATTCTTTAAATTTTTTAAGTTTAAAATTACTTATGTTGAATTTTGGTTTTATATTTATTTGTTTAAATATAGTTTTTTTAGTAAAAATTCCAATATTTTTTTTTCATTTATGGTTACCAAAGGCCCATGTAGAAGCCCCAATTTCTGGTTCTATAATTTTAGCTGGAATTATATTGAAACTGGGGGGTTATGGTTTTTTACGAACAATTAATATATTTAAGAGTCATCTTTTAACATTAAATACTTGATTTATTTCATTATCTTTAGTAGGTGGAGTAATAGTTTCTTTAATTTGTATTCGACAAAGAGATATAAAATCATTAATTGCTTATTCTTCTGTATCACATATAAGATTAGTTTTGAGAGGTTTATTAACTTTAAATTATTTAGGTATCTGAGGAGCCCTATTGATAATACTAGCTCATGGATTATGTTCATCAGGTTTATTTTGTTTAGTAAATTTAATATATGAGCGAACTCATAGTCGTAGTATTTATTTAAATAAAGGCTTACTAAATTTAATTCCTTCATTTAGTTTATGATGATTTTTATTATTATCTTCTAATATGGCAAGGCCTCCTTCATTAAATTTAGTCAGAGAAATTATTTTGATTAATTCTTTAGTTGGTTTTTCTTTTTTTAATATATTTACTTTATCATTAATATCTTTTTTTAGAGCAGCTTATTCATTATTTCTATATTCTTATACTCAACATGGTAGATATTATAGGGGTTTGTTTACTTATTTAAATTGTTCAATACGAGAATTTTTACTATTATTTATACATTGATTTCCTTTAAATATATTATTTTTAAAGTTAGAAATTTTAACTAAATGATTATATTTAGATAGTTTAATAAAAATATTGATTTGTGGCATCAAAGTTATAGGTTTATTCTAAATTATTTGTTATATTTTTAGATTCATATTTTTAATTTTTAGGTTAATTATATTTGGGCTATCTTTTATGTTTTTAATAAATGATATAGTAAATTTAATTGAAATTTGAGGATTAACTTTAAATTCTATAAATTTTGTTTATATTATTTTATTAGATTGAATATCTTTATTATTTATATCAGTAGTAATATTTATTTCTTCTATAGTAATTTTTTATAGTGAAGAGTATATAATAGGAGATTTAACAAAAAATCGATTTATTTTGATAGTAGTAATATTTGTTTTTTCTATAATATTTATGATTTTATCTCCAAATTTAATTAGAATTTTACTTGGTTGAGATGGTTTAGGATTAGTTTCATATTGTTTAGTAATTTATTATCAAAATGTAAAAAGGTATAATGCAGGCATACTAACTGCTTTATCTAATCGGATTGGAGATGTGGCTTTTTTAATGGCTATTGCTTGAATAATAAATTTTGGGAGATGAAGATTTATTTATTATTTAGATTTTCTTTATAATGATGAAACTATAATATTAATTAGGAGTTTAATAATTTTAGCTGCAATTACTAAAAGAGCTCAAATACCTTTTTCTTCGTGATTACCTGCAGCTATAGCTGCTCCAACCCCAGTTTCTTCTTTAGTTCATTCATCAACTTTAGTTACAGCAGGGGTATACTTATTGATTCGGTTTAGAAATTGCTTAAGTTTTATACATTTATACTTTTTATTATTTATTGCCTCTTTAACAATATTTATGTCGGGATTGGGAGCTAATTTTGAATATGATTTAAAAAAAATTATTGCTTTGTCTACTTTAAGGCAGCTTGGGCTAATATTAAGTATTTTAGCTTTAGGGGAGTCAAAGTTGGCATTTTTTCACTTAATTACACATGCTTTATTTAAAGCTTTATTATTTATATGTGTGGGTAATATAATTCATAGATTAGGGAATTGTCAAGATATTCGATTTATGGGAGGTTTAGTCAATCATTTACCTTTAACTTGTATTTATATAAATATTTGTAATTGGGCTTTATGCGGGATTCCTTTTATGTCAGGGTTTTATTCTAAAGATTTAATTGTAGAAGTTATATCAATATCAGTATTAAATGTTTATATCTATTTAATTTTTTATATTTCTATTGGATTAACAGTAGCCTATAGATTTCGTCTTTCTTATTATATCTTAATTGGATCATTTAATTTTTTATCTTTAAATATAATTAAAGAGTCTAGATTAATTATATTAAAAGGAATAAGGGGATTAATTTTATTAGTGGTTTTTATAGGAAGATGTTTTAATTGAATATTATATTCAACTCCTACATTAATTATTTTACCTTTTTATATAAAAATTATAACATTATTAATAGTTTTAATTGGAATAGTATTAGGTTTAGAATTTTCTAAATTTAGTTTAACTTATAAAATAAATTTTTTTAATTTTACTTTTATAAGGTTTTTAGGGTTAATATGAAATATACCAATAATTTCTACCTTAGGAGTTAATTTAAATTTTCTAAAAATAGGTAAAGTTTATATAAAAACCTTTGATCAAGGATGGATTGAGTATTATGGAAGAAAATCTTTATTTGTTTTATTAAAAAAAATATTAAATATTCAAATTATTTCTATAAATCATTTAAAAATTTTTATAATATTATTATTTATTTGATTTATATTTTTATTAGTACTAATTTATCTAAATAGCTTAATTTAGAGCATAATATTGAAGATATTAAGGTAGTTTTAACTTTTAGATAGTTATTTATAAGATAAAATCTAATTTTACATTGAAATTGTAATGTTTTTATTAAACTATATAAATTTATAGAAGTAAAAACGTATTTCAACGCTTAAAAAGTAAGTTAGAAGCTTATTTTTGAATTCCTTACTTCTTTAATTGGGAAAATCCATTTTTATCATTAACAGTGATATACCTCTAATTTGGTTTCAATTAAAAATAAGGATTATAAATCAAATTTTTAGGTCGAAACTAAATGCAAATTTTTTTGCTTCTTATTTATAAGATAAATTGAAATTCAATACTTTTTAAATGCAACTTAAATGTTATAATTAACTATTATCCTATTTTTGTCAAGTTAAAGCTCCTTGATTTCATTCATGATAAATTCCAATTAAAAGAATTGCAATAAAAATTAAAGTAATTAAACTATAATTAACTAAATTAGTAAATTTTAATGTTAGAATTAAAGGAAATAGAAGAGTAATTTCTACATCAAAAATTAGAAAAATAACAGTAATAAGAAAAAAGTGTAATGAAAAAGGTAATCGGGAAGAAGTTTTAGGGTCAAATCCACATTCAAATGGTCTATTTTTTTCACGGTCATAAAAACTTTTTTTAGAAATTAAATTTAATAGTATTGTTAATGCAAAAATAATTAAGATAATTATAAGGGATAATTTAAAGATTAAAAATATTACTTATACTAAAAATTTAGATTTTTTAATTGGAAGTTAAATATAATTATTTATATTATATAAGTAATTAATTACCTCATCAGTAAATAGAAATATAAAGGAAAAGTCAAATAACATCAACAAAATGTCAATATCAGGCAGCTGCCTCAAATCCAAAATGGTGTCAGTATGAAAAGTGATTAAAAAAATGTCGAATTAAACAGACTCCAAGAAATGTTGAACCAATTAATACATGTAATCCATGAAACCCAGTTGCCATAAAAAAAGATGAACCATAAACAGAATCTGCAATAGAAAATGGAGCTTCTAAATATTCATATCCTTGAAGGATAGAAAAATAAATTCCTAAAAGTACTGTAAGGATTAATCTTTGAAGTGATTGGTTGTAATTATTTTCTATTAATCTATGATGGGCTCAAGTTACTGTAAGACCTGATGTTAATAAAATAAGGGTATTTAATAAAGGAATCTCTGAAGGATTAAATGTAATAATTCCTTTTGGAGGTCATTGTAGTCCAATTTCAATAGAAGGTGATAAAGATCTATGAAAGAACCCTCAAAAAAATGAAAAGAAAAAAAGAATTTCAGAAGTAATAAAAAGAATTATTCCTCATCGTATTCCATTAGTAACTAATAAAGTATGTAATCCTTGATAAGTTCTTTCTCGAGTAATATCACGTCATCATTGAAATATAATTAATCTTGTAGTTAGTAATCTAATTATAAGTAATGTGTTATTATAAAGATGAAATCATTGAATTAACCCTATTATTGTTGTTATAGCTCTAATAGCACTTAAGATTGGTCAGGGTCTAATATCTACTAAGTGGTAAGGGTGATTTTTATGTATTAACATAAGTTTCTCTAGAGTATAAAGCTCTTAAAACTGCAAATACATATGATTGGATAATTGCTACTGCTGATTCAAGAGTTAATAGTAAAATTTGTGTAATAATTAAAATATTAATAGTTAAAATTGATAAGAAACTACCAGTTTGTCCTAATAAAGTTAAAAGAAGATGACCTGCAATTATATTAGCAGAAAGTCGAATTGCTAGAGTTCTAGGTCGAATAATATTTCTAATAGTTTCAATACATACTATAAAAGGTATCAAAACAGCAGGAGTTCCTTGTGGAACTAAATGAGCTAATATATATTTAGTATTTATAAATCAGCCAAAAATTATAAATCTAGTTCAGGTGGGCAGGGCTAATCTTAGTGTTATAGATATATGACTTGTCCTAGTAAAAATATATGGGAATAATCCTAAAAAATTATTAATTAGGATAAAAGAAAATAATGTAATAAAAATTAAAGTTCTTCCTTTGTTTTTATTATCATTAATTCCAATTAGTATTTTAAATTCTTGATGAAAAGTTAAAAAGATTTTTATTCATAAAATTTGAATACGAGAAGGAGAAATTCAAAAAAAAGATGGGATAATTAAGAAAATAATAATTGTCCTTAATCAATTAAGGGAAAGTCTAAAATTTGAGGTTGGATCAAAAGAAGAAAAAAGATTTATTATCATTTTCAGTTAAAATTAAGTTTTTTAATTTTTAATTTATTTTTAGATTTATTAATTAAAAAAGAGAAATAAATAAAATTATTTACTAAAAAGTAGGTTACATTAAAAAATATAAATAGTAATATTCAGTTTAATGGTATTATTTGTGGTATAGAAAATTATTTTAAGAAATTATTTTAATTTGACAAATTAATGTTATGTATTAACTAAATTTTCCATTAGAAATAATCGTTAACTTATTATATAATGGTTTAAAATTCCATTGCAAACTTTCTGCCATCTAATGAATTTAATTTAGAAATTCAGTTAATAAAATATTTTGGTGAAATTCTTTCAATAACAATTGGTATAAAGCTATGATTAGCCCCACAAATTTCAGAACATTGTCCAAAGAATAATCCTGATCGATTAATATAAAATCTTATTTGGTTTAAACGTCCAGGAGTTGCATCAACTTTAATTCCTAGAGATGGAATAGTTCATGAGTGGATTACATCTGCTGCAGTAATTAGTATTCGAATATTAGTTTCATAAGGGATAGTTATTCGATTATCTACATCTAGTAGACGAAAATTAAATTTTTCTAAATCTATTGTTGGAATTATATAGGAGTCAAATTCAATGTTTGTAAAATCTGAATATTCATAGGATCAGTATCATTGGTGACCAATAGTTTTAATTGAAATTATTGGATTATTAATTTCATCTAAAATATAAATTAATCTTAGTCTTGGAATTGCAATAAAAATTAAAGTAATTGAAGGTAGAATTGTTCAAATAATTTCAATTATTTGTCCTTCTAATAATATTCGATGAGAAAATTTATTAAAAAATAATGAAATTAATAATTGTCCTACTAATATAGTAATAATTACTAAAATAAGTAGAGCATGGTCATGAAAGTAGGCTAATTGTTCTATTAATGGAGAAGCTCTGTCTTGAAGTATAATATTTTTTCAAGTTGAAATTTCTAAAAAAAGAAAATCTTTATTTTCGGGGCTTAAATCCAATGCACTATTCTGCCATATTAGAAATTTGTTAATTGTGGCAGTTCAGAGTATGAGTGTTCAGCCGGGGGATTAAATTGAAGTCATTCAATTGATGAAGGTATTCTTAATGGACAAATTCTTTTTCGTTGTACAGAAAATGCTTCTCAGAAAATAAATAATATATATAGAACTCCAATTAATGAAATGAGTCTTCCAATTGAAGAAACAATATTTCAGAGTAAATATCTATCTGGGTAATCAGAGTATCGTCGAGGTATCCCTATCAACCCTAAAAAATGTTGTGGGAAGAATGTAATATTTACTCCAATAAATATAATAAAGAATTGGATTTTTAAATAGAAGTTATTTAAGGTTAAACCTGTAAATAATGGGAATCATTGAATTATACCTGCTATAATTGCGAATACTGCTCCTATAGAGAGCACATAATGAAAATGGGCAACTACATAATAAGTGTCATGTAATACAATATCAATTGAGGAGTTAGCTAATACTACTCCAGTTAATCCTCCAACAGTGAAAAGAAAAATAAAACCTAAGGATCAAAGAGTAACTGGTGTGAAGTTAATAATTGTTCCATGAAATGTAGCTAATCAACTAAAAACTTTAATCCCTGTTGGAACTGCAATAATTATTGTTGCTGATGTAAAATAAGCTCGAGTGTCAACATCTATTCCTACTGTAAATATATGATGTGCTCATACAATAAATCCTAATAGTCCAATTGCTATTATTGCATAAATTATTCCTAATGTTCCAAAAGCTTCTTTTTTTCTTCTTTCTTGTCTTACAATATGGGAGATTATTCCAAATCCCGGAAGAATTAAAATGTAAACTTCAGGATGCCCAAAAAATCAAAATAAATGTTGATAAAGAATTGGGTCTCCTCCACCGGCTGGTTCAAAAAAAGATGTATTTAAATTACGATCTGTAAGTAATATTGTAATTGCACCAGCTAGGACTGGTAAAGATAAAAGTAAAAGGATAGCCGTAATAAATACTGCTCATACAAATAAAGGTATTTGGTCTATTGATATTCCTTGTGGTCGTATATTAACTATTGTTGTAATAAAATTAATGGCACCTAAAATTGATGAAATTCCAGCTAAATGAAGACTGAAGATAGCTAAATCAACAGATGGTCCATTATGTTGAGCAGCCGCAAAGGAAGCATCACTTGAAAATGCCAGCTGGGATGTTGGCGAAACGTCGTGAAGACACAAACAACCAACGGATTGAAACCCGGAACACCACTACTGTTCATATATATATATATATATATATATATATATATATATATATATAAACAAAAGGGGAAAAATTAATGGGCATGTACGCAAAAAGGATGATAGGGTCACGAATAGGGAATGGTAACCGCAGACATGCATGTTTCTGGCTCGTTAGCCGTCATCAGTGCGGCATAACCAAGTAAGGTATTGCACTTGGCCAGCAAGAGTGTTGAGTACTTGGGAGCAAAGGATGGTAGGGAAACATGTATTAAAAAGCGAAAAACACAAACAACGAAACTCACACAAGAGTCCTATCTTGACTGATCAAATATTATAAATATTGGAAATTATATAAGAGTTTTTCTTAATACCTAAGTGACTGCAATCCCCAATAAATTTCAAATTATTTATTTATATATATATATATATATATATATATATATATATATATATATATATATATATATATATATATATATATATATATATATATAGAACAGATTATGAAATAGCAAACAGACTGGGTCAAACAAGAACTAAGATTAAACAGCTAAATTCTGAAGCAGAATAGTAATAGGAATACCAAAACAAGGATATAGCACCGACTTGTACGATCCATCATGACGTCAATGGCAGAATGTTGGGTGATAACCAAGAAAATACAATGTAAAATAACTGCAGTGAAAATGGACGATTGAAGGTGCTGCTTCAGATTAACTAGAATAGACTAGTGGAAATTCGAAGAAGAATGAAGAATGAAAAAGATATTCTAACATATATCGAAGAGAAGAGACTAAGATGTTATGGCCACCTAGTCGTGCTGCCAATAATCGCTGGATTAAAATATTAATAGACTAAAGTCCAATGGGTGAAAGAAAAATAAGAAGAATAGGAGGTAGACACAGATAATCATGGAGAAGAGAGGTTTGCTAGATAGAGAATAAAGATGTTTGGCGCCTCGGTAAGAGCGTCAGAAAATTTTGTGATAGATAAAGAAATGAAAAATTGCATTTGTGCATAAGAACAATGCATTTGGAAAATGCATTTTCCAGAATTGCAACTTTGAAAAATTTTAACTCAAGAAATTATGAATAAAGTACGTCCTATTTTGCTACTTAGAGGTTTGGGGGGTCACTGACGAAGGTCTTACTCAATGTACCTACCTGGTGACCAAGTTGGGCAGTAAATAACTGTCTCTAAAAGTTTTATGCAGGTTCCACATAAAATCATTCGAGACTCGTGTCTCGAGGAGTTTCGAGGTCACTGAACACGAGTATCATGTCGGTGAAGGTCTCTAATATACATGGTGCCCAAGGTGAATAGGAAATACTTCGTCTCCGAGAGTCTTATGTAGATTCCGTATAAAATCATTTGAAACTTGTTTTTTGAAAGTTTTCGAAGTCGCTGAATACAAATATCATGTCAGCGAAAGTCTCCGAAGAGCCTGGTGTCCATAGTGGTAGTACCTACATACCTCGTTTTCTGCAGATTCGAATTGTTTGTCGGGGGTTTTCGAGGTCGCTAAACACAAATATAATGTTTTTGAGTTACCCAGGGCGTCATCTTACGCACCTCGTCTCCAATAGTTTTATACAGATTCCATACAAAATCGCTGAACACGAATCTGCTTAGACGTCCTCAAGACGAGATGAGTACGATGACGCCCATTGCACCAGGTACCTCTGCAACCTTGGCCGATGTGTTATTCGTGTTTAGCAACCTCGATAACCCTCAAGAAACGAGTTTTGAATGATTTTGTATGGAATCTGCATAAAACTCCGTGAGACGAGGTGAGTACGATGACGCTTTCAAACACCCCTGAGATACAAATTTCGAATGATTTTACATGAAACCTGCAGAAACCTCTCGTAAACGAGTTAGGTACCGTCTGCCCTGGGCACCAGGTAGATACATCGAAAACCTTTACTGACATAATATTCGTGTTCAGAGACCTTGAAAACCTCCGAGAAACAAGTTTTGAATGATTTGATATGGAATCTGCAGCAAACTCTCAGAGACTATGTAGGTACCGTTTGCTTTGGCCACCAAGTCAATCAATGCCCCTCGCAGACATGATAATCGTTTTCAGAGAACCTCGAATACTCCCGAGAAAGAAGTTCTAAATGACTTTGTATTGAATCTGCATAAAACTCCAGGAGACGACGTGAGTACGATGACGCCCTGGGCACCAGGTAGCTCGGAAACCTTTGCTAACATAATATTCGTGTTTAGCGACTTCAAAAACCCCGAATTATATAATGCAACATGCTGACCAAGACTATTTTCCTGGAATCTAATCCTAGTCAGCAAAGGCGTGACAATACGTTTCTTTTTTACAATTTTTCGTTTTTACATTCAGTCTGGTATTATTGTTTAAAGGATTCGGTCCTTTATTTTGTATGATAATTAAAATATTTTTTTTAAAAAACTAAGTTTTTGAACCGAGTTATATTATTCCCGACAAGCAAGTTTGGAATAATTTTATATGGAATCTGCAGAAAAATCGTGAAGACGAGGTAGGTACTGTCTGCCCTGGGCACCATGTACATCGAAGACCTTCGCTGACACAATATTCATGTTTAGAGACCTCGGCACCTTCCAAAAAACGAGTTTTAAATGATTTTTTATGGAATCTGCCTAAAACTTCCGGATACGGTGTGAGTACAGTAACGCCTTGGACACCAGGTACCTCAAATAATTTTGCCCCATGACATTCGTGTTCAGGTACCTCGAAACAAGTTTCGAATAATTTTATCTGGAATTTGCAGAAAACTTCTGGAGATGAGGTAGATATCATCTGCCCTGGGCAACAGGTAGGTACATAGGAGACATTTGCCGACACGACATTCGTGTTCAGAGACCTCAAAAACTCATCAGAAACAAGTTTTGAATGATTTTGTATGAAATCTGCATAAAACTCCCGGAGCCGAGATGATTACGATGACGCCCTGGGCATCAGATAACTCGTAAACCTTTGGTGACATGATATTTGTATTAAGCGACCTCAAAAACCCCCCGACAATCAATTTCGAATGATTTTATATAGAATAATAATATTAATAATGACTTTATTGTAACATGAAATTACAAAAGGCGAAGTTGAAGAAAACTCCCGGAGATGAGGTAGGTACCGTCTGCCCTGAGCACCAGGTAGATCGAAGACCTTCGTCGACATGATATTCCTGTTCATAAATCTCGAAAACTCCTGAGAAAGGAGTTTTGAATGATTTTGTATGCAATCTGCAGAAAGCTCCCAGAGACGGTGTAGGTACCGTTTGCCCTGGGCACCAGGTACATCGAAGACCTTCGCCGGCATGATATCAATGTTTATTCCATTTTTTACTACTTGCAACATAAAAAAGTTTTAAAAAATTAAAACAGATCTTCACTAACTTTATGATATATTGAATATACGATAAAAAAAAATATATTTATACTAATCATGCAACAGATTTTAAAATATAAAAAATTAAGCGTTATTTTAATTATTCTTCAACTGTTTGTAAAGGCATTTATAAATTATCAAAAAAACATACCCAATTAGCAACTTTATTTTTCACTACTTTTTAAGTATTCTACTCACCATTAAATTTTTTAATATTTTTGTTATGTTGCAATTAGTCGACAGGATTTTCCATTAAATACTGCTGCACACAATATTCACTAATTATTTTTTCAGTAAAACATTCTGCGAATATAATTTACTCGCCGGACCGAGTTTTCTATGTGATAATATTTCGCATAAAACACCGCTAACACAATTTCAAGAGGACTTTCAGCAAATTAAAATTCTGATTAAGTGCTCTAAAGGTTTTACAGACCACACAAAACTATATATTCATAATATTCATTAGAAAGTTTTTTACTGTCTCGTGTTAATTAATATAAGCTGTGGGTTTTAATATATTTTTCCACAAAGTTTTGCGTTATGAATTGGTAAATTACTTTTTTTAACCGACTTCAAAAAAGAAGAAGGTTATTAATTCGACCATATTTTTTTTATTTTTTTTTATGTATGTTACCGAAAATGTCCGATATTTATAATCCGATTCAAAAAAATCTTTTTGCATACAAAAGAATAGAGTGTACTTGTGATTCCATAGAAATTTAATTAAGATCAGATTATTAATGTGGAAGATATTCCAAGAAATACCTGAGAATAAGCTCTGCAGTTACATTAATATGTTAATAATGATGTATAACATAAATACATAATAATTAGCCCGTTACTGTCCCACTCTAAAGCCAAAGACCTCTTCTCAAAAGGAGAAGGAATGAGCATTTAATTAATTCTTTTGCTCACTGCAAGTTGGTGGTTCCAGACAATTAATTCCACGTTTTATCACGATATTTTCCTTAACCGTACGTGCTTGGTGTTTTTAGGTGTTCGATAATTTACTTATGACCCCTAAAAGTCACATTGGTACATGTTGGGATTGTTGGGGACTAAACTCAGTACCTCTTGCACGGTATTTGGAAGGTTTTGAAAATAGTACATCATAAATTTTCGCCCACATATGACAAAACCAAATAGTAACTAAAAATAATAAAATAAAAACTTGGTTAAAGAGTCTTTCGCGTCACCCCTTACCTGAGCCCAGTAGGGTGCTAATAAAAGAGCAATAAAAGAGACCTTTTTGCCTACCCTCACCGCATGTGGTTGTATGCATTCACGATTTTACAATCTATTGTTTATATTTAACAAATATATGTGTTTAATTTTTTATAAATAAAAATAAATAAATATCAGAAACGTAAAGATAATTTTTTTCTGATTTCAACCAAATTCTGTAGTTTACAGATATGACACCAAAATATTCTAAATTACACTGAGAAACAAACAACACCCAATATAACATAAAATACCTTTAGCGCCTGTATCTAACAGGACTTGTCAATAAATATTAATACTATTAATAGTCATAAATATACCCATCACCAACATGCAAAAAGAAATCAAAATAGAAAAGAGATAGAGAGCTTTATTTGGCTACATTACATATTTTTAAATACATTTGTAGCAGGTCATATGTTTGGTATTTTTGATACCGACTTAAAAATTATGTAGTGCAAAATAAACAATAAAAAAACAACAATAAAAACAGTACAACATTACAAGAATATACAAACAATACCATTAAAAGCAATAAAATTAATAAAATGTCTTAACGAAAAACATGTCAATATAAGTATTTCACACAATGCCCAATGGACAACTATAAGGAAAGGCTTTATTATTTTTTTAAATTTATTCTTGCTAAATTTCTTTAAGTTAGATGGTAAAATATTATACAGTTGGTAGTTTAAAGTATTTTTCTGAGATTTAGTAAGTCGAAATTTTTTCATTCTAATATTTTCCGAGTATCTCGTGTTGTAGTCATGTAGATCAGATTGTTTTTCTAAAAATTTATATCGACTATGAATTTCAAGAAGTGTGTTGTAAATGTAAAGTGTAGGTAAAGGCATAATCCCAAACTTTTTAAAAAGAGGTCTACAGTACTCTAGGTAACTAGCTTTAGCTATAAGCCTTATAGCTTTTTTTGCATACGAAAGATGTTAATGGCAGACGAAGAATTACCCCAAATTATTAAACCATAATTAATTTGAGAATGAAAAAGAGAAAAATATGTAATTTTTATAGTTTCGGCATTAGTAATGTTCTTAAGTTAACGCAATAAAAATAAGCAACTTGATAATTTTTTCTTTAAAGCACTGGTATGACTAACCCAAGATAGTTTATTATCTAATACTATACCAAGCAACCTTACGCTATCGACGTTAGAAGCTGAAGGGCCAGCTGAAATTTGTAGCCTTTGTGTTTTATCATTATTAAGTTTAAGTCTGTGTGCAGAAAACCATTCAAGTGCTTTATTATCAATTAATTCGGACATCTCATATAGACCAGTTAAATTTTTGTTGGAAAATATAAAAGATGTGTCATCCGCGAAAATAATTGATTTAAACGGGGACACATACTGTGGTAGATCGTTTATATATATATATATATATATATATATATATATATATATATATATATATATAATAAATAGCAACGGTCCAAGTACGGAACCTTGAGGCACACCTTGATTAATACGCTTGAAATCAGAAATATTACCGTTAAAATTCACAGCTTGCCACCGATTTCTTAAATAAGTGCTGATAAGAGCTAACGGTATCCCTCTTATACCATAAAAACTAAGTTTGTCCAACAAGACATCATGAAAAATACAATCAAAAGCTTTAGATAAGTCGCAGAGTGTAACAGCTGTAATGTTACCCTCCTCAATTTCAGTAATTATGTCTTCAAGTACTTTAAGGACAGCATGTGTTGTTGAACGCTGACTTCGAAAACCATATTGAGATGCAGTAATAAAAAAAATCAAAGTATATAACAAGCCATTTTTTTATAGCTTTTTCAACAATTTTACTGAAAATACTTGTTATGGAAATTGGCCTATAATTATCTACTGATGACCTATCGCCTTTTTTAAATAGAGGAATAACCTTTGAAATTTTAAAAACGTCAGGAAAGGTGCCGGTAGAAAAAATTAAATTAATTAGTTTAGTTAGAGGTTCCACAACTATCTGGATGGTTTCTTTAATAATTTTACTATTAAGTTCATGTACATCTAAACATCTAGAATTGTTAAGAGAATTAACGATATCTAATATCTCTGTGTTAGTTACAGGCTGTAGGAAAAAAGACTTACAAGGTCTGGGAAATTTAGTAAAAAGACCCTTAAATACCCCAAAAATGCATAAAAATACCTGTAGCACCTGTATCTAACCTATCTAAATATTAATAGTAATAAATATACCCCTCACCAACATGCAAAAAAAATAACAATACTTCTAGCAAATGTATGTAATAGTACTTGTCAATGTAAAAAAGTGATTAGTTCATCAGTGGTTGAAAATGTTGTATCTCATTGGTAACATCCGTCCATTGCTCTTCATGTGTGGTGCATCGACTACGCCAAACATACTCCACCAAATATGTTTCAAATCTAGTTATGCACATCCTTCCCAATCGTCGACGAAGATTCCTCTTAATGATAGACCATTTACCTTCGATATTTTGGGTGTGAATACGTCGATTGTTTGGATCCACAAAATGTCGTTGGTGATTGACTTGATAGTGATGGTATCCAAGGTGGTTTAAACCAGTATATCCTCTCCACGAGTCAGTCATTACAATGGATCCAGGCAAAACATTTTCCTGAATAACACGCTGTAATGTGATAGCGTTTCTGTTAGGCACAAACGTAAGAAAAATTATCTTTGTTTGTCGGTCTATTCTTCCACCCACCCACCGTGTCCTTTGCAGACGTCCGCGATGATACTTTCGTTTTCCGTAAGCACTTTCATCAATTTCCACTATGTGTCCAGGACCGCCTATTTGCTCATTGATTTCCAGCATCCAGTAAAATAGAAGGTTTCTGAAATGTTGAAGGCAGCGACCCACAACTTTCCTGGAAACTCCAGTTTCCGCTACTATTACTGTTACTGGATACTCCTTAATCCACATTACTAAAATAATCAGCAACTGAACTATAGGAAGTGTCGAAAAATCTAGAAACGAATTTGTCCTGCAGGACCTTTCAGTACAACAGTTCCGTCTGCGACACCGATAACTTGGTTCTCTTCCTTGTCTTTTTTGTTGGCCAAGTTGGATTCTATTCCCACACACACACATGTCCTGGAACGTGAAACAAATCCATGTACCATCAAAAAATTTACCAAACCCAATTCCTTTATGTGATCCTTAAAAGCTGTAGAACTGCGGAGGAATTCCATCATAAGATTATTATGATGAATACTTTACACAAACAGATTATATATTTTTTATCACTACCGAACAATTAATAGGATGATGTATACCGTGCGTAAAACAAGACACAAATAATTGTTTGTGAATACTGGCTAACATTTTATATATTTTCTGTTATTACCGAACAATACAAATTGATATAAAAAAAAACATTAGGATAGCATTTTAATTAGGGTAGATCTTTTTTAATCTGATTGTTATTGGAATTGTTAAAGTTTATCTATTTTCAAAACCTCATTTGAGATTATCCCTTGCTGTTTTGGATTTAAATTTGATAATTAAGCATTTTTGTAGTATTAAGGTATTCTATTACTTATATATTATTTTCAAAACATTATTATGAGATTATCCCCTGCTGTCTTGGATTTAAATTTAATAATCATTGGGCATTTTTGTACCACATTATGAGATTATCTCTTGTTTGTTTCTCAGTGTAATTTAGAATATTTTGGTGTCATATCTGTAAACTATAAAATTTTGCGTAAGTATTATATATGGTTAAAATCAGAAAAAAATTATCTTTACGTTTCTAATATTTATTTATTTATTTTTATTTATAAAAAATTAAACACATATATTTGTTAAATATAAACAATAGATTGTAAAAAGGTCTCTTTTATTGCTATTTTATTAGCACCCTACTGGGCTCAGGTAAGGGGTGACGCGAAAGACTCTTTAACCACAAACTTTTTTAAAAAAATTTAACTGCCTTCAAAAAAATGCACTAAAAAGCCAGAAATACAATCTTTATTTCCTAAAAAAATTGGAATCAACTAGGCATCTGATTTCGATTTCCTTGAAGTCTGCTTCAATGGCAAATTACATTCTATTTTAATCTTAGCTATTAAATCCAGGTTTTAAATGTTATTAACTCAAGTCTTTTACAAAGATATAAACCATTGGAGCCGACTTCAAAAAAATCGAAATCAGATGCTTTAATATTAATTTTAGCAAACGAATACAACATTAATATTCACTTACAATTTGGCAAATACAAGAAAGCTTTCGACTCAGTGGAACATTAAGCAATTATTAGATAAGGCCAGGATAGTCTCTTTGGGTCCATATAAGAAACATCAGTAATAATGGTTAAATTAGTAGGAGTAAGACAAAGTGATACCATCTCACCAATTATTTAGAACTGAAGACTATAATCGAACAATTATACCATGCCTCTCAAAAAATAGGACTCGCGATTAACAGAACAAAAACAAAAATCTTCAGCATGCAAAATATTCAACTTTTAATCGGTAAGAAAGAGATAGAGAATGTAACAAAAATGTATACCAAGGGCACAAACTAAAAATCAAAAAATAGAAATATCGCAAAGAATAATTCAGAGTTGTGCTGGGCTGCTTTGCCTTTAAAAAACTAGAATTTATACTTAAAAACAGACGTGTAACTATGAATGGAAAGTGTACGGTAGCTGCGTACTTCCAGTAAACAGTTACGGGCTGCAAACAACGACCCTTAGAAAAAACAGTCTACATCGTTTGCAATGCACGCACCGAGCTATGAAGAGACAGACGCTGCGTGTCAGTTTGAGAGATCACATAAGAAACAAAGAGATTACGAGAATGATTAGAATAATATACATAACCGAGAGAATAGTCAGATTAAAGTGGAAATGGGCAAGACACGTGACTAGGATTGAAAAAGCTCAGAATAGAGATATCTGGAAAAATATAAAAGAGGTATATCTCCAGCAGTGGAGAAAATACAATTTATAAAGAACAAAGAAGAAGAGTCGGAAGTTCACTTGGTTTAACGGGGACTTGGTTTTAGGTCAGTTTTGAGTCTTATATCTTACCAAGGTACTTTATCTCTAGCACCACTTATATATTTGTATCATTAAGACATAGAGGACATCCTCCTTTAAAGTTTCTTTTCCTAGTAAATGTTACAACCTTATACTTTAGGCGACTTATGTTAAGTCCTGTATTTAACGTCCGTTTTGTGACTATATATACAGAGCTTGTTTTATCTCTTGTTTTAGTTTTAAATTTGCTGGGAGCCAGGATAACCAAGTTATCCACATAACCCATTACATTCTGTTTTTACTGTTAAGTCTCACTTTTAGATCTTCTATAACCAGAATGAACAGCAATGCATTTTTATATATACGGACTTCTTTGAAAAATCATTTGTTTATCGAAACATTTTTGCAAATCAATTTTATTTGTATATTTACATTGATAGGTATATATTGCTAGAATTGTGTTATACTGTCCAACATGGCTTAATGTGTAAAATAAATAAATAAATATTTAAAAATCCCTAGATTTAAAGCATGTGTATACTTTGCGTTAGATTTAATAAAATGGTAGCGGTTCTACTTTTTACTAATGTAGTGTAAGCTCAATCGATCTACAATATAGTATAATCTAAGCAAACGTTCTGAATAATGTGATTCTTTGAACCCGAAATAAATTCTGGCACACTAGAGGAAGTTTATCGTAAAAGCTTTCGAGAAATATAAATTTTACAATCCTATTTTGGAGACGAGATTTAAAGTAAAATTTTATGAGTACGTTACTTCTGAATAAAACATATATGATAAAATATTTTGTATTTGGATTATATATAACAAGTTTTTTAAGGATGAAACATTACTTTCATATTTTTAAAGCGAAGCTTTTTATGTCGGCTTTGGCGACTAGGCGAGAGAAGCGAATGCTCGAAAGCAGTGAATCGAGAAAAAGCGTCCGCATACGTACGGGAGATGATTTTATACCCCCTTTCACTCTCTAGGGATGCGAGGCCACCTTTAAAACACTACGTTTTTATTTAAATAAAATTGAATTAAAAACGTTTTTATCCTATAATTGTAGGTATTACAAACTTACAGTGTCTAGTATTGAATGTTATAATTATAATAGTATATTATTCATCCAACGTGTAATGATAGCTGCTATAATTTTTTCGATCATTTTCCATTTTATTTTAGTCTCGTTTTTTGATTTATTTATAAATTAAAACACCTTCTACGCACCTTATAGTTTGAAGAATTTAAAAACAAAACACAGCACCATCTACCGGATGTCTACCCAAAGTAGATGTCAAACGTTAATAGAGAGTTATATCAATTAACTTACACCGCCGTCGATTACAAATTCAAGAAACTAAATAATAAATCTCAATAAATCGTTACTTTAAAAACTAAATAAAAAAATATTTTATGGTAGACCACAAAGTAAATATAAAGCATTTTCGGATCCTCAAATGTGATGGTTTAAGTAAAATTTTATAATTCTTATCCCCACCTATTGACAACTCGTAGAACTTAGATGTGAATTTAACGCTTTAAGTATTATAAAACCTTACATTATAATAGAAAAACGCTTATTAATCTAAAAAACTATCCTATCTTTTAAGTTCGAACAAATAGCATAAATCTACAAAATTTCATTGAAATCGGTGGTTTCAGAGATTAGTGCAAACGAACATCGTGACACGAGATAATATGAGTATATGAACAATATTTCTACATTTAAAGGAATTTATTTTATAGAGGATATCCACGGATTTTTTTCAAATTTTAGTTAGTTAAATTGAAAATACCTTATCCTGAGAGTTACAGGCCTCTAGAAGCTTTAGTGCCCTCCAAAGACCCAAAAAAGGCCTTATATTTAACAGACTGTATCTCGGAGCCCAGTTACCCGTTTTTAACTCACTAAGCGTTTTTGTTTTGTTATTTTAGAAGAATTTTCAGTTAAAGGTTTTAAGAACTATGTTTATTTTCTGTAATATATAAATGTCTTCAGGCTCTCTGATTGACAGAAATAAGCTTTTTTTTTAATTAGCTTACTTGAGTAGCAAAATACTCATTTTTTAGAGGGTTAAATAAGGTAGATAGAGGCTCGGGCTACGAAAATCTCCAAAGGTACGTTATTATTTATATACAAAACTAAAAATTTTAATTTTATTTGCTTAATAGATATTTTGTATGGATATATATATCACTGAACATATATTTAATATCGAAAGAATCATTACCTTTATCGCCGCAATTATCGTTGCTATAAACAATTGACCTCACATTCACTTTTTACTGCACTTCATACTTGACGAAAACATGTAAATGTATTATTGTTTAGCAGCTGTCCACGCGGACGCATCGCTCACTCAAGTAGGAGAGAGAGAGCTCTCGCTTGCACTTCAAGCCATAAATAGAACGCCTCAGAGCAAGGTAACGCCGCATGAGTCATGTTTTTTGGTGCGAGCAGCTGGCTTCATCGAATTATAAGACGTCACGTCAAAAATCTTTATACAATTTAACGTTTAGCAGACCAAGCACGAGCAGCTTGAAAATGCGTAAAAACACGATATTTACAAAAATAACCATTTTCAATCAGATGTATCTCCATATAGACTAAACAGATTTTAACCCACTAACTTTTATTTTAATGGTCTTTTTAATAACTTTCAAATGTCGTTGAACAAATTAAAATCAGATTAAAATTCGAGGATTTATGAAATTTTTAACATTACTTAAAATGATCCCAAAAGTCAGCGTTAATAACTAGAGATGTGAAATTTTTACTGGAAAAACAACTTACAAAATTACAAAAAAAATGTCTTGGTGAGTTAAAATCGGTTTACTAGGCTCCGAGATACTGCCTGTCAAATATAGGGTAAACACGGCCTCTTTTGGGTCTTTGACTGCCCTATCTAGGGACCTAAGGCGTCTAGAGGGCTGTTACTCTCAAAATAACGTTTTCTTAATGGGTCAAATAAAATACCAAAGTCCAAATTCCTTAAAAAATAGAAATATTGCTCATATATATTCTCGTTACTTTAAATGTTTTTTAATTATGGATGTAAAATTGTTCATATTTATTTTTAAACTCGATATAATATTTAATGGTTTTATACAGTAACTACAATTTTACTTAATGACTGGTTTATTACCAAATCGCTTAATAGAAATAGTATATTATGGAACAAGTGGTTGAATTGAAATTGTGTTTTTTTCAACCAGCGATAGCGAGTGGAAAAAACGTGCCAGCGATGACGGATGACGAATTCAATTCTGGCATTGTAATCACCCAGAGGCGGCTCTGCGGTGGCATCCGGGGGGACATTCTGGGGGGAAATTGCATAGTCCATGAAAATCTTTCCAAATTCGTTACTCGGGGGTTTTCGAGGATGCCGAATTCAATTCTAACTGTGGCACTACGAGATGCGGGTACCGCCGAAGTGGGTTGGAGTGATTACTAGCATGCAAGCATTGCGATGGCAATTGTTCAAACCAAAGAGGCACTTCCAACGGGGTCGAGAATAGTGACGACGAAGAAGATGATGAAGGGAAAGAAGAATCAGAGTTTGAATAAGATGTTTAATATCTAAATTAAAAATTTAAGTTTATAATGAATATTTCAACATAAATAAAAACTTTACTATTTGTTATTTGAATTAAGTACTATTTTCATAATTTGTGATATTTCACTTTCTCCTTTACCATTTCCCACAGCACCAACCCCGAGCTCCCCCGCAGAATTCTAATGCCGGAATTAAAATCGGCATCACCAAAAACCCCCCAGTAACGAGTTTGGAGCAATTTCCATGTACTATGTACGAGCGCCTCTGGGTAATTACAATGCCAGAATTGTCGAGTGTCGAGTTTGTAGGGATTTTCATGGACTATACAATTTCTTACCCAGAAGGTCCTCCCAGATGCCCCGCAGAACCGCCTCCAAGCGCCTTCGGGTGATTACAATGCCAAAATTGAATTCCTCATTCCCAAAACCCCCCAAGTAACGAGTATGGAGTGCTTTTTCTGCGCACCCTCACAGAGCAACCCCCGTGCAACCACGGGTAATTCTAATACCAGAATCGAGTTTGGCAGCCCCGAAAACCTCCAAGTAACGATTCCCGAGCGATTTTTCCGAGTTTCCAGTCGTGCCTATAAAGGTGCAAGGAATGATGCAATTGGAAAGTGTATTCTCCGGCCCAGAAGGCATTTTTCAAAAATGCGCCAAACTAGACGTTATAGACTTTTTCCTGGGACCTTCATGAACACAATAGAGAAAACCGTATCTCGATATCTGTTGGATGTCCAAATTTCCGTTATTCGCGCGATTTTCATCTAAATGCCCTGGACTAGCACAACTATAATCTCTTCGGGTCCTGTTTCAAAATCAGCAATTGACTATTTACCAGGATTAGCTACGCTTTGTATAGAAAAAAAATTATTATACAGATTACAAATTAATAACAAAGTTTATTAAATATTTAAATGATTAAATTAATATGAAGATGCAAATGCTCAAATTCAGGAAAGTATAGAAATTGTTATGACTTAAACTAATGAATCTAAAATAAAACATCGACAAGAATTTCAGACTTTTAAAATAGGAAACTTTTAACTTTCTTTTCTTTTTTATTATAGTTTTAACTGTTAAATTTAAAATTTTTATTAAACAAATAAATTAATTATTTCTTATTTAATTAATTACATAAGGCATATTAATAATAATAATAATAATAATCTTTATTTCGACAAATATACACACTATAAAAATATCAGTTTTTATAATTTAGTAATATAATGCCCATTTATGACCATGTGGTTGCACATGGGCTGCCGAACTACTAAACTACTAAAACTGATAGATAGGTACATTTGATATACATTTAATACAAAGATATATCAAATGGCTTATACTAAAAAAGATATACATATATTTCTCAATATTTTACATTTTATGTGGTCCTGCATGGTTTTAAAGCTGCAGGCATAGAGCCAGTATAGAGCATTGCATTAAGGAAAATAGTAACACTAAGTACTTGAGCTTTACGGAGATCTATAGCAGTCATTCCATCAGGTCCAGGAGAGTTGAAAGCTTTAGGGTCGCTAATTGCAGTTTTCACTTGTTGGATAGTAAAGGGAGCGTAGAGGTTTGGTACTGGTTCTTTAAAGTTTTTGATGGTTTCGTTGTCAGGAAGAGAGTTAATAGAGGAGACACTTTCGTAGTGGGTCCGGATGTTATTAGCAAATGGATATTGAGATATCGAGCCATGTTCAATTCCTTTAGTTATCAGGTTCGCCAGAGATGCTTTATCAGTTAAGTAGAGCTCCTGGTAGAGTTTAAAACGAAAAGCCCTAAGGGCTCTATTTGTGGATGGTGGTTCTTTGGTAGTTGATTGAGTTGTAGTTCGGTTGTGGGATGAAGTTTCTTTTGGAACCCAAATGGATGCATAGAGGGTAGTTAATTCAGCTTGAAAGTTGGAGTCTCTGGGTTCATTAATTATTTTAAGGATAATTTCTTTGGAACAGGCGTTGGTTGCGTTGTTGTTAGACAACTTTATAAAGTATTGGCGAACAGGATCATCGTTAACCTCTTCGTCAGAGTTCTTATCGTGTGATGAGAAACTAGGAGAAGCTGGCTGGCTCATTAGGACTACTGGGTGTATTATAGTGAGAGGTAGCTGAAGATGTGGACTCAGCAGGTGATGATCGATCATGGTAGTCAGTGGTGGAGGAACTTTGATTGTCGCTGCTATAGCTGCTTGGTGAACTAATATTTAAACCCGATGGTCCGGAATGGTTATTAGGAGATATTGCAGAAATATGTTGATTGGCCTGCAGGAAGTCTCGAAGTTGTAGGTATCCTCGAAGCTTTCGAAGGTTACGAATTTTATCTGATGGATATTTAAATATTTTTGTAAGGTGTTTGTTAATTGGCGAGCGTCCTTTGTAATTAATCTCAGCTTTGGCTATCTCTTCTCTTTCAAGTGCAGAGAAGGGGTGATTCTTCGTCTCATCCTTTGCCTCCAGTTCACTTTGGTATTTGGCAGAATGTGTCTTCCTACGATGTTGTTATAGGCCAGCGTAGGTGTTAAAGCTTCGGTTGCAATCATGGCATTTTAGGTCATTAGAATGACAATATAGTCTTTGATGTTGACTAAGGCTATTTTGATTGGAAAATGGTTTGTTACATCTAGTACAGACGAAGTTATCTGGTTCGTGGTTAGGGCCACGGCAGTAACGGCTTAGATGAACTTTTAGACCAATTAGTGTGGTGAAGGTCCTTGAGCAATTTGTACAAGATAGTTCTTCAGACATTGCTTGATTTTTGCCAGTCGGTTAATATCTGGAATTTTCAGATATTATCGATAAGGGTAAAAAGATCCGACGAGGCTGTTTGGAGACCGTGTGTACTTTTTAATTTTAAAATCACGATTTATACTAGTAAAATACACGATTTCCCTTGTACGTCAGAGAAACACGTCCTTACTGACAGCGTATCAATATCAATATAATATATTTATAGTTGATTCAAATAGAAGTGTCATCAAGTGGGCTGGGTTTTGCTGGGTACGTGTGAGATCATCTTTAACTTTATTACTAGATTCAATGGAAACAGAACTTTAGTTAGGGAATTATATGTCATTGCCATGTGTCAAAAGTTTTATAGTTATATTGAGGTTATTTCTGATGTGATCGAAAAAAAGTAAATATTACGCTTGAAAGTAATATCTAGGATCCCTTTAAACTGTGCATATTAATACTTAATCAGTTTTAAGAATCAATCTAACCCGTAATCTTATACGAGTACTTATAATTTAAATTTTGGTGATCTAAAACACTCTAATAATGTATTTATCCATGTGTAAACAACCAACCAAGGAATCTTTTATATCTGTACTAATTAAAGAATCATGAAATTAAAATCTACTATTATTGTGTTTATATTGAAACCTTAGTAAACGATTATTCAAGATTTCTCTCATAGGATTTTTTGAAAATTTTGAAAAATATCTTGAAACCTCTTTGAACAAAAGGAATACTTGGCAAATATTTAAATCAAGCAAAATATTACAAATAATTCTTTATTAAAACATTTCATTATAAATGCACCTGAAAACTTTGTATTTTTACAAATTCCCTTTAGAAGAGTATATTGAACCAGCATGTAATGACTTATTTTGTTAAAAAAAATATCCGAAAATATTTTTTAATCAACCATCAAAATAATTTCTTCACTAGTTGAGTCTGTCTCGTAGTCACTTTCACAAATATCTTCATTTTCGGATTCTGACTCAGATGAATCAGAATTCAAATTTATAATAAAAGGTGGCACATCGTCCACACTTTTTACACCCATGAATTTCTGCCAATCGATTTTAATTTCTTCTTCAGCATGGCTTATGAAGTTTTTCCACTTATCTTCTGAGCACTGGTGAATTGCTGCTTTCCATATGGACATCACTCTATCTTTTGATGATAACTGAGCAGAAATGTGTTTGTTATAAAACGTTTTACAATCTGCCCATGCTAATTCGATTGGATTGTATTGACAATTATATGGTGGTAATCTTAATACTTCGTGGCCCTCTGCTTTGAGTATCTCGTCTATTTCATATTTTATATTGATCTGTTCCAATCGAGGTTTTATACTTTCCCAGAGTTGCAATTTGGTACTATTGCTATCAAAAGGTAAATTGTAACAAGTCATCCAACGAATTAACTCTTCCTTTTTGCTAGATAAACTTGGTGGTTTTTGAACCTTCATTGAATGATACGGAGCATTATCCATTACCACAACGCATTTACTATTTAAAGAATGCAATGCAGGAATAAGTTGATGAGTTACCCATTTTTTAAAAATATCTCCATTCATAGTTTTGTGATAATCTCTATCATTTATTTTACTGTCTAAAATTAAATCACAACCAATCAGAAACCCGCGTTGACACCCAGCATTTACTATTGTATATCGTTTTCCTTCATTTTTAAAAACAGAGGGTAACCCTTTTGATGTAGACTCTAAACACCATTGACGGATTTGATTTCTATTTTGATACACCCAAGTTTCATCCAAATAAACGAACATTAAATTTCCCTTTTCATATTTCTTTAAATAATGCAAATATTCCCAGCAAAACTTAATTCTAGCAGTAATAATTTGAGGCCTTTCTATCAGAACTTTTCTTCTATCAACTTTTTTGAATCTGTATCCAATAGATTTAATTACATTAAATAAAGTGGTTTTAGAATAAGGGAAATCCAAATTTTCTTTTACATGTTCAAATATAGTTTGAATCGTAAAATGTTCGTTTTTCTTTATTTTTGAAAAAATTAAACTATTTAACAGTTCCTTAAAACCATATCCAACATCGGCAACAGTTTGCTTATATTTTTTAAGTTGCAATGGTTTTCCTAAACGTTTTCGATTCAAAACACGTTGCACTGTGCGAGTAGAAACCTGAAATATTTTTTAATAAAGTAATAACATTAATGACATTAGAAAAAAAACTTACTTGGAAAACTAATGCTACTCTTGCTAAACTAGCATTAACATCGTGAGAATCTTTAAAAAATTCATTATAAAATCGACAGATTGCTTCAGATTCCCTCTCTGTTAGATTGCATTGCGGATTCATTATTTAAAGATATAAATAACCTTAAAACAATGTATTTATGAAAACATGTATGATTAAACGATTAATTATTTATACTTACGTAAAAACGGCAAATACTTGTATAAGTTAGCTCTGAAAAGAACTTTGTTAATATATGAACAAGAACAATAAATGAAACAAAGCAAAATTGTAAACACAAGACCAAAACACCAAGCGAAATATTCTGACGTGACAGCCAAATAGACAGATCGTGATCTGATCACAGGCTGGCTAATATTGCGATTCAAATTTCACTACACGCGGGTGCTGCCACTACAAATTTGAATTTTCCAGAGACTACTTGATGACACTTCTATTTGAATCAACTATGTATACATATGAAAACATGAAAACAACTTATATTTAAAAAACTATAGCTTGTTTAGAACTACCTACTGAAATACTGAACTATTTTCATAAAGTCCGTTATAGTGTTTGTTGTGTATTCAAAGCTTTGTCTTTAGTTTATGATAAATATTTTGCAAAATATAACTGTAGTTATTTATAATGTACGCTTATCCAGCCTGGAGACGAGACAAAATGTTAATTGTGCCCCTTATTCTTCGAGACTCTGTGATACCCATTTCCCATTTAAAATTACTGTACTCTGGTGTTTTCATTCACTGATTTTCTTTAATTCTGAAACTTTCAAACATAAAAATCTTCATATCATTGTCCATTTTTTCTCTATTTTCTTGTTGCCGAGAAGGAACAGAGAGACGTGCTTCTTGTGACAACTAACTAAACACTGCTGGTATTCAAATTTTTGCACCTGCTTATATAATAAAATCTCATTTAACTTGATTTTTATGTTAAAACTGTCAAAAACCATATACAAGGAGTTCCAAAAGGTAATTTTCAACAATTTTGAATTGTCTTAATAGTTATTTGTGACACAAGGACGAAAAATGACATTTTGCAAGAGCGAGTTAAGTTGCAAAATATTTTCCGGACGTGTAACACACACTATTTTTTGGTCCGACTAATTTTTAATATTTTCAAAAGTTCTGTTATGTTCAACAGTTGACCGTTTGTGCTACCTAAAGTAAGACCAGTGACTAGAAGACAGCCGACAGACTGTCAGCTGGTATGACGTGATGTTAATATTATAGTATTTATAGTTGTATAATAACTTGTTTGATACTTAATATACGTGTTCAGCAGTTATTAGTGTTTTAATTAACATATGTTGCAAACACAACAAGTTCAAAAACTTTTTATTTTCTGACATACAAGATTAGATGTTTATTGACATCTATTGTACGATTTAAAGAATTAGTAATAAGGAATGATTATCTGATAATCGATTTCAAGTTCCTTAATTTTTATACATACCTACAAATACTGTGCTAATAAGCAGCACAGTAAAAATTGTTACATTGAAAATATTAACATTAACATCTAATAATTTTATATAAAGATAGCAGAGACAATGAACTATTTTCATAATCGAATGATAAGTAGTTGTAAATTGACATAAATGTCAAATTTTATAATACAAGTTGTGAGAGAAATTAAATGTAAATTAGAATCCTGCTTATCTTTAGAAAAAGTTATAGGTAAGTTTAGTATATTATACACTGTTTTTAAATAAATTTAATTAAAATTTGTATTATTCATTATGTATTTTTGATGACTTAAAATTTAAACTCATAGCGCCATCTCTTCAGATAATCTAAAAGCTACTTTGCCGGCCTAGGCCGGAAAATGTCATTTTCCGGACGATTTTAAAGTAATTAATAGTATTGTTTCTGGACGGAGGACAAAAAAGAATTTTTTATTTATTATCACTAATAGTTTTTAAACCTCACAACAAACATGTCGATATAAAATTTGTTATCTAAAACCACCTAGAACTACTTTAATTGTCCAAATCAAATTCCATTATGCTCAATTTCTTTTATAAATATTTTAATTAATATTGTATCAACTTTTAAATAACTAGTTGAATTATATTAGTATACCCACTATAATATACACTAACTAATTATACCAATATAACTGCCCTAGAATCATTTTATTATTGATTTCTATCTATTATAAGTAGCAATTTCTTGTCACCCATCAGGATATTATCAAACCTACTACTCATTTTTTTTATTACAATCGATATAGTTAAACGAAACGTTTTTAATTATAAACTTAAGTCGAGGTTACATGATTTCAGTAACTGGCGCCAGTCTCACTGGCATGCCAGTGCTTGACTAGGGTAGCGCTGGACAGGTATATAGTTACACGTATCCAGTAGCGAGGGACAGTCTCAGTGGCTCGCTAGTTCGTACTTGGTGAAGTCAGTTGTTTGTTGATTGTCAGAATCGTGTTACTTTTACAAAAATGGAGTTAAAGCAAAAGCAGTTGTTAAAAAGAAAATGTTCGATCTATTAAGGAAGGAACTGATTAATATGTTGGAAGAAGAAGAGCTTCGTCTTTGTTGTTACAACAACTACGAGTAGATGATCCTATTGAGTATATGTTGGCGTTACCGTGGTTATTCACCTTTAAATAAGCAACTTACAAAATTAGTCCGAGTTAAACTTAATTTTTGAGCAAAAAAACTTGTACGAAAAACACGAATATTGAGTAGTGACCCAACTAACAATTTAAGTTTTATAATGGCTTTTAGAACGTTTACAGAACTTATTTTATTAAACAGCCACTGTTTTATAAACACTTACACAATGTTCTTACAGCTCTTATAAGCATGGAATTGGCGCATATTATAAAACAAATCGCCTGTTAGACATGCTCTATAGATGTTGTTTGTTGCTATAATAAAACAGTTGTAAGAACATTTATAAATGTCTAATAAGAACATTTAAAAACATTTATAAAACTGTTTTATAACAGCTCTGTTACTACCAGCGCCAATAGTTACACGATGAAAAAGTTTTTTTAACATTCCCGTTTACACAAAATTGTTCGTGAATATGCAATTAGTCTCTTTAGCTGTTGTAGAAAGATACTAAATCTGTTAACATGGTAGCAAAAATTGAATAGATGACATATGGCTGATTCGGTATACAAAGTACTTAATAAAAAGAATGATTTGAAAAAATTCACCCATGGAGCAGATTTGGCTGCGAAACTAAATTTACTGTTAAGTATATGGTACAATTCTAATAAAATTTGAACGCGCCTCCCGAATTATGATAATTAAGAAAATTTAAAATATAATTTAATAATGAAAAAATATATATTATATCTATTTTTGATAAATAGTTTATGAGGACCTTCTTCATTATAAACTAGCCAGTCTAGCATATTTATATTTCATGAAAATGTTACAATAGACACGAAAAAATATAATTAAAATATGCAGCCTGTCGCTTTGAAGCCTCACAAGATGGCCACTTACTTATACGATCCTTATAAATCAAAATTGTCCGAAACAGTACAATTATGCTCTTTATGTAGCTGTTATAAAAATAAAACAGGATTTGTCTGGGCAGAGGTGTACTCGTTATAAAAAGTAAATAACATTATGTTTTACCTACAATTTTGTAAAGTGTATATTAGTAAATATAGACCCTAATAATAATGTCGCTTTTTCTCGTATTGCCTGATGAGAAACGCAATTATAAATGTTGAGTCCATCAGTCTCCTCTGTTGGATTATAGTCATTTCGATTGCTAATCTTCAAGGTCTCTTAATGATTGTTAGAGCTAGAGCCACTATTGCTTTCTATCTGTGGATCATTTCCGATCCCATAATATTTACTTTTATGTTTTCTGTAAAATGAACCACTTCTCTTAATTTTTCTCCAGCTACTGCACGACATTTTTTTTGTACGTGCAAACAAAAAATATTACTAGGCTAAATAAAAATGATGGATATTTTATAACAGTTTTATAAGTATTGTTGTGTTAACATTTTAATGTTAAAAGACCTCCTTATGCAACATATTTGTTTTTTAACTGTTTTTTGTAAAACTATAAAACAACAATTTTATAATTACTCGCCTTTATACCAATCTGCTGCAAAAAGAAATTTACTTTTATTAATAACAATTAAAAAACTATTTTATTATTAGTAAATATGTTCGTAACAAAACAGTTTTATTCTTGCTTTTATGGCGATAAATGAATCCAAAAAAGCACCATTATAAAATGCTTTTAGAGCAAAGTATAATTCAGAGCTAATATGCTCTATAAAAAGTATTTTATAAACGTTTATAAAATAGCTCTATCACTTATTCTATAATTATTTTATAATTTTGCTGTAAAAACGTTCTCAAAACAATTTTGGTGACAAAACAGTTAAGCGAACCAATTTATCGCGAATTAATACTTTATAAAACATAAAAGATTTTACGGAGCGTCAATAAAGCAATTATAAAATATATTAGTTCGCTAACGATATCCAATTGCTAGTTGGGGAATTAAAGTTGAATATTTCGAATAGTCGAGAATTTTTCGAATAGTCAAATTATTTGAATATTCGAATAGTCAATATTCGAATATTCGAATAGTCAAATTATTTAAATATTCGATTAATCGAATTATTCGAATAGTCGAATTTTTTGAATAACAAAAAATTCGAATTTAGAATAGTCGAATATTCGAATTATTCGAATTATTCGAATAAAACTCCGAGCCCTACTTCAAATACCTTTAATTTTAGTCGTCACTTCTTCAATAGTATAACATATCCATTCCTTGTAGCGCTGATGATCACATTTGTTTGTTTTATATGCTTCACATCGAATATCCCATAACCATTGTTAATCTCTATAAAGTTGTAAAAACTTTAACGTATTTGCTTCGCTTAATTTTCGGGTTATTTTATATTATTAAAAATTCAAACTCTGTCAATGAAACTTTGCTCCTCACAGTTACGCCAGCCACTGGAACGCTGTGTTAACAGGTGTCTACAAGCACGGTTAGAGGGGACCACTGGCGTAAAAAATAGACCAATTTTTTTATTCGAGACAGCACTGGACTGACGCAAAAGTGTTTACATGATGCCCCTACCATGCCAGTGAGACTGGCGCCAGTTACTGGCATCATGTAAACACGCCATTACTTTTGTAAATAGATAAACGTTATCAGGAGCCTCGGTTAAAAATTTAATTACTTCTTCTTTGGAGAACGTTTTAGATTTTTTTGGATGATAGCCAATTCTTCAATATACGCTCCAAAGACTTCTTCGGAGTGCCTTTTTTATTCTTCAGTCCTTAAACCACTTTCACTCATTTTTACAATCTAAACACTAACCACCAGTAACTGACATTCTTATTAAAATTGAAATGTCAAAATCGCCGAAATCCCTGTATTTTGAGACTTTCACTTTTTAAAGACTTAAATGCAATTTTATCCACTGTAATTGTAGCATTTTTAAAAAATCAGTTAATTAATTTCTATTTCATTATTTCTTTTTTAAATATAAGTCGACACTGTCGTTAAACAATTTTCCTTCTTCATTAAATACAGAAACTAGAATTTGTTTCGAGGTTATTCCAGAAAAAACTTGTTAATGAGTATCGATAAGTCTAACCGATATAAGATCCCTCTTACTCACTTCAGGTACTTACTACAGGGTTTCTGATCTTTCACGACACTTTTTACGTGAACACCTGTAGCAAAGTCAGTCTTTACCGTTTTTTATAAACCTTACAAAGTGATTGTATTCCGAGTTCCGATTATTGCAATAAAAGTTTGGTAATTTCTCCAAAATGGTTTTACCACCTTTAATTAATGTTGAATAAGATTAAAGAATTGTCAAATTTTTACCATATTTTGGAGATTAAGCTGGTTGCTGACTCTCATGTTACATAAGAAGCACATCATCGGATCTATACCGTAAGATTTGATTTTCTTTAAACCTTTACTGTTGATTCCTTTAAAGATTGAATTCTATTATATATAATATATCGACTCACCAAGAAACAATAGTGAAGTGCCGGTTCTAGTAAAAAAAAATAACAACCGGAGTTTTTTTTTATTTTTTTACCTGAATTTCTTATGTATGTTTGAATAATTATAATATATGGATATGTAAGTACTCTTTTAACTCGAGTTAATAGGAAAGCAAAAGGTGAATCTTAATATTTTTTTAGTTTTTGTCTAAATTCAACCTACTCTACTTTTAGCTTAAACAGAGTAGGTACATATAGAAACAACATAAAACCTCAACTGTTATCCTAAGTGTATAGAATACCATTTTTGGATGGCTACTTTGTGTGTCTTACGTATTATTTCTGTTTATAGATATCTGATTCAATTTTTTTTATTAATAAACAGATGAATAAATTTTGTTATGTTTTAAACAGATATTTGCTTTTCTCTCTAGATTGTGTTGCACTGATCAATATTTTCTTTTAACCTTTTATTTAAAAATGAAACAAAGTAACTAAATTTTGAGTCATCAAACATTTTCTTATAAAACAAGTTTTAATTTTAACATCAGGATAAGTAAAAACAAGTATAAATCTTTATTCGTTTTATTTTTCTTTCTCTAGATTAAAGTGTGTAATTTCTAATATTATAAATATAATCTTTGTCTGTTTTATGGGTTTCTCATCTCTCCCCATCCCTATCCTTTTATTTATTTTTTACGTTTTTTTTCCCTTTTCGACTTTTTTATTACATTATTAAATTGACTTCCTTTTGTTTCACACCACTTCGATAACTTTTCATTTAGCTCGTCCGAAACCAGGCTTGCTCTCCACCAACCAACTGAGTGCCGTTCACAAAGGTAAACCTAGAGACGAGCCTTCAACATCTTTCTTTCAAAAAAGTTAACATAATCTATTAATTAATAATATATTTTTTTCTGCGACGAGAAAAAACTTTGACATTATATCTCTGTTAACGGGTCACAAAACGTCACTTTTTATGAAATTATTACTTTTTTACCATGGGGAAAAAGTGAGTACTTTTTTCCCGGATATACACACATAAATAAAGGTTTTCTTGACAGATAGTTGATTGATAACGCAGGTCTAATTGTCACTATAAGGACAAAAGCCTACTAGTTTTAAAATTCAAATTTTGCATGAGTAATTTTCTGATTTTATTTAAAATATTGAATCGTCGTCACAGAAAAAAATAGTGTATTATACACGGGAAAAATATTAGATTTTAGCTCGAGATAATACTTTTTTCCCTTGTATAATAAATAACTATTAATCTCATTCGTAGAAAAAAACAGTTTTTATTTTATTTATTGTTAACATACGAATATTAATTAGAAAACATAACTAATTTAATTATTTTTTAAATTGTAAATTCACTACATTGTTTTTAAATATTTAATTAAATACCTATTCAATATAAATAAAATTGATTTCAGTTTTGGTATTTTCTAAATTTTATAAAATATAAAAAGCAGGTTTTGATACTGTTAATTACGTTTACTCGATAACTTTGTATTACATATATTTGATATTTAATTTATTTTTTGAAATAAATATTGCAAATGAGTTTTAATATTTATACTAATATAAATATATTTATATTTTACAGTAATAATTTACTGTAAAATTGCTTTTCGATATAAATGTATGTTTTTATATATTAGTTTATTTTTATTCTAACCATTTTTAGAATAATAAAAGAGACATCATTTAAAATTGATTCATTGGAATAGATAGTATATTGTCAAGGGTAATATAACAAGACCTTGATTATAGTCGGCTATTTTTGTGGTATCTAGATGAGAATATTTTAGTATCAATTTGTTGAGACATAATTTCAAAGATAATAATCAAAGATTAAAGCCCTCGAGCTAAAGCTCTCGGGCTTTAATCAGATTATTAATGTCAAATTATGTTGAAACAAATTGTAAAATTTTCGAGAAATTTAGCAACAACAAAAATAGCAGAATATTAATCAAGGTCGTATTATATTTAGGAAGATTATTTCCTGAGAAGACAAATTTTTGACATTTATATTTGACGTGACTATTTCTCTAGTGCAATAGTCGCTGATATTTGATTCTGATTGGTCCGATTTCAAAAAATTATGACATTCTATTGGTTAATTTGAATCGAAGAAAATAATCAATGATATAATTAATCAGTATGTATACAAATAATAACAAAAACAACTACCTAATTATATATTTTATCTACTCCTTTGACAGTAAATGTCATTTATACTCATTGTCACCATGCAGGGTAAGTAAGCTATAACGCACAGTTGTGCGTAATGAAACGTCATGTTGGAATGACGTTTCATTACGCACAACTGTGCGTTATAGCTTACTTATCCTGCATGGTGACAATGAGTATAAATGACATTTACTGTCAAAGGAATAGATATCAGTACAGTACGTACGTCATATATTTATTTAGAGATGTCAAATATTTGGATTAAAATTAAAATATTGAGTCGTAGCTACGCGGCTTCGTGCGTAACTTTTCCACTCTTACGTAATGTCCTACTTACCACTCTTGTTACGTAATATACTATTATATAATGGGTGATTTTTTTAATCGTAGATTTTTTTTTAATAAATGAAACACTCAAATTTCCATCATCTATTCAAATTTTGTATTAAAATCCCTAAATTAGTCTTTGTCATTTACTTTTTTAAGAAAACTTCATGTAACTGTTGACCACGACTCCATTTCAAATGGTCCATTCAGAAGATCCAATTATACATCACTTTTTCGAGCATTTCGGCTTATATCCCACTAATAACGCGTGATATATTTTTCTCTAAAGCTTCAATCGTGTTTGGCTTGTCCATATCGACTAACAACTTCACATAGCAAATAATCAAGAGGCGTAAACTCTTATAATCGTGGCAGCCAATTCACAAAACTATTTCGAGAGATAACCTGCTCACCAAATTCATTTTTCACCATGTTCATCGTTTCACCACCTGTGTGGCATCTGCTACCGTTTTGATGAAACTAGATATCAACCAAGTTCAACTCAGCCAATATCGTTCGCCGATAACGATAACGTTTCTTTCACGGTTGCCTTTGAAAGAAAAGGGACCGATGATGCCACCAGCCCATAAACCACACCAAATTGCTGTTTTTCGGGACATGTGGCTGTTCAGCCAGAAATGAGCTTTATTGCTGAACACAATTTTTGATAAAACAGCGGATTTTCATCAAGCTGTGGTATATAGGTCATTCGGTTTCAATTCTTGCATAAGTTGAATTTTATAGGGTTTCAAACCTAAATCCACACGTAAAATTTTCCATGTGGTTGAGTAACACATGCCCAATTGCTGAGAACGGCAAAGAATTGACATTTCACGATCCTCATTAACACTAGTCGCTACGACTGCAATATTGATAATACACTAGGTCGATTAGGGTTGTAATTAACGATGCACATTTTTCACAGAACATGAATTTTGATAATAAATTTCAACAATCGTTGCTCGTTTATTAATCTTTCCATGATGAAATGTTTAACTGTAAAAATTCTCAATAAAGGGCTTAAATCCCCTAGCTAGCTCACTAGAGTCGTGGATTCTTTCAGACTTTTACCAGTCCTCCCAAACATGAAATATAAGGGCGCCAGAGTACAAACTAAGCAAATTACACACAAACACCCGTTTAAAATATTTATTTTAAAGTATTTAAAATATCAGTTATTTCAATCAATACAACAATAGGGTATTATTATTGTTAATTGGTAGTTCCTAAATTAATTTATTCTCTTATCTGCTTCTTTGGTGATCTGCCGCGGTTTTTGGGATAGATTCTTCAGAGACGAATTTTCCTCAATTTTCTAAAGTAATCAAAATCAGGGTTTCTATTCTGTTTGGCTTTCTACACAAAATGGCGGAAATTTGGTCTCGCCAAAAAAAATATGTAATTCGAACTTGATCCTACTCACAGATATGGACTGACCTTGTCACGACAGAAGCTTTGTAATATTATAGCGAAACTGCAGATATTGTTCGTTGTCTAATAGGGTCATGTAGGTCAACAAGACCTACATTTGAAACATAGATCTGAATATACAAAGTACTCCAAAAAAGAGTGGTTTATCAAAGTTAAATTTTTTCTTATGGAATACCCTGTTTTTGATGACACATTTGAATTGTCCTTAAAAATTAAACGTTACTTTTATAAATGTACCCTGTACCGAAATACTGAGTGTCAAGGTTACAAGGGGCTGTCTATAGGGAGGGGTTCTATCACCTTTACTGTAAAATATGGTTCTAGACAGCCTCATACAGAGCTTTAATGAACACGACAAAATCTTTACAGTAGCCTACGCAGATGTCATTGTAATTTTGCCAACAGGAAAGTTTGAAAGCACCCTATGCGACAGAATGCAAGTGGCTCTCAAAACTTTAGAGATATTGTGGAAAGAGAAATCGATGTATAATAACCTCAAACACACAGAAATGGTTCTTTTCAGGCAGAAAAAGGAGGCAGAGTTAAAAAAGCATTTATATCTTGTGAGCAATCCGTCGAACAATATGAAAGTCACCATGTGGATCTACACGGCAAAAATAAGAGCTATGCTAACGTATGGTGCTGTCGTGTAGTAGCCTAAATTTAAAAAAAAACGACAGTTACCAAACCAAATCCAATCGTAACAGGAGTCATGCGAATTATACCAACCAAGTCAATGGAAGTAATACTTGAACTCACTCACCCCACTTGACATATTTGTTAAGTATTGATGTGTTGGTATCGAACCCACTGTAGGACCGGCACCCATAGGGGCAGTCTGTGGAGGAAATCGCTTAAGGCGATCCCACTCTTACTGGCGGGCATGGATGCCGTCGTACCAAGATTTGTCTTTGACAAACCCTACAACATATTAACAGATAAGACAGCAGACCTCAACATAGTGAACGCCTATACGGATGGATAAAAAATCAAGCATGGTGTAGGATGTGGAATTAACTCTAACTGAGGCCAGCCAGAATAATGTGGTCACTCTGAGCTGGTTAAAAGGACATGGGAACTCTGAAGGCAACCGCATTGCAGACAATTTAGCAAGGATGGTTGCCAGCTACAAATATGTTGGCCCTTGCCCATCTACCAAGCTAACAATGTCCGCTGTCGTAGACTTTATCAAACAGTACTCTCACCAAAACTTTATACAGTGCTGAAATAACACAACGAAATGTAGACTGGCCAGAGAGTTATTACCTCATCATGGCGAGGAAATAGCAATAAAATTTAAGGCAAAATCTCCGAACAGCTGTGAGAATTTTAACAGATAACCCTATACAGAGATTGCAAACTAGAAGAGGAAACAGTAGAGCATATAATGTACGATTGCTCTGCTTTTTTTGAAATCAGAAGATCCTTTTTGGCGAGTACTGGTTTACACCAGCCGATGTTAGGAAAATCGCCCTCGATAGTCTCTTCATCTATTTTAAATCTTTAGGCCTGATTACAGCCTGAGGACGCACGGGAGGATGCACAATGGGTCATATGTGGTTTCAGTCAGCAAAGCACTTGCTTGCCCCTCTCCAATTTCACAGATCCACATACTGAGTGCTTTGATTTATTCACATTTTTCTAAAAATGTAAGGTCTTAGAAAATATTGAATATCTACAAATCTAAGAATCAGGTACACATTTGCTCTTGGATCTAAATATAAGAACACTTCGCCTAATTACGCAAAAATTTATTATTATTCATTTTGGTACATGGTGCTCAAAATATTACAATGTTGCCGATACTCAAAAATGTCTTTAAGTATAAGTAATATATACATAATTGCTTTAATTAATTAGTAAGGACTTCATTAAAATATTAAAAACCGAGTTAATTTATTTATATATTTTTCAAGAATATTTTCGCATGATCTGTCTAAGAGTGTGATTGACTAAAAATTGAATAATAAAGTAGAGAGAAAATTATCATAATATATAAATTTTTAGAAATATATCTGATAACCTTGATTTGAAAGCCAGTCTCTGTTATAGTATTTGAAGGTGTTTTTATATTGGTGAATTGTACTTAAATAAACTATATATGGGTATGCTTTTTCTATAATTATTTCGTCCATACAAATATCCCATAGGTTAAAAAAAAAATCTTTTGAAATTTTAATTATTTTTAGTTTTTTTTTTTGTAATACTGGTGCCGTGTGCATATTATATAAACACAACTATGCTATAGTTGATATCAGGATAAGAACAGAAGAAGACGGGAGAGACGAAGAAAATGAAAAGCAAATATTTACTCACAAATTGATTTATCCTTTTCAAAAACATGCTAATATATTCTGAACACACATTTTGATTCACTTCTATTCGAAAATGAGATTATCTTATAAAGAAAAACATATGTATTTTAGAAATACGGATGTTTTGAAAGTATAAGGATTTATTGAAATATATGGAATAAAAATAACATATACAGCAAAATGCATTTGTGCACATAAACATCTACAAAACTAAATAAACCTATTTTTTTTTAAACTTGAAAAATAAATGCATTTATGCCAAAAGGAAAATCTTTGATTAATCGTAATAAACTCACATAATAAACTTTCTGCAAATATTTAATCACGAATAATAATAAAGTAAAAAAAATATCGAAAATAAGTAGAATCTGAAAGAAATTTGTAACAATTATATATAAAAATAATAAAAAGAACTTAGCGTGTTGTCTTTTAAGTTTTACATATAGATGCTTAGAAGGCGCTAGCAATAGAAACTTCAGACACGAATCTAACCTTTTTTTTACATAAATCTAGAGTTTCATTGTGATACAACAGGCTGTATAGGTACAGCGAATTTTTGAAATTAGCAACTCGGCCGAAAAATGAATTTTAGCTGAGAATATTTTCGAGCAATAATTGTTTACAATTTTCGGAGAGGATTTTCCCAACAGGAATGCCTCACTGATATGATTTCTGTGTTTGAAAGTGAAGCACTATACCAGTTAATTGTTTCCCGTTAATATTGAAAATTTCAATCTAGGTCCGCCAAAAACATCAGTCACACAGCAAAACCTTGATGGTTCGTCAGCTAATTAAAAGGGTGAACGCCGTGTTATATACCAAGAGATAAAGGCATCTTTGGGCATTTAAAAGACCTCCATCCAAAATACCCTACATAAGGAACTGGGTGTTACAAAGTTGGTTTGCCATTGGATACTTCACAGAAAAGCAAAAAGCAGATTCCGTCAATTGGTGGAACGGTTCAACAAGGGAAGCTCAAAAAACTTGGCGATAAATGTTGGATTTATTCTACGAACCGAAAAACAAACGTCAATTTGTCTGTGCGGCTGTTTTAAGATGGGGAAAAATAATCCATATTCGAAGTGTGTCAAAGAAAGTGGTTGCAACTTTTGTGTCAAAATTTGGTCATGTGGCTTCAAAAGATCAAAGAACGGTTATTTCAGATTGGTATATAAACAACGGCGAATCAACCTACATCAGGGCAATGCACACTGCCCAAAGACAAGAGTCTTTAAAGTTTTAAAATAGCAAATGGTGAGACCATCAACGACTTCTTCACGTTGCCAAAAATTAAGCATTCAATGCGTGGGCAGCGGTTTCAGTCGCCAGAAGAAGCCAGTCATGCATTTAAAACAGTCATTTTGCAGGTGTCAAATAAAGACTAGAATAACTGTTTTACCAATGGGTTTGAAAATATTGCAACGGGATAACCGAATAAGAATAGGACCTTTGGTTAAACGACTATTTTTAGAATATCTGGTCATGTGAAAAAAATTGCTTCAGAAGATCGAAAAACGGTTATTTACGATTGCTGTATAAACGTTTGTTCACCAGAATTTATTGCGAAATTCAGACAAAGAAACAAACAACGGCGAATTATCCTACATCAGGACAATGCACGTGCTCACACTGACCAAAAGGCAATCAAGTTTTTGGGACTTCAAAACATTGAATTGTTAGTCCATCCACCGTATGATCTGTCAGAACGACTTCTTTACGTTCCCAAAGATCTAGAATGCATGGGTAGCAATTCCACTCGCCAGAAGAAGCCATCGATGCTTTTAAAACTGCGATTTGATCAAGTATATATTTTTTTCAAAAGAACTTAAAATGCCAATCATTTTTGATTTACTTGGGTCTTGACAGCTGACAAATAATGAAAAATTTCTTACCTACAGTGCCGAAGCCCCACGTTGGGCGACAATTGATATGGTATTTAACCCCTTGGGGCTTCTCTCCGGGTGCGTGCACTTTTAATTCAACTGCTTTTTTATTTTGCTTGTGAATGATTTTTTTTCCTTTTCCACTTTCCAACACTTTCTTTACTGATAACAATAATATTCTCTAAAACATCCAAACAATATAAACCAAAAATAAAAACTAACAATCGATTTTCTAAGAAATCACATTTCCAGAAATCTATTAAAAGAAATGTGTACCTTAAGAAAGATCCATATCAGTATATATAAAAATACTTTTCTTTATTTCCTTTATGTTTATGTATATTTTACCTTAAATCTAGTATAGAAAGTTTACTAGTATTACAACGCTAATAAGCTTCCACTTTTTTTGTAACCTGCTTATAAACACTTGTGATACTTGTTAACTATGAACTTTACTCGAGTTTATGAGATCCATGCAACTAGATTTTTATAAAATATTAAGGAAAATAACAAAGTTTTTTAACATTTTAGAGTTTCTGTCTGCAATTACAGAATTTTGATTCTTTTGATTCTTTGTTAAAAACCAAAGTTTAAATAGATTTTTAAAACTATTATTTATTAAATTATGTTTTTTCCAATACGATTAATCTTTTTGCAAACGAATTCTTACCATTATTTATATGTATGATGCCTCGGTTTTTCCTTAGTTAACTACTAAGGTTCTTTTAAGAATAAAATAATAATAAAAAAAAATCCAATTTCAACAATTAATGAATTGCGCGAGGGTTGTTAATGGTCACTCTACTGGCAAATTATGCCCGAGCTCAGCCGTTGAGGGATGATACACAAGTGAGCCGCGCCACCGACTTCGACGGTACAAGCCCGAAACCCCTAGATTTAATGGGCACTAACAACTCTTACACAATCCCACGAAATGAAATAAAGTGAGCTAAATAAAACAAATCAATTTCAAAACTAATGTGAAAACAATGTTTGATGTTACTGCAAATTACAAACTCCAAATTATGACTTACTGCGTACACTAGCGCCTTAGTATTAAAAGTCAAATAAATAACAATAAATTTCAGTGTGATCACATGCACGACTTAAAACTAAGTTACAACAACGATTCAAAAAAAGATTATACAAAATACTAGGTCTTATAATGCTCATCTGTATTGGTACTAGTGGCTACCAATCTCCAGTAATCCAAAGCTGTTTGGTTCTTGATCGAAACAAGGAACTGCGAGCACCAAAACAAATTTAGTTCCAGAAGTACTGCCGGTATCTAGGAACACTTGCCAGCTCCAAAATATGAATAACTGCCAGCACTAATAAAATAGTATAGCCTGTTCCAAGAAAATAAGGCTGTACCCAGGAAATAAGCCTGTACCAAGGAAATAAGCCTGTACCAAGGACCCTAGGTGGAAAAAGGGTATTCTACCTCGAGGACGTTTAATAGTCCGGGACGTTGATTTCTTTTAAATCCAAAAGTCGCCTTATAATGTACCGATGTTAAATCGACAGGAAATCTTGTACAAATCCCACATGTGGCATTTTCCAACTGAACACGAAGAAAATCAACAAAATAACAACCAAACGTATATTAACACAATGGCCCAGTTGGAAATAAGGGTTTGATTTTAATATACACAATTTAGTGCCACGGATGTTCCATGATTTAAAATCCAACCCGACAAAATTCCTTCAATAAACACACTTAGTACTTTTCAACAAGACGGTTAACAAGAAAGTGAAAGAACGAAGTCTCTCGTGTTGGAATAAAGTATCGGCGCAGAAGAGGCCTTCTACTATTCTCTTGTTAATTTAAAATGAACACTGCATTAACGGTAGATCGGTAGTCTTAGATTGGATATAGCAGAAAGAAAATAGAAGAAGAAGTTGACATAATTAACTGTTTACAACTTAAAATATTCAGATATGATAGATATGCATAAGACTTCTTTGCAAGACGGGATCAATTTGCATCAAAATGTCATGCAAGCGATGTTGTCCTAAAATGTTTATTCCTCAAAGGATTTCAATTTTAAAAATACATTTTCACTGCTTATGACATTTAGACGTACTTACAACTTTTATTTTGGCTCAAATCCACGGTGATATATACCGCACATAACTAATATGAGTTTAACTTTTGTGTGGCTCGTATCTGCGGAGTTCTGTATTGACTTGTCTCAAACAGTGCTATCCATTTATTTGGCTTTCGCTCATTAGCCGTAAAAAAAAACTTGAAACTTATAAAACTTAGAAATGGTATCAATGAGTTTTTGCAATAACTACTTCGTTTACTTATGGCAATTCATCTTATTTTTTTGTTACAGCAAGCTAATGTTTAAATTATTACTGAGTAAAGTCCTTTCGATGTCACTTAACTTTCTTCGGTTTTTTATCTCATTAAGGTCAATGCCGAACATAGACGTGGAAATGAAGAAAATGAGCCAATTCATCAAACTGTTATTTCGAGAAAAATCATATTATTGTCATTTATTGATAATTCCGTCAATTTATGCATCTTGATCACTTGTTTCAAATGGTCGCCAAATCGACATAGTATTATAATTAATTATTTAACAGCAAAAACTTATATTAGTTATACCAGTTACTCTGTTATTGTTAAAATGAATGATTATGCCAGGTGTACAAGCCAAGCAACTGTGAGCATACGGGGTGTTACCATTATCAAACACGAATCGGACATTGCAGGTTTTAATGTATTATTGTATACAGTGTGGGCCACAGAAAACAGTTCAACTCGATATATGGCGGTATTTATTAGATTTTAAGAAAATGTTAATACAAGTCGATTTTTGATCTAAGGGAGACACATTTTTACGATACATGCATCTGTCAATTCTCAACCCCCTTCATTTCACTTTCTCAACCACTTATTTTTAAATAGGGTATATTTCATGTGCAGCACATCATTAGTAAGGTATTTAGATGAAGTATTCAGATATAACGATTGTTTACGATTTTATTTTCGATATTTGTACTGTTTGGCAAAAAAAGTCTTAATTCATTCTAAAAACTGAAACGTATGTAGTATGGCATATTTTTTTTTCACGTCAACAGTAAATTTAAACAATAGTATATTGTGTATCTAGTAGGAAAAGCGATACTTTCCCGGACGAAAATGTAAATTGTTGGCCGAGGCGTATAGCCGAGGCCAACAAACATTGGAGTCCAGGAATGTGCTTTTACTACGAGATACACATATTATTTTTTCTGAAATCGTATTAAATATAATCGTAAACTAAGAAAGTTTTATATATGCATAACTGTTTTTGATTATCATCGTATTTTCTATGAAACCGTTTCGTTGACATTGTTTGTTAATCATTGTTTATTAGTGTCACAAAAGTGTCAGTTCGGTTAGTTACATATTGCTTAAAATATTTTAAATTATATTTAAAATGGACAGTGACGATGATGTCCAGAGGTGCAAAACGCCTCCAAAGTTACTAAACACCGCTACTAATGTGGTTTTAAATTTATTGCCAGATAAATTCAAGGCAAAATATGAGTTTGCTTATAAACGTTTTATGGATCATTCCCGTACAGTACGGAAAAGATCGTTGCCCAGCAACGGACTAAAATACAAGAATAGTGTATTTTGCGGCTCGAATTTGATCCGAGAAACTAGACATTTTCAAGCGATTTCAGAAAAAAACAGTTTGTTTAATATTGTTGTACTTATTTATTTGGGTATTTTTGAATAGCTCCAAAATGGTATATTCTATTGCAGAACGAGTTAAGATTGGGAGAACAGGAGGTGTGCCAGAAAAACAGTGGATTTATTTAATCAGCTTCATGAAGACAAGCTTATGCATCATTCATACGTCTTAGAGCTAGTGAGAAAATTTAACCAAACGGGGTCAGTAGCTAATCAAAAAAAGAACTATGAAAGAAGGGTGAGCACTGAAGCTGCAGAAGTAGCAATTATAGGTCATATTTATTTAGATCCTACAACAAGTACGAGAGAATTGGCTGAAGTGTCTTGTTTTCTGCGCATTACTGTTCGTAGGGTTTTAAAACGTTATAAATTTCATCCGTACAAGATACAATTAGGTACATAAAATAAATGAAGATGACCCAGACAGACGACTACAGTTTTGTGAGATTATGACTGATAAAATAAACACTAATGCAAACTTTTTATTTTATATTTGTTTTTTGAATAAATATTTCTTTTTTGTAAATCGGCACAATTGCCGTTACTGGGCTGACAAAAATCCTAGAGTATTCCACGAAACACACCCAACATCTTTTTAAATTAAACGTGTGGGTAGGAATTTATGGGGATCGTATTGTTGGGCCATTTTTTTGCCACAAAATTTAAACGGAGAAGGATATCGGGAATTATTAGAAGAAAATATTGATCCCGCTCTCACAGATATAATCGAGAATGATAATAAGTACTCAGAAGATGATCTCTTTTTTCAACAAGACGGCACACCTCCACACAATTGCAGTACTATAAGGCAATATCTTGATGAACGATTTCCTAGGCAATGGATTGGAAAGAGGGACCTTATTGAATGGTCTGCAAAATCCCCAGATTTAAACCGCTGGATTTCTTTTTGTGCATGGTGTTATTTAAAGAGCTAAATTTATAAAACCAAACCCGTTTTGTTGGAAGAACTAACACGACGAATAGTACATTAATACCTGAAAAGCTTTAAAACGTTAGACATAATTTCGAACAGCGGCACTATAATTGTATGGAAGTAGACGGACAACATTTTGAACATCTTATTAATTAATTAATTAATTTAATATTAATTTGATAAAATTGTTTAATGTATTATTTATTTAAATAATTTTCGTTAAATTGCAATTAAATAATTGCTTTTGCAATATTTGTTTTAATTTTTTTTATGTAAAAAAAGGACATATTAGCAGACCATAGGCGGTATGTTTCATTTTTTTTATTAAGGATGTCCTCGTAGGTATAGACCTAAATACAAATGTACCGAGAACATCTATTGGGGCAGAAGAGGTAATTTATTAATTTGTGATTTAAAGGCCTGCAAGTTAGGACGAGTGGGAAAGACGTGGGGAGGTAAGGAGTTCCACAATCTGGACCCTGGGGATGAAGGAACGATCGAATCGATCCGTTCTCGATGTCGGGTACTGAACAGTATAAGGGTGCATGGAGTTGGCACGTCGCGTTGCTCTGGCTGGTCTGGCAAGTGGAGGCATTATAGAGCGGAGTTGTTCTGAGCAAAATCCGTTTATGTATCGGTAAAACAAGGAAAGATCAGCCACTGCTCTTCGGTGGGATAATGGGGCTAAGTTTTTGGTGATACTGGTGTCGTTTATTAGTCAAACTGCCCTTCTCTGTATTGCATCAAGAACTACGAGCCTTGACGGAGCCGCCGAACCTCATATATGCGAGCAGTATTCAAGATTAGGCCGTATTTGGGCTTTGTAAAGAGTAGCCAAGTTGGATGGAGAAAAATATTTCCTTGTCCTAAATAGAAAGCCTAATTTCTTTCCTGCTGCAGTTGCTATGGTTGCAATATGTTCGTTCCAGAGTAAGTCCTGGGAGATCGTTATACCAACTAGCGTAATGAAGTCGCCCGCTACCAGTGTCTGATCGTTGATTATAATGGATAAGTCGCATGTTTGCCTCTTGTTGGATAGGTCTTTGTCTTGGAAGCGTTGAAATTAACAAGATTCTATCTTCCCCACTCGTCTACAATTCTTAAATCTTGATTGAGAGAAGCCGTTGTGGATCTTCTGTCCTCTTCCAGAATATCTAGAGGTATGGGACGGTTGTGCGCTTTGCTACAGTGTGAGTTTCTATCATCTGCAAAACCATGTATCGGGTTATTAGTGGCTTCTAGTAGATCATTAATGTGTACTAAGAATAGAGTAGGAGCTAAAGCCGATCCTTGGGGAACTCCAGCGTTGATCTTGTAGAGGTTGGAAGAATGTCCATCTACAGCAACTTGGATGTGCCTGTTGGAGAGAAAGTGGGTATCCATCTGCAAAGGTTTTGCGAGAGTCCATATGAAGTCAGTTTGTTCAAATGCTTTTGAGATGTCTAGTGATACTATTTGAGCCTCCCCATAGCGGTGGATGGCATAACTCCAGACATGAGTTATATATGCTATAGTCTTTTCGCGATCGAGAGAGAGTAATAAATCATAATTTTAACGAAATTTTACAGCCAAAAGTGTTGTGAATTTAAAACTTTTATCTGTGCCCACAGGTATTGAGGAAATATAACAATAGCTGTCCCTTATTAACAATAGCCGGTTTTTATTTTAATCCCTTTTAAGCCTGTGACCCGCACCTGAAACCGAATGCTCTCACAGTTTTATTACTCTCTCTCGATCGCGAAAAGACTATAGTAGATCGGCTGTTGACCTTTGTTGGCGAAAACCATATTGCCTGTCACTTAAAAGGTTGTGTGTCTGAAGGTAGCTCATGATCTCGTGATTGACGTATTTCTCCATAGTTTTGCTAATAACAGATAGAAGAGCTATGGGTCTGTAGTTAGAAGGCTGGGTTTTAGAGCCTTTCTTGGGGACTGGTTGTACTCGAGCAGTTTTCCAGGATTCTAGAAAAATACCAGTATCATATGATAGTTGAAATAGCTTAGTGGAAACTGGCGCTAGTTCAGGAGCACAACATTTTAAGAGTAAAGCAGGTATTTTATCGAGGCCGCTTGCTTTGTTGGTATTTAGAATAGCAAGGACTCTCTGCACCCGCTTAACCCCAAATATGATATTTTTAAGACGTGTTGTACTTTAAATTTATAAAGACTATCTTTGCAAAAACAAATAATGATAAAAAAAAATTGTGAACAATCGTTATGTCTAAGTACTTCATGTAAATACCTTCCTAATGATGCGCTGCACATGGTATATTCCCTATTTAAAAATAAGGGGTTGAGGAAGTAAAACGAAGGGGGTTGTCAATTGACAGATGCATGTATCGTAAAAATATGCCCCCTTAGATCAAAAATCGACCTGTTTTCACATTTTCTTAAAATCTAATAAATCTGGCCAAATATCAAATTGGACTGTTTTCTGTGGTCCACACCACTGTATAACTAGGTTACATGCTAATATTTTAAATAGTACCTATTAATAATAGTACACTATTTTCATATCAAGTTTAAAAATATGTTTTGTTGTGACCTCCTGTATAATAAAAGTTTTGTAGAACAGTCATCAACAAAAATTTTTAATGTTGATTATACGTAACTTTTCTTTCTGAAATCGTTTGTCATGATAAAAAATAAACAAAATTACAAAATATCGTACTCTATTTAGATATAGAGAACCAACTTATTCATAATTGATATAGGTAGGTACCTAGCTAAACTAACGATTTTAATTACATAGTTATAAAAAAAAGGATTAAATGTTTTTAATGCATTTTATCTAAGGATACGTCCTACTCCATTCAATACTGCTTAATTGAACCACCGAGTAACATCTACCTGAACTCGAATATGTGAAATTTTATCCGAAAATTCGATAACATTCTGTCAACGTCCATTCAGGATATCCGTTATAGGACTTCGTAACAAAAGAGTATAGCAAATGTAATACATTTACTTTTTGTGTAGTTTTGTATTTCGTTGTTCACGTGATAGAAAATGCGTCTGTGTCTATAAAAGAACGAAATAAAAAAAATGAGGGAGATTTCGTGATACCGCACGAAACTGTCTAACTTGAAGAGGGTTGTAAAGTCACGTGTGTAGGGTTTAGATTCTTACAAATTAGGGAGGGTTGAATCAAATGACAGGCGTATTGAGAATGCAAGGAGGGTACATTCGACAGAATAAATTAACAATGAAAATAATGTATATGTACATATTAATATTACTACTGTTTTACTTCCTAACCGAAATAACATTTACATATTTTGTATGTACTTATAAGAAAGTAAAAACAACCGAAGTTGAACGTTTGTTATAGACTCACTCGGCAAATTTCGTACCGCCTTACACTGGTGTATTTTTCTCATTTTCCGTTTTTTCATTTTTTTTTTAAGATTTTGCCTCTTCTTTGATTGTGTTGTTTTGTCGTTTTCATCATATTTCCTCGTTAGTTTCCAAAGTTTTTACTATATTATTTTGTTGTATTGTGTAATATATCGATTAAATATATTAGGTATCAACTGCGCCACCATACGGTGCGTCATAGATATTAATTTATCAAGAATTGCTTGTTTAAATATATGATATATCAACTTCCCCACCTAACGGTGCCCTCATAGTACTTAATTAACTAAGAGATGCTAGTTTTAACATCTGAGATATCAACTGCGCCAACCTATTTAATATCTTTTGTCGGAGCTCTATTTTACTTGGTTCATATTACGTGACTGACATAAGTTGACATAATTTCTTTATTTATTAACCGATTTAAATAAAAAAAACACTAAATGTGTTGCCTTTTAAAAATATATCTGAAAACTGCATCCAAATCGGTTAAGCCGTTTCTGAGATTAGCTTTAACAAACATACACACTTACAAACATAAAGACATACAGACATGCTTACAGATATACAAACAGATATATAGACCAGACAAACAGACGAAATAAAAAAACATTTTTTGGATTCTTCTCCGTATAGGAGAGTAGTGGTATAAATGCGACTTAAACAGTTTGGTCAAGCAACATTGGCGGAACGAGGCTCATTCGTAACCATGCTAAATACTCCTGTTTTTGTTTTGCCTAGAGTCCTGGAGTCCATTTTAAGGACTAAATGGAGCACCGACAGAAAGTCTAGGAGTTTCAAATAAATCAGGTTGAATGACGGAGATAAACTTTTCAAAAGCTTTCAAACATTACGTAAAATATTCGAAACCACCACCAGAATATCTTGTATTACTTCTAATTGAGAATCATGCCTTCTATATTATCTAGGCCGTCGTAAACTACGCGAAAATTAATAATATGGTCTTATGACATTCCCTTCACACACAAGTCACTGACTGCAGCCACTAGAGGTGGTTCTTTATGAACCATTTAAAACATATTTTAAAGCTGCTCAAAATGAGTGGATGTTGTCAAATCCTGTTAAAACACTTGAGATATATCATATTGCATCTTTATCTTATAAAGCTTACATGAATACTCCAAAAAATATTGTTTCGGAATTTTCTTTAACTGGCTGTAATCCCATAGATCGCAATGTTTTTCACAGTTTCCTTTACTAATGCTCTTCTGTCACAGATCATGCCGTCCCGACAAACAATTAACATACACTATCTGATTTCGCACAACCTGAAGCAAGTCCTAGTACAAGTAAAATTCAAACAGTGATTACATCAGAAGGTATAAGACCTTTTCCAAAAGCTCAAAAAAAGAACACAAACAACATAGGACGAGAAAAGGGAAGTGCAAGAGTCTTATTTGATACTGGTGAAAAAAGTTACTGGAAGAAGCACATAACGAAAGGTTATGTAACAAAAAAGAAAGGTAGCGAAACAATTATAGAAATTAAAAACTCCATTTCGTGTAAATCCCGCTTCATCAGTAAAAAGAGTGCCTGTAATAAAATTGGGGTCCTCAGCATCATTACTTAAAAACCAACGGTAAAATTCCAAACGTGCCTAATGGGTAAGTAGATTCGGAGTATGCCCTCATTGGACATTTTCGGGTAAAGCTGCTGCTCGTTTAGTATTGTCTAAACCAGAGGATTCCCAATTCCTACCTCCGCTGATATTCTCCCCAAACTAGTGTCCGGATTCTCCTCTACTTGTGCCAAAATTGGTTCTTCTTTTTCAGGGGTGGACACCGACATTGGTCTCCCGGAATTATGGTATTGGTTCCCAAGTGTACCTGTATCACGCACCCTTTGATGCAGTTTTCCAAACACACGAACTGAAGGCATGTGGTGATTAGACAATGTGTTACATACAGTCGTAGTGCTTTCCTCTTATTACCATTTGCACGACCGTACATGGAATGCATATCAATCAATTTACTATTACTGTACAAATAATATCTAGATAAAACATCGGTCGAATTTGATAAGAATAGCAAGAAATAATCCCAATATGATACAAATATGATCTTCGAAACCAGATGTTTATTAAGACTTTTCTGCATATTTTGGGTCATACTACCACTTATTTCATTTTGTGACACCTTTTTTACCACCTTGTAGATTTTGAGGTAAATCTGAATAATCCAAATTCAAGTCATTCTTAGAATTTCTTCGGCTGCATAAAATCTGTTCTGTTACCTTCTTAAAAGATTTGTAATTTACTAAAACATTTTTAAAACTTTAATTTTTTATAAACAATTTTCTGTAGTTAATGTAAACTTGTAGAACAATCGAAAGCATCAGAATATTTAAAAGTTTACTGTTATTTTAATTTAAAGTGCAATTCTGACAGAAAATTAATTTTCGACATCATTGACTTACTATTCTCATATAATTTTCCAATTTAGTAACCAACATATGTCTACTTGATTATGGAGTTGGTTGAAATGTAATTAATTTCTTGGAAAAGTTGGACGCTGTAGAAAGTTTGACAGGAACTCTGAGTTCGATTGCAATTTTCATTAACATATACAATTTGTCACGTGTCATTTACTTGTCTTGAAGTTAATTACGATTGCATGTCGCAATATCAATTAAAAAAAAAACAACAAAATAAGGAGAGTAGTTTCGGGTATTATGGCATACATTATTTTTTCTAAAACTAACTAACACTGGCGGCGATCGTATTATCATATTGTAGTTGGCTTTTCCCTCGACCTCCCAAGTCAATCGCTGCGCCACAGCGAGTGTTCGTGTGTCCAGAGCGTGCGTCAATCGAAATTTGTATAATTTGATGTTATTTTTACTTATTATATTTCGCCAAATAATCTTTGTTTTTGTATTAATAGTGCACGGTGATACGGACTAACTATTAGGTTACAATGTGGCTTCATTTTAGGTTACTCACTACTTTTTAGGTTACTTTTATTTATACTAAATACGTGCTTATGGCCAATATCAATCACCAGGTAGATGGCCAATATGGACTACTAGGTCATATTGGCCGCCTGTAACTTTTTTTTCTTCTAAGGCAATGACTCCACGAAAACAAATTTAACAAAGACAACGCCCAACTTTGTGCAAAAATAATGACACTCATACCTTTCGGCAAAAAATGAAAGCGCCGGTAAAGATTGGCCTCAGTCATTTTTAGAAAGACATCCAGAACTTTTTTTTCGTCATCCAACACGAACTTCTTTTGATAGAGTCAAAGGGTTTAACAAAGAAAGTTTGAACCATTTCTTTGATCTCTATGAGGAACTGATGGATAAGTACAAATTTCTTCCAGAAAAAATTAATATCGTGGACGAGACTGGCAATGCTCCAAGTCCTTAGTCAAAAAGGGAAACATCAAATTGGTTGTTTAACATTATCTGAAAGGGGGTCTTTAATAACTTGCGTGTTAACTACCTATGTGCGCTATAGGTTCATATGTTCCATATATGATTATATTCCCCAGGAAAAGAAATCACTTATGTTCACTTACTATCGATTCATCCACACTCAAGCATCAAAATAAAACCTTTAGATAAATCATTTATGGGTCTACTAAAAAAAATATTTCTGATGAAATTAAATCATATTTGAGGAAAAATACACGGTCTCTAACTCAATATGATTTGATGAAAGTATTTGGACGCGCGTATCTATACGCACTCAAAGCGGCGCCGGTGAGATAGCTGTTAATGGTTTTCGGGCAACAGGTCTGTATCCGATAGACAGAAAATGTTTTTAAAGATTAACATTTTATTGATATGAATGACCATGAATAAAGAATCTCCAATCAAGAAAACATTACTCCAGAACCAACTACTTCGTCTGCTCCCACAATAGAAAATGATACTTTCGAAGTAATACATTCCATAAATGAACCTGAAATAAGTAATGCGATAGCTTATAATGTAGCTTTCGTTGTGACGTTACCACAGCCATCAACTTCAAAAAACAATAGTTTCATAACGCTATTCCAGTTATCTCCGATACCAGAAATAGTTCTCCTAGGAAAGCTACTAACAGAGGTAGAAGGGCAACGAAGTCGACATTGCTTACTTCATCCTCGTTCAAGAATAAATTGCTAGAGTCATTAAAAAAGAAACAAGACCGATCCGAAAAGACTATGAATAAAACCAAGAAAGGAAAAGCCAAGGGCAAAAAGACAAAGTCCAAATCTAAGATCTAAGGAGGTACAAATTTCTAGCTCAGAGAAAGAAAATGAACCTTAGTTCGACGACAGTTCTAATGAAAGTCCTGATAAAAGCAATGTTTCTGATGCAAAGTTCTCAGGAGTAGAAACCGATGTTTTCTTTTGTGAATTTTGTTGTGCAAAATAATGCAAACTTTATTTATTTTAGTTTTTTATTTGTCATAGTGGACAATACGGCTCACATCAGTTGTGGCCAATGTGGCCTACTCCATATTTACCTCCCATGTTTAAAGTTTATAAATTTTTAAAACTATGTTTCGTTGTTATTAAAATTATAATTATTATAATATTATGGATTACTACTCGTATTTTATTTCCAAAAAAGCTTATGATGTGCCATAATACCCAAAATTACTCTGCACGACACACGTTGGTTCTACAAAATTAAAAGGGACCCTAAAGAGCTAACAACAGTTTGTTTAAATATGGATAAATACGTTTAAACAATTACCTTGAATGTAGTAACAGATAAAGTGTATGGTATAATTAAAGCACATGGGTTCTTTCTGATTTTGGATTTTTTTGTTTCAATTGAAAAAATTCGAGTATCTGATTCCAAAAATGTGAGTTATTTTTTGCGGGGATCAATAATAACAATAAACAAGTATACTTACGTTTTAATACGGCAATATTTTCGTATTTATCCTTGTTTTATATAGTTATTATATTGCAAGAAAACAGATTAGATATGGAAAGAGAGTGTGCGTGTAACCTTTACGCGCGATTGAAGTAAAACTTTTTGACGTACGTATCGAAAAACAAATATTTAATTACAATTCAATTATATTTATTGTCTATATACTTTACAAAAAATGAGATGTTATATTTATATTATTCATTAAAAATAGGAATTTGAAAGTTATCATTATTTTTTATATATGAAATAATAGGTTTATGATAACTAAAATGTGAAACATAGATTTTACTTTTTAAATACCATTAATGTATTTGAAACCGTTTGAAAATTTTGAAAATTTCATAAATAAATTTTGAAAATTTAAGCTCCTCCCATAGCTGAAATCACACCGTTACTTCCATCAGAATCTTCCGTTAGAATCTAACGTTAGAGTTACCCCTAGTCGCGCCTAAAGAAGTTTTGCTTCAATAATAGGTAAACAATATTAAAAATATACACACATTACGTTTAGAATGTGTGATTTTGTAGCTGTATCTACCTTATTGTAATACAACACAACACAAGAGCCTTCGATAGTTAGATAACCATTTCATTTTGTAGCATTTTATAGCATATTCCATAAAATTTAAAATCCTGAGTTGAGTTTGTTTTCTTCAGTTCTACGAAGGATCTGTTATTGCTGGTAAAAGATCAGCCATCCTGACAAGTGGTTTTATGGCCTTTATGGCTACCTAACCAAACCTAAAATAAGTATAAGCAAGTGTTAAAACATTTCGAATATTATTATTTTATGAACAAAAACGTGCAACATGCTTCTTTACTTAAAGTAAAGCTTCCCTATAAAGAATTATTTACTATCATAATACGTATGTATGTATCTAAACTTACTTAATCAAATCATAATGAATGTCGCTGTCTCGTCTTTTTTTCATTTTCATTTTTCTTCAAATCTTTCTGGCGCTGATAATATGCCCTTGACGTTTACAATTTCTTTTTCTTTTTAGCTCTTTAACTCTATAAAACGAAAATAGCTAGGTATAAATAATTAGGTATAAATAGTGTAATTACACAACAAAAATAAAATGTATGCATATAGAGTAGGTACTCACTCATTTTCATTCAATAATTTTTCATCACTTTCTTCATTAATAAATCCACTTTGTTTATTCATATTTAAAACAAACACTTTATACACAAATTTAAACTATTTACCACCAATGTATTTTGTTTGACAAGCTGTCAATTCATACAATTACAGATTTAATTTTATTTAATATACTTAGTAGGCGGAATCGTGTTAGGTATTTTGTATCAGGTTTTGTTTCCGGTACGCGGTACATCAGAATGACGTCACGTCCGTTAGAATTACTGAGTTACCCCTAGTCGCCGCTAAAGAAGTTTTACTTCAAAAATGTTTCATTTTTTTTCACATAATAAAGTGCTTTTCTTATAGAAAAAACGCAAAAATGGTTTATTAATAAAGTAAGGTTAAAATATTTCAACAAATAGCCGACCTTGTTATGAAGCAGGTAAATTTTTTCCGGATTATTGTAATTTTTTAATATTTTTCGTAGGTGTGGCATAGGAACCAAGTGTTTTTAAAATAATATTAAAACTGTAAATTTTTACACTAAAAAAATCTGTTGATAGCAAAATATAGGTAATAACAAAGCATTTTAAGATATTTATGAACGGAAAATAATATCTGACATGTGATGACCGTTTTCATTGACGCAGTGTTGAAATCGTTCTCGAAAATTTGCCTCCACTTTAATTGGGAAAAAAAACTTGGCTTGTTACTGTTATTGTTCTGGTTTGAAAACTTCTAAAAGATAGAAACATTAGTAAAAGTTTTAAGATCAAGATATATAAGATAAAAATCCGACCAATAATAACATATCCAGCAGAGACAATTCACCTGACTAGCAGAGACGAGGATAGATTAAGAATCCTATAAAGAAAAATTCTTAGAAGAATCCTTGGACCAAAGAAGATCCAAGATCCATAAAGGCTCAAAGGTTGAAATGGTTTAGGCATCTACAAAGACAAAAGGAAGATATAATAATAAGAAAATACAAAGGTGAAATCATTAACTACCAGACCAAGAGAAAGACCAAAGTCCAGACGGGGAGACCAAGTAAGAGAAGATATAAGCAAGATGAACATTCGTGTCTGAAGGGCCAATTTAGGAAATAAAAGAGAAAAAGACAAGAACAAAAGCAAAGAAAAAACGGAAACCGGATCAGTGGAGCTCATATTATTGGGCAGCTTATACTCCAGTTTAGGAGTGTTAGCCCATATTAACCACCAAATGTTAGTGTGAAATATGATTTTAAACAATTTCTATAAAATTTAACACGAACGTTCATTTTTTTTACTTTCAACATTTAATAATATTAACAGTTAAAAATAACATTTTTTTAAATGATTTATTTATCAAAACAGACATATTAAACACATATTAAACTAATTATAAAAAGATATGCGTTTAGCCAAATGGCAAAGTTCAAATTCCCAGATAAATCCGGGTTTTGCTCTTCCACTCAACCGTTAAAGACCCATTTATATAGTTAAGTACCTATATATCAAAGTTCCAAAATCGTACATTTACTATTATATTTAAAGAACAGAAAAAAAAGAACCTAATTACTAAAATTTACTAAATTCTAAGCACCTTAAGTAAAGCCTCAAGATGGCCAAGCCTGTTGTTAAGCTGACAATGAATTTTTATGACGATCAATAAAATTAATATTTAATTTTCCTTCAAAAAGTCTTTTTGTAATTTTTTGTTTGAAAACAACATCTGAAAAATATTTTAAATCATTCGGTAACAAGTTGTAAACTTTGACGATATTATAAGAAAAACAGCCTTTGTATAGATGAGTTTTATATTTATGAATTGTTAAGCGACCCCTGTGCCTCAGGTTTAAGTTATGGATATCAGTTTTGTAATGATTAAATAAGCAGGTTTTTCGTTTTTAATAATTTTGTGATATAATACAAATTCATGCAGCACACGCCTTTTATCAATATTTAGCCAATTTAAATCTTTTATGTATTTAGAAGTAGAAGTACCTTTTCTTAACCCATATATGAATCTTACACAACAGTTCTGTACCCTTTGTAGCCTTAAAATATCCCTTTTTAGTAACCCCGGACCAAACACAGCATCCCCATAGGTCACATGTGACAATACACGAGCTTTACATAATATTACCTTTAGTTTCTTATTTAGTTTGGCTCGATTTCTATATATTCATTTAAGGTTAGCAAAAGCCCTACACAAAACTGAAGTAACATGGGTTGAGTAGTGTAGATCAGAGTCTATCATGATACCAAGATTTTTCACAGAGTCGACGAAATTTATACTCTCTCCCCCCACTCTAATATTTAATTTGCTTAGACACCTTTTTTAGCGGCAGGTTTTCCGAATAGGATACCAACTGATTTGGTGTTATTTACAGTAAGACAAAATTGATTAGAAATTTTAACTAGTGATTTTATATCTTCATTGATATAGGACATGCTACTTCAACACAAACCTTGGAAAATGTATAATAAATCTGTGAGTCGTAAGCATAAAAATGATGGGAACAGTATATTATTTTTTTTGTGAAATTCAGGAATATAAATAGTAAACAAAATGGGCCCTAATATTGATCTTTGAGGGACTCCATGTCGGACATCTTGTTGTTAATTGCTAATTTTCTTCGATTGCTTAAATAGCTACGAAATAAATTAATTGCGTTAATGTCCAAACGATGTAATGTAATATTGCTAGGAGTAACTTATGATTAATACGGTCAAAAGCTTTTGAATAATCTAATAGAATCAATGCAACTAATTTATTTTCATCTAGGGCCCCATGGATATCATTAGTTACTTTCTATAAAGCAGTTGTACAACTATAAGATTTTCTAAAGCCAGCCTGATGTATAGGTAAAATACTATTAGTTTCTAAAAAGTTCAGCATTTGTTTACGTTGACATTAGAAAACTAAATATTCAATAAATGGAGTTTAAAATGTATATAATAAATATAATATAATGTAATAAATAAAAATAGATATGTAAGTAGGTACATTGAAAACTAAAAATGATAAATGGTAAAATAGAAATGATATGGATATTGACAAATGACACCTGATAATGATATAAAAATGACAGTCCCAAACTTTGATTATTTTTTTTTAACATAATCCCTCCTAAAGTTTTTCTCACTTAATAACTAGCACCCTGTATATGACAATATCTACACTGCCGGACAAAATTATTAGATCACACAATAAATTCAGATAAATTGTTAAATACGATTTGTTATCTTGTTGGTTTTGCGCAAGCAACATAAAAAACTCCAATTATCTTATAACAGGCCATTAATTACAAAAAGAATAATAAAATAGACATTCAGTTAAAATATAAGAAAAACTCCAAAAATTTCAACACACCCATCGACAAAAAAAAATTCAATATCGAGTGTTTCAACCCCTAGCTTGTATAACAGCTTCACACCGTCACCTCATGCTTAAAATAAGTTCCCTTATGTCTGCTTAATCGATTTTGTTCCAAATCTCAGAAATGGCCACAGTAAACCCGTCAAGGTGACTTGGTCTTATTTCATGATTCCCATTTACCCTATGTCTTCTTAAAACATACGAAACTGCAGATTAAGCCATACCAAGTCTTTCTGCGATATATCGCTGACTACGACCTTCCTCCATGAGTGTTACAGCCCTAACACAATTTTCTAACGATAATGCATTTCTTACTCGACCATGCACATTCATTGTCAAGTTCTAAGAAAAAACAGTGCAAACAAAATCACTTTTGAACCGTTTAATACACTGATACTGACAACGACTGAAAAGTATCCAAACTGATAATGTTTTATTAAAAGTAAAAAATCTACAATATGGAACTGGAAACATACTGTAGAAAACAAAGATTATTGCAGATTTAAACACCAAACAGTTAACCTGTAAAAAATTGTCAACAAAAATTTTTAATTTGAATTTACTAGATGATCTAATAATTTTGTCCGGCAGTGTATATTATCGCCTTTCGCGTTTAATTCTATGCTGATCTAAGAGATATCTTCTAATCGAAGTATATGAGTTGGACAACTAACACAGATAAGCGTATAAGTTAACATTAAGTTGGACCACAGAGATTTGTCGAAGAGATTAAGACCGAATGCCAATTAGGTTCTACCTAATGTCTTTAAAATGCAATATTATAAACAAATCGTCAAGTCAATGGGAAATTAATTGTGCGAGATAAAATTCACATTAATGCTTAACAAAAAAAGCATAAATTGTTGGTGTTAAAGACCTGTTAACAGAATACGGTGGCGCTGTCTTAATTAGGCAAAAATTATTGCCACAAAGGACGAAGAGGCTTTAACGGAAACCCCTCATTATTCACATTTATAAAGCAGATCTCACAATACACAGGCAGACTCTCATCTATGGTCTGAAGAAAAAAGCTGTAGACGGTCTAAACGGGAAGACCATCAAATATTATTTTTGAGGCCAGAATTAGTTTCTTGAAAATTTTTAAATAAGATTACATATGTTTTTTGTAAAATACTATCCGGGTAAGGATAAATCCAAATAAATTTTTTAAGAGTTATTCCGCAATCTAGATTTTTTAAATGTATTATCTAGAGATTGCAACTTAACGCTATCTATCAAGTTTCTCTGCAATTTAGATAGTAAGGATTTTTTTTTATAAATAAGCTTTCTCGCCATCTATTAGCCATTCATAAAACTTAATGATAAAACGCACTGCGTTGAAAAATTAATCTTTCTACCAAATTGTGAAAGGAGGATATAGTATAAAAGGAAAAGATCTCACTGACTGAGGTATAGAAGCACGCAAAGCCGTAACCGCTTATGGTAGAATCGTGAAATTTGGACAGATGTTTATTTTTATAATGTGAACACCCACTATGAAGGTAATTTAGAAAATTTTATCCCTGTAGAGGTGAAATTGGGGTTGAAAGTTTGTATAAAAAAATCTTTAAATCCGCACCGATTTTTATATAAATTCAAATTCAGACTCTTAAACAGGTGTTTCATGATTTACTAGAGTTAACCCACTAAGGGTACAAGTGAGGAGTTAAAACTTTGTAAGGATAATGTTTAAAAATGACTCTTCTGATTTCTATGAAAATTATTATGCAAATTCCCAAAGACAAGTTATTAAAATTCATAAAAATACTAAGTACACATTATTGCAAATTTACTTTGTGGGGGAAGACGAAGCACGTCTAAGGAGCAGTAGCTTTCTGGGTGTCCAACCAGGACTGGTGAAGCAATTGCAAAGCATTCTGTACGACAATAATAAATGGATAAAAATCTTAAAACTACGATGAATAAAGTACGTAAGGATTGCAATAAATACAAAATTGTCATATACGCAGAAACCAGCTTAAGCCCATAGAGGACGATTTAATGCCACTACTACAGACAAAGTGGCTTTGGCGATGGTTGGCGAGTTTGAACAGCGTGACAAAAGTCGCGATGATAATTTACAGTGCATTAATGAATTATATCTTTCATATGATGCCCTGCAATATCTTAGTGTGTTTTTTCGTGGTCAAGATTGCTATTTTTTTAGTGTAAACCAATCACTAGGTTTTATATTTATCATATTATAATAAGAAATGATAAAACACATCATCTTTTATAATGTAGATCTTTGCTTGGTCTTTAAATACGCTGGGGTACATTTGGGAGTGGATTGTTTTTCGCACAACCAATTTGTAGTTTGTTTGCGTGTGAGTTAAACCAGAAATTTAGTCAATTTCCGACAACCAGATAAAAAGGTTAAAAATATTGTTTACCAGGAAATACTATATATAGGAGGAGACTGCTAAAGACTGCATATACAAAAACTTAAAATTCCCCTCAGCTTCTCCCTTGTGAACGATGTTAACCATGCGGAAAATTTTATTCATACTAATATTACAAATTCTCGTCTGTCTGTTTGCTTGTTGTTAATTTTTCAAATTGAAACCGTTGGGTATAAAAATTGGTATTGACGGACCATGAGAATAAACACATGCTAATTTTGATCGCTATAACCGACATCCACGCTGGTGAAGCCGCAAGTGGGTGTTTATATATGTATATATATATATATATATATATATATATATATATATATATATATATATATATATGTATATATATATATATATATATATATATATATATATATAATATATTGAAATGGATCCTCCTTCTGGAACACCCTTTTTCAATAAATTTATCGGTCGTGGATTCAAGATTTTCAAATTGATTGTCCTAAAATAAATTATAAAAAAAAAATATTAATATAAAAAGTTATTTTCTTCTGCTTCTTTCTACTCCACTTCGTTTTTCTGTTCTTCAACCCTTTCTCTATACCTTCAAATTTCTGATTTCTTCCTATTCGCTGCTTCTTTCTGCTTCAATACTTTCTATTTCTTGCCTTTTATCTCCTCCTACCACTTTCCAGCCCTGACCTCACTGCTTTTCTGTACCTGCTAACTTCCTTCTGCTCTTTCAGTTTCAATATCTGCTAACTAAACTATTTCTATCAATTCTTCTAATATTTATTTTGTTTACTTTTTACTTTTTATTTACTTTAGTATTTATAAATTCAAATTCATTCAATCAATTTAATATTTTTTATTGCTTTTAGTTAATGACAACTTTCTATATTTTTCTCATGACAAATCAATCAATAATCATCCTAACAACCTAACATCCTATAATCTAAACAAAAACAATCCAAACACAAAAATACTTAATCAAGACAACCAATTTACAAATAATGGATCACGTTCCAACATTTCATTGAAAGAACGTGCACCCATAAATAAATTCAAATTTAGATTTAGAAAATTTAAAAGTTAACTACTCCAGCTAAGATCGGTAAGTGGTTTCCCTACTGGCAAATTTGTGCCCAGCTCAGCCGTAGAGGGTAATTCAAAACAAAATAATGTGAGTCGCGCCACCGATTTTACGGTATAAATCGGAAACCCCTGATGGTCCAGGCACTGACCAATCTTACTGGAGAGAAATAACTGATTCTTCTGAATCCTGATAAGCAAAATAAAATTAATAAAAATATTTAATTAGGTGAGTGGGTGATGATCTGAGTAAGACACAAAGTTAGATCTATCAATTATATTGACGAAAATAAACCCAACAGTGAAGTTTACAATATATATAAATATATAATCAAGCAAAGAAAGTTAGTAAATAATAATATCAGCAAATAATGCCAAGAACTTGGCAGTTTTAATATTGAGTGATCACCCAGTGCAATAAGAAAGATTCAAAATTAATAAATCCTATAAAATAAACAATATTTAAATAACTTAGACAAAGGTTAGGCCAACTCTTTACAATGTCTTAAACTTAAAATTAAATTTTTGGCTTATCTGTTTATCCGCAGATCTGTAGTGAGGCTTTCGTTAATAGCCTGCTGCTCTGTGGATAGTGAGGCTCGGTGTTGATTCCTCAGTAGTGAGCTGATCTTACAATTTACTTGCTAGGACCAAAAATATTAGCCCAGTCCAAAAAGTTCAGCCAGAACCAAAAACAAGTTCAGCCAGGACCAAAAACAAGTTCAGCCAGGACCAAAAACAAGTTCAGCCAGGACCAAAAACAAGTTCAGCCAGGACCAAAAACCCTAGTCGAAAAAAGCGCATTAGCCAAAAATTCCAAAGTTAAATTATTTAAGAAAGAAACGTTAAATTTACAAATGTTGACTCTACTTATTACAAAAAAAAAATTAAAAGATTAAATTACACACTAAATTATTTAAGAAAGAAAATATATTAAAGTTACAAGTACCGACTCTGCTTAATAAAAAGAAGAAAAAAACGCAATTTTGAAGATTAAATTACTGATAACACAATTTAAAGGTATACCAAACATAATAATAAACAATAACAGAATTATTGATGAAATTAATAAGTAAATGAATCAATTATATCAGATGCACGTGTGTCATAATACAATTTACAATTTAGAAATCCAATTTACAAAAAAAAAAAAAATACGATATAAAATAAAGGAACACAATAAAATATATTTAAATTCAAAATTTATAGATTAAATTATAGTTAAAACAGGTTAAGCATATCACAAAAAAATTCACACCACCTGATTTCAAAATTATTTACAACAGTTTATATAAAAATTAATAATAACCATTAAAACTTAAAATTAGTAATTTAGTCGGGTTTATTTATGACTGATAACTTTAATTACACAAAATGAATTTAATCATAAAAGAAAACGATAGATCTAATATTAACAAAATACCAAAATTTAACGTAATATTTAGGTATGTACGTGTAGCTATTATATGGATGATAATTTACGTGATTTATCGAATAAACACAGGCAAACACTTACCCTTTTAAATTAAGATTAGGGGTTAAGCAGCCAATCTGCGATGTTATTTCGCTAGCACCCTGTAGCAAATTTCGTGTTTCAAAATCGGATGTCCACGCTTCTTCGTAACGAACTCTCTTAGTAATCACACTATAATCGAATGACGGTGTCAAGAAAAAAGCATTATATAATTATGCATAAGGTATAACTTACCGAAGAAAAGCACCATTTAATTAAATCCCAAAAATATGGAGTTATCTAAACGCCTACTCAAAAATACCACAATAGGAATAAACAAAAATGAGGCTTAGATAAAATTAATGAAGTGAAATTCAAAAAACCCGTGCGGATGGCTTGAATATTGCCAGAAGAACTTTCAACTTCACAAAATGGCGTTGCTTAATTCGATAGTAGTACTAATGTGTTCGTACAATTGTTGAAATGCAAAAGAAAGCCAAGAATCCGATAACCCACGCATACACTTCCCGCAATGACACTTGTGAGTATAGAAGGGGAAATAGTGTGTTCCGTTGTGCAAAAACGGCTTTGCTAGATATTAATTTGATTTCCGAAATGATGTTAAAATTAAATCGAATTCATTAAACTAAATGTATTATTAATATCAAAAGGAATCGATGCACATGTTTACTTAATTTAAAATTTTTGCTATTAGCTTAAACAGTAAAAGCGCCGCTAATTATCGGTTTAAACACTAGAAATACTCTCACTACGAGTCAAGGCAAACGACGGTGACCAGAACCTTTTAAGAGGCAACGATCGCGTTGAAATACTTAACATTTCTTTTTAAATATATTGACGCCGATTTATGCACGTGACAATTGTAATTTTAAAATGATACAGACGTCCATATGTAAAACCTGGATTTGTGCGTGGGTTAGAATTCCTAACCCTTAGCACAGAATGCTGCAACATAGATATGAGTCTCAATCAGCCCATGCATGGCAAAACCAAATTGCAGAAACTGTGTTTTGCTCTATTAGAGCTCATCAGTGCAGTACAGGTTATGTCTCTAAGTCACTAATGAAGAGAGTAGAAACCGACACTTGTTGGTTTTACTTGTAAAACAAATACGCAAGTAATGCCATCTCCACTCCAAAAATGGCAAGAAATAAGTTTGTCATTTTTAATTACTTTATTTATAAGACTATTAAAACACGCTATGTTCCTTTAATTATTCTTTTTCTTCTTCCTTTATATAAGCAATTCTGCTTGTTCATTGGCGGGTTGATGCCTCTATAGAAGATCGTTTTGCGCGGTCGGCCTATACTTTTCCTATCACTTGGTGATTTGTCTCTTGCTATTTAAACAACTTTGGTGTCCGCCATTCTACTGATTTGATCTTTCCATTCTTTTTTTCTGTTTAGTGTCCATTCATTTATACCCTGCACAATGCATATTGTTCTTATATCTTCACTCCTCATTCGATCTCTCAGCGTGTTACCTGTAATTCTTCTGAGAATTCTCAGTTCTGCTGTTTTCAACATTCTCTGTATTCTGGTTGTGCCGGATTTTATTTCTGATGCTTAAATCATTACTGGTCTTATACTAGCCTTATAGATTCTTGATTTCATTTTAATGTTCAAGTGTCGATTGCACCATATAGTATTATTAAGGTATCCTGCCAATCTATTCACCTTTTGTACTTGATCTTTTACTTCTTTCTCAACGTCTCTATAGCTGGACAGTGTAATTCCTAGGTACATTATTTGCATATCTTGTTCAATGCTAATGTTCCTTATATTTATATATAGATAAAACCGCAAGCTGAAATTTGTTCGTGTCAAGCTTTAAATCTTGTATATTTATTAAACATATGATTTTGAAAGTTGTTTATAACAAAACATTACAACTTAAATAAAACATGCTTGCAACAGATACATTATTAAAGACGTTTGAGAAGTATATAGTCTCGTCTTTTCAGCACCACTTTCAAAACCGCAAACCGCACCTTCACAAGATTATGCATCGTCACTGTTAACACTGCTGAAAGCTTTCAAAGTAAAATGTCACTTCGTTATTATTTAAGCACATAAATGCATTTGTTGTAGCTTTAACTTCTGAGATTCGGTAGATACGCTTTGACTTTGACAAATAAATTTACGATATGAACGTTTTAGTACACAAATTTTCATTGTTTCAATATTTAAACATCGTAATAAGTGGGACACGTTATATCAAGAAAGTTTTTAAGACAAAAGGTGTTTCAGCGAAAAAAATATAACACATTTTAAAGTTTCATTTGCTAATGGAAACTGGTCGCGCATATGTGATAATAGTTAGTTATATATGAAACAGTTCGTGAAGTATGCTTTTTGCGCACGCACGCGATGTTTAGAGCACGAGCGAAGCGAGTGCTATATATCGCGTAAGTGCGCAAAAAGCACTTCACGCACAGTTTCATACAATATTTTATCTACGATAAACAAATAAAAAAAATTACAAATTTAAATTTGAAAATTTAAACTACAAAACTGTCAAAATAACTTTTGTTGAAATTTAATGCTCTCATAGCAACACCATGACAACGCGAATGCTAAGGATATTTGATTATATGAAGGTGTGTCAAAAACAGTGCGAAAAAGTAAATCCCATTTAATAGTATATTGTAATACAAGTGTTACAATGACAGAGGTTTCGTAGTACGAGTTCAGTTTGTGAAACGAACCGCGAAGCGGTGAGTTTCGCAAAGAACGAGTACTACAAACCGTCATTGTAGCTCGAGTGTTACATACTATTTTTTATAATGAACTTTTAAAAGTATAAAAAAAAATAAAATGAGAGTTTTTCGAAATATTTATTTATGTTGGCAATCTTGACAGTTTTGACACTTGTCAGTTTTAATGATTTTAAATTAGAATGTTTGTCAAATTTGTATAAAATATTCCGAATTTAGCAATAACGCTGATAATGTAGTTAATAATTTACTACAACATACTTTTTGATTTACTACCTGAACTCTTTCGTTGAAAATCAGTGCAGTGCAACCAATTGTGTAAAACAAAAAGTTACCAAAAACAGTGTTACAATGAATCTATTTCGATACTGTTTTTAGTGTCGAAATAGAAACTTTGTGAGCGTGAATTATAAAATAGTTATTTATGATATGAGTGTTAAAAGTGAGGTTTTATTTTGTGAGTGAAAACGTTTGTGAAATGAGCGGAGCGAATTGAACAATTTCACGAACAAAATAAAATCACTTTTAACACAAATACCATACAATGTTTTTTGTACAACTTCCCTATTTTGATAATGAAACGAGCGAATTTGCAATGACAATAAACCAAACCGTGTTAAAAGTAAACTAAACCGTGTTAAAAGTAAACTTGTTTACATGGCAACGTGTTAAAAGTATTTTTAACACGCTGCTATGTAAACAATCGTTTTTAACATTGTTTGCTATCATTAAAAGTGTCACTTTTAATGACAGTTGTACAAAAAATACATTGTTACTTCACGCACACTTTTAATCCTTCACGCACTGCTGTCTATAATGTCAGTTTTCACGAACTAAAAATTGATACATAATATGAGGTAGAGTAGATAAAAGTAATTTTTATGAAGCTTTTAGTATATTTTATAACGAACTATTATATTATTTTAATGCATGCCTTCCCAAACGAAGAATTTATATTAAAAATAACTGAAGTGGATAGATGATGAAGTGCAAAGTTAAAGGGATCTATTTGCGTTACAAAAAACAAATCCAAATTTTACAGTCTTCTACAATAGCTGAAAAATAGTATATTATATTATAAGGATTAAAAGTGCATATTTTTTTTACGAGCAATATTTGCAGTTGCAAGGCGGAGCGCAGCGCAGCCGAGCGAATGCAAAATTGCGAGTAAAAATAGGCACTTTTAGTCCGTATGATATATACTATTTTTTCTCCAACCAAGTCAAAATTAAAATAAATTTAGTTTTATTCAAAAATCGTTAATAATTTGGTAATAAATTTGAACACCTATTAATTATAACAGCGATAGCAAGTCGGTAGTCATGGATATCTGGTATTGTTGGTAAATATTGATTGTCAAGTAGACGTCAGTAGACGTACTAATCATATAATTGTTGTAGTAGTTTTTACGCTGCTTTTAAAATGAATCCCGAACACAATGAAAATATACCTGCGGATATATTGGAAAGTGCCGAAGCAGTATATCTAAATCTTTTGCCACCCAAATCTCGCCAAGTTTATGAACTTGCATATCAGCGATTCATGGATTGGTGTAAAGAAAAAAATGTGCAAAACTATGCGGAGAGTGTTCTTATGGTGTAATATAGTTGCCCAATTAGTTAGTTTCACTAAGTTTGTAAGAGACAATGTTTTTTTCTTCAAATTTCAATTAGAGAGCTCAAATGCAATTACTTTTAGTCCTAGGATTAAAAGTATCGTTTTTAATCCTAGGATTAAAAGTGTTGCTAAGCAACGAGCAAATTTTTGTACGGTAAGGGAATTGATGGCTTTTGAACCTGAAAATAGTACAAAAATGTCAACATTTTTTGATGGTTGGAGAAAAAAGCTGTTTTGGCAAAAATTCTATACAGAAAACGACGCATACTACCTTGTAGATCAGGTTTGTCTTGGTGATTTTGGTTTACTTAAGGATGCAGGGAAAAAGTAATAAACAAAAAATCACTCAATTTTTTGGCGTTTTTTAGTTTTTTGAATATACCTTGAAAATTACGGTAGTTACGGTAATCATTAATTTGTGAGAGTGGCAGAAAGTGAGTCAGCTTATCGGTCTGTATTTTGCACAAGTTGATTTTCGGCTCAGATATGGAGTGTATTTATGGGGTAATTTAGTTGATACATCAAATGTTTTTATCTCATGAAAGAGAGTAAACCTCCTTTTAAGCAATTTGGTATTCTTCCTCTCCCTTGTTTGCATATTTTTGAGTTGTTTGCATATTTATTTTAACATGGGTGTTTATTTGATTACAATAAAAATATTCATAAATACAGCTGTCGATGTCGGACCGAGTCATGGCCGGTAGGAGAATTCGTATCGGCTCTAACTTAAAGTCGGTGTACGATAGAGGAAGTTTTAGGGAAAATTAAATAGAAACTTTGCTTGAAATTTTAGGTATGACGGATTAAGGGGTAAAGAATAAATGGATATTAAAATATCATTTTAATCTTATAGATATATTTAAAGCAGCTTATCACACTCTTCTTCTTCAGTTTCGGAACTAGAATCTTTAGCTAAATTTATACTCAAATTGTCCGTTATTTAGTCAATGAATGGTTCCCGGTCCAATAAGTATTTTACCCAAGTCTTTGCGTGTTTTTTCGAATCTTCTGCATTAAATTCGGTAAAAAAGTGTCGCATAAATATAAAAAGACATTTTTTGTCCTACGTATTGCTTCAGTGGTGCCCATAGTAATTCGATAGAATTTAAACCTGGGTGGTAGGAGGTAATTTTAACACCCTGTGTTTCTCCAGCGGCATCCCATCAATTTAACTACTTTACGAAGAGAATTTTCGGAATATATTCGGAAGGAACGATTTTGTAGGTGGTATAAGTACTTACAATAATTCTATATAACAAACTTTTATCAGTGTTGTCTAAATCGGTTTTTGGTCTTGTCCTATTTTTCGTTTTAGGTGGAAGAACTATACTCCTTTGTTCCGTAACCATTCTTTGAATACTATTTTCTGAAACACCTGCTGCAGCAATTACTCTTTTGTATAGTTTATCCAATCTAAATGTAAAAACTTTCGGTCTTTGTCAGAATTTTAATCCCATTGAGATCAATGCCGACCATTGGCGTTGAATTAAATTTTTAATAATTTTTGTTTTAAATTTCAAAAGCAAAACGGTTTTTGTATATTTGTATACTTGGTATTAATTTGAAAATTGTCATATTACAAATTAATTCTTTAAAATTAAAAGTTGTTTATTTTAGTTTTTAATAAAAACATTTGACTCATTATTCAAAAAGCACATAACTAATATTTTTATAACAATTGTCTGCAAATAATACTCATTTTGTCAGAGAATCTTAAAAGATTGTCTGTTCAGCAAGGACCACGAGGAGGTATGAGCCTTCCTTGCTTGGAAAGGAAAGGGTTGGGTATGTTAGTAAGAATATAACATAAGTTTTCTTTTTGAAAACAAGTTTTCGAGATACATCTCCATAGTTGTAAAGGAAATTGGTTAGAATGACTAACAAGAATTGTCAGAGTCTTCTGAAGTAGCATCGTTTCCAGGTTAAATAACTAATGGTGCTATTGGCGGTAAAACAGGATATTCATTTTCTATTTTTATAACATAAGCTTCGCAATTTTTCCATACATTTGCTATTAATGCTACTAATTACCTCTCGAATATTATCAAGGACAACTGCGCTTAAGGTTGGTGACTGATTATATTTTCGTAAACGTTTTTTTTTTATATTTTGCACCTATAATATTTTTCATTATGACACCCAAATTTTATTAAAGCACTCAACTTTTGAAACTTTTCCTGTATGCGGTTGGTAGCATTGGATAGTATGATACGTCAAGTAAATAAACATCACGAAGGTAACCTCGTAACAAACAAGGAAAAGTTTGTTTGTTTGTTTGCTACCAACTCATTTAAAAAGAACTAAAATAAAATACAAAATTTAAATTTATTTCAAAAAGCAATAAAATAGCAAAATATAAAAAGTATTATAAACAACTTATTTCATATGGCTGTTATGACATTCGTCCTTTAAAAAACTCCTCGCTACGCGATTCGTGTTTTAAATTTGGACTCGTGTCACAACAGAGCGCCATATGAAATGCGTTGTTTAATATACTATTACAGTACCTACTCCAAACCATTTCGATTGGATTAAAAATACAGTAGTAATGGCGTATTGATTTTACCCGATTTGTGTTAATTCATAAATTATCGAAACAATCGCATTGTCAGTCATTCCAACATTTTCTTTTTTAAAAATGATACATATTTAAAACAACCCGTTGAAATTGAACGTGTAAATCTTTGTGTTTTAATCCGAGACTGTCATTTATATAATTGTCATCTATTGATAATTGCGAAGATGATGGATCTTGATCACCCGTTGCAAATGGTCACCAAAACGCCATAGTAATATAATTTGTTATTATATCAATTTCTCCAATAAACACACTGACGCCACTGTTGACTAGACTTAAAATGAAACATTATGCAAGGTCAGAGATCAGTCAGAATATTAGAATCACTCGCTGTACCGATTCCCATTTCGGTAGAGAGTGGCTCTGATAAATCAGCTCCGAAATTTAACTACCATCGCATTACCACCACTTCGGTTCCTATTAGCGACTCTTCTGTATATTTTGAAACACATCTTGTTGGTCATAGTGTTACAAAGGAGTCGGCATTTCTTTACATATAATATTAAAGCAGCAGCCAAAAAAGTTGGAAATGCGTAGCTAAATACACAATGTTGCCGTTACTCATAAATGTCTTTAAATATAAAAAATATATACAAAATTGATTTCATTAATAAAAACTGTTTAAATATGAAGAACCTAGTTAATTAATTTAAGTATATATGTTTTAAGAATATTTTAATATTATCTTTCTAAGAGTCACTGACGAACAATTGAATAGTAAAGTAGAGAGAACATTTTCAAAATATATAAACTTAAAAATTTTCGGAAATATATCTGGCAACCTAGATTCGAAAGCCGGTTCCTTTGATATGGTTAGGAGGCGTGGTTGGCTTCTTACATTAATAGTAGTTAAACTATACAATTTATGTAATGGAAAGGTAAGTAAGTGCTCCAACACATATTTAAACAAATAAGAAATAACTTAACAAGGTTGTTTATTTAAAATATGTTTATTTTATTTACTTTTAAACTGCATCAATCACTGAATACGGCTATAAATTTCTATTTTTAACACTCTGATAGTTTAACAGATTTATAACAGTTATTGCAATTCAATAAGAATCTACTGCACATCTTGTCGGCGGAGAGCTGTACAATCCACGACAGGCTGGTGAGCTTCACGTACCGTTTGCTCGATTGGGTTTTGGATACAAGGCTCCCAACTAGATAGGACCTAAAATATTTAATAAACGACTTTCTGATATAAAAACTATTAGCAGTTTAAAACTGTTCATGAGAAAATTAAAAAAAATTCTTTTAGATGCGTATTTTAATAATTATCAAATAGAATTTTTATCGTTTTAAAATTTATTTTTTATATGTGATAATAAATATAGATGTAAAATTTTAAAGATTCTCATACAATTGAGTTGTTGTATATTATTATTATCCTAGGTACCTGGTTTTTGTTTAAATTAGATATTAAAGAAAAATATCCTTTTACTAACAGGAAAAAAGTGTTAAAATAATAATTTAATAATGGCAAATTAAGTTCTGTGTAGTAAAAGAACATTAATAATTCAAAACTTTATGACGGCTACAATTAATTGTCTATTGTTTAATTGTGAACCATCTTTGGATCCATAAAGTAATGCAAAAAATGACTATAAAGAAAAGGTTAGAAATACACTCATTAATCTATATTTATATTCGAGGTCTGTCGCAAAGTAAACAGGACTTTTAAGAAATATCCGATAATAGAAGCGCCATCTGTTTTAGGTACATCTTTCATTGATGTTCTGTTAAAATTTCGTGACAATTCAACCACTTTACCACATTGAGTTCTAGGGCTTAAAGTGACAGTACCTTTTTAAAAAGAGTCAATATTAATTTCTGTTTTAAACTCCGTAAAACATTGCATCGATTGTTGAAACAAGATGATGATTGAGTCCACGAATGGATTCTAAGGTTCAAAGAAGGTCGTGTGTCGCTGGAAGACGACGAACATATTGGCCGAAATGAGCCAAAATATTCATCAAGATACATGCAATTGGAATTAGTTATCTCCATCATTCGATCTATCGCATTTGGACCAGGTATTGGTGGGTGAGAAAGGTGTTTTCATCGAAAAAAATTTGAAAAGAAGTTAACCTTAAAGGCCATCCTTGCAACTTCCCGCTAGTTTTAACCGCAAAGCTATAGTAACGTGACGTTTTTGACTTTTTTTGAAATGTTTAAAAAGCCATAACTTTTTAACGCCTTATTCGATTTTGATGTTCAAGATGGCATTCGACGCAGTTTTTGAGACCTAAAAACGTTACCGGGAGTGCAAAATCGGTTAGTCAAAAAATCTCTAAGTTATTGAAAAAAAACACTTTTTTTGAAATTTTTCGACAACGATATCTCACGAACGAATTCACCGATTTTAATTTGCAAAACGGCATTTGACGTGGCTTTTTAAGCTTGAGAGCTGATTAGGTTATGAAATTGATCGATGCAATAGCCAAAAAGATATGCCCATAAAACATCATTTTTACCAATTGTTTTTTTCGGTTATTTTGAAATTTTTTGAAATCTACTGGCTCGAATCGGTTCAAACTTACAGGGAATCTAAGTTAGATGGAACTCTTTGGAACGCTTTTTATTTCATTGCGATCGGCCAAGCCGTTCAAAAGTTATAAGAGGTTTACATACATCCACACACACACACACACATCCACACGTACATACAGACATACAGACACCCTCGTAAAAATAGTGAGGGGAGGTTCCTAAGACCTCAAAACGTTGAGATCCGATGAAAACTCGATTTTCGAAAAACGGGGTGAAACCAATAACTTCCCGATTTTAAAAAAAAATTTAATTTTTTTTAGCGGGAAGTTAAAAAAGTTACGAATTCAACATTCGAAAGACAACATTAAAGAGGCCAAGAAAGATAAATACTTTTGTGTACAGCATTGTGACTGGTGACGAAACATGGTGTTTTCATTACGATCGCCAAACCAAGCGTAACATGCAGAAAATGGCGTAAATTCTAAATGCTGCTTCACATCTATATCTATACTAATATTATAAAGAGTGAATAGGCTCGGAAACTACTGGATGGATTTGAAAATCCTTTCACCGTTGGAAAGCTACACTAATGCCGATGAACATAGGCTATATTATATTTTCAAAAAAATTAGGGATCCTTACTAAAATGCCATTAATGTAACCAAAAACGACCTTAAAATCCTTACATCGCGTGCGCTGGGAATACTATTGATTATAGAATAAAATAATGTACTACGATTTTGAAGAATATATAATTATCTACAAAAAATGCCGCGACAGCATATATCTAACTGTTCGGTGTCTTTAAATTGCACCACCAATTTCTTATATTATACAAAACGTGAAAATAAGGGATTAAGCAGACACTTAAATAGCACCACTAACCGCTACAGGGGGTCGGCAGGTAGCTGCCTCTTTAGAGTAGGATTAACCCAAGGAAAACTTACGATTTTATTTTAAAAGTCAATAAATAGTGAAAATATCTAAAATTTGAATTCATTTGACTATTGTCCACGGCTGAAATTAATTATTGAATTTAGTTGAACTTGTTTTTATTGTTTGGAAAGTTATTAAACAGTCAAAATATTTGAAATTTGAATTCATTTCATTGTTGTCCACCGCTGAAATTAACCATGGATTTCGGTAAGTTCATACCTACAACGCTTCAAATACTGTATGAATGTAAAAATTAATTTTATTTTATTTTTTTACTCTTAAGTTTCTATATCTTTTTGTATATCTGTATATTATAATCTTTATGTAAATGTTTATATTTTTATTTTTTAATAAATATCTTAATTATATATTTTTTAATATACCTGCCTATACATATATTTAGAACTCCAAAGTATACTTAATTTAAATAGGATGGACTTAAAAGGTAAGTTTATATTATTCAATAGAAAAAGAGTGCAATATTATCTGCAGGGGTTCCTAATCCTATATCCCAATTTTCGTGGTGCAATTTAAAGGTTGGATTTTAGACCCCCCGTAGCCGTGGTGCAATTTAATAGCGCCCCTAACTGTTATAGTTACGTCACAATAACTATCTTTTAATTTTTTAAAAGTTTTTATCTTGGTATTAATCCTTATCAAAATAACTTATTTCATAATCACGACAGATATCACGAATTTAAAAATGTAAGTGTTAAAAAAATCGTACCACGTGGCTCACTTGCGCGGTCGGCTCGCTACAAAACAGTCGTGCGGAATTCAATTACTTTTGCTTGAATATATTTTCAATAAGTATATTTTGTACTTCAAATTTGTATAGCAAGTAATTATACCCGACAAAAAGAGTTCTTTTTATAACGAAACACTAGTTCTTTTCAGAATTAACCACCAGTTCCTCTCAGAAGTAATGTCATTTTTTTTATACATATTTATGTCCAGAAGATCAAGATTTCAACTATCTAGAAATAGTTTTAAAATTTAAGCATAAATTTTAACATCCTTCTGAATGTGTCTCTAGGCCAAATAGTTTAGAATTTTTAATAGATGTAGTATACCCTGACATCGAGAATTAACATGAAAAAGATTTTCACTGGTTGTGTGCTAGAGCAATAGTGTCACTCAGGAATGATAGTGTTAACGAAATAAACGATTTGATAATTCAAAAAGTTCCCGGCCAAGTAAAATTTTACAAATCAATCGACACCATGACAAATATTGAAGACGCAGTCCATTATCTACAGGAATTTTTAAATTCACTTAACCCTTCCGGTCTGCCACCACATGAATTGGCGTTAAAAATCAGAATTCCAATCATGCTTTTAAGAAATTTAAGCCCTCCGAGCATGTGCAATGGGACGAGGCTACTTATAAAGGAATTAGAGGACAATTACGTTGTAGCAACCATTATAACTGGCCCAGCAGCTGGTCAACTAGCTCATATACCGAGGATAACGATGATCCCAACTGATCTACCAATTCCATTTAAATGGCTTCAATTTCCTATCAAAACATCTTTCGCTTTTACTAATAATATGTCTCAAGCCCAAACCTTCCAATTAGTAGGAATCAGCCTACGAAAAGAATGTTTTCCTCATGGCCAACCGCCTAAGGCGGGTCGGAGCACCTGAAAATCAATTTGTTTTGCTGCCAGAAAATAAAACAACATATTATAATATCGTTTACAGGGAAGCGTTGACCCAATAAATTTAATGGCTTTTGTTTGTAGATGTAAAACTTTTTACAAACATTAGTGCAAATAAATATAAACTAATCAAATATTTAAAAAAACTTAATAACAAACAAAAGTAACTACTAAGAAAAAAACAAAAAAAAATGAAAAAATAAATTATTAAAAACAAAAAAATATATATAAAAAATATACTAATATTATTCGAATTTTAAACCATTTTAGTAAGTGTGTTTGTAAAAAAATATTTTTCTTTAATCCCCATGCAAAACCGGGGCGGGCTGCTAGTTTTAAATATCAGTTAAGAGATTTAAATGTATTTAAATATCAAGTTTAATTTTAGATTTAAATTGTAAACTATTAAAAAATCAAAGATCCGAATTACTATCAAATATTAATAAACAAAAATAATAAAATCTCCATAAACTGTCGTCTATCAATAAACGTCACCCATTACATGTCAACAATTGAAACGCTTAAAATTCACTTCCTTATGTGAAACATCAATTAAATACTTTTAAACACATTTAAATAGAACTTACGATCAGTCAATAAACAAAATTGCAATTTGATTTGACATATGTAATTATTTCTATGTAATAAAAACAAAAATTCTTTACGCTACTTTATATTTCACACGTCAAGCAAATAGGTTTTATAGCATTTGCACTAAACTGTCATCTGTCATTTAAATTGTCAAAAAATAAAATAAGCAACAATTCTAATCGCTGTCTTATATGTCAAACGTAAATTAAACAGTTTAAAACGCATTTATACACAAATGTCATCTTTCGTATAATTAACTCTTATTAACTGTCATGGAATCAGACTAAAAAAATTAATCGTTACGCCAATGTGATAAAGTTAATTACGGAGTTCTAACCTTCTAGAAATATATACTGTCATCTGTCAACTGTTAATACTAAGATTTGACTTCAAAAAATTTTAAATGCTGCTTTCAACAAATTAAAACTGTCAAAACTGTCATCGATTAAACGTCATCAAATAAAAAAATACTTAAAACTCACTCGTATGTCAAGCGTTATCAGTCAATCACTATAAAAACCATTTTAAATGTATTTAAATACAACTATCTATCAAAAAAAAAAATTGTCATTTAAATCATCTTTTAGTAATCAAAATCGCCATTTGACTTTGTCATGCTTAATGTGTCAACAAGCAGAACTTGTCATCTTTAGCGTATACGAAAAAACCTCTCTTATATGTTAATATTGCTAATTCTGACAGTTCCTAGATAAATTGTCAAAATGAATTTACCCGGGGCTACGTTGCTGCATAACCAAAAAGTTTGACTTTAACACAATCATCGCCAAAAACGATCGCAATAAGTAATATACGAACCATCGTCATTTTCAAAATTGTCATCTGTCAACAATGAAAACTGTCAATTTTCCAATAATCAAATATAATCACAGTCTTATATATTATAATAAAATAATAATTTCAAATTTTTTTTAATGACAAATTTTCGTTTTATTTATTAACTTTAGTATGAGCTGTTTCAAAAAAGTTTGTTGTCATCTAAATTGTCTCCTATTTAAATATCAATACATACAAAAACGCGTAAAATTCTCTATCACATGTCAAAGGTGAATTAAACAGTTTTATACGCATTTAAATATAAACAGTCATATGTTAATTATTAAAAACAGTTAATATTTAGAGGAAAATGAGATTTTTAATGATAAACGATGTTTTTAGGGAAAAATCATGGTTCTTGCGAAAAAGTTTGTTAAAAAAAAATTGAGCAAAAATTATAGTTTCTGATGAAAACTGTCACGTGTTGTTTTTTGTCAACAGTCGAAACTGTCATGTAAATTGTCATCCTTAAATAATCAAAACTATGAATAGAGTTGACATCTGTAAACAATCAAATCTGTCTCGTGAGTTGCCATTTGTCAACAACCAAAACTAAATGATAATCTGTCAAATGTCAATCAAACAGTTTTAAAGATATTTGCAAATTGCTATCTGTCAACTATTAAAACTTCCATTTATCAACAATCAAACTTACATTTATCAACAATCAAAACTGTCATTTCTCAAGAATTAAAACTCTCACCTCTCAACCACCAAACTATCACATATTAACAATCAAAACTGTCATATAATTAGAACTTACCTGTCAATTATGGAAATTGTTATATGTCATTTGAGCTGTCATGACCAGCTATTTACAATCAAAACAATGTTACGCATGGAATCACCCAAGCGACCGTGCAAATCGCTGTCATTTTTTGTTAATTTTTAAAGTGAAACTTTTATTACATCGTTTTTTGGTCTGTGTTAGTGCATGTCGGGCATGTCGGCATGTCGCGTGGTCGACCGCCTACTCAGCGGTAATTATAAATACGAATTCGTATTTGAAACAAAATGCAAATTTAATTTAAATATAAAGTGAAATAGGCAAAGTTGAATTTTGATTTTGATTTTGATTTCGATTATGATTTCGATTTCGATTTCGATTTAGATTTCGATTTCGATTTCGATTTCGATTTCGATTTCGATTTTGATTTCGATTTCGATTTCGATTTGAACGCCTATGGATTGCAGCAGTTGACAGTGTAGTGTGCGTCAAGCTATATTATTTGTGTTTAATTTTATTTATATTCGGTCCATTCCAATTTTCCAAGTATAAAATTGATAAAGCGATTTTTATACCCTTAATAGAATATTATTCGAAAAATCTTTAGTTAAATGTCTATAGTGTGAAAAAAAGTTTCACTTTTACCGTGGTTTCATAAAACCACACAATGCTTTTTTTTCTTTGTTCCGTTTACTTTGTGACAGACCCCGTATAATAAAACTATAGAAAAGTCTGTTGTTCGACTTTAGCGCAAAAACCACTGCATGTGTTATGATGAAACTGTTTTTATTATATAGCTATTCGTCCTCGGCAATATATAGGCTATAATTTGTATTTTTTATAATAATTTAAAAATGAGAATTTAATTTTTTACTTAAAAAAAGTTAAAAGTCTTGAAAAAAAAATCGTTGACAGGAGTTAAATCAAAAGCCGACTAATTACAAATGCATCTGTGGCTAAAGTTGTTAGAGACGTTACCGCATGTAAAGATTTTAGGTTCGTGTCCTGCCAGTTACGACATTTTTCAGTTTCTCCCTAATGACATTGTCGTGTTTGCATAATTTAAATATCTTATGGGAGGTATCTCAAATAATCCTTTTACTGAAAAATTCATCGTTCCGGTCTAATAACAAAATAAAAATACAACACAGGGTACAAAAAAAATGACTTTGATGTATCAATCCTCGATTTGACAAAAATCTCTCTCTTGTTAACGTCATGTTATATGTGCTTAAAGAGAAAGTGAGTAAGTGTTGCATCTGACATGAGTTCAATTTAACGACCAAAAATCGAAATCATAGCTTAGATGTTAAAGCCATTGCGCGTAGGGGGATCAAGTCCTACTGGAAGCGACATTTTTTAAATTTCTCCTTCATGTCATTTACTTAATATATTCTTGTTTATATACTCTAAAATTTTAAAAATTTCAAATTTTTTTATACAACATTTAATTATTTTTGTTACAGGTGAGAAAAGAAAAAATTATCATTAAATTAAATGATCCATGACTTCTATAATAATTGGTAAGTTAACAAATAAAAATATAAAAAATTAATCGTTAACATTTTATCGTTAAGGTTATACGATCTAAGCCAAATTCAGTTGAGTTCTTCCATTATGACATGAGGATTCTCTATACCAAATTTCAATACCCTGTCACCTTCTAATATTCAAGAGTTATAGCACACACAAACGGAGGGACAACAAGCCGATCGATGGTACTTAATAACGATTTCGATTTGCAATACCATACAATTATAATTCATGATATATCGATATTTTTGGCTGTATTTGTCTAATTTTATGTAAAATATTGGTACATATTAAATCCTACCTGAAATATAAAGTTAGATTTAGAAGATCTCAAAGGATTCTTTACAAACTAGTTCGCGTAAGGGTATGTCTACCTTAGTATTTCTCTCTTTTAATGAACACGCTAACTCAGTGGAAAAGTTATTATGAATAGTCGCATCTCTCTTTCTCCAGCTCCAGTGGAAAGTTCCAATTAGGATTAGACTTTAAAATCTGTATTTAACCTCTGGCTCTAAGCTTCGGTTTCCTCGAATTATCATGCTTTTCATAAATTTACTACATCAGAAATTTGGCAGACAACGATTTTGCTTTGTGAAGTATACATAATTCGGTAAGAGCAATAATATAGCTTTTCGAGGTTCATGTTAATAACGTACCGGAATATTTGAAATTTGTTTATGAAATGATGTTAATCTTCGGGTTACTTATTTTTCGATTTTAATAAAATCACAAAATATACAAATAAATATTTATCAAATGTATGTAAATATGTTTATTACATTTTGTATTAACAAGGAATCATTTATTTCAGATAATGTAACTTTCTAAAACGTTTATTTACGTTTCGCCTAAACAAAATGATACTTTCCAAAAAAAAGTTGGCAATGAGATACAAATAAAAATTACTAAAGTAGTATTACTTGTATGGAACCTAATCGCAAATTGGTCCATTTATAGTATAGATAGATAGATAAATAGATACATATTCATTGCGTTGGCTGTTAGCTTGTATCACAGCGACCTTTGCAGATCTATTGTAAACACCCATTATCTCTAGAATAAGATTAGAGCACTTTGTCTAGCCATGCTCTCTTAATTAGACTTAATAGCCTTGACAGTGGCTTCTCCACATAACTTGGAGCAGCTGGTTTCTGATCTTCCAATACTAGATACTGCGTCCTTCCAAGGTCTTCACATTGGCAGAGGATAAAAAATGCGGTTTCCTTCTCTATTTGGCAGTATCAACAGATGTCTTTATCTGCTAAGTTCAGCTGACTCATGTGTTTTCTGAGCCTACAATGTCCAGTCAAGAGACTGACAATAATTTTGACATCGTTTCTCCTTTGTGATAGTAGCTTTGCCTTAAATTTCGCCGAGTGTCTTTTTATGAAGACTTTGGCTTGTCGCTTTACCGGTGATTTTTCCCTCCTGGGCCTTCTTTAGCCTTCATTTCTGAAGATGTCAGCAACTCCGCTGAATGGTTCCGGGCCAATCCTTGGGATATTAGCCCCCGCATGAGCCAATTCACCATATTTTCTCTGGTGTACGAATTTGCAAAATCTAATGCAAACAGATCAGCAATACGTTTGGGATCAGTAACAATATCATTGATTTGTCCACGGAAGGTAAACGCAGTGATTTCTTAATCCAGTGGGTGTTTGATGTATTAAAAATTGCTTATTACTCTTACTATCGACAAGTTTTTGCTCAGAAGACACGTTGGCTTAATTAATTCGAGTGGAGAATACATTTGAACAGTTTCTATAATAAAGAAAATCGCAGTTCAGTTTGGATGATCTATATTTATGACAGAGATGCCTTTTCCTGTTTATTTCTTGCCGTATTTGGAAATTAAGCCACGGTTTGGGTCTCTTGGATTTATTAGTTTCAGGAACAAATTGAAGAGTGCAGGCACTGGATATTGGGGGCATTGGTGGATATTCATATTGGTGGCAGGAATAACCACTGTGTCCAGATGCTCATTAATATAGGGATAAATTCCGAAACGAAAGTTTTTTATCTTTTTATTATTACTGGGGTGAACTTTAGCTGAATATTGAGTAGTAATTATTATACAATGCTTATTTTTACCTATATTTTTGCCTCTGGATCTGGATCCGATGTCGCATATGGCTCATTATGCATCCTTTCGTGTGTAGAAAATCCACACCTTAAGCTCTCATTAGGCCTAACCATTTAAAATAGGTGATGATACTACCAAGAAGAATTTCCCTGACATTAGCTGGTGTAAGCAGCCCCAACATGGATCTTCTGTTTTTAAAAAAATAGCAGAGCAGTCATACAGCATATACTCTACTGTTTCCTCTTCTTGTTCGCAACCTCTGCATAGGGCCATTTTGATAATTTAATCCTGTTAAGATTCTTACAGCTGTCCGGAGATTTTGTCTGATCAATGCCTTTAAATTTTCTCGCCAGCATGAGGTAAAAACTCTCTGAGCAGTCTACAGTTTGTTCTGTCATTCCAGCACTGTATAAAATTTTGGTGAGACTGCTGTTTGATATGGACCACGACAGCAGACATTGTTAGCTTGGTAGATGGGTGAGGGCTAACATATTTGTAGCTCGCAGCCCTCCTACTAAATTTTTCGCAATGCGGTTGCCCCTAGAGTTTCCATGTTCTTTGATCCAGCTTAAAATGACCACGTTATTCTGGCAGGCCTCAGTTAGAGTTTTGTGACATTCTAGTAATAAACTAAATTTAGTACGTGGTATATTCGAGTTCAGTAGTGCTTGTCTTCAGCCCGGGTAAATACTTTCATTCTTGCCTGTGATGTTCCTATTGATTAATTCTTTTGCAGCTATGGTTATGCCTGTGAGTTCTGACTGAACTGCACTTAACATCTTGTTGCGTTTTTGATCCATCCGTATAGAAGCTTAAAGCTTCACTAAGTTGGGGTCTGCTGTCTTATCTGTTAATATTTAGTAAGTTTTGTCAAAGACAAATTTTGGTACGATGGCATCCTTAAGAGTGGTATCGCATTTAGCGATTCTATCTACAGACTGTCCCTTTTGGTGCCGGTCCCTACAGTGGGTTTAATACCTCCTAATGTTGCCTCAAATGACACTGTGTGTCTCTTTTTTATTGCAAAAGCAATCATTTGTTGTTATTGGTATTTATAAATAATTATTATCTATATTAAATCAAAAGCTATGATCAAACATCTACCTACATCCTGTATTAGGTTATAAAGCAAAAGGGCAAAATCCCAGTAGAATTGAATTTCCAAATTATATCTGCAACTTGTGCTCGTCGTCAAGGCTAATCAGCCCTCCTGTGGAGTGATAATTACTTATTCAAAAGTATTGTTTGAAAATCGTCGAAAATTTTAAAACGTAGTCCTGGCGAGCGGGGATCTCCGGGGGATAATAACGAAACTGTGGGAGATTTTAACATAAATCACAATTAATGAGAGCTTGAGGGTTTGACTTCATATTTTCGTTGTTTGCACTTTGTATCAATTTCGCTTTGTGTGCGAGAGTGGTGGATGATGGCTAAAAGGGGGCGAAGTACTTCTAAAAAGAACGAAGGGTATATGATGTGCGTGGGTCTGTTTGATAATTTGTTTGTCTTTCTTTTATATTTTTTTTGTCTTAAATATTATTGTCTTCGTATTTAACAATTTTTTTTTGTACCGTAGAGCAGTGCTACTTTGCCCAGATTTTAAACATTATGGGCAACTTCACTTTAAATTTTAAAAGAATTTGCGTTGTTTTCTTTCTGTCTTGAACTTTGATGTATATGTCACAGATACTTCTGCATATAAATTATAAATTTTGATTTTTTATATTTTTTTTTAATTTTTTAGAATCCTGGCAAAGTAACCTTCAAATTGGTGTTACTTTGCCATTGCTAATAAAATAAGTGAAAACGCAAATTATAACGAATATAAGTGTTTCTTTGCCTCATACATATGTTTTTAAAAATTATATTCAACATATTGTAATGCGTTGCTGCCAAATAGAACACAAAATACTTAATTTGTACTCTTTTATTTGAACTATAAAAGTGAATGACTATCTATTCTTAAAAAAATAAAAACAATATTCCTAAAACTAAAAAACAAAATTCTTAACAAATGGAAAAGATCATTAACATAAATTTTCAAACTTGTTGAGGTTTGAATCAAATTTGTGAACACCTCTACGTTTAATCGGTGGTCTTAACTCGTTGACAATGTCTTCTCGCCGCATCACACCTATATAATCGACGGTGGGGAATACGAACGTGAAATTATCATTATTAATATTCGTGCTTCTTAAAAATTTAATGCTGTAATTCCCGTCATCTATATTTAAAATCGAGCCTATGTAGTGTTTTTTTAGTGGAGAATTTCACGATAACAAAGTCTTCAATTTTAGGTTTTGTCATTATTTCAACGTCGCAGCTCTGTTCTTCACTTTCAATAAGATTTTCTTCATTCTCTATAACATTTTTTCTTTTCTTCATAACATTTTCTTCATTTTCAATAATATTTTCTTTATTTTCGTATTCTTCCTCCACTTCTATTTCCAACTCTTCTAATGTTACATCATCGTCTTCGACAGAGACTGACATTCCGGGCACAACTTTTAACATCTTTTTTCTCCCTTTCTTTGCATTTGTAGTCCCTCTTTTTTCCTTTAAATATTCCAGCAGCGCAGTGTCTATTTCACGACCTAAATTTTCCACTGTTTGATTAGGAAGTCTTTTTATCACCTGCTCTCTATCTAATGGTATGATTCCCGTTGCACGAAATGCATTTTTGATGTTGTTAATGTCGGATATAGAAAGTGCATCACATAATTTTCGGAGGAGACCAGGAAATGTTGTTTTATTTAGGGCTGACTCTTTAGGATTTCTCATTTTATAGTCAGTGGGAATCTTCCTCCAGTGTCTTTTCAAAGGGGCGTAATAACCTACATCTAGGGGTTGGGTGATGTGAGTTGAGTTCGGTGGAAGGAACACGAAACTTATATTATTTCTGGCACATGCCACCAAAATATCCGTATTAAGGTGCGAGGAAAGATTATCACCTATAATAACCTTTTTACCCTCCTTTTTTCTTGCCCAAGGAATAGCTATGGTATTAAACCAGTCTTCGAATATGAAGGCATCGAACCATCCAGACTTGCTGCGGTTATATCTTGTTCCGGGGGGTCCACCAACTGTCCATAAATCATATAATCTTTCCGCTTTGTATACCACATACTGTGCTAAAATAGTCCCATCACCAGCTGCTGCGAACATGATTGATATGGCTGCCTTTGTCGAATTCAAAATTCTTTCAGGGTATTTTGTACCCCTTTTAAAAATACATTTTGTGGAGCCTGGATTGTCACTTAAATTAGTTTCGTCGTAGTTCAAAATCCTGTCAGGTGTAACATTTTCCAACGTCCTTTCCAAGTTATCGAAATAAGCCTTAATTTCATCTTCTGATTTTGAGGCCCTGGCTTGTTTTATATTCTGACATATTCTTTGCGTCAATCTGTGTTTATGTCTGTCCATAAAATTTAAACTCCAGTCTTTTCCTGGTAGATTATTTGGAAACTTGAGAACTTTTCGACCGATTTTATCTAGAAACCTCTTAATTAGGATTCGCAAGTCCAGCTGTGTAAGTGGGCTTCCAAATTCTGCGGCAGCTAGCAGCACATCGACAAAATGTCTTTCTTCTACTTCTGATAGAATAACCGAGCGTCCAACATTTTTTTCATGTTTCTTATTTAATTTATTAAAGAGCGTTCGCCTCGGTATATTATAAATATTTGACGCTTCGGTACAGGACATTCTCCGAGCTCGAATAGCTGACAGGGCTGTTTTAAGCTGTTCTTCAGTATAGTGTTTATACCGTCTGGCCCCCACTTTTTTTTATAAATGCGTCCCATTTTTTATCTGAAAGTACAAAAAAAAGTGTAAGTCCGCAAAACTGCAAAAATATATGGGTGGCAAAGTAACCCTCAATGGAACCCCAAAATTAAAAAAAATTGCCACGCCGATGGGACTATGTATATTATTTTTTAACACGGCTGTTTTGTATTATTAACTATCACAATACTTCGTTGTAATAATAAATTTAATCTAATATATTTGATTTAGTCGTTATAAAGCTTAGTTTTTAAAATTTTAATAAAGCACATTTTTTCCCCAAATGTTTAATTGAGATGTAACTCACCTTACACACTCAGCGTCTGTACACAACTGGCAATACAGAGATAATATATTATATTGTCTCTGTGGCAATACCACTTCTTTTAAACCTGTCGGTAGGCGATATGGAACCCAACCGTCGGCAGCGTTGCCGTTTTTGAAAATAAAAATTATTTTTAATTATGTTGCACTACCTTGGCAAAATAACCCACCAGTGCAAAGTAACACCTCTCTACGGTATTTTTTAATTATTTAATTAGAACAACCCTTAATTTAGTATAAATTTTCTAACGAGTTACTCTCTAAAATCTATTAGTAAACTATTTTTTTCCTCTTTTTTTTAATTGATTACCATGTTTTTGTAGATTTTGTCATATTTTTTTGTCTTTCACCAGGTTTTTACTTTCTCTTTTGTCGTATTTTGTAATTTTGTTTTATCATTTTGTATTTATTTTTTGCGATTTTATACATTTTTCTTCTATTTACAATTATTATGAAATTTTGTATGTACCTATGTATGATTTATTCTTATTTTTGTTTTTTTAGTTGTTTTACATTTTACTTGTGTTTCTCGTTTGCATTATTTTCTCTTTTTTTTGCTAACTTTTCTTTTTTTTTTGTTTTTAATTTCCTCCTATTTTTATATTCTGTATTTTCTCTTTATTAATTTTTGCGATTTTTTTTTCCTATTATACTATATATTTTATTTTATGTTCATTGTTGAAAGTAATTAAAAAAATGTCGAAAAGGTTTAAAAATTTTTGAAAACCATAAAAAATTGTTAACAACCATAAGCAAATCGTGACAATCTTAAAAAACTGTTAAAAATTTTTAAAAAAATCATAAAAAACCTTACAAAAAAAACTAGTGTGGCAGTCAGTGGGACTGCCGGCAGAAGTTATACTTCTATTCACGCGCATGGTTCATAAATTTGTATGCGAATGATTTAGCAAACTCATTATATGATATTCGTGGTAAGCGACCCCAAAAACCTCCCAGTACCGTGTGCACACTCTTTTTGTATCGAATTTGCATAAAATTCCTGGAGACGAGGTCCGTCTTAAGCACCATGTGTTTCGAACACCATCGCCATTATTATAATCCTATTTAGCGACTCAAGAAACCGTCGAGTACCAAGTGTGCACTGATTTCGTACAGAATTTACATAAAACCCCAGGAGAAGAGGTAAATACCCTAGACACCAAGTGCCGCGGAGACTTTCGGAATCGTGATATTCGTGTTCAGCGACTCCAAAAACCCCAAGTATATAAATTGAACCCATTTTCAGCAATACTCACTAAGTTGTAAGTTTTCTCTTTATTGTCTGTTCGGAATGTACTTTTTGAATTCAAAAATGCAATTTTCATTTTTACATTATAAAATATAGTGACAAATTTCCTGATACCTTAACGAATCCAATGCAAAAAACGCATTCCGATCCATCTTACGTTACAAAATTCGGAGGTTTTGGTGCTTTATTTTCTCGACTATTCGTAAAAACTCTATTTATGTAGCGAACAACCTTAAAAGCATAAAGCAGAATATACTGCAACCATGTGACGGTACTTTAGACTACAATACAATAAATACTCATTACTGAATATTATTATTAATATAAAATGCTAAACTTTGTATGTATACTTACGTGACAGAATTATAAAATAATCTGTCAAATAATCATGTGGTCCGTCACTATGATATTCATACATTAGTTCAGACTGTTTTTTGTATATCTATCCCTTTTCAATGTACTGAATGTTGAAACGGTATTCAAAGGATTTATAGTTATGACTAATAACAGTAATAACATCAGATAAATATTTCATCTTTGTTTTTACCGACCAATATACCTTATAAGTGTGTCTGTCTCTGTCTTACTCACACCATTACATATTGATTTTTCCCATTTAACTGTACACAAATCTTTTCCCCCGAGTGCATGAATAGAAGTATAACTTCAAAAATTTTAACAATATTAAAAAATTGTTGGAAATGAGTAAAATTGTAAAATATTTAAAATGACAAAAAAATGCTAAAAAAAATATTGGAAATCATGAAAAATTGTCAAAAATAAAAAAAATGTAAAAAGTGACTACAAATCGAAAATACTAAAAACTAGAGAAAGCAGGAGAAACCGAAAAAAGATGAAAAACGAGAAAAGTTGGAAGAAAAATTATTCGGAAAACAAAAAATTTATATTAAAGAAGCACGAAAAAATAAATCGGAAAACAAAAAATTTATATTAAAGAAGCACGAAAAAATAAAATGGTTAAAAAATAATTGTTGAACAATGTTCATATACACTTTTTTGTAATTTTTTCTTGTTTTCCAATTTTTTCGTATATTTTATTTTTTTAGTATTTTTTTTATTTTCCTTGCGTTTTCCGGTTTTATTTTTTTTTTAATTTTTAAACTTTTTTTATTTTTCCGGCTTTTTTTAGTTTTTTTTTAATTTGTAAAAACTTTTTTACAGTTTTTTTTTATTTTCCACTATTTTCAATACTTTTTTTACCATTTTTTGCAATTTTGAATATTTTACGATTGTACATATTTTTTAGGATTTCCAACATTTGTTCAAGATTTTTAATTTTTTTTAATGTTTCATATTTTATAATTATTTCTATATTATAACAATTTTTTTAAAATTGTCACGATTTTTTTATGGTATTTAACAATTTTTTATCTTTTTCAAGATTTTTTATAAAAATGAAAAATTCACAGAAAAACGTGTATATGATACAATATGAAATATTAATAGGAAAAAAAGAAAAAATGGAAAAAATAATAAAAAAGACAAGGTAGAAAATCAAAATGAAAGAGAGATTAAAAAACCCAAACAAAATGAAAAAAAAAGAAAACAATGGTTAAAAAGCGGAAACTAAAGCGAAATAAAAAAGAAAACGTAAAAAAAGAAAAAGAATTGTATAAAATCCAAAAAAACAATTAAAATATAACAAAACCGGTAAAGTTACAAAATACAACGAAAATCCTGGAAACAGCCAAAAAAAATAATGAAATTGACATAAATCACAAAAAAAACATAGGAATCAATAAAAAAGGGGGAAATGTAAAAAAAGAAAATGAGTAAAAAATTGTAGGGTGGTAAGTACGAAGTTCGCCGGTCAACTAGTACGTAATAAAATATGAAAAATATATCTTATTAAATATTTCTAAACTGTATTCTGTATACCGATACGTATTTCATCTCGTTACATGCTAAAGAAAATACAATGCAACTATTTTTCAATAAATATATCATGCTGTGACATATTATTCCTACTTTAGATTTAGTTTTCCTGTGTAAGTAATAATACAAAACAATTTGTCAACTTTCGTAATGGAAAGATGCATCCGCATTTGCACATTTTGTTACAATCTCTTTTCCATCGTATTGTGTCAGAGATTAAGTGGAAAAGTGTCACGACGTTACACTAGGCGGCACCACCCTCGCCCAACATCACATTTGTGTTGCTATTCTTAAGCACTAAAACAAGAGTAGACAGCACCGGCTCTTTAAAATTTCAAAAATTATCTTTTTTTAATCTATATATTACTATCTATATATATTGTACCAATATTTTCTTCGCTTTCTAAGGTTTTGATAAAAGTGATAAAAAAATAGCAAGATTGATTTATCTAATAATAAATATAAAATAACCGAAACGGAAAGACAGAAAGTCAACAATTATGGACGGGACTCAGTTGGTAGGTGGAGAGCAAGTCGTGGATTTAAGTTGTTACGGTGGTCAGTAACGGGAGAATAAACTAAAGTAAGTTAACTATTAAAGAAAAAGAAACTACCTAGATAGATGGTACATAGGGCGCCACTTTATTTTTATTAAAACAAGAAAAAATTAAAGTACTAAAGGTGGTGTTAAACATATACACATGAAGGAAATTTAATTTTTTCAAAAGTTTTGTAAGAATAATAGCTACATACTTACCGTTTATTTCTTAGGCGCAAAATTCTAAAAGAAATGGTATTTGGTAAACTTGCTAAAAGAAAGATTTTAGAGAACAACTATAGTAACGATAACCACAGAATACCACTTATAAGATGGACAAGTTCAGTCTAATTATGTACACAAAGTTATGTAACTAGCTTAACAGCTGTTGCTGCGGAATAACTATAAAGATGGATCTTATCAGCTTTTCTGTCAGGAAAGATAAGATTAGATATAGAATGCGATTGAACTCTCTATTTATTTTCTCATTTTTGGTGCGTGGCCATGACTCGGCCCGGTAGCTGTATCTGAAACTTTATTAAAACATGATTTTTTAAGATTGATAGTAAAGGATTACAATATTATATTTAAAAGATTCAGTTCAACGAATTAGCTCATTTAAGACAGTATAAGTAAATATTTTGGCAGTTATCTACCGATATACCGTGTTTGCTACCTCATCTACCAATTTTTAGATTTTTAATAAATTTTTCATTAGGTTATAGTACTTTAGTTTTTATTATTAGTACGCATTATACATATATACTAATTTTAATTTTTTATATTAATCTGCCAATTTCAGAAATGTTAGGTGACAACGCTGCTGGTGAGCGACAACGATGCAGATCGAAATGCGGACCGAGAGCTTAGGCGACATGAAATGAGTTTTTGTGTGACTGATCCTTTTATTCTTGTCTATATATGGTGGCCGAGATATTGAAAATTTATTCAGCGCGCTTTAATTTAAAGAACCGTTGTCAAAACAAACTGAGCTCAAATAGCTTTCCCCTTCACTTTTTCTTATCATTATTTTAAAGTACTATCACTTCAACGAATTTCATCTCCTTACTTCTTATTTGTACATGCAATGTATAAATTGGATCATAAAATTTAGATCTTCTTTTATAATTTTTAGCTCTTAATGTTTATAAACAATGAAAAAATATATTTTTTTTAATATACAAGCTTAATTCCTATTGGTCGTAGAATGTTCTTTTTTAAAAAATTGTATTGTTCCACCACCGGCATAAAAGCAAATTTGGAAGGATATCTTATTATATTAATTAAATATCTACAAGTTTAATTGTATTTTTAATTCGTGAATCATTAGTTTATAAAAAAAGCTTCCATCTGCATCGCTAAATACTTATCGCTTTTTATAAAATCTAACAACGGTGAATTCTTTAGCTTTAGACAGATTCAACTCATAGAATAACAAACCATCTAAAAAAAGAGTGTGCGTGTAACCTTTACGCGCGATTGAAGTAAAACTTTTTGACGTACGTATCGGAAAATAAATATCTGATTACAATTCAATTATATTTATTGTCTATATACCTTACAAAAAATGAGATGTTATATTTATATTATTCTTTAGAAATAGGAATTTGAAAGTTATCATTATTTTTTATGTATTAAATAATAGGTTTATGATAACTAAAATGTGAAACATAGATTTTACTCTCTAAATACCATTAATGTATTTGAAACCGTTTGAAAATTTTGAAAATTTTATAAATAAATTTTGATAATTTAAGCTCCTCCCATAGCTGAAATCACACCGTGACTTCCATCAGAATCTTTCGTTAGAATCTAACGTTAGAGTTACCCCTAGTCGCGCCTAAAGAAGTTTTGCTTCAATAATAGGTAAACAATATTAAAAATATACACACATTACGTTTAGAATGTGTGATTTTGTAGCTGTATCTACCTTATTGTAATACAACACAACACAAGAGCATTCGATTGTTAGATAACCATTTCATTTTGTAGCATTTTATAGCATATTCCATAAAATTTAAAATCCTGAGTTGAGTTTGTTTTCTTCAGTTCTACGAAGGATCTGTTATTGCTGGTATAAGATCAGCCATCCTGACTAGTGGTTTTATGGCCTTTATGGCTACCTAACCAAACCTAAAATAAGTATAAGCAAGTGTTAAAACATTTCGAATATTATTATTTTATGAACAAAAACGTGCAACATGCTTCTTTACTTAACGTAAAGCTTCCCTATAAACAATTATTTACTATCATAATATGTATGTATGTTATATAAACTTACTTAATCAAATCATAATGAATGTCGCTGTCTCGTCTTTTTTTCATTTTCATTTTTCTTCAAATCTTTCTGGCGCTGATAATATGCCCTTTGACGTTCACAATTTCTTTTTCTTTTTGCTCTTTAAATCTATAAAACGAAAATAGCTAGGTATAAATAATAGGTATAAATAATTAGGTATAAATAGTGTAATTACACACCAAAAATAAAATGTATGCATATAGAACACGTACTCACTCATTTTCATTCAATATGTTTTCATCACTTTCTTCATTAATAAATCCACTTTGTTTATTCATATTTAAAACAAACACTTTATACACAAATTTAAACTATTTACCACCAATGTATTTTGGTTGACAAGCTGTCAATTCATAGAATTACAGATTTAATTTTATTTAATATAGTAGGCGGAATCGTGTTAGGTATTTTGTATCAGGTTTTGTTTCCGGTACGGGGTACATTAGAATGACGTCACTTCCGTTAGAATTACTGAGTTACCCCTAGTCGCGACTAAAGAAGTTTTACTTCCAAAAATTTTTTTTTTATTTATTCAAAGTTTTTCTTAAATCTCTAACGAAACAACTGCGTAATGTTTTTTGCTTTTTACTTACTGCATTGTTTGGAAATAAACAGTTTCAATTTTATTCTTTGGCTTAAGAGAAACTGTCTACGTCTTATTGGATTGTTTTTTTTTATACAAAATGAAAAACAGATAACTCGTGACAGTGAGAGGATAAAGAAGATGGCTTTGAACAATTTATTGCGTAAGTTTCTGATACGTCTTGTAATATTTCTTTGGATCTTTATGTTATCCACTAACAAACAAAAAAATTGAGGCACCTAGAATAAATAAAATAAATGGATAAATAAATCCGAAATTCAAGCTTGTGGAATCAATATATGTGAGAAATATTTTTTTTTTGTACCGGTTTCTTAAAGGCTTTCTATGATTTCATCAAAATTAAGAAATCTTTTAGAAAATTTTGTATAACGTTCTTTATGTTACTTTATGTTAAACTGTCTGATTTTGTTAAAATTTTGGGTCTGATATACAGTTTCTGTAATAATGAGACACAACTAATAGGTTTCTTAAAGATAGAGACAGCAGTGCTCCAGCAAGCACACTGGTAAAAACACTGAAGTACCTTGTAAACAATATAACAAATTCATAAATTTTAAAGAAATATATAGGTACTTCTTTTTTTACATGTATATCAAACGTAGCATTTTCATCAGTTGTACTTTCTGGATGATCAGAAATAGGAAGTACCCTATAAAGATAACAACTTACTGTAAAGATGGAACAATAACTCGACTAATTACTAGTTACAGTTACAGGTATTTGAAGGAGGTAATATTAATAACCATATTAGGAAAATTACCACGACTCTTCAATGTAACACTGGGAATACAAACTAACACGTAAGTTAAAAAGCCGGTAAAATTAAAAAAAATGACGAATCAGTATTGGCCAAACCAAATCAAGTGTAAAAAAATCCGTGGATGGGTATTTATAAGGGAAATTATTACCATCCTTACAGGGTAACAACGACACGAGAAATGACTTAGATTGGTCAATCATAGAATTGCACTCGAAAAGAACGTGATAAGATAGATTTGTCTTTTCGCACGTAAGCATTCTGAGTAATGTTTTGTTTTAAGAAGTAATGGAAATTTTCAAGAAACAGTATTATATATACAAAAAAAATAATCCAAAAGAAATTTATGTTAGTTATGGCGTGTTTACATGATGCCAGTAACTGGTGCCAGTCTTACTGGCATGCCAGTGCTTGATTAGGACAGCGCTGGACTGGTATGTTTACACGTATCCAGTAGCTGGCGACAGTCTCACTGGCACCTACTTGGTCAACTTGGTGAAGTTTAGCCTTCAAAGGTACGCCAGTCACTGGAACGCTATGTTTACACGTGTCTACAACCACGTGCGCGGGGTTGGAGGGCACGCGGACGAGGGCCACTGGCATGAAAAATAGACCAATTTTCTATTCGATACAGCGCTGGCAGACAGCGCTGGACTGGCACAAGAAAGTGTTTACATGATGCCAGTACCATGCCAGCGCTAGCATGTCAGTGAGACTGGCGCCAGTCACTGGCATCATGTTAACACGCCTTTATTTTTAAAATGCTACAATATGACAATATTATTTACATTATTAGCTTGTAAGTTTTGTGTTCTCTCTTTTAGTTTTTTACCTACGCGGATGATGTGTAACTTTTTCACTGGTGTGTAAATGGATAATTACCGCTATTGCTGAATATTCTATTCGGTTGTAAACAAAATCCATTTATATTATTTAAAGCAAGAGTTAAAACCAATTTAATTTTAGAAAATACAACCACATATAATAAACATTTGAGCATAATCATCTGACACGTTGAAATATCACATTATTTTAAAGCATCGTTCGTTCCTGGTTTAATTATCGAAATTTGTACTTGTAAATGTGTAATTAGTATGTGTATATTAGCGTGTAATGTTTGCTAGATTTCGAAATTACTTTGTAACTCGAAATATTTGAAATTGTTGTTTTCACATCATATTTCCTGCCACTAAGTTAGTAGATATAATCCAAATTAACAATAGTAAAATGAAAACAATAATAATTATTAAAAGAACCACATAAAATAACTGTTGGTAAATTAAAAAGCATTTAAATACAAATAGGACCTTATTTCCGAATTTTCTTGGTACTCATGAAATCGACTAATTTGACGCGTCTAGACATAAATTTTGGACACCAACCTTCGTCAGAAACCATCAAATAATGTTAACACAAGTATTCAAAAAAATTAATTGGTTGTGTATACATTTTGCAAGGGTCTAATAGTCTAGTCGACAAGTTGAAAATGGTACAAAATAGAGATACTACTCTTAAAATTATGTGCGATAGCTCATTGGATCCGGAATGACGTCTAGAAAAATGTGCCAGAAGCGTGTATTAGCACATAAAAAATTGCAAAAGTTATAAACAATTAAAGATGAAAAAAAAAATGGCATTTCGTTTTTTGCCAATATTTAATAAAATATTAATATTTTAGAAATTTCAAAAAAATATTTTAAAAGAGGAGGAAATTTCCAATAAAAAACTCCAACCTCCTGGAACTCTATCTCCATTATTTATAATTTTAATTTAACGCTGAAAATAGGTCTGCGCGCGACATTTTTAGGTTGCGCGCGTGTAGGTCAAAAGCGAGTACGGCACATTAATTAATTTATTTAAGGTATTGAATATTATTTTTTAAATTTAAAAAAATTATGGTGTATTTTGAACACTATAAATAATTTATTCCCGTTGGATATTTTACTTAAAGTTAATTTTTCAACAAGTTAAACAATTGTTAACTAACAACATTTTCTTGAACTTTTGTCTTAATTGTAAATAAAAAAAAATGTTTAAATAATTGCCGTAAAAATTTTTCGCTTCGTAGAGCCATTCTTATATACATACTTTACAAGATCACGCCATAAAAATTAAAAAAATATTCATACTTTGTTTATAATAATTTTTGTAGTTAAACAACATTGCTTGGATTTTTCAGTTTTTGGTTAAATGCAAAAATTATTATAAACAAAGTATAAATATTTTTTTAACTTTTATGGCGTGATCTTGTAAAGTATGTATATATAAGAATGGCTCTACGAAGCGAAAAATTTTTACGGCAATTATTTAAACATTGTTTTTCATTTACAATTAAGACGAAAGTTCAAAAAAATTTTGTTAGTTAACAATTGTTTAACTTGTTAAAAAATTAACTTTAAGTAAAATTTCCAACAGGAATAAATTATTTATAGTGTTCAGAATACACCATAATTTTTTTAAATTAAAAAAAAAAAATTCAATACCTTAAATAAATTAATTAATGTGCCGTACTCGCTATTGACGCCACGCGCGCAACCTAAAAATGTCGAGCGCAAACCTATTTTCAGCGTTAAATTAAAATTATAAATAATGGGGATAGAGTTCCGGAAGTTGGAAGTTTTTTATTGGAAATTTCCTCCTCTTTCAGAATCTTTTTTTGAAATTTCTTAAATATTAATATTTTATTAAATATCCGCAAAAAATGAAATGCCATTTTCTTCAGCTTTAATTGCTTATAACTTTTGCAATTTTTTAAGTGCTAATACACGCTTTTGGCACATTTTTCTAGACGTCATTCCGGATCCAGTGAGCTATCGCACATAATTTTAAGAGTAGTATCTCTATTTTGTACCATTTTCAACTTGTCGATTAGACTACTATACTAATATTAGTTTGTTTGTTTGTTTGAACGCGCTAATCTCAGGAACTACTGGTTCGAATTGAAAAATTCTTTTTGTGTTGAATAGACCATTTATCGAGGAAGGCTTTAGGCTATATAACATCACGATGCAACTATTAGGAGCGAAGAAGTAATGAAAAATGTGAAAAAAAACGGTGAAAATTATTGATCCTTGAGGGCTTCCATTGCGTGCGCTGCAAGAACGGTTCTAGATACCAAAAATATATGTATGAAAGAATTATTCCTCTTGAAATGATCTAAAAAAATGTCTGTGACAGTATATGTCTATCTTTTAAGATTAACTCACTAGAACTGTTTTTATGGTAATCAAATTTGGTCGAAATTAATGCATTATTTGTTAAGAGTTGTATCAACGTAATCATATTAATCTTTATCCAAATAAATGTGTTGTTGATTAAAAGTATTTAATTGTGAACAAAATTGTCTTTGACATCACTTAATTTCAATGAACATCTTAGAAGATATTACAATTTTAAAATAACAAGGACGCCACCGTAAGGTGGCGCAGTTATTATCTCATATATTTAAGCGAGAATTTCTTACTAAATAGTACTACATATAAAGCCACCGTACGGTGGTGCAGTGGATATCTTATATAAAATATCTAGTATAAAAAAATCATTGAAAACAAAAAAAAGCAAAATGGTAAAAATTTGAAAATATGAGAAATGGTAAAAAAGACACGACATTGTTATGCGGTACGAAGTCCACCGGAACAGCTAGTTACTAATATGTTTAAAATGTAAGACCTACATTTTTTACGCGTTTCACTAATTGTTTCTACACTATGTAATTAAAAAAGAAACAGTATCTATAAATTTTTTATATGTCATAAAAACTACATGTTTCGGAAAATTTAGCGAAAAAACGCCCGAAAATCAAAAAAAGTTGTAGAAGAGAACTGCCCTACAAAAAGTTTGGGGAGAGTATTTGTCACAATTCTTTTTTATTATTCCTGCGGCATAAAAGTAGTATTTTAACGTTTTCTGTTGCGGTTGACTAAAGCTGTTTGCCCATTTTTAGGTTACGCATACATTTTTTTCGTAAATTCGTTATTTGCGTGCGACAATTTTACCTGGCGCATGTAAATTATCCTCGTCGCACATAAATTGACTATGACAATTGCTAAAATTAATATAAATAACAAAAAAAAAATCTTACTGTCAATATTAAAGAAGAAGTTGACATTACAAAGTTTACATTTTGACCAGAAGTAAAAATAAAAAAACCGGTTAAAAATCGACAATAATCCCGACTTATTCCCAGAAATCTCTGAAATTGTTGTAATTACCATTTTTCGGATGTTGAAGCCTCACCAGAGGTAACCCGAATGCGAACGGCACTTAGGGGGTAGGAGGAGAGCGAGTCGTGGATATGAGAAGCAATTGGGCGAGTATTAAAAAAAAGAAATATTTAAAGACAAGCTAAAGCTATAATAAACAGAAATCGGTAAGGAGCGCCACTTATCTTTTTAGAAATAATTAGGAAAAAAGATAAAAAACCTAGTTAGAAAGAATCTATTACATTAGGAACAGTAAGGGAACACACTTAAACTTACAAAAATTATTAAAAATGTATCTTATATTTAAGGCTTATCTTATAGGTCTTTAAATTTCCTTGAATCCTTAAACTTTTGTGTTTTATTTATATTTTTCCCAAAAATTGAAATCATTCACAAATTAAATTCTTAATTTGAATATTTACTGGTAGGGAAAATAAAAAATTCCCAATATTTCAATAACAAGGTTAAAATAAAAAAGTTTTAAAAAGTAGTGAAAATAAGTGCAAATATTGTAAAAAAAAGACAACAGACCCTGTACTTTGTGACCAGTGTGAAGCTTGCTACCACCCAAGTTGTTCAATAAGAGTTGGAAATCAAAATAAAAAAGATAAATTCACATGTTGTGAAGACAAAAAAAGGGGTTAACTTGCAAAAGACCCGGAAAAGCAGTGAAAAATCAGAAAATTTGTTAAACATGGACGAAAAAAGTTAAAAGAAATTATAAAGGAGTCTTTTCAACAATATTTAAAACCAGTGGAACAGAAAATGGACATAAAAATAAACGAGCTTGGCCAATCAATACAGTTTATGTCAGATTCGTTTGAAGACCAACGAATCCAAGTTTTAGTGGAAACTGAGACACTAGTACAAATGATATTGCTGCGAAAATATTTAAAGCAATGAAACTTCCACTAACCAGTAATGATATCTCAGAAATTTACAAAGTAAATAAGAATAAAGATGGACCAATTTTAATTAAGCCTCACAATACCTAAACTAAAAAAGACATCCTAAAAACAATAAGGCAGATGAAAGGTCTGGCAACAAAAAAATATGACTTAACTGGAATGGAACACAAAATATCTATTAATGGAAGATGAAATACTTAAAAAGTGCAAAAACACGAGAAATCATTGAGCAAGTCTATAATATTGTTTGTAAAGATCCAAGTTTGACTGAGCGAGAAATTGCTGATACCATAGGCATCTCAGATGAACGCGTACTCCATATTTTACACCTATGAAAAAGCTGTTCAAAGAGTCAATGCCGCATTCTTTAACAAATCAACAAAAACTGAATCGAAAACCAATTTTTGCAGCGTAATTTCAAGTGTTTTGAGCAGAATAACAACCATTTTGTGCGACGTTTTATAACTATTGTCGAGACATAGATGTACCATCATGATCCTAAACTGAAACAAGAACTTTTACAGTAAACTGAAACTGGTTCTTTAGCTCCAAAACAGCTGAAGTCAGTAAGATTGGCAAAAAAGGTTATGGTATCAGTTTTTTGGGATGCAAACGGGGTTTTGTTGATTGATTATCCTTAAAAAGGTAAAACAATTAATTCTGAATATTATTGCAACCTTTTAGACCAGTTGAATAAAAATCTCATAAAAAACGACCCAGTTTAAAGAAGAAAACAATCATTTTTTATCAAGAAATACACGTGTTGATACAGGTTTGTTGACGTAATTGAACAAATTTAAGTACGATTTGCCTAAACACCCACCGTATTTACCAGATTTGGCTCTCTCTGACTATTACGTCTAAAGACACATGAAACCATTGCTTCGTGGAAAACGGTTTTAGTCAAATGAAGAAGCTATTACAGTCGTTGCAGAGCTTCCTAAAAATCATTACAGATATGATATAAAATTTTTGGAGGATCATTGTTATAAATGTGTTCAAGCTAAGGGTAATTATATTGAATAAAAAAATTATTAAAAAATATACTTTTTTTTCATTTTTGCTTTTAAAACTTTTCAACCAACCCCTATTTTACAGAAACATTTTATTTTAGGTATTTGTATTTGACTTAATTTTTATTTCTACTAATAATTACATTACGAATTGTGAAAAACCAATAATAGTTTTACTTGAAAATGTAATTAAGGTTTAAATTTTATTTCTATGCAGAGGATTATTTCCTTTAAAGGATTCTTTTCTTGCAATTTTCTCTAATTATATTATGAAGCTTAGTGGATTAGTGCTAAAAAAAGATTGTGCATTTAGAATCGTAAAAAATAGATTGATATTGTAATAGTAGTTTACGTAAGAAGTCCTGAAAGTGGTCTTTTACTGGACGAGGTGGCAAATTGCAGGGCGAGCCCTGCAAGTCTGCGAGTCCAGTAAAAGCACTTTTGGGACGTATTACGTACAATATTTTTTTTAAACGGGCATTGTTGTACCATAAAATTCATATTATTCAGTTTACATTTTTATAACAAGAACTCATTATTAACTAATTTTAACAGTCTTTTTAACAAACGTTGCTTGGGTGGCCGCCTTAACAATATCATCTGGTATAATTTCATCTTCCATTAATTCACAATCAAATGCATCATTTTAAATATCCATTTTATAATAAATTTCACGTTTTTAACTAAACGTCAAAATATGTCAAGTGTTATTTTATAATTTTAAATATATACAAAACTCGGTTACCATAGAATTGACCACTATCTTAGACTAACTATTTTATTGTAAATGCGTCCGGTAAAAGCTTTTACCGGACTAATTTTTATTTTCTGGCCTTGTCCCACAAAATGAGATTTCCTGACCTAAAACTAAAAGTATTAATTTCTGGCCGGTTTTAAAAAAAATTAATATAAAGATATTATATTCAACACTACATTCAACTAGCTGACCCTACGAACTTCGTACCGCCTAATCATTGATAATTTTTTTCTTTTATTTTTTTTTAAATTTTCAGTTTTTTTTTTGTTTTTCCGATTGATTTCCAAATATTTCTTTTTTTTTGTTGATTTTGTTATATCTTTTTGTCTCTTACAAGGTTTTAGTTTTTTCTTCGTTGTATTTTATCATTTTTTTCGGTTCTGTTATTTTTCAGTTTTATTTTCTACATTTTAAGTAAGCATGGCTCGTTTAAATATATGAGATAATAACTGCACCACCTGACGGTGGTGTCGTAGTACTTAATTAAGTAAGAATTGCTTGTTCAAATATATGAAATATCAACTGCGTCACCTTACGGTTGCTTCGTAGTACTTAATTTAGTATTTTCTTATATTTCTTTCTTTCGCATTTTTTTGGCGATTACTTTCTATTTTTTTGTTTTGTTTTACTTTTTTCCAGTTTTTCTTATTTATTTTTAATTTCTTTTGGTTTTGATTTTTTAATTGTTGCAATAAACTTTTTTCTACTTATTGGAATTTTTTCTTGTCGTTTCCTACTTTTTAGTATAATCTATTCGTTCAACTTTCTTTCATTTTGTTTTACGTTTTCTTTTTTCAGTTTTGCAAGTTTTTTATATTATTCTACTTTTTCCTGATGTTCCAGTTTTTTTCTTATTTTTCCATTTTCGACATTTTTTTACGATTCTTAAGCTGCGTCCACACCGAGTCGACACTGTCGATCGACTTTGTCTATCGACATTGTCGATCAACAAGCGACAAAATCTGCATCTGTCCACACCAGAGTCGACACAAAAGTTTGTCGATCAGTGGAAATCAACATGTCCGACGAAGATGACGTTATAGTTGCTTGTGCCGCGTATATTATTATCGCGACTAAAAAAAAGAAAAATTGCACGAAAGAAAAGATTTTGAGTTCGACCAAGTTTCTGTTCTTATAGTTTTTGGTTTTACAATCCCATAGATTTGTTTTTAGTTTGTATGCCTCAATAAAGGCTATGACTTTAGCTTGTTCCCATTCCATTTCTCCAACGAAAACACACGGCTACGATGTCAACAAGGCAATGGGTCACTGAGTACTACTACTACTTTAACACTTTGTCGAATGTCGAACGTCGAAAACACGTCAACACACAAAAGTCGATCGACTGCTCTTTGATGTTTACCGACAAGCGATGGAAAACAAATCGAAATGTCGATCGATTAATTTTGTCGATCGACACCGTCGATTGCAACGTACACACCAAGTCGACAACGTCGATAGACAAAGTCGATCGACAGTGTCGACTCGATGTGGACGCGCTTTTACGCAATTTTTTTATGATTGTTAAAAATATTTTATGATTTCACACATTTTTTCACGATTTCCAACAATGTTTCACCATTGTAAATAATTTTTTCCATTTTTTTTTTACAAGTTTTTTATGATTTTCGACATTTTTATCCATTTTCAATAATTTTTTTGCAATATCAACCATTTTCTTACGATTTCTATCAAGATACTCAACAAAATTTTTCACCTTTTTGGTTAGAACTTTCAAACATTTTGCGTAATTTTTAGCAATTGTTTTAGATTATTAACAATTTTTTGGAATTTCAAGGTTTTTTCACGATTTCAAAGAATCTTTCTGGGTTTTCAGATTTTTCGCGTTTGTTAACTGTTTGTTAAGATATTTAACAGTTTTTCATATAAACGTAAAAAAGGTGTATTTTTAATAAACAAAAATGCCGATTTCTAAAGTTCGCTAGCTTACTGATAGAGCTTGTCTGTTATCAAATCATTAATAAGCAAATTTTCCCTCGGTAAAAATTTAAAAGTAGGACAGCTGTTTCGCGTTTTTTATGATTTTTCCAATTTTTAATTAAAAATCTATTTTTAAACGCTGTCAAGAAAGTCCTGCTGTGTTGCAGTCATGACGTGTTAAACAGTTGATGGTTATTACGAAAAAGAGAAATGTGACAATTTTACATCTTTTTCTATAACTAATTATGCGTAATTAATACAGGATGATTGGAAAGTTTTAAAAACTAAAATTAAAGAATGTCTATTTTAATCAAAATAAAATATAATCTTCCTCAGCTTAAACACACTTATTCCATTGATTTTCCAGTAATTTTGTACCATCTCTGTAACATATTTTTAGGAACTTTGCAAAATATTGTTCCCCGGCTGCAATTGCTACTTCATTCAACAAAAAACGCTTTTCCCGAAGAATTGTTTAATGTTTCTGGAAAGGTAATAGTTGAAGGGAATTAAATCTGGTGAATACGGTTGGTGTTCAAGCAGCCATCGTCAACAAACTTATGTGAACACTTTCATTGCCTTGATAAAAAATTATTGTTTTCTTACATTGCCTTTTTACAAATTTCTTGATCCAACTGGTCCAAATAATTGCAAGAATATTCAGAAATAATTATTCTTCCTTTTTAACATAACCAATCAACAAAACCACTTTTAGGTGGTAAGTGAATTGTGAACGGATATTACGAAATTCCACCCACAAGAGGGGTTGTAGGGGCGTAAAAAAAAATTAAATTTAAAATCTATAAGTTATACAGGTTTAATATTTTTCAAAATAGTCATTTTTATAATTTTAAGGTTAATTGTGAATGGATTTTACGAAATTTCACCCACAAGAGGGGTTGCGGGGTCGCGAATAATAACAAAAATAAAAAATTTAAAATCTATAAGTCCCACAGGTTTAAAACTTTGCAAAATAGTTATTTTTATAATTTTGAGGTGAATTGTGAAGGAATTTCACGAAATTCCACCCACAAGGGGGGTTTCGGGGATGTGAAAAATAAAATCTATAAGTCCTACAGGTTTGGAATTTCTCAAAATAGGTATTTTTATAATTTGAAGGTTAATTGTGAACGGATTTTGCGAAATTTCACCCACAAGGGGGGTTGCGGGGACGTGAAAAATAAAAAACATTTAAAATTTAAAATCTATACGTCCTACAGGTTTAAAACTTTGCACAATAGTTATTTTTATAATTTTAAGGGCAACTGTAAACGGTTTTTACGAATTTCCACCCACAAGGAGTGTTAGGGGCGTAAAAAATAAAAAAAAATATTAAAATTTAAAATCTATAAGCCCTACAGGTTTGAAACCTTGCAAAATAGTTATTTTTAGCATTTTGAGGTCAATTGTGAACGGATTTTAAGAAATTCCACCCACAAGGGGGGTTGCGGGGGCGTGAGAAAGAATCTATATCTATATATAATAAAATTGTAGAAATAAAAAATTTTGTACATTAAAGATATTTAAAATAATCAAAATTTATAAAAAGAACTTTTTATAGTAGAAAGTTTTTTTGGGTGATTTATAAGTCATATTACTATTATTAACTTATTTTAAATTATTACTAAGTGCGACCTGTCCCTTGTCAAATAGCGCTTTACCGAGATAGATTACGGCATAGTCCACAGTACAGTATAAAAAACTTTCTGAAAATGTTCTAAATTAGTTTATTGTATTAACAGCTAAAATAATAATTACTGTTTTCACATGAAGAACAAAAAAAAAAACAGAAAAAAAAACTTCTTTCTCGCGTAATCGATCCCATTATGATAACATAACAGAACTGTCACCTGGACTCATATCCGACGCTTATTCAGATAGGCTACGAACGACTTTTTCAAAAACTTTCAAAATGATAATAGGTATACACAACTTATATCATATTTAATATCAATTTAGTATAAATTTCGAAATCTATGTATATGCCTAAACACACTTGAAACATGCATTGTCATCCAGTTCTTAGCTATCCTGAAAATTTCAGAGCTCTAGGTAGTCGGGAAATAGGTTTAAATTCGATTACAAAATTCCACAAAGAGATAAAGAACACGGTGAAAATATTAAAACTTTCTAAAATAATTAGGGAGGGGTGTTATTACATCGATATAGAACCCAAAAATGTGGTTAGATTTTTTTGTGTGTCTGTCTGTATGTTTATGCGCGCATCACATTAAAACTTCTGATCCAATTCGAATGCAGTTTTCACAGATGTATTTGTCTTCTTTCAACTCAACACCTGGTGTATAAATATTTCACCCCCACACCTTTAACGAAGTCCGGGGAGAAATTTATATGTAACAATCAACACGCCAAGCGAACGACGTCGCGGGTACAGCTAGTATTTATATATATTTCTAGTCCGGTTTTGGTATGTTTGCAAAATAATTTTCAAATTAGAGGCGTATCTCACACAAACAACAAACTGCTTTTGATATTCAAGGTAAACTTTTAATTAAACCTAATGGTTGTTGTTTTGTGTAGGTATATTATGAATATTTCGAGTTACCGTTACATTTTGGAACTTTTGCCATAAGGTATTTGACTTTATGTGTTAATTAATAATTTACTATATTTTTGCCTTGATTACCTATTATATTACATGTTAGATTACCTTCAAGGTAATAAACTAAAGTATAAGTATATCTTATTTGATCACCTAGATAGGAATAAAGAATCCTGCAGGCCATCCTTAAAAATTCCTGCTAATTCAATTCAATTCAATTCAATTTTATTCTTGGTGCAAAATTATTTTAGAAATCTCAAAAATATTTTTTCTTAAATTTCAAAAACGGCTTTCGACATCATTTTTTTACATCAATTGTTCACACACAGCTTTTGTGTATTACATAAACATTATAATTTGGTTTTTATGATGTGATTTCTCATAAAAAAATAAAAAAGAGAATATTTTTCTAAACCTCCCTAATTGGTACCTACGCGTTATTGATGTGTCGCTAATTGACTAAAGCGACACCAAGTAATAAGCTCTTTCTGTGCCGTTAAGCTAATATCGTTAAAAGACAAACGGGAATCGAATCCTGTCGACAAACAAAAAGGATCGAAAGGCTTATTGAACGGCTGAATATTCCGATTAAGTTCAAATTTTCCGAGAGAGGTATTTGCAATTGAGATAACGGCGCTGTGCGCTGGTAATATGCTGACGGTTTGACGGCACTCGAATAGTGGTTTGTTTATACTACCAGAAAAACATTTAGCCGGAGTCACTTTATTCAAATTTTTAAATGTTTGCTGAGAGCAATTAAAATTTTTTGTTTAAATCCCATAGAACAGGAAATCCTTAATGTCCTGTTCTAGTACGTCAGGTCCGGTTTTTTACGAATTTAATCACAATGTGTATGTGTATTTGCGTAATCAGGCGTGACAATTACACCTGCGACCTATAAGATCTATTGTTTCCCTTTTTTCTTGCTATAATTCTTATGTTTTCTCAGACTTGTAGTAGCTTTTCATGTTCTATCTTTCTTAGAAAGTTTAGGATATTGTTGGTCTTTAAGTCTTCTATTTCGTACGATCTTAGGTATTTTACCCTTATGCAATGCATTCTGTAAGTATATGGATTGAGGTTTTGTCCTCTTTATCACAGAATCCGCACTTTGCTTCATCTACTAATCCTAGTTTCTTCAGGTCCTTCTTAATCGTTATAATTTATCCCGTTATAATACGAAGGTTGATTTTACTAAGGTTTAGACAAATGGAAGATCTCTTCTAGTTATAGTTTTCCAGGAGCGTCTTTGGTTGTCTTAGTCGTCTAGATAGTTGCAGTTCTAAGATTCTTCTCTATCCACTTCTATCCTTATTTTTTTTCAGACTATATTGCTGCCAATTTCACAAGATGGTTCTGGTCCCAAATATGGGGTTTCAGATCCTTTTTTCCTCAGCTTATCTGCTGTTTTGTTTCCGTCTATGTGTGCTGGAACTCATTAAAGTGTTTAGTTTACTTTAATTGCCTAGGCTTCCTCAGACCATCTTTGAACTGATTCTGTGTGAGTTCAGTACTGTATTGGTTGCTTGACTATCTGACATTATTACAACCTTTTGTCTACAATAATTTCTTTCTATATTAAATTCTACACGTATCCTAATGGCACGAATTTACGCTTGAAACATGTTTGGGTATGTACTCAGGTGTTCTGACTATTTGGCTCTATGTCCAAAAACCTCTGCTCCTATTCCTTCATGTGTCTTGGAGTTATTTTATCGCATGTTGGTTTAGCCCCAATATGGTCTTTTTGTACCATTCAAATTTACTACCCAGTTTTGTGGTCAATTTTTTTACAAAGTTAAATTTCTTTGGCATGTCATCTTGAAGCATTTCCCAATTTTGACCAAATTGAAAAGATTGAGATCTTTCCTTGATTTTTCCTCTTTGACCATTGTTTGCTTCCTTACACTCTCTACTTGAATGTATAGTGAAGTGAGATTTAGGATTACTTCCATTGCAGCAATGGGGCATGTTCCCATTGCTCCAGTGATGCAGGTCTCTGAATCTTTGAGAGATTTGTCCTCTTAGTGACCTTAACGCCTGAACTATATAGTCTCAATAAATAAGTTTTTTAAGAGGTTATCTACTATGTGTTATTATATTTTTCCTTAAAATTTACTTATCTTTTATATATGGTTTATATTCTAAATACAGAATTTTTTTTATTATATTTTTTCATAGAATTAGTTGTTAAGATTAAAATTTACAACACCATACCAACAAAACATTGTGTTGCAGACATGCAACATTATGGTAGTTGAATTTTTTTGATTTGTTCCATTACCCTTCAGTTTTTAGAAAAGTATGACTGGCAGGGCCAAGTCTTTGTACTTCTGAAGTCTTTAGCGTTGTTCTAAAGACTGAAGGAGCAAATTTGACTTTGGATTTATAATCAGCGAGACAAATTACTTTGGATATCATAAGTATGTTTGTATGATATTAAGAAAAGTAAGACAGCAAAGGCAAAGAAGTTTTTGTAAATTTAAAGAGTTTTTAGCGTTTCTAAAGATTAAATGGTGATAAAGCAGATTCGTGATCAGCAGGAAAAAATACTTCGAATACTATATATGTCTAATCTCCCGACAGTAGAAAATTGTAATCAACTTTCATTCTCTATGGCTTCTTGTTATTCTAAGCATGATTTGTACCAGATATTCACTTATAAAATAGGAAACCTTCACTGTCCTGTTCTAGCTCATCAAATCTGTTTTTTTTTACGGATTAACTCACTATTAATGCCTCACATAAGTATATACATATTTTGCGTTCATTTTAACTTCTGCCGCTTTCCTGATAAGTACTCCTCAATAAAAGTAAGTAATTCTATAGTTTCAGTTATTAATTTTATTTGTATAAATTGCTCAAATTGAGGTGAATTATGCTTTTTTAAATATTACTAACACCTAATTTGAAGTAGTCTCATTTTCGCTAAACATCTGTTTTTTTGATCATTGATTGATTATACACGTGTATTTAAAATTAGTTAATTCTCAATAATATAGAGAAACCAGGAAGTGATTCTACTTGATTGTAATTCATTAAGGGATGGAGTTTTGATTGTTGATTTCATCATTAGGGTTTTGCCACATCTGTGAGGAGTCCTACGTAGGAGATATACATTTTATTTGAATACGTGTCGAGCCGACCGACATTTTGTCTAAAGAAAACTGAATTTATTTATTTGTTTTGAATTTACCGAAGCCTATTTAGTTCATCCCTGGAAGAAACCTGATTTGGTAATAATCCGAAGAATATTTAGTACATCCCAAGGAGAAATTCATTTAAGGAAATCCTTTCAAAGGAATCAAAAAGATAAGAGATTAAATTAATTTTGGACTAATATTTAATTTTATTATTGAATGACTTTTTTAAATAAAGCATTTAAAAATGGTGTTTGAATATTATTTGCTTTGCTTTGTACTCTGGTGCCCTATAATTTTTGTTTGGGAAATGCTGGTAAAACTCAGAAAAGAAGCCACGAACTCAATTGCGCTAGCTAAGGGTTATAATCCCTTCAGTGGGAATTGATTAAGTTACAAATTGGTGCCCCAACGTGTCAATTTAATTTCTTAAGGGATTATTAGGTTACAAGTTATAATAAAAATGTAAAAAAACAATTTATAAAACAATTAATTTCGTACAAAAATGTCTTATTATGTTTGTTGTTAAACTGTATGATTCACAAGATATATGCAAATAAGCGCCAACTGTCCCCACCCTAATCGCACGTTCACCGTATATAAACAAGAATAGTAGGACCCTTTGTCCGCTGCCTTTGAAGTTCTTTGTACAACATTTCGCTCCGGTTTGCTGACGTTTTCTGTTTAGTTTTTTTAGAACTGGTGAGCAGCGATTTTTCGGTAGATCTACCGATTTACTTTTATAATTTTCTTTCATAGCTATTTAGGAATTTTGTAACTAATTTAAACTTACCCTTTCTTATTAAAACGCTTTTTTAAATTTGCCGCCATTTTTTTTTAATCATCGCTGCCAGCGAGCGACAACGATGCAGATCGAAATGCGGACCAAGAGCTTCGGTAGCATGGAACCAGTTTCAGCGAGAGTAATCTTATTATTTTTGTTTATATACTATATAACTGTTTATTAATTTGCATTATATTAAATCAAATAAATCTTGTGAAACGTGAATTTAAACAAAAAATCTAGTAAGACATTTTCTATAGAAAATCATTTTTCTACCAATTTTTATTGGTTCTTAAACCGTTACCTTGGTAACCAAGATAATACGATAACTTGAGGGATAATTAGGCTTTCGAGGCCAACACCGACGAGACGGTTCAACTTGCAAAAAAATATTAATAAGCAGTTTTAAAAAGTCTCTAACAACCAACAGATTGCGAACAAATGAGAAATCATTAAATTCGCATGGGTCTCGTAACATATATATATATATATATATATATATATATATATATATATATATATATATATATATATATATATATATATATATTATAACATGTATGAATAATAATAATATGTTTTGATAATATCAATCACTATGTTATAAAATATTCCTTACCTTTAATTAATTTTAAATTTTAAATATAAATAGTGAATAGGTAAGAATTAACTCAGTGTAATTATTTTCCAATATGATTAATTAAATATGCTACCGGCTATTCCCTTATGTCAAGGTCAGAGTTCAAATATTCAACCAAACTAGATTCAAAATCAGTGAATACACAAATTTGCAATAAAATGACTGTATAACCGCACTATCCTAGACCAACAATATTTTCTAGGCGTGAATTGCATATAAATTTCTAACCTTTCTAATTCAAAATGTGTCAAACTTCAAAGATACCGTTGATAAACCAAAACATGCATCAAATATATAAAATGAAGTATTCTGACTTGAGTTACTGAGCAATTTAGATTAAACTTAACAAAAAGTGAATAAAAATAATTTAGTTAAATACATAAAACAGTGAAATAAAAATGTTCATCAAAATTTCAAAAATCAAACACATATAAAACTCTTTATTATAACGAGTGCAAAGTTGTTACCATTTGTGTGAAGCTTTACTCCTCTTCTGGAATCAGGATTCAGTTCTTAGGACAATCTACTTTCTTCCTCCAATACAGCAAAGATTTCAGGAAACTTTATGAAGATCAAATAATCAATTCATCTTCAAAACCAAGCGATGGATGGCTACTATTTTCTCTAAGTAAGTGTAATTATGACTTTCTTTCTTGTTAAATATTAATTTAATCTTCTTTAACTCAATTAAAATACAGTTATACCATAAAGTGCTCAGCCCCATAAATTGAAATATCTATTTCTTCATAAAATCATATAAATTTCTCTTACCAATTGCTTCCTCTGGTTACCTTGGGATATTCTTTATACTTTAAACTGTTTTAATACTTTCTATTCTCAATACTTTCAAAAAAAAACTCAAAATTTCTACGGAGCAAATTTTTAATACAACTTCTATCTCAACAACCAGAAAAACAAGTGAGACATATCTTCTACAAACTTCTTAACTAATTATTTATAATATAAATCTTACTAATCTCCTTTTAACTTTCTTTTAACATCATAATTTTTACAAAAAATCTTCATCGAAACTTTTTTTACATCCTTCCTCTTCAGAAGGTCGAAAACAAGAGAGATTCTATCAGAATCAACAAAAAAAACAAATGACAAATTCAACAAACTTAAATCTATACATCTTTTCCATCTACTCGCCTACTAATTTCTTATTCAAATAAAATTTTTAACAAGATCTAATTCTTGATTCAATATTAGAATTTAAAACAATGATCATTCTTTTTTTATATTCTTATGAAATTTACTAGCACTACAAACTAATAATTTTCTCTTTTTCAGAATATTTCATTTGGCATTTGAACTATTAATAAATTAGAATATGGTTGGTAAATTTATATAATTTAAAAGTAAGTAGAAGTTTTAACATGTATTTTAACTATTTGTGATGTCTTTTTTTTATAATTTAATTTTCTCATTTACTTACACCCCTAATTCATTTAAAATTAATGTTTGATTACTAACGTATTGGCAATTTTATAAACTTTTAATTATCTACTTTACCCATTTATCAATTTCATAATTATCAAAACTTTATATAATGTAGATTAATCATTTTTGAATCTTTAAATAAAAATCTTTGAAATGTATTTGTATTTTTTTTTTTATTATTCTATTTTCTTTTTTCTTTTTTAGGAATTATGAAGAAGATGATGATAATCAATCCCAATGTTACTAAATTTGCGCTCTGACTCGAAATAAGAAAATCTCCTTTCTCTACTTTCCATTAGATTTTCCTTCTACATTCTTATTTAATATAACATAGTAACTAATATCATCTCAATATATATATATATATATATATATATATATATATATATATATATATATATATATATATATATATATATACAGGGTGTTTCTAAATTGATGCGAAATATTTCACAGGGTGATTTTTTAGCAAAAATTAAGGGGGGTCTTTCATATAAATTTTTGTTCAAAATCGCTCTCCCCCCAAGTTACAGCCCCTTAAAGTGGGGGGAAAACAATTGTTTTTATTTAATATCTCCACTATGGAAGAATTTAGAAGAATGAAATTTGGCAGATAATTGATGCTGATAAAATGGCATTTTTTGACAATTTTTGTAACCCTGCAATGTTTATACAAGGGGGTGAAAGAATCAACCCTACTGACATTTTGCCTCAGAACTTTTTAATTCGTCTACATTTTTCTACTTAAAAAATTGATTTAAGAAGGCGGACTTAAACTGCAACTTTTTTACGTCTTGACTATTTCTCAGTAAGTTGTTTCTTTGACCATAAAAAAAAATAAAATATTACTCATTCTTCTTGCACATACATCCAGAGGGGTTATCGTTTGTTAAAAAAAATAAAGTATGCCAGTATTGAATGATATAATGACAAACAGTTAATGATTATTTAATTGGACCATATTTTCTACCAATAAGATTAAATGGAAACGACTACGGCCTCGAAGAAGTATTGCCCACTCTTCTTGAAGATGTTCCTATACAAATTAGACAAGAATTATGGTAATGAGTAATATTTTATTTTTTTATGGTCAAAGCAACAACTTACTGAGAAATAGTCAAGACGTAAAAAAGTTGCAGTTTAAGTCCGCCTTCTTAAATCAATTTTTTAACTAGGAAAATCTGAGGCAAAATATTATAAGGGATGATTTTTTCACCCCCTCGTATAAACATTGCGGGGCTACAAAAACCGTCAAAAAATGTCATTTTATTAGCAATAATTATCTGCCAATTATGCTTACTTTGTTTTTAACAAACAATAACGCTTCTGGATTTATGTGAAAAAGGAATAAGTAATATCGAATTGTAACTCATTTTTTTTGTGATCAAACTAACAATTTTACGAGGAATAGTCAAGACATAAAAAAGTTGCAGTTTAAGTCCTTCTTTTTAAATCAATTTTTTAAGTAAGAAAATGTAGACGAATTAAAAAGTTCTGAGGCAAAATATTATAAGGGTTGATTTTTTCACCCCCTTGTATAATTGTTGCAGGGTTACAAAAATTGTCAAAAAATGCCATTTTATTAGCATCAATTATCTGCCAAATTTCATTCTTCTAAATTCTTCCATAGTGGAGATATTAAATAAAAACAATTGTTTTCCCCCAACTTTAAGGGGCTGTAAATTGGAGGGAGAGCGATTTTGAACAAAAATTTATATGAAAGACCCCCCTTAATTTTTGCTGAAAAATCACCCTGTAAAATATTTCGCATCAATTTAGAAACACCCTGTATATATATATATATATAGGGTCATTCAAAATGAGCGGAACACTTGATTTATGGCTTAACTATGAATTATACGATAATTTGACTTGGATAAAAGTTTTTGTACATTTAATGTACTATTTATTGATCATTTCACATTTTCCGAAAAAGTAATAGCTTTCAAGATATGACGTCAAAGGACAATATTTTCAATGGATCACCCTGTATTTATATTTTTTTTCGAATTGGTATGACCTGTCTAAATTCATTAATGGTACATTTAGTGGGTCTGAGACTTATGGTTTTATAAATATGAATTAATTAAAAAAATTATTTGACACCAAATGAACCATAATAATTTAAAAAACACCTACTTTAAATAAATGGTTCATTTGGTGTCAAATAATTTTTTTAATTAATTCATATTTAAAAAACCATAAGTCTCAGACCCACTAAATGTAACATTACTGAATTTAGACAGGTCATACCAATTTGAAAAAAAATATAAATACAGGGTGATCCATTTAAAATATTGTCCTTTGACGTCATATCTTGAAAGCTATTACTTTTTCGGAAAATCTGAAAAGATCAATAAATAGTATCTACATTAAATGTACAAAAACTTTTCTCTAAGTCAAATTACCGTATAATTCATAGTTAAGCCATAAATCGAGTTTTCCGCTCATTTTGAATGACCCTGTATATATATATATATATATATATATATATATATATATATATATATATATATATATTGAGATGATATTAGTTACTATGTTATATTAAATAAGAATGTAGAACGAAAATCTAATGGAAAGTAGAGAAAGGAGATTTTCTTATTACGAGTCAGAGCGCAAATTTAGTAACATTGGGATTGATTATCATCATCTTCTTCATAATTCCTAAAAAAGGAAAAAGAAAATAGAATAATAAGAAAAAAAAAATACAAATACATTTCAAAGATTTTTATTTAAAGATTCAAAAATGATTAATCTACATTATATAAAGTTTTGATAATTATGAAATTGATAAATGGGTAAAGTAGATAATTAAAAGTTTATAAAATTGCCAAGACGTTAGTAATCAAACATTAATTTTAAATGAATTAGGGGTGTAAGTAAATGAGAAAATTAAATTATAAAAAAAAGACATCACAAATAGTTAAAATACATGTTAAAACTTCTACTTACTTTTAAATTATACGTATTTACCAACCATATTCTAATTTATAAATAGTTCAAATGCCAAATGAAATATTCTGAAAAAGAGAAAATTATTAGTTTGTAGTGCTAGTAAATTTCATAAGAATATAAAAAAAAGAATGATCATTGTTTTAAATTGTAATATTGAATCAAGAATTAGATTTTGTTAAAAATTTTATTTGAATAAGAAATTAGTAGGCGATTAGATGGAAAAGATGTATAGATTTAAGTTTGTTGAATTTTTCAATTGTTTTTTTGTTGATTCTGATAGAATGTCACTTGTTTTCTGGTTGTTGAAAGAGAAGTTGTATTAAAAATTTGCTCCGTAGAAATTTTGAGTTTTTTTTGAAAGTATTGATAATAGAAAGTATTAAAACAGTTTAAAGTATAACGATTATCCCAAAGTAACCAGAGAGAGCAATTGGTAAGAGAAATTTATATGATTTTATGAAGAAATAGATATTTCAATTTATGGGGCTGAGCATTTTATGGTATAACTGTATTTTAATTGTATCAAAGAAGATTAAATTAATATTTAACAAGAAAGAAAGTCATAATTACACTTACCAGAGAAAAAGTAGCCATCCATCGCTTGGTTTTGAAGAGGAATTGATTATTTGATCTTCATTAAGTTTCCTGAAATCTTTGCTGTATTGGAGGAAGAAAGTAGATTTTCCTAAGAACAGAATCCTGATTCCAGAAGAAGGTGAAGCTTCACACAAATGGTAACAACTTTGCACTCGTTATAATAAAGAGTTTTCTGTTGTTTGATTTTTGTAATTTCCATGAACATTTTTTATTTTCACTGTTTTATGTATTTAACTAAATTATTTTTATTCACCTTTTTGATAAGTTTAATCCAAATTGTTTAATAACTCAAGTCAGAATACTTCATTTTATATATTTGATGCATATTTGGGTTTATCAACGGTATCTTTGAAGTTTGACACATTTTGAATTAGAAAGGTTAGAAATTTATATGCAATTCATGCCTGGAAAATATTAATGGTCTAGGATAGTGCGGTTTTACAGTCATTTTATTGCAAATTTGTGTATTAACTGATTTTGAATCTAGTTTGGTTGAATATTTGAACTCTGACCTTGACATAAGGGAATAGCCGGTAGCATATTTAATTAATCATATTGGAAAATAATTACACTGAGTTAATTCTTACCTATTCACTATTTATATTTAAAATTTAAAATTAATTAAAGGTAAGGAATATTTTATAACATAGTGATTGATATTATCAAAACATATTATTATTATTATTTATATATGTTATAATATATATATATATATATACAGGGTGTTTCTAAATTGATGCGAAATATTTAACAGGGTGATTTTTCAGCAAAAATTAAGGGGCGTCTTTTATATAAATTTTTGTTCAAAATCGCTCTCCCTCCAAGTTACAGCCCCTTAAAGTTGGGGGAAAACAATTGTTTTTATTTAATGTCTCCACTATGGAAGATTTTGAAGAATGAAATTTGGCAAATAATTGATGCTAATAAAATGGCATTTTTTGACAATTTTTGTAAGCCTGCAATGTGAAAGGGGGTGAAAAAATCAACCCTTACGATATTTTGCCTCAGAACTTTTTAATTCGTCTACATTTTTCTACATAAAAAATTGATTTAGGAAGACGGACTTAAACTGCAAGTTTTTTATATCTTGACTATTTCTCGTAAAATTGTTAGTTTGATCACAAAAAAATAAAATAGGTTACAATTCGATATTACTTATTCCTTTTTCACATAAATCCAGAAGCGTTATTGTTTGTTAAAAACAGAGTAAGCAGGTGTCACATAATGTCATAATTGGCAGATAATTATTGCTAATAAAATGACATTTTTTGACGGATGTTGTAGCCCCGCGATGTTTATACGAGGGGGTGAAAAAATCATCCCTTATAATATTTTGCCTCAGATTTTCCTAGTTAAAAAATTGATTTAAGAAGGCGGACTTAAACTGCAACTTTTTTACGTCTTGATTATTTCTCTGTAAGTTGTTTCTTTGAACATAAAAAAATAAAATATTACTCATTCCTTTTGCACATACATCCAGAGGGGTTATCGTTTGTTAAAAAAATAAAGTAGTCCAGTATTGAACGATGCTCTTGTAGAGCTAGTTTTTAGAAACCATTCGGTAATTTTAGTTTACTTTACGATGCAGCGAAAAAGTTATAAAAAAATCACGCAATTTATGCGCGTTTATCGAAAGCCCTTTCTTTAAATCGTAAAAATAATTTATGAATTTTTCCAAAAAATCACGTATTTTGGTACATTTTTTCAAAGTTATAATCCGATTGGGAACCATTAAAAACAATTTTAAAGATAAAAAAATTCTCTACATTTTCTCCAATACCGTAACTATCTTAATTTTTAGGATAGATAAATTAGCTCTACCAGATGGTCTTCATCGTCTACTGTACAGAATTTTTGCCCAATACAGCCTTTTTTAGCACAGTGGTATTACTAAAGAATACACTTATATTTTTCTAATTTTAAAATCCTAAAAATCGTTCTAAAATTTTAAATAGCTTAACACACTGTTTTATCACAAATAATACATGATGCAACAGATGACAATACTTTTTTCTTAGACTTTGTGATAAAGAGCTGGTCACATTTTTTATTGATGGATTTTTTTTAGTCCTTTTTGTCCTTCATATTGTCAATACCACACGTTTATATTTAGCCTACTCCGTTCTTTTTTATGTCATTAAAATTCTGCTTTGTAAACCTATAACAACTTCCGTGCCATTATGAGGAATCGATATTGCAGATCTTGCAAATCCATGACTTACCTTACCGAATTCGTATCTACTGTACTTACTGTTTGTATAGGTTTGTCTGTTTTGTGGTAAAATAACAGCAAGTTGAGACCGATGATTTTAATCAACCATCATATTTTAAATGTAAATATTTGAGCAGCTAAAGTTTCGAGACTACAGTCTGAGATTCAAATGCTCGGTATTATTAAAGATATCTCGATTCCTCTTGTTTACGAGGATTGCTATTTATATTTTCAACCTAATAACGAAAACACCGTAAATTATTATCAAAAATAGCTTTATTGTTTTTTGAAGTATTCTTTTTGATTATTTATACATTTATTTACGCGCCTTTACCAATTTTCAAAGCACTTTTTTTACTCCGGTATAATACTTTAAGGTACCTCCAAAATATGATTTTTTAATACATTACCCGTTTGTTCTGGCGCCAAAAAATGTATGCCACGCAATTTATTCTTTATATGCGGGAATAAAAAAAAAGTTATTTGGTGCCAAGTCATAGTTGTATGGAGGATGACCCATCAATTTGACTTTTTGGCCGGTTAAATAGCTGGTTGTTGCAGCCGATGTGTGAGAACTTGCATTGTCATGATAAAGAATGATCTTTCGTATTTTACCAAGCACTTTTGGCAAACAAATGGTTGTATATGATTTAAAATTTACCGTTATACGTTGCTCTAGTGTTATAGTTGCCACATGTTTAGTTATACCAAAGAAACAAGCGATCATTTGCTTTTGTCAGCTTTGGCTCGTCTTGGAAGACCCTCTTGCCAGACCAGCCAGAACAACGTGAAGTACCAACTCCATGCACCCTTATACTGTTCAATGCCCGACATCGAGAACGGATCGATTCGATCGTTCCTTCATCCCCAGGGTCTCCAGATTGTTACCAATTTTTATTTGCTAATATCGGTGTTGTAGGTGGAATTATTAAAACCAAAAGAGTTCTTTAATTTTATTTATTCAATTTTTATGTTTACTTCTTCAAAGGCCTTTTTTAGGTCTAACGTACTACTACAGTGACCAGGTTTTTATCTCTTAGAGATTTAAATTGCTATACTTATTCAACTACATCAAATCCAGATTAAAGTCTTGGTGCCTCCACACACGGGTCACTGCTCGTTGTGGTCGACTCGATTCCAGTCACGTACGGATCTCCTCTCTATTCAGGTTCCTTCGTTAAGGCATTGAGCTCTGCAGACTGGAGCATTTTGTTGTCTTCTAGAATCGCAAGAACGCTCGTTTTGTCCGATTTTCTTCATTTGCGATCTGCAGCTAATGGGAAACTTTGAACTAGACTCACGTTTTTACGTGTTTTAAAGGATTTTTCCAATTGTCTCGGTTAATTATTTATGGAATTAAATTAAGCAACTTTTATATTAAAAAAATTTTTAAAATCTTTAAATTTTATTTGAACCGATTTTCTCTTAAATAAAATAAAAAAAAATTCGAAAAGAGGTTGACCTTAAAGGCCATCCTTGCAACTTCCCGCTAGTTTTAACCGCAAAGCTATAGTAACGTGACGTATTTTGACGTTTTTGACTTTTTTTGAAATGTTTAAAAGGCCATAACTTTTTAACGCCTTATTCGATTCGATTCAAGATGGCATTCGACGCAGTTTTTTGAGACCTAAAAACGTTACCGGGAGTGCAAAATCGGTTAGTCAAAAAATCTCTAAGTTATTGAAAAAAAAACACTTTTTTTGAAATTTTTCGACAACGATATCTCACGAACGAATCAACCGATTTTAATTTGCAAAACGGCATTCGACGTAGCGTTTTAAGCTTGAGAGCTGATTAGGTTATGAAATTGATCGATGCAATAGCCAAAAAGATATGCCCAAAAAACATCATTTTTACCAATTGTTTTTTTCGGTTATTTTGAAATTTCTTGAAATCTACCGGCTCGAATCGGTTCAAACTTACAGGGAATCTAAGTTAGATGGAACTCTTTGGAATGCTTTTTATTTCATTCCGATCGGTCAAGCAGTTCAAAAGTTATGAGAGGTTTACTTACATCCACACACACACACACACATCCACACGTACATACAGACATACAGACACCCTCGTAAAAATAGTCAGGGGAGGTTCCTAAGACCTCAAAACATTGAAATCCGATGAAAACTCGATTTTCAAAAAACGGGGTGAAACCAATAACTTCCCGATTTTAAAAAAAATTTTAATTTTTTTTAGCGGGAAGTTAAAAATATTAACGAATAAGTAATTTCTCGATTTTTATAGTTTAAAAAACAAAAAGTAGCTGTATGTCTTTACGGATTTTTTATCTTATACCTCCTAAATACCATTATTTTCAAATACCTGAAGAAGATTTTTCGTGAAATGGTTGATTTTTTCTCAGATTGACTGGACTATGTAGCGACATGCGATCAAGCTGAATCGACCAATGTGTGGAAACTTGAGTCGCTCGTATCGTACATGACGACCATGACGTACTTATTCGATACGCAAGTTTAAGTTTAAGCGATCCGTGTGCGGGTGCGCTGAGTATAATGCGGTAATGAAAAATATTTTAATTGCCAGTGTCCGATTTATTTACAGTTGGCAGCAGCTTACGAATTTTATAATTATCTTCTTTTCTTATCTAAAGAAAATTTGATGTCTACCTAAAATATTACAATATTGAAAATCTGCACAAACAGCACTAATTTTTAAGACGCCTTTGAAAGCATATTACGATTTACAACATCTAAAATGTTATACAATTTGGGAAATTGACAACCTTTGTAATAATTACCGTTCTTAATAAGATTACTTCACTTTATACTCAATAGTTACTTGGATCTCTCCCAAGCTACTTCATTACAGCTTAATATTGACTCATTTAAACATGAAAATATTTGTTCCTATTTGGCTTTCAGGCCCATCCATTTGACTTAATGATCCAATAAAGGTTTACAACTATTTCGGAAAATTGGATGTCACTGCATACTCCTTGCTGTTTGTAACTGAAGTCATTAGCGTTGTTAAAATTTTAGATTAGGGGTAAAGTCTACTATTTCATTAAATTTTTGGTTCTTGTTTAATTTTTTAATGCAATATTATTAAATAATGAAATTTAAAACAATAATTTTTACCATGCTTACCAAAGCATAGAAAGATTAAAAGAAGATGTAAAGAGACCTAATAACTAAAAATTTGTTGGCGAAGCGTTTGAAGTTGCCCAAAAAAAAAAGAGTGTGCGTGTAACCTTTACGCGCGATTGAAGTAAAACTTTTTGACGTACGTATCGAAAAATAAATATTTAATTACAATTTAATTATATTTATTGTCTATATACTTTACAAAAATGATATGTTATATTTATATTATTCATTAGAAATAGGAATTTGAAAGTTATCATTATTTTTTATATATGAAATAATAGGTTTATGATAAATAAAATGTGAAACATAGATTTTACTCTCTAATTACCATTAATGTATTTGAAACCGTTTGAAAATTTTAAAAATTGTATAAATAAATTTTGAAAATTTAAGCTCCTCCCATAGCTGAAATCTTACCGTTACTTCCATCAGAATCTTCCGTTAGAATCTAACGTTAGAATATGACGTCAGAATTGTAAAGTTCCGTTACAATTACTTCCGTTAGAAAATAAAGCTGAGTTACCCTAGTCGCGCCTAAAGAAGTTTTACTTTAATAAACTTTAATAAACAATATTAAAAATATACAGACATTACGTTTAGAATGTGTGATTTTGTAGTTGTATCTACCTTATTGTAATACAACACAACACAAGAGCCTTCGATAGTTAGATAACCATTTCATTTTGTAGCATTTTATAGCATATTCCATAAAATTTAAAATCCTGAGTTGAGTTTGTTTTCTTCAGTTCTACGAAGGATCTGTTATTGCTGGTAAAAGATCAGCCATCCTGACTAGTGTTTTTATGGCCTTTATGGCTACCTAACCAAACCTAAAATAAGTATAAGCAAGTGTTAAAACATTTCGAATATTATTATTTTATGAACAAAAACGGGCAACATGCTTCTTTACTTAACGTAAAGCTTCCCTATAAACCATTATTTACTATCATAATATGTATGTATATAAACTTAGTTAATCAAATCATAATGAATGTCTCGTCTTTTTTTCATTTTTATTTTTCTTCAAATCTTTCTGGCGCTTATAATATGCCCTTTGACGTTCACAATTTCTTTTTCTTTTTAGCTCTTTAAGTCTATAAAACAAAAATAGCTAGGTATAAATAATAGGTATAACTAATTAGGTATAAATAGTGTAATTATACACCAAAAATAAAATTTATGCACATAGATAGAGTACCTACTCACTCATTTTCATTCAATATTTTTTCATCACTTTCTTCATTAATAAATCCACTTTGTTTATTCATATTTAAAACAAACACTTTATACACAAAGTTTAGGCGTAAAACTATTCACCACCAATGTATTTTGGTTGACAAGCTGTCAATTCATACAATTACAGATTTAACTTTTATTTAATATAAGTAGTAGGCGGAATCGTGTTAGGTATTTTGTATCAGGTTTTATTTCCGTTACATTAGAATGACGTCACGTCTGCTAGAATTACTGAGTTACCCCTAGTCGCGCCTAAAGAAGTTTTACTTCGATAAGAAAAATTACTTTGCTCCACTTGATCTTTAGATTTATTAAAATAAATTCCAATTATTGAAACTGGCATTTTAAATTTTTGTAAAGATATTTGTTTTGTATAAATATTAATATTACAAATGTAACGCCGTTCATGATTATAACTGTAATGAACCTAATAAGGTTTTATATCTCTGCTTTCATAAACGTATCTGTTAATGACATTTTAATTACTTAATCGATAGAGATAAAGCAAATAGAATAAAGTAGTATCATATTTTCAACTTAGGTTAGTCAACAATTTTGATTTATGAACAAAATTCGTACACAATTTATGGTTTAAACCCTAACTGTCTTTCTTGCACAACTGGAGTATTATTTTATTATCATATAAAAAGTTAAGTAAATAGGTACTCCGGTTATTTCCGTTAAAAGATTATATTTTTATGTTTTATATATAGTACTTTGATGACCGAGCTTTGCTCGTAAAACACCTTAATTATAAGACATTTACATGCGGGCGGCGCCAAAATTATCGTACCCTATCAACCATTTTATGTGGAAAAATGATTTTAAGTGAAAAAGTGGTAAAAATAAATTTTCTTAGACGAGGTACCCAACTACATTGTTAAAACCGTTTTCTAGAATCTAGGGCAAAACATGCAGACAGTCGCTTAATATTATAAGATATTAGAATCGCCTTATGAACTCCGAAAACGTGATGTTACGTATCGCTGAGACGTATGAACTCCGAAAACCTGATGCAGTCACTTGACTGTTTTGTATTTATTTCACTGTTTCTACATCATATAATTAGCTTTTACCCGCGATTTTCTTTCTTATCATAATAAACTTACTTTTAATTGATTAAAACTATTTAAAACTTTTAATCAAGAAATCATATATTAAATTGTGGCCCTTCTCCTCTTATGGCAGACATCTTCATGAATAACATTGAACACCGTTTTATAGCTCCAAAAATTAAAGACATTCTTCTTTACTACAGATTTGTCTAATTAAAGGTGACATTTCAACAGAATACTAAGTCATTAAATTCCTGCTAAAAATTGAGCAAGAATCTCACCTCAATCCTTGATTAGCTTCGGGGTGTACAGGAAGCCTACGCAAACTGACCATGTCATCCACGTTTTATCCAATCATCCTTAACAACAGATGGCAGCTTTTAATTGCCACGTGCATAAACTACTAAATATACATATGAATAGAACAAATTATTTTTCAGGACTCAACATTATAAAACAAATTGTAATTAATAATATCTATCAACGTGCATTAATAGATAATTTAATCCAAAAAATTTCAATAAAAAGAACCTGTCAGTTAGCTTATCCAGCTTCACTGGAGAAAATCTCTTTATATACCTACTTCTATACCTTCCTTGAATAAATATATGACTATTTTTAATTTTAAAAATTCTTAGATCAGCCACCAACAACATCAAAATTTCATTTAAAACATTTAATTCGTTAAAGAAAGAACTACTTAACACAAAAGATTTACTTAACAAACTATTAAAAAGTATTTGTTAAAATGTGGTGAATGTGTAGCTACGTATGTTATAAAGGACCTTTAGAGCTTTGGGAACACGCATAAATGAGCACCTAAAAAGACTCGATAAATCAGCTTTCAGTTTTGCATCTTAAATTCCATAACCATAAATTTGTCTCTGAACTAGACTCTCAGCTGCTAAAAACTCGTCACTTCACCCTGCTGGATTTTTATAAAGATATTGAAATCACTTTTGAAATGAACAATAACATTTATTGCCTTAATAAACAGGTTCACTTAAATAGAAATTTTACACCTTTATACAGATTATTACAAGGTCTTCATTGATTTTACGGCTCTAACAGACATACAGACATACATACAAACATACATACATACATACATGCATACAGATATACACACAGACACAAGTCATACATACAGACTCACAGACTTACAGATATACAAATATAGGTACAGACATACAGTAAGTATGACGGTTACACGAGTCTGGAATAGCTACTCCATACGAGTCACAGACTCTATTTTTTCTACTTCTACGTCTCTTTACATCGATTGGAAGGATTACCATATAATTAAAAAGAGGATAGACAGAATAAGTCATGGTAAAATTGAGTTTGATAGGATTTTAAAAACAAAAAATGTATTTTTTTATTTATATCCAAATATCTTGAACACTCACCGTTTGAAGATAAAAACTTTATTTCTTATAAAGAATTTAATTGATACTTAAACGATTCTTGGGAATTTTCAGTTTTTTGTTGGGTAAAATGTGCTTTAGAAACTTTCCTGGAGGTAAAATCAGTTTAGGAAATATGAGTTATGAAAATAAAAGGCAAACCAGAGAAGACACTGCAATGACAACACTCCTGTAACTGATAGAATATTTCCTGCACTACTACAAAGATCAGCCAGAGAAAACACTGCAATGTCCAGACTCTTGTAACTGACAATATATTTCCTGCCCTACTACAACAAATGCAGGACGCAATTATTCCTCACATGACTGAGATGTATACAAGAAGTATAAAGGAGGGCGAGAATTACCTATATCCCAATAAGCCTTACATCGTTTGTTCTTAAGACGATAAAAAAAACATTAGACAATTACATTAGGCCTGGTAGCCTTTACAAAGAAAAAGAAATCTAACTTAAAAACCGTCAAAGTAGGTGGAAGCATCGTTGAGTGGAAACGGAAATTTAATATCTTGGGCTAATCGTAGATAACAAGTTATTTTGGAACACACACGAAAAAGAAGTAACACAAAGCTACAGAGGGACTTATATTGTGCAGAAACATTGCAGAAAGAAATCAAGTACACTGCAATGGATGTACACGACAATAGTTAGACCAATCATCACTTATGGGGCAGTTACTTGGGACACGAAAGCTAATCCGACTACTACGACCAACATTTAAAAGTAGAATGTTTAAGGAAAAAAAAATATATATATAGAATGGTCAAGAAAGGAAAAAAAAGGGCAAAAACTCGATCTCTTTGGTTTGATCAATCTTGGAAAATGCCGCAAGATGACATGCCAAAGAAGTTTAACATTGTAAGAAAATTCACTACAAAACTGGGTAGTAAATATAAATAAGACAAAGACATCATATTGGGGCTAAACGAAAATGTCATAAAATGGTATACGGATGGCTCCAAGACAGATGGAAAAACAGGAGCAGGGTTTTTGGTCCTAGAGCCAAATACTCAAAAAGCCTGGATACATACCCTTTCTCCAAACGAAAATTCGTGCCATTGAAAGATGTATAGAATTTAATATAAAAAAACATTACACAGGATTTTAAATTAAAGCCAAGAAGCCATCAAAGCACTGCACTCTCACTCAATCAGTTATAGGATGGTCTGGGAATGCCTAGGCAAATTAAATAAACTAGGAAAAAATAACACTGTTACCCTCATATGCGTTCCAGGACACATAAGAGTAAAAGAAAACGAAACAGCAGATAAGCTGGCAAAAAAGAAGCTAAAACCCCATCTTTGGGAACAGAACCACCTTGTGTAATTAAAATTTGTACAGTTTTAAAAAAATCAAGGAAAAAAGTGAATACAAAACAAGTCAAGTAATGACGTAATAATTAAAGGAACCTAAGACGCTCGTGGGAAACTATAACCAGAAGAAATCTTTCAGCTGTCTAAACCTCAGTCAAAAGAACCTTCGTATTATAAAAGAAATATTAACTGGGCATTGCCGATTAAAAAGATACATTAAGAAACTAGGATTATTAGTTGACGCAAAGTGCAGATTCTGTGAGAAAGAGGATAAAACCTTAATAAACATACCCTTAGAATACATTGTCTTTCGTAATTCTAGGGTCAGCTTTCTAGAATCATACAAAATAGAAGAAAAAGATCCACTTAACTTGAAACTCAACGATATCCTAAACATTCCAATAAAGATAGGACTAAAAGATCTGCTAATAGTCTAAGAAAAGATTAAATTATAGGAAGAAAAGGGGGACACAATAGATCCTATTAGTTGCAGGTGTATCTGTCACCCCTGATTAAACACATATAATGTGTTAATTGAAACACTCTGTTATTAAAAAGTACAACCTGAATAACTAGTGAACAGTATCAGATAACTCAAAATGACCTTTTACCTAAAATGCTAAACGAACCCTGTTAATAAAGAATAAAAATAAAAATAAATCTAAAAAATTTAAACCCTTTACTTTATTAAATAAATACTAAATTTTCCAACGCAAACATAACATCAAAATACAGGTTCAGCTAATTGACATGAAGTATATATTTGTCTTAATTACCATTCGTCTGTAAACCTCGAAATGTTCTTTGGATATTTCCTGGCCAATATAACTTTAGAGATTACTAATGAACATGATGAAGAATAATGGTCTTAACTTAAAAAAAGTGCAGGCAATTTGCTCGTTTCTAATTGGCCACGAAGGCTACAAAAGAACTAATTTCCAGGTAAAGATTAATCGTTCCCTTTTGGCGGATAGTCATGCAAATTGATGCTTTGTAATAGAGTTTTCTAATTTATTTCGCAAATTAGTGTTAATAAAAATTTCTTCGAAAATTCTTATATATACTTGGGTACCTATTCGAATAGACTATTTATTGGCAAAAGCTACATAATTGCACGATATAGGTTACGCACTTTCCATGTAATTTAAAAAAAATCAAGTACCTTTTCTATATATATTTCGGCTTTCATACAAAGTGGACCCATCAATAGTAAACTGTACATACTTACTGTCCTGAGCTACGTTTACAATCCTAAGCCTTATATATGGATTGCGATTAATTTAGTTTTAACAATTTCTAATAGATGGGAGTAAATTAATTTATCAAAAAAAAATCTATAACATCGTTTAACATCTAGATTGTGAAGAAACTTGGTAGAAGGCGTTATATTGCAATATCTAAATAAAACAGTTAAAAAGATTATTTGGATTTGTCTTCGTCCGCAGAATATAATAATGGTATTAAAATATGATTTCTTAAAAATTGGTTACAGTCTCGAAAATGGTTAAAAATCGTAAAAAATAAAAGAAGAAATTAAAAATCATAAAAATAGGAAGATATTGTGAAAATTTTTAATAAATAATAAATTAAAAATAATAAACAATTAAAAAAAAATAATAAAATGTTAAGAATTGGATAAATTTTGTTAAAAATTTTAGCAAAACGTCGTGGAAAGTTAAAGATTGTAAAAAAATTAAAAATTTAATTAATTAAATTACTGAAAAATATTAAATAAATTGATAATCACAAAGTATGTTAAAACATGTTAAAAAATTTTAAAGATTGCGAAGAAACTCGGTAGAAGGCGTTATATTGCGATATCTAAATAAAACAGTTGGAAAGATTATTTGGATTTGTCTTCGTTTGCAGAATATAATAATGGTATTAAAATATAATTTCTTAAAAATTGGTTACAGTCTCGAAAATGGTTAAAAATCGTAAAAAATAAAAGAAGAAATTAAAAATCATAAAAATAGGAAGATATTGTGAAAATTTTTAATAAATAATAAATTAAAAATAATAAACAATTTAAAAAAAATAATAAAATGTTAAGAATCGGATAAATTTTGTTAAAAATTTTAGCAAAACGTCGTGGAAAGTTAAAGATTGTAAAAAAATTAAAAATTTAATTAATTAAATTACTGAAAAATATTAAATAAATTGATAATCACAAAGTATGTTAAAACATGTTAAAAATTTTTAAAGATTTTAAGAAAATTTCAGAAATTTTAAAAAATTGTTGCCAATGTTTAAAAAACTTTCGAAAATCGTATAAAAAAAGTAAAAAAACTGAAAAATATTATAGATTGTGAAAATTTGATATTAGCCGAAAATAATTTGTCTATAATCGAAAACAAACATTAATTTTTTTAATTTTAAAAAATTGTTAAAAATGTTTTAAAAATATCAACAATCGTGTAAAAAAAGTTTAAAAAATCGGTAAAAAGTTATTAAAACTCATAAAAATTTGTCTAGAAATTAAAAAAACAAATAAATTAAAGATTTTAAGATTTTTAAGATTTTAAACTTTAAAAAATTGTTCCAAATGTCGAAAATTGTGATAAAAAAATTCCAAAACGCTAAAAAATTATTAAAAATTGTGAAAATTTGTTTATAATCGAAAAAAAAATTGGTTTTTCCTTAAATTAAAAAAAAAATGATAAGAAAAGGTTTTAAAAAATGTCGAAGATCATCTAAAAAAACTTCCAAAACGGTAAATAATTATTAAAAATCGTGAAAATGTGTCTATAATAAAAAAAAACAAATAATACGAAATAAAAATTGTAAAAAAAGGTTTTCAAAAATGTCGAAAATGGAGTAAAAAAAGTTGTAAAAACGGTAAAAAAAATTTAAAAATTGTGAAAATTTTATCGATAAATTTTTAGTTTCCACGAAAACTTTTTTATTTGGCAAAAATACGAAAACAAACTGAAATGTGATAAAATCACGAGTCCGTAGGACGAGTGATTTTATCATATTCAGTTTGTTTGAGTAGTTTTGCCTAAAATAAAAAAGTTTGAGTCTGGAAAATACAAATTTATCTAGTAAAATAATACAGGACGAGTGGTATTTGAGAAGATTATTTTTTGAACCATTCTGTACAAAAACTACTTTATTTAAAAAACTTCCCAGAACAACTTATATTTCATAATTAACACAAACGAAATGCCGCCCCTTCTATTAACTTATCCTGTACAGTAGATAGTATTAACAGTTGTCAGTTGTCGTGAGCGTCGTGAAAACAGGGTTATAATTTGAATAAATATTTATTTTTATACCTATTTATAAAATTATATTATTAAAGAGAAAATTACCAAAATAAAAATTATTAGGTATATCTATTTAAAGTTTATCTACAAGACCACATTTGCCTGTAGGCATATAAAAGTTTTAAATGCATGCAAAACCAGGAAGCAGCTTAGTTTTAAAGTACTTACATATTTGATTTTTCATTATCGTTTAGATGAATTGAATTGTGATAATAATAATAACAAAATATATATCAGAATATTTAGATAATATAAATGAATGTTGATTTATATAAAGGTACTTATAAACAAGAAAATTGATTGTTCAATATTGTTATTGAATTTTTGACAGTTCTATAATTTTATCAATACTAGTAAAACCACTAATGGTTTTATCCATATAAACCGGAATGATTGGCTAGATTTAGCATAAAACATTGAAGATTAAGCGTTTTCATTGGACGAAATCACAAAATTGTGATATTTTGACAGGTGAAAAAAATAATCTATAATAAAAAAATATATATAAAACATTTATTTGTTTTTTTTTAATTTGTTAAGAATGGTTTAAAAAAATGTTGTAAATTATGTAAAAAAATTCCAAAACGGTAAAAAATTAGTAAAAATCGTAAAAATTTGTCTATAATCGAAAAAAAAAAAATAAAGAAATATAAAACTATTATTTGGTTTATAAAAGTGGTATTAAAAAATGTTAAAATTCGCGTAAAAAAAGTTGAAATAACGGTAAATTTGTCTTTAATAAAAATTAAATTAAAAAAAATAGATCATTTATTCGGTTTTTTCGTATACCTACTTTAAAAAATTTTTGAAAATGGTTTAAAAAAAAATTATTATCCTTATTAATACTGATTTTTGATCAGCAAGGCAACAACAACTTTTGTTAAAGATATAAGAAAAGAAGTACCTATTTATTGGAAATTTTTTTGGCGTTTTTCACTTTTTTATAAACAATTTATGCAAAAGATAAATTTTTAACATTTATAGGTTTATAGATAAGTTGGAAATCAAATAAAGGTAGGTATACTATTTCGATTAGAATTTTGTAGATAGGTATCTTTTTATTTACACTCTTTCTAGTGAGGAAGTGATCGAAACGAACGGTTTCTCTTCGTTAAAGCGTTTTCCTATTTTAATTTTTAATAATCTCGCTGCTTTTCCAATTGAATATAAATATTAACTTCACACAAATTTAATCCACAGTGAAACTTTAAAAATAAAAATTTAATACGTTTCGGAGTGTAATACAGGCGTTGTGAAATTTACCCGAATACAAAGACCATTTTCTCAATTGTCTCACTTCTTCGGACCGAGAACTATGCGACAAGATGACATGTACTTGGCAGTGACCCCTGACAATATTCTCGCCTTGTGGCCACATCAGCATCTGGAGAATGCAAATTAAAGGAATTATGAAGCCGACTCGGTTCGGGTCACAGACGGGTCAAACGGATGACCCCGAAGACCGCAGGGTCCATGTCAAAGGTCCAAAAAGTGATAAAGAGGACGCTCCGGAAACAACTACTTAATAGGAAACAGTTCAAATGGTTGATTAAGATGTTTAAAGTTTCCTAGATTCTTCGAAATTCAATGATTAAGTGAAATAAATTTGCAGTGACATAAATTTTGATTATTAATAGAAATTGAGTTAGGTTGCTGTAAATTGTTAAACAAATTTTTATAAACTTTGATTTTTAAATAAAAAATAGGTTATAATTTTATTTTCAATACGGCATTAGAAATGATATTGTTCGTCTATAATAAGAAATATATAACTATGATGATGATGATGATGATCGGATGTTGATGATGATATTGATTATGATGATGATGATGATGATGATGCTGATGCTGATGCTAATGCATGTTGATGTTGATGTTTATGTTGATGATGATAATCGGATAATGATGATGATGATTTTCGGATGATGATAAAGATAATGATGATCGGATGATGATGTTGATTAAGATGATCGGAAGATGATTATAATGATAATGATCGGATTATAAATGGTGATAATGATCATAATAATGATGATTGAATCCTCCTCCACCGGCTCTTTATGTTTCTGCAGCGGAGCAAGTCGACACATCTATCGAAAAATATCCTCAGTTACAATATATAACTGAACAACGTTTTGTGGATCAAGGTTGAGTTGTTGGTAAATCTTTACTTCCCGTTGAAAGACTGCAATAAATTCGAAGAGGAGTCCCCAACAACCAAATGACGCCACTGTAGCGACTGTAATTCAAGAGGTTTTAAAGAATGCACAGGATGAAGATCAAGCTTCCGAGCAAGAAAGAGTAGACGGGGCATTCCCATTTGGGCCCACTATAATCCTTTAATTCTTTACGATACCCAAGGTACATTTTAAAAACACCTAAGTCGGCTCAAAAATTAACAACCAAGTATAAGTAGGTACACCTACTAATGATGATAATTATAGATTAGGTAAAGTTTTAGGATTTCTAGAAAAACATTCCATCCCCTTTCAATATTATATAGAAATTTTGGGTCGTTTCCGAATTTAAGATATTATTAGATTATTAGAAATTATCTTTCATGTAAGTATTAGTTCAGTAAACTGACAAAATACAATATAATGACCAATTTTACACCTTCAAACCCCAGTATAAGTGAAATGTTTAGTCAACGAGGAAAATTGTTATTAGTGTGTGAATGTTATAAATTTAAAGAACAAAAACGAAAATTAGCTTCAGGTGAAACAAAGTGGAAATGTGTAAAGGACAATTGCAAAGCTTTTATCAAAACAATTGGAGAAAATAAGAACAGAACTACAACTGTTTTAAACAATAACCATCATCATGATCCAGAATCAGAAAACATATAAGAAAGACAAGTCTTAATTCAGGGGTTAAAACGAAAGGCTGAAAATGATTTATTTAAAAAGCCTTCTAAATGAACTAGAAAAGAATTAAATAATAAAGAAAATAACTTAACCAGTTTGACAACAAGTGATTTGCATTGTGCAAAAAAATCTGTATTATGCTCGTCTGAAGATTCAACCAGTTTTACCAAGTTCATGAAGCTTTAAGAAAATTAGAACCATTAGTGAATGACTCAATCCAAAATTTAGTGATATTTTCATTTGACAGTAACTTAAAATTTTGATGTGAATCCAAAATTATTTATATGGATGGTACAAAGCTTTTTAAACAAATGTTTACAGTTCACGGCTACTTTAATGGTAATTATATTCCTTTAGTATTTTGTTTATTGAAAGACAAAAGTCAAAATTCCAATGTATTATGAACATTTATCAATATTGCGTTAGTAGAAGTTTTATGTTTTCGTCCCAAGAAGTAGTCTTTGATTTAGAGATGGCTATTCATAATGCTGTAGTAAAAATTTGGCCAAATTGTAAAATCACCGGTTGTCGATTTCATTTAACACAAGCTTGGTTTAGAAAAATCCAAAGCTTAGGTTTGGTTAATGAATATAAAGATCGTATCTTTAAAAAACTGATTGTTTACATTGTTGTTAGAAACTTATCAATATTAAAAAATACTGTTTCAAGCATCTAGAGTTGCTGCAATTATATGTCTCTTGTCCTATAACAACAATTTCTGTATCATCTTTGGTTCAACAATATTAAACTGCTGTCCGATAATCGATAATATATGATTATATCTATTAAAGCTGGCAACGTAAAAATTATCCCATATGAGAATACTTGGCCAGTGAATAAACCCAAAGTAATAAATATAAACATTCCGCGTTATTGTAATTTTTATGAGGCAATGCTGCTGTTCCTTAGGGAATCATAGCGCTAGATATTACAAAATTATCTGGACCGAACTAAGTAAATTTACAAAGTTGCGGCCGCAAATGTGGAAAATTAACCATTTCTGCGGCCGTGGAGGTCGTTTTGTTACAGTGCGGAGTGAGAACGGCGGTTAAATATGATGTATGCCCTCAGCATTCTACACTGGTAATTTGCACATCCTAGTTAAATGGCCATTCAAACAATAATAGGCTTTGTAGTTAGTTTTATAAAGGAATTATGGACCCGTGTCGTTAGTCCATTTAGATACACTATATTCAATGAAAATACCAAATGCTTACCCAAGTAAAAAGTTATCTACGTCAATTGTTAAAAAGTAATCTCCTAGAAGAATTAAAAAAAAATATATTAAAAATTATTAATTTTGCGATCAATACATTATTTAAAATATAATTTGAAAATATTGAGTAATAACTTGGAGTTGGAAATTAAATTGCTGTCACATTTTTCGGTTACGTATCACATTTTTCTGTTACGCGCCATGTTTATCTTGCCCCTTTCTTACGGTCGATTGAGCCGAAGTAGAGATAGAATGTCGCTTAAGGGAAATTACTTTCACCAACAGACTTTACTGTTCAGAAATATACGTGAGGTCCCCTTACCCCCAGATGAAAACAGAGCGGTAGTAATGACTAGAACCGTGAGAGGGTCAAACCACGTTTTTCTGTTACGCTCTTATTTATTTTTAAAACTCAATAGTGACGTCACTTATTTTAAATTTCTTAAAAATTTAAAACCCATTTTGGATTATTTAAAAATTTTATTAACTTATTTTTCAAGAAAACTCCCTACTTTCGTATATTTTAAATTACATCAAAAATACTGTATTATGAATATATTTTATATTGAGTTTTTATTTGCAAATTTACTTTACTTACTCCTATTACTAATATTTCTGCTTATAATTTACTATTACTTAATATTTAATATTAGATATATTTAAATTCTAAAAAATAAATTTGCCCAACTTTATTTTCATAATTCCGTATCCTATCTATACACTTAATTTTAAAAATACATCCTGAAGAATAACTGTAATATTGTAGACTAGCTAACCCGCCTATTAATTAATGATTTCGTCACGTCTGTAAAGCTAGAAAGGTCAAGCCGGCAGAATCCCTCGTATTATATCTCAAAATTTAGTGCTCATTTAGTGCTAATTTAGTGCTGATAAGAGATATTTGGTGCTGTGATAGGGGGACTAAAAATGAGAACACTGCTAACTTTTCATTAAGCTAGCAGTGTATCATTCGTGAACGCGCTAAATCGGAAAATAATGGAATTAAAAGACGTCACTATTAAGTGCTCAATTAGTTCTGCCAGTACAGCTGAAGATTTTTGAAAAATATTTTTTTTTTAAATCAACTACTGCTAATATAACGAAGCCAGCAGTCTTGAGAGCTAGAAGAAGACTCTAAAACGAAAACTAATGGAATTAAAAGACGTCACCATTTAGTGCTCAATTAGTGCTGCCAGTACAGCAAAAGATTTTTGAATTTGTTTTTTTTTTAAATCAACTACTGCTAACATAATGACGCCAGCAGTCTTGAGAGCTAGAAGAAGACTCTAAAACGGAAACTAATGAAATTAAAAGACGTCACCATTTAGTGCTCAATTAGCGCTGTCAGTACAGCAAAAGATTTTTGAAAAAGAATTTTTTTTTTCGAATCAACTGCTGCTAGTGTAACGACTCCAGCAGTCTCAAAATTATTACTTGAATTATATTAAACTCCAATGTTTTATGAAAAAAATATTATTTTCAATGATAACAATAATATTTACTTTTGTAAAAAATGTGTTTTTAAACTAAGCTACCGACTCACCGAATTTTATTTTAAGATTTGTAAATAGAAAATATTAAGATAATTTATATTTAACGATGGGTAAAAATAATTAAGGCTGCTAGCGTAGTTATACTAGCAGGAGTTGAAAAAAAATAAAAAATAAATTATTTTTCAAAAATCTTTTGCTGTACTGGCAGCACTTATCGAGCACTAAATGGTGACGTCTTTGAATTCCATTCTTTTCCTTTTTAAAGTCTTCTTCTTGCTCTTGAGACTGCTGGAGTCGTTATACTAGCAGTAGTTGATTTGAAAAAAAATAAAATAATCTTTTTTAAAAATCTTTTGCTGTACTGGCAGCACGAATTGAGCACTAAATGGTTACGTCTTTTAATTCCATTAGTTTCCTTTTTAAAGTCTTCTCCTCGCTCTTGAGACTGCTGGAGTCGTTATACTAGCAGTAGTTGCTTTGAAAAAAAATTATTGTTTAAAACTCCTTTACTACACCGACAGCACTATTTCAGCACTAAATAGTGACGTCTATCAATTCCATAAGTTTCCGTTTTAAAGTCTCTCTCTAGCTCTTAAGGCTGCTAGCGTCGTTATACTAGCAGTAGTCGATTTGAAAAAAAATAAAAAAAATTATTTTTCAAAAATCTTTTGCTGTACTGGTAGCACTAATTGATTGCTAGATGGTGACGTCTTTTAATTCCATTAGTTTTCGTTATAGAGTCTTCTTCTAGCTCTCAAGACTGCTGGCGTCGTTATATTAGCAGTAGTTAATTTGAAAAAAAAAAATAAAAAAAATATTTTTCAAAAATCTTTTGCTGTACTGGCACCACTAATTGAGCACTGCTAGCTTAATGAAAAGTTAGCAGTGTTCTCATTTTTAGTCCCCCTATCACAGCACCAAATATCTGTTATCAGCACTAAATTAGCACTAAATGAGCTCTAAATGTTGAGATATAATACGAGTGATTCTGCCGACTTGACCTTTCTAGCTTTACAGACGTGTTTTCTTCTGCCCGGTTTTTTTTTGAATTTTTACGTTTTTTTCTTGAGTTTTCGATTGTGTTTCACGTTTTTTTTAGTTTTATCATATTTTCTCGATTGTATCCAAGTTGTCGCTTTTTTTTCGTTGATTTTTTTAATTTTTAAAGCTTTGTCGTTTTTTTTTTTTGATTTACGTTATTTCTGATTTATTATTTGTTTTTGTAGTGTTTTTTGGTTTTACTTTCTTTCTCATTTTTGCGATATGTTGTTTGTTTCTCCTGTTTTCTCGGATTCATTTAATTTTTTTGCTTGTTTCCAGTTTCTTACTTGTTTTTTCAAATATTTGATTTGTTTGTTTATATTTGCGAGTTGTTTTTTTTTGTTTTTATTGGTTCATTTTTATCTATGTTTTTTTACTGTTTATTTCGAAGCTTTCACCATTTTTCTTTCACGATATATTGTATTTAATTTTTTAGGATTTGTCGTTTTGTTTAGTTGTTCCTTCGATATTCCACATTTTTCGCGATACTTTCTTGTTTTTTTTTATTTATTTTTTTAGTTTCATCGATTATGTTATAATTTCACTTTGGTTGCTCGTTTGTAAAAAGTTTTTTACCAATTTATTATTTTTTTTTTATTTTTTCGATTTTCCACATTTTTCTGTTACCAATTTTTCACATTTTTCGTTTTTTTTTTTAATTTTTTTCCTTGTTTTGCTAGTTATTTCTCATTTTGAATTTTTGTTATTCTATTTATTTATCGCCATTTTTTTCCGTCATCCAGGAAGAAGGCAAATCCAAATAAGAGCTAAACTCTATTATTTACCAATTACCATACAACTCCATCTATAGGGTAATTTCGCAACCAAGTCTTTTTCTCATTATTTCTGATTTCTTATTCGTTTTAATCGAGTTTTTTCGGTTTTTCTTTTACAATTTATGTTCATGTTTTCAAAATTTGTGCAATCATATTTTGTTCCTTTTTCTGTTTGCAGTTTATGTATTTTTTCAAAAGTTTTTATTTCTTTTTTACGACCATCATTCTTCCCAATTTTTTGCCACTTTCTTTTTTTCCATTTTTTGATATTTTAATATTTGATATTTGATTTAGGACAAAGACAAATCTAAATAATCTTTCCTACTGATTCATATCGGTAGGTAAATTAACTTACACTGACATCTATTAAGAATTCATAGAACTAAATAGTCAATACACACTGGAGTGGAAAATTAAATTGTCGTTTTTAGTATTTTCTGCTAATTTTTTATGTTTCTTACCGTTTAAACCTTCCCTAAACTTCTACAAATAATTCAAAACCAAAATTAGCCAAATCGGTACAGCAGATATCGAGCATTAGCGAGACTAACGAACAGCAATTTATTTTTATTTATTTAGATAGGTTAGTACTAGTTTTGTTTATTAATAAGAAAGATAAATGACAATTTAGGAAATAAAAACCTAACTTTTAGTAGCACATAACTGTTTCATCATCAAATTTAAACACTTTACAATAAAAAACTAACTAACTTTTTAAACGTGATATCGTCTACTATTTTACTAAAAAGTTGGCATTTTTATTGAGTTCTTTTTTGAATAAAAATTATCGTGAATCATGTGGCTGTTATGAAAAGCTCACCGCGAGAACATTTTTCATCAGGTGCTAATGAAACTTCTACTTTTCGTTCAACCATTAATCAACGCAGTTTTAATTAAAACGATTTTCGTACCTCCCTCCAAGAGCCGCAATTAAGTAAATAACGTACCTTTTATATTTTGTTTTTTTTTTAATTATCACTGTTAAGCCAGTATATTTAGCCTTTCATACATAATTAGCAATAATTTACGACTGAATAAAACCTATTTTAACAGTAAATTTAACACTTTAAACTTATTTACTAAAGGTAATAAGCTTTCTACATTAGTTTTTCGGTTATTTAGCAAGTCAATTAAGCTTTACAAGCAACTAAAATGTAAGGTGTTACTGATATAATTCTTAAGGCTGTTTAAATATTCTTAACTGGTAAATGGGGAAAAATAAGAGTTATGAAAGGCAGTACACAAATAGGAATAGCATCCCTATATTTGATAATACATTACTCAATAACAAAAAGGAGTTTTTGATTACAGACATTCGATAGGATGACAATAATTAACATATCTATTTCAAGGTCTGGCTCAAAGGTCTGCTCTACAAAATAAAAAGCGCACTATCCATTTATTATTTTCTTCTATCTAAATCCTACATATCAAATAGATACTTCTTGGTTAAATCCTACAACCAACAAACCAATTACAGGGTAGCGTTCTCGGGCCACTGCTTTTCTCACTCTACACATCTAATGTACCAAAACTAATAATACCACAATCTCCTTCACTTCTTACGACTTAGCGATACTACCTGTAAAGGAAGATCCCATACAAGTTTTACAACAGCTGCAACATCACATATTTAATAAGTGGTACACAAGAAGGCGAACAAAAGTAAAAAAGCAAAATCAACCCAAATAACTTTTACCGACGCAACATATACCCACCTGTACGAATGGATGATGTACGCATACCAACAGTAACAAACGCAAAAAACCTTGGCCTCCATCTTGACTAATGTCTCACTTAAAAAATCATATTTAGACAAGAAGAAGACAGCTTGATTAAAAATTTCAAAATGTTTTGGCTTCTTGGACGAAAATCAAAACTTATCGTTCTAAACAAACTTAGTTTATACAAAGCCATACTTAAACTTATCCGGTACTACGGACTTTACTTATGTAGCTGTGTAAAACCAACATAGCTGAATGTCATCCAAAGATTTTTGTCTGAAGTGCTAAAAACATTAAGGGTACGTAAGTAACCAAACACTTCCTCTAATCAAAGACGAAATCCAAATTCACGAAGTCAGAAAACAAACGTGCCATACACCTCGAAAACGAACTCGTAAGGTCTGTACAACAAAGATCCAGCAGAAGACTTGATAGAACCTGGCTCCAAGAACTATTTCAAAACTAAAGCAAGTAGATTAAGCTGAAATCATCCGTAGATGATTTTTTTTCTTTATACCCAAAAACCTGTAACATATTTACTAAATACTCAGCATGTATGTGGGTATGTCTGTATGTTTATTACCGCTAATCTCAGAAACAGCTTAACCGATTTTGATGGCGATACCAAATCCAAAGAACCACAAATAAAAGAAGAAAAATTTAATATCGAAAGCTTGCATTAAAACCTTATAACAAAATAGGTTAATAAACACCTTAAATCAATACGAAATGGACACTAAGGCAAAAATAGACACAATGTGGGAAACAGTAGAAAGTTCTATTCCAGGCAGCGGCAGCGGGAGAAGCTCTTGGAAAAAGAATGGTAATAAAGAACAAACAGGAATATAAGACCCCTTCGTTTAATGATAAAGTGAAAAACCTAACAAAAGAAAAAAAAGCATTCTTGAAATACAAAAGAGAAAGATTCCAAAATACTCGAAAAGAATAAATAAGAACAAGGAACAGACTAAATTAAGAAATATAGATAACATCAAAAGAGATCGCTGGCAAAGCTTTACAAAAGTTATAGAGTCCGATTTATACGGAGCACAAAAAAGCCTCTGGAAAATTACACGAAGGCAAAGAACAGACATGAACGAATTCCTCAGAATTAAAAGCAAACGAGGATAGAGATATGAAAAAACAAATAGAAACACTGGAGATATCAGGGACGGAAATAAATGAGGCAATAAAAGCCTCAAAAACAGGAAATCACCGGACCCAGACGGAATTTGTCATGAGCTTATAAAATATGGAGGAACAATACTAAGAAAATTGTTTAATAATATAATAACAATGAAGAAAATACCGATCGACTGGAAAGAGTCCCTACTGCTGCCTATATTTTAAAGAGGAGAAAGAAAACAACCTAAAAGGCTAAAAGTTATAGAGAAAATAAGTTTGATGAACAAGACATTAAAACTACTGACTAGAATTCTTAGGAACAAGCTTAAAAATGAAACAAACATGACCGAAGAAAAACAAGGCTTTTGGAAAAACAGAAGCACAGTAGACGCTATATTTATAATAAGACAACTAGTAAAGATATTAATTGAATACAATAAAACGGCATATATGTGCTTGGTAGATTTAAAGAATGCCTTCGACAGAATAAGGAAAACTGACCCTAATATAATCCAACTAATAAAAGAAATTAATGAGAACTACGTAATACCAGAGTGAAAATCAGAAACTATAATTATGAAATCAGGAATAAGACTCACTCAGTCCTCGATTTTTCAAGCTCATCATGGAACCAATAATACGAAAAGTCAAAAGAAAAGAAGGCTACACAATGCGACCACAAAATGTTACGCCGATGATGCAATTCTTATCGCGGACAACGAGGATGATCTACAAAGACAACTCCATCCTACTAATCTAGAAGCAAAAAGACTTAATATGATGAAAAAACGAAATGCATGGTAATAAGCAAAGAATTAAAACGATGCAAACTAGAACTAGACAACAGAAACAGAAACGAAATGGAGGCAGACAAACAAGACTAATCCTAATTAAAGGAGAAAGAAAAAGAAGAAGAAGAACAAACAAACTTACGAGAAAATATGATGAAAACGACAAAACAAAAGAAAGAACAAAAACAATAAAAAAAGAAGAAAATTCGTAAGAATTAAAAAAAAAACGTAAAATGAGATAAAGGCATCATTGTAAGGCGGTACGAAGTTCAGACGGCATGCCTGGCACGGTTTTAGATAAAAACCGGTAACCGTGATACTCATTCACAAGACACCCGGCGAACCAGAAAGAATTTCTATATTCATGTGTTTTTTTAATTATCTCGGTTAATTCTTTATGGATTTAAATAACTTTTATTTTGAAAAACTATTTAACATCTTTAATTTTTATTTTAACTATTTTTCTCCTAAATAAAATAGAACAATTTTATTAACAAATAAGTTGTTTTTGATTTTTGTAATTGTTTAAAAGAAAAACAGGGCAAAATTAGCAGTGTGTATTCGGATTTTTCATCTTCTACCTCCCAAATATCCATTTAGAACCTTCAAATACATGAAAAAGATTTTTTACCGTGTCTCGGAAGCCGGTTTGCAGTGACAAAACCGGGAGTAAATATCGCCGGCACCGGCAAAATTTCCTAGCCCGGTACACGGTCTACTCGTGTGAAGATGCACATTTAAAACTATGCGCCAAGCAACCCGACATCCGATAAACTACTCGTGATGTTCCGTCTGAACGGGCTGGGCTATAAGTCACTTAGTTCCTGATATAGAATGATACATTATTATTTTAACAAATTTTTTCTTCAGTTTTTTTTTAGTTTAATTTGACTAAAATACACAATTATTATTTAACAACATGTCTTTTATTACTTACTAATTAACTACTTAAATAATCAATGTAGCAGAATATCCGGATAGACCGAAATTTATCCCTTAAACCCTGACTGGACTTATAGGCGCGAGGCTATGTAGCGGAAAATATAAAATTAATGCAGTTTAAATATTTGATAACGATCTTCGGGCTGTTGCTAGTAAATATGAACCGACCAGCTAAAGCTTTTAGCGTTACTCAATTTCAAGAATATACTACTAACTGGCATCACCTGTTAAACTAATATACTTATATAATAGGCTTTTATGGTGATATTAAAATTAAATGAACACATTAACATTTTCATGCTTTTGCATTTTATTTTAATACACAGAATATCTCTGGCATATGACTATCAATTTTCTTTTATTTGTTGAGGACCTTCTAGTCGCTAAAATAAATAATAAAAAACAATAAAGATTTTTATAAACTATTTTGTTTAAGGTACTTGAATAAAAAAAAATTTTAAGATTTTAAAATTATTTAAAAATTTTTATACAACGCCTGCTCTGGAAGTTGACTTTTCGAGCGCAGTATGTCATCTCCGAAGTACACCATAGTCGCATACTTGACTATATGTATTTCATAAACGCACATGTTTGGTTATGACCACATAACTACACGGATTCCGCCTAAACTATCTGTCGTTTTTATTTGACTAGAGAGACTACTGAAACGCCATCTGATGCCGCGATAGTATAGTTATTTTTATCGTTCATGTGAATCATACATTAAAAACAACGATCAGTCCTAACCCTTTTTAATTTATGTCACAACTGTCACAACGCAACTGTATTAAACGCAAAAAGAAAGTGTAGGTAATTAAAAAAAGTGTACTATTTAAAATAATGGTCGATTTAACAAGATGTTTAACTCCACCTGAACTAGTTGAATCAGCTAAAAATGCAACAAAAAATTTATTGCCAGATGTGTCAAAAGAAAAATTATTTGTTATATTCCTCTCAAATTCTACTTCCAGAGCAGTAGTTGTATAAAGTATTGATCCTAACACTTGTGGAAATTAACTTTCCCGCACTTAAACTGCTTGCCCGAACTCCGCTTCGCGTCGTTCGGGCATCGGCAGTTCGCGTGCGGGAAAGTATAACTTTCCGCACTTGTTAGGATAATAACTATAATTACATACAAAAATGTACTTACTTTTCTCAACTTTCAACAAACACGTACTTACCGGCGTACCAATTTAATACTACCTTTAGTTTTTATAACTAAAATGTCTTTTCAGCAAGGTCGATTTTCAACTGATTTAAAGCGTTCGACTGTCACTCCAGTCTTTAAGGGTTAAAATAAATGTTGCCCTGCAAATTACCGCCCAATTTCTATCACAATTCAGTTTGCTAAAATTATTGAAAAACTTATTTCTTCCAGATTAAACAGACACTTTAACCGTCAGAAAGTTATTACCAGTAAACAGTTTGGCTTCCGCGAGGGACGATCCACGCAGGATGCGCTATTTCTTTGCCAAAAACATATTTACAAATCTATAAATAAATAAAATTACACTGGTATTTTTGCTAAATCTTGCAAAGGCATTTGATACCGTTTCCCATGAGCTTCTTTTACTTAAATTAGATCACTATGGAGTAAGAGACCTTGCATTAAGTTGTAACCTCTTTTTTCTCTATGATGTTAAATGCTCGTTTTATAGAGGTTAACCAATGCGAACGGCACTCAGGGGGTAGGAGGAGAGCGAGCGTGGATTCGAACGAGCTAGATGATATTGTATTGGAAAGATATGCGGGGATATGTTTACTAGAAAAAAGAAAAGATAAAAGAATTTAAAAGGGACTAAAGAGAAAATGAGAGAAATGATGGAAAAGGGAAAGGTAAATGGGCGCCACTTATTTTCTTATCATAAGGATGGGGAAATATAAGAAACCCAGTTGGAAAAAAAATATTAAATATATATGTTGGATAAAATGATTTATCAGATGTTGTAGATAAAGTTAAAATAAGAAAGATATAAGAGATATAAGATAAGATACGGTAAAATTGAGTAAGCCGGTAGATGTTCTTGTTAAAACTTTAAATTAAACACTTTTATTGGCAAAGCTAGAAAGAGAAAGTTATACTTACTTTATGTTCTTACTTATCACAACAGCTCCATTTATATTAATGAGATAAAAATGAGTTTAAAAGTTAAGATTTATGATTTAAATACGTCTCATTCTTGTTGTTGATGAGATTAGATCAGAATAACTTACACCAGGTCAGAAATAAAATATATAAATAAACAATAAACAATATTTATTACTGTGAGTAGTAATAAGTCAAGCATATGGACGAAACAATAGACATATAAAATATCAACAAATCAAATAAGGTAAAATACAGTAAAACACACTAGTGTTTAATCACATATAGAAACGATATTACATATCCAATAACAGCTAAGTATTTTTATATTGTTATTTTTGTGTACCCATTTAAGCAAAATGTGAAGTGAAAGGAATTTTAAAAGTATCAAAATTTAATAAAAAATAATAAATCACTTTTAGCTTTAAGTTAAAACAATTAAGTTAAGAGAAACATTAAGAAACCAAAAATTTACCATAAATGTGTTACGAAAATATTTAATCAGACTCTGCGCAACGCTTTCACTGATAACTGAAACATGTATTCGGTGAACTTTTTCGAATTTTCACACTTTTGGAGTCTGTAGAAAAGGTGCCGGGTTTTTTATAAAAACCGGTGGCACTATGGATTTTATGAGCACTTCTTACGTTATTTACCCACACTTGGATATTATTCATGCGGATTACAATTAAGTTTTTGTTCCAAAGAAATAAATGGTATCCCTTCTTTTCTGGTAGTTAAGCAATAATAATGATATTAAAAAACTTACAGTTTGATTCCTAGATAGTAGAATTAAACGGGGCCACACCCAATTTATACGATACGGTAAAATCAAGATACTCATCAGAAATCTATCGACATCTTTCCATCTGCACTATTAACTATCACTAGTAACTAAACGTTTAAGAGACTTTTTAAGCGGTTACAGATAAAAAAAAACCGCCAAAACGGTAATTAACATTAACAGAACACTTGTTAATCTCAAAGCTTCACCCTGTCTACCGCAAAAAATGATTCCTACCCGTTTTTGTAGTTTACCCTCTCCTAAGAACAAGCCACTTCAGTGGTCACTTTTGGGGGGAGCGTGAATTTTGATTCGACGATTATGACATAAGGATCTATTTTTTAGTGGCGGACGCCTCGTTATAACGGTACAGCTCAAGGATTTGATTGCATAGCAACCAAAAGCCGTTAAAATTTTAACCCTTGTCATGGTGTGTTTTAAGTTGAGGATACAGGGCGGTAATAAGGAAGATTTAATGATTAAAATGACAATTTTTTGATTTTCGAGTTTTTTAAACATGCTACAAAGTTTGTTGAAAAGCTACCTTATAAATCGCATTTAAACTGTTAAGATCGGAAACACATCAAGTTTTCCTATGCTTGTGAGAAGCAGTGTGCCACAAGGTACCGTGTTGGGTCCGCTTTTTTTAACATTTTTAATAACGATTTGTTGGATAGTGATGTGGGGGGACACCGCCATAGTATTTACATACAACAACTGGGAAGCGGTAAAACATAAAAGTGAGGAGGGGATCAGTAGGATTAAAAAATTGTTAGACAAAAATATTTTATCTCTAAATGTAAATAAGACCAAGTCTGTTGCCTTTTCTTCCCACATTCAGGCCAACCGGATTTTAAAGAAGTAACTTTACATAATTTTACTAATGATAATTGTTTGTGTTTTGATTGTGTAAAGGAGGTTAATGAGATATTAAATATTTGGGAGTCATTATAGACAGTATTTTGCGTTGGGAAAGGCATATCCAGATGTTGAAAAAGAAATTAAAAAGTCTTGTTTAATTGTTCTATAACACTCGATCACTTTTTCAAAAAGTCTTTATTGTTAGATTTTAAGTACAATACGATCTCGTATTAGGGATCAGGTATGTATGTACGTATGTATGTATGAGCAAGTTAGGGGTAACAGATACACCTGCGACCTATAAGATCTATTGTGTCCCCCCTTTCTTGTTATATTTCTGATGATTTCCTTAGACTTATAGCAACTCTTCTCGTCCTGTCTTTCTTAGAAAATTTAGGATATCGTTGGGTTTTATGTTTTCCATTTCGTACGACCCGAGGTATTTGACCCTAGAATTACGTAATTCATTCTCTACCTAACAGAATCGGCAGTTTGCTTCATCTACCATTCCTAGTTTCTTCATGTGTTATCTTAATCGACAGTGCCCGATTAATATTCCTGTTATAATACGGCGGTTCTTCTTACTAAGGTTAAGACATCTGAAAGATCTCTTCTGGTTGTAATTTTCCAGGAGCATCTTTGATTATCTTAGTCCTTCTAGTTGATTCCAGTTCTTGGATTTTTCGCCATCCATTTGTTTCCTTAGGTTTTCTAAGATTGTACTACTGCTGATTCCACTGGATGGTTCTGGTTTCGTTTCCTTCTTTTCCTATGTGTCCCGGAACCCATAGGAGGGTAAGAGTGATATATTTTATAAATCGTTCATTTGCTTACACCTGTCAAATTACTAGTCTTTTCAAGAGTATCACCAACAGAAACCGAAGGATATTCTATTTATTTGAAAGTATAAATTTTGCTTATAATTACTTTCTCATTAATCGATAATGCACACTAGTGTAAACGTTTGACAGGTATAAACTTTGAACCACCAAATATTTCTTATTATATTATAAATCTAATTAAAATTCACAATGATGAATAAATTCTTACTAATCAAAATACTTAATGAAAGATACTTTGCTACTTGTATTTATGAAAGATACTTAATTATTCTTTGTTTGCCTATTTTTCATACCCTTCTTTTTCTTACCGTTCTCTGCATGTTGTTTCCATATACTTCATTAATATTGTTTATCTGGCCCTTATGTAGTACCATCGATGTACTTTATAAAATCGACTTGTGTGTCCATCCACTTCTATACGCTATAATTCTTGAAGTTCACAAAATTTGGTATATAGAATACACACGTCTTCTTTTTATGTGCGCTATAACTCCTAAACGAAAGGTTACAGGGTCATGAAATTGGGTATACAGAATTCTTATGTCATGGAAAAAAACAGTATTGGTTGTTAGTGGTTTACATCAGATAACCCTAAGGGTAAAATGTAAACGGTTTTCCGAAACTCTTAAACAGAAAAACGCAGTGTCATAAAATTTGGCATATAGAATCCCAATCTAATAAAAAAAAAATATTAATTTTGGTTAAAATTGTAACATAGATGACACACCAAGTATATCAAACTAAAAACGGTTTTTAAAAGGTTGTTTTGTCTGTTTATTTTTAGAAAGTTTTTTATATTTTCGCCGTGTTCTGTGTCTCTGTGTCATTCCGTGGAATTTGCAATCGAATTTAAACCTATTTCCCGACTACCTAGAGCTCTGAAATTTTCAGGATAGCTAAGAACTGGATGACAATGCATGTTTCAAGTGTGTTGAGGCATATACACAGATTTCGAAATTTATACTGAATTGTTATTAAATTAAATATGTATACATATTATCATTTTGAAAGACTTCATATAAGTTTGCGGTGGCCTATTTGGATAAGGGGTGAAGCGGTAGATTGTGACAATTCTGTTGGGTTATTGTAATAGGATCGAACTCGCGAGGAAGAAGTTTTTTTTCTTTTTTTTTTTTTGTTTATACATGTGAAAACAGTAATTATTATTTTAACTGGTAATAAAATAAACTGTTTTAGAAAGTTTTTAGATACAACTACCCTTGATTTTGTTAACAAGGAAACAATCTTCTCTATGATCAATCACAGCGTTGTATGACTTAATCTTTTTACAATGTCAGGGATGCTGTGCATTGTTGAGATGACAGAAAATATGACCTATAAATCAGTAACAAACTTTCTATTATAAAAAGTTCTTTTTGTAAATTGTGCTTATCTAGTATACTGTTAAGCCACAATCAGAAAAATGATTGTTTTTCATTATTCATACTTCAGGTGGTTTAGTAATCACATTTTGATAAAACAATAAACATACCTATAGCAATTCACAATAACTTTCAATATGATTAATTCTGAGACCTAAATAATTATTACATTCATACGTTCTGTCTTTCAAATAAGTAATGCGATCTGTGTATATTACCTATACATATAATAAAACTGTAGAAACTGCATGCGCGCATCACATGAAAACTACTGATCCGATGCAAATGCCGTTTCCACAGACGTATTTGTCTTCTTTTAACTTAACATCTGGTGTATAAAACATTCTCTCCCCACCCCTTTTACGGGGTGAGAAAGGAAATTTTTATACAAAAATCAACTCGCCACACGAATAACGTCGCGGGTACATCGAAATAGAACCCAAAAATGTGGTTAGATTTTTTTGTCTGTCTGTCTGTATGTTTGTGCACGCATCACATGAAAACTACTGATCCGATTAGAATGCGGTTTTCACAGATGTATTTGTTTTCGTTCAACTTAACATCTGGTGTATAAAAATTTCTGTCCCATTTGTTTTACGGGGTGAGGGAAGAAATTTTTATACAACAATCACACGCCACGCGAACGACGTCGCGAGTACAACTAGTTTAAATAATAAATTAACTGTTTCTGCAACTGAAAGATCGACCAATACAAAGTTCAAATGCAATGTGTAAATAATGTTTAATAAAACGTTGACTGATTGACTTCTAAGTCATCCATATACATAATAAACCAGTTGGTACTTGTTTTGGGTTGGGTAAATCGTATATGATCATATAGACATAGACACTTGAAAATGTGGACCAAGTTTTTTGATAAACAATTTGAAAAAAAAAATAAACGAATACTTTTTTTCTCCTTTTCGTTGCTATCTATATCTCGGTAACGGTAACTATGCTTTTAGAAAAAAATAAGAAAGTTTTGCAATTACATTTCCTAAAAAAAAAATATTATTGCAAAATTAGTAAAAAGAGTAAAAATGCTATATTTTTTGAATAATCTTTTGAATATAAAATTTTAACACAATCAATAAATTAGTTTTCGCAAAATACTATTGCAATTTAAATTTCTTAATAAAAGTTATTTATTTTCCAAAATATGCACAGCCAACAATAGTATATTGTTTTACGAGCAAGGAATGATACTCATTTCCCACGAGTACGATCCGCAGGCGAATGCTGCAAATCGTACGAGTGGGAAATGAGTTATTCCTTGCGAGTCAAACACTATACTTTTTCTACGGTTATACCACATAATAATACAATAATTCAAAAGTAAATCACATACAAAACAAAACATAACGATATAAGTTATATTATTTAAGTAAAATTAACTATTATTTACAATATTTACAGTTATCATACCTTAAATTTATTTGTTAATTCAGAAAAATAAGCTAAGCACTTAGTTTCTGAAATGAAATTTAATGCCTTTTTCTTTTGCCAGGCAGTGCCGAGCCGACCTCTACCAGCGCCGTCGGGCAAAACTTACGAAGCGCCTTTCTTAAAATTTGTTTAATTTATATAGACATTTAATTACAGCCATAAATATAAAATTTCTGATTTTTCTAAATCAGGATGTCATGCAACGACTTTAAAAAATAAAACAAAAATTAACGATTGACTTAAATTTGTGCACTTTTTATAATTATTAAAATGAGCAGTACTTTTTTCGTGTTTACTGCAAGATTCCGCCAAATTTTTCCAATCGTTTTTTCCGGTGCAAAATGAAGATTTGTTTTTTGAATCGAATAATTTGCAGCAAAAACAAAAAACCGCATTTTTTGATTTAGAATAAAGCAACCACTCTCTATGAAACTTTTCACCATTTCTTAAATGTCTTTTATAATAACAATCCGAAAGTTTTCGTCCGGAAAATTATAATTTTTTACCTGCGTAATCGGGGTTTCTATTAAATATTCAACCATTTTTGAAGTCAAAACATCTGGCTAAAATCCTGGGACATCTTTGGGAAAAGCTGGTGCTGGTGTGATCTTTCTTTTGGTGGCGGCGGTGCATCAAGCGCAGGTCCAGGCAATTCTTTAGGCGCATCATCTTAAAATACAAACACACAAATGAGTAAATATCGCCCACTATAGGTACCAAATGCATTTTAAATGCATTGATATATTTATTTAAAATTTAAATAAAATGCTGAATTTTTTATAGCTTTTAAAAATATATAAATATTTTTAAAAAAAGCACATACCACTGGACACGATTTTTAATTCCTCACTTTCGTAAATCTCTTCCTCGACACCTAGCGATTGTTTTGATGTGGACGGTGCCGAAGACACAAAATATTGTTGTATTTTTGCCTGTGGCATTCTTATCACGCTCTTCTTCTCGTTTGCGTTTTTTTTTATAAAATTCTGGTAGCCAATTTCTTTTGTATTATCAGTCATCACAATATTCACAATTCTTAAGTATCGCAAAAACAGAAATACTAAAACAACTCTCGATATTGCACCATGCACTCACTTTCAATAACTGAGAATTCTTTTTGGTCATCTGCTCCTTAAACTCAAAAATTTGTTTTGCACTTTGTTATATAAAATGTTTTATTGGGCTTTATTTTATTGAAGGGCAATAACGCTTTGCACTTTCGATAACTGATAATTCTTTTTGGTCATCTCTTCGTCATCTGCTCGGTAAACTCAAAAATTTGTTTTGCAAATTACGAGTTTTATTTTCACAAAACACTTTTTAAAAATTTATTTTCAAACTAACAGAGTTATTGCGCAAAAATATAAAATTAAATCAGACTAATTTTAATTAACATTGATTGAGAATTTATATAAAAAATATTGATGACTTTGTAATTTAATAATTCTATACTTTGCTAGTTTAGCAAAGTCAGCGTCTGGTATATCATACACCGGAAGGTCGCCGTCCTGTAACTTCTCCATCCCCCGAGGAAGTTTTGTACGGGACGAACAAAACTTTGGCAGCTTCTTCTTCTTTGGGCGTTTCTGGTCTTGATTTTCTTAACCACTTTGTTTTAGCCTTAAAACATAGAAATGTTACCAGAATTGTGGCAGCGATGTATATTGGAGTCATCCAGAAATGGTTGTTGCTCAGGTCCCATTTAATTGACTTTATAGGTTGGAGATGTTCATCTTCTCTGGTAAGTTTGTGAAGTTCATCCAGCGGGATTTTGTCTAGTTTTACTGGCTTCATTTTCTCTATTCCCTCACGTATTATAGTCCTGATTTTGGGTAACGTTAGTGGATCTTCTGGAGTTGAAATCTTGGAATTTATAAATCTTTTGCTGGTTGTTTTGAATTCGCAGTTTGGTGGCAGCTTGATCAGAAATGTTCCTTGTATAACAGAGATTTTTGTAGTCGAGCAATGTGTTATTATTTTTGTTGGTTCAGGAAATATTGTGACGTAGTGAGCGTCGGATATTTGTTGTATTATGGACGACATTATCTCTACTGGCACATATTCGCAAATAGCGTTCTGATTTCCAATTTCTAGGATCTGGTTAATGCAATCCTTGGTTTGAGTTTTTTCCAAGATCGTTTCTTTTTGGCAAATGTAGTTAATATTGATTTTCTTGCATGGAATATCCAAATATTGATATGATTCAGAGTTTTTTAAAAGATATGGAGCAGCGGGAATAATCGTAGATAAATTATGTGTTGGAATGGAGAATAAATGAAAGTATGTGAATATTTTTGGAGATAATATTTGAAAATGAAGGATGAATATTATAGTAAAATTTGAGAGGTAGGCATCGACTTTTATGATATCGTAGTATTTTACAAGATCTTCTTCTTTAGAGTATATCAACTGGTCTTCAGTATGGTCTTTCAGTAGTGATTTTATAGTCCACTTAAGTTCTTCCTTTTTTATTAAGCTATTGTGTATATTGTGTTAACTCTTGCAAATGTAATGGCTTCTTCTAAGTCGTCCAGCAATTGGATAGTAATCTGAAGAATTATATTTAGTTGATCTAAGATATTTCTTACTCGAAGGTAGTCGTCAAATTCGAAAATGAATTTGTTGGTTTCTGTATAGATCGCCTTTATTTCTTCTGCTATATTTTCTTGGTTATGTGTAAGAAGAGTTATTGATTGATTGAAATTTTCTATGACTTTATGATTCAAACTTATGTGGTTATCGATCTGATGTATAATATTTTCTTGATTTTCTTTTAAGGATGTGATAGCTTGATTATATCTTTCGGCGTCTTCTTCATCTAAATTTCCGGATATTAATTTTATTATACTGCCCAAACCATTTATTAGACCTCTTTTTGTTCTACCAACAGGATAAATAGTTAGAAATTTTTCTTTTACGGTTTTTAGTTGGTAACGAAGAACGTGGTCAAAGTTTTCCAAACTCACAAGATACAGGTGACTTAGGCTTTTTTCGATGGCTTCCGTGACGGCGTTGTATTGATTTTCTATTGTTTCAATTTCTTGTGCAATAGGTTCTAGCGGGAGGTAGTGGATGAAATCGTGGGAACTAATTTGAATTTTTGCTTGCCCCAGGTTGAGCGGAAGAATGCCTGGATTGTCCTTCAGGTCTTGAATTTGAATCTCTTCCCCTTTCGTTAGGATTAGGTAATCTGTGGACAAGGTTCTTTGTTAGCTGTGTTTTTCTTTCCTTTAATATTCTTCTTATGTACAGTGGTGGTGGGTGTATCAATAGTAACGACGTTATCGATATTAACAATTTTGTTTGAGAATCTGGGTAATAATTTATTTCTCTTGAGGGTTCTTCGAGCATATACTTTTGTATTTGGTTTGTAAGTTATTGGTACTTGTCTTTCTTTATTTCGTTTTGTTATCACAGCTTCTTTATTTTCTATTAGATGTTCATTAATTTCTTTGTAGATTTGCTTTGTCTTCTCCCGCTGTTGTTCCACATAATTATTTGTTAGAGTTCTAACAATGTCTATATCAAAAGGGTCTTTTGTGTCTAGATGTCCATTCAAAATTTCGATAGGTTTTAATTTTGTTACAGAGTGAATTGAATTGTTATACCCTAGTATCGCATAAGACATTTCTTCTTTAATTGATAGGTTTTTCTTTGTATTTCGGACAACTCTTAGATGTTCAATTAGTGTTGAGTGGAATCTTTCAATGAGTCCGTTAGACTGTGGACTATCTGGAGTTGTGTAGTGGATTGAGATGTTATGTGTGTTAACGAAGTCCTGTATTACTCCATTCTTAAATTCTGTACCGCTGTCTGCTACTATCATTGATGGTAAACCATGATGTGTTATAAAAATTAATAGAGCGTTTAAAATATTAATTACATTGGCTCCTTCTACAGGATATGCTTGGCCATACTTGGAGAAAGCATCTACGATGGTTAAAAACTTTTGTCCATTGGCTTGGAATGTATCTATGTGGACGATTTCGAGAGGTTTAGATGGTGTTGGTGTAATCATGAATTTTGGTTTTGGAGGTGCTCTGTCATACTTATTTTCTTGGCAAATATCGCAGAAATTTATAATGTCTTCTATATCCTTTCGTAAGTTCGGCCAAAAATAACGTTTTCTTATGAGATTTTCGGTTTCTGTGATCCCTCTATGATTGGTTTTTCCTTCGTGGTAGTTTTTTATGATTTCTTTTTGCTTTTCTACGGAGTTGATGTCTTCTAATATTATATTGCATTTGACCAAATCATATGCATTATTTTTAAATATTTTTCGGATTATGTTGCTTATTTGAAAATACAATTCGTCGTTTTCAAATTGGCATGCATATTTTCGTTTTGGATGTAAATAGTTTTTGAAAAAGTTTATGGTATCGTTTTCTAAATTGTTTCTTCCTAATTGCACATGCATTCTTTTTTTCTGCGGAAAGGTCTGAATTGTTGCTGGTGGACGTGGGTTGTAATTTACAGTTTTAAATATGACTTGTTGATTGTAGTAATTTAGAGGTTTTTCACTTATTGGGATGCCAAATATGGGGTTTTCTACAGCAGTGTGATTTGTTTGATTGTCGTTATCTCTTTCTACTTCCTGGGTTGTTTCTATCCTATCTAGTTCTTTAATAATATCGTCTAACATCTGTTCTTCGTCAGGATTATTGCACATGGACTATGTATCTATATTGGGTTTTTCTTCTAATATTGCATCTATGTCTGTATCTTCTAAATTCTTATTCTCTTGATTAATTTCTTTAATGTGAACTTCTATTCTAGAGAGGGCATCTGCGTTTGTGTTCATTTTCCCCTTTTTGTAGATTACCTCGTAGTCAAATTCTTCTAAGCGTAATCTCCATCTTACGAGTTTAGAATTTGGATCTTTTAGTGAAAACAAATACTGAAGAGGTCGATGATCAGATAAGATTTTAAATTTTCGTCCAAATAGGTATGGTCGGAAATATTTGGTGGCCCAAACGATTGCTAGCATTTCCTTCTCAATAGTCGAATATTTTGTTTCGGTTTCATTCAAAGTTCTAGAAGCGTATGCTATTGGTTTATCGCTTCCAACAGGTCCTTGTGAAAGTATAGCTCCGATTGCGAAGTTGCTGGCATCGGTGGTGAGATTAAATGGCTTTGTGAAGTCCGGATATTGTAGTAACGGTTCATTAGTAAGCAAATTTTTACAGGTCTCTACACATTTCAAAAATTCTGGGGTATGTATTATCTTCGCATCTTTCTTTAAGCATGATGTCAGAGGTTTGGTGATCTTGGCAAAATCTTTTATAAATTTTCGGTAGTAGCCGAGGAGACCTAGGAATCCTCGAATTTCTTTCGTTGTTTTCGGAATAGGGTATTTAACAATTGCCTCAATCTTCTGTGGATTTGGTTTTATTCCTTCTGGAGTAACGACATGTCCTAGGAAATTTACCTCCTTTTTTAAGAATTCACATTTATCAACTTGTATTTTAAGTCTTGTTTCTCTTAGTCTTTGGAATATTTTTGAAAGGTTTACGATATGTTCCTGGAGGGATGTGGAATATACGATAATATCATCCATGTATACGAGGCATATTTCTCCTTGTAGTCCTTTTAGAATTTTATCCATCACTCTTTGAAATGTCGCTGGAGCATTTTTAAGTCCGAATGGCATACGGACAAATTCGAAATGACCATTTTCGACGTTGAATGCTGTTTTCTGGATGTCTTCTTCTGACATTTCGATTTGATGAAAACCACTGGCAAGATCAAGAGTGGTAAAATATTGACATCTACCCAGTTTATCTAATATGTCGCTAATGTTTGGAATTGGATAGCGATCATCTATCGTTTTTTCGTTAACTTTTCTGTAGTCGACTACAATTCGCCATTTGATCTTTCCTGAGGCGTCTGGTTTTTTTGCTACGACCCATATAGGTGACGACCAGGGAGATTGACTTGGTCTGATTATGCCTTGTTCTAACATCGTTGTTATCTGATTTTGGACTTCTTTTTTGTGAATATAAGGATATCGGTACGATTTTGTGTATACTGGTAGTTCGTCTTTTGGAACGAAGTTCCCTTTCGCGCGTTACGAACAGTTACGCTGACGCTAGGAGCTAGCCTAAAAAAATTCATACCAAAATTTGTCACGACACTATGCACCGACACAATGCACCGACAACGCATGTTTCTCTCTCTCACAGACAAAAAAATAAATAACTCTCTTTTCCTCTCTCTCATAGATAGATATATTACAATGCATAGAAAAGTGTGACGTCAGCTATGGGAGGAGCTTACAAATCTTTCTAAACAAAACACAAAAATACAAAACATATTTGCATTGAAAATGCCATAAAAGATTTTTCTATTACTTGTAGTGGTTTCTAATCAAAAATCTTAACGTTTTCCGGACACTTTTCATACGACCTATTGTATCCAATTTGTGATAGTGAATAAACATTGAAAGTTAGTGTAAGTGTTTAAATTTTATATGCATTTTAGTGGAATTGAGGTTATGTTTTGTTTCAAAGTTTATAAATTTTATTATGGTAATCTCGTAATTAATTATGTATTCTTTAACTATTAAATAGTATTCTGTTGCGGTAAAAATGGTGATGTGTTTCGTCCCCAATTGCAAACATTATAGCGAGCAGAAAAACTGCAATTTTTTTCCTTTTTTTTTCTATTTTGCTTTGTACAGTGTAGTAGTGTCGCGACTTTGTTAATACAGGTTTTTTGTAGATAATAAATGTTAAAATAATAGAAAATAAAAACAATAATGTATCCTGACAATGTTTCTGCACAAGTTCCGGATATTGTTGATAGAGTTAGGTAAGTAGAGATTTTATACAGACGATAATAAATGCTTATGTATATACAAACTCTCTGTTGTGTTTACAAATTACAATTCCTTCACTAATTAATCGAAAGGAACTTCGTTCCATCCGGGTGTCCTTTGACACCTCTCACTTTTTTTATATCTTTTATAGTTTTTAATATACGAGGGAATTATAAAATCTTTTTTGAAGTTGTAATTTACTCTAATGACTGGGCAACAAGTTTTTGGAGCGATTTACGTATAAATATAAAAATTATAAAATTGAGATAATTGTGGATTATATCTAAATTATCAATATTAAAGAGTGTTTCAAGTCACCGTCCAGCGGTCTCTCTCTCTCTCTCTCTCACTCATAGATGACTCATAGATGACTCATAGATGACTCATAGATGACTCATAGATGACTCATAGATGACTCATAGATGACTCATAGATGACTCATAGATGACTCATAGATGACTCATAGATGACTCATAGATGACTCATAGATGACTCAGAGATGACTCAGAGATGACTCAGAGATGACTCAGAGATGACTGTCAAATATTTTAATTTTAAAATTTTGTATTAAATTGTTAATTCCTGTTTTAAATTAAATTGAAATAAAAAGTAATTCTAGGTAGAATATACAATACCTCTGGTATTGTATAAATGGACACTTTTGTTAAAAGAAACGAACTGTTGAAAATAATGGATTTACTTTTTTTTCTATTTTGCTTTGAACAGTGGAGTAGTGTCGCGACTTTGTTAAGTTTATACAGGTTTTTTGTAGATAATAAATATTAAAATAATAGAAAATAAAAACAATAATGTATCCTGACAGTGTTTCTGCACAAGTTCCGGATATTGCTGATAGAGTTAGGTAAGTAGAGATTTTATACAGACGATGATATATGCTTATGTATGTACAAACTCTCTGTTGTGTTTACAAATTACAATTCCTTCACTAATTAATCGAAAGGAACTTCGTTCCATCCGGGTGTCCCTTGACACATCTCACTTTTTTTTTAATTTTTAACTCCTCTCTAAACTTTTTGTGTCATTTGTTAAGCCCAAAAAACCTGCGTTTTACCTGTGTCCCATTTTTTGTTTTTATCTGATGTTTGATCTCATTCGTAAAACTTAATGGTGTATCGGGTTGGTGAAAGACATCCGAGTATTTTCTGCATAGTTTTCTAATTTGATTTTCTTCTTCCGTATTAAGATGATCTGTTCTTAATAGGTGATCAACCTCATGTTTTGATATTTCTTCGGGATTTGTAGTCATAGAATATAAATAAAAATCTTCTCTATTAAAATCTTTGCTATCTACTGGTTCTGTCAGTGCTATCTGGAGTGGTTCTGAGGTATTATTCGTAATTTCTGTCCAGGCCAGATTATTACAGGCATTAGTTAAGAATTCTCGAATTTCGGCTCCTTGAATTTTTTGTTTGTTTATTAATATTGTTCCTTGGTTCTCTTTGACGGGTAGTCGAACTTTAGTGATTGAATTGGGTTCCAATTGAAGAGAGTAAAATTGGGTTGTATTTGTTTCATAATAATGGATAGGGATTGTAGAATTTTTCAGAATTAAATTTGACTCGGGGAAATTTAGACGTGCTTTGAATAACTTGAGATTATCGAGACCTATGAGGCCATCAAAGGTCTTGTGAAATTTGAAAAGATAGAATTTAAGATTTTCTTTGGAATTGAATTCGGAAAAAGCAGGAATTTCAGCACAATAGTCGTGTGAATAATTTTGAAAAATGGACGTAACGATAAATGGTTCTTTTCGGATAAACGATTGATAAAATTTTGTGGCTATTTCGGGGTTCAGAAATGATTTTGTAGATCCAGTGTCTATCAGAAGTTTAAGAGGTGGATTGGAGATTTGTATGAAGGGGAGTTCTTTTTTATCTGGAAAGGAATGAAGTTCGACTATGTTTCGTTGTTTGTGGTTGTGTCCTCTTGAAAATTTACCTCTTGTTCTTCCTCGTATTGCGTTTCTGTATAAAGTGGTTCATAGTGAGCGCCATCATAAAAACTGGGGTCTTCAGATTCATTGTAAAATTCATCGTTGGACTGTTCTATATTGTAGAGTTCTTCAAATGTAAATGATGGTGGAGTTTGTTGAGGCTTCGGATTGGGTGGTTTTCTGAATGTAGCTGTTGACGTTATGCTCATCGGTGTTGGTTTGGGTTGATGAGACGGTCCAGGATTTGGTTGCCAAACACTTTGTTGGTTTTGTGGTCGGTGGTTTCGATTCAAATCTCGGGTTGTTAAGCATGGGTCTGGGTTGGTTAAATGCAGGCCTCTGGAATCCTTGAAAGGGTGGTCTGAACGTTGTATATGGACCAGACTGATTCTGTGCTGATCGTTGCCATTGAAGCCATGGAGTAGATTGAAATTCGGCTCTTGGTTGGAACGCTATCGGTTTTTGAACTTGGCTGGGGATTTGGAAATTGTTTTTCGGTTTTGGACTTGATGTAGATGGTGGTGGATTCAATCCTCTTTAAAGATATCTGATGTTATTCTCTTCTTGTATGAATTGAATTGCATTAGCTAACGAATTTGGTCTCATGGCTCTAATAGTTGAGCCCAAAGGTTCCTTAAGTCCAGCTAGGAATGTCGATAGTGCTTGTTGTCTAAAGAATTGCAGCTTGCTATTTTTAATTTCTTCGTTGTGTGTATGCACTTCAACATAGTTCGATATACAGCTTAGCAAACCCATAACTTTTTCATAGAACTGGATAGGAGTATCGTTCAACCCTTGTCTTAGGTTAACGAGATCTCTTGTTAACGAATTTTCATTTCTCTGATCTCCAAAATGTTGAATCAATGTATTTTTTATTGTGTCCCAGTCGTTACAGCCATAAATTGATATTACTTCCTTAGCTCTGCCAGTTAATTTGCTTAGAATGCCATAAAGTAAAATTGTATTTTGCATCGTATTTGTATTGGTTTGATCGTAATATTGGTTTAGTAAAAGCGTTGAAACTTTGATGAAATCATATAATTCATTAGGATTTCCATCGAAACTTGGTAAAATGCATAAAGTTTTAACGTCAAAATGTGGCATAACAGGTTGAGCCATTGTTCTACTATTATTTAATTCACTGCTTATTGTACTATTTAAATCTAATGATATGCTCAATGCACTGAAGTTATTTACTAATTCTAATTCCTCTGCACTGAAGTTAAAATCTACGATACTTTGTGCAGGAGATCCTAAATCTAGCTCTATTTCAGATGAACTAGAGGAGTCTGACATAAAATTCTTAAAATATTCTTAAATTCTTACAGTATACAGATTATGCTGAGATGCATTCCGTGTATCTGGTTTCTAATACTAATCTTCTTTTCCTGGGGTGAACTTCGACGATAGTTTCCCTTGGAACTGGTTCTTGGAATAGCAGATAAACACTTGAGAGTGACGAGGATCCTTAAAGACTCTTCTACTATCCTACTGACTGCGCCAATTACGAGTTTTATTTTCACAAAACACTTTTTAAAAATTTATTTTCAAACTAACAGAGTTATTGCACAAAAATATAAAATTAAATCAGACTAATTTTAATTAACATTGATTGAGAATTTTTATAAAAAATATTGATGACTTTGTAATTTAATAATTCTATACTTTGCTAGTTTAGCAAAGTCAGCGTCTGGTATATCATACACCGGAAGGTCACCGTCCTGTAACTTCCATTTTGTCAGTACCTATTTATAAAATGTTTTATTGGGCTTTATTTTATTGAAGGGCAATAACGCTTTGAAAGATCGCCTTTGAATAATTCCTATGATATCATTTAAATGTATTTAGCGCATTTGCATTCATCTAAATTCCAAAATACTGACAAACTGCTGAGATGAAAAATTGTAAAAATGATACGGGGTTGCTAAATTAATTTTTTATGTAATTTGATAATTGAGTTTAAAATTACAGTCACAAAAAAAATCTAAAATATAAAAACATTTTTTTGCTACCACATTTGTAGCTTTTATCCGGTCTAAAATCTCAGAGCGGCGCCTTTATCACCTCGGCGCCGTCGGGCACCGCCCGACTTGCCCATATGGACGGCTCGGCACTGTTGCCAGGTCACGAAACTTTCATATGCATTCTGGTACTTATGTTTTGAAATTTCGGGAATTAAATTCTGACAAGCTTCGTTTGCCGCTTCTCTTATTTTAGGAGGAGTTAATTCTAATTTCTAATTCATTTTCATCACTACTTAACATTTTTACTTAAATAACAATTTAATTTACATAATGTTTTAAAAACTATCTGTTGTACCTGTCACTACTTTATTACTGCCAACCTGTACTGTTAGTCAAATATATGAATACACTAGCTGACCCCGCGGACTTCGTACCGCATATAACGGATGTATTTTTTGGTTTTTTCAAATTTTTACGATTTTATTTTGGGTTCAATTTTTTTTTTTTTTTGATTTTATCGTTTTTATCATATTTTCTCGTAAATTTTTAACTGTATACTATTTTTTGATTATATTTTGTAATTTATCGATTAAATATATTAGGTAGCAACTGCGGCACCTTACGTCATATTATTTAATTTGGCAAGAATTTGTTGAAATATATGAGATATTATGCAAAATAAACCTTAAGTAAGAATTGCTCGTTTAAATATATGTGATATTAACTGCGCCACCTTACGGTGGCGCCATAGTACTTTATTAAGTCGTAATTGCTACTTTAAATATATCAGATATTAACTGCGCCACCTCACGGTGGCATACTCAGGCTTTGAACTTCATTACTGAACCGCTAGATGGCGTTGAAGAAGCTAGTTTTTGTGATTTTTTTAATAAAAGGTATCCCACGTTAATTCTAATACCTCCAAGAATATGTATACAAATTTTCATGATGATCGGTTAAGTATTTTTCGCGTGAAAGCGTAACAAACAAACTTACATTCACATTTATAATATATAGGGAAGGGATAGGGATAGGGAAGGGATGCGTCATATTATTAATTTAGCAAGAATTTGTTGAAATGTATGAGATATTATGCAAAATAAACCTTAAGTAAGAATTGCTCGTTTAAATATATGTGATATTAACTGCGCCACCTCACGGTGGCGCCATAGTACCTTATTAAGTTGTAATTGCTAGTTTAAATATATAAGATATTAACTGCGCCACCTCACGGTGGAATACTCAGGCTTGGAACTTCATTACTGAACCGCTAGATGGCGTTGAAGAAGCTAGTTTTTGTGATTTTTTTAATAAAAAGTATCCTATGTTCATTCTAATACCTCCAAGAATATGTGTACAAATTTTCATGATGATCGGTTGAGTAGTTTTCGCGTGAAAGCGTAACAAACAAACTTACATTCACATTTATAATATATAGGGATAGGGAAGATAGGGATGATTGTCACAGTATACTTGATTAAGTTAAAACAATAAAGAAATGAACACTTTGTGTTATCAGATAAAGAAATGAGATATTTCTTTATTTGATATAACGACGTACCCCATTTCTTTAGAGATTACTGTCAAAAAATGATACATTTGTATAATAACCGTAGAAAAAAAATGTTTTAAATTTTGAATGAATATTTTTTTAAATGAAATAATACTCAAAATCTTTCCATATAATTAAATAATTTAATGATATTAATGTAAAGAAGTAGCGTATAGTTTCGGCTCCACTGAGCCATCTTCAGGCTAATAATGTTTGTAAATAAATACAAATTAATATTATTTCTACCAAATTCCTAATGTTTCTAAAAAAAAAATAACGTACCTACTAATAAATTAAATCTTGTAAATAAAATACAAAATCTATTTTCATGCGATCGTGTTTACTCTATTTGTTAGCAATCAAAATTTTTATTAAAATTATTTTTTGTTGTTAACACATTTTATAAAAACTAAACATTTATTAAAAATACTAGAAACATTTTTAAAACAAAAGTACATAAAACATTGTGTATGGCTCTCTATCGATATTTTTTTTACAATAATTAAGCAAATATTTAAATTAACTTTGTCAGTCGTATAAAAATGTAAAAAAAAAGAATCAAATACAGTCAATTTTGTAATGGTGAATTCATGAATAATTAACATGACCCAAAGCTATTCGATAAAAGTAAATTAACTGATATTACCATTTAGCTAAATTAAATGTTTACTTGATAGTATTTATTTAAATTAAAACTTTTGCAACTTGTGCTTAAGTTAAATAATAAAATTTATGATTAAAATATTTAAAAACACAAAAGTACATACAAAAACATCAAAAAATAAAACTTTACAAGCCTGTGCTTGGAAGTAAATGATGGTTGGTTTAAAAGTTTTTAAAGCTAAATCTATTATCTAGAAGAAGAATCAAAATTTATACGCTATTTGAATATTTTAACTTCCATTTAAATATGCAAAAAAAATTATTTGGATTTATCAATGCATTCTTTGTTTATAAACCATTTAAAGTTGACGTGTGACTGTATTTTGTTACAATGAAAAAAAAAAACGAGTGATAAAATTCTTTCTTTTGGAAGGTTTATCAGCAACAGAAAATCATACAAAAAAGAGAAAAGTGTTAGAGGAATATGCTCCTTCATTTCCAACAGTGCATCAATGGGTTTTAACACCGTCGTTTAAGCGTCGAATATGAACCACGTAGTGGACGTCCAAAAAGTGCTACAACACCAGAAATCATTAAGCCAGTCTTTGATAATGTTTGTAAAGATTGAAGTTTAAAGAGGTAAAAAAAGGTTATGGTATCAGTTTTTTGGGATGCAAAAGGATTTTGTTGATTAATTATCTTGAAAAAGGTAAAACAATTAACTCTGTTGGATAAGAATAAATCGTGAAAAAAGTGCAGATTTACAGAAGATAACAATCATTTTTCATCAAGACAATGCACGGGTTCACACAAGTTTATTAACTCGACAGAAACTTGAAACAATTCCTTCGTGGAAAGCGTTTGTCGTCGAATGAAAAAGCTATTGCAGTCGTGGAAAAATATTTTGCAGAGCTTCCGGAAAATTACAGAGTTAGTATAAAATTTATTGGAGTATCAATGGAATAAGTGTGTGCAAAGTGAGGGAGATTAAATTGAATAAGAAAAACAATTTCATTAAAATATAAACACAGTTTTATTTTTGTTTACAAATTTTTTTAACCAATCTGTAGTATTTACTAACCAAGGTATGTCCTTACATGTCTGTGATATCTAAAATTGTTACTGGTCTTTTACTATCTACATATGAGTTTGCTTTGCGTATTTTCCGTATAATTTTTTAAAATTATTGCAAAAACGAGAATATAAACAATAAAAATGTGTAACAACTTAAAAATTAGATAAATACACAAACAAGATCTCTATTCAACTCATAGATTTTTACATTTGATGCACCAACAGTTGTTTATATATATTCTTCGTATTAAACACACTAAAACTGCTGAAACTAAACTGTAGTCCTTGGGTGGTAAATAATTAAACTACATAAATATTTTCTTAATTTAAGAAACAACGTTATTTCCACAATTGTTAACAAAAACATGTTTCACTTTAATAAATAAGTACAAACTGTCAATATTGTCAAACTTACGAAAAAAAGTGGTCTTTTACTATCTCGGCTTGAAAATAAACATTATAAATGGTATTTTTAGGCCAAAAAAGTATCGCTTCTTATGTGCGAAAATTTTAAACAATTACAAACTGTCAATCTTGTCAAACTAACAAAATAAAAGAGTGGGCTTTTACTATCTAGGGCAATCTAGGCATAAAATCAAACTTGCTATTTTTAGGCCAATGTGGTGTAACTTCTTATGTGCATACACTTTAATAAATAACATTGTTTAAACATTTATAAACAAAAACAAGATTCACTTTCATTAATAACTACACTCTGTCAATCTTGTAAAACTTAGGAAATCAAAAATTGCCTTTTACTATCTAGGTATGAGATTAAACTTTATGATTCGTCTTTTTATGCCAAAGAAGTATAACATCTTGTGTGGGTACACCTTTAACAACATTATTGTAACATTTGGGAACAGAAACAAGATTCAGATTAGTTAATAATTATAAACTGTCAATCTTGTCAAACTTACGAAATAAAGGAGTAACATTTTACTAGCTAGACATGAGGTTGAATATATGACTAGTATTTTTAGGCCAAATAAATAAAACTTCTTATGTGCGTACACTTTAAACAACGTTATTGTAACATTTGTTAACAAAAACAAGATTAACTTTAATTAACATTAACAAACTGTCAATCTTGTCAAACTTAAGAATTAAAAGAGTGGCCTTTTACTATGTAAGCATGAGATTATACTTTGTGATTGGTATTTTTATGCCAAAGAAGTATAACTTCTTATCTGCGTACATAATTACACACACACTTTGTTTTAACTAAATCTGAAAAAATACATGTAGGTACGCTAATGAACAACATTTCGACTGAAATATGCGGTCAAGATGCTGTCAGTGCTCTGTTTCCCATTCTTAACAAGACACTCTGTAAATCTTGTACTTCGTTATATCAAACTATTAACTTTGCAAAAAGGATCAAGTGATATGTCTAGACCCATCTGTACTATATCTATTTACATTATTATATGTAACCTCTTTCTATAAAGACGCCTTTGAATGTCTCGAGCTATTGCAGAAAACCAGTCCAACCATGAAAATTAAAGTCAAATCCCTGCGTTCCTGATATATCCTAGTTATTCCTCTTTCTCTTCCCCGGTCAGGATTTACTATCTCCATGTGGAAATAACGTGTCATATCCTTTAGGATTTTCACGACAATGATGATTTACGGCAGTTGGAAACTTTGGAAATTGTTTGTATTTTTGTGAGAATTTACAATGAACTTAATAGTAAGTAACGTAGATCAATGTCAAGAACTTATATTACGTAACGTAGATCAATGTCAACAGTTTTTATATAAAATTTTTGTTTTACTATCCAATTTACTATATTTTAATATAGTGGAATAGGTAAACATAAAGTTGTTATACTTTAATTGCAATTTAAATTTAACCCAAAATTGCTTTAACGAAAAACACGTTTCTGATATTAATTTTTATTTTTTTTTTACATTGAAATTATCTCTTTATTTCTTGGTCAAACCAATTGTTTGGAGTAGGATTACAAGAGATAAAACCAGTATCCATTTATCCTAGCATTTGCAAAATGGGGGAGCACCACGACGGAGGAGACACGCCACAGCGTCAATTTCCCAACCCCACATTGCACCACGTGGGTTACACCTCCACACATACACTTACACTCACACCAAAGAGAAAATACTCTTTAGGTACGTTCAAGCGCCATGGATGGCAAGAAGATACAAGAACAACAGTTAAAGCTATCCAACCTGCTGCAAAAGGGGAACGTTTGTGAAAGCGGAGCTGACGACCGATACTAACACCATTCAAACACTTCCATCCATTCCCTGAAAAGGACATAAGTCCTACAACAGGGTCCTCATACCTAACATATTCCTATAAATTTATCTCACCTACCTATCTTCTCATTTATTCATTCATTTATCCTAGTTTTTTGCACAGCCTTGTAAATACCTTGTTTGAAAACAACAACTACCTCTAATATCAAGTAACAAAATAAATTCGTGCTTTTTGTGGTATAAAATAGTTATTATCCTAACAAGTGCGGAAAGTTATACTTTCCCGCACGTGAACTGCCGATGCCCGAACGACGCGAAGCGGAGTTCGGGCAAGCAGTTAAGTGCGGGAAAGTTAATTTCCGCAAGAGTTAGGATCAATATTTTTTCTACAAGCAAAATCACCTCGAAAATTATTTAGATATTTGAAAAGATGCGATTGTGACAATTAAATCTTTCATAGTGTCAATAAATACACGAATGTAGCTATAGCAACCCTACTTAAACAGGTGAGTTTGTTGTTGCTTTGAGTAAGGTTAACAGGGGTGATTTAATAAATTATGATTTTTTAAAAAATTTTTAAAAACAAACATTTTAAAAACCCCTATTTTCATGTAAAATCTAAATTTTTTTTACTATTTGTATGTAGTCCAACAAGATAAAGATAATAATACAATAATTTGTCAAAAAGGTTATCGGCAAACATCTCTAATTAATAAAAAAAAAATGCGTGCGGGAAAAATTCTTTCCCGCACGCCGGCGCCGTGCGGGAAAAAGTATTTCCCGCACTCCGTGCGGGAAAGAGATATTTTCTGAATTGAAATGCGTGCGGGAAAGTGTTGTGTTACGCATGCTTGTAGAAAAATATAATTTTTTATTACGAAATAATAAGACACTATTTATTTTATTCGGCAAAGTAGATACCATTAGATGCAATGACATTTGGGGAACGTGTAACCAGTTTTTGTATGCCGGTATTGTAGAACTCTCTGGATTTGGAATAAAAAAATTGGCGTTGATGAGTTGTGCACTGTCTGTGCTTTATACAGTTGTTCAGAGACAAAAAAATGTGATAACGTTTCCCAGACGACTTCAACATTTTTTCTCGGGTCACTCTTTTGCCATGACGCTTGGCGTTAATATCACTTTTTTTTCCGATTAACCAAAGAAGGCTGTTTCTGGATTAGTGCTGCTTGCACTCATTAAAGCTGCTTACAATACAAGTTGGAAGTGATGGTTTGACCCCTTTGTAAAACAATAATGGACAATTCTAATTGCTGTTCACGAAACACACAATAAAACCTTGTTTGGATGCAAGGAAGCATTAGTTGTATGTGGTACCGGATCACTAGGCGACAACCAACGCTTAGAATTTAAATATAAGATCCGTTTTTCGTGCAGGTTGAAAACCGATTAAGAAGTAGTTCATTATCGTTGCGTGAAATTTTTGCTAAACAAATGGTGAGAAGACCTGTTGTTGATCATTTGTCAATACATAGGGGACCCATTTACTTAAATTTCACGTCTTTTCTGGCTAATAAAGATGTAAACGGATAGTTTCAGTACTCACAATAAACATTTCTGCAAGTTCTTGGCATATGCTTCCACAACCTATTCAAGATCATCGTTGTTCATGATCTAAGCGTGAATCAAACTGAGTTCTCCCGACGAAAATTTTGTGAACCACTTCTGTGCTGTTCGATCAGTAACGGCATTATCTCTGAATGCTGTGTATAATTTTTCGCGCTTTTTCACAAAGATTTATACTAAAGTCACAGCAGCATTGAGTAGGTAAGAAACAACCCATATTGATCAACAACTTAAACAATATCCATGGCAATGTACGATACATAGAAACCACACGAACTTATTTGGTTATCTGATCAATAATTCTTGACAGTGAATTTGCATACCAAAAAATAACCTTTTATACGTATTTACTTGCTTGTTTTTTTTTGAAAATAAACAAAATAGCAAAGGTACATAATGCCCATTTGTATAGTCATGTATCGTGAAAAACTGACAAAAGTATTGCGTACAGTAGTCAAAAGTTCCGTCTAGATAAATGAGTGTGATATTTCTTAATAACGCAATGTGTTTTACATAAGAATATTATAATATTTTCTTGTTCATGGTTAATTGACAAAAATTGTTTACCTTTACTTTCGTCCAGTCATGGGCGGTTTTTGCTTGAGATATTGTTAATAGAGAGCGAACTTCTTAAAAATTTGGATTTAGGAAGTATTTAGTACCTTCTTCAAATTCTGCCCTGTGCTGAAGCTCGGTTTTGTTATAGGGGTGAAAGCCACCTCTTCTAGATGGTGCACTATTTTTTAATAAACTCTCCAAACAAGAAATATAAGAGCGCCAGAGAACAAACTAAACAAATTATACACAACGACTCGTTTAAATGATTTTTTTTAAATAATTATAAAATCAATTAGTTTTTTTACATTAATTTATCTCTTATCTGCTTTAGGACATCTGCCTCTGTTGTTATCGGGATAGTTTCTTCAGGGAAGAATTTTCCTCAATTTTCAATGGTAGTCGAAACCAGGGTTTCCAATCCGTTCGACTTTCTTCACAAAAATAGCGGAAATTTAGTGTCGCCTTAAAAAAATATGAAACTCTAACGTCCTCCTCACAAATATGGACTGACCCTAATGATGAAATTAATAATTAGAAATCGATCCCTTAATGAAATTACAATCAAGTAGAATCAGTTTCCAGACAAATCGGTTTAAAAAATTTTGATCTAAGCGAAAATAGACTTTATATATTAAAAAAAAAATATTTTTTGTGAAATAAATGAAAAAGTATTCATGATACCAAAAAAAGTTTTGTATTGTAGGTTTTTCTTTTTCAAGGAAAATTTTGTTTTTTTTTTATTTTTGTATCATTAAAATTAAGATGTGGCGGCTGAAAGCTTGCACTTCTATAAAAAGAAAATTAAAAGAAACAGCACACATTTTATTAAATAAAAATGAATGTATTTCTAATTTTACTTTGGATTTATCTCGATCTTGGCTAACCACCTTGAAAAAAGAATGAGTTGATAATCTATGTATCTATAAAAGCAAACAAAACAAAAAAAAAGGAATTATAAATTTGAAACCAAAACCAAAAAGCATTGCAATAAGAAGTATTTAAAAAAATATATATTTTTAAAAACGACAACCGATCTGGTTGTCGAAAGCTTAGAAACGAAATTTATTTTAATTTTTGTTAGACATTTTCAGTTTTGAAAAAACGACCCTTGACAAATTTGACATATCCATAAAGATAAATAAGCAAGGGTCATTTTCAAAATGTTGATTTATCATTTTATTATTTTGATTTTAGTGGCAAAAGTTCCCCAATTAAAGAAGTAAATAAAAATGTATTTATTATGCAGTTCAAAAAATTCCTAATAAATAGCATTAATTTGTTTGGATATCTAGGAAATATGGTGCTGCTTTTCAATTTCTTACGAAAAGAAAAACCAGAAACTAAAATAAAATAAAAAATAGTCAAAAAAAACAAAAAAATTGCGGAAAAAGGACTAAGAAAATACTCACTAACACAAGTACAATAACGTCACCCTATAAACGAACAATTCTTACTTAGGTAAGTATTATAAGTATTAATATCTAATGTAAACGAGCAATTCTTACCAAATTAAGTATTATGACGCCACCGTACGGTGGCGCAAATGAGATAAATTTACACCAGCAATTCTTACGTAATTAAGAACTGTGAGGCCACCATAAGGTGGCGAATTTGATATCTCATATGTTTAAAAGGGCAAAACTCTGATTGAGTAATTACAAAGTATTATTAAGAAAATAGTAAAACTGGTAACTAACGGAAAAATATGATAAAAATGACAAAATTAAAAAAAAATGAAAACAAAAAATAAAAAAAAGTAAAAAGTGTGAGGTGTCAAGGGACACCCGGATGGAACGAAGTTCCTTTCGATTAATTAGTGAAGGAATTAGTAATTTGTAAACATAACAGAGTGTTTAACATACATAAGCATTTATTATTGTCTGTATAAAATCTCTACTTACCTAACAGTTCGTTTCTTTTAACAAAAGTTATACAATACCAGAGCTTTAAATAACACATCTTTTTAAAATTACTTTTTATAATTTAAAACAGGAATTAACAATTCAATACAAAAAATTTAAAATTAAAATATTTTACAGTGACTGACAGTTAAGGTAATTTGACGTAGTCAAGTTACGAACTATTTTTAAAATGTTTATGAATTTATTAATTTATAAAAACAGGATGAAATAAAATATAGTACTATTATAGGTAATTATGTTTTTTTCTACAGTATTTTCTTTTTAATGTACATTTTCTTTTAATTTAAAATAGTGTCTTTTTAATTGTAATATATCTATGAGAGAGAGGAAGAGAGAGTTATTTATTTTTTGGTCTGTGAGAGAGAGAAACATGCATGTGTAGGTGCATTGTGTCAGTGCATAGTGTCGTGACAACTTTTGGTATGAATTTTTTTGGGCTAGCTCCCGTCAGTCGTAACTGTTCGTAACGCGCGAAAGGGAACTTCGTTCCAAAAACAAAAACGTAAAATTTGAAAAAATTGTAAAAAACAGGTACAAAACCATTAGTGTTAGGCGGTAGAAAGTTCGCTGGGTCAGCTAGTCTATTATATTTCTTATATATAAGTAGAATAATTTACACATAATACAATGCACTTTTAAATCATTGCAGTTGTAATATATATCTTTAAAATGAGTTTTAAAAATTAATAGCTTTGGGAGATGATTTACAAGGGTTGAATCTTTCTGATTAATGATAAATCTTATTTAAGAATATCAAGAGAATTATTTAAACGTTATTTTAACGAATATCTTTTTACAATAATTATTTCAATAAGGTGTAGTTTCACCCCTAAAAATTAATAACGTGGTCCGGCACAGGGTAAAATTTGAAGTAGAAGGTAAGTAGAACTTATACCCATTTTTTTATGAAAATTGGGATCCATCTATTAACAACATTTCACAGTTACACGATATTTTACCGCTGATGACTGGACTACATGATTTAATGTTTATAGCAGAAAATATCACAGAGTGTACGTAACACTTCATTATTGTTGGTTAAAATGGGTGGCAAAAACAGTCGTCGAGCATTTTACTTTTTTGTTAAGTATTCTGCATCGACATTAGTTTGCAAAGGTAGAATGTTTTCATGCAGTACATAACAAAGGATTTTAAATGATTTTCACTCCAATCTTCGGTTTTTTTTCTGTTACCAGCAACACTAACAATGTACCTGTTTAGTGCACTTATATATGCGTGATGGGATTTTGTAACAACAATATTGATGTTTGGTTTGCCGATACTACGAAAACATTGTTCAGTATAAAGGTTAAATTAAATCTAAATTAAAACTGTTCAAAATTAATTAAGTTTTTGTTAGTATTTTATTATATTTACCAATCGATCCATTAAAGTTCCGATGAAATTTTCTTCGAATAAATAATTATCTGATAAATCTATGACTAGAGTTCCGTCGATCTAATTTAAAGTTAAATTTAGTTTGTATTATCATTTAGATTAATCTGATTCAAGACTGCAAACTTTTTAAATCATTATAAACGATTTCCAAATGTTCATTTTATGAGTCATATTTTAAAAGAAGTAGTACTAACATTAGGTATATATACCTAATTAGTTAAATAGTAGTAATTTGCTAAAAAGATAAATGTTCATAAAAATGAATATTGGATTTACAAATTAATAGATTTCTATTTACATTCTGTCACTAATCATATAATCATTATTGTATTACTTCAATGTCTTTAATGATTATATTCAATTTACTCTTGAAAAAGAAGACTCCAATTGTTCTGTTCCATTTTTGGATACCAGAGTCTTACGTAAAAATAACAAACTTTTAGTGGATTGGTATAGAAAGCCTTTAAGCTCTGGAAGATATCTGAATTATAATTCATACCATAAGTTCTCCATGAAAATAAACTTAGTCAAAGCTATGAAGAACCGTGTCCTTAAAATCGGAAGAAACTCGAAAGATGGCGTTATATTGCGATCCGTATATATGTAATACAGTTAGAAAGATTATTTGGATTTATAATCGTCCAAAATATGATTTGGGAAAAATTGTTGACAGCCTTGAAGAACTGTTAAAAATCATAAAAAAAGACAAAAGTTATAAAAAAATTTCAAAAATTTAAAAAGATTGTGGGAAATTAAAAAAAAAACGTTGAAAACCGTAATAGTTATTAATGATCTAAAAAAATTGTATAACACGAAGAATTTTTGAAAATTATGATAAAATGTCAAAAATTATAAAAACATAATAGAAATCTTGAACAACGTTAAAAATTGTAAGAAATCCGTAACAATCTTAAAAAATTGGTTAAAAAACTAAGTCATAAAAAAATTAAGAAATTGTTTAAAACAGACAAAAATTTTTCAAAATTTAAAAGGTATCTTAAACCGTATTAAATATTAAAAATGAAAAAAATAGTATTGAAAATCGAGAGAAATTGTCGAAAATTGTAACTAATTCAAAAAAATAATTCAAAAAAAAAAATGTTGAAAAAATCTTAAATCGTGAATGTTAAAAATATAACAAAATCTGTAATATCGTAAAATGGCAAAAAATTAAATAAATATATATTAAAAATTGAAAAAATGGTAGAAAATCGAAAAAAAATATATATACAAAAAAGTAGAGAAAACAAAAAATTAGGTAGGTATCGAAAAAAATACCGGGAAAATCAAGAAAAGATGAAAACTAGTCAAATTGACAAAAAACCAATACAAAAAAAACAAAATAGAATATAACCAACAAAACAGAAAAAAAATCGCAAAAAATTGTATGTATATAAATTTGGAATTTGGTATAAATGAAATAAAATTAACGGAATAATCGAAAAAAAATCGCAAAAATAATACAGGTAATAAAATAGAACCATAAATAAAAACAAAAAAAAATTAAAAAAGATTAAAACGAGAAACTAAAGTAAAATAACAGAAAAACAAAAATTAAACTGTGAATATGTCATGGAAGAAAAAACAACTTTAAAATGACAAAACGGGAAAAATGCAACGAAAAAAAAAAAGTGAAAATTTTTAAAACAGAAAAAAAATAGAATAAATTTGACAAAAACAAAGAAAACATTAAAATTTGCCAAAAAAAAAAACGGGAAAAATCGTAAAAATAGGAAAAAAGAAAAATGAGGAAAAAAATTATTAATTGTTAGGCGGTACGTAGTTCGCCAAGTCAGATAGTAATAAATTTTTTTTTATACGGCTTTACTTTCAAAGAGTTTGAATACCGTTTAAACATTCAGTACATTGAATAGACACACAAAAACAGTCTAAGGTAATGTTTTATTATCATAGTGACGTATCTCATTGGGTTTGACACATTATTTTATTATTCTGTCACGTAAGTATACATATGAAGTTTAGTATTTTATATAAATAATATTAATAATAATAATCAGTAATGAGTATTGTATTGTAGTCTATAGTAACGTCACATGGTCGCAGTATAGCTTATATTCTGCACTATGCTTTTGAAGTTGTTGGCTACATAAACAAAGTGTTTGAGAAATGTATTTCAGTTATCTTTTTGGGAAATCGTAATATATTTTATAAATATTCTTTCATATTATTATATCAAAAAAATTTTAATTTAAGTTTCGCTTTTTAATGGTAGTTTTTATATCACTGTCTTTCTTCGATCTTTATCTATTAAAGAGGCTCACCTTGGTGCCAACCTATAGGCTAGTAAAAATATTTAAACATGTTGGCGGCACTAATTAATCTTATAATTTATACAGTTTTTAGCTGATATTATGTACACACGATATATATTTTCGTAAAAAATATTTTTAGATTTGATCGATACGCGATATTTTGTAAAAGGGTATTGGAAAGATGAAGAGTTTTATTACAAGATGTGATATTTTTTTTGTTTGACTGTACATTGCATTTTAACCTATAAAATGGACACGTAAGTTCGGATTTATAGTATAGTAGGTCCATGGTTCAACCATAAAATGATTTTGCTTAATCATTTCCATACAGATTTCTAAACCCGGGCGCGTGTATAGAAGTATAACTTCTACCGGCAGTCCCACTAGCTGCCACACCCATTTTTTATAAAAAAAATTAAGTTTTTTTAATAATACTTATCCTATCATTAGACAATTCTTGTCTAGTGATTAAAAAAAACAATGAGAGTTATTATTTTATTTAAACAATTAAATAAAGAAAATACTTTTTTTAGAGGATTTCTCCCTAAAACTTAAAACTAATGGATTAAAAACAAATCTGAATTAAGAGCATTAAGGTCACGAAGTCAAATTTGACCATTTGTGCCACCGACCGAATGAAAATTTTGCAAAAAATATTAATTCTAAACCGCTTATTTTTAGCCTTCTTTTTCTTCGTCATGTGAAAACTATTAAAATTATAATGCTGCTGGGTTTTATTTAAACGGTTTTTTAAAAAGTTAGGTTTAAATTAAAATGCCTACTTTTTGTGTTTTGTTGCAATAGCGTTTTTAAATCTTGACCGATTTCAATTTACAAAATTTAAATTTTTAATTTTTTGTATGTCTCTCCGTCCGTGTGCGCTATAACTCTTAAACGGAAAATTACAGGGACATGAAATTTGGTATATACAATCCTCATGTCATAGGAAAGAACCTTATCAAGTTTGGCTTAGAGCAGATAACACTAACGGTAAAATTTCAACGGTTTTCCTAAACTCGTATATATAATTCATATTTTCCTTTGTTTGTGTGCGCTATAACTCTTAAACAGAAGATCGCAGAGTCATAAAATATGGTATATAGAATCATCATGTCATAAAGAAGAACTCTATTGATTTTAGTCCAGATTGGATAACCTCAAGGCTAAAATTTTAACCATTTTTCGAAACTTGTGTATAAAAAGCATATGTATAAATTCGATGGTACTTTCTTACATTGACGTTATTTTTTTTTAAATAAGATGACAGGAGTAAAATGTTTTTTGCACTTTATGTTTTATTTACTTATTTTAATAAACCCTCGTTTCTATATCCTTATTTTTTTGTGTTTATGCTAAAAATTAATTTTTTTTTTTGTTACAGTTTTATTCTCGGATGGAACCTTCAAAGCAAGCTAACTTTACTCTGGGAAACAAACAGTGTACAATCTTCGCGCCTATTAATGCTGCATTTCAAAAATTAGGAGATTATAAAGTAGATAACGAACCATTAGTTCTTTATCATATGAGTAAGTATCGTTTTATTTATAAAATTGCAAACATTTATATTTTGACTTGTACAACTATAATAATTAATAATTTAGACGTTTATTATTGATCATTAAAAAAAAATACAATATACAATTTAAAGGTTTCTTTATAAACGTACATAAATACTGTCGAAAAAGGCACAAAGGCTTATGTGCATTTTTGTGTGACAGTTATTTTTCTCGTTCATATTTCCCAATAAATAGTTAATTTTATTTACACTAAACACTAGGTAGTTAATATTTGTTTTGCTTCTGATTTACGAAACTATCAGCTTCGGCACGAGTAAAAACATTTAATTACCACTCTGACACTTTTTTCTTATTACTAATATAAGTTCTACAACATTTAACATTACTTGGAATGATATTAAATACATTTTATTTTCACCTCTTAAATTATAATTGCATTCCTGTGGATTTTATAATGTTCTTAGAATCATTCTATAACAGAAGAACTATTTAATAAAAAGAGACTTTTTCCATTAGACTCTCTATATAATTTAAGTACCCACTTTTGCAAAACCTCCACATTTTAGCAGATTTATATCTACTATTCAGCTGGTTCGCAGGTCACGACTTTGGGAAAATTTCACTACAGTTTTTCGTTTTGGGCCCCCCTGACCTCAAAAACACCTTCCGTTCAAAAGTTTATATATATATATATATATATATATATATATATATATATATATATGTTTATATATATATGTATGTATAGTTCCGATATAACGAAATCTGTGGACACGATAGCGGTCGCATTTCTTAACGGATCGAAATGAAATTTGGTACAAAAATCAGTCGTCCCAAACTCTCGGTCGAGTTCGTTAATGGGCGAAATCGGTAAGGCCGTTTGGGCGTGACATCAAATCAAAATGGAAAAAAATTCGTAACTTTTTTACTTCACCCTGTATAAAAAAATGTTAGGGGACTTTTTGTTTGTCTTAATGTGACCTACAACTTTTATCTAAAACATTTTTTTCTAAAACGTATACTTTTAATATATTTAATTAATATAAATCTACTGATGCGCCTGGCTTACCAAGGGCCATTTTTTTAATATGGGTGTTTAGAACCAGCCAATTATTCCATATCTATACTAATATTATAAAGCTGAAGAGTTTGTTTGTTTGAACGCGCTACTCTTAGGAACTACTGGTTCGAATTGAAAAATTCTTTTTGTGTTGAATAGACCATTTATAAAGAAAGGCTTAAGGCTATATAACATCACGATGCAACTATTAGGAGCGAAGAAATAATGAAAAATGTGAAAAAAACGGGGAAAATTATTGATCCTTGAGGGCTTCCATTGCGTGCGCTGCAAAAACGGTTCAAGATACCAAAAATATATGTATGAAAGAATTATTCCTCTTGAAATGATCTAAAAAAATGTCTGCGACAGTATATGTCTATCTTTTAGAATTAACTTACTAGAACCGTTTTTATGGTAATCAAATTTGGTCTAAATTAATGCATATTTGAAGTAAAACTTCTTTAGCGACACTAGGAGTAAAAAAGTTATTCTAACGGACGTGACGTCATTCTAATAACAGAAACCGGAAACAAAACCTAATACTGACACGATTTTGCATGGGCGCCGGCAGCAGGGTGCAAGAGGGTGCGCTTGCACCCCCCTGCTATGAAAGAAAATACCTGAATTTACCAGAAAATTATATATTTTTTTAATTTTTTTATTAAATTATTGTTTGAATAAAAACTAAAGGCGTCGCGGTTGCTGTCCAAATCATTCTACATTCTATATATATATTAGATCATAATAGTGTGTAGATGCAGATGCACCCCCTGAAAATAATCCTAGCAGCGCTCATGCGATTTTGCCTCCTATATGAAATAAAATTAAATCTGTAATTGTATGAATTGACAGCTGATCATCTTGTCAATCGAAATACATTGTATAAATAGTTTTTTGTGTATAAAGTGTTTGTATTAAATATGAATAAACAATGTGGATTTATTAATGAAGAAAGTGATGAAAAAATATTGATTGAAAATGAGTGAATAGGTAGGTACTCTATATGCATAAATTTTATTTTTGGTGTGTAATTACACTATTTATACCTAATTATTTATACCTATTATTTATACCTAGCTATTTTCGTTTTATAGACTTAAAGAGCTAAAAAGAAAAATAAATTGTGAACGTCAAAGGGGATATTATAAGCGCCAGAAAGATTTGAAGAAAAATGACAAAAATGAAAAAATGACGAGACAGCCACATTTATTATGATTTGATTAAGTAAGTTTATATACATACATACATATTATGATATTAAATAATTGTTTATACGGAATCTTTACGTTGAGTAAAGAAGCATGTTGCACGTTTTTGTTCATAAAATAATAATATTCAAAATATTTTAACACTTTCTTATACTTATTTTAGGTTTGGTTAGGTAGCCATAAAGGCCATAATACCACTAGTCAAGATGGCTGACTTTTGACCACCAATAACAGATCCTTCGTAGACGTGAAGGAAACAAACTTAACTCAGGATTTTAAATTTTATGGAATATGCTATAAAATGCTACAAAATGAAATGGTTATCTAACTATCGAAGGCTCTTGTGTTGTGATGTATTACAATAAGGTAGATACAGCTACAAAATCACACATTCTAAACGTAATGTGTGTATATTTATAATATTGTTTACCTATTATTGAAGCAAAACTTCTTTAGGCACGACTAGGGGTAGATTCTAACGGAAGATTTTGATGGAAGTAACTGTATAATTTCAGCTATGGGAGGAGTTTAAATTTCCGAAATTTATTTATGAAATTTTCAAACGGTTTCAAATACATTAATGGTATTTATAGACTAAAATCTATGTTTCACATTTTAGTTATCATAAACCTATTATTTCATATATAAAAAAAATAATGATAACTTTCAAATTCCTATTTCTAATGAATAATATAAATATAACATTGAATTGTAATTAAATATTTATTTTCCGATACGTACGTCAACAAGTTTTACTTCAATCGCGCGTAAAGGTTACACGCACACTCTTTTTTTTGTTAAGAGTTGTATCAACGTAATAATATTGAAACAGTTATGGGGGCTTTTTACACAATTTATTTACAAAATTGTTAAGATACACTGAACTCTGCTGGATAACGTCTAACTACTTGACAATACAATGAACTCTTGTGAACACTTGACTCGAACTGACGTAAACTGCCCATGCATCCCCTTATATACAACATTATTTAATCTAGTCAGTGTGTTTAGAAGTTTCTAGAATTTTCTAGAAACATTATTTAAAATGGTCAGTTGATTTTTTTACAAACTTCTAAAAATCAACTGTCAACAACAATCTTTCAAATTAAGGTCCCTTCCTTTACGGTTATCCCGTTACACTGCCCCCTCCTTAGATTCATTCCTCCTGGAATGTTATTTCCTACATCGGAATCCCGCACACTCCCTGAGCCAGCCAAACCATCTTCTTGGAGTTGCTGCGCATCTCCACTGTGGTTTCCCTGGTAAGGCGCCAAACGATCATGATGGACCACGACGGGTTTCCCTCTGGGAATTTTCACGATCCGATAAATGACATCGTTAATCTTCTTCTTGATGGTGTAAGGACCTTCCCAGTTCTTTTGTAATTTAGGACAAATACCTCGACGCCGTCGGGGTTATAGAGCCAGACTAAATCTCCAACTTGGTAACTCTTTTCCATTGTCCGTGTGTCATAGTACCTCTTCATCCGATCACTAGATAATTGTAGTTTTCCACGCACCAGGTTGTGTATATTTTCCATTCGATTCTGAAGGTCGGTGACATATTGTTCACGTGCCATTTCTTCACCAGGTTTACAACCAAACACCAAGTCACATGGTAGCCTCATTTCTCTACCGAACAGGACCTTCGCAGGCGTTTGGCCAGTTGATTCGTTGATGGCCGATCGAATTGCCATTAGAAATAGTGGAATATGTCGATCCCAATCCCTCTGACAATCTGACACCACTTTTGACAGATAGTTGGTTATAGTCCGGTTCATTCGTTCCACCATTCCATCAGACTGAGGGTGCATCGCTGTGGTTCTCGTTTTGTGGATGCCTAATCTTTGGCAAACTTCTTGAAACAGCTTGCTCTCAAAATTTCTTCCTTGGTCTGAATGTAGTTCTAATGGTACCCCAAATCGGCTTACGAATTCTTCAACCAATATATCTGCTAAAGTGGTAGCTTCCTGATTGGGAACTGCATATGCTTCAACCCATTTAGTGAAGTAGTCCATTACAACAAAGATGTACTTGTTTCCTACATCGGTCTGTGGAAGTGGCCCCAATACATCTACTGCGATTCTTTCAAAAGGACTTCCAGCCAGGTATTGCTGCATTTCCGCCTTCGGTTTTAGGTGCGGACCGTTGCTGGCAGCACATGTAGTGCATTTACGACACCAATCTTTAACATCATTAGTGCAATTTACCCAGTAAAATCTATCTCGGATCTTTTGCAGCGTTTTCGTGATACCCAGATGTCCTCCAGAACTATCATTATGCATCTGTTTTAAAATTTCTGGTACAGCATTTCTTGGGACCACTATTTGTTTCCTGGTTTCTGTGCCCTCGGAATTTTCTATAAGTCTTTTAACGAGCCCACCGTCCAAAATTAAAGAGTTCCATTGGGACCAGTATGCTTTTAGAGCAAGAGAGGATGAGGATATCTCTCTCCACAACGGACGACGGTCCATTCTCTTCCACTCCCTAATCTTTCTCAGAACGGGATCGTTTTCTTGTTGCTCCTCCAGCATAGAGCTCTCGTCTTCTGGCACAACCTTAACTAAGGCAAGTTTTTTCTCGTTCTGCTCCATACGGGTACAATGGGGGCAATCAGGTCGACATGGTCTTCTGGAAAGTGCATCAGCATTACGATGTCTGGTTCCAGGTCTGTGCTCGATTTCAACATCATATTCCTGCAGTTTTTCGAGCCATCTTGCTATCTGTCCTTCTGGGTTCCTTAAGCTAAGTAGCCACTTTAAACTAGCATGGTCTGTTCTGATCAGGAATTTTCTGCCATACAGATATTTATAAAAGTGTTCGACGGATTTTACAACTGCTAACAGTTCCCTCCGAGTTACACAGTAGTTCTTTTCAGCTTTCGATAAAGTTTTGCTGAAGTAACCAACCACTATTTCCTTACCGTCTTGTAGCTGTGACAAGACGGCTTCAATTCCCACATTGCTGGCGTCGGTGTCCAGAATAAGCTTACCATCACGAAGTGGATAAGCAAGAACAGGTGCTGACGTAAGCTGTTTCTTCAATATTTCAAATGCCTTTTGACATTCCTGATCCCAACAGAAGGACTTATCTTGTTCTGTCAAACGTGTCAAGGGTTTGGCGATGTCTCCAAAATTCTTGACATATCGTCGGTAATAGGAACAAAGACCCAAGAAACTCCGGAGCTGATGTTTGTCGATAGGGATTGGCCATTCCTGAACGGCTTATATCTTAGCGGGGTCAACAGCAACGCCATCCTTGCTTACGTTATGTCCTAAATAGTTGACCTGTCTCTGGAACAAGTGGCATTTCTTAACATTCAATGTTAGATTAGCGTTCTGTAATCTTTTAAAAACTTCTTCCAGGTTAGATAAATGTTCCTTAAAGGTCTTACCCATTATGATGATGTCGTCTAGATAAACTAGACAAGTTTCCCATGACAAACCCCGCAGGATGTTCTCCATTAGTCGTTCAAACGTCGCAGGAGCATTACAGAGGTCAAATGGAAGGACCGTGAATTGCCATAACCCTGATCCACTGGTAAAGGCAGTCTTTTCTTTGTCTGCAGGATTCATTTTAACTTGCCAGTATCCGCTTTTAAGGACCAAGGTAGAAAACAGAGTAGAACCCGCCAAAGCGTCGAGAGCATCATCAATCCTTGGCAGAGGATAACTGTCCTTCTTAGTGACATCATTTAGCTTTCGATAGTCGACACAAAACCGCATTGATCCGTCTTTCTTTCTCACTAATACCACAGGAGAAGCCCACGGACTACTGGATGGTTCGACTATGCCATTTTGAATCATTTCTTTAAGGGCTCTGTCTGCTTCTTCCTTTTTAACTTGAGGCATCCTTCGGGGTACCTGTCGAATCGGACGTGCATCACCAGTGTCAATTCTATGTTGTACAACATCAGTTCTTTCCAGTTTACTTTTAGAACCAAATACAGGTTTATAACGGTAAAGTAGATCTCTTACCTGTTTCTTTTCTAATTTTGACAAAGAGGGGTCTAATTTTGTCATTAATTGTTCAATTTCGTTGGTCTCATCTGTTTCCGTAACATTTATCTTGTGAATTATGGCCATTACTGGTTCTAAACTTCCCATTTCCGTGTCCTTTCGGAGAAGAACTGGATGATCGTTCAAGTTGATAACTCGGATGGGTACCTCTTTGGCGGATCTAACAAGAGTCTTACCCACAAGGAGTCCTTTTCCCAATTCATGGTCATGGTTCTTCGGCTCTATCATGGCTGGGGCACCATCTGGCTCCAGTCCATCCAACCGCGCTGTGACGACACATTCGCAGCTTGCCGGAAGTTCGATATCATTGATTAGCTTAATCAAGGCATTGTCAACTTGTTTTCGGTGCAGGAATATTTCTTCATTACCAGTACGAAGGATACGTTGGCGAAGATCCAAATGAAAACCACAGTGGAGCATAACATCCATGCCCAGAACAACATCTTCATCAACGTCAGCCAGCAGCACTGAGTGAACAAGAGAGGTTGAACCAAACTGTAGCGTCACCTGTATCTCACCGTAGACTCTAGCAGAATCTCCGGTAGCGGTACGCAGTCTCCAACTGGTAGGCAATATCTTATTTCGCATAATGATGGTTGGTCGGACGATAGTTTTTGTAGCTCCAGTGTCTACCAGCATGCTAATATTCTTCCCATCAAGGAGGCCATCTACATATAAGCTGTCCACGTGATGTCGCAGAGTTGCCAATTTAATGGTGTGAGGGGCTTCGGGAATGTTTGGGGTCGATTTCGCCCTCCAGGAGTCGACCCGTTCTCGTTTTCCTGCTGCTGGGGTACTTCAGCAGAAGATTTTTCTTTTTGGGGGCAAGTATTTCTTATATGGCCTAGTTCTCCGCAGTTCCAGCATCTCACTTGGCGCCTTCTTCTTGGAGATAATTTCATTAATCTCTCTACTACCGCTTCAACGTCGCTAACGGAATGAACGGCATGGTCGTAGTTACCGGTGATTTCCCTTAGTCGAGCAACTCCACGTGAGGCCTCCGTCGCCACCTCAAACTCCAGGGCAATGGTCAAGGCGTCCACAAGAGTCTTCGGCCGCGCCAACCGTACAGCGCGCTGCAACTCGACGTCTCGAAGACCATCGGTGAAGGTTTGGACTGCTAGGCACTCCAGGAAATCCTCCGCTGCATTTGAATACGCAAGTCGTACCATTCTTGCTACATCCGCTTCAAATTCCTGGATAGTTTCTCCATTTTTCTGTTTTCGGCTCTTTAACTGCATTCGGTACACCGGTTGTAGATGAGTTTGACCATAACGCATCTCTAGACGATTCACCAATAACTCGAAGTTGTCAGTTTCATCCGGTGTCAATGATTGCAAGACGTCTAAAGCTTCGCCTCGCAGAGCTACGGTTAGGGACAATGCTTTCTCCTGGGATGACCATCCATTAGCTCTGGCCGCTGCGTCGAATTTTTTCAGGTAATTTGGCCAGGAAGTCTTCCCGTCGAAGGTCGGGGGTTTCATTGTCGTTCGCACCTGGGTCGTCTCCTCGTTTCTTCGTCGTTCGACGTCTACGTGGCCAGTTTCGATCCTTTCTACATCTCCGTCGCCGTGGTGGATGGTTTGGTTTCGGCGGCTAGCTTCCTGTTCTTGTTGAAGCTTCCTTATCTCGGACTGCATTTGCTGGTTGACGTCTCGCAGGTTGGCTACTTGTTCATTCAAGTTGGCTACTTGCTGATTTTGCTCGTCTCGCAAGCTGGATACTTGCTGATTTTGTTCGTCTCGCAAGCTGGACACTTGCTGATTTTGCTCGTCACGAAGATGTGATATTTGCTGTGAGAACAAACTGGATAACTCATCTGATAGGGTAGACATCCGTTTTGATAGCTCCTCTTGTTGGCTCTTCATCTGACTGGATAGCACTTCTTGTTGGTTCGTCATTCGTTGTGACAGCTGGGACATATCTTCACGCTGGCTCTTCATCTGAGTGGATAGCTCCTCTTGCTGCCGGGAAAGCTGTTGAGTTTGCTCTTCTTGTTGGCTCGTCATTCGTTGCGCCAGCTGGGACATATCTTCGCGCTGGCTTCTCATCTGACTGAATAGCTCCTCTTGCTGGCTCGTCATTCGTCCTGATAGCTCGTCTTGCAGCCGGGAAAGTTGTTGAGTTTGTTCCATTCGTTCTGATAGCTCGTCTTGCAGCCGGGAAAGTTGTTGAGTTTGTTCTTCTTGTTGGCTCGTCATTCGTTGCGATAGCTGGGAAAGTTGTTGCGATAGTTCAGAATTTGCTTTTTGAACTGGGTCTTCAAACTCCACAGCGTCAGGGTCCAAATTATTATTTACGTAGTACTCACGGAGCCTTCTCAACAATACGGATTTGCTTCCAGTAGTTTCCAACTCTAATTCTTCAAGCTCTCTTCTGAGCTCAGCCACCAATAGTTCATTTATCTTTTTTCCAGGCATTCTTGTATCTTCACCCCACACCTGACACCAATTTGAAACACTTATGGGGGCTTTTTACACAATTTATTTACAAAATTGTTAAGATACACTGAACTCTGCTGGATAACGTCTAACTACTTGACAATACAATGAACTCTTGTGAACACTTGACTCGAACTGACGTAAACTGCCCATGCATCCCCTTATATACAACATTATTTAATCTAGTCAGTGTGTTTAGAAGTTTCTAGAATTTTCTAGAAACATTATTTAAAATGGTCAGTTGATTTTTTTACAAACTTCTAAAAATCAACTGTCAACAACAATCTTTCAAATTAAGGTCCCTTCCTTTACGGTTATCCCGTTACAATATTAATCTTTATCCAAATAAATGTGTTGTTGATTAAGAGTATTTAATTGTGAACAAAATTGTCTTTGACATCACTTAATTTCAATGAACATCTTAGAAGATATTACAATTTTAAAATAACTAGGACGCCACCGTAAGGTGGCGTAGTTATTATCTCATATATTTAAACGAGAATTTCTTACTAAATTAAGTACTATAAAGCCACCGTACGGTGATGCATCTCTTATATAAAATATCTAATATAAAAAAATCATTGAAAACAAAAAAAGCAAAATGGTAAAAATTTGAAAAAATGAAAAATGGAGAAAAAGACACGACAGTGTTATGCGGTACAAAGTCCGCCGGAACAGCTAGTGTGAGATATTTCTGAACTAATGAAAAATATAATGTTGATTTATTGATAGAAAATCTTTTCAATATTTAAATTTAGGCAAAATAAACCGAATTTTTTGACTAATATATTTAATATGATATTTCTAACGAAGGTTATCTATTATAAATATTGGATTGATTTTTTTACACGGTATCACTTGGTCGTCTATTTTTAAGACTAGATTGTTTAAATTTGTTTGTTCATTAAGCGAAAAGCACATGCATTTAATTTTTTTCCATATTTACAGTTAGTAGGTTATGGTCAAACCACCTTTTAATTTTAGAAAATTGTTTAACATCCGCCCAAGTTTTACTTATAAACAAAATCACAGTATCATCTGCAAAAGACAATAGTCGTCCAGAATTGTCTATTTTTAAAAAATCGTTTATGTACAGAACAAAAAGAAGAGTACTGTTCCCTGTGGAACGCCACAATTTATTGACCCAGTCTCACTCAGTATACCTCTGATCTTTGTTATTGGGTTCTGTTGCTTAAATAGCTTTCTATGAGGTCGAATTTTTTACCTCTAAGCCTGTATTTTTTTATTTTGTCTACTAGCAACCGATGTGAGACCGTGTCAAACGCCTTTGCAAGATCGACAAAGATACACATTATTGGACTGCTTTCATCAAGATTTTTATACATTTGTGATGTAAGTTCAGCGATTGCGTCCTTAGTCGACCTGTTCTCCATGAACCCATATTGCGCATCTGAAATAAGACTATATATTTTTTTAATTATTATTTTAACTGTTAATAAAATAACTTATTTAGAAAATTTTTAAAAATTTTAGACTATACTGTGGACTATGCCGTAATCTATCTTGTAAAGCGCTATTTGCCAAGGGAGTAATAATTTAATAATAGTAATATGACTTATAAATCACCAAAAAAACTTTCTACTATAAAAAATTCTTTTATAAATTGTGATTATTTTCACCGTGTTCTTTGTCTCTGTGTCATTCCGTGGAATTTTGTAATCGAATTTAAACCTATTTCCCGACTACCTAGAGCTCTGAAATTTTCAGGATAGCTAAGAACTGGATGACAATGCATGTTTCAAATGTGTTTAAGTATATACATAAATTTCGAAATTTATACTGAATTGATATAAAATATGATATAAATTGTGTATACATGTTATCATTTTGAAGGTTTTTAAGTATGTGGTTCGTAGCCTAGTTGATTAAGCGTCGAATATGAGTGAAGGTGACAGTTCTGTTATGGTATCATAATGGGATCGACTACGCGAGAGAGAAGTTTTTTTTTTGTTGTTCTTACTGTGGACTATGCCGTAATCTATCTCGGTAAAGCGCTATTTGCCAAGGGATTAATAATTTAATAATAGTAATATTACTTATAATCACCAAAAAAAAAATTTCTTTTATAAAAAGAACTTTTTATAAATTGTGATTATTTGTATTATACTGTCTATATCCGAACAAAAATAAAAAGGATCTCAATTTATCAGAGCAGCATCCTGTTTTAATTGTTTGTAGTTAATATATACCTGATAACGTTTATATATATTTACTTCTTTATTCGGGGATCTTTTTGCCACTAAATAGTTATTTATGATATAAGTACTAAAAGTGAGATTTTATTTTGTGAGAAGTTTGAGGCACGACGCCGTAGGCAGAGTGCCTCATCCCTTCGAACAAAATAAAATCCCTTTTAACACGTATATCTTACAATATTTTTTCTACGAACGCTAGTAATAGTCCAAATTAACGCTTATTATTATTTTTAATAAATAAATTGATAAAATGTATCTAATTTCATCTAACTTACCTACGAAATACGTTGCTAGGACGAAGAAAAAATCGATGGTTGATTTGTTTTTGACAGCTTGCGTCAAACAAATGTTATAAATTCTTATTCGATGATGGCAAGTGATCAAGAAAATGAATTTCTCCCGGCGGAAATTGAAGAAGCTGCTAAAAAAGCTACCTTTGAATTATTGCCTAATAAGTCAAAGCAACAGTATGAGTTTTCATACGATCGTTTTCTGAAGTGGTGTGATCAAAAAAATGTTAGAGGTAGGGAAACCAGTGAAAAAGTGCTACTCGCTTACTTTGAAGAAAAGTCTAAAATATGGAAATCATCGACGCTTTGGTCCAATTATTCTATGTTGAAAGCGATGATGATTATAAATAACCAGGACATAAGCAGTTATTACAAGCTGGTAGCATTTTTAAAACGGAAAGGTGAAGGGTATCGACCGAAAAAGTCGAAAATATTGACTAGGGGGCAAATTAACAAATTTCTCGTAGAAGCCTCGGATGAAATATATCTTATGCAGAAAGTTGTTGCAATTTTTGGTCTCTTTGGGGCCTGTCGCCGAGAAGAACTATGCAATTTAACTTTGGAAAACATCGAGGATTTGGGAAATTCACTAGTTGTGCATATACCAGACACAAAAACCAATGCCCCAAGAACCTTTGTTATTAGTGGTACATTGTATATGAACTGTTACAAAAAGTACTTAGCGCTTCGTCCAGTGGATATTGGTCATTTAAGATTTTTTATAAAATTCTTAAATGAAAAAAAATGTGGCAAATCTCCAGTTGGAATCAACACATTTGGTAAAATGCCTGCTCAAATTGCTAAATTTTTAAATTTGCTTGATTTCCATCTTTATACTGGCCATTGTTTTCGACGTTCCTCAGCTAGTTTGTTAGCGGACTCTGGTGCTAATCTTACTACAATCAAGAGACTCGGTGAATAAAAGTCCAGTACAGTAGCGGAGGGTTACATAGACGACTCGCTACAAAAGAAAAAGAACGTTGCGGATCAAATTTTGTCCAACACTTCGGCGGATAACACTGTTTCCTGCTCTGGTACAAGTTTTACCAAAATAAATACCGTTACAGCTACCAGAGAGATTGGTCATGGATTTTCTTTCACTATTTGTAGTTTTGCTAATTGCACTTTTAATTAAATACATTTTCTTCTGATTTTATTTTCTTAGCAGTGCTAAAAGTAAATCACTTTTAGCACTGGTACTAAAAGTAAATGACATTTAACACCAGTGTCGTAAAAAGACATTTTAGACACTGACAGCACGCGTTAAAAATTCCACTTTTAGTGACGTTTGTAGAAAAACAAACTTATAAAAAATATAAATCAATATTTTGAAAATGACCCTTGCATATTGATCTTGATAGATATGTCAAATTTGTCAAGGGTCGTCTTTTAAAACTGAACATGCCTAACAAAAATGAAAATAATTTGTTTAAAAATAATTCTAAGCTTTCGACAACCAGATCGGTTGTCGTTTTCAAAGATAAAAAATTTTTTAGTCTATACTTCTTTAGAAGCATAGACTAAAAAAATAGCCATTTTCAGTTTTAAAAGACGACCCTTGACAAATTTGACATATCTATCAAGATCAATAAGCAAGGGTCATTTTCAAAATATTGATTTATATTTTTTATAAGTTTGTTTTAGTGGCAAAAAGATCCCCGAATAAAGAAGTAAATAGACGTTATTATGCCACAAAGAAGCTATGGAGAATATTGAAATACGTTTATGTATGTTATTGTTTATTTTTTGTTCTCCTATTTCTAGTATGGTTGTGTAGTGATCTGTAAACCTATAATTTAACAAATTAGCTTTTATACTATTACTTACTTTAGATTTTACAAAGTAATGGTCAAGACATGATTTTCGTAAATTTCTTTTCCATGTGTACACCTTGTTTATGTACGAAAGGTAATAATTTTTACTAAAAAGGTTAAGATAATTTTGGACATAATTTAAATGTTGTTTTCTCCCAAAATATTAATATTTATATCGCCTCAAATAATATGTAGGTATATCAAATTTGGGTAATTCAGACAAATATCTCAGTAAATCTGCGTTAAGAACGTCCCATCTTTCGACGATACTCTGTATATTGCAGTAATTTTAATAGTAGTTTACGTAACAAGTCCCGAAAGTGGTCTTTTACTGGACGAGTGGGCAATCGCAGGGCGAGCCGCAGGCGAGTCCTGCAAACCTGCGAGTCCAGTAAAAGCATTTGTGGGACGAATTACGTACAATATTTTTTTTTAACCGGCCAGAATTTAGTAATTTTCAGTTTATTTTTGGGTCAGAAAATCTCATTTTGTCGGACCAGGCCAGAAAATTATTTTTCTTGATCCCCTACCCGAAAATACGCACTTGCTGGCAGCTCTTCGCTCCAGAAAGTCCAACTTTTATGGCTTGCTTGTATTACAGATTTTCTTGATACCCTACCCAAAAATACTCACTTTCTGGCAGCTCTCCGCTTCAGAAAGTCCAACTTTTATGGCTTGCTTGAATTACAGCGTGCTCTAGCGGACTATGTTCGGATGGAGCTCAAGAAAAATAGTGTACAACCCATGGCCAAAAAGTTGGATGCTCTAACGCGTGGAATATACTATTTCTTGTTCCCCTACCCGAAAATACGCACTTTCTGGCAACTCTTCGCTCCAGAAAGTCTAACTTTTATGGCTTGCTTAAATTACAGATTTTCTTGATCCTCTACCCGAAAATACGCATTTTCTGGTAGCTCTTCGCTCCAGAAAGTCCAACTTTTATGGCTTGCTTGAATTACAGCGCGCTCTGGCGGACCATATTCGGATGGGGATCAAGAAAAATAGTATACAACCAATGGCCAAAAAGTTGAATGCTCTAACGCGTGGAATGTAGATGCCGAGGCGAAGCATCTATATTCCACTTGCCAGAAAATCCAACTTTCTGGCCTAGGGTTGTAATATACCTACTAGTGATACCGGACTCATTTTTATTTTCTGGCCTTGTCCGACAAAATGACCTAAAAATAAACCGCAAAGTACTAATTTCTGGCCAGTTTAAAAAAATAGTATATATTGTGTGGCAAGGGGTGAAACCAGACGATTTCTGACTAGTTGACTGCAGTTGACTGCCCGAGCGAAGCGAGGGCTGTCTTGGCCCGGTCAGAAATCGTCTTTGTTTCATCCCGTGCCACACACTATATTTTTTATATCACATTCATTGAAACAGCGAGTTTTGATCTCTGTAGCCAGTTGAAGTAAGACTATTTCAGACAAATAGCGTAGTAATATCTTGACAACGATTTGACGACAGTTGTCAGACGATTATGATTTTATTCACTTTTGTTTATTACAAATGCGATTCTGACAGACTTGTAATAAAGACATAAATAATAAATAAATGAATGTGCCGGGCAGAAATAACGTTGTTTCTCCCCTAGGGCAAAAAAACCCTCAGTTTTTGACTGACAATTGCATTGGTCTGAAATTGTCTTGTTTCGACTGACAAAACAGGGATCAAAACAAGCTATTTTAATGCATATGTGATATAAAAAAGATTTTTACTTTAACCCAAGGAGATTTATGTCAATAATTTTTATGTTTGACAGATGTACCATTTTATACCGGTATGTTAACTGAATTTTTAAATCATTTATACTTATAAAATCGATGTCATTGGAGCATACTGTGTTATAATACTTATTGTTGCATACTTGTTAAGAAGAATAATTGATCATCAATACTTATAGTAGGTGACAAATTATAGTAAAAAAATTATGCGAAGATCCTTAGAAAAGTCTTTTTTGGTTGAAAAGGATATAAAGGATATTTCGCATAGATATTAATTTAATTTGTTAATAAATGTTTGAGCTCAACTATAGAAGATGGATTCTCTCCTATTTTGCATTTTGGGGTGTCAAATGATTGATGCAGATGATGCACTCGTTGAATATTCTACGGTTAAAGCGGCTGCAAAAAGAAGTCTCGGTATGACTATAGCAGACAGGCTCTGTCGGATTTTGGATTTTTTGGTGCCATCTCTGGTGCCAACTAATAAATGTTGACTCTCTGATTACAAAAATGTGGGTGATTTTTTGCGAGAATAATAATTACGTGATTTAAGTTTTAAATTTGACACGTAAAAAAGTGTACTTACGGTTTTAAAGGCAATATTTTCATATTTTTTCTTGTTTTACATATTTATTATATTATAACAGATTAAATATGAAAAACCTAAATTTAACAGCAAACCATTTTTGCCATATTTTTATAGGAACAACACTTAATAAGAAACCAGAAATAGTCAAAAACAGGAAAGAGCAGCGGAAATTGCTTATGTTTGTGTAATTTAACAAGAGCATAGGAATCCAGTCGCAGCAGCTTTTCATCAAAGAAAGTATTTTTATACTCCAGCTACTTCTTTATTTAATTTTTTTTTTTGTAAACTTGTTATGTAGTTTCCCTAAAGTGGGTACCTACTTGTTTTTTATTTACATGAAAATTTATGGTTGCAGGACGTAAAACAACATAGTGACATTAACCAAACGCTACAGAATAGAATAGAAGAGATTTTTATTGATCAAAAGGCATAAGTACAATATGTATAGATCTCGTCTAGGTTGAACTACTAATTTAAAGTAGTGACAATTAATTACAAAATAACACTTGATTAATATAGGTTATAAATAAAGAAAATTAGAACGAGAATAGAGCCCTGAGGCACGCCTGTCTCAGTTGCTTCCCTCTCCGAGCAGATCCTTGTTTTTTGTTCCTGAATCCGTTATATGTTCTATTAACACATACTGTTTTGTTGGTCCTAAAAATGACTGAGCCCATTTAAATGGTGTCGCTCTTACACCGTCATTGTAAAATATATTTAGTAATTTTTTATAGTTTACGCAATCAAAAGCTTTACTTAGATCCAAAACCAAACCAACCGGGCGCTTGCCCAAGTCCACCTTGTCCAGAACATTTTTATAAAAATCTTGAATTGCTGAATTTGTTGATCGATTTGCTAGGAAATCATGTTGCTTTGGAGATATTATTTCGTGTTTTTCAAAAAATGACAAAAGTTGATCCAAAAATGCATATTTAAATATTTTGTAAAAACAAGAGGTAACTACGACTGGTCTGTACGTCTCAAAGCTCTTCATTTCACCTTTTTTATGCAAATGCACTACTTTTGGAAATAACTTTTTTTCGTTTTCTATATGCAGTATTTACTTCACTATTAGCTTGTTTTTCTTTTGTATTAATATTAATATTAATTATTACACATAAACGTTAACCTGTGTTTTAGTTTTGTCAAGATGGAGTCGAGGAAATACGATTTGAACCAAAAAAACAAGTACCTTATCAATAACAGGCTATACGCTAAGAAGACAAAAAATATATAGACTTAAAGTACTTTATTGCTTTTCAAAATGTGTCCCACCAAGAGCGATACACTTTAACATACGTTCTAACCAATTGGTAAAACAGTTATTCCAATCTTTAGTTAATACCTGTATAATCGATGTTTTAAAGGTATCGTTGGCTTCTTCTGACGGCTGAAATCGTTGTCCTCGCATTAAATTCTTGATCTTTGGGAACGTGAAAAAATCGTTGGGACTTAGTTCAGAACTATACGGTGGATGGTCTAACTCGATTGTCTTTTGGGCAGTGTGAGCACTTGCATTGTCCTAATTTAGGATAATTCACCGTTGTGTGTTGCTTTGTCGGAGCTTCGCGATAACTTCTGATAAACAAACATTTATATACCAATAGGATGTAACCGTTCTTAGAACTTTTAAAGCAATTGTTGTCACATGACTCAATAGTTGTAAACATTTTCTTTAACACACTTCGAAAACAGATCACTTTAGTTGGTTTTTCCTTTTCGTGAAACACCCATACAGCCGATTGGCGTTTACTTCCTGATTTTTACGAGAAAAAACAAGATCTATCGCCACTAATAATACAATAAACGTTTTTTGATCTTGCTTTGTTTAACCGTTCCAATGTTTTTCGACACCAATTAATGCGAACCAGTTGTTGCTCTTCTGTGAGCAAATGAGTGATCCAACGGGAAATCAACTTCGTAACAACCAGTTCTTTATGTGGGATCTTTTGGATCTAGGTCTTTGAATTGCCCAAATATGGGTTTATCTTCCCGTATGTTACACGTCGGTAATCCTTAATTAGCTGACGCACCGTATCAATATTTTGCTGTGTGACTACCGTACTGCCTGGATTCGTCGCTGAGACTGAAGCAACTACGTTGTAATTCGCAATACCAACGGTAAATAGTTGACTGGTGTAAAGCTTTATTCCCAAACACAGAAACCATTTTATCGAGTCTTTGCTATTGGAATAATTTATCTCCATTTTTCGACTGACTTGCTAATTTAAAAAATTCATTGTACCTACACGGCTTGTATCGCAATGAATCTCTGTATATATGTCAACAAAAGATTGATGTTTGATTTGTGTCTGAAGGTTCTATTGGTAGCGTCTTCTAAGCGGCTATATGGAAAACTAAAATGACAACCCTCGTAACAAATAGTTTCTGCTATCTGTTTTAAATTATATTATATCTATATGGATCAACAAAATTATTGCCAAAGCCACATTCATAGCGTTACGGTCCTGTTTTGATGCTGCAATATTAGCGAGAGTAGCAGAAGAACCGAATATATATCTAAATGTACGACTCATGTTCGAATTTTACTTTTCCATTGAACAAGACCCATTTAAATTGCTATCTGATGATTGTAAATTAAATCTGTCGCAGTCTTAGGAATCCTTCTAGTTTATTACCTTTATCTCGAACGGTGACTTCTAACAGAATTTTGTACGTGCAAGCTTTATATATATATATATATATATATATATATATATATATATATATATATATATATATTGAAACACTTATGGGGGCTTTTTACACAATTTATTTACAAAATTGTTAAGATACACTGAACTCTGCTGGATAACGTCTAACTACTTGACAATACAATGAACTCTTGTGAACACTTGACTCGAACTGACTTAAACTGCCCATGCATCCCCTTCTATACAACATTATTTAATCTAGTCAGTGTGTTTAGAAGTTTCTAGAATTTTCTAGAAACATTATTTAAAATGGTCAGTTGATTTTTTTACAAACTTCTAAAAATCAACTGTCAACAACAATCTTTCAAATTAAGGTCCCTTTCTTTACGGTTATCCCGTTACACTGCACCCTCCTTAGATTCATTCCTCCTGGAATGTTATTTCCTACATCGGAATCCCGCACACTCCCTGAGCCAGCCAAACCATCTTCTTAGAGTTGCTGCGCAACTCCACTGTGGTTTCCCTGGTAAGGCGCCAAACGATCATGATGGACCACGACGGGTTTCCCTCTGGGAATGTTCACGATCCGATAAATGACACCGTTAATCTTCTTCTTGATGGTGTAAGGACCTTCCCAGTTCTTTTGTAATTTGGGACAAATACCTCGACGCCGTCGGAGGTTATAGAGCCAAACTAAATCTCCAACTTGGTAACTCTTTTCCATTGTCCGTGTGTCATAGTACCTCTTCATCCGATCACTAGATAATTGTAGTTTTGCACGCACCAGGTTGTGTATATTTTCCATTCGATTCTGAAGGTCCGTGACATATTGTTCACGTGCCATTTCTTCACCGGGTTTACAACCAAACACCAAGTCACATGGTAGCCTCATTTCTCTACCGAACAGGACCTTCGCAGGCGTTTGGCCAGTTGATTCGTTGATGGCCGATCGAATTGCCATTAGAAATAGTGGAATATGTCGATCCCAATCCCTCTGACAATCTGACACCACTTTTGACAGATAGTTGGTTATAGTCCGGTTCATTCGTTCCACCATTCCATCAGACTGAGGGTGCATCGCTCTGGTTCTCGTTTTGTGGATGCCTAATCTTTGGCAAACTTCTTGAAACAGTTTGCTCTCAAAATTTATTCCTTGGTCTGAATGTAATTCTAATGGTACCCCAAATCGGCTTACGAATTCTTCAACCAATATATCTGCTAAAGTGGTAGCTTCCTGATTGGGAACTGCATATGCTTCAACCCATTTAGTGAAGTAGTCCATTACAACAAAGATGTACTTGTTTCCTACATCGGTCTGTGGAAGTGGCCCCAATACATCTACTGCGATTCTTTCAAAAGGACTTCCAACCAGGTATTGCTGCATTTCCGCCTTCGGTTTTCGGTGCGGACCGTTACTGGCAGCACATGTAGTGCATTTACGACACCAATCTTTAACATCATTAGTGCAATTTACCCAGTAAAATCTATCTCGGATCTTTTGCAGCGTTTTCGTGATACCCAGATGTCCTCCAGAACTATCATTATGCATCTGTTTTAAAATTTCCGGTACAGCATTTTTTGGGACCACTATTTGTTTCCTTGTTTCTGTGCCCTCGGAATTTTCTACAAGTCTTTTAACGAGCCCTCCGTCCAAAATTAAAGAGTTCCATTGGGACCAGTATGCTTTTAAAGCAGGAGAGGATGAGGATATCTCTCTCCACAACGGACGACGGTCCATTCTCTTCCACTCCCTAATCTTTCTCAGAACGGGATCGTTTTCTTGTTGCTCCTCCAGCATAGAGCTCTCGTCTTCTGGCACAACCTTAACTAAGGCAAGTTTTTCCTCGTTCTGCTCCATACGGGTACAATGGGGGCAATCAGGTCGACATGGTCTTCTGTAAAGTGCATCAGCATTACGATGTCTGGTTCCAGGTCTGTGCTCGATTTCAACATCATATTCCTGCAGTTTTTCGAGCCATCTTGCTATCTGTCCTTCTGGGTTCCTAAAGCTAAGTAGCCACTTTAAACTAGCATGGTCTGTTCTGATCAGGAATTTTCTGCCATACAGATATTTATAAAAGTGTTCGACGGATTTTACAACTGCTAACAGTTCCCTTCGAGTTACACAGTAGTTCTTTTCAGCTTTCGATAAAGTTTTGCTGAAGTAACCAACCACTCTTTCCTTACTGTCTTGTAGCTGTGACAAGACGGCTCCAATTCCCACATTGCTGGCGTCGGTGTCCAGAATAAGCTTACCATCAGGAAGTGGATAAGCAAGAACAGGTGCTGACGTAAGCTGTTTCTTCAATATTTCAAACGCCTTTTGACATTCCTGATCCCAACAGAAGGACTTATCTTGTTCTGTCAAAGGTGTCAAGGGTTTGGAGATGTCTCCAAAATTCTTGACATATCGTCGGTAATAGGAACAAAGACCCAAGAAACTCCGGAGCTGATGTTTGTCGATAGGGATTGGCCATTCCTGAACGGCTTGTATCTTAGCGGGGTCAACAGCAACGCCATGCTTGCTTACGTTATGTCCTAAATAGTTGACCTGTTTCTGGAACAAGTGGCATTTCTTAACATTCAATGTTAGATTAGCGTTCTGTAATCTTTTAAAAACTTCTTCCAGGTTAGATAAATGTTCCTTAAAGGTCTTACCCATTATGATGATGTCGTCTAGATAAACTAGACAAGTTTCCCATGACAAACCCCGCAGGATGTTCTCCATTAGTTGTTCAAACGTCGCAGGAGCATTACAGAGGCCAAATCGAAGGACCGTGAATTGCCATAACCCTGATCCACTGGTAAAAGCAGTCTTTTCTTTGTCTGCAGGATTCATTTTAACTTGCCAGTATCCGCTTTTAAGGTCCAAGGTAGAAAACAGAGTAGAACCCGCCAAAGCGTCGGGGGCATCATCAATCCTTGGCAGAGGATAACTGTCCTTTTTAGTGACATTATTTAGCTTTCGATAGTCGACACAAAACCGCATTGATCCGTCTTTCTTTCTCACTAATACCACAGGAGAAGCCCACGGACTACTGGATGGTTTGACTATGCGATTTTGAATCATTTCTTTAAGGGCTCTGTGAGCTTCTTCCTTTTTAACTTGAGGCATCCTTCGGGGTACCTGTCGAATCGGACATGCATCACCAGTGTCAATTCTATGTTGTACAACATCAGTTCTTCCCAGTTTACTTTTAGAACCAAATACAGGTTTATACCGGTAAAGTAGATCTCTTACCTGTTTCTTTTCTAATTTTGACAAAGAGGGGTCTAATTTTGTCATTAATTGTTCAATTTCGTTGGTCTCCTCTGTTTCCGTAACATTTATCTTGTGAATTATGGCCATTACTGGTTCTAAACTTCCCATTTCCGTGTCCTTTCGGAGAAGAACTGGATGATCGTTTAAGTTGATAACCCGGATGGGTACCTCTTTGGCGGATCTAACAAGAGTCTTACCCACAAGGAGTCCTTTTCCCAATTCATGGTCATGGTTCTTCGGCTCTATCATGGCTGGGGCACCATCTGGCTCCAGTCCATCCAACCGCGCTGTTATGACACATTCGCAGCTTGCGGGAAGTTTGATATCATCGATTGGCTTAATCGAGGCATTGTCAACTTGTTTTCGGTGCAGGAATATTTCTTTATTACCAGTACGAAGGATACGTTGGCGAAAATCCAAATGAAAACCACAGTGGAGCATAACATCCATGCCCAGAACAACATCTTCATCAACGTCAGCCACCAGCACTGAGTGAACAAGAGAGGTTGAACCAAACTGTAGCGTCACCTGTATCTCACCGTAAACTCTAGCAGAATCTCCGGTAGCGGTACGCTGTCTCCAACTGGTAGGCAACATCTTATTTCGCATAATGATGGTTGGTCGGACGATAGTTTTTGTAGCTCCAGTGTCTACCAGCATGCTTATATTCTTCCCATCAAGGAGGCCATCTACATATAAGCTGTCCACGTGATGTCGCAGAGTTGCCAATTTAATGGTGTGAGGGACTTCGGGAAAGTTTGGGGTCGAAGTCGCCCTCCAGGAGTCGACCCGTTTAAAGTTTTCCTGCTGCTGGGGTACTTCAGCAGGAGATTTCTCTTTATGGGGGTAAGTATTTCTTATATGGCCTAGTTCTCCGCAGTTCCAGCATCTCACTGGGCGCCTTCTTTTTGGAGATAACTTCATAAACCTCTCTACTACCGCTTTAACGTCGCTAACGGAATGAACGGCATGGTCGCAGTTACCGGTGATTTCCCTTAGTCGAGCAACTCCACGTGAGGCCTCCGTCGCCGCCTCAAACTCCAGGGCAATGGTCAAGGCGTCCACAAGGGTCTTCGGCCGCGCCAACCGTACAGCGCGCTGCAACTCGACGTCTCGAAGACCATCGGTGAAGGTTTGGACTGCTAGGCACTCCAGGAAATCCTCCGCTGCATTTGAATACGCAAGTCGTACAATTCTTGCTACATCCGCTTCAATTTCCTGGATAGTTTCTCAATTTTTCTGTTTTCGGCTCTTTAACTGCATTCGGTACACCGGTTGTAGATGAGTTTGACCATAACGCATCTCTAGACGATTCACCAATAACTCGAAGTTGTCAGCTTCATCCGGCGTCAATGATTGCAAGACGTCTAAAGCTTCGCCTCGCAGAGCTACGGTTAGGGACAATGCTTTCTCCTGGGATGACCATCCATTAGCTCTGGCCGCTGCATCGAATTGTTTCAGGTAATTTGTCCAGGAAGTCTTCCCGTCGAAGGTCGAGGGTTTCATCGTCGTTCGTACATGGGTCGTCTCCTCGCTTCTTTGTCGTTCGACGTCTGCGTGGCAGGTTTCCATCCTTCTTGCATCTCCGTCGCCGTGGTGGATGGTTTGGTTTCGACGGCTAGCTTCCTGTTCTTGTTAAAGCTTCCTTATCTCGGACTGCATTTGCTGGTTGATCTGGTTTTGCTTGTCTTGCATGTTGGTCACTTGCTGATTCATGTTGTCCACTTGCTGATTCAAGTTGTCTACTTGCTGATTCAAGTTGGCAACTTGCTGATTTTGCTCGTCACGAAGATGTGATATTTGCTGGGAGAAGGAACTGGATAACTCTTCTGGTAGGGTAGACTTCCGTTGTGATAGCTGGGACACCTCTTCGCGCTGGCTTCTTATCTGACTGGATAGCTCCTCTTGCTGGAAAATCATGCCTCCTGATAGCTCCTCTTGCAGCCGGGAAAGTTGTTGAGCTTGGTCTTCTTGCAGCCGGGAAAGTTGTTGAGCTTGGTCTTCTTGCAGCCGGGAAAGTTGTTGAGTTTGTTCTTCTTGCAACCGGAAAAGTTGTTGAGTTTGTTCTTCTTGCAACCGGGAAAGTTGTTGAGTTAGTTCAGAATTTGCTTTTTGAACTGGGTCTTCGAACTCCACAGCGTCAGGGTCCAAATTATTATTTACGTAGTACTCACGGAGCCTTCTCAACAATACGGATTTGCTTCCAGTAGTTTCCAACTCTAATTCTTCAAGCTCTCTTCTGAGCTCAGCCACCAATAGTTCATTTATCTTTTTTTCCAGGCATTCTTGTATCTTCACCCCACACCTGACACCAATTTGAAACACTTATGGGGGCTTTTTACACAATTTATTTACAAAATTGTTAAGATACACTGAACTCTGCTGGATAACGTCTAACTACTCGACAATACAATGAACTCTTGTGAACACTTGACTCGAACTGACTTAAACTGCCCATGCATCCCCTTATATACAACATTATTTAATCTAGTCAGTGTGTTTAGAAGTTTCTAGAATTTTCTAGAAACATTATTTAAAATGGTCAGTTGATTTTTTTACAAACTTCTAAAAATCAACTGTCAACAACAATCTTTCAAATTAAGGTCCCTTCCTTTACGGTTATCCCGTAACAATATATATTAAGAACGAAATAAAAGATTTAAAGAAAATAGCTTTAAAAAAAATAAAAAAGATTGTAAATATCAGTAAAAATGAAAAACTAGCAAAAAATAATAGCTAAACTTGACAAAAAAAATCCAAGAGCAAAAAAACATAAAAAGGAAAATATAATATACGAAAAAATAAGAAAAACAAGAAAAGATCCAAAACAACTATAAGAAAAAAAAACGAAAAATGTGAAAAATCGAAAAACCAGAATAAATTTAAAAAAAAGGTTTAATTGCGTAAAAAACTGGTTACAAACGAGCAAATAACGTGATATATAACTACAAAAAAACTTTAAAAAGACAGGAAAAAAACCAAGAAAATATCACGAAAAATGTGAAAAATTGATAAATCTGAAAAAACGACAAATGTGAAAAAATTACAAAAGAAAAATATATAAATTTCAAGAAACATAAAAAATACATTTAAACCAATAATAAATCGTACAAACAAAATAAATAAAATATAAAAATTTGAAAAACATAAATAATTGTAAAGGGGAAAAAACTAAAAACAAGCGAAAAGATGAAACCGAAAAAAAAAAGAAAAAACATCAAAAATAATTGCAAAATCGTACAAATTGTGAAAAATAAAAAAAAAATAAAAACGAATAAACACGATAACTAAGAATAATAACTAAAAAAAAAATGAGAAAAATCTTAGATAAAATCAACAAAAAAAAAAAAATACGAAAAACAATCCAAAAAACCAAAATTAAATCGTAATAATTAAAAATAGGCAAGAAAGCAAAAAAATAAGATAAAACCGCAAAAATCAAAATACATATAATAGAAAAATCGCACCAATTGTGAAAAAACGCCAAAATTCGAGAATAAAAGAAGAAAACCGGAAAAACGAATTAAAAAACAGGAAAAATTAAAAAAAAAAACTTGGTTGCGAAGACACTAGATTGCGTTGTATTTCTATTGCTAACTGAAAAGTTAAAAAGCATTTGGATTGGCTTCGTCCGGATTGTAGAAAAAACAAAAAATGACGAGAAAACAATCGAATTAAAACGAGATAATAAAGTAAAATGGAAAAAAAGAAAATATCACAAAAATAATGGAAAAATACAAATGTGGGAAATTGAAAACACCAGAAAAAATAGTGATAACTTGGAAACAAACAAGAAAATATGATAAAATCGACAAAAACTGGAAAAAAAATCATTGATCAATAGGCGGTACGAACTGTACGAAGTTCGCCGGGTCAGATAGTACCTAGTTTATATTATCTTTATAAAACTGTAGCAGCGCAAACGTTGAATTTTAATGAAACATATCAAAAAATACTTTAAGCTATTATTACCCTTAAAGCAGAACAAAACTAAAAATACTAATATTCTTAAAAAAATTAGAAAGAACCTAAATCTAAATCAGGTTAAATAAAAAAATGTTTAAAGTTGGCGAAATTACAAAGTAGGAAATTCTATAAAACTCTTTTAGAATACGGCGTAATATTTACAAAATTAATTAAATTATATATTTTGCAAAAGTTTATCAGATACATATAGGTATAGTGTTCATATAAAAATAATAAAAAGATTAGCTCCTAATTAACTAACGAGCCACCAGGTTTATCTAATTTGTAACTAAATCAAAGTTTTAGCGTGATTGGAATTAAGTTAATTAGTAATACGTTTCATTAGAGATAAGCTTAGTTCCAAATTTGATTGAACTTTGGAATTGTTAGATTTATGCTTAGTTACACACACGATTACAAGTTTGTAGTAAAATTTCAGTCAAATTTGTATTTGTTTTAAATAAGATCAGATTATTTAATAAAACACGTAGGTATATGGTAACATTAGCTTTTACTCGCGACTTTGTTTGCGTCAAATTTTAGATCAGATTTTTCGGCCATCACCATATTATATCAGAATAGCCTTAGCTGCTTCCTTTAATAAAAACTATTGTTCCCAATCATGGACTAATATTGGAAATAACGTTATAGGTAATATTGAAATCGTAAACAAATTTGTTTACCTTGTGATTACTTTTTCATTATCTACTTTCTTCATGGAAATGGGATTGTGCATAGCTGAGAAAGCTATACAAGCCATAAGTGCACTAACTCCAATTTTGACTAAGACAAAAATTTCCTCATGGTCATCTATAAATTTGTAACCATCTTTTCTCGAATGTTGAAGGCTCACCAGAGATTATCTAAATGTGAACGGCACTCAGCCGGTAGGAGAAGAGCGAGTCGTGGATCGGGGGAGCAATTGGGCGAGTATTAAAAAAAGGGAAATATTTAAAGACAAGCTTAAGCTATAATAAACGGAAATCGTTAAAGGGCGCCACTTATCTTTATAGAAAATGAAAAACTTAGTTACAGTCAATATGATAAATATGGTAATTTAGTAATAACCATAACTAAATTCTGATAGAAATGCACCTCTAAGAGTTCTTACTTACTATCAAAGTTTCATATAAAATGTACTTATAAAAGTTTAATTTATTACTTTTACTTTAAAGGTAATCTAACATGTAATATAATATTAATATCGTATACACTTATCACATTTTGTGTTTAAGCACTCGCTGAATTGGATAATAAAAGTTATGACGATGAACGGGGCAGGCTGCCAAAGATTTGCCTAAACCAAATAATTCATTAAGAAACTGCTATAGAGACAAGATCTAATTGGAGTAGACAATTTTAAATACGCGGGATATACTGCTTCACTGACCAGCATAACAGCAAATTTTCTGAAAAAACGGAAATCTGAACTCCTTAATTAGTTCAAATATAAATTAACAAAAAGCGATAAAGATAAACTTAACCATTTGACATACTTAACCATTTATAACCACCTGACTTAAGGTTCTACCTATCAAACATATTTGTAACTCAAAATACCTATTTATCTGACTTACAGTAACCGCCCAGCTTCGACTATGTAATAAATATAACATTAAAATTAATATTAAAGGTTACATTTATTCAATTAACCTAAATGAGTATGCTCTGTTTGCAATCAAAATTCATATGAAACTTTAATACATCTATGTAATTTTTGACTGCCTCATATACTATGAAATGAGACCTGCCAATTTAATCTGTTTAAAAATTTTTATGATTTTATAGTTTCGCTTATTAACATCACCCCTGAAACTTCTAGGTGGATTAAAGTATTATTACAGAAAACTGTAATAGTGTCTTACTTAATAAAGCGAGTTATTAATGAACAAATGTTGCAAAATGCAGAATATTAGTTATTCTATCGCTTTAGTATTTTTGAAAAATATTTTCAAAAACATTGACCATTTAACTAAGAAGAAACAACTACTTCCCTGGCTATGTGCCTCGACGTATATTGAATTACACTTCAAAGTCAAATGGGGTTGGCATACCTAACAGATAATTTAAACCAACCATTTTAGTTTGCAGTTAGAAGGGACAACATAAGTTGTATACCGGTTTCAACCTATTGGGTCTCGTCAGTACAAGGTATATGTTATCCGTCAGCGAGCTTAAGGCATAATCGCTGACTGACGATTTGAAAAACGATAAAGTCCAAAAACTACAACTTTTGGGAGTAGGTATATTGTTAACCTCCCCGACTTAGGCCACCCTCCCTAAGTCGCGAACTTAATAAGAAATTAAAATAAATACCTCACAACAAATAATTTGTGTAATAAATATCTCAAAAACACGAAATTAATAATTAAAATATGCGTCTAAAATTCATACATTGAAAAGAACTTCTAAACGATTTACTCAATTATTAATAGAGTTAAGTGGGTACAGGTATAACAATTTTCTCTTAAATGTTTATAGTAAAGCTATTTCATCTGTAATGAACCATAAAAGTCTTTAAGTTGGATGCATATATATTTGTCTTTAAATTAATATCGACACCAGGTGCTTCGGTAACAATGTATGGCAGGAAAATGTCTTTTATTGAGTATGTGAAATTGTTACAACTGTGCAGTTGTAACACCAATTAAAGCAGTTGTACCATTAAAAGTAATGCATAAATCTTTCAGTTTTAGTTATTTAAATGTTTAAAATGTACCTTTATAAAATAATGACTGGATTTTAAAATATGCTTTTCGAAAAATGGTTGACAATCTTGAAAAACTGTTACAAATCGTAAAAAATGGACGAAAATTAATTATAAAAAATTGTTGAAAATAATAACAAAATTCTGAAAATTGTAATAAAATCGTAAAAAATTGTTTTCAGTCTAAAAAAAACTTAAAATCAGGAATTGTTGTGGAAAATTGAAAAATATTGTTGACAATCTTAAAAAGTTGTGAAAAATAGTAAAATAATGTTGAAAATCATAAAGAAAACTCTAAAAATGGTTGTAAATTTCTAGAAAATGTGTAAAATCGTAAAATATTAAAAATGGTAAAAAATGATAAAAGAAACTATTAAAAATGGTAAAAAATCAACAAAAAAACCGGAATAATGAAAAAACGATTAGATATAAAAAAATGGGATAAATTGAAACGATTAAAAATTACACAAGATGACGAAAAACTAGGAAAATTAAAAAAAAACAATAGAAAAAGCAAAAATAAAAAAACTCGAAAAAATAAGAATATTGAAAAAAGAGAAATCTTAAAAATTAGGAAAAAAAGAAAATGTAGGAAATCAAACTAAAATGAAAAATAAAAAAAAAATTTCAAACGAGTAACAAAATAAACTGAAAAATAATAAAATAGAAACAAAAATAATAAGAGAAAACTGAGAAAAACGACCAAATATAAAACTTTATACAAAAGAAAAATGTAAAAAATAAAAAAAAGAGTGTGCGTGTAACCTTTAAGTAAAACTTTTTGACGTACGTATCGGAAAATAAATATCTAATTACAATTCAATTATATTTATTGTCTATATACTTTACAAAAAATGAGATGTTATATTTATATTATTCATTAGAAATAGGAATTTGAAAGTTATCATTATTTTTTATATATGAAATAATAGGTTTATGATAACTAAAATGTGAAACATAGATTTTACTCTCTAAATACCATTAATGTATTCGAAACTGTTTGAAAATTTTGAAAATTTCATAAATACATTTTGAAAATTTAAGCTCCTCCCATAGCTGAAATCACACCAATACTTCTATCAGAATCTTCCGTTAGAATCTAACGTTAGAGTTACCCCTAGTCGCGCCTAAAGAAGTTTTGCTTGAATAATAGGTAAACAATATTAAAAATATACAACACAACACAAGAGCCTTCGATAGTTAGATAACCATTTTATTTTGTAGCATATTCCATAAAATTTAAAATCCTGAGTTGAGTTTGTTTTCTTCAGTTCTACGAAGGATCTGTTATTGCTGGTAAAAGATCAACCATCCTGACTAGTGGTTTTATGGCCTTTATGGCTACCTAACCAAACCTAAAATAAGTATAAGCAAGAAGTATTAAAACATTTCGAATATTATTATTTTATGAACAAAAACGTGCAACATACTTCTTTACTTAACGTAAAGCTTTCCTATAAACAATAGTTTACTATCATAATATGTATGTATGTTATATAAACTTACTTAATCAAATCATAATGAATGCCGCTGTCTCGTCTTTTTTTCATTTTCATTTTTCTTCAAATCTTTCTGACGCTGATAATATGCCCTTTGACGTTCACAATTTCTTTTTCTTTTTAACTCTTTAAGTCTATAAAACAAAAATAGCTAGGTATAAATAATAGGTATAAATAATTAGGTATAAATAGTGTAATTACACACCAAAAATAAAATGTATGCATATGGAGTAGGTACTCACTTATTTTCATTCAATATTTTTTCATCACTTTCTTCATTAATAAATCCACTTTGTTTATTCATATTTAAAACAAACACTTTATACACAAATTTAAACTATTTACCACCAATGTATTTTGGTTGACAAGCTGTCAATTCATACAATTACAGATTTAATTTTATTTAATATAGTAGGCGGAATCGTGTTAGGTATTTGTATCAGGTTTTGTTTCAGGTACGCGGTACATTAGAATGACGTTAGAATTACTGAGTTACCCCTAGTCGCGACTAAACAAGTTTTACTTCAAAAACAACATAAAAAATGTAGCTATTTAATTATAGAAAAGGAAACAGTATCTATAAATTTTATAAACCTATGTCGTAAAACATGTTTTGTAAAATTTAGCAGAAACACGTCCTACCATCAAAAAAAGTCGTAGAGGTAAACGAGATCACACTCGGTCTAATCAAGCCATACAAAATGTTGGGGAGAGTATTTTTTCCCGACAAGCACACTAAACTACTTACACACTAAACCCTTAGTCCGTATCTGTACCGAAATTCAGTCTTGCTTCTTCTCTACGGAAATTAGTGCAGCCGAATAAAATTTTGTGTCATTGTAGAGAAATTATAGCTTATGAATGGAGCTGGTTACATAATTAGCTACTTCAGTTCAGAGAATATTCAGATACACAATTGTAATAGAATGGCACGGAAGATGTTGTAATTAAGCTGCTTTAAGTGGTTTGAAATATTGCATAGAACTATTGACTATGCTCTATTACGATTTTGTTATAACATAATTAAGATGTGGTAAAAATTGTTAAATAAAATTCTGCGTTGTTAAATTATAAACGACTAGTGGTTCCCACAGACCAAAAAACCATTTTAGAACCGTGCAGTAACTATGCAGTAAACAAACCTTTGATGTATTGAGTTGTACGTAATGGTCCTAGAGCGGTTTTTGAGACCTAACTCTATTCCTTTTACACATTAATGATCTACTAGAAGCTACTAATAACCCGATAAACGGTTTTGCAGATGATAGAAACTTACACTGTAGCAAAGCGCACAACCGTCCCATATCCCTACATATTCTGGAAGAGGACAGAAGATCCACATATGAGCAATATTTTTACTTTTAAACTAATTTTGTAGGGAGGCGACTTCGGATTTTCTTCAATTTATAGTATGTTATTGAACCTATTAAAAAAACGTTATTCTGAGAGTAAGAGCCCTCTAGGAGGCCTTAGGACCCTAGGTAGGGCCCGTCAAAAACCTAAAAAGGCCCTTTCACCCTATATTTGACAGGCTGTATTTTAAAGCTGAGTTAACCAATTTCAACTCACCATAAATTTATCTTATTTAGTGTCTTTGTCTATCTCTATTTGTCCTACTAGGTTTTTCCACCTTATTCTATCTCCGGCAGCTCTTCTCTAATCTTTTATTCTCTTCTTCTTTATGTGATCTACCACCACATTTAGCAATTGCTTCCTCGGTCTAATTTTTCGCTTCCCGCCGCCTTGTTTCAAGATCGCTTTACTAGTATGTCTAGTTTTCGGAATTCTCTATACATGTCCCCACCGCCAGACTTGTTGTGTTTTATTATACTTAATTATATCGGGAAACCCATAAGCTTCCTTAATTTCTTTGTTTTTCTGCCTTCTTCAAGTGACCATCATCCAATCTCTTACCTTTTAAGTAGGCTTTACATTGAGGCAACCATAGGCAATCTAGCTGCCCGCAACACGCTGTTATGAAAAAACCACTCAATTTATTTGCAGCATGCGACGAGTACGTCAATTTTTTAACTCAATTAATTCCGAGATGTCTATGCAAACCGTAGTTGCCACAGCTCACTTAATTTTTACCCGAAAAAGGTGAAAGAGGCAAAGACGCAAGATATGGTGTAGAGAGTTATTTGTAAATACTGATGAAAATCGAGATTACTTTTTTGAAAAACTTATGACTGATGAAATTTTCAGACGGAATTTAATAACCTTCTAATTCTGGTAGTTCCTCTAATTACGAAATTTGACACCAATTTTCGATTTTGTGTACCGGTAGCAGTTAAATTTTATTACCGTTTGAGATTTTTGGTTAATGGTGACTCCTACCGTTCGGTAATGTACCTATGCTTTTCTTTGGCACATCCACTTCTAGAAGGAACGTGAGTGGTTCTACCGGATCCAGACTTTTTCTTTCTATACCGCATAAAACTGTTCGCTTTCTCTAACAAATAAAGCCACTTGTAGCATGCGATTTCGCCGCAACCGAATTGGTTACCATTAGTTGCCTCAATGTAAAGCTTCTTTAAGTCTAACCAAATACTAGAAACTGCTTCAAAATTAACGATTAACTTTCCAAATTTTAGTAATTTTTTTTTTTATTTTTTCTGTTTATATTTGCCAATTTCTAAATAATATTCTTAACGTTTGTATTTTTTACCTGATTTTTGAAATTGGATTTTTGTTTTTAGCTATTTAGTTTTTTGTCCCAAAAACAATATTTAGTTTCTACTAGCTTACCTGGCGAACTTCGTATCGCCTAAAAATTAATATTTTTTTTTATTTTCTGTTTTCTCCAATCCAATTTTTACGGGTTTATCTTGTTTTTTCGATTGATTTCCATGATTTTATAAACGTTTTTGTCGCTTTTTTTCGTTGTAGTTTGTAATTTTTACGCTTTTGTCCATTTTTTAATTTTTTTTATGTTTTATATTTTTCTTTCAGTACAATTTTTGTAATATTGTTCGTTTTTTCAATTTTGTATCCATTTTACATTTTTTTCTACATTCTTTTATGGTGTTTCGGTTATTTCCAATTTTTCTAGTTTTTTATTTTTTTCTTTTAAATTCTTTTCCATTTTTTTATAGCTACTTGTTTATATTATTTGCCCACTTTTTTTAATTTTTTTTAGTTGACGTTTGATATTTTATACCTATTTTTAAACATTTTTGAAGTTTCACGAATTTCTTATAAATTATAACAATTTTTCATGTTTTTTAACATTTTTGCACAATATTTCGGCATTTTTTTACCATTTCAACAATTTTTTAAGATGCCACTGGGTTTCCACCCATAAACTTTTCACGATTTTCAAAGTTTTTTTAAGGTTTTTAACATAATTTCTTCGTTTTTTAACATTATATCAAGATTTTTAAATATTTTTCATAATTTTTTACGATTGTCAATTTTTTATACAATTTTCAACATTTTTTTATGATGTTTGACTTTTTTTACGTTTTTCAGCAATTTTTCAAGAACTTTAAATTTTTTACAATTATTCGCGTCTTTTAACATTTCTTTATAATCCGCTACATTTTTTCACCATTTTCAAAAATTTTTCGTTTTTAAGATTTTTACAATTTTTTACGATTTTTAACAAATTTCACGATTTTTACCGTTTTTTTAACCGACTTCAAAAAAGGAGAAGGTTATCAATTCGACCATATTTTTTTTATGGATGTTACCGAATATCTCCGGTGTTTATAATCCGATTTAAAAAATTCTTTTTGCATTCAAAAGAGTAGAGTGTCCCATTGGTCGCATAGAAATTTGGTTAAGGTCTGGTCATCAATGTGAAAGATATTCCAGAAAATACCACAAAATCAACAGAATAAGCTCGGCAGTTAAGTTAATATGTAAATAATGATGTAAAACATAAAAACATAATATTTGGCGCGTTACTGTCGCACTATAACCGATTTAAAAAAAAGAGGGGGTTCTCAATTCGACCATAGTTTTTTATGTTACCGAATATCTCTGGTATTTATAATCCGTTTAAAAAAAATCGTTTTGCATTCAAAAGAATAGAGTGTCCGTGTGATCCCATAGAAATTTAATGGTCATCATTGTGGAAGATATTCCAAGAAACACCACAAAAATCAATAAAATAAGTTCTGCAGTTAACTAATGATGTGTACCATAAAAAGCCCGTTACTGTCCCACTCTAAAGCCAAAGACCTCTTCTCACAAGGAGAAGGAATGAGCATTTAATCAATTCTCTTGCTCACAGCATGTTGGTGATTTCAGACAATTCGAATCCATATTTCATCATAATGTTTTCCTTTAGGTGTTAGACAATTTACTTATGTCTCCAAAAAGTCACATTGGTACATGGAATTGTTGGGGATTGAACTCAGTACCTCTTGCATGGTATTTGGAAGGTTTTTAAAATATAGTACATCATGAATCAAGTAGCAACTAAAAATGATAAAATAAAAGCTTTTTTAAAAAAATTAAACCTCCTTCAAAAAAAATGCACTAAAAATCCAGAAATAAAATCTTTATTTCTTAAAAAAAATTGGAAACAACCAGGCATCTGATTTCGATTTCCTTGAAGTCAGCTCCAATGGCAAATTACCCTCTATTTTAATCTTAGCTATTAAATCTAGATTTTAAATGTTAGTAACTTAAATGTTTTACAAAGATATAAACCATTGGAGCCGACTTCAAGGAAATCGAAATCAGATGCCTAGTTGTTTCCAATTTTTTTTTAAGAAATAAAGATTTTATTTCTGGATTTTCAGTGCATTTTTTTTGAAGGAGGTTTAGTTTTTTTAAAAAAGCTTTTATTAAGATTCTTAACAGAATTTATTACGATTTTAATATTTTCCAGTAGGAGCGCATAAAAATTTTCATAGAAAATGGAGTAATTTTTAAATATTAACCATATAAAGTTCAACCCCTTATTTGCACCGTTAAGAGTTGAATTCTAATAAACCATGAAACACACGTGTTCAATGAAATATTTTAAAGAGTATGAATTTCAGTTTTCTAAAAAATCGGTGCTGATTAAAATATATGTCCAAATAAAGAAAAAGCGATAACGATTTAAAGATTTTTTTCGGCACTTATTACAGCTCTAAACACGTGTTCAATGAAATATTTTAAAGAGTCTGAATACTAATTTTTATAAAAATCAGTTCCAATTTAAAGTTTTTTCCTTATAAACTTTCAACCCTTATTTTACCCCTTCCGGGTGTAAAGGGGTAAAATAAATAGATAATAAACTATAAAACACATTTTCAATAAAATATTTTTAAGAGTCTGAATTTTAATTTTCATACAAATCGGTGAGGATTTAAAAAATTTCCTATATAAATTTTCAACCCTTATTTCACCCCTTCGGGGTGCAAATGTCTTAAAATTCCTTCTTGGTGCGTGCGTGCGTCTAAACTTCAGTATTCCATTTATGTATATAAATTCTCAATTTGCCTTGAATGCATGTTTGTTTTTTTATTTTCATATTTCCACGATATTTATCGCAAAAGTAGTTGCCCTATTAACCAATAACTACATTTTTGTAAGTGGTTTTATGTAAGTTTGAATTTACTTTCTTATTGTAGTTTTGCTAGAATTTCATTTCTTGAAATTTAATTCAAAAAGATTGGTTTTAATATCTGAAATCTTAATTAGAACCAATTGTTCAGGTAATTAAAACTTTGTTAATTTGATTAAGTCAAACGTTGCAATTGGAACAAACGGGCTTTTATTTTCATTAAAAATATTTCATTATGCACTACAGTCAAGGAAACCGTAAAAGATGGAAATCTGGAAATTTAAAGTACCTTAAAGATTTAATGTAATTAAGAATTATGTCTAAAGTATTAATAAAAATCGTAATAGTATACGAGGCCTGTCCCAAAAGTATCCTACCTGTTTCATGAGCAGCGTGTGTGCGATAAATTGTTGCAAGAGGCACATGGAAACAATTCTCTGTCTCGTGCACGTGTTTGTGAGTGGTACAACGTTTTAGTGAGGGTCGATAGAGCACTGTAGATGGCCAGCGCCTAGGTTGCCCTGTCACTGTTTTAGCTCCAGAAACAGTGACCAAAATCAATTAAATTGTGCGTCCAGATCGATGATTGCCAAGGCTATAAACACCGATAAAGACAAAAAGTCAGTGCCAACTAGGTGCCAAAAAACCGTACTTCTAGCGATAAGCTCATGCAACAAAACAGGTATGCTCAAATTTCCTTGAAAAGTTGAAAGAAGATCCTGGACTGATGAAAAAAATTATTAGTCGCGACGAAACATTTCAATACAATGTTGATACAAAGTGGCAATCGCTGCGTTGGAAGACGCCTGAATCGCCCAGATTTAAAGCAAGGATGTATAAATAAAAATTCAAGGCAATGTTGAACGGTTTTTTTTGACATTATCGGTATCGTGATGACTGAATCGGTTCCAGAGGGTCAGACTGTCAACCAGACTTACTATTTGTCAGTTTTGGCAAAATTGCGAAAACCAGTTCGTAAAAAACGGCCTAAGTTTTGGAAGAACAACTTGTGGATTTTTCACCAGGACAACGCACCTGCTCATAACGCGCTATCTGTGAAGCATTAATTGGCCAATAAACGCACTTCAGGGCACCGTGCGACTTTTTTGTTTGTGAAGATAGAATCTGCTTTGAAACGCAATCGATTTGAGTCGATGGAAGCAATAAAGCAAAAATATCAGAACTTCTAATGGTCTTTACCAAAGAAGAATTCTAGCACTGCTTTGATCAATGGAGAAACGTATGGAAAGAGGTGTGTCGAGGGGAAGGAAGTATATTGAACGAAAGCATTTGTATGTAGAATAATTTTTATAATAAAACCTGACCTCGTAAGATCAAAACGCCGACTAACCACAGAGGCGTTTGTAGCCGAATGGTAAAAGGCACTACCAGCTAAAGGTATGACAATTATTTAAAATTTTGGATAATATATGAATTATGTTAGATTTTTTAAACCATCTTTGTATAATGGAACCTTTAAAATATACCTACTCACTGACACATACATTAAAACGTTAAATCACGACATATATTACAAATGTTCATTGAAGTACAAAAAAATCCACGATTTCACGAATTGTTTTACCGGTTATCGCAGCTTGATTTATGTTTTCACAAGCTTAAACAAAACGCCTCTCACTCAAATTCACTTTAAATTATTTTTCACGATAAAATAATATCTCAGCTGTTTCAAACAGCGAGTAAATTCGCAAGGAAATTGGTATATGCAAAATTTTTATTTTCTTTCTTACAGTATAAGTTTTCTTTGAAAAGAAAAATTATATCGGAAATTGGATTGTTTATAGACTCTTTCCTATTTTTATTTGTTTTCTCTTATAATAAGATGCGAACAGGTTTACTTAAATGTTCCATCTAGAAATTTTTCTTACAAGCTGTGAATAGTAAATTTTTTAATTGCAGGATTTTAAACGAAGTTGTTAACTCTTTTTAGAAGACTGAATAGACGTTATTACCGATTTATTAAAAAAAGAGTGTGCGTGTAACCTTTACGCGCGATTGAAGTAAAACTTATTTGACGTCCGTATCATCGCAAAATAAATTCAAATTTAAAGTATGTTTATTACCAAGTAGCTACAGGTTTTTGTAGCTAATCAAAAGTTTTGACTTACGTATCGCAAAATGTATCGCAAGGAAGTCAGTAGAAACATAAAGAACTGTGTGCGAGAATCATGAGAAATCTGATAATTTCTTCCGTATTTTAAATGTTAACTGTCAATCAATTTCTAACAAAACTAATAGAATAGACCTAATCTTAAAGCAATATGGACCAGACATATTATGTCTATCCGAAACATGGTCTAATAATGACAATATCGGCTACGTACGATTTAATAATTACTCTGTTACTGTTACTTTAATAGAACATAGCGGTGTACCTACTAATTTTGACAAAATCTTCCATAGAAATTATGAAACACGATTTTTTGACTAATTTATCACTTAAAGTAGATATTGAAATCTCCAGTATCTCTTTTAAAATACTTCAAACCACCTGTTGTATATTAAATATTTATAGATCCCCATCTGGAAATTTCAATACATTTAAAGATAGACTTCATAGTGCATTAATTTTCTGTACAAATAACTTTATATCTTTTATTCTTTGTGGAGATTTCAACATTAATTTTTTAAAAGATTCACAGGAAAATAAAATGTCACTCATTTTTATTCAATATTTTTTCATCACTTTCTTCATTAATAAATCCACTTTGTTTATTCATGTTTAAAACAAACACTTTATACACAAATTTTAGGCGTAAAACTATTCATCAACAATGTTTTTTGGTTGACAAACTGTCAATTTGACAGGTCAGTAAAATATGTATATTATGTTGCCGATATTTACAATTACAGATTTAACTGTTGTTTAATATAGTAGGCGGAATCGTGTTGGGTTTTTTGCGTTACATTAGAATATGACGTCACGTCCGTTAGAATTACTGAGTTACGCCTAGCCGCGCCTAAAGAAGTTTTACTTCAAAAAAACAATTAAAAAAAATTAAACAAATGCCCTTAACTGCAAAATTTTGATTTATAGAAAAACACGTATAGACATTTTGTAGAACTTTTTCTGGAGCAAATATGCTTTAAAAATACATTCAGCACATAAAAAAGTAGAATATCAGCACTTTTGTGGACCTCTTAATGTATACAAAACCCTTTTTGAGCGTCCGGAGTATTCGTATTATGTATAGGTACATAAATCTGATCTAAAACAAGCTTTTGCTCGCTGCTTAGCCAGCGATTAATTCCCTCTTTTAACTGTATAATATCACACGTCCTACATTCTTTGAATTATTATTTAGTATTAAAACGACTTATTTTCCATCACTTTAAAATTTGACTTATGTAGAGTTTAAGCAAATAGATTATACAGAAAAGAACTAAAGTCTTAATAGGTATAGGTCTCCCAACGAAAGTTTGGGACAGCCACGTGTTAGTCGACGCAGGTAGGCGGAGTCTTTCTATCAGTGGCGGACGGAAATAAAAATATATGTACATCTTTAATTAATTTTTAATGTATGATGCTAACATAATTAAGAAGAATTTATTTTATATAAATTTGTTACTGCCTACTTTAAACTAAAAAAATACATACATTTAAAAAACAACTCAGAAACTCTCTCAGCATATTCGTAGCTAAATACAGTTTACAAAACCATTCCAGCTACCACACTGACAAGCTTTCAGAACGGTCGTTGTTATCGTAATGCTCGTAAACAAACCACTGCGCATTGAACGAGAGGCCACGTGGCTGTCACAAACTTTCGTTGGGCGATCACTAAAAAAGATGTGAGGTGACTAACTCAACAGGATAAGGATGCCATGTTTAATAACCCTTGAACCGTAAGGTTAATATTTTGGATATAAACATTAAACACCTTATAAATATAATGTAAATTGTTACCACCAAAAGAAAATATTAAGTCTTATTTTTTTTCTATATAAATTAAACGATTTTTTTTTGACACATTGTAACAAAAATTTAATTAAAAAAGAATATCAGAAAATCAAAAATAATCATTATTAATACACACTTTGTAACACTAAAATTCCCAAAAGGCTTAAATATCCTAGTTAGCTCACTAGGTCGTGGCTTCTTTAAAAGTTTTACCAGTCCTCCCCAAACATGAAATATAAGGTTTCCATAGTACAAACTAAACAAATTATACACAAACACCTGTTTAAATGATTTATTTATAATAATTATAAATTTAATGATTTAAATTATAAATAAAAAGTTGAGTTTTCTCAGAAAATTAATTTGGTTAATAAAAGTTTTTTTTTTAATTAATTTATCTCTTATCTGCTTCAGGAGATCTGCCTCTGTAGTTTCTCCAGGGAAGATTCTTCCTCAATTTTCAATAGTAGTCGAATCCAAGGTTGCCAATCTGTTCGGCTTTCTCCACAAAAAAGACAGAAATTTAGTATCGCTTAAAAAAAATTTCAAACTCTAACGTGACCCTCCTCACAGATATGGACTGACCGTGATGATGAAATTAATAATCAGAAATCGATCCTTTAATGAATTTACAATCAAGTAGAATCAGTTTCCAGCCAAATCGAATTTTTCCATATTATTGAGAGTAAATTAATTCTTAAAACATGTGTAAAAACCGGTCTAAAATTTATTCAAGATCACAAAAACTTATGTTTGGCGAAAGTAAAAGTACTTGAAAATTAGTTGTTACTAATAATAAAATATCACCTTAATTTAAGACACTTCTTTAAATAAAATAATTAAATGAAACAATAAAATCGACTCACTTGTATTAAAGAGGAGGTATCACTTGGCAATCGGATAATAAATTGAACTAAAAATTCTAATCCCCGCGCGAAAGAAGCGACAGTTCAACAGTAACACCACTAGTGATACAATTTATAATTACAGCGATTATGGGCCCTGAAAAAAAAGTCTGGTGAATTCTATTACTAAAACGATCCGAAAAATTGTTACAACTTGAACAATTGCTCGACGCACAAAGCTCCCTTGCAATCAACACAAATATAGCGACTCTTCCTGTTTGCACTTCTTGGACAAATGTGGCAACGTTTAGGACCTACTAGAATATTGTTCTGAACTTTTGGAGTTGTTTGAATTTATTGTCTTTCCTCTATATGTAGAATTACGAGCTGCATAATTAAGTTCTTGGTATTTTTTTGTAACTAGCATAATTTTTTTATTTGTTGAAGAACCTACGCATTAATCACTGCTATATCTAGATAGATAGATAGTCTTTGGGTTGGCTAATCTTTAGAATAAGATTAGAGTACCTTGTCTAGCTCTACCCTCTTAATGAGGCTTAATAGCCTTGATAGTGCCCTTTCCACATAAATTGGAGCAGCCGGTTTCTCTTTTCCCAATACCAGATACCGCGCCCTTCAAGGCCTTCACATTAGCATAGAACATGAAATTCGGTTTCCTCCTCCTCTTGGCATTATCGATAGATGTCTTCATCTGCTAAGTTCAGCTGCCTCATGTGTTTTCTAAGCCCACAATGTCCTGGCAAGAGACTGACAATCATACTGACATCGTTTCGCCTTTGGGATAGCAGTTTTGCAGTAAATTTCGCCGAGTGTCCTTTATTAATACTATGGCTTGTCGCTTGCCCGGTGATTTTTCCCACTACTACTGGGCCTTCTCTAGCGTTCATTTATCAATAGACTGCCTTTTTGAAGGTGTCAGCAACCCCGCCGAATGGTTCTGGGCCAATCATTGGGATACTAGCTCCCGCTCGGGCTAATTCATCAGCCTTCTTATTGCCCCAAAACCCTGAGTGTCCTGATATCCATACCAGTGTCAGAGAATTCCGACTTGCGGCATGTGTTTTACCTGTTAAACCCTGACTTACGATCTCAGTTGCATAGTGTTGTATGGCCATTAGTTCAGTTTTAAACCCTGTAGCATTTATACCTATAGTTAGTTGGTGTCTACAACTATATATACTCGCCCTGTGATATTCTTAGTCTTTTAGCCATAGGTATACCATATTGACCCTCCTTGAATTGGGAGGCCATTGTTCCATGAGTCCCTTTTCAGTAATTCCACTCGAAGTTTCTCGCAAAGTTATATCTGGGGTATAATCATTATTTGATCCGCCTTAACCCTATCATATAACTCTGCTTTTTTTCCTTTCTTTAATAAGGTAATGGGAGCCTGGCCTTGTAGTCAACTGTAAGCAGTTGCCATAGCCTAGCCCTGTATATAGATATGCAATTGGGCCGGTCCCCATGGCCAGGCCTTTAAATAATTCCTTGCTGCCTGATCGCCTCGGACTGCTGCGTTCTACTCCACCAAACCACCAAACCATAGGTTTTTATGATTTTTCAATTATATTCAGATTTTTTCCTGTTTTTTGAGTTTATCTAATTTTTTGCTTGTTTCTTACCCGTTTTATGTTTTTTGTTTAATTTTTGTATATTTGTGCGATTTATTTTGGTTTTTTTTTTTCGATTATTTTTCATGTACCTATTCCTTATGTTTGTGATTTTATCATATTTTCTAGTTTGTTCACAAGTTTTCACTCTTTTTTGTTACTTGTTTTGTAGTTTTTTTTTTTAATTCTTATTATTTTTTATTTGATTCTTTCCTTTCATCGATTGTACACAATTTTTTGTTTTTTCCCTAAATTCATTTTCTCCTTTTTTATTCCTTTTCTCTGTATTCTCTAATTTTTTCCAAGTTTTGCGAGCTTTTCCTGTTTTTTTTTTGTTTTGGTTATTTTTCTCAGATTTTGGATTTTTTTTCCATTTTTGTTGATTTTCTTATATTAAATTATTTGTTTACAATCATTTTAATATATTTTCTTCGTTTATTTACAAATTTCCAAATTTTTTTTGTAATTTTTTATGTTTTGTCGGTTTTTTAGTTGTTTTTTTTTAATTCTTATTTTTTGTCGATTCTTTCCTTTTATTGATTTTACTCACTTTTAGTTTCTCCCTAAAGTTCCGATTTTCTATTGTTTTTTTTTCTATTTTTTCGTATTTTTCCAAGTTTTGCTAATTTTTCCTGTTTTTTAATTTTTTTTTTTTTTTTGGTTTTTTGATAACATCCTACATTCCGGACGAAAGAATCCAAATAAGTTAATTAACTTCATTATTTAGCAATCTAAATACAACGCTCTACCTACGGGATGTTTTTGCAACCTTTTTTTCGGTGTATTTTGTAATTTTTCCGGGTTTTTATTTTCAAAATTTTTGTTTAGTTTGATTTTTTTTCGCTTCTTTTTTTGTAGTTTTTCATTTGTTCTGGTTTGTTTTGTTTTTTCAACTTTTTTCCACCTTTTCAAAACGTTTCATTTGGTTTTAACGATTTTTATCATTTTTTGTTTTGTCTTATTTTTTTACAAATTTCATAATATTTTTATTGCAATATTTTTTATATTTCAAAAATTATTATTTTATTAAGGACAAGGACAAATCCAAATAATTCCCCTAAATCTTTGGAAATTTGGAAATCGAAATACAACGCCATCTCCCAAGTGTCTCTGCAACCTAGATGTCAAATGATAAAATAGATTTATGTCAATAAATTATTTAACACTGCCATCTATTAGAAATTCAAAAAACTAAGTAATAAATAGGTATTGAAAAATTAGACCGTTTTAACCTTTCCTGAACTTCAAAACCAAAATAAACCAAACCGGTCCAACCGTTTTCAAGTTTTATCGAGACTAATGAACATATTTTTATTTTCATTTAAATAGATTTGTCAAGTTTACTTGGGATGTAGACTTTGAAACAGCAACCCCAACGGAAACTAAGGAATGGTTCCTCAATAGTTACATATTCTCCAGGAGTTTAAAGGGCTTGCCCTTTTTTCAGAAAGCATTTTCCCAAACATACCGGATTGGATCAAACTTATCACCTCTTTGTCTATCTTTTCTTGTTTTTTTCTCATCAAATCGCAGATGGTTTATTAAAAATTTAAAACGCTTCATCTGTCTAAAATGATTTCCAAGCAGCTACTTTGTAATTGTAATTGTAATTTATTTATTTTCCTAAAAGACATTTTTTACAATGTATAGGAATAGTCAGTATAACTTATAAGTAAAAACACACACACAAATAAAAAAATTATAAACAAAAACATGAAAATACTAGATATCCAAAAAAATATATATATAAATATAAACAAATTAATTAGTGACTAAAATATTCCTCAAGAGAGTAAAAACATTTATCGATTAAGTATATTTTTAAAGCGGATTTGAATTTACTATCCCGTTCGATAGATAGGATATAATGTGGCAAGTGATTAAAAACCTTTAATCCTAAAACATTGGGAGAATTGGCAGAAATTTTGTATTTACACAACGGAACATGAAAATTATTTTTAGATCGAGTGTTAATGTTATGTATATCTTTATGTTTTAAAAATAATTTAAAATTTTTCTTTACATATATACATATTTCAAAAATATATAAAGAACTAAGTGTTAATAGCTGATACTTTTTAAAAATGTCTCTGCATGAATGAGTATATGAGACTGAAGCTATGATTCTTAAAATTCTCTTTTGAACAATAAATACATTACTGGCATCGGTAGAGTTACCCCACAAGCTTATACCATATCTCAACCTACTGGCTACTAGAGCGTGGTAGACTGATAAAAGTTGAGGTTCAAATAAAATATTTTTAAGATTCCTAAACAGGAAACAAACAGAGCTTAATTTTTTTACTAATGAATCACAGTGACTTTTCCAATTCAAACATTCATCAAGAATTACTCCAAGAAAGTTTGTTTCTTTACAGCTACTAACATTATCATTATTGACATTGACGGTTAGAGAGGGGCACATTTTTTGAGGATTATGAAATCGTATTATTTGAGTTTTATTAGTGTTTAGATAAAGCGAATTAGAATCACACCAGTTGGATGTAGATTGTAGTGTGTCACTACATTTTTTGACAAGAATGTCGTCATTGCTGTCACCAACAACAGCTGTAAAGTCGTCTGCATATCCAGTAGCATTAGGCAGGATATAGTTCAGATCATTGGCATATATAATAAATAATATAGGACCAAGAATTGAGCCTTGAGGAACACCTAGGCACACATTCTCAGTGGTAGAGTTTACACGTGTTACAAAGTGTTGAGAGGTGGAAGTAATACTCACAAACTGTTTGCGATCGTTTAAAAATGTTTTTACCCATTCTAAAGCCACTCCACGTATACCATAATTATACAATTTTGAAAGTAGTAAATTGTGATCGACGCAATCAAACTCTCTACTCATGTCGCAAAATATAGCGGCTGGGCTACAGCCTGCTTCTAATATATTTATCAATTGCTCAAAGAATGAAATCACTGCAGTGTTAGTAGATTTATTTGCGCGAAAGCCATGCTGATTAGAGGAAAGGATATTATGCTGATCTAAGAAATTCGTAAGGCGGTTAAGGAAACTATATTCGAAAATTTTCGAGAAACTAGATGTAAGCGTTATGGGACGGTAATTTTTTATACAATAGCTACTGCCTTTTTTATATACAGGAATAACTTTACCAACTTTAAGACAAGAAGGAAAGCAGCCTTGGCTAAAAGATAGGTTGACTAAATAAGTTAAAGGTACAATAATGTGGCTTAAACACTTTCTTATTATAATAACAGGAATTTCGTCCTGACCAAAATAATATTTATTTTTTAATTTGGTGTTCAGCAGTGTAAATAGCTCTTCACATGCAAAAGGTGTAAGAAAAATAGAAGTGTTATGCATCTTAATCCTAATGGGATTAGTTGAACTATCATTATCTTTATTTCCATTTCTGACAGAGATCCTGTTTACAATATTAATAGGAGTATCGATAAAAAATCTATTAAAAATATCCGATATAATGTTCGGATTATCGTGACTAGTGCCATTTATATTAACTTGAATATTACGATCTGCTTTATTTTTATTAGAAAGTTCTGATAATATTTTCCAAACCGTTTTGTTAAAGTCAGTTGAATTGTTTATTTTCTCCTGATAGTACATTTTTTTGGAATTTTTAACCAATATTTTATGTTTATCTTTAGCAATTTTATAAAATTCGTTTAATTCCGGATACTGATTTTTTATAAGAAATAAGTCTTTAAGTTTAGCACTGGATCTTTTGATATCATCGTTAACCCATTTCTTTCGCAACTCAGAGTTGGTGTATATCTTTCGTAGTGAAAAATTAAAATTAAAATAATATAGAAATATATTTAAAAAACAATTAAATGCGTTATCAAGAGTGGATTGGTCACCTTATCATTTAACTTCTTCGCATCACCTTTTGGTCCGGGTATGTGCAAATCTATATTTTTTATCAATATTCCTGTAGTATAGTTTTTAGTATAGTATGAATTTGTAGAACATTTGTAACTGTTTTTTCCATATACAATTGTTCGTGGCAGTTCGACATCATCATCTGATTTACTTTGTTCATCTACAGATTTCTCGTCAATATGGACACTATCTGTTTCAACACCATCCTCACATTTTTCATGATCACTGAGTTTACTTTGAATCTCATCAGCTTTATCCAAATACGTTTTTTCTGCTTCATATTGCCGTACTATTTCTTCTATAGTTCTGCTTGAGTCAGCTTTTAACTACTTGAAGCCATTTATGTAAGATATTGCGTTTGTCACAGAAAGCGTAGGATGATGTCGTATATGACTCCGGTTCGAAATTTTGTAAGGAATGACACATCGGCCAACAAGTTGTCACCGCAGCGTAACAGACAAAAAGTGACGATAACGTACTTAGAATTCCTCCTACTTCTGTAACGGTTGACAACAGATATTAAGAGGGGAGCCTTTGACACCATCTTACTGTTGTAGGGTTAATGTAACCCAAAAAAAGTTAATTGCTGACATTATTAATAAATTATTTAATTAGTTATTAACCATTAAAAATACAAAACATTTTTTCTCAATTACGCGAAGAGCATTCAACTTTTCTAATAAATCTTTTCTTTAATAAATTGCTCACAATTTGCTAAATTATAATCTGCAATTGCTCACATTATTAATTAATAATTTCAATACAAGTGTTACAATGACAAGTTGCGTAGTACGAGTGCAGTTTGTGAAACGAACCGCGAAGCGGTGAGTTTCGCAAAGAACGAGTACTAAAAACAATGAATCTATTTCGATACTGTTTTTAGTGTCGAAATAGAAACTTTGTGAACGTGAATTATAAAAATCAGTTTTTCCCAATTACGCGAAGAGCATTCAACTTTTCTAATAAATGTTTTCTTAATAAATTGCTCACAATTTGCTCATATTATTTTCAACCTAAGTCCCATTAATTTTCTTTTATTTATTTTTAATTAATTAAAAATAATTATTGCTATTTGAAACGGTGATGGGTGACGTGACACTAGCAGAAATGATTATGTGAGACCATGTTGCTTCTATATGGGTTATGCGTAGGTATTTAATTTATTTCAATACCTATTCCAACATTTCAATTCAACAATTCAGGGACGTCTAATTAATACCTATATAGAACATCAAAGGCAGATCCTAATATTCTTGTCTGCATACAGTTATTATGATGATTACGCCAGTTCCTTTCCATCTCTCACATTTGCAAATGACAAAAAATTTACAGTATCAAAATATTTGTTAAAATGGCTTTAAGCAATATTAACTTAACTTAACACGTTTGTGTTTATCGGTATAGAAAAAACACTAGACTATGAACCTACAATAAAAAAGGGTGAAAACAAAAATACCTTTTTAAAAATCTTAAGTTATTTATTTGAAATGGTTATACCATTTTTTACCGAAAAATAATATCGTTTATACCCACTAAATTCAGACGTGAATTGTTTATTTTCGTGCGAAACAATATTTATTTCTTTTTGTAAACGCGTGGTATAAATATAGGTACTGCTGTCATATATAAATCTTAAAAAACTGAGATATAACAGTAATATTTTTCTAAATTCAATAACAAGCTGAATAACTGAAATGATGTATGAGATTATTCTTCTCGAAAAGAAATCCATAAATATTCATAACTTTGGGCGTATCTGTAACTGAAAACTACGTTACTTCCCGAAGTAGGTATCTAAGAGAAAAGTTTTTAGAGAAATTTTGATAATGAAAAGTTTAAAAATAAATTAGATGTGGCTATAAATCTTTTGCTGCAAAAAGATATAAAAAATGTTTTTTTATTTTACGACGTGCTTTTAAAGCTACGAACAAAAACACCTGTTACACAGTTTAAATATTTAATTATAAAAATTTGTGATATTATAGTAGACTTTTTAATATTAAAACAAGCATTTTTAAAACTTATAAAAATTTTGATGTTTAATCAATGCTTTTTAGTTTCATGCAACCCTCATAAATCTACGAGATCTGTCCCAAAATTATAGGACCTGCAAAATAAGAACAATTTAAATTTATGCCAAATACAAACATTTATAAATCCAATTTTTTACAATAAAATTGACAATGGAAGAAAGAAAAAATTAATAAGGAATGTGGGCGCCTCATGCATTTATGATGACTGTACAGCGTGTTTCCATAATGAGGATGAAGTTATCCAGAACTTTTTGAGAAATCACCATCCAGCACTGTTGAAGAGCTTAAAACAGCAGATTGCGATTTTGAAATTAATTCTGGTCTTGAAAAACTCTTCGCTGAAATCTATCCCACGAACGCTTAATAGGATTGAGATCGGGCGATTAAGCTGGCTAGGGCAAAACTGGAATATTCTGCTCTTCCAATAAATTTATTTTCACTTCTGCTGTAGGTGGAGTAGCGTTAAACCAGTGTTTAAAATTGAAATTGAAATTCTTTGTTGAAATAGGTTTCCTAATATACCAATATTAATATACAACTGCAAGTTCATAACAAGTACATTATATAAGTATATACTAAAAAAAAATTAAATATATTTATAACTCTAAATCACTATGTGAAGTACTGTAAACTGGCTACTGTTTTCCAGGCTATAGTTGTTCTGACAGGCCACACCATATTCATAAACTCGGACAGTAGAGCAGTGGTAATGGCACTTGACAGTTTTGACTTTACCTCTAAGGCAGTTATCAGGCCATGAAAACCCTGGGAGAGAACAACAAGGTTATCCTTAGTTGGGTTCCGGGGCACAAAGGTATTGCTGGCAATGAGGGAACTGACAAGTGGGCAAACAAAGAAGCTGAAAGCCCGCTCATTGGTCAAGAGCCGACGTGTGCTATTGCTTACAACACAGCACGAAAAGCTGTTCGCCAGTGGATGGGCATAGAACATCGAAAGAGCTGGAAAAGAACAGAAGGCAACATACAGTCAAAGAGAATGCTGCAGACACCTACTGGTGCTGTAGCGGCAGATGCCCTTGGGCTGAAGAGGAAGACCCTGCGGAAAGTGGTTGGCTTCATCAGCGGCCACTGGGTATTCCGCGGACATCTTCATACGATGGGAATTCAAGTTGAAAACCTCTTATGTAGAAAATGCGGTGAGGAGGAGGAGACAGCCTTCCACGTGATATTTATGTGCCCAGCACTGCAAAGTCCGCGTGTGAGATCCCTTGGCATACCGAACGGAGATCAAAGGGAAGAACGGGAAACCATAGTCAAAAAGATCTCATGGTTCATTAAGAACCTGGGATTTGACGGAGAATGAGGACCTGTGAATTAGGGTGCACAATAAGCTGTACTAGCTGCGATGCAATCCCATGGTCTACTCCTAAGCCTGGCCCTCTGTTAAAAAAAACTGTCCTTATTTATATTAAATTTTTAAGTGCTCGATCAAAAAATGCTTGAAATGCTTATCGCAGTTGAAAGCTTATTGAATTCTAGAAAACCTTGGTAAAAAATTGAATTCATAGTGCAAATTCAAACTTCGTGTTGGGTAACTGTTAATTTCGTTGGTAGGTATAGGAAATGAACTGGTCAAAATATTTTGGTGCATTTCCTGATAAAATTTTTAAAATAAAAATTATTGATAAATAAAAATTCTACCTTTAACAGAAAGCCAATCTAAAACTTGGAGCATAGTTGTAATTGGAGTGAGTCTGTGACATTTCAGAAGTATCCGCATTCCTCTAATCTGTATTTTCTGTAAAAATTCAATACTATTGCCATCAAGTAGTGATAATAAGCTAGCACAGTAATCGAAATGTGGTTGAATAATGACATTATAGACTCTAAGACAGGTTTGCAAGGTCAAATTGTTGCTAACGCGTGTGAGGAAAAATAAATTTTGTGAGATCTTGTTGTAAGTATATTCAAAATGGTTTTTAAAACATAGTTTGTTGTTAATCATAAAGCCTAGATATTTAATTTTTTGTACAATTTCAATATGCTCGTCATATATTTTTATAGTAATGCATGTGTTGTCAATTTGATTAATTTTAGTCGGTATACTAATGACCCTTGCTTTAGTTTTACTGATATTAATCTTAAGCTTGTTTGTACTAAGAAATATTAATATTTTCCTTAAAATATAATTTAATTTATTGATTGCTTGTGGTAATTCTTCATCGCTTACAGCTTATAGTGTATCATCAGCAGAAAGGTTTAAAAATTCACAACAGAATTAATATCATTAAGGTAGAGTATAAAAAGGAGAGGTTCCAACACACTACCTTGTGAAACACCGATATTAACAGGTTTCACACTTGATATCGTAGCCATTAACTTTGGTACATTGGGTCCGGCCTAAAAGATAACTCTTAAACCTATTAAGAACCTTTCCTCCTATCCCATAGATTTGAGTTTTTGAAGCAAAATTGGAATATTTATGGTTTTAAACGCCCTCTTGAAATCTAAGAAAACTGCAATAATGTATTTGTTTTCATCTACACTTTTTTTCCATTTTGAAATTTTGAGTTAAAGAACTGTTTCGCAGGAATGTTTACTTGGAAATCCATCCAAATTTTATTTGTCTAGATGTATTCCTTCATTTGTTGGCACAATGTTAGTTCAAGGATTTTTTTAATTGAAGGAAGGGTATTGATAGGTCTGAAGTTGGTTGCTTCACTATTATTAACAATTTTTGAGATTGTTATGATGGTACTAAGCTTAAGCTCTTGTGAAAAGCAACCTACTTGAAGCGAGCTGTTTATAAGTTATAATATGTCCAATACCTCTAAAAATATTTTTCCAAACTTTGTTGTTCACTATTCATAGTTGCCCTCAGTTCCTTTATCGATCTGAATTCTGACAATGAACAAGTTATAATAGGGAGATCAACGTTAGACCAATCAGCTGACTGTGGGATGGTTTTTTTGTGCGTATGGAACAACTATAGGTTCTAGAACATTTGTAAAGATAAGTTCTGATGATAAAAAATTATCCATCAGAACAAGCTTACAAAAATTCCTTGCCATATTATAATTATGCGTCCTCTGTATGTGTGAACCTCTTGTGTATGTTGCATTTGATTTCTTGCGACAGGTTCTCTTCATACGCGTATCCTTGGATAAACCAGACCGAAATTCATCGGTAAAAAGAACATTTTGCCATTGATTTTGTCCCCCACAAAAATTAAATACTATCCACAATCAATATTAAATTAAAGCAAAAAATTATATTAGATAGCTAAAACCCAAACTTGTCCTTAAAAGCCCAGAAAAAAAACTAGTGTGGCAGTCACTGGGACAGCCGGCAGAAGTTATACTTCTGTGCACGCGCATGGATTCATAAATTTGTATGCGAGTGATTTAGCAAAATCATTATATGATATTCGTGGTAGACGACCCCAAAAACCTCCTAGTACCTTGTGCACACTCTTTTTGTATCGAATTTGCCTAAAATTCCTGGAGACGAGGTCCATATTAAGCACCATATGTTTCGAAGACCATCGCCATTATTATAATTGTATTTAGCAACTTAAAAAACCGCCGAGTACAAAGTGTGCACTGATTTCGTAAGAATTTACATAAAACACCAGGAGAAGAGGTAAACATCCTAGGAACCAAGTGCCGCGGAGACTTTCGACATCATGATATTCGTGTATATAAATTGAACCCATTTTCAGCAATACTTACCGAGTTGTAAGTTTTCTCTCTATTGTCTGTTCGAAATGTACTTTTCAAAGGCAGAAATGCAATTTCCCATTTTTACATTATAAAAAATAGCGACAAATTTCCTGATATCTAACGAATCCACCACAAAAAAAGCATTCCGATCCATCTTACGTTACAAAATTTGAAGGTTTAAGTGCTTTATTTCCTCGACTATTCGTAAAAACTCTGTTTATGTAGCCAACAACCTTAAAAGCATAGAGCAGAATATACTGCAACTATGTGACGGTATTTTAGACTACAATACAATACTCATTACTGAATATTATTATTAATATAAAATACTAAACTTTATATGTATACTTACGTGACAGAATTATAAAATAATCTGTCAAATAATCATGTGGTCCGTCACTATGATATTCATACATTAGTTCAGACTGTTTTTTGTATATCTATCCCTTTTCAATGTACTGAATGTTAAAACGGTATTCAAAGGACTTATAGTTATGACTAATAACATGTGGTAAATATTTCATCTTTATTTTTACCGACCAATATACCTTATAAGTTTCTGTCTCTCTCTTACTCACACCATTACATATGTAATGATTTTTCCCATTTAACTCTACACAAATCTTTTCCACCGAGTACACGAATAGAAGTATATCTTCAAAAATCAAATCTATTCGTAAGCTTTTACGTTAAAGCAGGACAACAGACTTTCTACGGTTTTATTATATGTATAGATATAAATGCACCTTGTGATTTAGTGTGTGTGTGTGTCAAATTGTTAAATATAAGTTAAATAAATTTCATTCCTATTTAGATTTCACACTTAAATAACCAATTATAACGTAATTTACTTATGCAATTTAAACGTGGTAAGATAAGAATCTAAAATGAGGTTTCACACGAAAATTCCGCTACTAAAAGACATTTACGTAGCACGGAAGACCCCGATTTCCAGAAATTAATTTACTCGAAGCTAAATCACGAGGAATTAACTTTGACCAGACTTCTTGCGCCAGTTACAACGTGAATCGTGCTAATTATTTGAAGTCTCTCATGCATTTTTGATTAACTTTAGGCTAAAGATTTACGTGTGTTTTTAATGTTCTATTAAAATTGCTGTAAGCAAAATCTCATAAAATAATCTTGCTGTAGAAATTCACAAAAAAAAACATTTTTTTTACAACTCTCAAACTTTCACACGCATGTATGTATGTGGGTAATCAGGGGTAACAGATACACCGGCGACTTATAAGATCTGTTGTGTCCTCTTTTTCTTGCTATAATTCTGATATCTTTTCAGACTCTTATAGTACCTACTAATTTTCTTAATTGTGTAGGATATCGTTGAGCTTCAAATTATGGAGATTTTCCTTTTCTCTTTCCTATGATCCTATGTATCTGTACCTAGAATAACGTAATGCAATGCATTCTGAGAGTATGTGTATTGAGGTTTCGTCCTCTGTCTCACAGAATCTGCACTTTGCTTTATCTACTAATCCTAGTTTCTTTATGTGTCTTTTTACCTGGCAGTTAATATTCCCATTATAATACGCAGGTTGTTTTTATTGAGGTTTAGACAGCTGAAAGATCTCTTCTGATTATAATTTCCCAGGAAAATCTTCGGTTGTCTTAGTTCTTCCAGATCGTTAGAGTACTTGGGTTTTCTCTATATAATCTTTTTTTTTTAAGACTGTACTACTGCTGATTCCATAGAACGGTTTTTGTCCCCAATATGCGTTTTTTTTTCTATTTCTATGTGTCCTGGAACACATAAGAAAATAATAGTGTTATTTTGTCGTAGTTCATTTTGTTTACCTATGCATTCACAGACGACTATCTTTGAACAGATTGTGTGTGAGATCAGTGTGTTGAGGGCTTCTTGGCTATCTGAGATGATTACAATTTTTTGTCTACGATAGTTCCTATATTAAATTCTACACATATTTGCCTCTTGAATAATGCTTGGGCTTTTTTAGTATTTGACTCTATATCCAAAAACCCCTGCTCTAGTTCCTACATTTGTCTTGAAGTCGTCCGTATACCACTAAAAGGCATGTTGGTTTAGCCCTAATATGGTGTCTTACGCTTTTAGATCGTTTCAGTATTTAGATTTTTCTCTATCCACTTTTTTTCTTATTTTTTCCAAATACCTATGGGGTTTCAGATCCTTTTTTTTTCTAGCTTATTTGCTGTTTTGTTTTGCACGGATTTGGGCTTAAATCATGTTTGGGTATGTACTCAGGCTTTTTGAGTACTTGGCTCTAGGTCCAAAAACCCTTCCTCGTATTTCTTCATTTGTCTTGGAGTTTTTTTATCGCATTTATTTATCCCCAGGGTCTCCAGATTGTGGAACTCCTTACCTTCCCACGTCTTTCTCACTCGTCCTAACTTGCAGACCTTTAAATCCCAAATTAATAAATTGTCTCTTCTGCCGCAATAAATGTTCTCGGTACATTTGTATTGTAACGGGATAACCGTAAAGGAAGGGACCTTAATTTGAAAGATTGTTGTTGACAGTTGATTTTTAGTTGTTTGTAAAAAAATCAACTGACCATTTTAAATAATGTTTCTAGAAAATTCTAGAAACTTCTAAACACACTGACTAGATTAAATAATGTTGTATATAAGGGATGCATGAGCAGTTTAAGTCAGTTCGAGTCAAGTGTTCAGAAGAGTTCATTGTATTGTCAAGTAGTTAGACGTTATCCAGCAGAGTTCAGTGTATCTTAACAATTTTGTAAATAAATTGTGTAAAAAGCCCCCATACGTGTTTCAAATTGGTGTCAGGTGTGGGGTGAAGATACAAGAATGCCTGGAAAAAAGATAACTGATTTATTGGTGGCTGAGCTCAGAAGAGAGCTCGAGGAATTAGAATTGGAAACTACTGCAAGCAAATCCGTATTGTTAAGAAGGCTCCGTGAATACTATGTAAATAATGATTTGGACCCTGACGCTGTGGAGTTCGAAGACCCAGTTCAAAAAGCAAATTCTGAACTAGCTCAACAACTTTTCCAGCTGAAAGAGGAGCTATCAGGACGAATGACTAGCCAACATGAGGAGCTATCCAGTCAGATGAAGAGCCAGCGCGAAGATATGTCCCAGCTGAAAGAGGAGCTATCAGGACGAATGACGAGCCAGCAAGAGGAGCTATCCAGTCAGATGAAGAGCCAGCAAGAGGAGCTATCCAGTCAGATGAAGAGCCAGCGCGAAGATATGTCCCAGCTGTCACAAAGAATGACGAGCCAGCAAGAAGAACAGACGCAACAATTTTCCCAGCTATCACAACGAATGTCTACACTATCAGATGATTTATCCAGTTCGTTTTCCCAGCAAATATCACATCTTCGAGATGAACAAAATCAGCAAGTGTCCAGCTTGCGAGACGAACAAAATCAGCAAGTGTCCAACTTGCGAGACGAGCAAAACCAGATCAACCAGCAAATGCAGTCCGAGATAAGGAAGCTCCAACAAGAACAGGAAGCTAGCCGCCGAAACCAAACCATCCACCACGGCGACGGAGATTTCCGCCACGCAGACGTCGAACGACAAAGAAGCGAGGAGACGACCCATGTACGAACGACGATGAAACCCCCGACCTTCGACGGGAAGACTTCCTGGCCAAATTACCTGAAACAATTCGACGCAGCGGCCAGAGCTAATTGATGGTCATCCCAGGAGAAAGCATTGTCCCTAACCGTAGCTCTGCGAGGCGAAGCTTTAGACGTCTTTTAATCATTGACACCGGATGAAGCTGACAACTTCGAGTTATTGGTGAATCGTCTAGAGATGCGTTATGGTCAAACTCATCTACAACCGGTGTACCGAATGCAGTTAAAGAGCCGAAAACAGAAAAATGGAGAAACTATCCAGGAATTTGAAGCGGATGTAGCAAGAATGGTACGACTTGCGTATTCAAATGCAGCGGAGGATTTCCTGGAGTGCCTAGCAGTCCAAACCTTCACCGATGGTCTACGAGACGTCGAGTTGCAGCGCGCTGTACGGTTGGCGCGGCCGAAGACTCTTGTGGACGCCTTGACCATTGCCCTGGAGTTTGAGGCGGTAACGGAGGCCTCACGTGGAGTTACTCGACTAAAGGGAAATCACCGGTAACTACGACCATGCCGTTCATTCCGTTAGCGACGTTGAAGCGGTAGTAGAGAGATTAATGAAGTTATCTCCAAGAAGAAGGCGCCAAGTGAGATGCTGGAACTGCGGAGAACTAGGCCATATAAGAAATACTTGCCCCCAAAAAGAAAAATCTTCTGCTGAAGTACCCCAGCAGCAGGAAAACTAGAACGGGTCGACTCCTGGAGGGCGAAATCGACCCCAAACATTCCCGAAGCCCCTCACACCATTAAATTGGCAACTCTGCGACATCACGTGGACAGCTTATATGTAGATGGCCTCCTTGATGGGAAGAATATTAGCATGCTGGTAGACACTGGAGCTACAAAAACTATCGTCCGACCAACCATCATTATGTGAAATAAGATATTGCCTACCAGTTGGAGACTGCGTACCGCTACCGGAGATTCTGCTAGAGTCTACGGTGAGATACAGGTGACGCTACAGTATGGTTCAACCTCTCTTGTTCACTCAGTGCTGGTGGCTGACGTTGATGAAGATGTTGTTCTGGGCATGGAACTTATGCTCCACTGTGGTTTTCATTTGGATCTTCGCCAACGTATCCTTCGTACTGGTAATGAAGAAATATTCCTGCACCGAAAACAAGTTGACAATTCCTTGATTAAGCTAATCGATGATATCGAACTTCCGGCAAGCTGCGAATGTGTCGTCACAGCGCGGTTGGATGGACTGGAGCCAGATGGTGCCCCAGCCATGATAGAGCCGAAGAACCATGACCATGAATTGGGAAAAGGACTCCTTGTGGGTAAGACTCTTGTTAGATCCGCCAAAGAGGTACCCATCCGAGTTATCAACTTGAACGATCATCCAGTTCTTCTCCGAAAGGACACGGAAATGGGAAGTTTAGAACCAGTAATGGCCATAAATCACAAGATAAATGTTACGGAAACAGATGAGACCAATGAAATTGAACAATTAATGACAAAATTAGACCCCTCTTTGTCAAAATTAGAAAAGAAACAGGTAAGAGATCTACTTTACCGTTATAAACCTGTATTTGGTTCTAAAAGTAAACTGGGAAGAACTGATGTTGTACAACATAGAATTGACACTGGTGATGCACGTCCGATTCGACAGGTACTCCGAAGGATGCCTCAAGTTAAAAAGGAAGAAGCAGACAGAGCCCTTAAAGAAATGATTCAAAATGGCATAGTCGAACCATCCAGTAGTCCGTGGGCTTCTCCTGTGGTATTAGTGAGAAAGAAAGACGGATCAATGCGGTTTTGTGTCGACTATCGAAAGCTAAATGATGTCACTAAGAAGGACAGTTATCCTCTGCCAAGGATTGATGATGCCCTCGACGCTTTGGCGGGTTCTACTCTGTTTTCTACCTTGGACCTTAAAAGCGGATACTGGCAAGTTAAAATGAATCCTGCAGACAAAGAAAAGACTGCCTTTACCAGTGGATCAGGGTTATGGCAATTCACGGTCCTTCCATTTGGCCTCTGTAATGCTCCTGCGACGTTTGAACGACTAATGGAGAACATCCTGCGGGGTTTGTCATGGGAAACTTGTCTAGTTTATCTAGACGACATCATCATAATGGGTAAGACCTTTAAGGAACATTTATCTAACCTGGAAGAAGTTTTTAAAAGATTACAGAACGCTAATCTAACATTGAATGTTAAGAAATGCCACTTGTTCCAGAGACAGGTCAACTATTTAGGACATAACGTAAGCAAGGATGGCGTTGCTGTTGACCCCGCTAAGATACAAGCCGTTCAGGAATGGCCAATCCCTATCGACAAACATCAGCTCCGGAGTTTCTTGGGTCTTTGTTCCTATTACCGACGATATGTCAAGAATTTTGGAGACATCGCCAAACCCTTGACACGTTTGACAGAACAAGATAAGTCCTTCTGTTAGGATCAGGAATGTCAAAAGGCGTTTGAAATATTGAAGAAACAGCTTACGTCAGCACCTGTTCTTGCTTATCCACTTCCTGATGGTAAGCTTATTCTGGACACCGACGCCAGCAATGTGGGAATTGGAGCCGTCTTGTCACAGCTACAAGACGGTAAGGAAAGAGTGGTTGGTTACTTTAGCAAAACTTTATCGAAAGCTGAAAAGAACTACTGTGTAACTTGGAGGGAACTGTTATCAGTTGTAAAATCCGTCGAACACTTTTATAAATATCTGTATGGCAGAAAATTCCTGATCAGAACAGACCATGCTAGTTTAAAGTGGCTACTTAGCTTTAGGAACCCAGAAGGACAGATAGCAAGATGGCTCGAAAAACTGCAGGAGTATGATGTTGAAATCGAGCACAGACCTGGAACCAGACATCGTAATGCTGATGCACTTTCCAGAAGACCATGTCGACCTGATTGCCCCCATTGTACCCGTATGGAGCAGAACGAGGAAAAACTTGCCTTAGTTAAGGTTGTGCCAGAAGACGAGAGCTCTATGCTGGAGGAGCAACAAGAAAACGATCCCGTTCTGAGAAAGATTAGGGAGTGGAAGACAATGGACCATCGTCCGTTGTGGAGAGAGATATCCTCATCCTCTCCTGCTTTAAAAGCATACTGGTCCCAATGGAACTCTTTAATTTTGGACGGAGGGCTCGTTAAAAGACTTGTAGAAAATTCCGAGGGCACAGAAACAAGGAAACAAATAGTGGTCTCAAGAAATGCTGTACCGGAAATTTTAAAACAGATGCATAATGATAGTTCTGGAGGACATCTGGGTATCACGAAAACGCTGCAAAAGATCCGAGATAGATTTTACTGGGTAAATTGCACTAATGATGTTAAAGATTGGTGTCGTAAATGCACTACATGTGCTGCCAGTAACGGTCCGCACCAAAAACCGAAGGCGGAAATGCAGCAATACCTGGTTGGAAGTCCTTTTGAAAGAATCGCAGTAGATGTATTGGGGCCACTTCCACAGACCGATGTAGGAAACAAGTACATCTTTGTTGTAATGGACTACTTCACTAAATGGGTTGAAGCATATGCAGTTCCCAATCAGGAAGCTACCACTTTAGCAGATATATTGGTTGAAGAATTCGTAAGCCGATTTGGGGTACCATTAGAATTACATTCAGACCAAGGAAGAAATTTTGAGAGCAAGCTGTTTCAAGAAGTTTGCCAAAGATTAGGCAACCACAAAACGAGAACCACAGCGATGCACCCTCAGTCTGATGGAATGGTGGAACGAATGAACCGGACTATAACCAACTATCTGTCAAAAGTGTTGTCAGATTGTCAGAGGGATTGGGATCGACATATTCCACTATTTCTAATGGCAATTCGATCGGCCATCAACGAATCAACTGGCCAAACGCCTGCGAAGGTCCTGTTCGGTAGAGAAATGAGGCTACCATGTGACTTGGTGTTTGGTTGTAAACCTGGTGAAGAAATGGCACGTGAACAATATGTCACCGACCTTCAGAATCGAATGGAAAATATACACAACCTGGTGCGTGGAAAACTACAATTATCTAGTGATCGGATGAAGAGGTACTATGACACACGGACAATGGAAAAGAGTTACCAAGTTGGAGATTTAGTCTGGCTCTATAACCCCCGACGGCGTCGAGGTATTTGTCCCAAATTACAAAAGAACTGGGAAGGTCCTTACACCATCAAGAAGAAGATTAACGATGTCATTTATCGGATCGTGAAAATTCCCAGAGGGAAACTCGTCGTGGTCCATCATGATCGTTTGGCGCCTTACCAGGGAAACCACAGTGGAGATGCGCAGCATCTCCAAGAAGATGGTTTGGCTGGCTCAGGGAGTGTGCGGGATTCCGATGTAGGAAATAACATTCCAGGAGGAATGAATCTATGGAGGGGGCAGTGTAACGGGATAACCGTAAAGGAAGGGACCTTAATTTGAAAGATTGTTGTTGACAGTTGATTTTTAGTTGTTTGTAAAAAAATCAACTGACCATTTTAAATAATGTTTCTAGAAAATTCTAGAAACTTCTAAACACACTGACTAGATTAAATAATGTTGTATATAAGGGGATGCATGAGCAGTTTAAGTCAGTTCGAGTCAAGTGTTCAGAAGAGTTCATTGTATTGTCAAGTAGTTAGACGTTATCCAGCAGAGTTCAGTGTATCTTAACAATTTTGTAAATTAATTGTGTAAAAAGCCCCCATACGTGTTTCAGTATTTAGGTCTATACCTATGAGGACATCCTAAATTAAAAAAAGCCTCAATTTGGTGTCTTTGTCCCATGCAGATTTACTACCTAGTTTTGTGGAGAATTTTCTCACAAAATAAATGTCATCTTGGAATATTTCCAAAGGTTTAATCAAATTAAAAGGTATCGAGGTTTTTCCTCAATTATTTCTGCTTTGACCATTCTATATATTGTTTTCTTTTCTACACTCTCTACTTGCATGTGTAGTGAAGACAGATTTAGGATTACTTTCATTGCAGCAGTGAAGCATGTTTCCATTGCTTTAGTGATGCACGTATAGGCTAGCATCTGAATCTTCGAGAGGTTTGTCCCTGTACTACTCATATTAGCAAGTGTGCCCCAGGCTTGCCCCTAAGTGATGGTTGATTTCACTATTGTTGTGTACATCCATTGCAATGTACTTGAATACATTTCCAATTTTTTTCTGTTATGTTTCTGCACACCATGAGGGCCTTTGTAGCTTTGTGTATTATTTCGTTTTCGTGTTTGTTTTAGAGTAACCTGTTATCTAGGCTTAGCTCTAGATATTTAACTTCTGTTTTCTACTAAATGATATTCTCAGCTACCTTGACAGTGTTTAAGTTTTACGTTCCTTTTTCTTTGTAAAGGCTACTAAAGTGATCTTGGTGGAGTTGATATTAAGTCCCACCGAATTACACGATTGCTTTGCTTTGTTCAGTCATTTTTCGACTATGTCACAGAGGACATTCTTATACTTTTTTTCTTGCAAGAGTTACTCAAAGGAATAATCTTGGCAAGGTATATGTAGTTTGATCAATTGCTAGAGTAAGCTGACCATAGTAAGACACCACTTGAGTGGGGATACCATTCTCTTTGCAGGCTACCTCTGGTTGTTTTGATGGAGATCGTGTTTTTATTTTTGCGGTTTTTGTAGACAGCAATTGCAAAATTGAAAATGAAGTCAGGAGTTGAGCGCATTTTCCATAATCTTATCTTCGCTGATACTCGCTAGCAAATTTGGTACTAATGGGGAATTTTTGAAAATTTTAAAACTTTTAAATTTTTTTAGAAAATATACAAACAAAAATACATTAAATGACATTAAGGAGAAATTGAAAAAATGTCGCATCCAGCAGGACTTGAACCTGCAACTTTAAGCTCTACGCGCTGACGGTCTAACAACTAAGCTATGAATGCCTATCAAATCGTTTTTCGCTCATTAAATTCAACTCATATCACATGTGATACTTACTCACATTCTCCCTAAGCACATATAGGATGCGACATTTTTTCAATTCCGTTTAATGTCATTTAACGTATTCTTGTTTGTATACTTTCTAAAAAATTTCAACATTTTTAAAAATCCCATAAGAGATAGGTAAAAAAATAATTTAATAAAATAAATTACCTTAGTTGTTTCTTACCAAAGTCGATTGTCGGTTTTTTTTAGGGATTCGCTAATTAAAACCAAAATTTTTGTAATTTTAATTACAAGCTCGTTTAAAAAGACAACCGGTAACATGACAATTCACAGTTGGCAGTTACTAGTTAACCATTGACCTTTAAAAGTTGTCATTTGACAGTTAGACATTTAACAGTTTAAAGATTATTATATTTGACATAAAATATACATTTGTGACAATTAAATATTATAAAACTTTACAGTTTTAATGATTTTGAAATTTTTTAATTAACATTTGACGTTGTTGTTTTTCTGACGTTTCTCAGTTTTTATTTGTCAGTTCATATTTAACAGTTAACGTGTGTGAGCTGGCATCTGACAGTTGACATTTAACAGTTGACATTATTCTCTTATATCTTTATTGGTAGTCTTCAGAAACCCTTCAGTTGACTCATATGAAACGGTATTTTTTTCTATAGGTATGATTTTTTCTTCCAAAATTCCAAAAGTCGGGACGAAATGTCTTAAAATTCTTTTTCATTGTCCTTCAAAAAATGACTAAAACTGATTCAATCCAGTTATAATTTATATCAAATATCAATCTTTAAAGCACGTGTAAAAACCGGCCCTGACTTTGATGAATAATCAACAACTGATATTTGGTCAAACTAAAACTACTGGATTTTAGTTAATATCAATAGAATATTACCCTTTTTTAATACTTACAATAAATAAAATAATCAAAGAAAACAATATTAAAATCGACTTACATGTATTTTGAAGAGGCTAAACACAAGAAAGAACGTACCAACTCATAGAGGAAGGAAAATTACTAATCACAACGAGAAAAATTATTCAATTTTACTGTAAAACCGCTCACGGTAAATTTTTGAACTACAACTATTGAAGTAATTGTCACCGATATAAACAAAAATATTCAGAATACAAAACGATGAGATATATTGTTACAACCTTGACATATTTTGACTTTTTAAATTGTTTGGAAATCTCAACTACATTGTATGCGCCAAACTGAACGACACTCGCATTAAAATCCTTGTTACATTGTTATCGTTATCTAGTAAAATCTGCTGATATCAAGAAAATTTACACAAAAGCAAACCTGACTGTACGAAGAATATCTGCCTTAATTTTATAAAAATTATCAGAGTAGCCATCCACTACAACATATGTATATGATAAGCTAGGGGATGTTTGAATAATCCAGTTAATCATTGCAGCATGCCGAACCTGATCCAATGTTGCAGCCATGCAACAAATTGTGATTTTCCGTGGAATTATAGGGATTTCTAATGGATTTAAGAGACGGAGAAGAGAATGGATCCCATAAATCAATATTGACGAAATACCGATTCTATCACGTATTAATTTGTGCTGTTTAAGAATACCTAGAATTATATGTTCCTGCATAATTTCTAAAGTGATAGATTATTATTATTTTTTTATAAATATGTTGGGCATAAGAAACTTTATATAAAAAATGATACAACATGGACTGGAAGTATTTGTAAATGAAAATAGAGTCAGTCTCAATTTCAATTGAAATCGTAGCTGCTCCGGTTGACAAGATAATAAAATTTTAAGATTTTTTAAGAAAAGTTTGTGATATTTAATAATCACCATAATAAATAATAAATAAATATATGAAAGAAAATTTATTTATAATGGATCTTCCTCAGGGGTGCCCTCTGTCGTCGATTCTCCAGAAGTGTAAATCGCCCGTAAGGAAATCGGTTGCTTAGATTTGAATTTTGCATGAGAGTTTAGATTTTGTTATACAGTTTCTTAATTTGAAAATAAATGAAGTTTAAAGATATTAATAAAAATTATTTGAAAAATATTTAGTTTTTGTTGATTTTTACATATTTCATTGTTTGTTTTCAAGCTTTCACAATTTTTGTTTTCGTTATATTTTGTAATTTTTATAGTTGTTTGTTTTGATTTCCTACATTTTTTGTTTTTTGTTATGGTATTATCTTGATTTGTTGCTATTCTTCTTCGACTATTTTTTGTTTTACTTTAGTTTCTCGTTTTTACCTATTTATAATAATGTTTTTGTAATATTCTTGTTTTTTTTTTCTAACATATTTAACAATTGAAATTTTCCGATTTTTTGTCGTTTTGTTCCATTGATCCGTATATTTTTTTAATATTTTTTTAAATTCTTCATTTTATTGTCGCATTTTATTGATTCGCTACAATCCGGCCTAGGCCAAATCCGAATAATCTTTTAACTCTATTATTTAGCGATCGGAATATAACAGCATCTACCGAGTGTTTCAACTTATTTTTTCTGATTTATTTTTCGTTTTTTTTTATTTCATTCTTTTTTCTCCCTTTTTCATTTTTTTAGCTATTTTTTTTGTTTTTTCAATTACATTTGATTTTTGTTTTTTCGTATTGTTTTCAGTTTTTTAACTATTTTTAAATATTTTTAGGTTTGTTTCTTTTTTTGCGATTTTTGAAATTTTTGGTTTTTTGTGCTAAAAAAAGGATTTTTTTATCTTTTAAAAAATCTTTTTTATTTGATTTTGTTGATTTAATAATATTTTTTTGATTCTTTTCACTACTTTTTTTTGTTATATTATTTAATTTTTATAGTTTTTTTGCATTTATTTTAAAATGTTGTGATATTCTCTGGTTTTTCTGTCCTTTCTTTTTCCTTCATTTGCCATTTTACTTAAATTTCTCGTTTGCTACCAAATATTTAACCTTTTTTACATTTTTTTTTTAATTCTCATTGAGTTGGTTGTGTTATCATCGACAAAAGAAATTTTACAAGTTATGGTTTGATTCTTTTTTGTTTTGTTTTTTCCCATCTGTTTTTTTTATTTTTTTAAATACTATTGTTTTTTCCACTTTCCTGGTTTCTCCCGTCTTCCCGTATAAAAAGTATTCACAAATATATAAACAAATTGCTTTAAAATGTCTTAAAATAATTTCTCAATTGTCATTTAAAACTTTTTTGTTATACAAAACTTACGCCTTTATATCTGTATTGCATTCTGTATCAAGCCCGCCAAAAGAAGTTTTGAAAAATCTTTAAAATATTGCTTTAAAAGTAAAATTTATTTTATTTTTTCAATAATGTTTGTTTTTTATTACGTTCAATCAATCAACCCAGACCCCAATCTTCACAATGTATTAAAATATTCATCCTTTGCTTTTTTCTCTTTTTCTCTTTTACCCTACATCCTCAGAATAGATTTGAAATTTCATTTGGAGGAAATCTGAACGGATCAAAGTGACAAACAAAACGGTGAATAGAAATGCCGAGACTATTCAACATTTACCATTCACAAATTTCTTTTTAAAAATTTGTGTGTTGGAAATTGAATATTTTATTTTCTATCTATCATCGCCTTACACAGTTGTCGGATTGTTGCCTAAGGTAAAAATTTCTAAAATGCATCATACCAGTCAGTATACGAGGTCTATCGCAAAGTAAACAGAACTTTTAATATATATCAGATGCTAGTAGCGCCAACTGTTATTAAGGCAAGCATTCGGTAGGTACATCTTTCATTGATATTTTGTCAAAATTTCATGGAATCGAACCAGTCACGCCAAGTTATCGCGCTAAAAGTGACAGCACCTTTTTAACATCGCTCGAAAAATCAGAATCGAAAAAAAATTATTAAGTTCTGTTTTGAGCTTGGTAAAACATTAATCGAAACAAACATTTGTTGAAACAAGTTTATGGTTATGATTGTTTAACTCGTAGCTGAGTTTAAGAGTGGTTTGCACGCTTCAAATATGGTCATGAGTCGCTGGAATACAACGAACATGTTCGCCCGCCGAAATTTGCGATTATGACAAAAACTCAAAAAAGTGCGCCTTTTTATTAAAATAAAGCCAAAAAGGTCGTTGAGATACATGCAAATGAAATTATATATCTCTAAAGATTTGATCTATCGCATTTTAATCGAAAATTGGACATGAGAAAAGTGTGTTTGTTCCGCACGGATAACCAAAAAGTACTTCAAATTCAACATTCGAGAAACATTATTAAAGAGGCCAAGAAAGATAAAAAGTTTCTGTACAACATTGTAACTGGTGACGAAACATGGTGTTTTCACAAACGACCCCGAAACTAAGCGTCAAAGTTTCTTATGTAAGCACTCAAGCGAGCCAAATCCGAAAAAAATCTCTTTGGAAAAGTCAAAAGTGAAAACAATGTTGATTTGTTTCTACGATTTGAAGGAAATTATTCATAAAGAATTCTCCGGATATGGCACCGTGCGAGTCTTTTCTGTTAGGTAGACTTCATTTGCCCATGGAGGGTTAGCGGTATGCCGACATAGAGGCCGTTGAAAAAGCGACTATAACCATTTTGAAGAACATCTCGGTCAATGTGCTGATATCATCATTCGAGAAACTAGTGCATTGTGCAAATCGCTGTATTAATATTTTGAATAACATAAATTCCAAATTGTTAATTATTTTTCTTTGTACTGTCTACTTTGCCACAGACCTCGTACGTGGCAACATATAAAAGACAAGAATACAAAAAATATAATTGATTACAGAATTCTGAAACCCACTCTTTGTTATTGAATATGTTAAAGCTCTTTTTCAATTACCTATACCAAGTATATCGACAACACTGCTTTTTAGCGACAATCTTCCAGCTGCGAACCTTGTCGAGAAAATGATACAAAACCTTTCTGAATTAAATAAACAAGTCTGCATCAACGTAGATATACCATTTGAAAATGCAAATGCTTTCTCTTTATATTTTCAGTTTCGCGATATGTACGAGGAAAACGAATAGTAATGGAATATAAAAAAAGTTTACAACACCAAATGTATGTAAATAGGGCAGCTATAATGTTATATGGAGTATCTACTGGTTTAAGTATTTCAAATGTTTGATGTGCCCATAAAATAAAAACTTGATATGTAGTTAAATTGAATTTTGGTTACTACTTATGTAAATGGTTGTAAGAATTGAAAAATTGAACAATGTAAATGGGATATTTGGTTAATAACATCAAATGTGCTATATGTTTCTGCTTAGAATATTTTTTTGTTTTTGGATGGTTTATCTCTAAAAAAAGGGTTATATATTTCAGATGATTTTGTAGACTTCATCTATAGATATAAAAGAGAGTTTGTATGTATATAGGCACTCATCACGATATCTATGGAACTATAAGGCCGATCGATTTGAAACTAGGTAGAAATATTCCTTATGAGAGGTAGAGGTCAGCTAAGAACGAATTTTACAAAATTCCACCCACAAGGGGGGTTGCGGGGACGTGAAAAAAAAAATTAAAATCTATAAGTCCTACAGGTTTGAAACTTTGCAAAATGGTTATTTTTTTACTTTTTAGGTTAAATGTGAACGGATTTTACAAAATTCCACCCACAAGGGCGATTGCGGGATCGTGAAAAATAAAAAAAAAATTAAAATTTAAAATCTATAAGTCCTACAGCTTGAAACTTTTCAAAATAGTTATTTTTATAATTTTGAGGTCAATTGTGAACAGATTTTACGAAATTCTACCCACAAGGGGGGTTGCAGAGGCGTGAAAAATAATCTATACATATGATGAAAATGTAGAAATAAAAATTCTGTACATTAAAGATATTTAAAAAGTACTACATCCATATAGAACCCAAAAAATGTGGTTATATTTTTTTGTCTGTCTGTCTGTATGTTTGTGCGCGCATCGCATTAAAACTAATGATCCGATTCGAATGCGGTTTTCACAGATGTAGAGCTTAATTTTTCACAAATTTAGTTTATATTTTGTGCCCAATCTAAATGAGAATTAATCTCAATACTCAAGATCTTGCCTCATTGACTATCTGAATATCGGAGCCATTTAAGTTTATGCTATCTGGTGAATTAATTCTTGACTGGTAAGTATTAAAAAGCAGGATAATTGTTTTTTCTCAATGTTGAATATCTAACATTTTATTATTTGCCCTTAATTGTAAATCAAAATAGTTTGCATCAAGTGGTGTCGTCAGCATAATTGATCACATGGAAGTTATCTTGTGGTGTTCTTGTTGCACACGACGTATAAAATTAAATAACTTTCCCGGGTTTTATACGTTGTATACAAATTATGCAATAAGAAATAGTATTTATTTATAGGAAAGAAACAAAAATTACCACTTCCCGTAGTATACTTTGATAGAGCAACTCTTAAGGAAGCCAACGATATGTCGCAGATCATTGTAGCACATTTCTGAAACTTTTTATAACATTTGACAACAAAGCCCTTTTCGCGTAAAATTTACGTATAAATCTGAATAACTAGCTAAATAACAAAAATTTCAAATAAAAAAAAATCATGCATATTTATATCATCGGAATGCATCATTTGAGATAGGTTTTACTGTCAGTAATTGTTTATTGCAGTACAAAAAAATTATTAAATAAATCATTGATTTTTAACGGTTTTATAATTATAACTAAGTACCTACTTATTCGATTTTGATGCGCGACGTCTCATTCGACGTGGAATTTCATCAGTTAAAAATGACTTTAATATCATTTTGCTGCGGCAATATGCAAAAGAGTTAGAGCGAAAAAACTGATTTTACCACATATTTGCATTGTTTTAACAATGAAGCCATGCCAAGTAGCTATTTACGTACATACGGCCACACTAAGTACTGGTTCCCAAAACAGATTTATGGATTTTCAGGAATCTAGGATTTAGTACTTCTCAAATCGCAGATTGCCTGCACTATAATCCCATACTTCTCTAGCTTAATTAAAATTATTTCATGATTCAAACACTCGTATGCCTTTCATAGGTCCAAAAATAATCCCAATACTGTATTTTACCCTTTTTCAATTTATTTAAAATATCCTGAATGTGCTGACGATTACTTAAAATTTGGTTTAATGTTAAAAAAACTAACTAAACGTGTTAACATTACTAATTCGAAAACTTTGAAAAATGATGGGAGTATAGGACGATGATTGCTCAGTTGAGATTGATCCCCCTTTTAATATACTGCTATACTGGTATTATAAACAGCTATTTTTAGCTGTTCTGGAAAAACTCCATACATAAGTGAGTTGTTAATTAACTAGGTAAAGGTTTAATTATACTACTTAAACATAATTTAAATATTCTGGCAGGTATTTCAGCATCTATTCCGCTGCTCATTTTATTTTTGATTTTAGCAACGACTCCAACAATTTCCCTCTAATTCACTGGTTGTAAAAACATTGAATTACAGTTTTCTTGCATATTACATTGAAATTTAGAATTATGAAAGGTAGTACTTAAATTCTGAACAGTCGTTATTAAGATTTTCTTAAAACTAATAAAATCCCATTCTTGCCTCAACTCTTTACAATAATTTAAAGAGAAAGAAAGTCTAACAGAACTTTTGTTGCTATTGTTGAAAAATATCTCAGAATCTCTATTATGCCAAAAAAAGCATGTGTGTTTGGAAACTATGAGGTCTTCTGCATGATGTCGGCTCTAATTTCGTACTTTATTTTCTGTATCCTCATCTAACAAAAAAAATATTCTGATTTTCTGGAAATTTATAAAAGCCCATTCCTGCCTTATCTCTTACAACAATTTAAAAAAAAAAGAATGTCTAGCAAAACGCTTGTTGCTATGGTTAAAGTATATCTCAAAGTCTCTGTTATGCATAGAGATATTATACACTGTTATGTCAAGACAAGCATGTCTGTTTAGAAAGTATGCTAAAAAATTTTGAGGTCTGCAATGTATTGCTTAAAATAGCCTACGTTACACATTATCCCTTGTTCTAAACATATCTAAGCACGATGCTGCTAAACCTTGGATTTAAAGGCCTTGTCAAACAAAAAACTATCCGATCGCGCAACTATCGCTGTGACCAATTACGTCAAAAAGAACACGATCTCGGCAAACCAGTTATTTTAAAACTTGTGACTGGTGCAGATTTCATCTAAGTAACTTTATCGAGCAGTTCTGATGAAGATAACTTCTTTTTTTGCACTATCCTCCAAGAAGAAAAGCCGAGACGAGAGAAGGGTTTGATTAATATCACAGAGTATGTGTAGAACTTTCTTTATTTGAAGACCTCTTTTATACTTATTTTCGAATGTCTCGGTGGCAGATTGAAATAGCAAATTATTTTAATAAGTTTTTTGATTATGTTTTTTCCGACTTCTTTCCAAGCTTCAGCCTTCTTTACATCGTCTTTGTACGCAGCTTCGCGAGTATTGTACAAAAAAACACGAACCTGGACTGGATCAATTAATTTCTCGACATCCAACACCGCGCGATCTCTTCTAGCTTTCTCGATCTGAACTGATCGCTTCGTCTTCCAGCTGTCAGTTTGACATAGGTGATGCAACAATACGTAGTACAGAAATTACAACGGTCAGCGCGATTAATAATAATATCCTAGGTGATTATTGACCTAGGATAACGTTCTCCAGAGATCTGTTGAGTGAGTGAGATCTGTGCGCGTGTGTGTGTTTCTGTATGTTTGGGTCTGTACTCATGCGTTAAGCCTCGTTAATTTTTAACAGTCGCTGCGACCATACCCTTTCCTCAGTTAATCCGCAGATGTTTATTTAATATTTAGCTTATGTCCTCTAATTGCAAGAACTTATGGTGTTGGCCATTTCAAATCAATTGTTTATAGGACTTGACTCGACCCTAAACCTTATGTTTTTTTCCTCACCGTTAGATTTTGTTAGTTAATATTAAAGAAGCTATAAAAAAATAAAAGAAATCAAAATAGGAAATAACACTTTTAAGTAGGTTCAACAATTTATACTTGGGAGTAATAGTGAACGGAAAAAATGATAGAAATGACGAAATCACGAAAAGAATAATAGCAGGCAATAAAGAATAGAGCATATTGGCGATGCTAAAACCTTATAAAGGAAAAGAACTTATTTAGAAAGAAAAGCTAAAAATATACAAAAAGGCAGTCAGACCTGTAGCTACAATGTGCCTCACAAGTGAAGACGAAGAAAGACTAAGAATCTTTAAGAAAAAGATCATAAGGAAAATCGCGGTACCAATAAATATGGAAAACGAGGAAATGAAAGGTAGAGAAGTAAAAACGACCTCCTGATCATAAAAGTCATTAAATGGAAACCAGATAAAGACCGAGAGAAATTAGGGAGAACAAGGTCGACACAGATATTAAATCCGTGAAAGTAAAAAACTGGAGGAAAATATGTACAAAAAGAAAAGTCGCATAATAATTTTTAAAAAGAACCATGAACAATGCGGACTGATTCACCGCGTTAATCGAATCAAATAGTTCTCTGTAGAAGAGCGGCAAACATCCCACTAGGGAATGAGACGCCTTTAGACCAGGAAACGAACGATGGCCTAAAACATCCATTTTGGTCTCATTCTCTTTGTTTCGGCTGTAGGTATTTTTACAAAAAGATATTTTTATTAATAATTAGTTGTCTAAAATAGTTAATTTAAAAATTACTGATTTTAGTCTATAAACAAATTGAATAACTCCGCCGTTTATGAATCGATTCAAAAATTATCTACGCCACTTGAAAGTTTGTAAAAAATACACGCACAAGTTTCTAGAACCATTATAAATCATAGATCTATTGTTTATAAACAGTAAGAACTGAAATTTTAACAATTTGTTTATAAAGTCTTAATATTTGATTTAAAATCAAATTAGCTTTAATTCATAACAAATTAACCTTTTGTAAGCTTGTTAAACTTAAGACGTTTTTAAGCAGCTCCTTAGGTAGTCGTGGTGGGGATAACTTTTTCTCTTTTAGTAAAAAGTGAAAATAGTTCAAAACGGTGCGGGTTTATTTGCAATAGGTATCTCGGCTTCTAGATATCGTAGAACCTTCTTCTTTTTTTAATCCGGGGTAGCTCGTTAAAAAATTAATGTCTGGCTAGTTTACAATCCCTCAAAACCTCACCCAACTATGAAATTAAAAAACTTTTTTAATAATTACTTGCACCCTTTTACCCATAAAATAATATAGAATAGAATATTGAGAGTAAGAAAAAAAAGACGTTTTTTGGTAAAAAATAAGGCAATAATTTTTTTATGACCCACGAGATGAGACGACTTTTGTATTAACTTTATCTAGCATTTCCAACAATAAAATAGCGCCCAGTATTTTTTCGATTATAAAAAGTTTATTTTCCTGGTTAGATCACACGTTTTAGACAACTAACTTAACAGTTTTTAGTCTATACAAATTTAAAATATTCTTAGTAATTCTACGAACTTTTAACTTTGTTTAACATATTATAAACTTTTACATCATATAATTCATTCACTTCTTATTTCAATCTCAGTAGACTATGCATTTTATTTCTTGGATTGGCACTTCAATTTGTTGGGTTGGTACCTACTGTCGAAATATTGACAGCACATTGTCAAAGGTAAAATTGTTGAAGATTCGATAACGAAATATTTGATGCTTTCTTAGATTCAATATACAATGCCAAAAAAAATAAGTACAGAAATTCACAACAGCATCGTTAGATGTTATGGTATGTTTCGGAAACAAGCTAACAGCTGTGAGAGTGTTTATTTAAATCAATTGGCCGAGGTTTTTCAAGTAAGTACGATTTTATGTGTATTTCTTTTAAATCAATGCTAGTCGCTAACATTAACTTATATATTTTGCATTAGATTAATTGAGAGAGGTTTTTGTAATGAATTTATAAATATGTATCACTTTTTTAAATAAAATTTATATTATTAAAAGAACACATAACCGTTTTTGACAGATATCATAATAAATTATATACAATGTTGTCAGATTTCAAATTTCGAAATTATACATTTTTGTAACTATAATTTAATTCAAAATTTTGTTAAATATTTTTAAATCTCTTAACTACCGTTGTGTAACTGAGGTATATTTTTTGAATCTAATTAATATGACAAACATTCTAAATGCTTAATTTTTTTAGATCAGTGTATCGAAAATACGGAAGATTATTAAAGAAGGATTGAAAAATAATGAGAAAGTCGCAGATAAAGGATGTAAAACTGATACATTTGAGAAGTTTATTTTAAAAAAAGACTTACAGCGACAGATTTGGATGTACCATGCTAAAACTGAACATTTTACTTTAGACAAACTTTTGACTGATGCTAAACAAAATTTTGATTTTAAAGGGAGACGTACGACACTATACAAACTTATAAAATTAATGGGATACAAATTTAAAAAAGTAAATGGACGACATATTTTATGTGAACAACGACACGTTAAAATTAGAAAGATCGCTTTCATTCGGAAATATAAACAACTAAAAAGTCTTGCTGAGAGAGTTAGATTCGTGTACCTAGATAAAACATGGATCTATCAAAATGGTAGTTCAGTGCGTCAGTGGGTGCACGATTCTGGCTTAAAAGTAATCCAGCTCGTGTAAAATCCGAAGGAAAGTGATTTACTATTTTACACGCAGGGACTGATACTGGATTTTTGGAAGGATGTGACTTGTTACTAGACTCTTCGAATACAGACCTTGACTATCACAAAAGTATGAATGGTGACCTTTTTAAAAACTGGGTTGTTAATCAACTCATTCCTGCTCTATCTGTATTTCAAGAAAAATGTGTGGTGGTCATGGACAACGCGCCATACCATTCAGTTCAAATTAACAAACCACCCTCTTTTTCAGCGAAAAAAGCAATGATGCAGGAATGGTTTATTAACAATAACATTAGGTTTGACACAAAAATGACAAAGAAACAACTGTACTCTATAATCTTACCTTATAAAACTGACGAAAAGACATATGTAGTGGATGAAATTTTAAAACAACAAGGACATGAAGTACTTTGACTACCACCATACCATTGTCACTACAATCCAATAGAACTAGCATGGGGGTTTACTAAGACATATTATAACAAACATATTACATCTACTTATCTTGACTAGGAAAGAGTTAAAAAAACTTGGACAGAAGCATTGACTAAATGTACACCAGACATGTGGCAAAATTTTTGTAGACATACAGACGAACTTATTTTGGCAGATTGGACTACTTACATGGGAAACTGCTCACATGACAATATTCCTCCTTTAATTATTTCATTGGAGGAATCAGATTCTGACGATTCCGATTTTGGATTTGATAGTGACTCTAATTCTTCCAGTGAAATAATGGAAGAGGATTGATCATACAAATACACCGACAACATTTACATGTTACATCTAAATCTGCATCTGTATTTGTTTTTATTTGCTTTTATGTAATTTATTAAAATATTTTTTTCATTGTATCGGTTTGAAATGTCTAACAAATCTTAATTTTTCTGAAAAATTTCTGTTATAAAGAACATTATTAAAACATCAGCATATTTAAGTCAAATGCGACACCACCTGGGGCAGACCAGGAAAATCAAATTTTTACTGGAGTATAGTTTCCCCAATTAACCCATTGGATGTGAAATTTTATTATCCTACAGCCACTAATACAATAATGTTACACTACGATGCCATTTGGATGTAAAATAGAAGACTTTAAAAAAGATGGATACCTATAGACTTTGAGTACTGTGTTTTTATGTTAAACTCAAAACTGATGAAATAATTTTTTTTTACCACTGCGTGAATAATTTAAAAGTTTTATTATACATTTGTAAAAAGGATCTTTTACTATTGCTTGAGTAATTTAAAAGTTGTATTAAACGTTTTTATTAATATATGTATATGTGCTACATTTTGAATTTTACTTATATTATTTATTTGTAATAAAATGTAAATATAAAAGTATATTTTTCTACAAGCATGCGTAAAACAACACTTTTCCGCACGCATTTTAATTCAGAAAATATCTCTTTCTCTTTTTTTATTAAATGAATATGTCCTTCAATAACCTTTTGGAAAATTATTGTATTATTACTTTTATGTTGTTGTACCTAATACATACAAGTAGTAAAAAAAAGATTATTTTGCATAAAAATAGAGATTTTTAAAATGTTTGTTCTTAAAAAAATCATAATTTATTAAAACACCTCTGTAAACGTTACTCAAAGCAACAACAAACTTTAATTGTCACAAATTAAAATTTTGTTACATTGTTAGGAGTTAAAAATAAAATTTAAAAAATGAATAAAGTATCTTTTTTATGCTTGTAGAAAAAATATTGATCCTAACTCTTGCGGGAAAGTATAACTTTCCGCACTTGATAGGATAATAACTATTTTCGTTCTAGATCATTAATATAATATGATAATTGACTATAAACAGGGATCTGTTCTGTGCAAAGGAATGTGTTATTTTGAATATCAGTCAAAATTCATGTGAATTTAAATAGACCATTCTTGGATATTAATAGTACCTACTTGCAGCGAAAACTGACGTATCTACTTTAGTACCTATTCAATTTAATATTAAATACATTGACTTATTTTCGGCAAGTTTTAAATTTGGTTTGCAGATTTAATTACTTAAGATATTTGTAATGAATACACATATTTTTATTGAAGACGTGACAACATCGTATTTACAATTAATAAGACCACAGAACAATATGAACAGACGTGTATTATACTGGGCGAATTTCATGTAACTAACAGAGCCTACTGAGATGGAAATAAAAAGTGAATGGCTTATATATTGCCTATTTTAATGATTTTATTGGTGGCAACATGCTTTTATGCGCTATATTTTACAAATATTAATAAATATTTACTATTTAAACTGTTTGTTTTTAATTTTACTTACGATTGTATTAATTTTTATCTATTTTTCAGTAAGCATCCCTAAGACAACCGATCAACTTGGCAGTTCTTATACATCATTATCGACTGAACTATCAGGCAGCCCTCCAATTTGGATCACACACATCACCGGAAGTTACCACAATGATATATATGTTAATAACGCGAGGGTATTGGTCAGCCAATCGAATATTCAGGGATCTGGAAGAGATTTATTACAGGTATGTGCTTGAATTTTGATTAAACAATTTCCGAAAATTTACAGCTCAGTTTAGTTAAATTATGTCGTTAAAATGTTAGCCCGTTTAAAAAATGGTAGAATTAAAGAGATGTACACAGTTCTAATATTACCTAATTCAAAAGTTTTGTAAAATTTTCAACAATTTTTTAAGATTATTAACAAGTTTTATGATTTTAAACGTTTTTTAATCCATTACTCTTTTTGGATTTTCAACATATGTTTAGGATTTACGTCCATTTTTCAGGATTTTTATCAATTTTTCAAGACTTTTTCATATTATATTTTAATCCTTATTATTTTATAAGGACGAAGAAATTTTTTTTACCACTTTTTACTCCTTTCAATAATTTTTTTTTAGCATTTCCAATGATTTTTTACGATTATAAACAATTTTTTACTGTTTTTTAAAACCTTAGAGCTTTTAACATTTTTCTAAGATTTTTAACAAAATATTTTGATTATAGACAAATTAAGGGATTTTTAATATTTTTTATCTTTTTTTACTATTTTTAGTAATTTACGATTTTTCACTTTTTTAGGATTTCCAATAATTTTTCACGATAATAAATTTTTTTACGTTGTTTTTTCATTTTTTTTTATGAATATGACATTTTTAACAATTTTTTAAGATCGTCCAGAATTTCTTACAATTTTTCACATGTTTTAATATCTCTTAATGATAACGTTTTTCTAAATTTTTCCGTTATGGACAAATTTTCACGAGTTTCTATAATTTTTTTACCATTTTTTACTATTTTTAGTAAATTACGATTTTACATTTTTTTAGGATTTCCAACATTTTTTCACGATTATAAACAATTTTTTCTAATTTTAACATATAAAGTGACACTTTTTAAAACTGATTGACATTATGAAACGTCTTACTAGTTGCATAAAGTAAAATTTTATGCAATTGGTGACGAAAAATGTATTTCAAAATTAGTGATAAAAGAATTATTCTATTTATTAAACTGTTATAATACAAGTTAAAATATTTATTTATTTATTTTACACATTAAGCTTGCACAACATAAATTATAAATTAATTAATTATTATAAATATTGATAACACAATTATTGCAATTATTCAAATTAATTCCCGACGACATATTTTTTTCATTGCTCGAACTTGCTGTTATTTGGGAAGCGGCGCACATTGCATTTGATGTTTCACCAAGTTTTTTATTATTCATGGAATAGATTTCCAACCTCCATGCCTCTTTAATTTTAAAATATCAGCGCCACTGTCTGCTAGAAAAGTGGCAGAGCTTCTTCTGAAGCAGTGGCCAGTATATAGAACAGGATTTGAAAGACCAAGAAATTGTGCAATAACTTTTGGCAGACTGCTAAATGTGTTAATTCCACAGGATTTCTGGTACATTTTCCATTCGCATATTTTACAAAAAATCTGTTGTGTTTAAGAACCTGGGGACGCAACTTAATATATTTTCTTAATATTTCAACCAGATTCGTATTTTCATTGTCTCCAGTGGTAATTGCAAACTGCCGTATAACTTTTGTTTTTAAAGGTGGGATATCAACACGAAAATGGCTTCCTTCGTCTATAACATTTTCAACTGGAAAAAATGTTAATTCTGCTTTTCTGCATGTTCCTTCCATTCCAATTATCATTGCAACCTTAGCCATTAAGTATTCTTTGTCATCACCTTCCACTAAAAATTTGGCAAAATCTTCTTTAATAAAAACTTTTGACTTTTTAGCACTGTACTCGTCCGCTTGCCTTTTAATATATGCTACCAAATTTGTAGATTTTTTAATATCAATATTTCTTTCAGATTTAGTTCAGACCTTAACATTGAGTAAAGTGTCCATAATGTGGAAACTTTTAGATCTTTCTTATTCTCAAAATATGCATTAACATGTTTAATTTTTTTCTTATCACACCACGTAACAAATTTTTCGTATGCCAAATCATAAACTGCCTTTGACTTTTTGGGAATTACTGATAATAGAGCATTACCTGCTGCCTCTTCAATATCACTTGGTAGCTCTTCAGAACTTGAATCACTCATTTTTAAAAAATTAAACTAAAAATATATCAATCTCGCTAAAAACCTTTCGTCTAGACTTTTTTACAAAATGTCAAACTGACAACTAACATGAAGTAACAGCAACAAACTAAATTTATGTTTTCCAAATTTTTATCAGTTAAATTAAATTTTATTTTTTTATTACTTTCTTCAAAATTAGAAAAAATCTTGTATGCAATACGTTATGAAATGAAATTTTGTGTAACTTGTGAGTTTTTGCAAAACTCACTTCGTTCGTTCCGCAAAAATCTCACGCGATCTCACGCGTTACACAAAATTAGGCATTTCGTAACTGATGGCATAAATAGCCATTTTACAGTTTTTTAACATTATTTATTTGGTTTTTGATATTGTCAACAATTTTTTAAGATTGTCAAGAATTTCTTACAATTTATAACAATTTTTCAATTTTTCTTTATGATTAGTAAAATTTTTTATCTTTTTCAACAAAGTTTTAAAATTCCATGATTTTGAACGCTTCTTAATATTTTATTAACATTTTTAAAGCTTTTTTTAACAATATTTTAAAATTATTAACAATTTTTTTTTTACGATTTCAAACAACCTTTATGAATTTTTAACATTGTTTAAAGTATTTTTTACGATCTTTTACCATTTTTTAAGACTGCCAACAATTTTTTGAAAATTATATTTTAATACTCATTATTCTACATGGACGAAGACAAATACAAATAATCTTTCTAATTGTATTTTTTACAAATCGCAATATAACGCCATCTATCGAGTTTCTTCGCAATCTATTAGCAATTCATAAATCTTAATAAAACATACATACTTTTCATTGAAAACTTAAATTTTTGTTTGTAAATTTATTGTAAATAAATATAAATTATACGAGCTCTGGCTATTAAGTAACGAGACTGCGCGCCCATAGAGCGCCCTAGAGTGATGGTGAAAAAAGGAGTTGTCGTTAGGTATCTAGAAGTCTTCTGTATGGGCCGTACCAGTAGCGATTTGAAACGAACGTCTTTTTTTCTCGTGCCGAAAACTATGTGTGACGATAAACAGAAGCAACGTATTAAATATAAAAAACTTCAACAGAGTGCTATAAATTGGTGCAAGAGGCCTAAGGGGACAATTCTCTATCTTCTGGGCGTGTTTTTAAGTTTTACAAGCGGTTCAGTGAGGGCCGAGAGAGCACTGAAGATGACCAGTGCCTAGGTCGCCCTATCACTGTTTCAACTCCGGAAACAGTGACCAATTTGTGCGTCTATAATTTTTGGCCCACACATTGTTTTTTGGTATAGCGAAACAAATCATTAGCCTTTCCTTCGTGACGATCTTGTGATTTATAATCTGTGATCTTTCATAGCAAAACAGATCATGTGGTCATCAAAGTTAAATTCTGAAATTTGTTGTATACCGAGAAAAATCAGTAGCATCTCCCTTATGTCCTTTATGGCGATCTTGTGCTTCATAATCTAACCAAAGTTAAACTCTGAGATTTTTTTTATAGAGAGAAAAGTCAGTAGCCTTTCCTTTGTCACCTTGATGACGTTCTTGTGCGTCATAATCTATGACCTTCCATAGCAAAGCAGATCACGTGGTTATCAAAGTCGTTGAGAGGCTAAAAGAAGATCCCGGAGTGATGAAAAAGATTTTTAATTGCGACGAAACGTGGATTTTTTATTACGATGTTACCATGTTACAAAGCGGCAATCGATGCATTGGAAAACGCCTAAATCGCCCAGAATCACGAAAGCAAGAATGTCTAAATAAAAATTCAAGCCAATTTTGATGCCTTTTTTTGACATTAGCGGTGTCGTGATGACTAAATGGGTTCCAGAGGGTTCCTGTCAACCAGATTTTGTCAGTTTTGGCAACACTGCGAGAACAAGTTTGTAAGAAATGATTCGAATTGTAAAAGAACAACTCGTGGATTTTGCACCAGGACAACGCTCCTGCACACAACCTGCTATCTGTGGAGAAGTATTTGGCCAATAAATGCACTCCAGTTCTTAATCACGCGCCGTACTCGCCTGATTTGGCACCGCGCGACTTTTTTTTTTGTTTCCGAAGATAAAATCTGCTTTAAAATGGAGGCGATTTAAGTCGATAAAAGCGGTAAAGCAAAAAACGGCAGAGCTTCTAAAGGCCCTCACCAAAGAAGACTTCCACCACTGCTTTGATCAATGGAAAAAGGTATAGAAAGGTGTATGGTGAGGACAGAGAAGTATATTGAAGAGGAGCATTCGAATGTAGAATACTTTTTTTTTTTCATAAAATCCTCTTTAGTAACCAGCCACGTTATTTAATAGTCAGACTTGGTAGTCCATGTTACCGAGGACTAAAAGCTTTATAAGAAAAACAATTTTAACATAATCCATCTAGTAAAATTAAAACCACAAACGATTTATTTTGTACTTAAGTGTATTAGGAACAGCATCGGTATATATAAAATTTGGTAACTCCTTAATATTACTTTGTTTATTTTATTCTATGTACCAAATAAATTTAGCATCGTAACGTGCCACCCCTGGAGATTTCTTTGTAGGACCGGTAACCTCAGAATCCCTCCCGAATGAGCATCTAATGGTGAAATATTACCCGAACATGTATCCTGACGTTAGTTGAGTGGAGCGCCAATGTGCGAAGCTAAAAGCGTAATTGGAAAATAACTAAGATTACTGAGAAAGACAGATCGAATCTTCTCATAAAAAATTCACGAACTACTTGGAACCGAAGTAACGCACTATGTTGTGGTGGCAATGAAATATGTAAAAGTTAAAATTTTAAAAGCTTAAATTGAGACGAAGGGAAAGGTATATGGGTGATCCAGATAGCAAGCAACTGTAGGTAGCATTACGAAACAATGGTTCATTGATATTTAAACGTTTAAAGAATTTATTTACTATTGGGAATTTTCACCATTTTAGCAGCAATACCAAACTGGTAAAACTGTTTTACGACAGCTTTCTCTTAAAAAGAGAAAATAAAATTTATAAAAAATAAAATATTGAGTGTTAAAACAAAGTCAATACAAGAAGTAAGAAAGTTTAATTAGATTTATACACATGTTTCGGAAAAGCGTTAAAATTTTACCGTTAAAACTATCTAGACCAAAATCAATAGGTTTTTTTATGTCATTTCATGACCTTATGATTATCCGTTCACAAGTTGTAGCAGACACAAACGAAAGAAAATACAATTTTTTGAATATTAAGCAGAAGTTAACGCAATTAAAATTATAAAAAACATCTTATTCATTTATTTTAACAAAGAAAAAAAAGAATATTTGTTCAACAGTTAATTAAACAAAGTAAACAGGAAATATGCGATATTGATAGCGCCATCTTCTATTGGGGCTACCATTCGATAGCTAGATCTTTTATTGATGTTCTGTCAAAATTTCACACCGAGTTATCGCGCTCAAAGTGACTGTACCTTTTTAACATCGATCGAAAAATGAACCTCGAACAAATAATCTATATTAAGTTCTGTTTTAAACTTGGTAAAACATTTACCAAAACGCATCGATTGTGGAAACAAGTTTATAGTGATGATTGTGTATCTCGTAGCCAAGTCCACGAGTGATTTACACATTTCAAAGAGGGTCGTGAGTCACTGGAAGGCGACTAACATGTTGACCAGCCAAAATTTGTGATTACGAAAGACAGAAAGTGTCGAAAAAGTGCATCTGTTTATTAAAAATGAGCTAAAATCTTCATTAAGATAAAGCAAATAAAAATAAATATGTCCAACGATTCAATCTATCGAATTTTGACGAGGAATTTGGGCATGAGAAAGATGTTTTCATGGTTTGGTCCGTACAAGCTCACAGATGACCAAAAAATGCTTTAAATTCAATATTTGATAGACATCATTAAAGATAAAAAAAATTGTATAACATTGTGACTGGTGACGAAACGTGGTATTTTCAATACGATTCCGAAACCAAGCGTGAAAGTTCCGCATGGAAAAACCAAAGAGTTATTTGGATAAGTAAAAGGACAATGTTGATTTGTTCCCACGATTCTAATGAAATTATTCACAAAGAATTTGTTCCAGTGGTCCAAATAGTAAATGTTATGTATTGTCTTGTTGTTATAAGGCGTTTTCGCGTATTTGTCGTTGACCAGAATATCGCGAAGGTTGCTGGCGCTTGTTGCACAATAATGCACCATCACATCGTTTAACATTTGTGTCCGATTTTTTGACAAAAAAATGGCATTTTAACCATCAACAACTCTCCATATTCTCCGGATATAGCACCGTGAGACTTTTTTCTCTTCGGTAGACTATATTTTCCCATCAAGGGACAGAGTAGAGGCCATCCAAAAGGCGTTGACGACCCTTTTAAAAAACATCCCTATCAATTTTAAATCAAATAAATTTCATTTGCCGAAAAAAATTGTTAATTTTTTTTCTTTGTCCTGTTTACTTTGCGACAGACCTAGTATAGTAGGAATTTAAAATTAAATAGCATTATTAAAAACATATTAATTTTATTAAACGTGAGAAGGCTTTATTCTGGAAAATTTAAATCGTTTAAATATAAAGGAACGAGGATTACATGCTGCTGGGTATAAATTTAATTAAACAACCTAAATAGTTACAAATTAATATTACATTATATGTGCACATTCGCTTAATGAATTAACTTTACTGCTAGTTTCAGTTAAGTTCTATTTAAAAAACAGAAATTCAGCTTTAGTATATTGTTCCATCGTTGGCTAAAACTTTAAGGTAAATATAATGTAGAGATATAAAACAATAAATTTCGATGGATTTAAATTTTAATAGAAACGTTGGTAGATGTATTAAAATGGATTTAAAGAAGAGAGCAGTGTACAGTAAAAATAAATTGTTAGATCAAAGCTATAGAGATAATCTGAGGAAATAAAAAATATATTTAAATCAAAATTTGAGATTGATTTAATATGATTTTGCTACTAATAGTAATTTTATCATCATCATCGACAACCCATATGCGTCCACTGCTGGACATAGGTCTCCCACAGCTCCTACCATTTATCTCTGTTTTGCGCGGTTTGCATCCAGTTTCATCTGGTTAGTGCGCGGCCTCTGCTCCGGTGAGCTTCTTGTCTTGGTCTCCAATCAACAATACGTCTTGTCAATCGGTTGTCTGATAATCCGGCAACGTATTCTGCCCAATTTCATTTCAGCGTCGTAATTCTTTTGTTAGCATCTGTTGTTTTTCTTCTGCGACAAATTTCTTCATTTGGGATTCGTTATCTAAGAGAGATAACCAACATCCGCCACTCCATGACTCTTTGAGTCCCGCGAATTTCGTTTACAGACTTTTTGTGAGGGTTAATGTTTCGACTCCATAAGTGAGATCTAGCAACACACACTGGTTAAAGAGTTTTTTCTTTTGAGATACATGAGTAGATCCGACTTATAGACATAATTTAGTTTACCAAACGCTTTCTAAGTTAATCATATACGACGTGGTCTGCGACAGAGATATTTCGATTTAGCACCAGATTAGTCATTACTTGCGTCTTATTTCTGTTGATCTTTAGTCCGATCGCCATAGAGGCATGATATAATTTTTTCACCATTTCTTAACTATCGACTATAAAGACGATATCGTCTGCTTATTTCAGATAGCTGAGCTTGTCTCCATTTATGTTGATACCATGTCCATTTAAATCCGCTTTCTAGTAAATATATTCTACAAGTGTCGTAAATAGTTTTGGAGAGATGGTATCTCCTTGTTGTATATAGAATTTACTTGTAATTTTTTTAGTTTTATATAAGTTATATAACCCTCAGGCTCATGCTGTCAGTATAAACTTTGTGTTGTATTATGTTTTCTATGTACAATGAATCCAACTCCACCAGTTGAAGTGTCTTAAATTCCTGTAAAATGGAATAAGTGCCCCGATTTGAGAATAGTTTGGGCTTCTCCTTTTCTTCGTGTTTCGCTGAGGCCAATAATGTTCCAATTTATTGTTTTCAGCTCTTCCTTCATCTTCTGGTCTGAGATGAGGGTTCTTACTTTATACGAGGCAATGTGCATTTGTGATCCTTTGTGGTACCATGATCTTTTGCGAGGATTCTTAGCACCCTTTGTTCAAACCCTGTTCCGACCGCTATCTTGATTGGGAGTGTTGGACCCGCCGGAGACTAAGGGCCATTTAGTTTTTTCATATTTCATACAGCTTTTTGGGTAATTGGACGTTACTCACTACGATGGCTAGACGGGATGGTGAGTGGTGGGAAATGTAGGAAGAAATTTGAGATTTCGACATGATAGTATTAGGGTTGGGACCTAGTTTCCCAAAATAAACGATAACCAGGAACTCGCGTAGGAAGAAGCGCTAGATTTCTAAAGTAAGTCTATTCCCTATCGGAATCATAGAGAAATACCTATTCACTACCGACAATATTCTTATATTTGTATAGTAATTTCGTCTTATAAAAATACTACTAAATTATACGAATATTTAAATTAAAAGACACGTTTTTATTATATCACATACTGTGTCTTTTTATGTCGATAAAATATCTTGTTCCTTGTTTCAAAGGAAACTGTTTCACAAATATCTCGCGGTAAGACGAGTGAACGAGGATAATGTTCTTGTTGCTTTTCCTTTTGAAAAAAGCTTCGACTGTATTTGTGGTTATCTCCTAATGGATGGAATTTCTGCCCTACTATTTCTTTCGCAAATATAAATGTACGAGCGTTTGTTTTAGGTGGTGTGTTTTAAACTGTTAAATCTGACCATGAAAAATAGTTTCCTGCGATTTGTAATATATTATGCTAAATATAAAGAGGTGCCTTTACTATTTTTAAGTATATTTTTTGTTTATACAACAAACATTGGTTAAAATAACTTTTAGTCTGATGAAGTAGAAAGTTCAATGAATTTAGGGATAGTACCGAGGCTTGTTTTTGTTTTGTTTTGCATATAGCCATAAAGACAAAAAATATTAAGACTTAAAGTAATTGCTTTTCAAAATATGTGCCACCAAGATCGATACACGTTTGCATTCGTTGAACCAATTGGTAAAACAGTTATTCCAGTCTTCAGTTGACACATGCAAAATTGCTGTTTTAAGGGCATCGATCTCTTCTTCTGGCGACTGGAATGGCTGCCCATGCGTTGACTGCATAGGTCAGGACTATGCGGTGGATGGTCTAACATATTTTAAAGCACCAAAAACTCTTTTGGGCAGTGTGAGCACTCGAATGTAGGATGATTCGCCGTTGTGTGTTGATTTATCGGAGTTTCGCGATAACTTTTGGTAAACAAATATTTACATACCAATCGGAAGTAACCTTTCTTCGATTTTCTAAAGCAATTTTTGCTATATGACCAGATTTTGACACAAAAGTTCGACCATGAAACCCTTCTCTGTTGGTTGTCTTCATCGTGAAACACCCACACAGTGGATTGGCATTTATTTTCCGGTTTGTAGGAGTAAATCCAAAATTCATCGCCAAAAACAATATAAACGTTTTGTGAGCTTCCCTTGTTGAACTATTCCAATGTTTTTAGACACTAATTGTCGCCAACCGCTTTTTGCTCTTCTGTGAGCAAATGAGGGATCCAACGGGAAACCAAGTTTTTAACACCTAGTTCTTCATGTAGGATCTTTTGGATCTTTAAAATGTCCAAAATCTCTCCCTGCATCAATGTTTTGCTACGTGACTACTATTTTGGGTGGACCTAGCTTGGATTCTTCGCTGAGACTAGACCGACCACGTTAAAATTCGCATGTCGCGGGACATAGTTGACTAGCGTGGGGTTTTATTCTCAAACACAGAAACCATTTTAGCAAGATATTGCTGTTGGGATAATTCTTTCCGAAAATTGTACAAAATTATTGCTCGAAAATGTTTTTGGCTATGATCCATTTTTCGATTGACTTGCTGATTTTAAAATTTCACAGAACCTACACGACTTGTTGTAACTCAATGAAACTCTGGATTTATGTCAACAAAAGATTAAGGTTAAAATTGTGTCTGGTTCTATTGGTTGCGCCTTCTAAGCGGCTATATGCAAAACTAAAAAGACAACCCTCGTATAGTAAGTTTCATAATTAATCTACAATATAAAATAACAGTACTAATATTAAATTTATCAGTGAGTAGCATTTAAAAGATGTAGGTTCTGAGAAAGAAGGAAAACCAAAACATTTAAAAAAATTAATAAACAATTGGCAAAGCCATCGTAAAAGAGTAACTGCTATATACAGAATAGTTCTCGAAATGAGAATGCAAAATGAATTCAGGTTCATTCTTTATAACTGGGTCGTATTAAGACCCAACAATTACTTTTCTTTAAAAATTTTAAAAGTTGAACGTTAACCTGAATCACTTTATAAGATCAGCTTGTGTGTTTGCGCTATAACTCTTAAACGGAAGGACACAGGGTCATGAAATTTGGTATATTGGAAAGAACCCTATTTATTTTGGTCCTAATCGGATAACCCTAACCGTAAAATATACAAAATTTGTCAAGTATGTACTCATACTCATTTTAATAATATTTAAAAAATAAGTTGAAACCTGTTAAACATTTTATCTATGTTGTATTTATATAGATACATTTTTTATTATATAGGTATTTTAAATTAAATTAACATACCTACTTAATACATTGCAAAGTTTCTAGGTTACTCTTTTAATATTTATGACGCCTAACAGTTAAAATTTGAGAGTTAATATTTGACAGTTGTTTAGATTTTTGATCGATGACATTTAACAGTTGGCATTTGAAAGTTGACAGGTGACATTTGACAGTTGACATATGACATTTGCCAATTGTCAAATATAAAAGGTGTTAAAAAATTTGTCAACTATATCCCTTATATGATTTTAATAATATTTAAACAATAACTTGAAACCCTGTAATACAATTTTATGTATCTGTATGCCTATACATAATATATAATATTACATTAGAATAACATATGTGACACATTGCAAAGTTTCTAGGTGACCCTTTTACTCTAAGTCGAAAATAAAATATCATAAAACTAATATTATTTGAGCCTCAATCCAACCGTGTTGGTTTTGAAAGTATTGTTATTCGGCTCGTCGGTTTTCCTATGTTAGTATTTAATGGTAAATCTAACCAGAGACGAAAAAGAAGAAAAAAAGGCAAGAAAAACGTTCTCCCTCACATCACATATAACGAACGCAAGGATTAAATCAGCTCATGAATTCACAGTCTGATGCTGTCTTCCTAAGAATTGCGCCAGAATCTCGATGAGAATTTTATTTAGATTTTAGTCACTAAAGAATCCATCTAGCGGAAAATCGAAAAAAAAATCAAAAAGGAAACATTTTCCGAATACTACTGACTTGAATCTGGACCAACATAGTCTGGAAGCAAAGAATTAAAATTAAAGTCTCTTGAATCGGAACCTAAAATGTATGGAATCTTAAAAACAGTTACTTGGCTAATATAATATATAATATATTGGTTAAAAGTTGATGCATGTTTTAAGGTTTACTTATGCGAACGGAACTAAGTTTTTTATTGAAGAGCGAGTCGTGGGTTTGTTCAAGCTAAATAAAAAAAATTAAAAAGATATATTCAAGCGTCAAAATGTTGGTGTAGGTAGAAGAAATCAAAGAAAAATAAAAATGGTTCTCCCTTATTTTTTTCCAATACTTGGGAAAGATAAGAAACTTAGAAAAAAAGATTAAAAAAAAAATTTAATTTAGCAAGTAACCTGGTAAATTATTATTAAGAAAGTTAAAATTACACACTTTACCTAGTGACTAAAAAATATAAATAATAAAGATAATACTTACTACCTCAAACGTATATATATCATTCATTTTTACACAATTTGTTTATAATTAAGTATTAAATCAAATGCTCACCTTGTCCGACAAATTTATTGCTGCGTTTTTGCTATCCGACAGCTTAAAAATTTTGTTTATTTCTAGCTCGAAAAAGCAGCCGTTTGTAATTTAGATAATTTCAACCTTTGTTGGATTCGTCAATAGGAAGCTATACACAAAATTTCAAGAATGTATTAATCATTTCGAAAAAAGGGTTGTGCGCGGTGGACTATATAGAAAATTAAAAAAAAAATGCTACAAGATTATAAAGAAGTAGCTTTAGCAATATAGAAGATTTTTTTAATACTCAATAAATTAAGTCATATGATTACAAATCTCTATCTATATCTATTCTATATTCTATATTCTATATTCTATATTCTATATTCTATATTCTATATTCTATATTCTATATTCTATATTCTATATTCTATATTCTATATTCTATATTCTATATTCTATATTCTATATTCTATATTCTATATTCTATATTCTATATTCTATATTCTATATTCTATATTCTATATTCTATATTCTACATTCTATATTCTATATTCTTTATTCTATATTCTATATTCTATATTCTATTCTATATATATTGAAACACTTATGGGGACTTTTACACAATTTATTTACAAAATTGTTAAGATACACAGAACTCTGCTGGATAACGTCTAACTACTTGACAATACAATGAACTCTTGTGAATACTTGAACTTGAACTGACGTTAACTGCCCATGCATTCCCTTATATACAACTTTATTTAATCTAAAAATCAACTGTCAATAACAATCTTTCAAATTAAGGTCCCTTTCTTTACGGTTATCCAGTTACAATATATATAATAAACCTGTAGAAATGTATATGTTTGTGCGCGCATCACATGAAAACTACTGATCCTATTCGATTGCGGTTTTCAAAGACGTATTTGTCTTCTTTCAACTTAACATTTGGTGTATAAAACTTTCTCTCCCCCACCCCTTTAACGGGGTGAGAAAAGAAATTTTTATACAAAAATCAACACACCACGCGAACGACGTCGCGGGTACATCGAAATAGAACCCAAAAATATGGTTAGATTTTTTTGTCTGTTTGTCTGTCTGTCTGTATATTTGTGCGCGCATTACATGAAAACTACTGATCCGATTCGAATGCGGTTTTCACAGATGTATTTGTCTTCTTTCAACTTAACATCTTCTGGTGTAAAAAATTTCTCTCACATTCCTTAAATGGGGTGGGGTAAGAAATTTTTATAGAACAATCACACGCCACGCGAACGACGTTGCGAGTACAACTAGTATGTAATAAATATAATTTATGCGGTACAGAATATTATGTATACCAGTATAAACTTAATCATTTATTGTGTAATATTCGCATTAACATTCCTGTCTTCAAATATTTCTTGGATTTCTGTGGCTCCTGAACTACAAAAATAATTTTCAAATTTATTAAGAATATTTCTTGCTTGAACACTTAATTGATTTTGTGAAGTTCTGGAACAACATTTATATTTTCAAACGCTGCACCACAATATATAGCCAAGAATAATTGAATCACTATCATAAAAACTTGTTCCATGCCACCGAAGCTCTCGGTCCGTAATTCGGTATGCAATTTTAAAATGTTTTTTTAACTTCCCGCTAAAAAAAATTAAATTTTTTTTTAAAATCGGGAAGTTATTGGTTTCACCCCGTTTTTCGAAAATCGAGTTTTCATCGGATCTTAACGTTTTGAGGTCTTAGAAACCTCCCCTGACTATTTTTACGAGGGTGTCTGTATGTCTGTATGTACGTGTGGATGTGTGTGTGTGTGGATGTATGTAAACCTCTTATAACTTTTTAACGGCTTGACCGATCGGAATGAAATAAAAAGCATTCCAAAGAGTTCCATCTAGCTTAGATTCCCTGTAAGTTTGAACCAATTCGAGCCGGTAGATTTCGAGAAATTTTAAAATAACCGAAAAAAACAATTGGTAAAAATGATGTTTTTTGGGCATATCTTTTTGGTTATCGCATCGATCAATTTCATAACCTAATCAGCTCTCAAGCTTAAAAAGCCACGTCAAATGCCGTTTTGCAAATTAAAATCGGTTGATTCGTTCGTGTGATATCGTTGTCGAAAAATTTCAAAAAAATTGTTTTTTTTTTTTTTCAATAACTCAGTGATTTTTTGACTAACCGATTTTGCACTCTCGGTAACGTTTTTAGGTCTCAAAAAACTGCGTCGAATGCCATCTTGAACATCAAAATCGAATAAGGCGTTAAAAAGTTATAACTTTTTAAACATTTCAAAAAAAGTCAAAAACGTCAAAATACGTCACGTTACTATAGCTTTGCGGTTAAAACTAGCGGGAAGTTGCAAGGGTGGCCTTTAAGGTCAACCTCTTTTCGAATTTTTTTTCCAAGAAAGTCAAAATATTAAAAAAATAACGTTAAAAGAGATGAAAAAGATATATTTGACAGCTGACATTTAACAATTGGCATTTGTCACTTGACATTTAACATTTTTAATTTAATAGTTGTCATTTAATAGTTGACATTTAACGGTTGTTATTTAACAATTGACGTTTGACAATTGTGGATAATTGTTATTTAATAAATTAGAAACATTTGTGGCAATTAACAGGTACTACATTTTGTCCATTTTGATATTTATTATTTTAGATTTGACATTTAATATTTTTGACGCCTTACTATTAAAATTTGACAGGTTACATATACAAATTATGTTCAACAGTTGTTTAGATTTTTGACATTATGACCTTTAAAATTTAACAATTGACATTTTTCAGTTAATATTTGACAGTTGACATTTGAAAGTCAAAATTTGGTAGATGAGATTTAAAAATAACATTTAACGGTTTAACAGTGGATATTTGTTATTTTAAACAAATTATACGTTTTTTTTAAATTGTCAGTTTCTACTTTAAATTTCTGCCGATTTAAATATTTGTAAGTTTTGAAATTAAGGTTTGATATATGTGTTGTTTCAGAATTAAACATTGGCAGTTGATATTTAATTTTTTTCTGGTTTGTCTTGTTTTTTATTTTTCTCTTTTTGTTTGTTTGTTTTTTTTTGTCTACTCTACTATTATCAGCATTTTTTTACGATTTTTAATAATTTTTTTAATATTTTTTACCATTTTTATTATTCTACGATTTAACACATTTTTTTTTTAATTTTTAACAATTTTTAATATTGTATAGAATTTTTTACGATTTTTTTTATGAATTTTAACATTTAAGCATTAATATCAATTTTTTATGATTTTCGACATTTTTTAAACATCTAAAAAAAATTATAATTGTCAACAATCTTTCTAATTGTAAACAGTTTTTTTTACTTTTTTTAAATTTTTTTATTATTTTTGACATTGTATAACCATTTTAAACACTTTTTTAAAGGTGTCAAAAATTTCTTAAAATTTTTAACAATTTTTCACGTATTTTCAAGATTTTATAATGATTTTATACATTTTTCTTATTTTTAACAATTTTTTACGATTGTAAACAATTTTTTATGATTTTCCACATGTTATAATCATTTTCAACAATTTTTGAAGACTATCAAATATTTCATACAATATACAATTTTTTTATGATTTTCAACCTTCTTTACCATAAACAATTTTTAGATTACTAACAACTTTCACGATTTTTAACAATGTTTTGTGGATTATAAACATTTTCTAAGAATTTTTTTATTCATTTTTCAAATTAATAAATGCTTTGATTTAATACAAATTAAAGAAAAACCGAACTACGTTTTGAAAATTGATATTCATGTGCAAAACCTTGATTATAAACGGTCAAATTTGGATTGCTAAATAGATTTCGGTAATATACTCTAGTATGGCAGTAATTAACATAATATGTTTTTAATTTTTTACGTAATTTGTTTATAAAATCAGAAGATATTAAATTAAACCGTATTTTACCACCCCTCTTTAAAGGGTTATAACTCTGACAGGAGTCTCTAAAAAATTTTTTTTTATAGGAAAGACCCTACTTATTTGTCATCAAGGAATACGTATACGAAGTTTCCGTAGTTAATTCTGGGACACCCTGTATATAGAAAATCTAAGTGATTTTAATCGCAGTTAATAAATTAAATTTTATAATAAATAATAAATTTTTAATAACTTTCTTAAAGAAAAAATATAATAATGTTTAAAAAGTTTTTTTCTGTATATTTATTTATTATTTTAAAAGTTTTTTTTTTAATTTTTGAATATTTTACTATAAAAACATAATTTAAAACATTCCAAAAAGATGTGAAATTTGTTTTGAAATTTTAAAGGTTTTTTGAATTATTTCTTACAAAAGTTATTTTAATTTCAGGTTCTTCATAAAATTGATGAGGTACTCATACCAACGGTATCTCCGATGTCTGTATCAAATAGGGTGTACAATCCATCAGCTTGGGAATTTTTGGAGAACTACGATTCGTTGATTTCTAACAGTCAAAATCCTTACAGAGTTAGGTAAGACATCCAATATATTGCAGATTATATGCAAAAAAGCTGTATTTAAAATAGTTGTGAAATATAACGAATATAAGTTGATACAAATAGAAATTAATTAAATAAGTAAAGGGCATACTAAAGAATTTATTCATTTTTTTTTTTCATTTGGCAGTAATCTAGCACTGAAATTTAAATGTTTGTTATATCATCCATCGGCTTTTTTTTACTGTACAGGTACAATAATATACTTTTTTATCTAATGGTAATTTAAAAAGTAAAAACAAGCAATTCTAACAAAAACTCGCTCTTCTATCTTCTTTTAATATTACAGGCATCATTTATTATGAATACTTATTAGAGACAAGTTTATATTGGATATTCCGAACCATTCAGATCTTTCACAATAGTTCCATATGGTTTGATATTTTCTGTTTTTCTTTTTATTCAAGAATGTCCTCGTAGGTATAAAACTAAATACAAATGTGCCGAGCACATCTATTGGGGCAGAAGAGACAATTTATTAATTTGGGATTTAAAGAACTGCAAGTTAGGAGGAGCGGAGAAGACGTGGAAAGGTAGGGAGTTTCATAATCTGGAGTCCCTGAGGATGAAGGTACGATCGAATCGATCCATTCTTGATGTCTGGCAGTGATATAAGAGTGCATGGCAAGTGGAGGAACTATAGAGCGGAGTTCTTCTGAGTAAAATTTGTTTAAGTATCGGTAAAACACGGAAAGATCAGACACTGCTCTTCGGTTCGATAATGGAGCTAGGTTTTTGGTGATACTGTTGTCGTTAATTAGTCGAACTGCTCTTCTCTCTATTGCATCAAGAACTCTGAGTCTTGACGGAGCCGGCGATCTCCATAGATGCTAGCAGTATTCAATATTAGGTCTTATTTGGGCTTTGTAAAGAGAAGCTAAGTTGGATAAAGATAAATATTTTCGTGTTAAGTTTGTAACTACTTTAAAAATTTTAGATTTTTTGAAACTGAATGAATGGTATGGAATTATGTTAAATTCTTTAAAAGTGTTTCCGATGTTTGATAGTGTTTCACAAATGGTTTCAAATTCCTCAGAATTGTTTCAAATGGTTAGACACTGTTAAGGAAATTTATATTTTTTAAAAGTGTTATAAATAGTTCGAAACTATATCAAATAGTTAAAAATCTTTAGATGTGTTTTAAAAACCCTTGACGAATTAAAACTGTTTAGAAAGTTTGTGATTTCTGTAAATGTTACAAACATTTCAAAAATCTTTAGTGTTCTAGTTGTTACTTAATATTTCTGGTTGGTTCGAAACTTATTTAAATTCTTCTGGCTTGTAGAAAGTTTTTAATTTCTGGTTTTACGAATGTTTCGGTATTATAAGGAACAGTTTTATTCTTAGATTCTTTAACAGTGTTTCAGAGAAGGTTTGATATTTCTGTACAGATGGAAACTCTTACAAATTCTTATACTGGAATGACTATTAAAACCCTACTTCCTACTCAGTAACAATGTGCCCGTTTTAAATCCTTTAAAAAATAATAAAAAATAATCTATTTATACGGGTAATAAATTAATTTAAATTAAGAAACTAATAACCTAATTTAAAATGTAAAAGACAAACTAATTATCCTAATTCTATTGTATAAATTCAGAATTTGCAATTCCAGCTATTTTTCCTGGATAATATGATTTTTTATTGAAATTGGTATTAATTTAAATAAAATAAACAAACGGTTAAAGAATCCAATTTCTTTGCAAAATCTCTGCGAAGATTTAAGTATGCATATATGAAATTGTTTTTGTGGAACGCGCAAATTCTTATGAAATATTTCGCGATTTCATAAAAGACCTTATTTTGCAGGAATTTCCGGCAGAAAGTTCAACAGAAGGGCAAGCAAGATATCTACAAAGTGGAAGGAGGACACACATTCTTTATTCCGATCGATGAGGGATTTGGGGTAAGTTGAATTGAAATTCTTTTTAAAAAAATTGAATTTTCATAAAAAGTTTACAATATGTCTGATCTGTTTAACAATTTGAATAGGTGTGGAAATTTAATTAAAAAAAATATTTTTACCAAAATATAGACACCTAAATTTTGTAATACACACTCAAATTCAAATATTCCAAATTAAAGAACATCTACAGTACTATGCAAAATAATGTGAACAAAGGTGTAAAATTCCGAAAAATCAACATTTATTTCTTATAGACGAATAAATTAGAATAGCCAATAGAATTAACATTGTTTTAATATAAAATATGTCCTCCCTTCGTCTTTAATAACTTCTTGAAGACGTTTTGGCGTCGGGTCAATAAGTTTTTGTGATTTGTGGATCCCGAAACCATATCTGGATTACAGTCTCTATCAATTTTTCTTTTGTTGTTCAATCCATTTTATGCAGAATAGCTTTCACAATCACCAACAGATTTTTAATTGGATTGAGATCCGGTAAATTTTCTAGGCATTCAAGGCCCTTGAAATTATTAATCTTTAAGACGTGCCAAGGAGTCGAATCTTGTTAAAAAATTGGTAAATTATTGGTATCTTCTTTTTTCGCTGTCCTTCCAATCTCCTTACCAACAAGTCTTTGTAATTTTGTGAATTCATCATGCCTTCGGTTGGTACGGGGGATTCGGTACCTTAATAAAAAAAGCAAAACAATTTCTTCAGAGGATGTTAAACTTTTATGAGCCAGCGTAAGCTTTTCATTGACATTTTTTCTGACGAAACGAGACCGGTTTTCTTGTATCAAAAAGTGGCTCTCATCTGAAAAGAACACTTTTCTTCAATCTTTAGCAGCTCCAGCTCTTATATTTTTTTACCCAATCATACCGTTTTTGGTCATTCCAGCAGTCAATAGTTGTTTTTTCTGAGGTCTTACTGTATTTATTTCACATTCCAAAAGTCGTCTTCGCACCGTAGAGTTATGAATAACTAGCAGCCCGCCCCGGCTTTGCACGGGGATTAAAGAAAAATAACAAAAGCCATTAAATTTATTGGGTCAACGCTTTTCTGTAAACAATATTACATGTTGTTTTATTTTCTGGCAGCAAAATAAATTGATTTTCAGGTGCCTAATCCCGCCTTAGGCGGTTGGCCATGAGGAAAATCGATTCCTACTACTTGGAAGGTTTGACCTTGAGACTTATTATTAGTAAAAGCGAAAGATGTTTTGATAGGAAATTGAAGCGGTTTAAATGGATTTGGTAGATCAGTTGGGATCATCGTTATCCTCAGTGTATGAGCTAGTTGACCAGCTGGTGGTTCAGTTATATTGGTTGCTACAACTTAATTGTCCTTTAATTCCTTTATAAGTAGCCTCGTCCCATTGCACATGCTAAATTTGTGATATCTGTCGTGATTATGAAATAAGTTATTTTAATAAGGAATAATACCAAGATAAAAACTTTTAAAAATTAGATATTGTGACGTAACTATAACAGTTAGACATATGCTGTCGCGGCATGTTTTGTAGATATTTATATATTCTTCAAAATCGTAGTACATTATTTTATTCTATAATCAATAGTATTCTCAGCGCACGCGATGTAAGGATTTTAAGGTCATTTTTGGTTACATTAATGGCAGATTAGTAAGGATTCCTATTTTTTTTAAATGAAACATAGCCTATGTCACTCGGAAATAGTGTAGCTTGCCAACGGTGAAAGAATTTTTGAAATTGGTCCAGTAGTTACGGAGCCTATTCATTTCAAACAAACAAACAAACAAACAAACAAACAAATAAACAAACAAACAAACAAACAAAAAATCAAACCTTTCCTCTTTATAATATTAGTATAGATAACTCCATAACTCCAGCGTATGCTAAATCTTTCTGAAGATCCTGACTTGCTTTTTTTGGATTTTATTTACTTCACCTCATTTGAAATACTTCATTCCTTACAATTGTCTTCGTTTTCCTTTTACATTTCCCTTTTCCGGTTACCACAATTGTCTAAGTTTCCGTTTTCTACTTTAAAATCTTGTTAACATTACATTTCTTTTCAATATCGTTTTTAGCCATGTATGTTCACTCAAAGTACGTATTTCTGGAAAGATATTTATCTTTAAAAATCAGAATGAAATGAAGGCCTAATTCAATGACTTCTCAGACACACTATAATTTAAAATAAAAACGAAATGCAACATGTCTATATAAATTGGTTATGTCTTTTTTGTCTGAGAATCAGATGGAATTTAAAGAATCTACGAAAAAATTTTTTGCATACAGGAATAAATTAAAAATAATAGGTTGATTGTTATATGCGGCGTCCAGCACTTTGTTGAAAATCATGAATTCTTTAGCGAAAAAATATCAATGAAAATGTCTAAATTCTGTATCATTTAGGTATGTTAGTTGAACTAATTCATCCTTCGAATACATTAAACATCTTTTAGATAAAAAATCAGATTGCATTTTGGTGGGAAATTTGGTTGCACATATTAAAATCAAAAATTGATATTTCTTGTAGAATCTAAAAGCCACGTAACCAGCGATGAATTGTAAGCCTTCACTACATATAGTATCACACAATTGGTTAGTTTCTAATTCTTTCAGAAGATACTCCATTTCTTGAGCTAACTCACTCTACTATCTAATGATAAAAAAAAGTTTCTACAAGAGAAAAAGAATTAATGAAATAAAAAACAAAGAGCAAATTCTTTTGATGATGGACATCAAAGAACGAGGATTTTTGAGCCTACGTTGAAGTGTCATGTTCAGGGTGAATAAAAGTATAGTTAGCTAATTCTGTACAATCTTCAGGGGTCTCATCCAGTGACGTATCTGTCGTTTTGTATTGTATATTTAAACAAATCTTGCGTTACACAAGTTTCGGGGGTTTGAATATCCGAGATTGAAGAATATTATTCACGCTCTTCAGTATTTGGGTTCATTGTACCTAAATATTGCTGAGGAATGTTTGCAACTTCTGGAATAAGATAATTATAAAACTAAAAAAATTATATGGTGTTCATTAAAATGTAAACTTCCACCGAAAATTGGCTTGACGAGATTGATAGTAAGTAGTTGTTTTTTTTAAACATCGATAAAAGTTACAACAAACTACAAGAATTATTCTTATATTGTTATTTGCTGCCCCGACTTGAACTTGGCCGCTTTTATTAATAAACAATAATTTCACTTTCATTGTGCTGAATTTGTATGTGTTCTCTTTTAATCTTTATAAGAAAAACAAAATTTATGAGTATGAAAATTGAATTGTACCCTCTTCTAACAATATCTTTAATTTAAGTACTTCAACAAATAATGATTGTTTTTTGACAAACGCCTTAAAAACTAAAGTTTGTAGATAAGATTATATTTTACTTAAAGATTTTTATTGATGGTTTTGTTACAGAACGACAGGGCAGCTTCAATAGACGAGAAGATAATTGATGGACATGTCATCCCAAAACAAGTTCTATTTACGACACCCACTAAGAAAGATGTCCCTTATCAAACCCTAGCGAACGGAGACAATAATATCAGAGTGGTAATCATTTTCACTCAAGAACAGAGAGGATCTACTGTAGTCAGTAAGTGCTTTACGATTAATTCTATTTTTTATACTTTGAAAATGACTATAAAATTTTTAATTAATTGTTTATATTATCGTAATTCCTACTTTAAAAATAATTTGGAGTTAAATTTAAACAAAATATTTCTCTCAATTTTACTAGCATATTATGACAAAGTAAATATAAATACTTGTGCGCCACTGTTTAGAAAAAACTACGAGAAAGTTCAAATCATTCTAGAATAGAGTTTAAGGGACAATATTCGATTCTTCGAGAATACCGAAGCTATAGAATAAAATTATCAGCGTGGTACAGCAGAAGACAGTCTTTTCAATGTCACTTTACCATCGTCGGCTTTTTAATATCATTGAGACCAATGTCGACCATTGGCATGGAAACGAAGAAAAATTGCCAGTTCATCAAACGCATATTTCAAGAAAAATCATATTATTGTCAATAATATTAGTTATATTTATTGATAATTCCGACGATAATGTATCCCGAACACTTATTATTTCGCAGCAAAAATATATAACTTATTCCAAATACTTTGTTATACCAAGTGCACAAGTCAAGCGACTGTTAGTACTCGCGGTGTTGCCATCATCCAACACGATATCGTACGCTCATGGTTTTAATGTATTAGTATGTGTAACCAGATTATACTATCTTTGTCTTAAACCAATGTATTGTAAGTACGTCTCAGTTTATTGCTTTGCTAGTAATGACATGTTGTACATAATGTGAAAGAGAAGTTTTAAACTTATTATATCCTGTACAATGTACAATGTGTTTTCTTGAAGAGGTATATTTTTTTGCCTTATTTAGTTTTTTATGTCTTCTTTCGCCATAATATGGCCAGAGTTTTAACAAGTTTTCGGGAGTGATTACTTGCTTTATCCATAACTATAACTGATTCCTCTGGAATAAGTTCTATTAATTCGTGAAATATTATTCGAATACATTTGCATTCATATTCTCATGGTAATCGCCCGTACGGTTGGATACAAAAGCTGGAAGCAATCCACCCTCCATAAAACCATCAACGCTTTCAATGTGTTATAATTAATTTTTATTTTGTCGCAGGTGGTTTTATTCCTGTTGAATAACCATCTAAAAATGCTTGCGAAGACTAGTGTTATTTGTGTCGACCCACATTTTTGCTACAAAAATCTTTAATATTTTTAAGATAATCACTTCTCCAGAACACAATTTCATTATGTACTTGCAATTAATAAAATATTTCTACCCTGTTTTTCATATCGATTATTAAGTTTTTTCATTGTACTCCATAATTTACTTCTAGTCATAATTGGTATATCTTCATCTTCTTCGACGTCCTTTAGCACTTTATCCAAAGTAAGTATTTCTTTCTTAAAATAAAATAAAATAAAATACCTCCGTCTAGCTTCTGGATCTGGAAATTTTGGGAGGGGCGAGCTAGTGCTCTGCCAGCACCGAGGCCACATATGGCCCGTTGTGCATCCTTCTGTGAGTAGGGATATCCTCAACTCAGACTGTCACCAGGCCTAGAGATTTAAAACAGATGATGAGGCTCCCTAGATGGATCTCCCTTACATCGGCTGGTGTTAGCCAGTACTCGCCCAACACGGATCTTCTAGTTTTAGAAAAACCAGAGCAGTCATACATTATATGTTCAACTGTGTTCTCTTTTTGTTCGCAACCTCTGCATTATGCCGTCTAGCTTATTTTTAGTCCTTTCTTAAAACTGGAACACAGCACGAGGATGCACTTGAAGAAGACATATTTCCATTTGCAATGTTTCTTGTAAACTAAATTACTTGTGCAGCACATAGAAGATAACCCTATGATATTTTTTATTATATATATATATATATATATATATATATATATATATATATATACAACGGTGCTATTTTTGGAGTAGAGATGGCGCACTTGCGAAATTTTTCATACTTTCGCGACTTTGATATCAAATACCAGCCATTCTATACCGGGGATGTCTCTTCATTAGTGACTGAAAAGACAATGATGTACTGATAAGGTCTAACAAAACCGGAACATATCTACAGACTGGTTGATATTTAAATGTACGTCGCAGCATCATAGTGCATTTGAGTTAGGAATTCTAACAATGCACAAATCTAGGTATTTACCTGGAGATTAGCAGCATTACGCAAGATACTTGTATCATTTTTCATCTGTATATATATATATATATATATATATATATATATATATATATATATATATATATATATACAGGGTGTCCCAGAATTAACTACGGAAACTTCGTATACGTATTCCTTGATGACAAATAAGTAGGGTCCTTCCTATAAAAAAAATTTTTTTAGAGACTCCTGTCAGAGTTATAACCTACTTTGCAAATGTGCGCTACTTGATCGCGATACACGATACTCAATTGAGATGGTCCTACTTTTTATTTTTTTACTCCAAACCGAAACGATTTCGCAAAAAACGACAAGGAACAAAAAAGTTTCTAAATAATCAAAACTTCCTAAAATAATTTTTTGTTATTGCAAATATTAATTGCTAAGAAAGTTACAAAAAAATGTTAAGAGGGGTTCCTTGATTTGCACCCTTAGAATGGGGTAGGGCAGGTGAAATGCGTCTTTATAAAAATGATGTTCACCCAAATTTTTAATTTTTTATCTTGGACCAATCAGAAGATATTAAATTAAAACCGTATTTTACCACCCCTCTTTAAAGGGTTATAACTCTGACAGGAGTCTCTAAAAAAATTTTTTTTATAGGAAAGACCCTACTTATTTGTCATCAAGGAATACGTATACGAAGTTTCCGTAGTTAATTCTGGGACACCCTGTATATATATAATTAAATTTAAATAGTAATATTTGCTGAAAAGATAAATGTTAGTAAAAATGAATATTGGGATAACAGCAATACTTAACGTAAATAAAACCCTTTAAAGTTTCTAATCCAAGCTTTCGTAATAAGTTTATTACATTTTCAAGGAGCTACAACATTTAAAGTGACAGAATGCAAGTAGAAATAAATTATAAATTTATACTTACATCTCTGTGAGGTTGTTACGTTATTGTTTTTACAGAAATTAACATTAGTAAATATTAAAAAATAAATATAAAATTAAAATGATGTTTTTTATAAAATTGTTCTTTATCTCAAGATACGACGTTAATTGACATTCATGATTAAATAATCATGTAACTATGACATCAAAAGTAATAGATTAGAAAACTAACTATAAGGTATTGGAAATAATAAAAAAATTATAAAAATAATAATAAAGTATGGAAGTATTAAGATATAACAATATTAAAGCTTAGATGTTATTAGCCCTAAGGGATTATCCTGGATGTATCTCCCTCTAAGATCAGTATAACTGTGCAATGATATAGAAAAACCAGGAAAAAAACTATATCTGCTGATCTTTACAATAACTTAATATATTTGAATTATAATTATATCTTATCTATGTATAAAATGTAGATTCAATCAAAGTAAACTGTTTAATTGTGAAGAATTTCTAAGATTTATTTGTTCATTAACAACTTTAAATTGTGGATCTGTTAGATGTCTTTTTTATTTCAAGTTCTTCAAGAAAATCTACATTTTGTTTTTTTACTACAAATGTGTAGTTTTTTATTATTTTTCTTATTATTCCTAGTAAGTTTTAGTATTTATTCATAAATTAACTCGAAAGCTTTTTTTATTATTATTACACATTTGAAAAAGTATTTGAATCTAGAGGAGGTAAATAAGGATATAAATCACTTAAATGGTCAATATCTGATTTTTTATTTATGCAATTATTATTTTGATAAATAAATGTCATTTCAAGAAAGATTCGTTTTGTTAAATTTTTTTCAGAAGTTGAAATTTTTGTTTCATTATAATTCATTAAATGGCCTGTTTCATTAACATGATTGGCTAAAGCACAACGTTCAGGATGTAATCTACAATCACTTTTGTGAGCAGTAATACGATTTTTAGTAGATTTATATCTACTATTCAGCTGGTTCGCAGGTCACGACTTCGGGAAAATTTCACTACAGTTTTTCGTTTTAGGTCCCCCTGACCTCAAAAACACCTTCCGTTCAAAAGTTTATATATATATATATATATATATATATATATATATATATATATATATATATATATATATATGTATATAAACAAAGTGCCAAGAAAATGCGTATTAATATAAACAAAAGGGGAAAATTATTAGGCATGTACGCAAAAAGGATCAATAAGGCCACGAGTAGGAATGGTAACCGCAGACATGCATGTTTCTGGCTCATTAGCCGTCATCAGTGCGGCATAACCAAGTAGGGTATTGCACTTGGCTAGCAAAAGTGTTGGGTACTTGGGAGCAAAGGATGTTGGGGAAACATATGTAAAGAAACATAAAAACACAAAAACAACGAAAGCTCACACAGGAGTCCTATCGCCATTTTGTGCTTTCGGCCAGCTGTGCCAATGGGTTTTCGGCTAGCAACCAGCGTCGCAACGTTGGCGAAACGGACTCATTGTGTTTGAGTCGTTCTAAGCCCAGGATATGAAATAAACAAAGTGCCAAGAAAATGCGTATTAATATAAACAAAAGGGGAAAATTATTGGGCATGTACGCAAAAAGGATCAATAAGGCCACGAGTAGGAATGGTAACCGAAAGCACAAAATGGCGATAGGACTCCTGTGTGAGCTTTCGTTGTTTTTGTGTTTTTATGTTTCTTTACATATGTTTCCCCAACATCCTTTGCTCCCAAGTACCCAACACTTTTGCTAGCCAAGTGCAATACCCTACTTGGTTATGCCGCACTGATGACGGCTAATGAGCCAGAAACATGCATGTCTGCGGTTACCATTCCTACTCGTGGCCTTATTGATCCTTTTTGCGTACATGCCCAATAATTTTCCCCTTTTGTATATCTATATCTATAAAAGCGAAAGTTCACTCATCACCGTATCTCAGAAACTATAAGACATACAAACTTGAAATTTGGCAGGTAGGTTCCTTATAGGGTCTAGACGTCCGCTAAGAAAGGATTTTACAAAACTCCAACCCTAAGGGGGTAAAACGGGGTTGGAAATTTGTATGAAAGTCCTATGTTTTTGAAATAAAGGACTTGAAAATTAAAATGTTTTCTTTAGAGGTTGTGGAGGTGTACAAGTTTCATTCCAAATTAGTTAATAATATTTGTTTTTTTTATCGTTGATTAAAATTATGTTTATTTTAAAGTTTCATGCCAATTAGGTGCTAGCTTAGATTTGTTTTTTTTTTCATTGATTATACTGACGTTTATATCAAAGTGTCATATCGATTACTTACTTAAAAAAGTTTGTATTTTTCGTTAAGTAAACTTACTTTTGTTTGAAAAATGGATGGATAAATTGTAACAGTCACAGTTGAAGGATTAGCAATCCGATGTAGAGTGAATGAGATACCTGGCGATGGAGCGTGTTTATTTTTATCTCTGTCTTATTTGCTTTATGGAAATATTTCAATGGCTGCTCAAGTTAGAGCTAATATCCACGTGTCCAACGATTGTCAAAGATTTAGGTGTTTTACTATGGACCGATCCGGTACCCCTTACGATACAAAACGGCTTTATGTAGCCGATATGGGTAGGTTGCATACTTATGGCACAACTTGCGAGCTGAAAGCAGCTGGAAAAATATTTCCATTTGAATTCCAACTGTTTCAAGGTAGCAGACTTATTTCCAGATTTAGGGAGTCGATACAAGGAATAAAAAGAATGCGTTTTAACGGACATTTTGACGTATTGATTCCTATTAATCTATCTTCTATATATAAAAGCGAAAGATCACTCATCACCATATCACAGAAACTATAAGAACTACAAACTTGAAATGTGCCACTTAGGTTCCTTATAGGGCCTAAACATCTGCTAAGAAAGCATTTTACGAAACTCTATTCCTAAGAGGGTAAAACGGGGGTTGAAAATTTGTATGAAAGTATGTTGTATGTTTTTAAAGTAAGGGATTAGAAAATTACAGTGTGTGCTCTTTAGAGGTTGTGGTGGTTTACTTATATTCTATGTTTAGAAATGAACCCCCTTTATAAAGGTTGAACGGGGGACGGATACTTTTTATACATTAACATGCCATGCAAATGACGTCGCGGGTACATTGATTTAGAACCCAAAAATGTGGTTAGATTTTTGGAGTCTGTCTGTCTGTCTGTACGTAATAATTTTGGCTTAACTTTTGTATCGGGATAGTTGAAGACATGAAGAGTGACATAGGCTACTTTTTATGCAACAATCAACACACCCACGACGTATGTTTGTGCGCGCATCACATGAAAACTATTGAATCGGTTAAACTGCCGTTTTTACAGATGTATTTGTCTTCTTTTAACTTAACATTTGGTGTATTAACATTTTTCCATCTCCCCAATCCTTTAACGGGTCAATAGAGGGAGTAAGATTTTGTATAAAAGTATCTCATTGATACATTTAAAAATACCACTGAAATAATACACAACATAGGGGAGAGTCCTACAGTACCGGCCGGCATCCAGTACCAGCCAGTTGCAAATTCTAAAACCTGACAACAGATGGCGCTAAAATTTGTATCGTGATTTGTGCAATACATTCATGGAAGAATATTCCACGTGCGGCGTTAACTTGCAGCGATAAGTTTACTTACAGTTCAAAGATTTTTGTTGCGCGTGGTGGATGTTAACGACGTAATTAAAATTCTGTTGACGATTTTCGAAGTTCAGAGATTTAGTTTAAAACAAATAACTACTGGTAAGTAGAGTGTACTTATATATCTGTAGAAAAGTGTCTTTATAATTAGCCTTTGTACATTCATGTTCATTTGAAATCGAATTTAGTTTTTTTTTCATTTCCTCCAGTACCGGCCATAATGTTGTCCTACAGTACCGGCCATTCTATCAGATCGTTTTTAATTGTTTTGTTTTACTTTCAGATATACAAAAATGTCAAGTCATGGGAATGATGGTCAGACGACGCAAAAGAAGGGCATCTGGGATCCTGCTAACATGCATAAAGCCGTGGAAAAGGTACTGAATCATAAAATAAGTGCTCGTCAAGCCGCAGAACGCTATCAGGTACCACGATCTACTTTAACTGATAGAATTAGAGCTATTAAAAATAATAAAGAGATGTCTATTAAGCCAGTTACGGGTCGTTTCCACAATACTTTTGCACCAGAACATGCTGTCAGGAAGAGAAGTCAGTAAGAAAACAAAAACAAATAAAAACGAAAACCTACCTCCTCCTCGTAGGTCGATTGAAGAAACAGTTTGTCCTTTGTGTGCTGAATCACACTAAGAGGATTGGATACAGTGTGGAAACTGCAAGATTTGGGTCCACGAGGCTTGTGCAAATGTATCAGAGCTATCTCATCAGTATATTTGCGATTATTGTATTGTATAAATGATTAGTTAATTACTGGCCGGTACTGGAGGCCAATTTTTTTGAGTCTGATTTGTTCTAGTGTTCTAATTGCAATAATAAAGTTGATTACTTTTAAACCTATTGGTTGTTTATTATTTATATTAATAGCATAATAGTTCCTTTACACATATCAAAAGGTTTTAAACATGTAACCATAAGTATTTCGATTTTTTTGTTGATAAACCTTAAGGTGACGGTACTGTAGGACTCTCCCCTACATACATACATACGTGCTATAATTTAGTTTTGATTGAAGAAACAAGATAGCGCTATGTGGTGATTAAAACGCGCTATTGTTGTTTTTTTTATCGCAAGTACATATACAAATTACTATATCCTACAAATGATTAGGGCAAATGTGGAACTGTCATGGATAAATATTATAAGATAGTCATAATCGATGTTGTATGATTTATTATTATCAAAATCTGTTAAGTGGTTGCAGCGTGATTGACTGACAAAAATGAAATTTTAAATAAAAAAAAAAGAATTAAAATTAGTTAAGCTAGAATTATGTTACTAAGAATATACCTACAGAATAATTAAAATCAAATTTTTATATGTAAAATAGACAGTCAATAAATCATTTGTGAATGTCTTAATGCAACGCGGGCAAAGCCGCGGGTAAAAGCTAGTGTATATATATATGTATGTATGTATGTATAGTTCCGATATAACGAAATCTGTGGACACGATAGCGGTCGCATTTCTTAACGGATCGAAATGAAATTTGGTACAAAAATCAATCGTCCTAAAATCTCGGTCGAGTTCGTTAATGGGCCAAATCGGTAAGGCCGTTTGGGCGTGACATCAAATCAAAATGGAAAAAAATTCGTAACTTTTTTACTTCACCCTGTACAAAAAAATGTTAGGGGACTTTTTTGTTTGTCTTAAAGAGACCTACAACTGTTATCTAAAAGATTTTTTTCTAAAACGTATACTTTTAATATAATTAATTAATATAAATCTACTGATGCGCCTGTCTTACCAAGGGCCATTTTTTAGTAATCGTTTAGTTTGTCCAATGTAATTTTTATTACAATTATTACAAGGAATCATGTATACTACATCTTTATTATCCAATAAAGGAGTTTTGTCTTTAATTTTTGTATATAAATTGTTTAAAGTCAAAACTGGGTTATTGCTAATTATGATCTGATTAAGTACTTTTTTAAAATTTTGCCAATACTTGGTGTAATATCTTTAATAAAAGGAATACTAATATAAATAGGTTTTTCTTGATTGTTTTCATTTGTATTTAAAGGTATATGAGTTTGTATTTCATTAGTATCAATTTGTGATAATAAATTTATATTATTGTTGATATTAGTAATGGAAGAAGTTCTAAATAAAATTTTATTTAATAAATGATGTGGATAATTATTATCTGAAAATAGGTGGTAGAGAATTTTTAAATTGCGTTTATGAAAAGATTGGTCAGATAAAGCTAGTACTCTATTTTTCATTTGTTTAACTAAATTGATTTTAATTGATTGTTTATGATAAGAATAATAATTTAGATATCTACCGGAACTACATGGTTTTCTATACCAATCTACTTTAATCGTATTATTAGATCTAATAAGTTGAGTAGGTATCTAGAAAAGGTATTGCTCCAAAACTATTTTCATTTTTAATTGTAAATTGAATATAAGGATCATAACTATTAAAAGTTGCTAATATATCATTTGTTTCTTCCTTAGGAAGACAGACAATAATAGCATCAACATACTTTTTTATAAAGAAAAGATTCTATAGTAATACTTTTAAGACAGTGTCTAAAATTTCATCCATTACTAGATTGGCTAAAATCGGTGAAATTGAAGAACCCATTGGTGTTCCAAATGTTTGTTTGTAAAATTTATTATTAAACGAAAAATAAGTATTATTAAATAAGAAAGTTATAATTTCTAAAAATTATTCTAGGTTTATATTACAAAAATTACTAATACGTTGCCAATTTTTATGAATGCTTCTTAAGCAAGCATCTAGATATACGTTACTAAATCAAGAAACAACATCTAGGCTTGCTAGAACATAATTGTTAGGAATAATTATGTTATTGAAAGTATTAAAAACTTCAAACGAATCTTTTATAAAATAGTCATTATTATCATAACTTTTTGTTAAAATTTCAGTTATGTATTTGGCAAGTTTTTCTGTAGGAGAGCCAATAGATCCAACAATTGGTCTTGCTGTTAATGTTGGTTGATGTACTTTAGGTAATATATAAAATTTTGGTGTTATTGAATCATAACAAACTAATTGTCGTTTTTCTTGTTTAGTAATTTTATTAGAGTCTTTAAGTTTATTAATTAATTTGTTACAATTTGTTTGAATAGTGTTAGTTGGATCTCTATTAATTTTAATATATGATGTTTCATTTGTAATAAGATCATTTGCTAAATTAAAATATTGATTTTTATCTAAAATAACAGTAATATTTCCTTTATCTGATTTTGTAAGTACTAAATTTGGATTGTTTTTTAAAAACTTTTTTGTTTTAAAAAATATATTTCTAAAAAATGAATTATTATTAAGATGATGTGAATGCATATGATTTGTTAAAATATTTATAATTTTTGAATTTGTTAATATTTGTTGTTTATTGTCTTTAATTGTTGATATTATATAGTCCACATCAGCCAACATGTTTTTTAAAGGGACATCTTTTCCTAATACAGGTTCAATACTAAATTTTGGACCAAGAGATAAAAATCTTATTATATCATCTGGAATAGTAGTATTTGAAATATTTTTAAACCAATTTGGATTATATTTTAAATAAATGTTAATAAAATTGTTATATAGTTTATGAATTATAATGAAACAAAAATTTTAACTTCTGAAAAAAATTTAACAAAACGAATCTTTCTTGAAATGACATTTATTTATCAAAATAATAATTGCAAAAATAAAAAATCAGATATTGACCATTTAAGTGATTTATATTCTTATTTACTTCATCTAGATTCAAATCCTTTTTGAAATGTGTAATAATAATAAAAAAAGCTTTCGAGTTAATTTATGAATAAATACTAAAACTTACTAGGAATAATAAGAAAAATAATAAAAAACTACACATTTGTAATAAAAAAACAAAATGTAGATTTTCTTGAAGAACTTGAAATAAAAAAGACATCTAACAGATCCACAATTTAAAGTTGTTAATGAACAAATAAATCTTAGAAATTCTCCACAATTAAACTGTTTACTTTGATTGAATCTACATTTTATACATAGATAAGATATAATTATAATTCAAATATATTAAGTTATTGTAAAGATCAGCAGATATAGTTTTTTTCCTGGTTTTTCTATATCATTGCACAGTTATACTGATCTTAGAGGGAGATACATCCAGGATAATCCCTTAGGGGTAATAACATTTAAGCTTTAATATTGTTATATCTTAATACTTCCATACTTTATTATTATTTTTATAAATTGTTTATAATTCCTAATACCTTATAGTTAGTTTTCTAATCTATTACTTTTGATGTCATATTTACATGATTATTTAATCATTAATGTCAATTAACGTCATATCTTGAGATAAAGAACAATTTTATAAAAAACATCATTTTAATTATATATTTATTTTTTAATATTTACTAAAGTTAATTTCTGTAAAAACATTAACGTAACAACCTCACAGAGATGTAAGTATAAATTTATAATTTATTTCTACTTGCATTCTGTTACTTTAAATGTTGTAGCTCCTTGAAAATGTAATAAAGTTATTACGAAAGCTTGGATTAGAAACTTTAAACGGTCATGTAACGCAACAAAGGATCATGATTACAAGTAGGAATGGTAACCGCAGACATGCATGTTTCTGGCTCATGAGCCGTCATCAGTGCGGCATAACCAAGTAGGGTATTGCACTTGGCTAGCAAAGTGTTGGGTACCTGGGAGCAAAGGATGTTGGGGTTACCATTCCTACTTGTAATCATGATCCTTTGTTGCGTTCCATGACCGTTATCCCCCTTTGTTTATTATAATACGCGTTTTCTTGGCACCTTGTTTATATATATATATATATATATATATATATATATATATATTTCAAAATAAGCCCTTAATGATCATTTGCATTACTAGGAATTTCATGTATTTAGTATTAGGTTAAAAAAATCTAGTCAGGTAACCCTCTACTTTTATACATCCGACTTTATTTATTACAGAAGATCAAAAAATCGCAACTTTTTATTACTTCTTACTTTTACATTAAATAACTTTAGAACTAAAACTTAGATGTCGGTTAAGAACTACATTTTAAATATTTAAAAACTTTGAAAGCCAAAAAATTATTATTGTATTTCAATAGATATATATTTTATTTGTACGCCTATGAACCTTCACTTGTACAGGACACCGTCACGATTTTATTTTACCAGTTTAATAAAAAAATAAACTATATTTTATTTGCAGTAACCATAAGATTGATAAGAACTAAAGAATATATTTTAATGTAACGTCTATGCTTTTCATATCTATGGTTGAATTATTAAAGTGTCATCTAGTGATTTTGCCTCTTTTAATATCGTTGCCACAAGTAAATAAACATCTTTTCTATTAAAATATATATTATTTTATTATATCGCTGCCATTCAACCTATCACACATGACAGCAATTATCGGAAAAGTGATCTTGAAAACAATTTAATAACAAAAACAAAATCAGTTCTAAAAATCTAAACTATTTTTATATTTCTTGTAAGCTAATATTTAATAATAAATATCACAACTTTTATATGTTAAGTACTAAATTTATTCAACTTTTCCGTTCAAAAACTATTAACTAAAATTTAAATATATTATAATAGGTAGGTACCTACCAGCTTTAACTCGTGATTTTGTTCATGTCAAAATTTAGATGAAAATATCGCTCGATCTTACGGCTATCACATATTACATCATAATAATCGGCCCCCTTTGATTAAAACTATTGATTTTAATCATGTACTTGAATTTCAAATTTTACATTTTTGCATTAAGTTGAAAAAGATTTGTACATTCGATACGTTCAACAACGAAAGCCAGGTAACAGATTCAACAATTTATCTAAGGTTAGTTTAAAGTAAGCTTGATATTATTATTTAAAAAAATAATATTGAGACCAATCATCACCTATTGCCTATTGGAAGTTAGCTTGGAGCACGAGATTTAATCTTATCAATATGAGGACAAGCCTATCCAAGATTCAGACACTAGCCTGTGCGTGCATGCCCCACTGCTGCAATGAAAGTAATTCTAAATCTTATGCTACTACACATTTAAGTAAAAAGTGGAAGGAAGAAAACAATATATAGAATGGTCAAAGAAGAAACATTCAAGGAAAAATCTCGATCATTTTAATTTATCCAAACTTGGGAAATGCACAAGATGACATACCTACCAAAGAAATTCTTTACAAAACTGGGTAGTAAATCTGAATAGGGCAAAGACACCATATTGAGGCTAAACCAAAATGCCGTAAAATGATATACGGACGGCTCTAAAACAGATGAAGAAACAGGAGCTGTGGTTTTCGGACCTAGAGCATACACAAGCATTTGTCAAGCGGAAATCCGTGCCATTAAAAGATGTGTAGAATTGATTATCGAAAGGAATTATCGTAGACAAACTATTGTAAATATATCAGATAGTCAAGCAGCCATCAAAGCTCTAAACTCACACACAATCAGTTTAAAGATGGTCTGGAATGTTTAGGCAAACTAACTGAACTTGGACAAAATAAATTTGTTTCACTTTTATGGGTTCCAGGATACATATAAGAATAGAAAAAAACGAAACTGCAGATAAACTGGCAAAAAATGAGCTGAAACGTCATATTTGGAACAAGAACTATCTGGTGGAATCAGCAGTAGTACAGTCTTAGGAAAAAAAGTGAATAGGGAGAAATCCAAGTACTGGGACAGAAGAACAAAAGGACTAAGCCAACAAAAGACGCTCCTGAAAAACTATAACCAGAAGAGATCTTTTAGCTGCCTACACCTCATTAAAACGAACCTCCGTATTATAACGGGAATATTAACCGGGCACTGCCGATTAAAAGGACAGATGAAGAAACTATGATTAGTAGATGAAGCAAAGTGTAGATTCTGTGAGGAAGAGGACGAAAACTCAATACATACCCATGACAATCCACTGCTTTGGAGTATTTTAGATTTGTAAATTAAAATACTCCAAAGCAGTGGATTGTCATGGGTTGTTAGGAGAGGTATGCGATCTGTTGATTGAACCTTTAACCTCACTCATTACCAGGATTTTCACAACAGGACGTTTTCGTGATCCATTTCAGTAGTACCTATTTATAAAAAAAAAGAGTGATTCGTTGATGTCGGATAGCTATAGCTGCTATAGACCCATTTCAATAGTTTCAATATTTTCGAAAATTATTGATAAAAATCTAAAAGTAAGACTGTAAATACTTGGAAAACAAATTAGAATCGGTTTGGTATTCGACACAAGTTAAATACAATTAAGACGTTTCTAACCACTATGATCGATATAGTGAATGAATTAGATCGAAGTGAGTATACATTCTTGACCCTGTGTGATTTGGAAAAAGCCTTTGACTCTGTCTTCTATGAAATATAAACTAAAAAGGTTGAAAATTACGGAGCAAGTGGTATCACGCTAAAACTGATAAAGTGGTATCTGACCAATAGAGAGCAATTTTTTAAGATAGATAATGTCAAATCAGCGACATTAAAAACACCCCATAGAGTCCTGCAGAGTTCTGTGTTGGGTCATTTTCTTTTTATCGTGTATGTGAACCATTTATTTTAACATGTCTCTCCTAACAGAGTGTTATTCGCTGATGATACAAACTTGTTAAATAGTAGTAGATACCCTATGTAATAACTTGATCATGGAAAAAGGTATTTCTCTAGCCAGTTTTAAAACTTGGTTTAATCGGACCAATTTCGCACTGAATGTGTCTGAACTTCTCATTATGTCCTTTAGACTAGGAGAATACCCCATTGAAATTTCTAGGGGTCATATGCGACTTGGAGCCCTTAAATCTCACATATCACTAGTTGTCCAGTACATCTATTCCTGCTTAGAAGAATAAGTCGTTTCACTAGTCTCGGAGTTATGAGAATCACTTACTTCTCACTCTTTTATTTTATAATTTCATAATGCACTGTGTTTTTGGGAACTCTGTAGACAGTTTTAAAGTGTTTTGTATTAAAAAAAAGCATTGAGAATTCTAGTTGGCGCAGAATTCAGAGACCATTTTCGTCCTATATTTAAGCAGCTGGGTGTCTTCCATATACATCCTCTTAAATCTGATAGATATATTTGTGTTTGTACCTATATAAATTGTTTGTAATTTTAAAGTTGATTTTTTTATTGTGTTCTGTTTATTTATATGACTAGCCTTGTATATTTTGCATTATGAATGAAGGTGAATAAATTAGCTATCTATTATAGCAAGAAAAGGGGGATACAATAGATTTTATAGGTCACAGATGTATCTGGCAACCCTAGTTACGGTCATACATCTTTAATTAAAGGTACTCAGTTTTTTAAAAACATCGTAAGAAAATTAATATTGTTATTAGGTAGAACATGCTCTTTATTATCGATTCAGATAGATATCACGTTTTAAATATTTCCAAATTGAGTGCCGCAAGGACTATTGAGTAAAATTCCTACGTATAAAGGACACTTTGAAGCATGTGAATGCGAAGTTTCGGAAAAATGCTATAAAAATTATTTCTTTGGGAACATCCTTAAGAAAAATTTTAGTAAAAATAAATTTCTTTATAAATAATTTATTGACTAGATACTAGTGGTAAGATTAAAAATAAGTGAAGGACATATATTAAACCATTTGTCGTAAAGTACACTATCCATTTCGAGAAAGGTGGCGGTATTATATATCCGGTTTAGAGACTGAAAATTCGTCTAGATGAAAAATCGCTAGCGATTTATTTAGTTTATATGTTTTCCTGTCGGGAAAATATGTTCACATTCATTTGTCATCGAGTTCTTTATGAACACTACGATCAACATAGGTGGCTGCGGCAATAGCCATTGTTTGTTGTAGCACAAACTCGAGCTTCTCGCTTGTTTTTTCTATTTTGTTCTACTCTATTCATTCTATCGAGTGAGTGGTCTATTTTTCAAAAATATGGTAACGGTATTGTCATGTAATGTGTGGATAATAATAAATAAACAAGTTTTTCAAGACACAAATATTTAGAATATTTAGTGATACTTACACATAGGTACAAGGATACACTAAAAGTTTCTTAACCCTTCATAGAAGCAAAGAAAATTTGTACTATTTCATTATTGTATGTACCTGCTTCTTAATTAAATATATTAAATAAAACAACTAATGATGACCAGATCCTGAGCTACCTTGAGTCACACAACCGGCAATATGGGTTTCGTCAACAAACATCAACAGTCAATCTGCTAGCTTATGTAACTCATGTCTGAAGTGATACCATCCACCGCCATGGAAAGAATCAAATAATGTCACTAGAAATCTCAAGTAATCAAGTGTGGCAGACAGGTCTCTTAGACAAACCTTTGCAGATGGATATCCAACTTTCTCTCCAACAGGCACATCCAAGTTTCCGTAGATAGACATTCCTCCAACCTCTACAAGATCAACGCTGGAGATACCTAAGGATCGGCTCTAGCTCCTAATCTATTTCTTTTACACATTAATGATCTACTAGAAGCCACTAATAACCCGATACACGGTTTAGCAGATGATAGCAACCTACACTGTAGCAAAGCGCACAACCGTTCCAAATCCCTAGATATTCTGAAAGAGGACAGAAGATCCACAACTGCTTCTCTCAATTAAGATTTGAGAATTGTAGACGAGTGGGGAAGAAAGAATCTTGTTAATTTTGACGCTTCCAAGACAAAGACATGTTGCCTATTCAACAAGAATCAAACATACGACTCATTTATCATAATGAATGATCAGACACTAGTAGCAAGCGACTCCATTACGCTGGTTGGTGTAATGATCTCCCAGGACTTACTCCGGAACGAATATTGCATCCATAGCAACTGCAGTAGGAGAGAAGTTAGACTTTATTTTAGAGCACGAAAATATTTCTCTCCATCCAACTTAGCCACTACTTACAAAGCCCAAATAAGGCCTAATCTTAAATACTGCTCGCACGTATCAAGATCGGCGGCTTCATCAAAGTTCAGAATTCTTGATGCAATACAGAGAAGGACAGTTCGACTAATAACCCGATACACGGTTTTGCAGATGATAGCAACCCACACTATAGCAACGTGCACAACCGTCCCATATCCCTAGATATTCTGGAAGAGGACAGAAGATCCACAACAGCTTCTCTCAATCAAGATTTGAAAATTGTTGACGAGTGGGGAAGAAAGAATATTGTTGATTTCAACGCTTCCAAGACAAAGACATGTTGCCTATCCAACACGAGGCAAACATGCGACTCATCCATTACAATGAACGATTAGAAACTGGTAGCGGGCGACTCCGTTACGCTGGTTGGTATAACGATCTCCCAGGACTAACTATGGAACGAACATATTGCATCCATTGCAACTGCAGAAGAAAATAAATTAGGCTTTCTGTGTAGAGCACGGAAATATTTTTCTCCATCCAACTTAGCTACTCTGTACAAAGCCCAAATACGACCTAATCTTAAATACTGCTCGCATGTATGGGGTTTGGCGGCTTGATCAAGGATCGGAGATCTTGATGCATTACAGAGAAGAGCAGTTCGACTAATAAACGACACCAGTATTACCAAAAAACTAGCCCCATTGTCCCACCGAAGAGCAGTGTCTGATCTTTTCTTGTACTGATACATAAACGGATTTTGCTCAGAAGAACTCTGCTCTATAATGCCTCCACTTGTCAGACCAGCCAGAGCAACGCGACGTGCCAACTCCATGCATCCTTTTACTGTTCAGTGCCAGATATCGAGAACGGATCGATTCGATCGTTCCTTCATCCCCAGGGTCTCTAGATTGTGGAACTCCTTACCTTCCCACGTCTTCCCCACTCGTCCTAACTTGCAGGCCTTTAAATCCCAAATTAATAAATTGTTTCTTCTGCCCCAATAGATGTTCTCGGTACATTTGTATTTAGGTCTATACCTACGAGGACATCCTTAATAATAATAATAATAATAATAATAATAATAATAATAATAACCGACACCAGTATCACCAAAAACCTAGCCCCATTGTCCCACCAAAGAGCATTGTCTGATCTTTTCATGTTTTAACGATACTTAAACGGATTTCGCTCAGAAGACCTCCGCCCTATAGTGCCTTTACTTGCCAGACCAGCCAGAACAACGCGACGTGCCACGTGCCAACTACATGCACCCTTATACTGTTCAGTGCCAGACATCGAGAACGGGTCGATTCCATTGTTCCTTCATCCCCAGGGTCTCCAGATTGTGGCAATCCGTACCTTCCCACGTCTTTTCCAATCGTCCTAACTTGTAGTCCTTTAAATCCCAAATTGATAAATTGTCTCTTCTGCCCCAATAGATGTTCTCGGTAATATACTAGGTCTATACCTACGAGGATATCCTTACAAAGACCTGTACCAGAAAAATCTTTATCTTGTTTTTCAAACCAGGTTTCTACAGCTTTAATCATTAGTTCGTTGGAAGAAAATTTGATCTAAATTAAGCTGGCAGTGAACAGTCAGCAGAAAAGATTAATCTTTTCATGTCAATTTGTAGCCAAATAGTTGCTACTTAGTTGATGAATGAGCGATTTTGTAGCTCCAACCGATTTCCCAAAAATCGAGTTTCTACTATCTTCACAATAAGAAAGCTAATTTTTACTCCAAAATTCTGTGTGTCTATCGTCTTATAAATTGCTCTAAGTTACACAAAACATTATAGCCAGAGACTTATTTTGTTGCTGGCTATTTGAGCATCTCTGAAGCTATTATTAAGTAGCAACAAAATTTACATCCATTTAAGGTCAACAAAAACCGCGTGTCAAGACAGCAGGGACCATGGTGACCAGTATTGGGCCACTAAGTCTTGCCGATTTTTTGTTTCTATTATCTTTGCTGGCTCTTTGGGCTCTTAAACTATTAGCAGTCAGCAAGAAAATTCATAACCCCTAAAAATCAACTCTAACGTCCATTGGTCGGTCACTAGGTTCAGCTGATTTTTGATTTATGTTTCGTTGCTGGATCTCTGGCTATCTATGAAGCTATTAGTAGCCAGAAACAAAAATTACAAGGATCAAAATTCAACGAGAAATGAGAGTCAAGACGGCAGGAACTCGGTTAAGGTCAATAGGTTTAGCCGATTTTTTGTTTTTATATGGTACTTACTCTCTGGTTATCTCTGAAGCTAGTAGCGTCCAGCAACAAAATTCACATTTTTTAGAGTCATCAAAAACCGCATGAGCAGACAGGAGAGGAGGGATTCTGTTGTCCAGTAGTCGGTTACGAAGTTCAGCTGATGTTTTGTTTCTGTTTCGTTGCTGGCTCCCTAGGCATCTCTGACGTTATTAGTAGCCAGCAACTAAATTTATAACGAACGGAACTCAATAAGAATTGAGGTTGCTGGGATAAGAAACTCGAAAATGGAATCAGTTAGTTCTATTCGTAAGCGGAAGACCATGAAGACGCACCTGTCTTGTACGTCTCGGGCAGGAATTCTCGCAATGTTTGGCCAGCCCAACTGGCAACAATGTGGACTATTTTTTTGACGTGTTTTAACGCCGAAACGCAGCGTGATTTCCTGCCCTTGTGGACGTGGCCTAAGTTTATTTATTAATTTTTAATTATCCTAAACTAAAATTAAGACAAAATATTCAGTTTTTTTTTTAATAATCCCAAAATGCTAATATTATTTGTAAATAAATCTTTTTAATTTTCTAGATTATGTCAAAAGTCACACTCTGTTTGGAGATGGTACTCATACACCAGGCGTAGTTTTAGCAGAAATTGTGAAGCCTAACATTCCTGTTAAAAATGGAGTTGTTCATCTTATCCAAAAACCTCTTATGGTCGTAGATGGATCAGTGAAAAAATTATTAGAGGTGAGTTATTTATAAGTTTGTTTACATTGTGTTAAAAAAATACTTCTTAATTGTATTACAGAGAATATCTACAGTCAAAAACTCTAAATTTAAAAGAACTGTTCAATTACATGGAAAGTTTTATAAGTCTGTTTACATTGTGTAAAAAAATGTTTTCACGATATCCACAATATATTACTTTGTAAATGTGACGCGTTTCGCTGTGATCTAGCTTTCACAAACATTGGTACTAAATGAAGCATCGAAAGTAAAAAAGATATGAAGATATAAAACTCAAATAAAATTGTATTAAGTGGTAATTAAGCTAACAAAGTAAAATATAAACAGATAAACCGTTGTAAACCATTACACAGGTATGGTGTTAAAAAAATTAAGCAGTAGTGGTTAATAATTTACGTCTAGTTGGTTGTTTAATAAAATGCTGGAATTTTTGGAGAAAAGTGCAACAATTTTATTTCAGGAAACAAATACCAACTTTGGATAAAGTGCTAAAGGTCGTCGAAGAAGATAACGATATACTAAATATGAGTAAAAGTCAATTATGGAGTACAATGAAAGAACTTAATAATGGATATGAAAAACAGGATAGAAATTCTTTATTAATTACAAGTGATAAAATTGTGTTCTGAAGAAGAGATTATCTTAGGAATATCAAAGATATTCAAAGCAAAAATCATCTAACTGGATAAGACCTTAATCAACCAAGGTTATATTTTACATAAAATATTAAACAAAAATGGAGAAACTAGACAACTAAATTGACTAGATAGTTGAGCCGCTAATACTTGCAGTTAATGGTGACACTTCTTCAGACGATGAATTTTGATACACGGTAATAGTATTTAACTATTATTATACAGTTTTATATAATAAAAATACATTTTAAAAATCCGTCCTGTTTCCGAGGCATTCGATTCGGTCCTTAAAAGAGTAAAGGTTTTTTATAAAGGGCAGGTTGCTAGCTTCACCCTTAAACCCTCCTCCTATACCAGCAACGGTGTTGTCAAACTACTCAATCTATCCAACAACACTGCAGGCATCTGTATTGTTGATTTGACCAAGGCATTTGACAGGGTGCGAACAGATGATATAATTAAGATTTTGGATCAAAACAATATCGATTACAGGTCCCAAAGAATCATACAGGATCTGAATAAAAACGGACTGTCTGGGGAAGTACGAATCATTACGGACATACGACAAGGAGACAGCCTTAGTCCTACACATTAGTCAGCTGAACTCAGCAGATGAAGACATTTGTCGATACTGCCAAGAGGAGGAGGAAACCGCATTTCATGTCCTATGCCAATGTGAAGGACTTGCAAGGACGTGGTATCTAGTACTGGGAGAGGAGAAACCGGTTGCTTTAAGTTATGCGGAGTGGCCACTGTCAAGGCTATTAAGTCTCATTAAGAGTGCAGGGCTGGACAAGGTGCTCTAATCCTATTCCAGAGATAATGAGTGTTCACAATAGATCTGCAAAGGTCGCAGTAATACAGGCTAACAGCCAACCCAAAAAATATATAATCTAAAAATCTACCCTGTTTAACATCGTCATGGGCCAAATCATTAAAAATATTAAAAAAGTGAACGCTGGATACAGAATGGGTAATCGAGCCAATAAGGTACTATGTTTTGCAGATGACACCATACTCATAGCAGAGAATAAAGACGACCTACAACGTCTGCTATACAAGATAAAAGTTACAGGACATGAACTTAACATAAGCATCGCAACAGAAAAAACGATATCAATGGTTATCTCCAAAGAACCCATAAGGTGTAAACTGGCAGTCGACAACAAAATAATTCAGCAAGTGAGAAAAATCAACTATCTTGGAGTAGAGGTATCAAGTGGGAGATATCTGTTTAAAGAAACAAGAACACAAGCCCTAAAAGCAACAAGAGTCAGCAAATACCTGAGAGATATCATACGGCGTAACAAAATAATGACTTCAAAGAGCAAGATGAGGATATACAAAACATGCGTGAGACCAATACTAACGTACGCCACAGATACCAGAGCTAAAACATCAAAAACTAAAGAAATACTGGGGACTACCGAAATGAAAATATTAAGAACCATCAAAGATGTAACCCTCGAGGTTCGAATAAGGAGTCAGGACATCAGAAAAGAACTGGGAATACAGGATGGGGTACGATGGGTTAGAACACGCAAGCGGTGTTGGAGAGACCATGTAGAAAGGAAGCCAGAAGAAAGATGGGCAAAGTGGGCAAAGTCGCAAAAACCAAATACGCGAAGAATGGTAGGCAAACCACCCACAAGAAGGCACGAAAGTTGAAGCTCAATATCACAGGAAGAGCTCCAAAGAAGGTTAAACATATCGGATCAAAACAGGACTAGGTCAGTTGTTACGCCAACGACCATAATTTTGTTTCGAATTTTCCTTTCAAGACCCTAAATATCCATTATTCTCGAGCAGTCATAACATATTTACCAGGTGCGTGCGTTTAACACCATTTTTGTAGGTTTTATTTTGCATGAAAAAGACTAAACCAATCAGTTGACATGCAGTTAGAAATATTCACTATGTTCACTTTGTAGGACATTTAAGGGATTAAAATTCGACAAAAATCATTTATTATACCAGCTTAATAAAAGATAGACTATATTACTAAATTGTTATTTATAGACCAGGATCGTAGGGCATTATTTTTGACGTGACAACGTCTTATAATTCGGTGGAGCCGGCTGCACGCACCAAGAAACATGACGTTACCTCGCCGGCTGAATGCAAGGCTCCTTAGGCGTTACCTTGCTCTGAGGCGTTCCGAATGAAAAATGATATCCATACAAAATATCTATTAAACAAATAAAATTATAATTTTCTTTTGAAAAATTTAACCATTTCATCAGTATTTTCTTATGACGTCACGTTCAACTATCGTCAGTAAACCGACTTTACAGACAACCGATTTTTTTCTTAGATTTGTGTAAAAATGCCAATTTTTGCATTTTTTTTTTAATTAGGGATTTTATAAAGCGCCAAGCAATGTTCATATTTAAAAATATAAATTTAATACTTCAAATAAATAATAAAATGGATGTTTTTTTTAATTTGAGGTAGCTTTTTTAATGAAAATATTTTGATTTTTTTTGTAGCAACTTTTGATTTTTAAAAAGGCGCTCTTTATATTTCTTAATGTTTGCGAAGAAAGAAAGGTAAATTTTTGAAAAAAGGACTAATTTGAATTCTTGGTTTTTTTAATTTGTGTAAAAGTGACAGTATTATAAATAAAAAATATCTTTTCATCTTAATACACTGAAGTTATTTAATTGTTTATAAGCTAACATTCCCTCTTTTTCAATTATTAAATCTTCTGGTTTTGGTAAAGTCCTTAGTCTACCATTTAATATCTATCAAAATATATTCTTGGATTCGTATTTCTCTTGAATATTCAAATAATCTTCTTGCAAGTTATGGAATATGTACTTAAGAGATGGCCGACCTTAACAAATTAAACTAATTTGAATCCGGAACTTAGTAGGTAACTTTGAAGGGTTTGAACTGATTTTGAACTTCACATATTATGATTAGAGTTGAAGTGTGGTTAAAAAAATAATGATTTTTAACGAATTAAATAAATATTCGCCAACAAATACAATTATAAAAATATTTTTTTAGGGTAGTAAATAACAGGTGAAGCAAAATTCAGTTAACCGTTTTGTATATTAATAAAAGCAAAAATAACTGGATAAAAAAATACGTTTATTGTAAATAAGTAGATACAAAAAAGTGCTTGCCTGACATTTTATGTTTAAAATGTAAACCCTCTTCATCAATATATTTTTGGCAACGCTTATTCACAGTAAAACAAGTGTTTTTATAGAATTCCAAGTTGGCACGAAAAACTTTAAATTCTTCTCCAAGTCAGTCTTTTAAGTTCCCGTATTAGCGTCGCAAAAATTTTATCTTTAAGTACTCCCCACAGAGCAAAATCACAGTGCGTCAAATCTGGCGAACGCGCGGGCCGTTAAATTCTGCCTGTTCTTCCTATCCAATCACCAAACTGGTCATTTAGAAAATTACGAACTTAATGAGGCGGTGCGCCGTCTTGCTGAAAATATCGAATACCTTGTAACTGTGGATTATTTTTCAAGTTCGCCCTTTAAATCGATGAGACGTTCCAGGTAATTTTTAGGATTTACCATATCATCAAAAAAATATAATATAAATTCCATCCCATACTGTTATTCCAGGAAGATTTCAGTCTTCTGTGATGATTACATGAAGGTTATCAGATGCCAACTAGACACAATTGTGACGAATAATTTGTCCGTTTAATTTAAATTGAACTTTGTCAGACCAAAAAATGGATCAGTAAGAATTTGCGTCCTCTTCTGCGCATCCACTGTACCACTCGTCGTTAGATAACGCCTGCAACAAACGCGGACGATAACAATGCATCTTCATTTTGGTAACCAGATAATTCATCACACGAAAATAGCATAATCCCCACTGTTATAAATGCCCACACGCAAAATACCCAAACAGAAAATTGCCTACACCGGAAAATGCCCACACATGGAAAAGTGCCTACATGAAAAGATGCCCACATGGAAAATGCCCACATGGAAAATACCCACATGGAAAAATGGACACAGAAAATTAGGCACATTTTTATAAAAAAAAAATTATCAAACTAATTTTCATTTGTGTCCTAGTAGTTTCGACCATAAAACAACTGGATCACAAGTTAAAACAATAATGTTGTACGTACTCATATGAAAATTTCGACTTGAAAATCCATTTTTAAGAATATTTCGTATAATTAAATAAATCTGTGACTTTCGATGCCTTTTACATAGTATTCAAACAATAATATATTAAATGATATTAGGAAGAAATTTAAAAAATCCAGGAGGACTCGAACTCGCAAGAAAAATGTTTAGGGTTTCAGTCCTGCTGGATGCGACATTTTTTCAGTTTCGCCCTAATGTCATTTAATATATTCTTATTTATATACTTTTTAAAATTTCAAAAATTCAATAAGAGATATCTCAAAATAATGGTCGACTAAAAACTTTCCATGTAACTTTTATTTAATTTATTTTTACAACGAAAATCAATTTTTTCGTCACATAACTGTCGTATTATTCTCTGTAATTACAATTTAAGCTTTACGTTCCATTTCCCGTAAACAGTTTTATATACACTTTAACAATTATATCACTTTTATTACATTATCCTGTTTTGTTTTGTTTGTGCAATAAATCTAAATGTACCAAGCAAGTGAAAAATATATGTTTCAATCAATTATATGACAAACTAACAGTGTTAGAAATTCAATGAAAAATTGATGCAATATTAAAATTAAAAATTTACGTAAGAAATGCTAATAAGTAAATCTAATATGATGTCTATATATACAATTAAATGAATGTGACTTGAGTTGAATCTTAAGAAAAAAACTATATAATTACTAAGCATCTGTGCGATCTCATCAAGACCTTCGACTGTGTCAATACTGATATTCTCTTGTGTAAATTTGGTATGGTATTCGATCTGAAGCTCCAAGTTTGTTTGCTTTTTATTTGAAAAATAGAATACAATGTATCTTATGTAAAAATATACAATTACGACAAATTCCACTTCAAAAGGTTCTTTTCTGGGTCCCTTACTGTTTCTAGTATATATATTATTGATATACCCAATGTTTCCAAACAATGCATTAGTGTTCTCTTTGCAGATGATACTACATTATTGTCACATGATGCTTCCGATAATTATATGGTTCGTGTTGGTGATTTTTTTCCTTAAAATGAACGAGTCCAAATCACTGAGAATCAAATTTTCTTCATGTAAAATTTTTATTTGCATGAGCTGACAAAATTCTTGGGATAGTGTTGGATTCAAGCCTAAATTGGGCCAAACATATTGACGGTCTTTGCTGAAGGCTGTATTTTTGTGATGGGACAACTTAGAACATGTTTTGATATAATCACACCTGAAGAAATATTTACTTTGCTCTGGTCCGTAGCCATTTATCCTATGGAGTAATATTTTGGGGAAGAAATCATTATGCACAGAAAGCAGTTTGCTTCAAAAATGCAACAGAAATAACACCCCATGCAAACCTTTATTTAAAAAGCACCGTATTCTGCCTCTGCCTGGTGTATGTATACTGAAAACATTCAGGGAGGTTCATCAGCGACAGGGTAATTTTCTTAGGCATTCTAATACAGATTATACAAGTTCTGCTCAAACTTACCATCAATGCATATTTATATACATAACAAGGCTATAGCAACTGCTAACAAGCTGCTACAAGGCCAGGCTCCCATAACCTTATTGAGTGGAAAAGAGAAAGCAGAGCTATATGATAGGGTTAAGGCAGATCAAATAATGATCCCTTAATTAAAGACGAGTCAATTTGGTATACCGATGGCTCAAAAACCAAGCAAGCCATGGATTCAAGTATATATCCACTATATAAGACATAGGATTCAAGTCCAATTTGGTCTAGGTGCGTATGCTATAGTGTTTCAGGCTAAAGTAATGGCCATACAATAGTGTGCAACAAAGTTCATAAGTCAGGGTACAACGAAGTGAAAGCGTAGTCATATACTCGGATAGCCAGATAGCTCTAAAGGCACAGATAATCTTACACCTAATGTGGGACTGCGTTAGGGTCCTGACACATGCCGTAAGTCGGGACTCTCTGACACTAGCATGGGTGGCAGGACACTCAGGGTTTCCGGGCAATAAGAAGGCTAATGAATTGGCCCAAGTTGGAGCTAGTATCCCAATAATTGGCCCGAAACTATTTAGCGGTGTTGCTGTCACGTTCAGAGAGGCAGCCATTGAGAAGTGCATGTTAGAGAAGGCCCAGATCAGGCAAAGTGTTCATAAAAAGACATTTGGCGAAATTTACTGCCAGAGTTGTCATCAAAAAGGCAAAACGATGTCAGAATGATTGTCAGTTTCTTGATAGGAAATTGTCGGCTCAGAAAACACCTTAGTCAGATGAACTTGGGGATACTACCAAAAGGAGGAGAAAACTGCATTTCATGTCCTATGCGAATGTAAAGGCCTTCTCCTCTCTAGTATTGAGAGAGGAGAAACGGAGATGCCACTGTCAAGGCTATTAAGTTAAAGCACTATAAACATAGGTATTATCATCAGCCATTTTCTGTCCAATGTCAACCACAAAACCAGAGGTAATAGAACAGATATGTTGATGCCTAATATAAAGTTGACAAGTTCCGACATCAGCGCGCCATGTTTAAAACTATTAACTATACTTTTACACCCTTTTATGCTTAAACTACCTTAAATTTATATTAAACTAAAACTACCCTGTGACTATACCACCATAACTTCTTTTCCGCTTTTCGCGCTACCAGCTGATCATATTTTGCTTGTTTAGTTCCCATTTTCACCACTACCGAATGAGATTGCGCATTCTGGTATGCGCATAAACGTATTGGCACCTTTGGGCTATGTTTCGAAAAGTCTCTTAAGTGTTCTATGGACTAACACGTCAATTTAGTGACATTGGACAGAAAATGGCTCATGATAATCCTGTATCTATAGTGCCTTAATTAAGTCTCATTAAGAGGGCAGTTCTAGACAAGGTATTCTAATCCGATGGGTGTTCAAAATAGATCTGTAAGGGTCGCAGTGATTCAGGTTAACAGCCAACCCAATGAATATATTGGATCTACTTAAAAGCATAAAACTTTTTATTTTTAAAAATTTTGTATTGAATGGAAATGCAGAAATCCATGTATTGGATTAAAACACATATTTAAATTAATTCTTTTAAAAAATAATGGCAAATTTAAAATGATAATTGCTTGGTTACATTTAAATCAGTTGCGAGAGGTTTTAAATCACGCTTTATTTACAAAAAATATGTATTTATACAGTGAGTTGTTGCAGTTTTTAGGATACCATGAATTAAAGTAGTTTCATTAGTTTTATTTGTTAAAGGAAAAATTTAAAATTTATTATTTGTATTTTATTCATTTACAGGAATATTTATTTAAATACTAAGGAATTTTCCTTATAATGGAATGAGTAGTTAAAAAATAATCAAGACTGAAAATATGCATATTCGTAAGAAATGTTAAATATTGTTAATAATGCAAATGCTATAAAATTTACATATTTTTAAATATCCTTAAACTTCCTGTTAAAAATTTTACGAATCTTTAAAATCCAATTCGGATTATGACCTCTCAAAAAATCAATGGAAAATTACTCGCCGTCAAATTGCCTGAAATTTTGTGAAGTGAGTATAACAAAAGTAATGGCCATACCTAAAGTTTGAATTTAGACCAAAATTTAAAATACTGTGAACACAATATTCCGACAAAAGAAAAGATAGCTTTCCGAAGAAGAAAAATTACAACAAGAAGCCTAACCCTTGAACAACCGTATAAAAAAGCTGACATCAGAAAGAAATCAAAAAGTATTTGCTATACATAAAACAAGAATTTAATTTGGAAATGAACGATATAAAAACATAAATATGAAATTCAAGATATTAAGCAAATCTTAAGAGAAATTAAAACACAAGTAGAACAAAACTGTTCCAAGATAATTCATTTGAAAGATGAGCTAGCTAAAGCAAAATCTAAATGGGCCAATGAAAAAAACAATCTCACAAGGTAAATAGTAGAAGTAAGATCAAACAGACAAAAATCCACAATTAAAAACAATTCTAGTTATATTAGGAGCAGATATGAACACTACCAACAAAGAACAACTTAAACCGATATTTGCAAAAATGAAATTGGAGTACAAACTGTTATTAATATCTAACGTCTACAAAATAAAAAATGAAAAATACATACTAGAAAAAGTGAATGGTCAGAAAAATCAGAATTCTAAAAAAAAGAAGCTAACAGATATTTTTATATAAACATAACTAACAAAAAAGAAAGAACCAGACAGTACCAATAAATTTCACACAATCTCACCTTGAAGACCTTACCATGACCTTGAAATAACCTCTGGTTAACTCTTGTTAATAAAGGTAAATGCCGGATTAGGATTCAGAGATTTTGAAAGCTGTTACTTGAGTTGTTCAAATTGTTTAATCTATTTGTTCGCACTTTAATGTTCAAATGACCTTGAACTGGACGGGATAGAGGTCAACCGACCCTGGATTCAAAATCAGAGTCCTCAAAAACCGAGAGTATCCCAGTGTTTGTAAACAGTGGAATCTAGAAATACTCAGTATATCAAATGTTGACCTGTTCAATGAAGTCCAAAAAAGTAGGTCCACACTGTGCACCACCAGGTACCTGGGAAATTCGTGTTTAGCGATCCCAAATACCTTCGAGTAATAATTATCGACTGATTTTGAACGAAATTAACATAAAACTTCAGGTGACAATGTACCTTGCTGGAAACTAGATACCTTGAACGACATCCCCGTTAGGAAATTCGTGTTCAGCGTCCTAAAAACCACGGACAATAATTATTGACTGTTTTTAAAGGAAATTAACATAAATTTTCAAGAGACTAGGTCCACCGTGTGCACCATTGTTCCTCGATGACCATCGCCGTCATGAAAGTCGTATTTAGCGATCCCAAATACCTCAGAGTAATGATTATCGACTGATTTTAAATGAAATTGTTATAAGACTTCAGTTAGCAAGGCACATCCCTAAAAACTAGGTACATTAGAGGACAACGTCTTCAGCAACCTTAATAGCTACATGTAATGAATAATGATTATCGGCCGTTTTTAAAGAAAATTAATATAAATTTCCAAGACCTCACTGTGCACCAAGTACCTCGGTGGCCATCGAGGTCATAAAATTTGTATTCAGCGATCCCAAAAACCGCCTAGTAATGATTATCGATTACCCAGGTGACAATGTACTTCTCTGGAAACTAGATACGATGGAGGACATCTCTGTCATAAAATTAGTGTTCCGCGACCTTAAAAACCCTTGATAATGAATTTCGACTGTTTTTAAAAGAAAAAAAAACGTTGGGGTGTCGTGCGACACCAGGTAGAAACGAAGTTTCTTCGGCTAATGTAGAATCGACACAATTTAAAATTATATGAAAATAAACGTGGTTACTCACGAGTAAAATGTACCTATAATGTGAGTATTCGCCACGTGCTTGTCCATGAATTCATGAGTATACACTATGCATTGGCAAGGTGGAGTGGTAATAGAGAGAGAAGGGATGAGAGAACGAACAGAAAGAGGGAGAAAGAGAAAGGTATTATACACTACCCGCTTGTGTAAACGACCGTAGCGCCTGCGCACGTCTCATTTAACGGTTTTATTCCACGGACTTTTTCTTATAGTTTTACTTTTACATTTTTCTCAGTTCGGTCGCGCAGCAAAATCCCTATCACCTCCAAGCCTGCCGTAAGGAACTTCGTTCCAATTAACATAAATTTTCGTGAGACTAGATTCACCATGTGCAATTGCCTTGGAGGCAATCACCGTCATAAAATTCGTGTTCAGCGACCCCAAAAACCTTCAAGTAATGATTATAAAAATAAAACTGGCGACGAGTTGCACGCTGGGTACCAGGTACCTCGAAGGTCATCGCAGCCATGAAATTGGTCCAACTTCAAACCTCTGTATCTCAGTGCTTGGTGACCATTGAGAGTTCTGTTCTATTGAGAAAATTTCATGCAATTTGACAGGAAGTACTTTTCCATTAATTTTGTAGGGTTTCCTTTACATATTTACAATTTGTAATATCTTTCAGATTCGTTGAATCTTTTCATAGCTCGTCTAAAGTAAAATCTACACAATATAAATTTTTATTTCAATTAACACAATTATTTGTCGAAACAAACCTATACATTTTTTTAACTAAAAAACTCATTAATAGTTTCCAATATAATAATTTATCTTTTATTTCTCGTTCATTTTAATTGAGTTCTTAGAGTTTATATAAAGTTCTCTTAGATATAAAACAAGTTGTTATTCGTTAAAAAGTTTGATATTGTTCAATTATACTTAAATAAACTTTTCAATTTCTAGGAAAAACATATTTCGAAGAATTTCTTCGATAGTTTGTTTCATCAATTAGAGTATCTAAAAGATGTTTTACAATTTACTAAATGCAGTTTGTGATAAATTTATTAAAACAATAATAACGCAATATTCGCAATTTGGTTTTATTGATAACTTTTTGTCGATTTAAAAATTAAATCGTAAGTTTTTTATCAATTTACAATTAACCTTCATTTACAGTAAGATTAAATCTTAATTATTTCCTAAGCCCAAAGTATTAACTTTAAGATGTTAAAGATGATACTACAGATTATGGCCTTTGTGGGTGACCATATACTCATCATCATCGACAACCCATATGCGTCCACTTCTGGACATATATGTCTCTATCAGCTTCTTACATCTATCTTTGTTTTGCGCGGTTTACATCCAGTTTCCGCTAACTTGCTTTAGATCATCAGTCTATCTGGTGGCTGAGTGGCCTCTGTTCCGGTGTGCTTCTTGTTGTGACCTCAACGATACGTCCTGTCCTGTCCATCGGTTGTCTAATAATCTGGCAACGTATCCAGCCCAATTCATTTCAAAGTCGAGATTCTTTTGATAGCGTCTGTTGCTTTTGTTCTGCAACGTATGTCTTCATTTGGGATTCGGTCTCTAAAAGATATACCCAACATCCGCTGCTCCATGGCTGTCTAAGTCACGAAAATATTGTGAACCTGGGAAAAGATTATAATCTGGAAAGATCATGAAAAACTGGAGAATTCCTGAAAAACAGGATAGGAATAAAAAAAGATAGAAAATTAGATAAAAAAATAATAATTTTAAAAAATCGTGCGTTATCAGATATAGATGTAGAAAAAAGTGTTTAGAAGTTTTTTTTTAGTATGGCGCAGTCGATGTACCTATTTATTTATATTACGTTTTTTTTTTCTATTTGATTGAGATAACAGGCAATAATTGAGAAAAATAGGTAAACGGAAAATATTTTGAAACTGGGAAAAAGATTATAATCTGGAAAGATAATGAAAAACTGGAGAATTCCTGAAAATCAGAATAGGAATAAAAAAAGATAGAAAACTAGATAAAAAAATAATAATTTTAAAAAATCGTGCGTTATCAGATATAGATGGAGAAAAAAGGGTTTAGAAGTATTTTATTTTTAGTCTTTTTTGTAAGGATTAATGTTTTGGCTCTATAAGTGAGAATGGACAACACACACTGGTCAACGACTTTCCTTTTGAGGCACATGGATAGATTTGACTTAAAGACATAATTTAGTTTACCAAACGCTGTCCAAGGAGCTTACATGTCTGGTTATCTCTACCGTAACATATTTCATGTCCTAAATATTTATACGACGTGGTATGTTCTATGTCCATTTTTGCGACAGAAATATTTTGATTTGGCACCGAATATAATTTTTTCAACATTTTGTTTGCATAATCTATACTATAGGCTATAAGAGCGATATCGTCTGCAAATCTTTTTTAATTAAAAACACTAAAAATAATTATTACAAGCAGAATTTTGCGAAAATGTAAATTGTTTTAGGTCAATGTGGCAAACAGTACAAGAAATAACATCCAAAAAATATAATAATATACCATCCATCAAACAAATAAAAAATAAAGGTTATATAATAAACGATGAAAAAACCATAGCCGAAGTTTTTCCTTTGTTAGACGAAACGTCTTCACTGCATTTTCGCTAGTTTTGAGTACCAAATTTCATCCATATAATAATTAAGCCTGCCGCATTATCTGTATTATGTGACGGTCTGTAAATATTCGTCCCTCCATACAATCAGTCTATTGCTCTCCATGAAAGGTTGATGTTTATCAAAAGTCTTAAATTTATATCCGTTATTTTTCAAAAAACACCAAATACTTAAGCCCACATATTATTTATAATTTTTCGTACTTGTCCTAAATGATGCATTTTTATAATCTTTGAAAAATTCTATATACCAAATTTCAGTACCCTGTGACTATCCGTTCAAGCACACACGGTCGGAGGGACAGACGGACACACAAACAAGCCGATCTTATAAAATACTTAATAAACATACACAAGCAAATATATAAATAAGAGTAGGTATATTAAATATTACAAACATTTTAAATTGCATTTAAAAATTCCAACAAAACCTAATTCAGCAGAAACTAAGAAAACCGAAATAAATATAATTTTCTTAAACAACAAACGCGCTTTTTAAACGTATAACACAGACAGCGCTAATGATGGAGAAACACGAGAAAATGCAGGAATATTGAAAAAGCTTTAACACTTATTACAATTTTTTTTAATAATGTGTGTCAATCTAAAATTTTAAAGAAAAATAAAAGAAAGCTTTAACGTCAATTAAGATTTATAAAAAAAGAAGTTTATTCTTTACAAACCTCTTACCTTTCATACAAATAAGACCAGCATAGTTAAAAAAATATTGTAAATAAACCAGTTTATTTAGAGACTAATATCAAAATATGTATATAGCTGTAATAGGAAATTAGATTGTAAGTGGCAACTGTCAAATGACCAATATAAAATAAAATAAAAAAAAAAATTAAATTTCACCAAAACGTTGTAAATCGTAAATATTTGTCAAATTTCTTTATATCTTGAAAAAACGTGAAACACTGTAAGAAATTCTTGACAATCTTAAAAAATTGTTGAATTTGGTTAAAAAAATATGGAAAATCTTAAACATCATAAAAAATTGTTTACACTTGGAAATACAGAAAATACCTTAAAATATTGTTGAATCTCATTAAAAACAATGTTTATCGAAAATCAAACAAACGAGTATTAGAAAAATTCAAAAAAGTGAAATTAACAGAAAAAGTCAGACAAAGATGAAAAACTAGGAAAATTGGAAAAAACATTTTATGTATATATGAAATATAAAAAAATGAAAATAAACATGACAAAAAGTAAAAAGAACTGTATATGAATTCCTAATACATATTATAAAATAAAGGGGGGGATAAGAAGGGAAAAATCGAAAATAAGAAAATATAGAAAATCAAAATAGGGAGACATAAACAAACAACTGAGAAAATATAATAAAAATCGTAAATAGAAGAAAAATATATAAAATAAAAAAATAGATATTACAAAACCAGAAAAATTGGTAAATACAACAAAAAAAAGTAAAAACGTGGAAACACAATAAATATAATAAAATCGACAACCACATAGAAATAAAACAAAGAAACGAGAAAAAATCGTAAAATTGGGAAAAAAACGGAAAGTTAAAAAATTATTAATTTATTAGGCGGTACGAAATTCGCCAGCTAAGCTAGAATAATATTATTTACTAATCAGATTAAACCTCATTTAATAAATTTAGACATTTTGGTTTTACCATATATCGTATTTAAAATCTATCCTAAATAAATCTTTGTTAAACGCCCTATATATACTTACAACTGCAATATATTTACCTGCAAGTTGTGCTGAAGGGCAATTTAAACTTCTACTGTTCAACCAAGAAAGGAATATTTCTTGTTATACCGTTTTACATGGCGAATAAATACATAGAAGGTAAGGAATAAACTTTTCAACTTCGGTTATTGAAAATGAAATGTTCTTCTTTTTGCTAACACAATATATATCGTACTTGTTGAGCTAAATGCTTTTCTTAAACTTTATAACATCGTCATCAGTTCTTTGTGAACATTTATAGAAGTAACTAGAATCGGTAAAACGAGCACTGAATACTAATACGAAAACTATTAAGCAAACATTTCCAGAAAGTTGAACAATATACTCTATTACTTAGAAAACTAGGTATAATTTTTTTAAAAGCAAATTTATTTAAAATATTTCTTGGCAAAAGGATTTAAACAAAGGTTAAAAAAACTATGAAGTGTTCACTTTTGATTCATGATCAAATTGATCATTAATGTTTTTTGAACTCCATTTGCTTCATTGCTGTAGAAGGGCCGAATCGGTTATTTTGGATTAATAGCAATGTATTAACCCTCACATATCTATACTAATATTATAAAGCTGAAAAGTTTGTTTGTTTGTTTGTTTGTTTGTTTGTTTGTTTGTTTGTTTGTTTGTTTGTTTGTTTGTTTGTTTGAACGCGCTAATCTCAGGAACTACTGGTTCGAATTGAAAAATTCTTTTTGTGTTGAATAGACCATTTATCGAGGAAGGCTTTAGGCTATATAACATCACGATGCAACTATTAGGAGCGAAAAAGTAATGGAAAATGTGAAAAAAAAACGGGGAAAATTATTGATCCTTGGGGGCTTCCATTGCGTGCGCTGCGAAAACGGTTCAAGATACCAAAAATATATGTATGAAAGAATTATTCCTCTTGAAATGATCTAAAAAAATGTCCGCGACAGTATATGTCTATCTTTTAAGATTAACTCACTAGAACCGTTTTTATGGTAATCAAATTTCGTCATAATTAATGCATTATTTGTTAAGAGTTGTATCAACGTAATAATATTAATCTTTATCCAAATAAATGTGTTGTTGATTAAGAGTATTTAACAAAATTGTTTTTGACATCACATAATTTCAATGAACATCTTAGAAGTTATTACAATTTTAAAATAACTAGGACACCACCGTAACGTGGCGCAGTTATTATCTCATATATTTAAACAAGAATTTCTTACTAAATTAAGTACTATAAAGCCACCGTACGGTGGTGCAGTGGATATCTTATATAAAATATCTAATATAAAAAAATCATTGAAAACAAAAAAAAGCAAAATGGTAAAAATGTTAAAAAATGAAAAATGGAAAAAAAGACACGACAGTGTTATGCGGTACAAAGTCCGCCGGAATAGCTAGTAATTAATAGGTTTTTAAGGCTGTCGATGTCTATATTCCGTCGAAACAAGGCGCCAAACATCTCTATTCTCTTCCACTCTTCATCTTGCAAACCTCTCTACTCCATGGTGATGCCAACTTTGTCCCTCCATGATTTTCTGTACCTACTTCTTCTTTTTCTACCCATTGGACTCCAGTCTGTTACTCTTTGATTCCAACGATTATTGCCAGCACGCCTTACGTGACCATACCATAGCAGTATTTTCTCTTTGATATATGTTAGGGAATCTTTTTCATTTTTCATCCATCTTCGAATTTCCACATGGGGTATCCTGTCTAGTCTAGTTAATCTGCTGCATCACCTACAATATACCATTTTCACTGTAGTTATTTTACTTTCATTTATTTTTTTGTTCATCACCCAATATTCTGCCCCATAAGTCATGACGGTTCGTGCAACTGTGTCTGTTTTCCAGTATGCGAAGGCGAATGAGTCCAGTAATAAGAAGTAAAGTTTTTGAATATTTCTTTATAATCTTAACATATTTTACCAATTTCAGCAATTTTTCAAGATTGTTAAAAAAAATCTTTCTAGAGTTTCAACACTTTTTTAGTATTTCGTCCATTTTTTCAAGATTTTCGTTCATTTTTTACGATTTTTGATAGTTTTTCAAGACTATAATTTTTAAATGAAAGAAAATTTATTATATATAGAATCATTATGTCATGGGAAAGAACCCTATTTATTTTGGTCCAGATCGGATATCCCTAACGGTAATTTTTCAAGATTGTCAAGATTTTCTTACAATTTTATAATGGTTTTTGTCAACAATTTTTTACCATTTTTAACAACTTTTCCGATTTGCGACGTTTTTTAAAGATTATTGATATTTTATTTCGATTTTCAAAAAAAATTTCATCATTTTAAAATCAATTGCAATTCTAATGATTTTCAACGTTTATTTATGATTATTGACCATTTTTAAGAACTTAACGAAGACAAATGCAAATAATCTTTCTAACAGTTTTATTAAGGAATCGCAATCGCCATCTACTGAGTTTCTCCACAACCTTGATGTTAAACGATGGTTTGGATTTTTTTTTAATAATGAGAACGTTTTCATTTTTTGTATTCAAGGTTTAAAGTTTATCCGTTACCTACTATATGTATTTATTAGCCGTTTAAAACGGTAACAAGGAATATTCCTTTCTTGGTTGAACAGTAGAAGTTTAAATTAACCTTCAGCACAACTTGCAGGTAAATATATTGCAGTTGTTAAGTAATATAGGGGTTTAACAATGATTTATTCATGCTATATTTTAAATGCACCACTTGTTAAAACCAACATTTCTATTTTTATAAATGATTTTTCTTTTATTTTTTCTATGTTATCATATTTTTGTTTCTAGGTTTTTATATATTTTTTTGTTCTATTTTGTACTTTTACCGGTTTTGTCATTATTGATTCGTGTTTTCTTTTCATTTTTTACATTTTTTTTCTATTTATTTTATTATTATTTTTTTCTGATTTTCGACAATTTTCACGGCTTTTAATAAACTTTGTTTTAAAATATTTAGTAATATTTAAAGTTATTTACCCATTTTTTAAGATTCATACAATTTTTAACAACTGTAAACAATTTCTTATGATTGTTTTTATAATATTTTTTTTTTTTAGTTTTTTATCCATTTCATACATTTTTAATGCCGCGTCCGCACGTTTGGCAATTGCCGCAAACTCCAAACCTCTACAAACGTTTGGCTTGATCTTAGGGAATCAAACATCGCCATCCACACGCTTGCGAGTAAGTTAGTGTGTTCTGAAGAGGCAAGCATAACGGACGTGATGGATATTGAAATGGAGGTTATATCGGCCATAACATTTGGCTTAAGTTATTTTTGTTATAAAAAAAAGAATAAAGTAAACGAAAGAAAACAAAAAATACGGCAAAAATACGGATATTCAAAATTCTGAAAACATATAATAGAGGTCGATGTCGGATTTTGAGGGGTCAAATCGGGTACAAATTTGAAAAAAAAATCGTTTTTTTACGGAATTCTGCAAAACTTTTTTTACGTTTTCTTCTTTAATCTACTCATATCAATATATAAAAAATAATTTTACGTATAAATTTCGTTCAGAAAAAAATTTCGAAAATTTCTGAAAGTTTTTTCAAGTCTTTTGCACAAAGTGTTTTTATCAATTTAACAATCTACAACTTTTTCAAAAATCGGGATGACATTTTCAAATTTTAGGATGTTATTAAGTAACTATCTGTTAATTAATATGAACACTTTGACACTTATATGTTATAAGGAACTTTTTTTTTGGGAGAAAAAATAGACCGATGTCATATGTGAGCCAAAAATATGTAGTTTCAACTTTCAAGTTCGGTAACTTTTTAGAAAATTGGATAATAAATATAAAATTTTAGTATGTCATTCTTTTACTATCTGTTAATATGTATGGAAAATTTGAGAAAAATATTTTCACATACAGATTTTTGATGATAGATAATATGAGTCGATGTCAGATTCCATGAATACACGCAAACGTGTGGACGCGTCGCAAGCGCTGGCGCAAACTCCCTTTGATTTGTGACAAAAAACCGACACTCATCGGATCGATTACAAGCGCTTGCAAGTCAGTACAAACCAAGGCGAACACTCTATCCACACGTTTGAGTTTGCTACGACTTGTTGAGGTTTGGCAAGCATGCGGACGCGGCATAAAACTTTCTTACAATTTTTTACGTTTTTTTAAATTCCTTTATAATTTTCGATATTTTGCCAATATTTTCAACAATTCTTTAAAAAACAATTTTTTAGGAATTTTTATATTTGAATCATTTACAATTTTTACGTTTTTTTAACGGTTTTTAACAATCTTATTGGATTTTCATTAATAGTTTTAGATTTTTAACATTTTAAGATTGTCAACAATTTTTTAAGATCCTTAACAACTATTTACGTTTTTTAACTTTTTTGAAAGATTTTTAACATTTTTTTACAATTTTAACATTTTATTAGGATGTTAAAAAAATGGCCCTTGGTAAGCCAGGCGCATCAGTAGATTTATATTAATTGAATATATTAAAAGTATACGTTTCAGAAAAAAATGTTTTAAATAAAAGTTGTAGGCCTCTTTAATACAAACAAAAAAGTTCCCTAACATTTTTTTGTACAGGGTGAAGTAAAAAAGTTACGAATTTTTTTCCATTTTGATTTGATGTCACACCCAAACGGTCTTACCGATTTGGCGTATTAACGAACTCGACCGAGATTTTGGGACGATTGATTTTTGTACCAAATTTCATTTCGATCCGTTAAGAAATGCGACCGCTATCGTGTCCACAGATTTCGTTATATCGGAACTATAGTGACCTGCAAACCAGCTGAATAGTAGATGTAAATCTGCTAAAAAAATTTACAATTTTTAACAATAATTCTGAATTTTCAATAAACGTTCTGGATTTTCAACATTTTTACATTTGATTATGATTTTCATTTATTTTCACGATTTTTAACGAAGACAAATCCAAATAACCTTTCTATAAGTATTTTATTATAAAATTGCAATAGAACGTCATCTACCGAGTTTCTTTACAAACTTGTTAAACGATAGTTTGGATTTTTTTAATAAATTTATGGAATTAGATAAAGAATGTGGTTGGTTGTGATTTTTTTTTTAATTTTTTTCTGCTCCGGCTCCATCTTGGTGTCATGGTATTTTTTATAACAGTGTTAGTTGTCTTTTATATATTTAGAGACTTTTTTCTAATACATACAACTCTCTCTCTTACCCTAAATATCACATTAACAAAACAAAAACTGGTCACTGTCCCTTGGTCTCGTCATCACAGTCATAGTCGTCTCGTTTTTTAGTAAGACAAGAAAGTTTAATAATTATACATATTTTCAGTCAAGTAAACGATAATTATATTTATATATAGTTTTACTGCATAAAACCAACAAAAAACTACTCATTCCACTGTAAACATCCTGTAATACTTCCACAATTGATAGCTAATTTAAAACTGTATAGGAACACTTGGACTATATCTGCAACGTTGGCAATGTTGCTCGGCACGACAACTTTTATGTGCCTGAATATTTCCAGGAATACGAGCCAGATTATTTCAAGAGATATCCAGATTACCTAACGAACATTTTAGTAGGTTTTAAAATTCTGTAAACCATAAGCAGCTAGCTATATGTTGATCCCGTTTATATTGCGATAAAAGTAGGTACAAGGTGGGCCATTTTAAATTGATATAAATTATATATCATTATTTTATATATTTATGTTTATTGATATTAACTCTTTTAACTTCGCTTCCAACTTTATTAACGGCTTTTTTTTTATAAAGTATCCTTTATTTTCTTAGTTCTTCAACACTTTTCTTATAATGTGATTGTTTCTTTTCAACTGAACAATGTTTTTTCACTGATTTTCTTATCTAGCTTAAACTTCACCAGCGTAGCATCGATATCTGCAATATTCTTTTCATCGTCAACAGTAAAAGAATAAACTGTTATTATAAGTAAGTGTAAACGGGTTCTGGATCTGTATTTGGACAATTGGAGAGGGGCGAGCAAGTGCTCTGCCTACACTGAGGCCATATATGGCCCATTGTGCATCCTCTCGTGTGTAGGAATATCCACACCTCAGTCTGTTATAAGGACCAAAGATTAAAATAGGTGAGGAGACTCCCGAGGGGGATTTACTTGACATCGGCTGTTGTAAGCCAGTTTTCGCCCAACACAGATTTTCTGATTTTACAAAAGCAGAGCAGTCATACTGTATATGCTCTACTGTTTTCTCATCTTGTTCGCAACCTCTGTAAAGGGCCGATTCTGCTAATTTCATCCTGAAGAAATTGGCAGTGACCTGTTAAGATTCCCACCGCTGTTTGGAGATTTTGCCTGGTTAATGCCTTAAATTCTCTTGCTGTTTTCTCGATAGAAAAGGTAAAAACTCTCTGACCAGTCTATAGTTTGTTGTTTTATCCGAGCACTGTATAAATTTTTGATGGGAGTGCTGTTTGATAAGGTACACGACAGTGGACATTGTTAGCTTGGTAGATGGGCAGCCAGCCGTCCTTGCTAATTTGTCCGCAATGCGGTTGCCTTTAGAGTTTCCATATAATTTGATTCAGCTCAGAGTGACCACGTTACTCTGGCTGGCCTCAATTGTTAGAATTTGGTGAAATTCTTGTACTTAATTTGAAGTAATACTAATATTGAAGGTCAGTAGTGCTTGTCGGCATTTCGTGAATTATTTACATCGCCGGTGTGATGCTCCTATTGATTAATTCTTTTGCAACTATTGTTATGCCTTGTGAGTTTTATTTTTAGACTCGGGAATCTAAACTATATTCCACATTTCACACCTTGCTACGTTTTTAATCCTTCCGTATAGGCGCTCAGAGCGTTCACTACGTTGGCGTCTGCTGTTTTATCTGTTACTATCTTTTATAGTAGGTACCTAGAGTTTGTCAAAGACAAATGTTGGTATCCGTATTTTAACTTTTTTTCATTACTAAGCGAAGAGTTTGCAAACATACATTCTTTAGCTAAGTAAATATTTCTCATAAAAAAGTTATTGAGTTTTCGGTTTCTTGTAGTATAAAAATCTAAAACACATCGATAGTACAAAAACAACTAAATGATATACAAAATTGGACTATGATAAAAAAGAGTAATTACTGAGTATCAATCAGAAAAAGCTTAACGACACTAATAAAAATGTGTAAAGAAATAACTAAAAATAATACAGTACCAGAAAGAGATACAAAATTATTTTTAAATTAATGTCAGTTTGAATTTTTCGATACGGAAAACGATGACAATAAAGAAAAACAAAAGAAGCAGATGGAGGTACTAAAAAAAAATTGGCTTTCTAGCTATCACGGTTTATGAGATACAGCTTCGTGACAGACATAAAGTGGAGGCTTAGTAACAAGTTACCGTTTTTACCTTTTAGGTACGGAACTCTAAAAACTACAGGAAACCGAAAACTTTATTATGATAAATATTAACTTAGCTTAAGAAGGTATGTTCGCTAACTCTTCGCTTACTGACGAAGAAAACTTGAACATTAACTACAAAATGTAGAATAAAATACTGAAGAACAACCACAACGTTACCCATTTACACTTACTGATAGCAGCAGTGGTAGTAAAGTTAAATATTTTTTAATGTTTATTCTTTTAGTGTTCAGGCTGAAAAGAATATTGCATATATCGATGCTGAGCTAAAGAAGTTAAAACTAGATGAGAAAATCACTAAAAAAAATTTTTCAGCTAAATTGGAACAAGTACATATTAAGCAATGTGTAAAAGAACTGAAGAAGATGATTATATTTTATTAGAGAAGCAGTTAAAAAAAATTAGATGCGAAGTTAAAGATCTACAATGCTGAACAGAAAGATTAAAAAAAAATTATAAAAATGAACTTGTTAATTAAAATTTAAAAACCTAAATAGGTCAACTTTAACTTCACATTGATTTATTCAGAAAGTGCCACATAAGCACATTATATTTTTACAAGTTTAATTGAGTACATATTTAATATTCTCGGTGTAAAAAATCCTCTAAAAAGTTCTATACGCAAAGTTATTCTGACAACTCTATTATTTCAACGCGGTAGGTTAGGGAAGTTGGGGAAAGATGGGGTAGTGGGAATAGAAAAGGACATAATCGAAAACAACGTTCAGAGTTTGCTTCATTTGTATTGCCATTGCCATCTAACGTGTTTAGTGGGAATTTGTCACAAGACTGGTTGAACGTTTGCGCATTAAAATTTTGTATTTTTTACAAGTTTAATCTAACTTTTGTAGTAAATAAATTGCACGATTGTTTCAAGAATATCATATACTATCTCTAGGATATATTTTTTTCTTAGAATTTGTATATTTTAAAGTTCTATGCTCATATGTTAATTCCAGCAGCAATCGTTTTATAACCTCAAATTTTTTCGTTTTCCTCAACACCCTACTTGGGACATAATAAGGTACTGGCTATCCCCATCTTACCCATCTCACACTTCTCTAGACTCTAAGCCATCACTACTTTGTGCTGATACGGTTTCAGTTCCAGAAAATTATCCACAAAGGTATCGTTCTGAACCATACCAAGAAATGCAACCAACAGTCTCTGAAATTGGGCCAACAGTACCGCCTGAACCAATTACAATTTCGCCAATAGCATCAGCGTCTCAACTTACAACCCAACCACAAGAAACACGAGAAAATAGTTTCGAAGGTCAAACACAATGTAATCTGGTTGGTCCAACACAATTAGTGCCTTAAGAAAAGACTGGTGAAAAGGCAAGGAAAAACTGCTATAATCACAGCTTCTCCGTATAAAGCTGAATTAAAAGAAAAACAACAAAGTAAAAAGCAGCAAGGAGGAAAAAAGAAACAGAAAAACAAAACAAAAAAGACTACAAGACCAAAAAAGAAAGCTAAAAAAGCAGATGTAGAATCGAAAAGCGAGACAGAAGACACAGAATGTTTGTATTGTCAGGGATTGTACTCCGAATCTGATGAAGGATGGTGGTGTAATAGAAGAAACGGAGATAAAACCATCTATATCTGGCTAATTTGTGAAGATAGTGATGACTAAACATCCACACCCCATCTTACCCAAGGGGTTGACCCGTCTTATCCTTGGTGGGGATTTAGTTAGGTTTTTATAATTATGTTTTTTTTAAAGAGTATTTTTTTTAATTAAAATTGATTATCATTAAAAAGAAGAAAGACTGATTATTTTTTAATAAGAGTTTTCATTTTGTGCAATAAAAATAAGGGAGTATTTCTTTTAGAATACCATAAAGGCACCATCTTTCCCCATCTTGTTCCACATATAAGGCTGGCTAGCAGCCATATCTCCGTAACTGCTGGACGTAGAAAGTTGAGAAAAAAAATATTCTTAATAAAGCGACCACGAGAAAATCTCGGAAGTTGTTTTTAAATTTTTCAATTCACCACGAGAAGGCACAATCGAAAGTCAAATTTTAAAATGTTAAGTTTCTTCGAAAAGGTATAATTTTAGTAACATCATTGTAAAGCTAAGAGAATTTTGCATTAATTTGATCTAAAGCTCATTAGTGTACCAACATTAATAAGAGTTGGGAAAGCTATTGAAAGTGTAATCATTTTAATCATTGTAATCACTAAACGACTTATCCGAATTTAGAGAATATAAGCTAAGGAAGACAAATATTTCTTTAAAGCTTTTTTCTCTGTATCGATCTGGGTCCTCTATTATAGACTGTTCGTAGAGACCGGGTGTTGGAGTAAGAGTGTGTTTTTTATGTCTCTGTCTGCAACTCTACCTTAACAATCTGCGTAAGCAGAATTAAACTACAGCTGCTAGTTTTATCAAAGTGAAATGTGGTTTAACAGAATAGTTTTCACAAATCAGAGTTACTTACTTACCATTTGCTAAACAGAAAAGCGTATTATTAAAAAAAACTTTTTTTTAACAATATACAAATTGTATTGTATTTATTAAATTTAACAAATTATTTAATTATTTTTTAATGAAATGGCTTACCTTGTACGTCGCTAAATCCGCGCTTCCGCTAACAGATGAATATTAAACGCTGAGGCTTGCTTTACTGATGGCGTTAAAGCGTAAATATGCAAATTTGGATGTAGATGCATTAATTTCAATAATATTTACATAGTTAGGAAAATATGAACAGTCGCTCAAGTTATATGAAGTTATTATTTTGAAATATTAGATAATTCTCATATGTAATATACAAAAATTTACATGTTATCTTTTAAGGGTTTATTATATAGGTATTTGATTTCACTCTACTTTAATAATTAAAGGTTTTTTTAAAGGCTATAGCAGAAGAAGCATGTAAAAGCTGACCCAAGCGTTTTTGAAAAACAAGTTTGGCTAAGCGATAGTACATGTAGAAACCTACTCTTCCTAGTAAAATTTTTAGCTCCCTAGATACTTTTCCTATGCTTAAAAAAGAATTTTTTTTATTATTTTTTTAGACGCAGTTTCACAAATCAGATTGTTCTCGCCCAAAATGCGCCTTAAAAAAATATTTCATTTTTCAATCGGTTACGTGAAAAAAACATGACTAAATTCTAAATATACTAAAATACCGATTGGAAGGAGTCCAATATGTATACAAAAAATAGTTTATTATTTAAAAAATAGTTATTTATTATACAAGGGAAAAAAGTATTAGATTTTAGCTCTAGGTCGTGTTGTCTCCCGACGCGAAGCGGAGGGAGACAAAAAACCGAGAGCTAAAATCTAATATTTTTCCCGTGTATAATACACTATTTTTTTCTGTGACGACGATTTAATATTTTAAATAAAATCAGAAAATTACTGATGCAAAATTTGAATTTTAAAACTAGTAGGCTTTTGTCCTTATAGTGACAATTAGACCTGCGTTATCACTTTTTTCCCATGGTAAAAAAGTAATAATTTCATAAAAAGTGAGTTTTGTGACCCGTTAACAGAGATAAAATGTCAAACTTTTTTCTCGTCGCAGAAAAAATATATTTATTTTTAGGTGCGCCGTTGGTTGACAGAAGTCTGTCGAAAATAAAAATAGTATATTGTGGGGCAAGGGGTGAAACAAGACGATTGCGATTTCTGACTAGGGCGAGAGTTGACTGCCAGAGCGAAGCGAGGGCTGTCATCGCCCGGTCAGAAATCGTCCTTGTTTCTTTCCGTACCACGCACTATATTTTTCATATCACATGCATTGAAACAGTGAGTTTTGATCTCTGTAGCTAGTCGAAGTAAGACTATTTCAGACCAATGTAACTGTCAGTCAGAAAGATTCTAACAGACTTGAAATAATGACATTTGTTTCTGACTGACAGTTGCATTGGTTTGAAATTGTCTTGTTTCGACTGGCAAAACAGGGATCAAAACTAGCTGTTTCAATGCATGTGATGTGAAAAAATGTTTGTTTCGATTTTGGCTTTATTTCACTACTTTTAAATTAATTTAGAAGTTAACCATTTTTTTTTTGGCATCATAACAAAAAAATCGATTGAAAAATTAAAGTATTTTCTTAAGGCACATTTCTGGTGGAAAATATCTGAATAAATTATGATATATCTGTTGTTTAAAACTACACTTCTGTGAATTTTATCAATTTTTTTTGGGTCTAAAAAAATAATGTTTTTGAGTATAGGAAGAGAGGAGCTAAAAATTAGCCAGGGTTTTTTTTTAAATGCAATTTAGATTGGTCAAACTTGTTTTTCAAAAAGGCTTCTATCAGTAGGTATTCCGGAACTTTGGCCAGACACCCCAGACAGCTAGTGCCTCACGTAATATAACTGTTTTTAAAAACATGTTGAACTACTTTTTAAAACAGCTATAAACAGGTTTTAAACAGCTTTAAAACAGCTTTAATCAGCTGTAACAGCTTTTAAACAGCTATATTAAATATCTTTTAAACAGCTTTTTAAAAAAAGTTTCCCTCACGTAGTTGAACTGTTTTTTAACAGCTGTTTAAAGTTGTTTTAACCCCTTTTTAGCTGTTTAAAACATATTTAAAGATGTTTAAAACTGTTTAAAAACAGTTTAACCTAAATTCAAAACCATTACGTGAGGCGCTAGCCGTCTGGGGGTGTCTAGTATCTTTTTTTAGGAGTAGTTTACCCTTTAATTTTTTTTACCTTTAAAAAACGAATTAAGCTCGTGGGTGCGATCAGTTTATTGTCAATGTTTAAAGTACCTTCAGTTTAATTTTTGTTACGTTCAATTCATTCATTTTTCTGTTATTTACATATATGCATTTTTCTGCAACAAAATTAATTTTAGAATATATTGGCAATTAACCAAATTGGATGAAATTATAAGAAAAGGTAGATAATAATATTGTTACAACTTTAGCTCAAATAATGCGATAGTTTCTATACAAATTATTTTTTTTGAAACTTTACGAATACGCGATAGCAAGTGCCTCATAATACCAAGATGCATTAACGGTTTGCCCGCTAAAACCAATTTTTGTAAATAATTCGCTCGTAGAAACAAATCCACATTATCTTCACTTTTTACTTTTTCAAACAGCGTTTTTTCCGATTTGGGCAGCTTGGGTTCTTTAATGCGATTCTGTGACGCTTGGTTTCGTGATCGCATTGAAAACACCACGTTTCGTTAGTACAGAAGCTTTTATCTTTTTTGATAATGATGTCTCTCGAATGTTGAGTCCAAAGCATTTTTGGTCATCCATGAGCTTGTGCGGAACAAAACGTGAAAACAACTACCTCATGCTCAAATTCCAGATATTTCATTTAATTTGCAGGTATCTTAATGTATATAAACAGACTAATTTTTTTAACAGTCTCTGGTGTAATCACAAATTTTGACTGGCCAACAGGTTCGTCGTTTTCCGACGCACTTTGAACCGTGTAAACCGCTCGTGCACTCGACAACGAGATAAACAACCAAGTTTAAAAAATAACTTAATATTTGCTCTTTGTTCGATGGTCATTTTTCGACCGTTGTTAAAAAGGTATTGCCACTTTGAGCGCAATAACTCGGCTTGAAGTGTTTAGATTGTCATGGAATTTTAACAGAACATCAATGAAAGATGAACCTATCGAACGCTAGCGCCGATAACATATGGCGCTACCAGTATCGGATAATTCTTAAAAGTCCTGTTTACTTTGAGACAGACCTCGTATTACAGAAAGGGGGATAAATGAAACCTTACAAAATTTTAACTAAAGTTCTTTAACCCGATAAAATAGTTACAACTGCGAAACTTAATTCGTTTTCTAAGGGGTAAAAAGAAAAACGACTTCTAAAAAAGGGGTGACAAAGGTTTTTTTTGGGGTTTTAATGGGATTCGACCAAGAGTTGAAGGTAGAAAACCGATAATCTTGTTACTGGTATCAAAACAAACAATATCTAATAGGTGTCAAAATTAGCTACAGATTTAATCCACTACTACTCATCGTATTATTAATTTTACAACGAGATATAAATCAAAACACATACGGAATTAATTTAATCATATGCTGTAGTTCTGTCCTGTAAAGCTTTTGTTTATCTGCCTCTCATTAGTTTTGTGGTATTCTGTAATTTCATTCGAGTATATTCACATTCATTTATGTGGTTATGACAGAAATAAACCAAACATAAACTCTTCTACGTGTTCTAAGTTAGGAAGTAAAATTTGCTTGTTTTTTTATATACCTCATATAGGTACATTTATATCTTCTCTTGTTAATTAATATTTAAATTTAAATTTGTAGTCACGACACTAGTTTAAAATAAACTAATTGCATTTTATGTTTATTAATTATTAAATTAAGGTTAATACAAAACTAATAACCTAATTAAGTTAAAACTGTTATTATCATAAAATTGGACAATAAACTTAATGGAATATTTAAATACAAAAAGCCATGGATATACATTTATACTTAACTTATCTATTAAATATATGTGATATCAACTACATTACCTTACGGTAACGTCATAGTACTTGATTTAGTAAGAATTGCTTCTTTAAATGTATGGGATATTAACCGTGCCACCTTACGATGCCATCATTGTACTTAATTAAATAAGTATTGCTCGTTTAAATATATGAGATATCAATTAGGCCACCTTTCGTGACATTATAGTATCTAATTTAATAAGAGTTGCTCGTTGAAATATAAAAGATATTAACTGCGGCAACTTATGATGATGTCATAGTACTTTTAGTAAGTATTTGCTTAGATTTCATTTTTTCCGCAATTAGGTATATGTCTTTTTCGACTATTTTTTAATTTTTAGTATTAAAAATTATTACGATTTTGCCTCGTTTTTTTATTGTTTTGGAGGAGATAGAGATTTTGCTGCGTGACCAAACTGAAAAAAATGTAATAGTAAAAAACCGTAACGAAAAGTCCGTGGAAAAAGTCCGGGTTCGCTTCCCGGCCGATACAATTTTTTTTTTGTATATATCTCTTAACATTTACCTTTTTTTGTTAAAGTAATATCAGATATAATTTTTAAAAATCTTGATAGTTGAAAGTGGTTAGCAAAGGTAAGAAAAAATAAATGTATACATTACACTTTAAAGCTGACCTTGAATTTTAAAGAAGCTTCTTTCTTAACGCCAAGATATGATTTTGATATATTGACCGTTAAATGAGGCGTGCGCTGGCGCTACAGTCGTATACACAAGCGAGTAGTGTTAGGTATGTGTCGATTCTACATTAGCCGAAGGAACTTCGTTCCTACCTGGTGTCCCACGACACCATTTTAACTTGTTTTGTTTTGAAGCTTTTATTATAATTTCTCGTTTTCAGGTGTTTACTATTTTATTCGTTGTATTTTGTAATTTATCTATTAAATATTGGATATCTTCTACTACACCATACGGTGCGTCATTAATTTAGTAAGAATTCCTAGTTTATATATATGAGATATTAACTGCGTCACCTTAGGGTGGCGTCATATTACTTAATTAAGGTAGTTCTTTCGCGACAGTCCGGTCAAAAAGTTTCGGAATCGCACTATCGTTAAACACGTTTGTTTGTACTATGACTGTACGTTAAATTTGTTAACGTGAGTGTACTTCTATCCCATAAACGTATACACATATAGTGAAATATAATTCTGTTTGGAAATGTGGCAACGTCGCGTTATTTTTATTCTTATTTCTCCTAACCGCTGAAACTTGAAACTTACTTATAGTTTATACTTTATATAGTCCATTTCATCGTTTTCGGCCGATTTGATATTAGAAAGCACTGAAATAAGATTAAACTGTCATCCAAGTTACCAATGGCGGACAGTTTTTTTTTCTAAATTAGGTCGTAAGTTTCTGAAACTATCAGTGTGGTTTGACATCTACAAAAATATGACATTAATAATTATTAAATTCAACAACGAGCCGTACATGACGCTTACTAGGAATGTGAATTAAGTAAAGACTTCCGTATTGAATACTTTTTATCTACCGGTGAAACAAGATGCAGTTACGTAAGTGTTGTATTAAAAAACAAACGTCCTCATTTAAATTTTTAACTTGCCTGTATCTGAGAGAGATGTAACTCTAAATTTACTTCGAGTATGATTTCTGTCATCGGCCAAAATCCGTGAAATGGACTATACGTAAAGTAAACTTTCTATTTTTATTGCAATAAATAAATAAATACTTACGGGTGATCGTATTCGTCATAAAGTATTGCAATAATTAAAAATTTACTGTCGCGAAAGTTTCGTTTTTAAATGTTTATTAATATAATATTGTTGAATATATTTTGTATTTATTGTTATAATTAATAACAAATCACAAGATTGCTCTATAAGATTTATTCTCTCATTTTAAAAATTATCAATAATTGTTATGATTTATTAAAAAAAAGTTGAGAAGTGATATCCTTAAAAATATTAAATTCGTTTAAATTTCGCGCTATTTCTTTCTGCTCCAACTCATCTTTTGCTTATATCTAGAGGTAACATCAGAATCTTCTAATGACAACTTCTAAAAATATTCACTCATGTTTATTTCTTTAGAACTTAACAATAAATAAAGTCACTCAAACACTATTATAACTACACAATCGGCAACAAAAAGTTAGGAAAAGACAATTTAAACACGAAGTAACATGGATTTAAATACAAAACCAAAGTAAACACAACCTTTATTTGCCTCTCAGCGGCCATATTGGTAATAGAAACGTCAAAGTCGCAAAGTCCTGTGACAACGTTGCCACATCGTTTTCATTTCATTAGTCTTTATATCCACTCCTTAGAAAATTATCGCTGAAGCGAGTTGTTTATTTCAATTTTTTATCGAAACTACGAGGTAAATAATTTTTATTTATTTTTTTATATCATCTAAATATAGTATTTTACCAAATATCAGTTTTTCATCGAGATGGTGAAAGTCATTCATTAATAAATTAAAATAAATTGATGTTTCCCACGCATCCCCCATGTTACATGTACAATTAATGTCATTTTTAATTGCAAATATCTCATATCTGATGAGGTAAATCGTCTTCAAATTTTAACAGTATGTGTATTATACATTTACGAGCTTATATTGTGAGTTTTGCGAAATTCTTGAAACATTGCATTCATAACCGTACTACCTTAAGTAAAAATAGCTCGTTTAAAGAGAAAGGTAGGTATTATTATAATAGTAAACGATTATTTGAGATTTCTTTCATGGGATTTTTTGAAAATTTTGAAAATTTCAAAATAAAAGGTATCAATTGCGTCACTTTACGGTTGCGTCATAGTACTTATTTTAGTACGTATTTTCTTAATTTAGACAGTTAACATAAGACGTTTAAAAAATGACATGTGACAGATGTCATTTAAATTAAACGTTTGATATTTGACAATTTATACAAAACATTTGACAGTTGACATTTGACACTTAACATTTGACATTTGCCTATTGACATTTGACAGTTGACATTTGATAGTTGGCATTTGACAGTTAGCATTTAACAGTTAAAATTTAAGATTTGACAGTTGACATTTGTGCTTAATTTGGTAAGTATTTTCATAGTTTTGACATTTAAGATAAGACGTTTAAAAAATGACATTTAACAGATCTTATACATTTGGCATTAGAAAATGGATATTACACATTTGACAGTTAACCTTTGACAGTTGACATTTAACATTTGACACTTGACAGTTGACATTTGACAGTTACCACTTGACAGTAGGCAGTTGACAGTAGGAAGTTGACAGTAGGCAGTTGACAGTAGGTAGTTGACAGTAGGCAGAGTGACAGTAGGCAGTTGATATTTGGCAGTAGGCATTTGACAGTTGCTACTTGATAAAATACGGTAAAAATGTATTAGACTAGAATCGAAAATATGAGAAACCGATTGCCGTGTAAACTTACGACTATCGGTATACTGCACATTTTTTATTCTTGTGTACAATTATCATCGTTACTATTGCCAACTAAGCTAATAAAGTCAGAAAGACAAGTTATTCAGCTCTTTAAAAGTATAAGGAAATAAAGAACAAAAAACAAAATAAAAGAATCAAAGAAAATTGAACAACCGAAATATTTTTGAAAACCTGAAAGAATAATAAAAATGATATTAAATGATGATAAAACAGAAATAAAATAAAACAAATAAAATTAAAAAATATATAGACAAACAAAAGAAAACGATAATGTCAGGAAAAGATACAACAAAAATAGTAAAATAAATCAAAAATAATAAATTAAAACAAAAAAAACTAGCTACAAAAGTCAAAAAAATAAAAACAAAATATATATGAAAATATAAAAATAGAAAAAATTGTAAAAAAATGATGAATGTGAAAAATAAGAGATGATTTATCCCCTTAGGGGTGAAATTAATCAAAATCCTTTTTTGGGGATGTCTACGTCATAGTAGCTATATGCATTCAAAGTTTCAGCCCGATCGGTTTAAAATTGACAAAGTTTCATACAAACTTTAATCCCCTATTTTATCCCCTTGCGGGTGGAATCAATCAAAATCCTTTCTTAGCGGATGCCTACGTCTTAACATCTACCTGCATGCCAAATTTCAGCCCCATCGGTTCAGCGGTTTAGGCTGTGCGTTGATAGATCACTATATCAGTCAGTCAGTCAATCAGTCAGTCAGTCACCAATATTTTTGATTGCTTTATGTAAATATAGGTCAAGCTACAGAGACAAAAAACAGGTGCTCATGCAAAAACATTTAGCGGTTTTAAATGAATGAATCACAGACAAATTATCTATTATCTCTGGAATAAATACATAAAAAAATAGAGCGAAATATGCGTCGTTTTTTTATAACAAACAATGGAAAAGACAACAATTCAGTATTTTGCTATTCTAATTTTCAAATTAAATTTTATAAATAAATAATAAACTTAAGATTTGAGAACATGAAAAGACATTTAATTTTTAGCAATATTGAATAAATGTTAACTATTACAATTGTAACTTTTAATGCCTAAAAATTTGTGATAAAGATGATATTAAATGTATTAACATGTGTTTAAACAATCAACTAAATCGGTTATAATAGTTTATGTAAACAGCTAATTATTTATCCCAGAGACGACTTATTTAAACAATTGCTATTGCTCTAAAAATAGCCCTAGAACAGTAAAATGAAATCTTAAAGGTTATAACATCAAGAATTTATACAAAAATTTTAATATTTATTTCAAAATTGTTGCATAACAAGTTGATATAGATAGGGGTTTAAGAAACGCATATTTTTTTCTACTTCTACCTAAGGCAGGAGCCATAAATATGTATATTTTTTAATCCAACTCTTCTTAGTTTATATACATTAAGACTTAAAATTTTCACAGGTTTAAGTCAAAGATTTTAATTTTATGATTATTAGTTCAAAGATCTTTAAGAAATAGCCACCTAAAGTGTAGGAAATCGGGTAAGCATTTCTAGGTGCGATGGTGGAGGAATCTGCTCCAGCTCGATTTAATTTTTCAAATTTAGCCTTCAAATTGAAGAGCTCAGTAAAATTTTGCTTTATCACGGCTTCTAAGAGTCATAGAATCTTGTTTTTTAATTTGAAGTAACTCATGGAAATAATAACATCTGGCAGATATTCATTGTCATGGAAAATCGGAAAATTCCAAAAAATTTAACAGGTTGTGTGCTTCAAAATTAAATAAATATGAAAAAATAATAAATTAACAATTAATTATTTACTTTTACTTCAATAATCTTATCCACATTTTATCTAAAATCTTTAGATATCAGCTAATATTTTATTCTGTAATATATTGTTAGCGATTTATTTCGGATAATTAGGCTATAGATGGTAAAATTTAAATTTTATATAAAAAAAATTAATTAATTAACCCATAAAACTTTTCCTAAACACCATTGAAAAATATTTAATTCGATGGTTTTTGTAGATTTTAAATTTTTAAATATTTTACAAATCGAGTGTGATAAATCGGCGTTACCAATTATTGGTTTTTAATTTTTACGTGATTTATTGTTAACTATAACTGGCAGTTAATTTGTTATAGAATAAAGGAAAAAATTCATCGATATTTTATTAAAATTTATCACAGCAGTTATGCGACCATTTAGAACTTAATAAAAAGATTAAAAAATAATGGAGCTCTTTCATTTTCATCTATTATAGGTGTAAAAAATGCCAAATTAAAATTTGTTACCATTCAAACAAACTCTACGGTAATTATTTGTTCTGAACGGTGTAATATGCATATATTGTTAGGCTTTGTTACAGAGCAGCAATAAAAAAATTAAAAAAAGAATTCAGTTAACAAAAATATAAAAAAAGACCCTTAATATAAAAGAAACTCAACGAAAGAATTTCGAATTACTAATTACTCAGGTATTCTTCTTTCTGTGACATTTTTTGACGCTAATTGTAAATAAATGTAACGTTTTAATTAGGTACTATTTTTTTTAAAATATGCTGAAAATATTGATGGAAAAATATAAAAAATGAGAAATTTAGTAAGTTAAAACTGTGACAGATTTCAAACAAAGTTATTTTTATTCATTAAAATGAAAATAAACATTCTTTTAATAATAATATTAATATTAGGTTTTGTCTACCATATAATGAGTACCTACTATTTGAAAACGAAACTTTTGACATTTGGCGCCACTAGTGGACGCGTTGATTTTGACATCACGAACAAACAGCGTCCAGACCAGTTAAAAAAAATTGAGGATGCAGAATACTGTCCGGGATTGTCCGGTACTATTCGAGAGTGTCTGGGATTGTTTGGAACTGTCCATGACTGTTTAAGACTGGCCGGTGGCTATTTGGTGACTGTCGAGGATTGTTCCGGGCTGTTCGAGAACTGTCTGGGATTGTCTGGTACTGTTCAGGTTATCTATACTCTAATTAAAAACTAGGAGGAGCGATTTGAATTTAAGTTGGCAACACTCGCGTTTATTTATTGGTTAATTTGGAGTCAAGTTTACACTATAAAAATTTGCATTTACATTTATAGGTTATGTTTTAAAAGTGTGAAATATTTATAATGGTGACTTTTGTTAATTGATTTCTTTTTTAAATATAATTATTGTAAGTTTACTTTGTGGCCATCTTAGACCATATAGAAAGTGTCCATAAACATTTATTTTCAATTTTATTTAAATGAAAGAAATGTATTTAAATTTGCCGCCTTGTAAATTTTCTAGTAACTTTTTTGGCTGTAAGTCTGGCTTTTTAAATCACTCCTCCTAGTTTTTAAATAGAGTACCTATAGGATTGTACGACATTGTCTGGGACTATCCGCTGATTGTCTGTGACTGTTCAGTTACTGTCTGTGACTGTTCAGTTACTGTCTGGGACTGTCCGGTGAATGTGTGGGACTTTTCAGAATTGTCTGGGACAGTTTAAGATTACCTGAGACCTGAGACTGTCCGGGATTGTCTGGAATTGTCCGTGACTGTCCGGTATTATCTAGGAGTGTCCGTAAAATGTAAAAATGTATTTCATAAAAGATATATTCCATATTTTAAAATTTTACAAAATATTTTAGATAAACAAAAAAAAATAAAAATAGGAAAATAAGAGAAAGATTAAAGTTTTTACAAATTGTTATGATTTAGAAAAAGCAATAGACATAAACTATTATAAGTCGTAAAATAAAATAAAAATTTAAAAATTTTATACAACTTTATATGGTTTTGTAGACCAGTCGTGGATAAATATATTTGACAGTCGTAGACAAAGTATAGAATTCTACTTATGCATATAAAAGCTACCATTATACGCTTTATTAATACTACTCTAATTTACAAGTTTTATTAAGAGGCTTCTAAAATAATAGAAATTCATATTTAATTCTATCGACTTTTTTAGTTGCGTTCCAATAGGTAAAGTCGAGTCGGTAAGTTTCCTGAAGCCGAATGTCAGCAAATAATATCCTGTTGGAGTTGTAGCTTCATTACGTACTACACTTCAAATTCGAATTGGATCTAAAGAGAAAAGTTTGGTGAACGAAATTAATTTTAAAACTTTTTGATTAAACTCAATGAAAAATTAACGAATTAGGTTTTCTGTCAGAGCGGTAGAACTTATCAGTTAATTTATTTTTATTGGGATTTTTTTTAAAGCGGCTACGAAAAAATCTTAATTTTAATTTAGTAACTTTTTTTAACACTTGTGTTTATAAGGGAAAACTTTCAGTATAAAATGTTTCTATAGCAAAAATTGAACATAAAACATAGTATTTATAGTCCAATTAATCTGTTAGGGGCAAAAATAAAATAGAAGGTGTGTCAGTTCTCTGTCGGAGGCAGAATTTTCTTACTTTTAGTGTTGAGTGGGATCTGAATGAATTTTGATGAAACTTCTTTGTTTTAAAGTTTTAAGTCTTTGGCAACATATAGGGTATAATTTTTAATTTTTATAATAATTTAAAAACGACAATTAAATTTTCCAATTCAATGTGTGTATTTATTATTTAGTTATATGCATTCCTAATAGATGTCGATGTAAGATCATTTACAGGACGCGGTATCTAGTACTGGGAGAGGAGAAACCGGCTGCTCCAAGTTATGCGGAGTGGCCAGTGTCAAGGCTATTAAGTCTTATTAAGAGGGCAGGGCTGGACAAGGTTCTCTTATCCTATTCTTGAGATAATGGGTGGTCACAATAGATCTGCAAAGGTCGCAGTGATACAGGCTAACAGCCAACCCAATAAATATCTAATCTAAGGTCATTTATCGAAAAATAAATCTATAACATCGTTGAACAACTAGGTTGCAGAAAAATAATATAGTTAGAAAGATTATTTGGATATGCCTTCGTCGGAATAGAATAATGAGTATTAAATGTATTTTTCAAAACATTGCTATAAACAGTCTTTAAAAAAATGGTAAAAATCGTGAAAAATTGACAAAAATCCTGAATAAAATGTTGAAAATCCAGAAAGATTGTGAGAAAATGTGCAATAAGGTTGAAATCGTAAAAATTGGTGACAATAATAAAAATTTAGAAAAAAATGGTTAAAAATCGAAAAATTTGTTAAATCTTAAAATAATTTTTGAATGTGATGAAATTTTTTTAAAAATCTTTAAAAATTGTTGACAATCTTAAAAAATTGCTGAAATGGTAAAAATGTGTTTAAATTAATAAACAAATTTAAACATATCGAAAATCATAAAAAAAATGTAAATCGTAAAAATATTGTTGAAGATATGAAAAAATGATAATAATCTTAAAAAATTCTTAATAATTATTGAAAAAAAAATGAAAATCCTGATAGAATATTAAAAATGTGAAAAACTTTGTTGAGAATCTAAAAAAAAAAATATTACAAATCGTGAAAGGTTGTTGAAAATAGTAACAAATTGTTGAATTCTAAAAAAAATTGTTGAAAATTGAGAATTGGAAATTGGAAATAGTGAAAAAATGTTGAAAATTGTAAAATCTTAAATTTTTTTTAAAAAAGGTTAAAAAAACTATAAAAAATCATAAAAAAATACAATCTAGAAAATACTAAAAAATGTTGAATATTAAAAAAGATTCTTGAATTAAAAAAATCTTAAAAATTGCAAATAATACTAAAAATTTATTGATTATTATAAAAAAAAATTTAAAACCGTAAAGTTATCTTGAAAAAAAAATGGCCCTTGGTAAGCCAGGCGCATCAGTAGATTTATATTAATTGAATATATTAAAAGTATACGTTTTAGAAAAAAATGTTTTAGATAAAAGTTGTAGGTCTCTTTAAAACAAACAAAAAAGTCCTCTAACATTCTTTGTACAGGGTGAAGTAAAAAAGTTACGAATTTTTTTCCATTTTGATTTAATGTCACGCCCAAACGGCCTTACCGATTTGGCCCATTAACGAACTCGACCGAGATTTTTGGACGATTAATTTTTGTACCAAATTTCATTTCGATCCGTTAAGAAATGCGACCGCTATCGTGTCCACAGATTTCGTTATATCGGAACTATACATATATATATATATATATATAAACTTTTGAACGGAAGGTGTTTTTGAGGTCAGGGGGGCCCAAAACGAAGAACTGTAGTGAAATTTTCCCGAAGTCGTGACTTGCGAACCAGCTGAATAGTAGATATAAATCTACTAAAACGTTTAAAAAAGTCGATGATAACCGTAAAAAATTGTTAACAAAAATCCTGATATAATTTTAAAAAGGTGAAAAACTTTGTTAAGGATAAAAAAAATGTTAATTATGTTAATAATAATTGTTAATAATTAAAAAAAATATTTATTATTATGAAAAAAAAAGTTGAAAATCTTGAAAATAATGAGAAACTGTCGAAAATTATAAAATTAAAAAATGGTTATAAAAAACTTTAAAATATCATAAAAATGTTGGAAATCGTAAAAAAAATTGACAATCCTGCAAATCCTAATAAAAATCTTAAAAAAATTTGGAAAGATTATTGGAATATGTGACAAAAACGTTGAAAATCGAATAAGGTGTTAGAATTTTAAAAAATTGATAATTTTTAATAAAATGTTAAAAATGTAAAAAAAATTGTTGAGAATCTTAAAAATATTTTACAAATCGTGACAAAATGTTGAAAATCGTAAAAAAACTGTTGAAAATAAAAAAAAATGTTAACGATAGTGAAAATGTCAAAAATTATATATTTTTTAACGGTTAAAAAACTATAACAAAATTTTGAAAATCGTTAAAAAATTCTGCTAAACTTGGAAATCCTAAAAAAATGTAGAAAATTTAGAAAGATTGTTGGAAATTGTAAAAAAACGTTGAAAATCGTAAAAAATGTTAATAACCTTAAAAAAAATTGTTGATTATCAAATTTAAAATCTTAAAGTAGAAAAAACATTTAAAAACTCAAAAAGTTGATAAAGATCGTAAAATATTGTTGACCATCGTAAAAAATCCTAAAAATGTTGAAAATTCAGAAAGACTGTTGAAAAGCGTAAAAAACGTAAGAAATAAAAAAAAAATGTTAATAATCTTAAAAAGCTGTTGATAATTACGAAATTTTTTTCAAAATTCTAATATAATCGGCAAAAATTTGTTGAGAATCTTAATAAACATTAAAAACTTTTTTTTTGAACTGGTGAAATAATGTCGAAAATCAAACAAATTTTAAAAAACTTTAAAAATTGTTGAAGATTGTAAGAAATTTTTCAGTCTTTTCGAAAATCATAAAAAATATATTGAAAACTATAAAAAATTCTTCACATTAAACCAGAAAAAAAGAATACCAAAAAAAAATGTTGATAATGATAAAAAAAACATGGGAAATAATAAAAAAAACAAACGATGTTTTCTAAAGCAAAATAAAAAATAATTAACAAAACAAAAAAAAAAGAAAAACCAAAAAAATATCACAAAAATTGCATACAAAGGAAAAATATAGAAAATGAAAAAAGTATCAGTTCTGGGCTGGACCGAATTTCATGAAGTTTCTTGAATGTGTTTAAATGGATTCGAGAATGGTTTAGATTTACTATTTTGTCAACTATAGAAGATGGTGTTCAATTTCGATATATAATTAAATAGGTAAACAAAAAATTAGATTAAAATGGAAAGTAGTAAAAACAAACAGAAAAAATTGGAAAGAAACGAAAGCCACAAAATACCCCTCTGAATTAGGTAATATAACGTCACTATAAAGTGGCGCACTTAATATCACATATAATTATACGAGCAATTACTACTTAATTAAGTACCATGACCGTAAGGCGTAGTTAATATCACATATATATATAAATGAGCAATTCTTACTTAAGCATTTTGACGCCACCGGAAGTTAGCACAGTTAATATTTTATACCTTTGAATAAGTAACTATTACTAAATTAGTATAATGACGACACCGTAAGGTGGCGCACATGATGTCCAATGCATTTAATTGATTTATTACAAAATATGACGAAAAAAGTAGTGAAAAACTTAGAAGTGACGAGAAAATGAACATGACAAAAACACAAAAAAAGTTGAAAACAATAAAAAAAAACGATGCAAAATTGTAAAAATTAAAAAAAACGGAAAAAAATATTAGTGTTAGATGGTATGGGTCAGCTAGCATATATAGACTAGTCGGTATCTGTCGAAATGCAGACCAAAATGGACGTTTTCCATAGAAAGCTCTCTTTTTGCTGAAATCTCTTCAGGATGTGCCCAATGTCCATAATCACGATATACGCAAACCCTGTGCTAAATTTTTTATTTAACAAAATCTGAAAACAATTGAATTTTTTTATTTTTTTGCTCCTATTTTCGTATATAATTCGAAAAATATTGCTCCTAGAACAAAAATTATAAGAAATTAGAAGTTTCGTTATTTAATTTTACAAAATACCTATTGTGTTAGTTAGAAATTAAAAATTTAATGTTTATTTTAGCAATAAATAGCAATAATTATTGGAAACGAAAAATATAAAATTTATTTTTTAATTGTTTTCGACCCTCTAAACTTAACTTATCCTCCATATACCACCTAAAAAAACTTTTTAATATGATTAAACCGTGTGCTCAATTTCGTTAAGATCGGTCTCATAGTTTTTGCATAATAATTTTGCAATCCAGCCTATTGGGGAAAAAATCGCAAATTTTTAAATTCATACTAGGCCCTAAATAAGGCTCTAAGGTGGTCGCCAGTTTTTTACGTACAAAAGAGGGCTCAAACTTTCAAACGCATATCGTAATTATCGATCTTGGTCATATCCTGAAGGGATTCCAGCAAAAAAACAGTTTTCTATGTAAAATATCCAATCTAAATCAGATCTCGCCTAGACTAAAGATCAATATAAAAAAATATTCAAAAAAATTAAGAAAAGGTTCTAAATGGGTATTTGGAAGGTAGAAGATGAAAAATCAATCAACAATTTAAAAAATCTAAAAACAACTTATTTGTTTATAAAAATTTTCTTTGGAAAAAAATAGTTAAAATAAAAATTAAAAATTTTAAAAAGTTTTTCAATATAATAGTAATTTACGTAACAAGTCCCGAAAGTGGTCTTTTACTGGACGAGTGGGCAAATTGCATGGCAAGCCGCGGGCGAGTCCTGCAAGCCTGCGAGTCCAGTAAAAGCACTTTTGAGACGTATTACGTACCATATTTTTTTAAAACGGCGTTGTTGTACCATAAACTTCATATTATTTAGTTTACATTTTTATAACAAGAATTCTTTATTCACTAATTTTAACATTTTTTTTTTTAACAAACGTTGCTTGAATGGCCGCCTTAACAATTTCATCTGGTATAATTTTATCTTCCATTAATTTACAATCAAATGCATTATGTTGAACATCCATTTTATAATAAATAATAAGCATTCAAGTTCATTTTAAACCATGTTTACTTACTTCTTCAAGTTGCTTGTAATTGAAAAATCAGAAAAAAATTTAATGGCTTAAAAAAAGTATATTAAAGAGTGACTACATTTACGTTAAGAGTTTTACCTTCTTGTTATATAATTAATTACAAAATATCATAAACAAATTTCTTAGATTACATTAACACTTACAAAAAGACACTTAAATGTAAATAATTAAAATATTTGATAAAATTCTTAGAATATAAACAGAACTATTTTTATTATAAAAAAGTAGTTTCTGATATTTTAAGAATTAAAATTTTCTGATGAGTTAAATTATCTAAAAAATCATTTAATTTTTTTGCTGATCTCTTGGAAACTGCAGCAATATCAGGTAATTTGGATGTTGTCTATTGTCCAACGTTTCGTTTAAATGTGTTGCTACCGTATATAGACAAGAATAGTAGGATCACTCTGACGTTTTTTGTACCAAATTTCGCTCCGTTTTGCCGACGTTTTTTGTACAGTTTTGTGAGAACTGATGAGCAGCGGTGCCACCTCTACTAATTTTTGGGTAGATCTACCGATTTGGGAAGTAATCTACCGATATACCGTTTTTACTACCTTAACCCATTTTTAGATTTTTATAAATTTTTTCATTAGGTTATAGTACTCCAATTTTTGTTATTATAACACATTATACATATTTACTGATTACAACTTTTTTTTATAAATCTACCGATTTTAGAAATTTTAGGTTGACAACGTTACTGGTGAACGACAACGATGCGTACCAAGACCTTCGGCGGCATGTAATGAGTTTTTGTCACAGTGATCCTCCTATTCTTGTCCATTTACGGTGTTGCTTTTATTTTGAAATTGTTTATCACCAGTCACCATCAATCAAGTTTTATTAAATTAAAGAATGCTAGTGTAATTCCTGTTCTGTGACAGTGATAAGTTAGTTTTATGTAACCTAATTGTATATTTTTATATTTGTACTTAACTCATGCATGTATAGAATGAGATATGTAGTTAGCTTAATTTTAATTAATTGATACTAATTTATAAGGATCAAAAATAAATCTCTCATTATTAAATAGTAGTAAGGATTGTGGGCAGAAATTGCTTAAACATATCTTTTTTTTTATTTTTAGGCCATTTAAAACAAAAAACAATTGCATTTTTTTTCTAAAGTTAACCTATTTCGAGTTATAAGCGAGTTAAAATCTATGCTCGGAAACTCATTGAAAAATCAATATTTTTGTGATTACCAAGTGCTTACTTTCAAGTTTAGGCATTTAGTTTTAAGATTTTGAAGAGTAATTGTAGCTTAACGATCTAAATTAAAATAAGCACCAGTTAATTTTTTGGAATCTTGAAACTAAATGTTTAAACTTAAATTTAGGCATTTGGTAAGCTAAAAATTATTGATTTTTCGTGGCTCGAAAATGTGGATTTTCGCGATTTTTAGATTTAAATCGCTTATAAATTAAAAACGGTAAACTTTATAGAAAAATTACAAGAAACCTTTTTTATTTTGAATGACCCAAAAAAACTTCACCACTTTGGCTGTCCGCAGCTTCTGGGTCGCTCATTATGAGTCTAGTTTAGTAACCTAAACAAAATCAAACCAAACAACGGTTTGTGTATGTTCCATGACGAACTAAGGCGGAGGAGAGGAAGAAAAAGAAACGTATGAGTTGCTCAATCAATCAGAGTAAAATAATACCATTTTCTCTCGTTTAGAATCCTGTGAAAGTTTATACATTTTCTAGAACTCCGCACAAAATCAATGGATAAATACTTTTCGCCAAATTGTCTTAAATTTGATGGTTTTAAGTCTGGGTAACAAAAAGAAGTCATACGGTGCTAGATCCGGTAGATAGGGAGGATGAACAATCGGTTTTATGCCATTTTTGTTTATAAACTGCTACTCGGAAAAGGCGGTGTAAGCCAGTGCGTTGTCATGATAAAAGAATAGGTCACTTGCCAAATATCTGACCTTTTTTTTGCATTTTCTCTTTTAATCTCTTCAAACACCTCCAAAAAGAACTTCAAATTAACAGTTTATCCTGGTGGAACGAGCTCCGGGAGCACAATACCTCTGTATTATGGTTGTATCCCAAGTACCGTAATTCATTACCAGAAATTACCTTTGGAAAAAAATTCTGGGTACTCTTCGAGCTCTAAACATTTTTGTCGATGATTTTTGTGTTTGTCTGTGCCATGGTGAGAGACGAATTTTGCTGCAACCCTTTTTAAGTGCAAATCTTAGATAAAATCGTCTTTATTAAACTTCATGATACTTCAGATATTTTCCCAAGTTGTTCGGCTATGTTCTTTACGAACAAAAGGATTGAGTGTTGTTTTACTGCAACAATTTTAACGAACAAAGACATTCACCCACAGCGACACAGCTGCACATACTGACGTGACACATGACGCAGACGTACGGTCGGTCGATCTAGGGCTACCCCTTTGTAATTATAAATTTGATTACTTCTTAGTTAATTACAGTTCACATGTCTTAAAATAATATAATTTATATATTTATTTGTGGTTCTCAAATCACTAATTGAAAGTTAGTTTTAGTAGTTAAAAAGAATTCACATAGTTACATAAAATAAATCTGTAAAAATTTTGTTATTACAAAAATATCTTTGACTGTTTCATAATTCATGCTTCGAAAATTGCTACAGCAGAGAAGAGGAGAACTATTGTAATAATATTAACTCCTCTGATCTGGTTTCCACTGGGAATAAGTTCATTTTTCATTTGCTTTTTTTCTTGTTCTGACAGGTGGCTGAGTGATCTCACTCGGTTTCTCTTCTGTTTTTTACCTGGGCTTCAGTCACGAATCCCATCTTGATTAGGTATATCTTCTTTTACTTGATTTTCTTATCTACACTTTGTATTACCCTTGGTCTTGTATTTACAGGTTTTTACCATAGTATTTTCTTTATTATTTAATCTTTTGCCGGTCTTTGTACATGCTAAAACCATTTCAATTTTTGAACCTTTATGTGTCGGATAATATCTTCTTCCTTTATTCGCGCTGTTATTTCATAGTTGAAAAGTCTTCAGTAGGTATTTCGACACGCCCAAACAGCTAGCTCCTTAAGTGATCCAACTGGTTTGGAAAACAGGTTAAAATGTTTTTTAAAGAGCTTTAAACAGTTCTTAAACAGCTTTTAAACAGATGTTAAACATACCTTAAACAAATTTTAAACAGCTTTTAAAAAACAGGCATTCTATTTTTTAAGTTCTTTAAATCTGTTTAAAGCTATTTAAATTGGTTTAAAAGCTATTTAAAGCTTCTCTTCTTCTACTTGATTTTTCCATCTACTTTTTGGTCTTCCCCTTAGTCTTGTATTTACTGGTTTACACCTTTGTATTTTCTTTATTAATTAATCTTCTTTCGGTCTTTGCACATGTTCAAACCATTTAAACCTTTAAGCCTTTATGTGTCAAACAATAACTTTTTCCTTTATTTGCGCTGTTATTTTATAGTTGAAATTAGGTATTCCGACACTTTTGCCTGACACCCTTCTGACTCTGGAGCCTTATGTAATTCAACTGGTTTTGAAAACAGGTTGAACTGTTTTTTAAACAGCTCTAAACAGCTATTCATCAACAACTTTAAAGAGCTTTTAAACAGTTTAACCAGTTGGATTACGTAATGCAATTTTTTTTAACAGCTCTTTAAAGCTATTTCACCAGCTTTAAAATGCTTAAAAAGTTGTTTAAAAGCTGGGGTTTCCGGTCAAAGTGTAGGAATATCGACTGTCTTCTGAACTCTACTTCTTGAATCTTCTTTGGTCCGAGATTTTTTTTAAGAATTTTAAGAAGGATTTTCACTCTATCCTCGTTTTATGTTATTACGGGTTTGATTGTTAAAATTTTGTTTTTATTAAAAATCTTTGGCTGATCCATAATTCATACAAACCGCTTTAAAATTTACTTCAGAAGAGAATTATTAGAATGAAATTTACTATCCAAACATCGTTGTAAGCTGTAGTTCATAAATTAAAAAAGAGAAAACTGTTCTGCTCTTTATATTGCTGAGTATATTTTTTTAAGTTTCGCTTCCCCTAAATGATCCGTACCATAGGGATAAAAATATACATAAATAACATCTCGGGCGCAGACAGAATTAAAAAATATTGCTCGGAAGTAGCGTTATTTTCACTCATTACAATCTAATAGAGCAGAAGTTTCCAGAAAAAGAAGTAGAACAAAATGAATTTAAGTAAAAATTTCACACTGTTTTGTAAAGGGTATACTAACTACTAATCCTTGAATAAATACTGTTGAAATTTTAATGGCTGTTGTAAATTCAGCTTCGGGCTTTGAACGTTCTATTCTCTTTCGTATTTGTGGTAAGATTTCAGCCTGTGTAATTAATAGCAAAGAATTAATTTTGGTCTGCAAAATGCATTCCAACAAACTCTAAATACGTTGAAAGTTCTTTGTTCGTTTTATAATCAATGGCCGAAGCATAGGCAAATTTTAATGAAACATTTTATATTAGAATTTCGAATTGTTGTAGATTGTTAAGCGGACTTGGTGTCCAATTAGGAGAATAACACAGATATGCATATTTTATACATTTTTTAGTTATCCCTTTCAATAGTACTTGTTACTAACTTATTTTGTTTTAACTTATTTTAAATAGGTATCTTCGTAAGTCTCGCTAAAACTCGAGAACGGCTGGACCGATTTGGTTAATTTTGTTTTTGAATTGTTTGTAAAAGTTTAGGGAAGGTTTAAACAGTAAAAAACAGAGCTTAATAAACATTGCCTTAACCGGTTGAATGTACAAAAGAAAAGGAAGATAGAAACATCACAAAAAAATACCTTCTTATGCATGAGGAGCTCAAAAGAGCAGAAAAAATACTATTTTCGGTGTATGAAACTAGTGGGAAGTTGCCAGGGTCGCCTGTAGGCTTAACCTCTTTTCGAATTTATTTTTTTTTTTCGCAAATGTTCTTATGATACTTATTATAATTAAATCAAACAGCATATTTTTTACTAAAAAAATTTTTGCTAAAATAATTTCACTATGTAGTATTAGATACAAAAAAATGTATTTTATTACTTTACTTTAGGATTTTGTTTTCCCTGTAGTATTATTCAATTCAGACGGGTGTCATTAGATTTATAAATTTTAATGACCTGAATCAAATCATCTATCGGTAATACACAATTACCATTAATTTATTCTTTTAAAATCCTATAAAACCGATTTGCATACATAAAGAGCATGTTGAATGATAATCGTAAATCGTGAGTTATGCATTCAATTAAGCTTGGACTGATGGCTTAGCTTTTTTTGGAATATTATTTTGCCTGATATACTATAACTGAAATTTGGTTAAAAAGGGAAAGGTTTTTTAAACTCTATAAACCCAACAATATCAGCACCAGTTAAATGTAAAAAACTGAAAATAAACAATTGCTCGCAGTAAATGAAAAATTAAATCTAGCTGTACGCTTATTAGATAATGAGAGATTTACAGAAATAGTGGCTAGAGAAAGATTCTTTTATACAATAAAATTTTGTTTGTTAATTAATATAAAAATGTCTTTATTATAAGCAATCCACTCATTTATATCTTAAAAGGATTAATGGGAAAACAGATACTGTACGGTAGGCACAGGACACCCTTAACAAACTTGCCTTATCAACGGTGATAAGAAGCTGTCTGTAAAAATGTATTTCAACCGCACCACCCCAGACAGGAATTAAGGGGAGTGCCCTTCTCCTTGCTGGTTTGGGCCCCTCAATAATCCAAATTATGTCACCGAACTCCTCGCTGCTTTGGCGGTTACCCCACCACCTACCATTCTCGTGGAGAGTCATCCCCAGATACTTAACGTATCGTTTGGGCATGATCTGCACGTCATCCATCTAAAAAACGACTCCTTCTCTCCTTCTTGGTCCGTTTAACACCACTGCTTCGATTGTCTGCCAATAGACTCAAACCGTTTTCACGCAAATATTCTTCAACAAGGCCAACAAGAGTTTGCCCTAATCATGTACGGAAAGCGCTATTTTTACGTTTGATCTTGTCAAAGTAACTATTGTGTGCCAACAGAGATTCTTAAATTGGAGTTGCCTTTTATCTGGTTAAATTTTAATCATCTTTATTTGATTTCAAGTCAAAATATCTTATTTTTTAGCTAGGCAGATGAGTAAAAGTTACCTCAGAAAGGCCATTATATAATTGTGAAACAAAACCACCACTACAGTTTTTCTGTCAAGTCTAACGCACCGGTGCTCTTTTATCTTTAACCCTATGACAACTTTAGCACAGGTGTTTAAATTTAGCTTTTCTAGTTTTTGGGACGAAAGTTTTAACCATGCTGCCTAGTTTTTAGTAAAGGAGCTCAAACCTAGCTTCCTTGGTTTTCTGGACAAGAGCTCAAGCTAGCTCCTTAGTTTTTACAGAGGAGTATAGCTCACCGCCGCCAGTACCGCAAAATCACCGACGAATGCAACAAGGGTATACCCTCACCGCATTACACGCGCATGATCCCGTCACCACACTCTACTGGACCGTATTAAAGATATTTCGAACATTAAGGAAAATTAGCGCAGATAACTTGTCTCACTGTCCACCCCTCGACAAACGAAAACCTCAAAAATCGGTACTTATGTGCCTTCTGAAACCATATTGTCTGGGAAAAGGCCCCGAGAATTGTCGATAACTCCCTCAATTCGCTCCCGCAACATTTCTCCATAAACCTTACTAATGCACAAAAGAAAGCTTATTGGCCTGAACTTACCGTCCTTGGACATTATGCATTGTAAGATTCCATAAAACTGTGTCAAAACATAGATGTATTTTTAGAGGGTTAGAAATTTTAAAGTCACTAGTGTAAATTTCTGCTCCTAAACTGTAAAAACCAGGTTTAACCTTAAGATTGAGTTAAGTGTTTGCATTTCTCTACTCCTTTCGTTGATTTGATATTTAGAAGCCATGTGTTCTGATTCTGACTGCATCTTTCAAATGTTTTCTTGAATTTCTTGTTTTACTTTATGTTGTCTTGATCTGAGAAAAATGTGGCTCAGATTTTTTTGTAACCTGTTAAAGCCCATTCGGGCCCCTTTAGAATAATAAAAAACATCGATCTTAGGCTAAATGTTATGGTTTAATTTTTGTTTAACACCAATTAATATCTCGTTCTATACCGGACTGTTGAATAATGGAAATAAATTAAATTTACTTCTATAAAAACATTAGGTGAGACCAAAGAAAATGTAAATGAGATACCTACTTATTTAATAGATATTTTATGTAACATTACATATTTCATATAAAAAGGCAATATAAAATTAATCAGTAGAGCAGCTGTACCTAAAATAGGTGGTCTGAAAGTTCATTACACTTTGATCTTTTAGCTAATGAAATTTCTCCTAAACCTATTATTATAAAGTTTTTTTACCTAAAAATTATTAAACAAGAGTAAAATTTTAATATAGCTTTTTAACATTTGTTTATATCCATTAGGGAATACTGTGTTTTTAATAGGAAATAATTTATAACTATATTAAAACCAAATGTATAATAAGTTAATTTTTTATGAAACATTTCTATTGATATTGATGGGTTGCTTATGATAAAAAAAACATCAACAAAGTTTCATTTATTATTTTTACCTATAATTTTGCTTTCGTCCCAGGAACAAGAAGGTCGTATTTTAACCAACTTCTTCAATGCTATCAAAGACGCAGGTCCAGCTGGTGAAGATTTTTTGAAGACATTGGACAAAGGCCATGATATTACCTTATTTGCACCATGCAACCGAGCCCTGGACGGTGATCTAACTCTAAATGCTATATTAAGAGATACCCCAAGGTTTATGGATATCCTTAAGATGCATTTGGTCGTAGATAATAGGTTGTATGTGGATAAAATCTTGCAGGAGAGTCAAGCTAGGGTAAGTTTAAAAACATGTATTTACTAAATAATTAGTTATTAAGGATGTGCCAAAAGAACTTAGTTTTCTTAAAAAATGTTTAAAACTTTGCATGCACTTACCTTAACGTTTTCTTTATACGTAGAAATTTTACTCAATACCCCTTTTAGTTTTTAATTTTCGATATATTAACTATCGAAGTTTGCACATTTAATATGTAATCTCTATCCTGAACGATGTTAAAGTGAATGTTTTACTTAATAACAAAATTAATTTTCTTATAATGTTTTTAAAAACCTTTAATTGATTATAGACGCTTTCACTAAATTAGCTTAAGCAATTCTGTTACCCGGTAAGACAGTACATACTAGTAAAGGCCTGTTTAAATTTTTCACCTCTTTTGGCGTCCTACAACTAATAACCGTTCATAAAGGAAAAGAATTTAATAATAAAATTATTAAAGATCTTTTAGGACTAAAAAAAATTAAAATACATTTTACGACTACAGCACACCATGAATCAAACTCTATAGTAGAAAGACTCCACTCAACGCTCATTAAACACCTAAGAATATTACAAGAAACTCACCCTAACGAAACTGGCTTAATGGACTACGCAATAATTGCTTACAACAGTTCTATCCATAACTCAACTAATTTTTCCTCTTTTGAACTAACATTTGGAGATACAGACTCAAAAAGCCCTAACGAAATATTTTACTCCACAACTACTACACGGACTATTCAAGTAATCATAAAGAAGAACTGAAACACGTATACAAAAATGTAAATGAAAAACAAAAAGATCAAAAAACTAAAATTATTGAAAAATGAAACGATCAAGGCGACGACAATACTAAATTCAAAATAGGACAAACTGTCTATAAAACCAATCCTAGTAAACGAAACAAAAAAGACAAAATGTTCTTAGATAACCGTGTTAAAGTAAGCCGGAAAGTAATAAAACACAAAAAATTATCAGAAAAAACCGAAATAGTACACATTAAAGAACTAAAGAAACTAACAAGACAAAGGCTAGATCACTTTTTCGATTATTGACCCTTTAGGAAAATGAGTTTTTAGGAGAATAACTCTTTGGAGGAGATTTACCTCTAGGGAGAGGATTTTAGTAAACCTTTAGAGAAATGAGTTTTTATGTAAATGACCCTTTAGAGGGCCATTAGGTTATTGACACTTTAGGAAAATGAGTTTTCAGGTGAATGACCCTTTGGGGAACGTTTACCTTTAGGCAAAGCATTTTAGCAAACCTTTAGAGAAATTAATTTTTAACTCACCGACCCTTTAGAAAGCCATTAGCTTATTGACACTTGAGGAAAATGTGTTTTTCGATAAATGGACTTTTGGAGAACCTTTACCTTTAGGAAGAGGATTTTAGTGAACCTTTAGAGAAATGAGTATGGTTTAAACGAGAACATATGTGATCCACTTAAAAGTTTATAGAAATCAAGTTTCAAAAAGTAATATAACTGACCTCTACTAAAGAAAAATGTTCCTAAAATTGACGTATTCAGGATGACCACGTATTTAAATTGTGTTTTAAGTTGTGAATCATTCTCTGCAGCCCAGTTTTATTCTGGAGAACTTATTCCTAGTTTAAAAGATGATGATGATGACATTAAACGATTAGCGAAAGAGACTGCTGCAGTATTAATAGGATTATCAATGTTCTTTTTAAGTTAGTTTTATGCGCTAATGTTAAAGGAAAGTTGCTACTGATTTACTAAAAGTTGAAAATGGAGATACCGCTGTGTTTTTTTCTTAACACACAAATTAACATCATTGCCTTTACTATAGATTTTACTATTCACTTCAACATCTTCATTAACATTTATTGTGATTTTAGTAGATATTGAACCGCTGCAACTAGGTTCACAAACGTTTTTCATATCTATATCTTGTGTGTATATCTCAGATAAAAATGTATTTGCTTCTATAAGTTCAATTTCTGATATTTGAGTTAGCTGGGGAGTGGTGCAAGCAGGTGGTGAAGATAAAGCACCTTTAATTATTTTTAAATTTCTTTTCTCTTTGTAAGCTTGCTTCTCTGGCTGTAGTGATCCTTTGACAATGAAATTTGTGAGAAAGGGTGCCTTTCTTTAATCGTAATACGGCTATATGTCCTCTTCTTGCTAAAAAACAAACATAATGAATTATTAAAGGAAATGAAAATATGAGACTGCCAATTTTAATAGAATTTTAAATTAGAATTTAAAGAATCTTTAACTAGTAACCAGGCCTTATTACTTTATCTTTTTTAAAGTTACTTAATAATAAAATAGAGGTTATAATGCTGACGCTTACGTAGAAATGATTTTGACAACAATATAAAATATCATGTCTCTTCTCATGACATTACACTACCCTCCATACTTTCGGTATTATAAAAACACTTTATTTTGTTGCATTTCTATTTGTGATACGATACAGTACGAAAATAACAATATCTTGTCCTGTTGCATTATATTATCCAAGTAAAAGGCCAGCCACAAACATGCCAAAACACTACAGCTATTCCTTAGGATGTTTGTTGTTGTCACGTCAGCGCGCCATAATGGTCGTTTAATAAGCTATGATAAGTCTACTATTTTAAAATTATTTATTTTGAACCTAAAATTGTATGCATATTCTCAATTGTGAAGATTACGAAGGTAATAATTGGTTCGTATGTGGGGTTTTGAAGGGATTTGAATGTTAGGTTTAAGGACCCTGCTATAGGACTGATGTCCTTTTCAGGGAGTGGATGGTAAGGTTTGGATGGAGTTAGCATCAATCGTCGGCGCCGCTCTTACAAACCTCTTACCACAATAATAATTTGGTGTTTGCATCCTGGTTTCTGTTGTTCGGGTGTTTTCTTTATTCCTAAAGTTCCTGGAATGTACCTAAACTATAAAAAAATTCTTTTTTGGAGTTAGTGTAAATGTTGTGTTGAAGTGTATCCCACGTAGTTCACTGTGGGTTTGGGAGATTGATGCTGTATTGTAAACATCTGCTTAGTCCCTTTATTCTTATTTGGAAATTCAAAGTAAATTGACTTTAAATGAAATAACCAATTTCATTAGTTTGTGACAAGTTTTTTTGTGCTCCAGATACATTCTTATAATATCTAAACCCGTTTTTTAAATTATAGAAAGAACAAATTAAAGGATTAAACTTTCCTGACTCCTGTTAACATCGATACACGATCTAATTTTTTTTCTTTTAACCTCTTTTCAGAGTCACATTACAATATGTTCATTGATAGAACAATGAGTAACTTACTTCGAACCTAATCTAACAAAATTTTTCTAAGCTATGAGCGTATCGCCTACTTACACAACGTTTAACGTGTAAAATACCGTAGTATGCTTTGTTTGTGTTTCTACTTCACTGCACTAGTTCATGTGGTTTAGTTCTTTTGAGTCGTTGTGTTGTCAAGTAGCTGGCGAGCCTCAACATTCACGTGTCCATGGAGCCTATCTTCGTGGTTCCGGGCAAGTTTAGCTATAGTCTATTTAACGGTATCGTTTCCCAGGTCTTTGTGGATGTGGATGTTACTACTTCTTATATACCAGGGGAATTCTACAATATTCCTTAATACTTTGTTCTGAAATCGTTGAAATATTTGTACATTACTGATAATTTGGAGTCACGTCCAAGCAACCAATACATTTTTTTATATCTGATTCCAAACTCTTGTCTTTTCTTTTTAATGTGTGCTATCCACCTAAGTCTTGCGTTAAGAGTAATGCCCAGATATTTTGCAGTATTATCGTGTGAAACTTGGACATTATTTATTCTGATTTAAAAGTACTGACCCCTTTTTTTAGTAAAATTAACATGAATCGATTTAGTTTCGTTCAACTTCATTCTCCAAGCTTTAGTCTAATTAGTGATATGATCTATGGGGTTTTGGAGGTTATGCACTGCTTCTTTATGATTATTTCCAACTGAGATAATTGTCATGTCGTCTGCAAATGTGACAATAGTATTCTGATTTAGTTGAGGGATATCTCTGGTGTATAAAATGTACAGAACTGGTCCAAGGACACGTCCTTGTGGAACACCAGCTCTAATCTGTCTCAAATCAGAGTATGCTTTCTCCTGCTTTATTCTGAAGTATCTGCCTGATATGTATGATTCTTATAGTTGAGCGTACTGTTCTGGCAGGTGATAGCGTGGTTTATGTATTAATTCTTTGTGCCATACCTTGTCGAAGGCTTGGGTCACATCCAGGAAGACTGTGGTGTAAACCTTTTTTTCTTCCAGTGCTATTTCTATGAAGTCAGTAATCCTGTGCACTTGTTCAGTAGTAGTAAATTGGTGTGACGGAATTAGTTGTCTTTCTTCAATTATTAGCTTTAGCCTTTTTAAGAGCTTTTTTTTTGTAAAGTTTTGATATCACAGGTAGAAGTGATATTGGCCTGTATGATGTTGCTTCGTGAGGTTGTTTGCCAGATTTAAGTATCATTATAACCTCTGCCACTTTCCACAGCTTCGGGACATATTTAAGTCTATATGAAGCATTGAAAAGATGAGTTAGTTTTATAATGGTTTTGTTCGGCCGCTGCTTTAACATCTCTCAAGTAATAAGGTCAAAGCCAGGTGCTCTTTTCGGGTTTAAGTTATGCATTATTTCAGCTTCTAGTTCATTAGGAGTAATAGGGCTGATTTGAACCATATAATTATTTAATTCAATTTGCTCTTGAAGTTCTTCTTCATCATGTGGTGTAAATATATTTTATTTCATCCTGTCCAGTAAATACACTTCCCTATAATCAATTTGGCGCCGGTAAGTAAAACATTACGGTATCATGTACTGTAATGTGTTGCCTAGCAAAACTCTGCTCTGATTGCTTAAGGGAAGACAATTACTTTTAATTTTTGACATTTAAAAACTCTATAATGACTATAAAATAAAAATAAAATAATTAATTACTTACTTTTTATTTTATTTTAATTTAAAACACGAATAAATTAATACAAAAATTTTCAAATATTTGACAGTAACTGACAGTTAAGGTAATTTAACGTAACTAGTCAAGTTACGAACTATTTTGAAAAATTATATAAATTTATTAATTTATAAAAACAGGATTAAATAAAATATGATACGATACATGGTCGTTAGATGTTATTACAGTACTCGTTTTTCTTTCCAGACTCGGCTCCTACTTCTCCTCGTCCTTAAACTAACTCTTACTGTAATAAGTCACCTACCGACCTTGTAACGTATAATACTATTTTGTACTTATTGCTTTTAAATGCGAATTTTACAGTTATCTCCTTAGTGCGTAAAAGTTTCTTTACTGTAATTTGTTTTTAAACAGTTGGCAACAAAAGTGTTTTTATATGTTAATAAACATAATTTGAGCATTGAATAAATGCTTTAGAGAGAGCTTATACTACTTTGCTGGTCAACAAAATACGCTAGCATAACATTTTCATTAATATTCTTGACTTTTTTATCCATAAACCAATCCAATCCAAAGTTTTTCCATAGCGGTCTTGATTTTTTTGAGGAAGCAAGCTATTAATTGTTTATTCTGCTTTTTTGTTAATTTCAAGAACTTCGCTATCACTAATATCACTCTCAATCATTTTGATAAATTTAATATTTTTTAAAATTTCTGAAAAATGTCAAATAATTTAAATTTTATTTTAAATTATTCGTTACAAAACACATTGCACCTAACTTTTTTGGGAAGAAAATTCTACTTTCCAAATACGTTAGGTAAACAACTATTCTAATTGATCTGCAAACCTTGCTGCTTTTTGTTCATTGCTACGAGCCCAGATGCCATCGCTATTCCTAATAGGAGAATTTTGTAAAATGGGTCTTGTTAATCGCTTAGTTGCTTTCCACGAAGAGTAATCTGTTGTTTTATCAGCTGTTAGTTCACTATAATGCTTCCCTATGGATGCTTGATGAATGCGTTTGATTTCTCGCTTTAGTTTCTTCGTGGAATTGTTCAAAATAGTTTTATCTGCAGGATTTCTAGTCATGTGCCAGTTCCTTCGCAATTTTCGTTTTTCCTTATTTCTTTTGAATAATTATTGCCTGTAGTTCTGTGGCAAATAGTTGCTGAATTATTCCAAGCTGCTTGTTGGCTATTGTTAATAATTTTTTCTATCGCTTTGTAAAGGTTCGTTTATGAGTAAAAATACTTTTATTATTTTTTTTGTATAAGCCAAGTTTATTAGTTATCGAAACTACATAGTAACTTTTACTAACTCCTGTTTTCTTAATTATTATAATTATTAACATTTTACAAAGATTATTGCAGTCAGCATATTTACAGGTAATTGAACCAAATGTATACCGATGGAAAAAATGTCGATGTATCAAATGTACAATATTTTATAGACTTCAATGAGGGTCATTTATTATATAATTAAATGATAAAATATTTTTGTGTGTAATGATAATACTATAGCTTCATCCAATTCTTCAGGTTTTTTTAATGAGCCTGAGAGGTCTGTACTTTCTAATTGTAATCTGAAACTCGCCCAGTCTGTACCCTTATTTCTGAGTCGTTGTGGGTTTTCTTTCTGTATAATAGATTCACTGAGGGTAAGAAAAATTAGAAAATGATCCGAATTCATGTCCCATGCTTCTTCCACGTATACAAAATTATGCCTTTTACGACAAAGGAATCAATTAAATCAGGTATCTTGTTTGGGTCCGTTGGCCTATAAGTGGGTTTGCCTGTACTCAGAACATCGCATTTGCTTTTAAGAGCTCTTTACTTTTATTTGTGGTTAATCTGGAGACCCAATGAACCTGTTTGCATTAAAATAGCCTACTATAATGAACCTTTGGCGATAGCCTTCTAATGATGTTACCAAAATTATACATTAACATGAAAACTTTCCAATAAATTAAACATTTTAATATTTGACTTTCGATTGCGCCCTCTCATGATAGATTGCGAAACTTAAAAATATTCTTTAAGATTTTCTCATCGTTGCTTTTATAATATTATTTATTTTCTAAATTCTCTATGTCCAGTAATTTCTGAAATATGGCGGCTAGCCAGCCTTAGGTAATGAAATACCCTATATATTTTATACAAAAAATAAATGAAAAGCGACTATAAAATCTTAATTATGCTAAATAACATTAGAATAAGAGCAGTAAAAAATCATCATTATACACATTGGATCAGTTTTATATCCATGTTGTATATAGTGTCTCGTGACTGGACTCTTAATCCAATCATATGGCATTAAGGACAGTCGTGTTGGCTGGACATTTATGGGATTAGTCGATGCCGTCACTATATAGAGTAACGAATTCGATTAGCACCAAATTTCATTATAATCACCGAGTTTCAGCACAAGGCGAGTGACGAGGTTTACTATGAAAACCGACTGCAGAGATTAGGTACGTTAGAAATACGATTATGGGATTTTTGTGCGGCTAGTTTAATAAATTATTGTTTTAGAATTAATTGAATTGTTTGCTTTCACTATTTACTATACTTTGTGGTTATTTTTTTAAAAAACATACTGTCAAATTAGGTTACCCCATATATTTTTATTAATAAAATAAAAAAAAAGGATTTCAAACATGAGTTAAGTGGTTAGTACCTGGATGACCGAGCTTTGCTCGTGAAACATCTAAATTATGAGAAATTTCTTCTTATATAATGTTAGTCAAGTTTTGCAAGCATCTTGCTTTAGCAGCACGTGTAAGACGAGTCTGAACCTGATTATTTCCATGGAGGTTTTCTTAAAATGGTTATTGACTGCGCGAAGTTTGAAAAACGTTAGATATTTTGATGTGATGACGATTTTATTCCAAACTACGGCTTTTTTAATAAGCAATTGATATAAAAAAGACACCTTTGTTCAGTTTGTTGTAGCAGTTTTTCATTGCCTGAAAACACACATAATGAAATAAAACCTAGATAGATTGATTTATCGCCTGCAAAACTTCCAGAATACTTATTAATGTATAAAAATCCTTGGATTTGTTTCCTGGAGCATCTAACCGTTTTACCGACACAGCAACACTAAAGCTATTTCAGTAGATGGCGTTTATGGATAAAACAAAAAATCAATTGTTTACTTATCGTATCCTAACAACAATTTTCCCAGACGTCGTACCCAGCTAGATCGATTTTCCACCCATGTGCACATATATTTCAAATTTTAACGAAATCGTTAAAACCGTTTGCGAAAACACAAAACAGATATGTATATATACATATATATATTATATATATATATATATATAAATATATACGAATAATGGTATAGTGACTGGTTCAATATAACGTGAAGTCAATCGTGGAGTTGCAGTCAACGTTTGGCCAAGGTAAGTAAAGAAAACTCTTTGATTTCAGTCAAGCTTTCGAATTTATTCAATTCTTCTTCAGGACATCTGTGGTGAACAATTTTTATATAATAAAGAAATATTGTTACAAATGTGATGACTTACTAATCGTGAGGTTATAAGAGAAGCGACGAATTCCGTTTGACAACATTACACTAATAAAACATTTTAAAAATCAGGTACATCACTATTAAAATACATAAAAATATATACATTTACACCATAAAACTTATAATTTTGTTATTTTTAGCATGGAGGTTTGTCTGTAAATGATTGAATTTTAATGTGTCTTCAATTTCCTTTTTTTATCTGTGTGTTTTTTTATATACTTATGGTTTTTATTTTAACACAGTAGGAGAGCAAAACATTTAGATGATTTATTTATTTAGATTTAATTATTATATCAAGTAAAATTCTGTAGTCATCAAATGCGGGATTTTAATTTTAAAAATGTATTTGTTAAATTTTATGAACGTTGTTGTGTTTTTATTTTTATTTATATATATATATATATATATATATATATATATATATATATATATATACAAATATTTCTCGTTTAATAGTATAAGATTTAATTAATAAAAGAGATCCTGCTTCAATTCTGATTAAATCCTAAATAAATAAATAAATAAATAAATAAATAAATAAATAAATAAATAAATAAATAAATAAATAAATAAATAAATAAATAAATAAATAAATAAATAAATAAATAAATAAATAAATAAATAAATAAATAAATAAATAAATAAATAAATTCATTTGGGCTACCAGGAAGGTGCTAGAATGACCATATGGTGATTTTTTGTTGGAAATTAAAAGATTAGGGTCTATTGCGGTTCCAAAATATGATTCTTCGAGTCAGATATTAGTGCGTGTAAGTAGATCCACTTGTAAGAAACCATGGAAGAAATGTCAGCAGTGGAGCCCAAAGTTCAAAGAACAGTTTCAAGGGGTAATATTACCAGAATTGAACGCTGGACCAGCAGACAAATGAAAATTTCTTGTTGAGAATTATCTGCGGTTCTCGAATATGGTCTTTGTGACGGATATTAGTGTGTGTAATTAGATTTACTTGTAAGAAACCATAAAAGGAATGTCAGTAGAGCAGCTTAAAGTGTAAAAAAAAGTTTCAAGGGGTAATATTACCAGAATTGAAAGCTGGACGAACAGACAAATGGTGATTTCTTGTTAGGAATTAAATGATAAGAGTCTTCTGCAGTTCCCGAATAAGGTCCTTCGAGCCGGATATTAGTGTGTGTAAGAAACCATGGAAGGAATGACAGTAGTGCAGCTTAAAGTTCAAATAAAGTTTCAAGGGTTAATATTACCAGAATTGAAAGTTGGACTAAACGACAAATGAAAGTTGTCGTAGATATTTAACTATTGAGTTGAACAGGCAGATGTTGCATCAATCAATATCTAAGTTGGATGAGATTTAAAATCAGATAAATTTGTTTCAAGAAGGAAGTGAAAGTGATGATAAAGCTAGAGATGAAAGGTATGAACGTTGTTGCAAACTTCTTATGGCTTAGTCAAAGCGCATGGAAGTCCTTAAGGTGGAGTACTGTTCTAGAAAGAAAACTTGCGACACCACTTGCGCACGTTCTTGATGTCTATATAATTGGCCCATACATTTACACTATCTTATGATTTATGACAGTGCAAATGATTATGATTTTCATATGAGAAACTTTTTTTGCATAAAAAAAAAGTATGACTGACTGATTTAGCATAGCAATGTTCATTTATTTATAACTCTCGTATCAGAAGGTCATTCCTAAATGATTAATTATTAAAATTAAAATGTGCGAAAACTATTCACATCACTTACTTGTATTACTTTCTCATTTTCACAAAAAAAAATGAAGCTCTCAATAAATTTAATTTTAACCCGAAAATAGATTTTTATAGAGCAGAAGATAAATTGAAAGGAATAAAAAAGGATAATTGAAAAGGATTCGAAAAGTATAATTGAGAGCTGGGTCAGAGAACTGTGAGAGACAAGTGATTTCCGTTGTTAAAAAGTGCCGAGTCATCTGATCGACTTGGAAAATTTTAGTGAAACTTGAATTCAGTAAACAAAAAGAGACATATAACAGGGATTTTAGTTAAGTTGTATTTTTATAGTAGTAAACACAGGCGGAGTTTAATGTTGGGAAAACATATTAAAAAAAATAAAGATGAAAAAGGTTATGAAATAGCTTTTGTACTATACAGGGTGATTTATTACATATGTCTTATCTCTGAATTGTAGGTTCGGAGATATCGGATATTTAAATATGGATCCTATTTAATAAACTTCAACTTCACATAATTTTGTGTGTATGTGTGTGTGTGTGTGTGCGTGTGTGTGCGTGCATGCGTGTGTGATGTGTCTATGCGCGTGTTGATTTGTATGTTACCCTCTTATCTTCTGACAATATGCTAGTAAAACAAAATTTACGAAATGTATATTGTCATTTTATCCTGCAAATGGCAATAAAAATGACTTCTTGGTGACATTTTAGGCTTAAAACGGTTTTACACAGTTTGGCCCTATTAGGACTTTAAACTGACATAATAGTCATTAGCTGGCCTGGGATCTCTAATCTGGGTCCGTGAATACCCTTGTTTACCGCAATTAGGTTTGGTGATCAAGCTTGACATACCCTTTATACATTAAAACTCTTGTCAACTTTTAACCCCTATATTTAACATCTCTTACCCTTTCCAGACCTTTCCTGGGTGCCTATAACAACTTTTTATCAGAAGGTCAAATACTATCGAAAAAATTGGTTGCAACCAATTCAACGGGGAGCCAGAATCCCATATGCTGGTTGCGTAGTCCTTTAAAAACTTGAAATTTCTTTTGAAAGCAAGAAAACTTAAACTAAATAAAAACGAATTGGCATGACCAATTTGAATGATTTTTAGCAAAGTTTAATAAAATATTAATTAAGTTTTTATTTTCCAGATTTTTCAAGCCAGCACTCTAAACAAAGGCAAAAATCTTTATTTCAATGTCATATCTACAGATACCAATCGCACACTGACAGTAGAAGGAGGAGGGGTTAATGCAACTGTTATTCAACCCGATCTAGCAGCTACAAATGGAATCATTCACATTATTGATAGAGTCTTGGGTGTACCTTACAGTACCGTGTTGGATAAACTCAGAACTGATCCAATGCTTAAGTAAGTATAAGTAAATGTAATAAGAATTCAAGTAAATAAGATAGAAGTGAAAACTTATTAATTAGAGTTTAATTTTAATTGTCAATTTTATAATATTTAAACTAAAATTATCAACATTAATATACTTTTCACAATTATAGATATTCCAAACAATAATTATATAGATTTTTATGTTTTTTTGAGTACCATCGAAATACTTTAAAAGATCGGCTTGTGTGTCTCTCCGTCCGTGTGTACTATGAATCTTAAACGGAAGGTCACAGGGTCATGAAATTTGGTATATAGAATGAATTTTGGTTCAGATCAGATAATCCTAACGGTAAAATTTTAACAGTTTTTCGAAACTTGTGTATATAATGCGTATTTAACTTGCTTTTATGTGCGCTATAACTCTTAAACGTACAGCTAGAGGGTCATGCATTTTAATATATAGAATCCTTATGTCATGAAGAAGAATCTTAATGAATTTGGTCCACATTGGATGCATCGAACGGATTAATTTTAACTCTTGGAAATAATTCATATTTTTCTGTTTGTGTGCGCTATAACTCTTGAACATAAAACTACAGGGTCATAAAATTTGTTATATAGAATTCTCATGTAAAAGAAACACCCTATTAATTTTGATTTAGGGGAAAATACGAATTATATACACGAGTATCGGAAAACCTTTAAAATTAATTTGTTTTTTTCCATGAGATGAGGGCTCTATATACCAAATATGACCCAGTGAATTTCTGTTTAAGAGTTATAGCACACACAGACGTGGAAAGAAGGAACACAACCCCATCTTTTAAAGTATCTCGATAAAACATAAAAATCTATATCATTATTGTTCGGAATATCTGATAAAGCGTCCCGATCCCCACCACCAAAAGTCAGTAAGTACCATGATGAGGCTAAGCTTGCACCTATTAGTGTCGGAAAGAGGGAAGACTTTAGACATCTGGCAGGCAGGCACATGACTTAAAGCGACCTTCGGTTTCTGTCAGTCATAATTTCCTGGAGAGGAATCTAGAGCAATGAGAGCGTGAAAGGGCTGGAAAACGTGTATAAGCCAGTCAGTCCTTCTTACATCAATGACGCTGCGCGGTTCGTACAACAATTGGTACAGGTGAAACAGAATGACTGTAGTCCAGAGGTGATTATCGGTTGTTCTGTTCTGCATGTAACAATTGGCCTACGTTGTCGTTAGAAGCCGCTTGTCAAAAACAAGGCCCACCAAGTAGGACTCGCCTGTCCATACCGAGGCATTCAAACAAATTCTGTGTGTAACAAGGAGGGAGAGCGTAGTCCACGGCTGACTCGCACCTACCATGGAGTGATCCGGTTCCGGACCCATTTCGCCCGATTATGGTGCTGGTCTTTGCTTAGGATGGTATTCCCGGTAGGTGTGATCCTGACGATGACACAGCATGCATTCCTTCCGTTTTGATAATGCAATGGAATTAAATAATTGATCTGATACTCTAATCTGTGTTTTTATACAAACATAAATTAATCCTTTATTAATGTGTTTTGTATTAATTAAAACATGTGTTTATAAGTTATCAAAAAATAAATAAAATTCAATATATATTGTAATATTTAAAATGTATTTTTCAGGGCTACATACGCACTTGGTAATTTGCAACAGTTTAACAATCAATTAAATGACAC